>JAZDUA010000457.1:0-1261687 GCA_038098605.1 Gryllus longicercus | reverse complement strand
TCATAGAAAATATTGCTCATACGAGTATTCGGATGGTGAATAATCTAATTTTGTTAGGAATTATTCATTACTATTCTTACTCAAAAATTAAACAACTTGTTAATTAATTACTGAATTACCAACGACAGTGTCAGCTGCCAAATTAATATACTTGAATTATTTCTGTTGATTTTAAAGTTAAACAATATTTCATTATATTTTTTCTAATTGTTATCTATTTGATGGCCATCGAATCTTAATATTACCTTATGACTAAACATAACTTGGCCTTGCTACAATATTTTTGTTGACGTCTTTCTACCAGTTATTGTCTAAACTTCCCTTTAGAAGATTTTCCCAGCAATCTTGGCGTTGTAATCGAAACCAGCGACTGTTCCGTAATTCTAACTGGAACTCTTCTCATTACCACACTGAATTTAGCTTTTAAGTTCTTGCTACCATTTGCGACCTGAATATTTCACGAATATTACTATTTTCTTGCTAATAAATTATATTTCATTATTTTTCCTATTCTTTTCTAGTAGCGGGCCATATGTCCATTTTCCATCTATCACGAACTAATAATCAATCACTTTCACTCATCCCCCTGACGGCCGTCAGTGCTTCCGGCATAGGTCTTTGCAAAATTGCCCGCTTTCACTTTCGATCTGACTTAACCAGTTCACTTGATTGGTTGTTTTTCTTGTTCATCGATGCGCTCTGATCGTACAGTAACTATCGTCAAGCGTCTTTTGCCTTTTATCCACATTGTCCTATATTATTCATCTGCTCTATTTTCGAAAAAAATCTGAACTTTTAAATTTTACATAGCTATTTTTGCACTAAGGTTAACTCTTAAAACGTTATTATGCGAAAAAATAGCCACTAATTTCATGGGTTCTTTTTGGCTGTAAAAACTTTTATCTTTTATTTAATGTTTTATTTTTTGTTTCAATTTAATGTTTAATTTTACTTAATATTTAATGGCGATGACTTTTAAAAATTTTGCAGGTCTTAAAATAAGCTAAAATTCGCATAATATGTATGCATTAAAATATTACTCCCAAATATTAGTGATAAATAAAACGTATGTATACAATAGCTCTATTTCCGGATAAACATCTGAGAAAATCAGTATTAATATATTTGTATGAAGTGGGTATTCACTAATACCCAGCCGCATTGAAAAAATAGAGACAGTATGTGCACCACTGAATTCGTCCTTTTGTAGCCCTTCAATTGTTCGTATATATAGAATGTATTTGACAAAATCAGACATCAACCTCTGTAAAAATATTAAAGATAAAAATAACACAGCATAATGTTCCCGGTTGCCTCATTTCTTCATTCACTCTTATATAACCTACTTTGCAATATCGTGTCCGCCGTTTAAAGTGGTAATATGTGCTAACATTGTAACGTATTCTGTATATTAAAATTTCGCCGGAGCAGCGCCTTAACGACAGCCTTCGAGGATTCATGCGGCCTCTCAGCAGATTTTCCGCCGTCTGAGGGTGGTGAGGAATCGAGGTCGCGTGCGCTGCGACCCTTGCCGAGGCAGGGTCCAATACGCCTGCGCTCAAATGACCCCACGGCGCATTAAAAGGGCCGTAAAGCGCGCAGTCGTTACAGCGCGCGCACGCCCTCCGCGCTCACCGGCGCGGGGCGGAGAGGGGCGGGGCGGGGAGCGATGCGCTGCAGGTGCAGCGCTTTTGCCCTGGCACCGCACGTTGGGGCACGGACTGGAAGGGCTGGCCAAATGTCCAAACAAAAAGGTTTCATTTAGGCACTTTTAAGGGAGCAGTTGGGTAGGTTTCATCATTCGAAATGAACGATAATCGCGATGCAGAGTACAATGCTTACGTGTATTACAAATATTTTTAAAAGTGTTAAAATTTCTTTATTATTAATTAATGTTTAAAGAAAATGACACAGTTAATTTGTTCTTTTTAAGGGAAAGAAATTAATAAGCTCCACAGAATTTTACAACGAAATTTATAAAAACCTCATTTCGTTGAGTATTGAAATATCAAAATATCTGCCAATAGTTGGTATTCTGCATTTCGTCAGAAACATTTTTAGACGTTTTCAATTTTTAATCTGCCATATTGGATCCGCCATTTTTTTGCTATGTTAACATTGTAATCGCAATCAGCGAACCTATATTGCCCTGTTTACAATTTTCTATGAAAATTGAAACACTTTTTGACGATTTTTAATTTTCAATCTGTCATATTGGATTCGCCACGTTTTGCAATTTTGTCATTGGAAACGTAATTAGCGTGCCTCAAGACGATTGTGTGCGAAGTTTCATGTACTTTGGATAACGTGGTCGTATTTCGGCCAGCGTTTTGACCGCGTGGCCCAGCGTGCCGCGGAGGGGGCTGGTGGTCGCTGCCAGCCGGAAGCGATTCGCCGCGCGCTGCTCGTATGTCTCGTCGCCTGCCGGAAGGTGGGGCGAGTGCGATCCTCGCATTTACTTTTAAGACTCGTGCTGGGTTTGTGTCTTTGCACGTTGGCGTTCAGGTTCTTTGTGTATTTACACACATCAACTGGATTTAATTTCTTTTAAAATTTCTTGCACTTAACCTCAATTGGTCACAAAGCCGCGGCTCATGAATAAAGAATCTAGGTGGGAAGTTATAAGTAAATAAATTGAAGAATAAAAAGGATGTCAGTGCCATTCTGCTACATTTACCTTTTTACGGTAATAACGATTAATTAATCAAGCTGTATGACATAAATAAAAATTTCTTGATAGTGTTAAGGCGTAATTATAAATGACAGGTGTTATATGTCCCAATAGTTTGATCGTATACTTGTGTATTAACTCATTTTTCTCGAATTAATGGAAATGGCAGTCTTAATATAATGGCACATATATATTTTTTATTTCAAGTTTTTTATTTAGTAGCATTTTAACAACATAAAACAATATATTTACCATGTTTGTCCAATTTTAATATTAAGGTGTTGTTAGTTCTGTAAATTGATACAGGAACACAAAATTCATCATGTAAACCTTGCAATCGAGAACTAATAACATATCTGGAAACATATTTTGCTGTCTGCCAGTCATCTCTTGTTCATTTAATGTCTCAAATTATACTAACATGAAATTGAAAATAAAATTAATGAGCATTTTTAATACTTTATTAACATCATTTTCCAATTATTTTATTACAATCATATTGCGGGTTTCAAAATATTACTGTCCAACAAAATGTTATGGTAATCAGAATATTTAATTTTGACTAATTCGGAGTAACTAAAATCGGAAATGAAAATCCAATTTGTGGTTGTTATCTAGTTTTCCCGTTACTGCCATGTTCTCCCCTCAAATTACCTTATCTCTGAATATTATCTACGTGTACGCAATCGGCAGCGTTCTCGTCGTATTCGGTCCAAAGCAATGCCTAGCTGAATAGAAAACTATGTTCTATGCAGTTTGCTACGCACATGGTTTGGAAAGAACATGAAAACCACACTTCTGAAATATCTTATGAAAACTTCAGTTTGGTCTGAATCTTCTATTGAAGGACCACCTAAACGCTCAGAAATATTTTGTGGACCGATGAAACTCGTTGTTTCCATATACTAACGAGAAACCGATCTTAAGCTTCAAGGGACCTATTCCACTTTCCAGCCAAAGACTTCTTTAATCATGGTAGAGGGTGGGCTGTTGCCATACAGCTATATAACTGATGTAGAAATTCTGGGGAATAGAACCTAGAACTCCTTCGCAACTAAATACTGCCTCGTACTCTGTCCTCATCCCAGCCAGCTAGGAAGCAATAAAACGGAACGCGTCCATCACAGCGCTCGGCAAAATGTTTGTCGCTCACATGTGATGTTGGATGTTCGCATTGACTTAAAGGAATTTTGCGTTCTCCAGTTGTTGCTTTACAAATTTGTGTCTCTTAATTAAAATTGATGAATCGTAGCCACAGAAAATGGACAGAAATAAAGGAAAAGGGTTCCAAGAAGCTTAAATTACCATTCCGTTTTAATTACTTTTTTCATTCAATGTCCCCACTCTTTAACGTCCTAACGAGTAGAATCGAACACTAAAAACCCACGCGCGTTTGGTCAGGGATCTGTAGAGAATTTAACGACACAACAAACCCTTTTTTACTATACTTCTCAACAAATTAATACAAAAATAAAATAACATTGTTACTACTTAATGTTTACATTTTATCTTTTAATATAAACAATTTAAGGCTTCCATATAGTTCCATTCATTATTTCTAATATTGCTCTTAATTTTTTCTGCGAAATTATATTAAACATTTATAAATATTTTAATTCTGAAACTTTTAAGTTGCTATTGTTAAATGATTCTTATTTATAAATAATTTATATTTAAAAAATAAAATGTATTGATTGATTAGTGATACCGGGACAGTCAAGAAGAAAGATGTTGAAACAAATTAAAATTACCTATATTTCGTGCAAAGTTACACAAAACTACTCATATTTTCGTGACCTAATTTCAAAGGCATATATTTCTGTCTTAAAACTTGTAATTTTTAAATGTTAACTTCGGGCAATTTTTGAAAATATGCCGAAAGTGGGACGAGCACAATATATGCACTATATTTTCCGCAAAATTACACAAAGATTAGTCATATTTTTGAAAATGTAACATGATCTAAGAAAAAATAGCTACGATGTATCTTGCTATGTTGCTATTGCTTGTATGTAGCATGTATCTTCAGTATAGTAATTGAAGGAAGATGCTCTCCAAAAATTGCACTTTTTAAATTTTCAAAAAATGTGGGATTTTAACGAACTTGTGACCTGTACCACTCCCGTAAACGTCTTTCACGCGAGTGCAAAGTTTCATCAATCAATTTAAAGTCATTTTTTGAGAAAATTTTGAAAATGTTTTTAAAGCTTCGTGTTAAGTAATTCCCAAACTCCCAAAGCCTCGTGTTCGTGCAGATCGATAGGAGAATTTCGATCAATTTCGGAGAAAATCGGCTGAACGGTCACGTGCTAGCGTTCACCACAGACGGACGGAGGGATGTTTTGGCGTCAGTCGATTTTTCAGTATAAAGGACTCACAAACGGATTCTGGTTACCACGTGTTAGAGCAAGTAATTTACTGCACACAGGAACAGGATTTCCCCCTTTTTCGCTGCCAGGGGCCCACAATAAGAGTTTTTCTTCGAAAATTCGCCATTTTCCGGCGCACGATTGTAATATTTTCTCTTTTTGCATTCGTAAGGGCGAGGAAGTGATAAATGATAAAAATATATACGTGATCTTAAAATTAAACTGTTATTGTAATGTGGCCCGAATATTGGAGCTGAAATATATTATAGCTATAAGCATTTCCCAAAAATGTGCCACGGGTTTCGTTGAGTCATGGGAGACTCTAGCTAGCGAGTCACGAGGCACTGCGAAGGAAGTAGGGTGACGCTGAATGCCTTCTTCATTTACTCATTTCGGTGTTCGGGTTCAACCCAGGGAAGAGCTCTTGAGGCCGATTATCGTTAGTCGGAAACACACTTTTCAAAGAACTCACTAACGACGCTTAATCATTCTCTGCGAATTAGTGGCTGGGGAGGACTGTGGAAGACAGAATAAGCGGGAGATTCGCAGAGCATTGCTCTCAGACAAGGTACATTTGTTTCTATTGTTACAAAATTCGCTATAAAAGCAGCACCCACGATAACAAATATTACTCATTAATTTTCGTTGTTCAAATTAGTATAATTGTTTTTGCAGAACGTGGAAAAATAAAGTATGGTCTGTTTTATCTGGTCATTTTGCACAATATTTGAATACTCTGCAAAATATTACCTTGTTAATTAGAAATATTTCTCTCATAATAATTAATATATATTCTTACCTTTGTTATTCTTCTTGCTTTGGTGCTCGAGTCCTCTTCAAACCGTGCCTCGATATCAGCGTCTTCTCTGTGGCTGATGCTTTAGAAATAGAGGTACCCGCAAACCCGCCCGTTTGAGAAAACTGAGGGTCCACTCCACCCTTATTAAAAAGGGTGTCACCTCCGCATAAAATGTCCGTATGAAACGGAACAGCTACCTGTTAACGGGTCGATCGAATTTAACAGTTACCGTACGAAACGGATCTTGCACTCGTTTGCGAAATGCATTTAATGTCGAAGTTTGTTAGGTGGACTAATCACTAACGTTTACTAACTACACAAATTTCCACTTCTTAAATGTAGAGGTGCACCCAGGGAGGGAGAGGACTACGAGTTCAGCCAACATGATGTTTTCGTCTAAAGATTTTTCATTATTTGATGAATATAAAATAGATTTTATTTGTTGACTTATAGTTAATATTTTAAATATTAACTACTAATATATTGAGTGATTTTGAGTGTTTACCTAGTTCAAAAATTAGTAAAGTGAATATTTTTTAAATATGTATGACTAGCTTCAGGGAAGAGGAGTCCGATCTCTCGAGCCACACGAGTCCTCCCCCCAGCCCCACGTGGGTGCGTCACTGCTAATACAAATATAATAAAGATGTTTGGGCCTGGTTGAAGATTTGATGACTTGAATTATTTTTTTCTTCTGGGCTCCTCGGTGTGTGGTGAGCAGACTCACAAAACCTTCCGCGATAACACACATACATGAAAGCACGGGACAAACACGCACGCTCAGGGCGAGACTCGAACCCGTGACCCTTCGACACACGCTCTGGCCTCCTCGGCGGCCCGGGTCGGCTTACATGGCACTTATAGAAACTGAGGCAATTCATAAATGAACGGGTTTAATTGGTTCCTTGTGGCGATACCACCTTTGTAAAATAAATAAATGTATTATACTGCTATTGCGTATCTCTGCTTTCAATAAAATATCGCTAATAGAACTGAAAATATTATTAACATTTCGTTATAAGAATCAAACTATTATTGACCTTTAAATCGACATTGAATATCACGTGCTGTATCCTTTTTATTTTTTTTGCAATAAATTATCTTGACCAGACGCGCTTGGACTATTACACCATTGGCAGCTCATTGCACTTTGTGTAAGTGCAATAGGACGTAGTTGGAATAATTTCAATTAACTATAACACACACAGTTATGCATTTTGTTTTATTTATGTGAGTAATACATATATTTTCAATTCTATTCCATAATTACAATTAAATGAATTAAAGATTATCATAACGAGTTAGAGACCACAAAGGCCAAACTCGTGCGGATGGGAATCGTACTTGACTATGTCGTGTGTTTAGCATCAGTGTGTTTATAACGCCTGTAGGAATCTAATTTGTTGTCCTAATGCAATGATGAGAGGTTTTCTTGGATTCTCCGATCGTTTTAGCGAGTCTGCTGAAACAGCTCACTACACAATTGGCAACAGGCCGCTTGCGACTTTCTTCCCCATTTCCTTTCCTTCTCTCCCCTACCCGCTTTGTTCCGGGCACCAAAGGAAAAAGATTACTTCCTAGCTAGCCAACGGCCGCCCTTGGCAAGTTAGCCATTTGGTGACGCGCTAACCAGTACAGACGTACAGGTTCCCTCAGCGTGTCCCTCAGGGATTCGCACGTTAATAAATTTCAAGCGCGTAGGTGTTCCCCAGGGGTCACGAGTAGAACACCGCGGGCGCGAGCAAAGGGAAAAGGGAAAAGCTGTTGAAGTCGCTGTCCGTCAAAACATCGGACCATGAAGATTCTTGACTCGAAACTCCATGTACTTACGCACACGGTGGTATTTTAATAAACAAGTGAAATACAAAGTAATTACGACACAAGAGGTTTCTTGGGGCCTCTTCTTATTTCGAGTGGTTCCTTTCTTAAAATTCTGCGAGTTGAGATTGAATTAGACGCTGTCTCATTTCTTTTGTGCCGGCGTGTCGTGGTGTCAGCGGCGCTGCCAGCTAGAACAGCAACTTCTGAAAACGAAATGACATAAAGCCCGACATAAAAAACGAGCTGAGTCGTCTCCTGCTTAAGATTTTATCTGAAATGTTTTAAAAACTGACTTTCGTATTAATACACCTGAAACTTTAATCTCTCTAGCATTGCGCAGACAGATTCGTTCCGTTCGCTCTTTTATTCGATGTCTGTAAATTCCTTTTATTTTCAGGTAATTTGCATACCTATTAAAAACATTACATTTTTTCGGTTAAATCAATTGTGATATATTTGGTAATTAATGACATATTAGGTAAATTTATGATATGGATTAAATTTAATAAATCATTGTAGTTGAGTGCCAGTCGCATACTCTCCGAGTCTTACAATTTTAAACAATTGTTATTTTAGACCGATCTGTAAGGTTTCGTGCATATTCCTTGAATACTCAAAACAGTAGCTAACATTTTGTATCTTCAGTTATAAAATGATTATAGATTGAAGAGCCCCCCCCCCCAAAAAAAAAAAAACTGGTACAGCCATGCGTGTTGAATTAAAGAGATCTGGAGCCAATCAGAATACGGAGCATCGGTCGGCAATGACTATATAAGACACTCAGAGTCTGCTACAGTTGTTAGATCGATTACTGCTGCTACAATGGCAGGTTATCACAATTTAAGTGAGTTTCAGCGTTGTGTTATAGTCAGCGCAATATAATCTCCGAGATCGCGATGAAATTTGGATTTTCCCGTACGACCATTTCACGAGTATATCGTGAAGATCGGGAATCCGGTAAAACATCAAATCTCCGGCATCGCAGCGATCTCAAAAAGATCGTGCAAGAACGGGACAGACGACGACTGAGAAGAGTCATTACACGTGACACAAGTGCAACCCTTCTGCAAATTGCTGCAGATTTTAATGCTGGAACATCAACAAGTGTCAGTAGTATTCAACGAGTCATTATCGATATGGGGTTTCGGAGTCGAAGTCCCACTCGTGTACCCTTGACTGCACGACACAAACCTTTACACCTCGCCCTGGCCCGTCAACATCAACATTGAACTGTTGATGACTGAAAACACGTCCCTGGGTGTGACGAGTCTCTTTTCACGTTGTTTTGTGCGGATGGACGTGTACGAGTATGTACGAGTTCGAGTATGGGACCCTGCATGTCAATAGGGGAGTTTCAGCTGGTGGAGGCTCTGTGACGGAATGGGAGTGTGCAGTGAGAGGGGTATGGTTCCCCTGATACGTCTAGATAAGACTGACCGGTGACACGTACGTAAGCATCATGTCTGATCCTCTGCACCCATTCTTGTCCATGTGTATCCCGACGGACTTGGGCAATTACAGCAGGACAATGCGACAGCCCACACGTCCAGAATTGCTACAGAGTGTCTCCAGGGACACTCTTCTCAATTTAAACACTTCCACTGGACACCAAATTCCCCAGACATGAATATTATTGAGCATATCTGGGACGCCTTGCAACGTGCTGTTCAGAGTTTATGGACAGCGCTGCAGGATTCATTGTGTCAATTACCACCAACACTACTTCAGACGTTTGTCGAGTCCATGCCACGACGTGTTGGGGCACTTCTTCCTGCTCTCGGGGCCCTACACGCAGGTGTACCAGTATCCTACATCGGTGAAATTAAAGCTATTCTGTTCTGAGACGCCTCAAAATTGTTCGCCTGGGAGGGGTAAATTAGTACATTTGATGTCACTGCAGTGCATCTGACCAGGAGGTGCTAGGTTCGAGTCCCGGTGGCAAGACTTTTTTTTCACACTAGCTTGTCAGCTAGGAATTCATTCACTGCCGGGAGAATTCTAACGGCCGGCTGCTCCGATTGGAAGTTTTCCGTGGTTCTTTTGAGAGCCGGAGCAGTACCCTCACAAATGGACCACGGACCACACTCGATCATTCTTTCCTCTTCCTCGACATATCCATACCCCACTTACACTAACATGCAGAACGCTACCACATATGGCGGGAGACCGCTCGGAAGCTTAGAGCTTGTCGCCTGGGGCGGTGCTACAGTGGTGGACAATATCTGGTTGGGAAAGCCCCGCTAGGCGCCGGTAGGTCGGCTCTGGATATCACTATACAGTGGGGAAAGACCACCGTCACCACCCGAGCAGAATTATGAACAAAACTCACGGGAGTAATGCTCTCAGTAGTTGACATGCCCGAAGTCAATAACAATCACTCAATTAGCCTAATGAATCAATCATCCCGTTTTCCGTTTGTCAAAAATGAATACTCTCTCCCGGTAGTTGGCGCGAGGTTGAAGACCGGACGCGCACTGAATGTGTGTGCTCTGTAGATGAGCGCAAGTGAAGCGCTCGTGTTCTTCCGGAGTCAGTCGCCGAGTGCGATATCTGACCGATGGCGGCGCGGGCGCGCGCGGGGCTGGCGGAGCGCCGCTTTGGAGGTGCGCTCGGTCGCGACGCGTCCATTGTGGAGGGCGAAGGCGCGGACCAGAGCGCCGCCCCCCGCCCCCCGCCCCCCGCCCCCCGCCCCCCGCCCCCCGCCCCTCGCCCCCCGACCCCGCCCCCCGCCCCCCGCCCCCGACCCCGCCCCCCGCCCCCCGCCCCCGCCCCCCGCCCCCCGCCCCGCCCCCCGCCCCCCCCCCGCGCTGGCACAATGGCCACGCGCCCTCTTTGAGCCCCAGCGGCGCGCGATCAGGCGGAGCGGGGGTCAATGCGGCTCACAGGCGCCTGCGCCCCCTCCTTCCTTCTTTTCCTTTTTCCTTTCCCCCCTTTTTCCCCCTTTCGTCCTTCCCTTCGCCTTTTTAACTTTCTCGCTACGGGAGAGAGAGAAAGTTATGGAATGGTGCGCGAAAGGCGGGAATTTTCGGCAGAAAAAATCTTATTACATGGCCGTGAAAAAGAAAAAAAGAAAAAATCTGGTTGCTAGATTTATCCTTGATCACCAAAAATCGATTGACGCAAAACATTGTCTGGCCGGCCGTCTGTCCGTCTGCCTGTCCGCTTGTCTGGCCGTCTATGAGTCCGTCCGGCTGTACCATTCAGCTGATTTTCTCGAAAAATGATATTCATCAATCGATCTGGCAGATGTCGCAGCCCCTTGATTAGAAAAAAAATATACTAAACCGATATTTTAATTTTGCGCGGTACTTTATATGAAGTCACTGGGATATTTTTCATATGTAATAAAGTCTTCATCGTTTTTGATTAAATTTTGTGGTTATGAAGTGTAAAGGGCGTTTAAGAAAATGGTACAGTTTTCATGTTCGTTGAAAACTCTTATTTATCGAAAATTATAAAGATTCTAAAATTTCTCGGTGTATTCTTACAACTACAATTTTGAAGATATGGATTTTTCCCTTAATTAATTTTTTTTCGTATGGATTTTAAAATAGTCATTTACAATATTTCGAAAATTCGAAAACTTTCGGTGTAATTTTGCGTGAAAGTACGAGCGAGAAATTAGTGCTGTTTTAATATCACTCATTACTTTGCCTTCTCTGTTAACAGTTATATTAAATTGGTTTCAAGAATACATTTCAAAAAACCGCGACATTTGAAAATATTCTACCAAAAACTTGTTCTTTTTATATAAAACTTTGCTTTCAAATAGCGTATTTTGTTCAGGTCTTATTTTCGTTTAAATTTCCGACATTTTAAAAATTATAGAAATTCAAAAATGTTTGGTGTCCTCGTAGAACTAAAATATAGAACATAGAGATTTTTCCCTAATAAAATCTTATTTTCAAAAAGTCAAATATTAAAATAAGTTCATGTACAATTTTTTTAAAATGTGAGCATATGTTTTGTGTAATTTTGGGTGAAATAAAGGCAATTACGAAACTATTATTTTCTGATAGCATTAAGTTTTTTCTTTATTTTCTTTTCGTGCCTGAGTAAGAACGGTTGAAATGGTGTTGGTACCATTTTGGACTCTGTATTTTCTCTGTATTTTTAAAAAGAAAAAATAATTATTTCTAAAGTACAATATTGACGGAGTTTTTTTAAATTAAATATAATATGAAAATTATATCTTTAAAGAATATAATCTACAATTTTTCTAACAAACAAGTAATTTTCAAGTAATTTCTGTTGAATTTCATGCAATTTATTTTTAAAAAATCCAAAAAAGGTTGTTGATTTTTTACGGATAGAGTAAAGAACTGACATAAGTCTTATTTCCTTTGAACTCTTTGTGTTTTTGAAAATTACAAAGGTGGTGGCGGAGATCCACGCACTTGCGTAGTTTTCCCCCACCAGGTATTTCCACAAGCGGAGCACCAACAACCACAAGCTCTATGCTCCCTATTTGTGTGTTAGTGTAGTGCATGCTAGTGTGTGTAGGTAAGAGTTGAGGATAGGACAACGAAAAGGAAGGCGCGCTGTGAATGGCCCGTTTGTCAGGGAACTGGTACGGCATTCATCTGGTGTTGATCGAAATACAAACACGGGAAACTATCTATTAGAGCAGCCGCCTGCTAGAATTCTTCTCCGGACAGCGACTGAATTGGACGTAGCTCTCTGGCTAGTGTCGAAGACCCTGCTACCTGCGGGGCTGGCAGCGTAGGGCCTCCAGGTCAGAGTTGCTACACTTAAGCCGGCAGCAAGACTTTTGGCTACGCCAAAACCACCATACGCTTCTGGGCCGTAATGGCCAGGCTCACCCCCCGGGGCGGCACGTGGGGCGGCGGTGGCACGTGCACATACACGCACACGTGCGAGGGCGCTGCGCGGCCGATGGACCCTGCCGGAGGGGGGGCGCTTGGGAGAAAAAGTGGCAGAAGGCGACGGCGCTGCGTCGGAGAGAACGAGGGCGCGCGGTGATAGGGTGTTATTGCGCAGTTGATGGCGTCGGGGCTGCTCTTGATATGAGGATGGGGCAAGTGTGATGGCGGGTGGAGGAGATTCTGGCTGGGCTGCGCCAAGACGTTACCCGGAGGTAATCTTCCCTAGAGTTAAAAAGAAGAAAATCGTTATCAAAATGAAACTAAATATTTCTTAACACGCCGTGCGCAAAACGCTGTTTCTCGTGCTTGTTTTCCGTGTGCAAAACAGCTAGTTTTTTCGCAGTGTACGAAAAATCTGTAACGATTCGCAATTGTTTTTCGTCTTTGCAACGCCTTTGTTTATTATTTGCAAACAATAGTGTTACGACACTGGCTGGAATCTATTTACTTTTGTACAAGTAAGAGTTAGTTATAGTAGAGCTAGGTATTTGATATTTAATTTATATTCCTTGACTTGACGCATTGCGTTTGGCTCCCAGCGCGTTAAAAACTAATATACGCAACACGGGCGCGAGGTAATTCCCGCACTCGCCTCTTTCTCGTTCGAGCGTAGCGAAGACGACCAACTCGACTCGTGCGCCAATCACCTGTTTCTCGCCCTTCACCTGTTACGTTCACTTCTAATATATTACTTTCCTTTTCGCCTATACCCATCTACAGGGTAGATTTCATAAGTTTCTAGCCTCACTACATTCTTTTTTTTTTTTCGTTGTAAGAAAAAAACTTTTAATTTCCACTCAACCTTTAGTCCAGCCGCGTTTGTTATTTCTATATTAACATTTCTGGGCCTTTGAATAAATAATAAAAATTTTTGTTCGTAAAAGTGTTAAAAACTTCATTCACCTCCCGTTCTCTGAAAATTTTCTTCCCCGAAGCTTTTCTTCGGTTTTTTAAGTGATATATGTCGGTAGGTGCCCAATCTGGACTGTGGTATGAATGGCGCAACTCATTAAAGCCACAGTCCTTCTCATAATTGCAATATCAGTACAAGTACAGGTGCATTGTTGTGAAGAAGCTAAATCCCATATAATTTCAATCACTACATCCAACATAAGCAGTATCTCTCTCCACGAAACACGAGAAAATGCAAATTTAAAACCTTATAACACTGAAAGTTAAGACTATAAACTGCTCAGATGGTTTTCTCATTGAAATTATTTTCTCATTTCTCATTTTCTCATGTTGAAAATTTTCCACTGCCGAGATTCGAACGGTAGTTATCTCGAAAAACACAAATTCATGGCCTTTGATTATAACTCACTGCCTTCGAAGCAGTGAATGCGTGTTTTCAGGGCTGCCAGGAAGCATTCGCCCTACGGCAGCGGCGTGTAGTCGGCGAGGAGACGAAGGTGACGCCGTCGCCGGGGGCGTAATGGAAACAGCGGCGACGCCGTCGCTTCGTGCATTGGGGCAAGATCTGAAAAGGCTAGCCAAAAATCGAAAACAAAGGTCTTATTTAGGGAATTTTAAGGAAGCAGTTGGGTAGACTGGTTCCCAGAGTACCTAATTTACCCAGGTTAGAAAAGGTCCGAGGTGTCACAGTGACGTTATGCAGCATTGGAAACGTGGCCTTTGAGCGAACAGCTTTTGAACAATTTTCATAATTAAAAAGTGGATAAAAATCGTGATGATGAGTACAATGTTTACTTGTATTACAAATAATTTTAAAACATGTTAAAATTACTTAATTAATAATTGTTTAAGCAAAATGATGCAACTAGTTTTTTAAGTGGAAAATAGTTACAAGTCCCACAGAGTTCCACAACGAAATTTCTATAAACTTCATTCTCTACTATTTGGGTATAGAGATGTAAAATAACCTACTATAAGCTGGTATTCTGCATTTCATGCAGAAACATTTTTACCGTTTTTTAAAATGTTTAATCCGTCTTATTGGATTGGATATTGGAAATGTAAGGCGTGGCCAAAAACATTCTATAGAGTGTTTTATTAAATTTGGAAGACGTTTTCATATTTTGACCTGCGTTTCGGGACCATGCCCCAGTGCGGCGACGGGCGCCATAACGGAAACTGCGTCGTGGACGTCGCGTTACCCCGATGGCCCCATCCCTCTCCGAAGGGAGGCGGCGAGACGACCCTCGCTGGAATCGGTGGCGACGCTTTCAGGAAAACGGTTTATCAGCCCTTCCGCGCCAGATTCTTTACACACGAAGCAGTGAATGTACTCTGCCCTAAGGTTTTGAAAGGTTTCCAGACTTTTACTGCAAATATTATTTTGTTATTTAACGTATTTCTATTATTTTATTTTATTATTTAGTGCATGAATACGAGTATTAATAATGCAATCCGATTATCGCTTTATTTGTTGGTTTTGTTTCTTGAATTCATGTAAACGTTTTCTGTGTTTCAGGTACGGTTTAACTGGCCTGCCCATACATATATACGGTAAGATTCTGAGCAATGACATCTAGTATTTAACAGAATTTTTTTTGAGTTGTTTGAGAAATACAAGATCACACTCATTATAGAACATACTAATAGCTAAGTCTTCGTGAAACTCTCGTACTACCATTACACTTAGATAAATCAATATGTTGTTCAAGTAACAAAAACACTAGTAAATAAAAATATTTACTTAATTGAAATAAAGGTGATGAAATAAGATTTTTACGATCGTTTGTTTACAACTATTTGTGTTCAGCCATTACATGTCCCGTAAAGGGCGATTGGCTTCGCGCCGTTACATCCCGGCGTTCCTAGTCGGTCACCCAAAGAGGAACATGTGATGTCGCTCATTCGCTTAAGCACCGTGACGTGGACTAAAGGAATTCGGCTAGCGATGTTCAGTAGAACCATCCCAGCATTCACCTAGGTGACCGAAGGAGACTACAGAAACACCGGTCAGGATGGCCGGCACGGAGATTGAACCCGCGTCTCCCGAATGCGAAGTCAGCGCGCTACGCCGCTTGGATCGGTTTATAACTATTGCTACATTGCATACGTGTGTAATACATTCAATCTAATCGGTGCGTAAGGCAACATTGTTTAATACTTTGGTAATAAAGTCAGCAATATCTTCATTCTTACATACAATTGCATGCACACGAATTATTACGTATGTGATAAATGATTACAAGATATTATAAGGTATGATTTTCCCAAAAATTGCTGTATTACTGTATTTATACTTTTCACCAGTTACAGATATATCCTTCCAAAAAGTATTGCAAATCCTTTATTGTGTACGCGTAGTTTCCGTATTAACAATAAATCAATATAATAAACTAATCCGTTTTAAAACTACGAATTTTCATATTGCATTTCTGCCCACGTATGTGTTCAAAATTCATTTTTAAATTCTGTCAACGCGATGCGCTGAAAGTTATTGTTCTGCAATATGAGTGTAATTGTTGGTCTGTGAAATGAGATTCGAGATGTGGAATTCCTATGGACTTTGTAAAAGGACCGTAAAACCAGCAGACACAAAAGCGAACATAAAATGTAAAAACAAACACTAAACCACCGTTTTCAAATGAAGTGAAGTAGGGTTTAGTTTGCACAGAGCGCTCAACTTTCGTAATATCCTTTAGTGGCTTTCGTAACTACTGCTACAAGAGACATAAAACCGTTCACCTGCAATGGCATTTTAATGCACTTTTAATTTCAAAAAGTATTTGGTGTACATTTTGGAGAGTATTTGGATATTCATATTCAAAGGAAGTTCTCTAATGTTTGCAACCATTTAGTAAGTTAAAATTTTAATAATCACCCAAAGACAGAATATGCTTCAAAGGTATTGAAAGTAAAAAAAATGACATCACGTTGATATGTGATGTTTCGAACAATAACAATGTAATTTTCTTTAGTTACATTCAGCATTTTCAGCAATGTTAACGTTTATTGCATGAGTACGTGTTTTGAAACCAAGCGACGTTAGAAGAGAGTTTTCAAATTTGTACGAATGTAATAAAGCAACATTATAAACGAGTTGCATACTATATGTTTTGTATAACAGTATTATAAATTTATAAGAGAATCACACTGAATTTTGCGAAACAGTTTTCTTGGGACGTTTCGGGTATTTGATATCTGTGCGAGAAAGCGGTGGTCGCTGTTCCATTTACCTTTGCCACCCCTTCATTCTCTCGCTGCGATTGCCTGAACATGTAATGATGCAACCATTTGTGACGTAAAATCTAATACGTCACCATTTGTGCCGTAAAATGCTGTATTATGTACGGTTTCTTGCCACAGAAAATGTCGTTTATAATGTTGGCATGTAAAAAAACTTCAGCATTTTTTTCTATACGTTTTCCGCCAATTTTTAATGCACTAAGTCTGATAAAAATCGATCTGCTGAACAAGTGTTCAATCTGAGCACTATAGACCTACGCAAAAACTTTAGTACTTTTCTTTGTTCTCGAGGAAAAATCGCATTTATTTGGGAATGGTGGGGCGAACGCTGCCTCCGGCGGCAAGCAAATGGAGGGACAAAGGACGTGAGCCGCGCGCGGGCGCGTGACGCGGAGCGGAGGAGCAGCGGAAGCGGCCGCGCGGCGGCAGCGGCGCCCGCGAACGAGCAAAAAGCGCCCCCGGCCCCCGCCCCCACCCCCGCGGACGCGCCATCTCGGCCGGCGCCGGAGACGCCTCTGCGCACGGTGGGGCGGCGTCGCAAGGGGCGGTCGAAAGCAGGGGAAAAGGTTTTATTCAGGCGATTTGAAGAAAGCGGTTGGGGAGGCTGCTTCCCAGAGTGCCTGATTCCACGGTTAGGAAAGGTCCCTGGCGCCACTGATGTTCTGCATCGTTGGAAGCGTGGCCGTTGAGAGAGCAGCTGTTTTGCAGGTTTGAGCAATTTTCATCATTAACAATGGACGAAAATCGTGATGATGAGTTCAATCTGTACATGAATTACACATACTTAAAAATTACTTAATCAATAATACTGTTTTTAACAAAAACTTTTAATAGTAATGTTTACTTAGTAATGATGCCAAACATTTTTTATAATACCTTTTAATGTTTTTAGTGAGGAACAGTTACAAGTTCCACAGAGTTCTACAACTAAATTTGTAAAAACTTCATTATCTACTATTTAGCTCTTGAAATGTCAAGCAAAATTCGCTGGTACTCTGCATTTCGTGCAGGAACGTTTTTCAATTTTTAATCTGCTACTTTTTGTTGTTGTAATTTTGACGTTGGAATCGTTATCGACGTGCCCCCAAACCATTGTATACAGAGTTTGATTACGTTCTGATGACGTTTTCTCATTTGGCCAGCTTTTTAGATCGTGCCCCTATGTGGGGCGGCGCGGCGTGACGGAAGTAAGCGGTGAGGCGGCGGAACGCCGGGGGCGGGGGGAAGGGCGAGGGGAGGTAGAGTGAGGGGATGGGCCGGAGAGGGCGCGGCGCTGAGATGGACGGACACGTGCGCGTGGGCGGCGAAGAAACGGACGGGAGGGGATGCGCCAGAGGCGGGACTGGTCTCAATGGGATCCGATGAGATATGGAACTTGACGAGGCGAGACGGGGCAAGAAGAGACGGACGGGACGTGACGGGCTGAGGCGGGACGGGACGATGCGGCGAGATGGGACGGCACGTGCGAACGGGACGAGACAAGGTACGACGAGACGGCGAAAACGGGACGAGGCGTGACAGGACGAGACGAGACATCGTGACTGGACGAGATGGCGAAATGGGACGGGACATGCGGAGCGGGAGCGGGTGGAACGAGGCGGGACGAGATGGAACAAGAGGAAGCAAGGGGTCGGGACGGGTTGCGGGGCGGCACGGGAGAGGCCGGGGCGTGGGCGCCGTCGAGCGAGGGGGTCGGGGCGCAGCGGGGGCGGCCGTGGAGAGGGAGGCGCATCGCCCGCGATCGAAGCCCGAGCGGCGCAGCGGCGGCGCCGTATCTCCCGTCGCGTCGTCGCCTCCGGTCGCCTCCGCTCAGACCCCACAGTGGCCCCGGCCGCGCCCCAACGCGTTGGTTGCCATGCGAGGCCATATGGCCTCTCTTTGACTTTTCGCAGCACGAGACCATATGCTCTCATGCTTTCGCTGGTCTCTATTACGACAAAACTCGCCATTGGTCTCTTTAAAATGCTAAGAGTTGCGAAACGTTCCCGTGAATCCATATGAATGTGAATTTTGTGAATTTTACATAATATTATATAAATGTTGGTACAATTTTTAATGTTCTAGCATAATGTGCGTCAATTGCCACTTGCACGGAGTGGTAGTACGCGAAAAACCTGCGGTACCAAGGTGTAAATTGGTGAGAAAGCATTTGGAAATGAACTTAAAGGACGCAAAAGAATTTATGTATATTTTAATATTCCGAGTGTTTCAGAATAAATGATATAAAAGCCATGTAAATGGAATTCAGAATGAGTGACAGCTTCGTTAGCCGAATTACTTAACAATGGTCCTTAAAGTCAGAGAAGTTAAGTGATTCGAAACACCACGGATTCCTGGACGGGTGACCGACTGGGAAGCCCGATTAGCGAGTACTAACGACGCGATCTCTGGCCGATGGGATGAAAGGCTTTGGGTACAGACGTGACAAGACGAAAGAGATAAAACCTAAGGGAGGATTTTTCCTGATTGATGTGTACGCTCAAATCCCATGAAGGGCTAAGAGTCGTAAGGAAAGTCGTAAGGAAGAGTCTAAAAAGGACAACAAATTGAATTTTAAAAAGTGTATGTATTGTGGAGAGATTGAGGTGCAAATAATATATAGAGGAATTGTACCATAACGATTTTATGAATGTGAGATTTGGCCCTGCTTGTGTGGCAACTTGTAATGTTCGAGTATTTGGCAGGACACGTCCTTACGCAAAGTTATTTGATATTACCGGACACGGTGAATGCGCGGGGGGTTGCCTAACATGCAGGGGCGGATACCACACATGTTCCTTCCTTATTTCTCACCACAGGTTCATTACGAAAAAGTGATCGCCATCGACACCTGCAAGATATAGAGTAATCGATTGAAGATTCCGTGCGCGTCAACTGTTAAGGTAAATAGAGACGTAAGTGGACTGGATGACTTTATCGCTGGAGGTGGCGGTGATCTTCCCTCGCTGCATTGCTAGCGCCGACCTACCCTTGGGCATGCAGTGTTTCCCTCAGCTAGGTATCCCTCTCCAGCCGCGGCAACGTCTAAGCTCTCGGCGTGTGTGGTAGTGTATGCATCCATTGTGTGTGTACGTAAGGGGTGAGGAGAGACCAAGGAAGAGGAAGGAAAGGTCGCGCGCGGTCCGTGGCCCGTTTGTTAGGGCTCTGCTCTGGTATTCGCCTGGTTTTGATACGAGTATGAGAAACCAGATCTGTAAAGCTACCAATCAGTACAGCCGGCCGCTAGAATTCTCCTCCAGGCAGCAGCTGAACGTGACCTAGCTATCTAGCCAGCGTTGAAAATCCTGCCGCACCGCCGTAACTCGAACCATAGAACATTTATTTGGATAAATAATTCAGACAGCGGCTGATTTTGACCTAGCTATCTAGCCAGCGTTGAAAATCCTGCCGCACCGCCGTAACTCGAACCATAGAACATTTATTTGGATAAATAATTCAGACAGCGGCTGATTTTGACCTAGCTATCTAGCCAGCGTCGAAAATCCTGCCGCACCGCCGTAACTCGAACCATAGAACATTTATTTGGATAAATAATTCAGACAGCGGCTGATTTTGACCTAGCTATCTAGCCAGCGTCGAAAATCCTGCCGCACCGCCGTAACTCGAACCATAGAACATTTATTTGGATAAATAATTCAGACAGCGGCTGATTTTGACCTAGCTATCTAGCCAGCGTCGAAAATCCTGCCGCACCGCCGTAACTCGAACCATAGAACATTTATTTGGATAAATAATTCAGACAGCGGCTGATTTTGACCTAGCTATCTAGCCAGCGTCGAAAATCCTGCCGCACCGCCGTAACTCGAACCATAGAACATTTATTTGGATAAATAATTCAGACAGCGGCTGATTTTGACCTAGCTATCTAGCCAGCGTCGAAAATCCTGCCGCACCGCCGTAACTCGAACCATAGAACATTTATTTGGATAAATAATTCAGACAGCGGCTGATTTTGACCTAGCTATCTAGCCAGCGTCGAAAATCCTGCCGCACCGCCGTAACTCGAACCATAGAACATTTATTTGGATAAATAATTCAGACAGCGGCTGATTTTGACCTAGCTATCTAGCCAGCGTCGAAAATCCTGCCGCACCGCCGTAACTCGAACCATAGAACATTTATTTGGATAAATAATTCAGACAGCGGCTGATTTTGACCTAGCTATCTAGCCAGCGTCGAAAATCCTGCCGCACCGCCGTAACTCGAACCATAGAACATTTATTTGGATAAATAATTCAGACAGCGGCTGATTTTGACCTAGCTATCTAGCCAGCGTCGAAAATCCTGCCGCACCGCCGTAACTCGAACCATAGAACATTTATTTGGATAAATAATTCAGACAGCGGCTGATTTTGACCTAGCTATCTAGCCAGCGTCGAAAATCCTGCCGCACCGCCGTAACTCGAACCATAGAACATTTATTTGGATAAATAATTCAGACAGCGGCTGATTTTGACCTAGCTATCTAGCCAGCGTCGAAAATCCTGCCGCACCGCCGTAACTCGAACCATAGAACATTTATTTGGATAAATAATTCAGACAGCGGCTGATTTTGACCTAGCTATCTAGCCAGCGTCGAAAATCCTGCCGCACCGCCGTAACTCGAACCATAGAACATTTATTTGGATAAATAATTCAGACAGCGGCTGATTTTGTCCTAGCTATCTAGCCAGCGTTGAAAATCCTGCCGCACCGCCGTAACTCGAACCATAGAACATTTATTTGGATAAATAATTCAGACAGCGGCTGATTTTGACCTAGCTATCTAGCCAGCGTCGAAAATCCTGCCGCACCGCCGTAACTCGAACCATAGAACATTTATTTGGATAAATAATTCAGACAGCGGCTGATTTTGACCTAGCTATCTAGCCAGCGTTGAAAATCCTGCCGCACCGCCGTAACTCGAACCATAGAACATTTATTTGGATAAATAATTCAGACAGCGGCTGATTTTGACCTAGCTATCTAGCCAGCGTCGAAAATCCTGCCGCACCGCCGTAACTCGAACCATAGAACATTTATTTGGATAAATAATTCAGACAGCGGCTGATTTTGACCTAGCTATCTAGCCAGCGTCGAAAATCCTGCCGCACCGCCGTAACTCGAACCATAGAACATTTATTTGGATAAATAATTCAGACAGCGGCTGATTTTGACCTAGCTATCTAGCCAGCGTCGAAAATCCTGCCGCACCGCCGTAACTCGAACCATAGAACATTTATTTGGATAAATAATTCAGACAGCGGCTGATTTTGACCTAGCTATCTAGCCAGCGTCGAAAATCCTGCCGCACCGCCGTAACTCGAACCATAGAACATTTATTTGGATAAATAATTCAGACAGCGGCTGATTTTGACCTAGCTATCTAGCCAGCGTCGAAAATCCTGCCGCACCGCCGTAACTCGAACCATAGAACATTTATTTGGATAAATAATTCAGACAGCGGCTGATTTTGACCTAGCTATCTAGCCAGCGTTGAAAATCCTGCCGCACCGCCGTAACTCGAACCATAGAACATTTATTTGGATAAATAATTCAGACAGCGGCTGATTTTGACCTAGCTATCTAGCCAGCGTCGAAAATCCTGCCGCACCGCCGTAACTCGAACCATAGAACATTTATTTGGATAAATAATTCAGACAGCGGCTGATTTTGACCTAGCTATCTAGCCAGCGTCGAAAATCCTGCCGCACCGCCGTAACTCGAACCATAGAACATTTATTTGGATAAATAATTCAGACAGCGGCTGATTTTGACCTAGCTATCTAGCCAGCGTTGAAAATCCTGCCGCACCGCCGTAACTCGAACCATAGAACATTTATTTGGATAAATAATTCAGACAGCGGCTGATTTTGACCTAGCTATCTAGCCAGCGTCGAAAATCCTGCCGCACCGCCGTAACTCGAACCATAGAACATTTATTTGGATAAATAATTCAGACAGCGGCTGATTTTGACCTAGCTATCTAGCCAGCGTCGAAAATCCTGCCGCACCGCCGTAACTCGAACCATAGAACATTTATTTGGATAAATAATTCAGACAGCGGCTGATTTTGACCTAGCTATCTAGCCAGCGTCGAAAATCCTGCCGCACCGCCGTAACTCGAACCATAGAACATTTATTTGGATAAATAATTCAGACAGCGGCTGATTTTGACCTAGCTATCTAGCCAGCGTCGAAAATCCTGCCGCACCGCCGTAACTCGAAGCATAGAACATTTATTTGGATAAATAATTCAGACAGCGGCTGATTTTGACCTAGCTATCTAGCCAGCGTCGAAAATCCTGCCGCACCGCCGTAACTCGAACCATAGAACATTTATTTGGATAAATAATTCAGACAGCGGCTGATTTTGACCTAGCTATCTAGCCAGCGTCGAAAATCCTGCCGCACCGCCGTAACTCGAACCATAGAACATTTATTTGGATAAATAATTCAGACAGCGGCTGATTTTGACCTAGCTATCTAGCCAGCGTCGAAAATCCTGCCGCACCGCCGTAACTCGAACCATAGAACATTTATTTGGATAAATAATTCAGACAGCGGCTGATTTTGACCTAGCTATCTAGCCAGCGTCGAAAATCCTGCCGCACCGCCGTAACTCGAACCATAGAACATTTATTTGGATAAATAATTCAGACAGCGGCTGATTTTGACCTAGCTATCTAGCCAGCGTCGAAAATCCTGCCGCACCGCCGTAACTCAAACCATAGAACATTTATTTGGATAAATAATTCAGACAGCGGCTGATTTTGACCTAGCTATCTAGCCAGCGTCGAAAATCCTGCCGCACCGCCGTAACTCGAACCATAGAACATTTATTTGGATAAATAATTCAGACAGCGGCTGATTTTGACCTAGCTATCTAGCCAGCGTCGAAAATCCTGCCGCACCGCCGTAACTCGAACCATAGAACATTTATTTGGATAAATAATTCAGACAGCGGCTGATTTTGACCTAGCTATCTAGCCAGCGTTGAAAATCCTGCCGCACCGCCGTAACTCGAACCATAGAACATTTATTTGGATAAATAATTCAGACAGCGGCTGATTTTGACCTAGCTATCTAGCCAGCGTCGAAAATCCTGCCGCACCGCCGTAACTCGAACCATAGAACATTTATTTGGATAAATAATTCAGACAGCGGCTGATTTTGACCTAGCTATCTAGCCAGCGTCGAAAATCCTGCCGCACCGCCGTAACTCGAACCATAGAACATTTATTTGGATAAATAATTCAGACAGCGGCTGATTTTGACCTAGCTATCTAGCCAGCGTCGAAAATCCTGCCGCACCGCCGTAACTCGAACCATAGAACATTTATTTGGATAAATAATTCAGACAGCGGCTGATTTTGACCTAGCTATCTAGCCAGCGTCGAAAATCCTGCCGCACCGCCGTAACTCGAACCATAGAACATTTATTTGGATAAATAATTCAGACAGCGGCTGATTTTGACCTAGCTATCTAGCCAGCGTTGAAAATCCTGCCGCACCGCCGTAACTCGAACCATAGAACATTTATTTGGATAAATAATTCAGACAGCGGCTGATTTTGACCTAGCTATCTAGCCAGCGTCGAAAATCCTGCCGCACCGCCGTAACTCGAACCATAGAACATTTATTTGGATAAATAATTCAGACAGCGGCTGATTTTGACCTAGCTATCTAGCCAGCGTCGAAAATCCTGCCGCACCGCCGTAACTCGAACCATAGAACATTTATTTGGATAAATAATTCAGACAGCGGCTGATTTTGACCTAGCTATCTAGCCAGCGTTGAAAATCCTGCCGCACCGCCGTAACTCGAACCATAGAACATTTATTTGGATAAATAATTCAGACAGCGGCTGATTTTTACCTAGCTATCTAGCCAGCGTCGAAAATCCTGCCGCACCGCCGTAACTCGAACCATAGAACATTTATTTGGATAAATAATTCAGACAGCGGCTGATTTTGACCTAGCTATCTAGCCAGCGTTGAAAATCCTGCCGCACCGCCGTAACTCGAACCATAGAACATTTATTTGGATAAATAATTCAGACAGCGGCTGATTTTGACCTAGCTATCTAGCCAGCGTCGAAAATCCTTCCGCACCGCCGTAACTCGAACCATAGAACATTTATTTGGATAAATAATTCAGACAGCGGCTGATTTTGACCTAGCTATCTAGCCAGCGTCGAAAATCCTGCCGCACCGCCGTAACTCGAACCATAGAACATTTATTTGGATAAATAATTCAGACAGCGGCTGATTTTGACCTAGCTATCTAGCCAGCGTTGAAAATCCTGCCGCACCGCCGTAACTCGAACCATAGAACATTTATTTGGATAAATAATTCAGACAGCGGCTGATTTTGACCTAGCTATCTAGCCAGCGTCGAAAATCCTGCCGCACCGCCGTAACTCGAACCATAGAACATTTATTTGGATAAATAATTCAGACAGCGGCTGATTTTTACCTAGCTATCTAGCCAGCGTCGAAAATCCTGCCGCACCGCCGTAACTCGAACCATAGAACATTTATTTGGATAAATAATTCAGACAGCGGCTGATTTTGACCTAGCTATCTAGCCAGCGTTGAAAATCCTGCCGCACCGCCGTAACTCGAACCATAGAACATTTATTTGGATAAATAATTCAGACAGCGGCTGATTTTGACCTAGCTATCTAGCCAGCGTCGAAAATCCTGCCGCACCGCCGTAACTCGAACCATAGAACATTTATTTGGATAAATAATTCAGACAGCGGCTGATTTTGACCTAGCTATCTAGCCAGCGTCGAAAATCCTGCCGCACCGCCGTAACTCGAACCATAGAACATTTATTTGGATAAATAATTCAGACAGCGGCTGATTTTGACCTAGCTATCTAGCCAGCGTCGAAAATCCTGCCGCACCGCCGTAACTCGAACCATAGAACATTTATTTGGATAAATAATTCAGACAGCGGCTGATTTTGACCTAGCTATCTAGCCAGCGTCGAAAATCCTGCCGCACCGCCGTAACTCGAAGCATAGAACATTTATTTGGATAAATAATTCAGACAGCGGCTGATTTTGACCTAGCTATCTAGCCAGCGTCGAAAATCCTGCCGCACCGCCGTAACTCGAACCATAGAACATTTATTTGGATAAATAATTCAGACAGCGGCTGATTTTGACCTAGCTATCTAGCCAGCGTCGAAAATCCTGCCGCACCGCCGTAACTCGAACCATAGAACATTTATTTGGATAAATAATTCAGACAGCGGCTGATTTTGACCTAGCTATCTAGCCAGCGTCGAAAATCCTGCCGCACCGCCGTAACTCGAACCATAGAACATTTATTTGGATAAATAATTCAGACAGCGGCTGATTTTGACCTAGCTATCTAGCCAGCGTCGAAAATCCTGCCGCACCGCCGTAACTCGAACCATAGAACATTTATTTGGATAAATAATTCAGACAGCGGCTGATTTTGACCTAGCTATCTAGCCAGCGTCGAAAATCCTGCCGCACCGCCGTAACTCGAACCATAGAACATTTATTTGGATAAATAATTCAGACAGCGGCTGATTTTGACCTAGCTATCTAGCCAGCGTCGAAAATCCTGCCGCACCGCCGTAACTCGAACCATAGAACATTTATTTGGATAAATAATTCAGACAGCGGCTGATTTTGACCTAGCTATCTAGCCAGCGTCGAAAATCCTGCCGCACCGCCGTAACTCGAACCATAGAACATTTATTTGGATAAATAATTCAGACAGCGGCTGATTTTGACCTAGCTATCTAGCCAGCGTCGAAAATCCTGCCGCACCGCCGTAACTCGAACCATAGAACATTTATTTGGATAAATAATTCAGACAGCGGCTGATTTTGACCTAGCTATCTAGCCAGCGTCGAAAATCCTGCCGCACCGCCGTAACTCGAACCATAGAACATTTATTTGGATAAATAATTCAGACAGCGGCTTATTTTGACCTAGCTATCTAGCCAGCGTCGAAAATCCTGCCGCACCGCCGTAACTCGAACCATAGAACATTTATTTGGATAAATAATTCAGACAGCGGCTGATTTTGACCTAGCTATCTAGCCAGCGTCGAAAATCCTGCCGCACCGCCGTAACTCGAACCATAGAACATTTATTTGGATAAATAATTCAGACAGCGGCTGATTTTGACCTAGCTATCTAGCCAGCGTTGAAAATCCTGCCGCACCGCCGTAACTCGAACCATAGAACATTTATTTGGATAAATAATTCAGACAGCGGCTGATTTTGACCTAGCTATCTAGCCAGCGTTGAAAATCCTGCCGCACCGCCGTAACTCGAACCATAGAACATTTATTTGGATAAATAATTCAGACAGCGGCTGATTTTGACCTAGCTATCTAGCCAGCGTTGAAAATCCTGCCGCACCGCCGTAACTCGAACCATAGAACATTTATTTGGATAAATAATTCAGACAGCGGCTGATTTTGACCTAGCTATCTAGCCAGCGTCGAAAATCCTGCCGCACCGCCGTAACTCGAACCATAGAACATTTATTTGGATAAATAATTCAGACAGCGGCTGATTTTGACCTAGCTATCTAGCCAGCGTTGAAAATCCTGCCGCACCGCCGTAACTCGAACCATAGAACATTTATTTGGATAAATAATTCAGACAGCGGCTGATTTTGACCTAGCTATCTAGCCAGCGTTGAAAATCCTGCCGCACCGCCGTAACTCGAACCATAGAACATTTATTTGGATAAATAATTCAGACAGCGGCTGATTTTGACCTAGCTATCTAGCCAGCGTCGAAAATCCTGCCGCACCGCCGTAACTCGAACCATAGAACATTTATTTGGATAAATAATTCAGACAGCGGCTGATTTTGACCTAGCTATCTAGCCAGCGTCGAAAATCCTGCCGCACCGCCGTAACTCGAACCATAGAACATTTATTTGGATAAATAATTCAGACAGCGGCTGATTTTGACCTAGCTATCTAGCCAGCGTTGAAAATCCTGCCGCACCGCCGTAACTCGAACCATAGAACATTTATTTGGATAAATAATTCAGACAGCGGCTGATTTTGACCTAGCTATCTAGCCAGCGTCGAAAATCCTGCCGCACCGCCGTAACTCGAACCATAGAACATTTATTTGGATAAATAATTCAGACAGCGGCTGATTTTGACCTAGCTATCTAGCCAGCGTCGAAAATCCTGCCGCACCGCCGTAACTCGAACCAAAGAACATTTATTTGGATAAATAATTCAGACAGCGGCTGATTTTGACCTAGCTATCTAGCCAGCGTCGAAAATCCTGCCGCACCGCCGTAACTCGAACCATAGAACATTTATTTGGATAAATAATTCAGACAGCGGCTGATTTTGACCTAGCTATCTAGCCAGCGTCGAAAATCCTGCCGCACCGCCGTAACTCGAACCATAGAACATTTATTTGGATAAATAATTCAGACAGCGGCTGATTTTGACCTAGCTATCTAGCCAGCGTCGAAAATCCTGCCGCACCGCCGTAACTCGAACCATAGAACATTTATTTGGATAAATAATTCAGACAGCGGCTGATTTTGACCTAGCTATCTAGCCAGCGTCGAAAATCCTGCCGCACCGCCGTAACTCGAACCATAGAACATTTATTTGGATAAATAATTCAGACAGCGGCTGATTTTGACCTAGCTATCTAGCCAGCGTCGAAAATCCTGCCGCACCGCCGTAACTCGAACCATAGAACATTTATTTGGATAAATAATTCAGACAGCGGCTGATTTTGACCTAGCTATCTAGCCAGCGTCGAAAATCCTGCCGCACCGCCGTAACTCGAACCATAGAACATTTATTTGGATAAATAATTCAGACAGCGGCTGATTTTGACCTAGCTATCTAGCCAGCGTCGAAAATCCTGCCGCACCGCCGTAACTCGAACCATAGAACATTTATTTGGATAAATAATTCAGACAGCGGCTGAATTTGACGAGTGTAGAAAATTGTGCCGTCGTGGAGACTCGAAGCCTAGGATCACCCGGCGGAAGCACCGTAGTAACATTAATTGATGCCCTGAGACACCTGTGCAAGTTATAGAAGTTTCAACATTTTTCTGAGAGCAACCGATATTGAACAAAGTTGGTTTAATCCTTATTTAATCGTACATTACAAAATAACAACTAAATATAATGGCGTATATGGTATCGAGTGTGATATCTCTTTACAAAGTTATTCTTAGGAATGGAATTATTGTAATAAACTATGATATGAATCTAACTGGATGTTTTTCATCGAAATTATCTCATTCCTCCTCTAGTGAATATTAACTCAACTCCCATGTAAATTCAATATTGATGAATATGTCAATAATGTTACTCGTTTGTCTACTGGTAAATGGTGGCAAATAATTTAACTAACCATGACTAACAAACGAAATGCTAATGTTTTATTTTAGCGAAAGAGATGTTCAATAGATATATCTTTTTCATACACTAAATAATTAAGAAATATGAATCACTGAAATGGTAATATTTGGAAATAAAATTTAATAATTTAAATATAATTCAGTCCGTTTACTTAATACTTTAACAGAAAGTATTAATATTAACCTTATAATTTCATGATCAAAAGCATAATCAATTCTAATATGTCCATCTTCCCAAAGATTAAATAGTTGAAATGTAGACATTGAACTTAACTCACACATTTTATTGGAGTTTGGAATAATGAAACTAATTATGTCTTCAAATCTGTTGTGATATAAATAATTTTAAATGAAGATCCTTTGTATTTCTTGAAGAAAGTTTTTAAATTTCGTTTCACACAGACACATACACATCATCACTCATTTAGGACGATTAAATTCTAAAGCTAACGGAGCTAATTGCAAAGTAATTAAGACCAATTGAGTTAATCTGCGTTATTGAGAAAGACTCTAACACTTAAATGATAACAAAGAAGATCGTAGGCTATTTGGTTTCTCTGTACATGATGATGCGCAATGGAGAGAATATTCAACCTTTCCGAATTGACTGGCAACCTATAATAATCACAACATTTTCCTTGTATGATTAAAGTGTGAAACTATTTAACATGTTATTGCCTGTAAAAAATAAATGTAAATTATCGTTTTCTCTAAAGAAATTAAATGTGGACTGGTCTCTTACTTCACAACACTTCGGGTCACACACGGAAACCTTCCTCACCAATGTTGTACTGAACACAATACACGGCATTAAAGCGAGTGCCGAATGTGCAAGAAGGCAGCGTGGCCAGCATGCTCCCGGAGCCAGAGCCTCCGGGTCGTGTTTCTGAACATCAGGTCTCGGAATTAATGCGGAATTCGCCAGCCTCGGCGGGTGAGACGTCAAAGGTGGCCTACCGAAGCCTTTGAGCGGCTCATTTTGGTCGCTCTCGAAACGCCCCACGAATTCTCGGCCCCGCACAAGTGCGAAGTACGACAGCGCTTATAACATTCTCTCTCGTTTTTTTTGTTTTTTTTTTTTTCGTTAATCGGCCGACTAGGACCACACTTGCAAGCATCCTGCCTTTACCGTGGCTCAGTTTTTATTAATTCTCACGGTGGCAGGTGCTTGCGACAATTTTTTGGGGGGGACCAGCATTTTTAGCTGGATCCGGTTTTTATCCCCCAAGGTTGTTAGCCCTGGGGGTATGGAGGATGAAATGATGATATGATGATAATGGGGGTGAAAGGACAGCACATACAGACATACACAAACACACAAATATACCCATGCCCGAGGCGGGACTCGAACCCGCGATCTTCTGGTCCGAAACCACTCCGGCACTACTGCCTTAGCGATCTCGGCCATCTGATCGGCTCTCTCTCGTTTATAGATATCAGGCTTAGTAAAACAGTGCCCTCAAGGAGGAAAAGATGATTGATTGATTTCTAGTCGTCCTGGGCGCGTCAACGATTAAGGTCATTTGTCACGTAAGTGTAGTGCATTTTTATTTGTTGATTTTGTTACTTGGGAGGTGACGGTCTCGCTGTATGGCGAGTTCCGGCGTGTCTAGAGGGGTTTTCCCCAGCAAGGTATCACCCGCCACTGGGGAACAGTCCCAGCCGGGACAAGTTTTAAGCTCCGGACATGTGTGGAAGTGTAGTGTATGTAAGCGTGTGGTAAGTAAAAGGGAGGATATGACAAGGTAATGGGAAGAAAAGATCGCGCGCGGTCTGGGGCCCGTTTGGTAGGGTACCGCTCTGGCATTCGCCTGGTGCTGATAGGAGGAACGACAGAAACCTACCGATCAGAGCAGCCGGTCGCTACAATTCTCCTCCAGACAGCGACTGAACTCGCTCTAACTTTGTAGCTGGTGCCGAAAATCCTGCCGCTGCAGGGTCATGGAGCGTGTGACCTCGCGGTCAGAGGCGCTGCGGTGATATCAGTGGATGCCCTGAGCCACATCTCCCGGTGGGGACGAGAAAATCTGACTGTATGTACCCTACGATATAAATAGCTTAGCAAAGTTATATTGTTGAGATGTGATGTTTACGTGTAATGGCTAATAGAGGATGGATTTCTAGTGATCAGACGTCATCAGACGTGTGGTGAACACTTATTAAGTAGTGACATCGTGATTCGCAAACTTAAAAATAATAAGAATTAGTTTGTAGCTGTAATAAAAGTAATATTACCCCGAATGGTCTCCATGTTTGTAGACTGCGAAGTGACTACTCTCATTTTAAAACTCTATCGCACGTGTCACTTCTTTCTTTCTGAAGGTGCGAAGCGATGACAACACTTAAAAAATATTTCTGCCTATTCGACAAGAAATTCTTTCAAGGTTTTGACATTACAAATTGACATCACTGAAGATTTGGATCTCATAGCGAACCTGAGATGGGAATTATTTGTAATATTACGTTAAGGAATAAATTCTATTAGGGTAAAAAATGTAATTAGATACTTTAAGAACTTTCAGTTGAATGTTAGTTGAATTTTTAGCAGGGAGGTAATAAATATTACATGGTTTAGGGGGATTGAATTTATCTTTCGGAAATATTGGAAGTATTCGCGAAGGAAATTGATATTTCTGACCAAAATTAAAAGTGTGTGATTGTTGTAAATCGACGAAGGAGTTAAAGAATTTCTGGATGTGATAATTGATTACAATGTGAGTAGTATAACTGTTTTGTTCATTGCGTAATTGTGTTAATAATATACTAAGGAGAATGAAGAATTTTACGGTTGAAGTTATTGTGGAGTATCTGAATTATATTAATGTTAGATTTGGCTGCATTGCACCACATGGGACAGGCATACGTAAGTGTGGCATGGGATCTCTGACCTTCAAAGCAGCCCAACGCCATAGGACGGCAGGCTAATGCTCAGCGCTTGTGACTCAAACGATCCGACGAGTGCTTGCGAGCAAATGGCGCGCCTTGCAGTGCAATTGCAGTCTGGTGCGGTGTGGTAATAACGCGGGAAACTGGCGTTGCGCTGACCACTGATCGGGCAGCTGCAATGAACGGACACATTTTTGGATTTGTATTTACACGTCCCGCAAATGGCAATTGGCTGGGCTACATCCGGCATTGCTAGTCCAGCAACGCGCGATGCCTCGAATTCGCGTAACCTTGGGGACGTCACGTGGTTAAGGAATTCGGCTAGCGGCGCCGGTTTAGCTGCCAGGGCCTTTCACTAGAACCATCCCACTATTCTCCTACATGACCGAGGGAAGCCACGAAAACCCCGGTCACTATGCTCGAAATAAGGATCAAACCCGGCCTGTCTGATGCAGAGTCACGGCGATGCGCCCTGAGCCCCTTTGCTCGGTATGGATAAATAGCGATGCGCAATTATTGCTTCTGAATGTCCCTTAAGTTCCCACAATGATGTATAGAATTCATACTCGGAATCACGTATAGCGTTTAAAATTGTAACAAACTCTGTTGCGTGTGCTTCCAATGTAACAATTGTCTGCCCCTTCTCTCTCACAGGCTGTGAAAAGGTCGCGAGCCATTATCAAACTTCGGGCGGGAAATGTTTATGCCATTCATCGACTCCTTTGTTATCTCAATCAACGAATTTTTAGTGTGTTGTTCAGTATCGTTTCTTGTCTATTTTTGTGAGTGGCGACTGGGCTGTGTTACGTGCTAGAAATTGGTAAGTCATCGGATTGACAAATTAATCCTAGAAATAAATGGTGTTTACGTCAGGCAAAATCATTATATTCAGTCATATATTTTATGTTATTGTGCTGCAAATGTCCAACTAAGGCTTCATTTCATTCGCAATGACAAAATGAATTGTAAAAGTGTTCAGGATTTTGAAATTTAAAAAATTAGGAATACTACGTTCATTACAATAGAAATAAAAATATTATTCCTGAACGTATTTTTGTGTATTGTTTGAAATGTATTTCGCATTGTTCTGTGTTGAAAATGTACAAAAATTGATTTAAGTCGCACAATTTGGGGTATAAAGATAAAATATAAAATCAGTTAAGATAGCATAAAACAATAAAGACTAACACTAAATCACGAACCCTCAGGCCTTGACATTGAAGTTGTTACAGCCAAGTCTGCATGTAGAACAGGGTTAATCTTTCAGTCCAAAATTAATACATTGTTTTTAAATACAAGTGGACGCGACTACATCTAAATCGATTGTATAATATCAATTTTCCAGAAAATCGGGTGAATGATGTAGTAGGTGCTAGCGTTGTTTACAGACGGAAGGTCAGGCAGACGGACGGACAAACATTTTGCCGTCATTCACTTATTCAGTATTAAGGCCCCACAGAACATTGTTTCTGGCTACACCACGTGTTAGAGTATTTTTGCTCTGTGATGACAGTTTTTTTGCCGAAAATTCGTCGTTTTTTTCGCGCAGCATTAAATAACTTTACTACGTAGCGAGGAAACCTTAAGGCTGGCCGAAAGACACTCGAAGGGGAAAGGGGAGGTAATAAAGAAATAAACTAGTTCTCCAACAATAGCACATGATTTCTCATATTAACGGTCACATAATATTAACCCTACTAACACGTATACCATTAGTTATCATATCTTTCCCAAGCTGGGACGTTCTCGAAGGTCCTAATTGGTCTCCCGATATGTATGGTAATGTAGTGCACGTAAATGTGTGTAAGACGAGAGAGACAACTATCACGCAATAAATTAAATATCGCGCGAGATCCGTGAACCATTTTTAGAGATCTGCTACAGCGTTCACATGATATTGGTCGGAAAAAATGCAGAAAATTGCCAACGCCATAGGACCATCAGAACAAGCATCCGCTAGAATTCTCCAGACAACGGTTGCCTTCGAATAGTTCTGTGTCTAGTGTTGAGAACCTGCCAGAGCAGCGTCGTGATTATAATACGGGCACGAGCTGATCCATTCGGTCACTTCGGACATGAGAAAGTAAACAAGTGGTTCTCCAACAACACATACTTTCTCGCATGGTTTCTAATGCAATATTATACTAGAACATAAGCCTGCAAATGAGTTTCAACCAGCACAATTTCTTCCACGCTGACACCGAACCCACTCGTGACAGCCCCACCGAGTTAACCCCCCGGGCGCCTTACCACTACACTAGGCAGCCGGGACGATTTACCAAATTGGGCCGACGCTTACGAAATTTATTACCTAGTATCACTAACATGCAATTTTCGTAAAAATTCAGAGATCATGGTGATTGTTAGTAATTTCGGGCGCTTCAACTGTTAAAGCCATTATCCCAAAACGTATAGTACATGTTTTTTTTCTCGGGACATGGCGGTGTTCTTATCCGCTCTATGGCGAGATCCGGCGTCGACCTACCGTCGGTTAGCCAGGTTTTCCCATCCAGGTAATCTCCCACCAGCAAAGCAACGCCCCAGCCGGGACAAGCTCTAAGCTCCCCACCGGTCTCCCGGCATATGTGGTAATGTAATGCATGTTAGTGTGTGTGTGTGTGTGTGTGTGTGTGTGTGTGTGTGGAAGAGGTGAGGATATGACAAGGAAAGGAAAAGGAAAAAAAGATCACGCATGGTCCGTGGCCCATTTGTTAGGGTACTGTTCCGGCATTGGCCTGGTGTTGATCGAAGAAACGACGGAAAACTACCGATGAGAGCAGCCGGCCGCTAGAAATCTCCTCCAGACAGGGACAGAACTCGACCTAGCTGACACGCTAATCCTGTCACCATCGCAATTCGAACCTGGAACCTCCCAATGAGAGGCAAAGAAAAATAAGGAGCGATTTTTGAAAAAACGTTCTTTTTATTTCGTGCATTAATTTCAAGCAGAATTTACGGGAAAATATTAATTCTTTTCAAAATTGTATATGGATTGTTTTTTAAATAACGATGGTTTAGAACCGAGTTTGCTTAAGACAAAAATCTCTAACTTGTATCTGGAAATTTTGAAATGTTAACTCCATGGTAGTTGTTGAAAATACAGAAAATTCTCTCGAAACGCCTTGCACCACTTTACAGTCCTTTGATACATACGAGGAGAAAAATATTGTGTTTGAGAAACAAATTGTTTAAAAAAATAGAAATTACCTGTATTTCATGCAAAAATACACATATTTTCGATGCATTGTACGTGACCGTATTCAAAGATCTGTTTTTAAATAATATATTTCATGAAGGAAAAAATCTGCCTTCAATATTGTAGTTGTAAAAAGGCGGCTAATAAGTATTACACTTTTGTAATTTTAGAAAAAAGCAGCTATTTCAACGAATTGAGAACTGCACCATTCTTCCGACGTCCTTCACTCTATTTGGTGATGAAGTTTAATAGACAAATTGGAATCCATTGTGGAAAATATTTTGAAAATGTAATTGAGGCTTCACGTAAAGTACCCTCTAAAATCAAAATGTCTGTTTGAATCTCAAAGGACCTTGACTACATTTAAATCGATCGTAAATATTCATCCTGGAGAAAATTGGATGAACGGTTTAGGCGGTATCTTTCACTGTAGATGGAAGGACGGACAGACAGACACACAGACAGACGTTTTGCGGCAAATCAATTTTTCGGTATCAAGGACCGAACATGGAAACTGACCGACACATGGATACTGGCGTGTTCGAAGTAATATACTGTATCCAGGAACAATTTAAATCCAGGTTTTCGTTATAAGGGCCTGACAACAATTTGTTTTCCGCCACACTATTACTTTATCTTCTTACGGAGTAAGGGGAGAACGCTGAAAGCAGGGGAGAGTTTTCGCCCGAGAAGCGCGGTCCGCCCACTGTCTTCCCAACGGCGCGACCTGGGGCAGGAGCCTCGGTGTGTTGAACGCAATCGTTGCGGGCGACAGGTTTCCTCGCCTGCGTTGCGACCGAAGCCGTGAGACGCCATCTCCAGGTATAATCTTTTCAGCTCCCTGAGAAGAAAGCTGTCGTCGGTATCTTCTATCGCCGACGGTTGCCTTTTCGCAGGCGAGGAATTCCTGGAAGGATGCGCTGCTCGAAGGGATTGTGTTTATTCCAACATCGGGAGTTGTGTTTTCGTTGCCAGAAGTCTTTTTATCAGGGTTGGCAAGATGTGAATTGTCCCCAAAATGGGGATTTTTTTCGTTGTGGGGAAAGAAAGGAGAACATAAAATGAACGGGGAAATGTTTGGGGATTTTGTGGGGAAATTATTTTCATTCGGAGTCATGACAGAATTATTATACTCTCAATTGCTAAGAATAAAATAGAAACAATATAAGTTAATCTCTCTCAAATTTTATGGACCAAAAAGATAAAAATAAACGACAGGCATAGAAAAAGAAAAAAACATGAGAAAAACGACGATGTAGGACTAAGCGCAGCTCAAGGGAGGATGATTGGGAGATTTGAAACATTTGAATTTCACAGGATCGCCAATGGAATCGTCAGAGACAGCTCATATCGCTGGTCCATAATTTGGAGAAAGTGTTTCGTTTTAATTGAGAATTTTGTTGTGGAATTTTATTTCATTAGTTATCATTTGGGGAAATTCTGAAGCAGTGTTGGGGAACAAGCTGGCAACACAATAGGCAACTCTGCTTTCTATGATCTCAAGTAGACAGACAATCTCGAGTTTGTCAGCCTGTATTTGGTCTTTATTTTATAGATATAAAATTGTTTTATCTAGAGCAGTTTGACATAAAAATACAATATGAGTGTAATATACCAAAATTATGATGCATAATAGCAACGTTTTTGAAATTATTATTTCCATCTTCAGGCTGGAGTTAAAATGTCAAAACAAATAAATATAATATTTTAAATAATGTTCTGAATTAAAGAGAATAATTGCAGAATACCAATGTACATAAGTCACTATACGGAACGCACCATGATAAAAACGTTCTTAAGTTCCCAGTAACAGGAAAATATGGTATTATATGGCAGAATGTCATTGTAATAAATAAAAAATTACTGAGAATAAAAGGACGTACATTGAGGTTCATTGAGACATTAGAAAATCAAGTATGCGAGAAATAAGCTATAATTAACATTTAATAAAAGACACATTAAGAAAAAATACTAAATAATCCATGATATAAATTAATGAGTTTATTATATTCCACCTGTGTATTCAAAGAGTAAGATTTATTTTATATAAACTGTTTCTGATGTTAACCTAGAATACAAGAAATTTTCATACACATTTCAAGAAATCTGTGTCTCGTGAAAATTCACGTGATGAGAAGTTGTAAATCTACGTCCTGTTAGAGAATCATGCCAGGCCTGTGATGTTCTACTACGATAATCTCGAGGTTCTGTGGCTTCGTTGCAAGCTCGGAGCATCGTGTGCGTGAGGAGAGCGGGTTGCAGGTGGCCAAACGCGCTCGCGGCCCCGGATCACACAAATCTCCGAGGTGTAGGCGGGCGCGCTGGCCTCACGCGCACTTGAGCTCGCCGGCGCGGATCGGGGGCCCGCTCGGCACGCGCCAGGCGGCGGATTCGCTCGTTCCCTCGGTGGAGGAAGCGCCTCTCCGTTGCCCCTACTCATGAGAAACCTTGGACGCAAATCCTGCAGAGGCGCCGCCACTGGTTAGACAAATACCTCCAGACTACCTCCGTGAAGAAGAAGACAAAAATAGGAGGAGGTCGCAGGTTTAGGAAAGGGGACCGAACATAATGCATGCAACCCGCAATACATATCACTTTCAACGCACTTGGGGATGGGGTGGGGGGTCGCTTATTAACTACTGGGTCACGTATCGACCACTGTGATTGTTTTTTGTAGGGGATCACGACAGATAAGGTCAACACAAAGACTCCCATGCCCGAGTCCAAACACGTACCAGCGACCCTTCAAGACATGATATTATCGCATATTACTCCAAATTCCTACATCCGTAAAATGACTTTTTCTTATCCCTAAGGAGTAACTAGTAACATTTTTAAGACGTAATCTACAATACACAATCTATTTGAACGTTCTTACATTTTTGTATACTACCAAACTCTTTAGCAGGGGATGTCAGAAATGTTCAAAGTATATTTCTTTGAAAAAACTGTTTTCACTTTTAAAGTACTGATTCACAGAGTATAAACTACTTTAATGTATGTTATGTATAATGTATGGCAAAAGCTTTTTTTCACTTTTAAATCAATAATTCGCAAAGTGTAAACTATAAGCAAAGTGTAAGTTATAATGTATTCTAAATACGGTAAAATACCCATCTGATACCAAATATCTGCCGGATAGATTTCTATGTTTAAGGTTTCTTTTGAAATTTTAAAGTTTACCGTCCCTGCTGTTCAACGAGTTTTTGATGAAAAATATGCGCGAAAAATGCAGAAATACGCGGGAAATTGCGCTGATTGAGACCAAATATAAAACGCATAATTCTTGTCATGGCCGCATTCGACGTGCCGTGGAAGATTATTCGAGAGAACATTTTGACGAACAATTTTGGTAACATTTCGAAAAACACCTGGAAAATATTTAGAAGAATACTTTTCAAAGAATATTTTCGTAGGAACAATTTTGGTGGTACAATTTTGTGAAACATTTTTTGTGGAACCTTCTTGATGGAATGTTGTTGATGTATAGTTGCTGGTGGAACATGTGATGAAACATTTAAGGGAACATACTGGGCTTACACAGTACATGACCAGATTATTACATTGGTAATATGTTTGCAGCCAAATGCCTACTAAAAAACTAACAACTTCTCTGGTGGTCATTTGCATATTCATCAATATTAATATTAATGATACCTCTGAAGTCCGTAATGTGTTGTTGGCATACACTATCGAGGGTTGTTGCACTTTGCACGTTGCACTTTGTTGACGTTTAGGGCAAAATTTCAGTGATTATTATTCAAATTAGATAAGGAAATTGGCCATGTCAACATCACTTTCAACTCAGACGAAGGTCAGCTGTTAATAAGGCTGTTTTTTGTTTGTTTGTTGTTTGGATGAAAAATTGAATTTAAAATTAAACACTGAAAATTAACATTCTACAATCAGGTCAGGGATTACCATCGACACAGAATTATGCCATAATTAAGAAAATATACACTTAAAGTTATTTGTTTCACACTTTAGCTGTAATAAACCAACAATTGCTTCTGCATATACGAATCCGTAGAAATTGGTGAAAAATTAAATGTAATATTTTGGTATTTAATTAAGAGATTTTCTTAAATTAAATTCTACCACTTAACCATTTTCTAATTATAAATAATAATAATAATAATAATAATAATAATAATAATAATAATAATTATAATACTGTTGCGCTAAATGGGACGTTGGATGCAGGTCAGGACCATACAGGATCAATCCTCAAATAAATGCCTGGAAGTGTAGATCTTGTTTATTAATTTACGTCTCGACGTTTAATACATATTGCATGCACCTTTTCAGAGCAATGGGGTTGGCGCCTTAAACCTTATGCCCTATTCCCATGATTAAAGTCTATTGTGCACCACATGCGGAATCAACTTGGGAGCTAGACTAACCCACGTGCGCTTGTGGCAGGCAGAGCACTACTGAGCAAATGTGAGACGGATCTCACCCCCTGCGGTGGCAGGCGAGCAATCGAGCCGCTGCATCACGGATCGCCCTGCTACCGCGGCACTTTGCCAATGAGGGGCATCAGCCGTTAGTCCCGTTGTGTGAGCAGCGGACGCGCAGCCCGAACAGAAGACGAGGTATGTGCGAACCGCGGGCTGTTATGCAAATACTTGGGTGCGGTCGGGAGCTGCATGATACTGCATTGTACTGCAGAATGCAACGCTCCTTTGAGGGCCGAACACTCATTAAACATGGACGTTGTGTGGATCGGCAGAAGGCATTTAGGGCGAATATGCAACGCTCCATGCTTGAAATGCTTTTGAGTAACTATGAACTTCCAACGGTTTGCTTTAAATGTTTGGTTAGTCACTAATGTAGTAAATACGCAAAAATATATACCTTTGTCCGGCTGCTCTGATCGGTAGTTTTCCATGTATCTCCGATCTGGAACAAGCGAATCCCGGTGCAGTGCCCCCGCAAACAGGCCACGGATGCACACGCGTGCGATCTTTCCTTCCTCTTACTTGTGCTATCCTCACCACTTATTTACACACACTTACACTAACATGCACTACACCTCCGTATATACCGGGTCTGGAAATTAGAGCTTGTCGCGGCTGGAGCGGTGCCCCGCTGGTGGGAGATACCTCGTTGGAGAATCCCCGGATCTCGCCATCTCCCGAGCGAAAACATGCACTAAACTTACGGGGTAATGACCTTATCAATTGATGCGCTTGTAATTACATACAACCAATCAATTAATCAAGTTAAAAGTACCAGATTATCGGTGATATATTCAACTTGCGAGTGATATCAATTTGACTTGCCGCTGTGGTCGATTCCTTCTTCTCGAAAACAGAGAGGCGCAGAGTGCATTGACCTCTGGTGCCGGAGCCGCCCCCGCCCCCACCCTCATCGCCCTTCGGAGGAGCTCCGTGCCTTGCGCCAGCCATCCCTGGATTGGGGGGGGGGGGCTGGGCTAACAACATGCCGCCCTTGAGGCGAGAACGGTGCAAAACAGATGAAGCACAACGTTGGTGCAGCAGAGGCATCTCAAAACATGCATTCCTGACTGAAGCCGAGGAATATGTTCAGAGTGCTGATTGGTTATTAGTAATTCCGGGAGCATCAACTTCTGAGGTTATTAATCTCGTAAGTGTAGTGCTTGTTTTTTCCTCGATGGGTGGCCGTGATTATCTTCCGGTGGATAGCGGGAGCCGGCGCCGCCCTAGCTTCGGCTAACGGGGTTTTCCCCGACCACGTATCTCCCACCGCCTCTGCCGGGACAAGCTCTAAGTTCCCGACCGGTCTCCCGGCATATGTGGTAGTGTAATGCATGTTAGTGTGTGAGTAAGTAGTATACGGGTGAGGATAGGACAAGGAAGAGGAAGGAAAAATCGTGCGCGGTTCGTGGCTCGTTTTTAGGGTACTACTCCGTCATTCGCCTAGTCGAAGAACTACTGAAAACAACCGATCAGAGCAGGCAGTCTCCAAATTCGATCTAGCTGACAAGTTATTGTCAAAAACGATGCCACTGCTCGGACTCGAACGTAGATCCCCCCTATCAGAGGCACTGCAGTGACATAAGTTTATGACCTGAGCCACCTCTGTTTGTAATATGTTTAGAAAATAGTATAGTTTTGGTAGTAAAATTGTCACACATTGAGTTCACAACTCAGGTGGTTGATTTTCGGGGAGACTTAGGGCAGTTTGTACAGACAGCCTGGCAGATTGAGGTTCTGCCGTAAGTCATTTTGTCAGTATGGAGAAATCACAAATCATAGTCTGGCTACACAACGTGTGAGACGTAGTAATTTACAACTACTTGTTACTAGCTACTTTTTTACTGCAGCATTACATTTCTCACTTGTAACTACATACGTGCGTAGTTGGCAAGGAAGTAAAAAGCAGTGCCAATCGATATCTCAATATGAGCACAACTCGCATCTTTGGTGCAATATAAAACCTCCAATTTTTACTTCGTCGCTACGGAGTAGAGGGAAGATTATGTAATGCAACGCGAGAAAAAACGTCGAATTTCGCCAAGTAACTCTAATTACAGGGTCCTGGTGGATCAATAAGGTGGATAAATCTAGTTTCTAAATTTAGAAGAAAATTCTCTATCACGCTGATAGCCCGAATCCATGTTTTGTGGGTCCTTGATGTCGAGAAATCAAATGATGGCCAAACGTATGTCTGTCCGTCTCTAAACAACGCTGGTGGGTAAACCGTTCGGTCTCCAAAATTAATATTGGGCAATTAAGTTGGCTGATGACACTGTCTCTACGATGTTTCGAAAATCGGATTACTTTGTTGGTAATTTTTCGTGAAAATGCGCGTGAGAAAGTACGTGGTGTTTTATTTCAAAGGCGTTGGAGTCTGTCGGGGGGGGGGGCGAGAGGACGTAGGGGGAGCTTCGAGGGTGTGCGAGCCGCGTTTGGCAGCCGACAGAAAAACGTGAAGGCGCTGCCTTATGAATTTAGAGGGGCCTCTCCTGTCTTTGGACGTCGCCCGAAGAGATGGAGTTCGACAGATGTGTACAATCGATAAATTCATTTTTACCTTCTCCTATACGTAGTACCTATTTGGAAGTAATATACGTATGTGGAGAACGTTATGTAATGCTACGGAAAATGGATTTCCAAACATTTGAAAGTACATTATTTTATTTTGAAGGTACTTTACATGAAGGTCCTGGGACATTTTTGAAACTTTCTAAAGAAGTCTTCATTTTTTCCCCTTAGAATTCTTGTGAAAATGACCGCATAGGCCCAATTTTTACTGCTAACTCGGAATTTTTAAAAATTGCTAAAATTTACAATGTACTTTTATAGAAGCCATGAAATTTCTTTGAAAATTTTAGTCGTTGCCGCGAAATTTTGTGTACAATATCGACAATGTTAAAAATATCATAAACAATATTTTCTCAAAAATGGATCCAATTTTTTCTTTAAACTTTTGGTAGATATATGCATGCTTTGCATAAATAACATAAACGACCTTTTCTGTATTTTTTTGTTTTCAAAATTACACAAATGTAACGTTTTTTGATATGTTACTTACGTACTTTATATTTACACTATAGACGATTTGTATAATTATGAGACATCATTTAAAGCATGCCTATTTATAAATGCAATACATTTTTTTTCGAAATCTCCAAACTTTTCTGTGAAAATGAGCTCGAAACGGCACATTTTCAAAAACACTCAAACGTCATTTTCTCAAAAACGGTGCCAATTTTCTTCTTTATTTTTTAATTAATTGAGTTAAATAGAATGAATAATTATTTAAGTGCCACTATCATGTATACGTTTGTTTTTTCAAAAATTACGCGAACATTTTTTTTTAAATCTCACAGCATTAATACTCGTATGTAATTGTCCTGTCGATTTGTATTGTGTTCGCCAGCCTGCGTTACACCGTCACAGAGGCTACGGGTCACGGAACGCCGTTGCCTAGCAGATAACAGTGGAAATCAGAGAGCGCGCATAATAGCAGCGACAGAAAGGGAAGGGAGAGCATTCCGCGAGATCTCGGGGCATTCGCCCGCCAGCCCCAGACGGTAGAAGTACTCTGGCGGTGATACAGCGGTAGATTTACTACCTAAGAGATCTGGTGGTGCCAGGAGTTGTGGCCGCTTCAAAGTGCTTAGTACGAGCTTCTTATACTCCCTTGTACGTCTTTTAGTACGGGATGAAAACACTTTAGTTCATCCCGTTGTGTTTCGTTGAGTGTTCTGATACCGCACGCTCAGTAACTTGAATTTTATCTTCATCGGAGTGCAGTTGTGTGTTGCGTCGCCTGAATCTGGAGACGAGCTGCAACGGGAGTGCGGCCGGGGACCCGGAGGCGGGAAAGTTCGTTCAGCGCAGTTTACTCTTATTCCTAGTGAAAGGAGTAGCAGTGACAGAGCGTGATTTCAAATAATGAATGTGCCTATTACGTTTAGGGGCGGATTCTATAAAATTCATGCCACGAAAATTAGAACACAGAATGATGTCTTGTGTTGAAAATGTTTCAGTTTCACAGTGATTTGGGGGTATGTGAAGCGTTTGATTGGGTTATTAAAGAACAGTTTAAAGAATTTGACTCGTGTTAATTATCAGTAGAATCTTACACAGTGAGAGGAATATAATTATTCAGGATTCTTAACTATATGCCTTGGTTATTCAGTGTTGGCCGTCATACCGTTATTAATTTTAAGAAGAGTATTGTCAATACCTGTACTGTTCTAAAGTTTTGTTAAATATTAAGTGAAGTTATTCAAGAATCTACATCACTTGAGCTGGGCATATGCTGTGTGTGCATGCCTAACACTTGAGCATCGTATCACTTTCAGCACTAGTGCTAAAACTGATATATGCCCTGAAAGTATCGGCTTCACTAGCGGCTGTCCAATGAGCATTGAATGGTTATTTTTGCTCTTTTCGGGGTTTAAAATGGCGGACTGTGGGTATTTCTGTTTCCGACGTTGCTGTAGCACGTGGCGCTGGCGTCTCCCGGATGCCGCGTGAGGGCCCCGCCTTTTGTTTCCGCGTGGCGGACGCCGGTGCCAGATGATCAGATGGGTATCCCAGCGCCCACCTTCAAAAGTCCAGGTCTTTTCACTTCTATTCCTGGTACCAATGACAGTTGATTTAAGTTATGAAATTGTCCATATTATAACTCTTTTATGATTTAATGCGCATAGATATTTCATTTTACTCGATATCGATTCATTTTACATCGATAAACGAAATGTGAGACAGGCGTTCTCTTCCTTTCCACTATTGGACGTGTTAGAAAAAGACCACCTATTTCACCTTTAATATTTTTACGGAAATGTTTTCACCAATATCATAATTATTTGTAATATTGGTGTTAGTTTTAAATTATTTAATAACTAGTGGTGTTACAAAATGGCACAGACTTTCTCGTCTTAGTTGTTTATTTTCTTTGCTTTCGGCTAGCTATTTGAACTTGCCACATACTCTTGCCTGCTGCCATCTATCGCCGCCCAAAATATATTTTTTTTTTAATTTTCTTTATTTTTCAGTTTACTAATAAAATGGAATTATTATTGTAAGAATAATAAAAACAGTAAAACCGTGTCCTAAATGGCGATTTTCATTGAAAAATCTTGAGCCGTTTTTAAGAAAATAGCGCTTAAGTACTACAGTATAATAGAAATTTGAGAAAATGTTTAGAGTTTTCGAAAAACTTTCTAGAAGTCATTTGAATCACATTAACTCACAGATGCAATAGTGTTTGCACATTACCGGCGTGAGATATATTTTAAAAAATTACATTTGGGTAATTTCTAAAAAAAAAAATACCCCGAATTAACTTTATCTCACATTAAAGACTGTAATTAACACTATCCTTTCGAAAAATTTGAAGGAAAAATTGGAGACGGTTTTTGAGAAACGCGTTTGAAAATTTCTGAAATTGCGAAATTTTGAGCTACTTTTGACAGAAAACGGTTGAGATTTCGAGAAGCTTTATGTGACATTTTTTAAAGTACATGTACTCATAAATATATTATTGTGAGCAAATTTCTGCTAATGTAAATATTAATGACGTGAGAAAAGACAAAAAATACATTTTCTCAATTTCCAAAAAAACAAAAGAATAGAGCAATATGGCGTGTATATCACTTCATAGAGTTCATTTATCACAATTAGTATCTAAAATTGAAAGAAAAAATTCTAGCCGTTTTTGAGAAAATCTTGCTTTTCTAATTTTTTTAATTGCATAATTGCACGCAATATTGTGCGACAACTACTAAAATTGTAATGAAGGAAAAATCTCTGTCTTTTATTTTGTAGTTGCAGGAACATCATAAAAAACTCTAACTTTTAAAATTTTCGAAAATTCATTTAAACGTGAAAATTGGACCTACGCCATCTTTATAAGTGAATTTTACTCTATTTTTACAAGAACTTTAAAGAAAAAATTAGGCGCATTTTTGAGAATATTTTGAAAATGTCCCAAGGGCTTCATGTAAAGTATTCTCAAAAACTAATAAATGATCACAGAGCATCGACTCAGGGCAAGTGGACAGGGGTTCCTTCAATTTGGAAAAAATCCTACGTATGGTGTAGCCGCTAAGTGTTGTTCATATGAACCAGACAGACCAACGGACTCACGGACGTTTTGAAAAAAATCTTTCTCGATATCAGGGAGCCCCAAATCGTGTATTTCCGTTGAAATCTCGAAAACGATTTTCCACAGCATCACATTACTTTTCTTATACTACGTATATTACTCCTTATATACGTTTACGGGAAAGTATAAAAATGTTATACGATTCGTAAATTGTACATTGTCCAATTCCGTAGACCTAAAATCCTAGTATTTAAATGTACCAGGATTGCTTCCTCCTGATATACGGTATCTTCATTAAAATCATGGTAAAATTACCAGGAACGTGGTACGTCTGGTAACACTGGGGTGGCATGTGGCTTGAGGCGAGGACGGGGGTCGCTGCTCCACCACCCAGTTTTGCTCGTTCTGCGCAGCACCAGATACGGCAGGAACCACGTGACCACAATTCGGGCACTTCCTTTGAGAGCCAGGCCGGAAGTGGCTGGCCCCCGTGCGGCGTGGCAAGCGAGAATCATTTTGAAACACAAAGTGACAATTTCCAACGGTGACCAACCAAATATAACACGATGAAGGTGTTGTAGAAATAATAAAAGCCACGCCTACTATGTGTTTTTAAATGCTTCGTGTATCTGTTTCAATGAGTCGTAAAAAGATGATACCGGGAGAGGTAGAACAGAGCATGGACTCGTGTCACTCGTGCCTCTGACAGCGAGGTTCTAGGTTCGAGACCCCACGGTGGCTGGATTTACAACACTTGCTCTGTATGTACTAGGTCGAATTCAGCCGATGTCTGAAGGAGAATTTTAGCAGCCCGCTGCTCTGATCGATAGTTTTCTGGGACTTCTCTGATCAACAAGTGAATGCCAGACAACATCTTACACACACACACACACACTAACATGCACTGCACTACCTTACATGACGGGAGACCGGTCGGGCCCGTTGGTGGGAGATACCTGGTTGGAGAAAACCTCGCTAGCCGATCTCGCCATTCAGCGGGGAAAAATTATGACCACATCCGCAGGAAAAGTAGTATGCACTACACTTACGGGACTAATGACCTTAGCTGTTGGCGTGCCAGGAATCGGTGACAATGAATCAATCAATCAAAAGGTGATTTTGGTGTCTACCTGCATTTAAACTTCTCGCTCTTATGTGACGCAAGCGGTGCCTGAATGGGCTGAGCCGCATTGGTTGCGCGGCAGCACGCCGTGTCTCTGTCTTCTGATGAGCGGGCTGCCTCGGGCCAGGCAGGCGGCCGTACAAGGCGCGGAAGCAGCGGCCTTCCCCATTCAGTCGCGGCGCGGTGATTAATTCCGAAACGCGGAACCGCCGCTTACCTGCTTTCGCACCCATCACTTCGTCTGACTGATGAGCCAGTGCTGCCGACTGTTTAACATGCGTGCCCGCCATCTCACGTTGCAAGCGATATCCAAATGGCAAATAAAAATATAAATGAATCGTCCAGAATGCATTAAGATACGTAATGAATATAAATCTAAAACAAAAATAATGAAAATGAAATGTATATTTTTGTTCATTTAAATAATAATAATAAATATAAATGGATAGAAAAACCTGAAAACTGCTAACAATGCATCATGTCCTCCACCCTCGACCGGTTGTACGTAGACTTTATGTGTCACGTAAGGAAGGAGGAAGAGACCTCAGTCAAATTGAAGCCTCTTGGCACAATACAATAGTCGGGATGAGAAAGTATGTTGTCAGTCATCAACATGATCCTCTAATGAGGCACATAGTGAAATCTGATTGAAGAATGGGAAACAGAGGCATTGTTAGTGTAGCAAGACGCATTGCAAATAAAACTACGCATGACACGCAGAATATCACAGACTGCACTTCTGATGCTACTAGACATGAAATGTGAGACACAAAAAATGTTAAATGTCCTCCGAATAGCCGAAATCGTTAAGGCAGTAGTGTCGTAGCGATCTCGAACTGAAGGGTCGCGGGTTCGAGTCCCGCCTCGGGCTTAGTTGTATTGTGTTCGTCCTTTCACCCCCTGTCATCACCATACCATGTCATATAGTTACCATAACGTTAAGTCAAATGGTGGTCCCTAATGATGTAATTGTTGATGCGACCTTAAGTAACTAAAAAATTTTAAGAAATCCAATATCCAAAAAGAATAGACAATGTGCATATCAATAAAGATCAATCATTTGTGTGACTTAAAAGAGGAAGAATGAAGCTAAAATCGGAAGTAGTTCTAATAGCTGCACAGGATCAGGCGTTGACAACACGACTTTATATTAAAGCGGTTCTCAAAATTTCCCAAGATGATAAATGCCACGTCTGCCAGTAACAAGTAGAAACTATCTCAGCTCGTCCAATTCTAGCAAAGACCGAATACTTGAAAAGACACGACAGTGTGTGTAGTTAACTCCACTGTACCGCCCTTGAAGTTCCAAACACATGCCCCAAGTGATACAAACACACACCAAAGCCGGTGACATCTGTTGGACTTTATTGTACGATCAACAAATTCAAACGAATCTCACCATAGCGGCCGTTGTTATCCGACCGGACATTGTTATCCGGGATTTGGAGAAATAATCGTGTCTACTTACAGTTGTTGCTGTGCCTTGCGATCAAACCGTCGTTACCAAGAAAGCAGAGAAACGCCTTGAATGCAAGTGTTTGGAAATGGAGATCAGCCGTATGTCGAGTGTAAAAGCACACGTAATGCCGATCGACAGTCATCGGAGCTCTGGGATTTGTTCCGCAAAATTTGTGTAAGAACTTTGCTAATCTCCCAGGTCACTCAAAAGACTGGGAAGTGCAAGAAATTGATTTATTTGTAACAGCCCACATTTTGCGCAAAGCATTAGAGGCACCGACAGTCACTAGATCTGCTCGTTGAGTGGTTGGTTGCAACCTGGAGTAGATTTTATATTCGGCCAACTCATAAAATCATTCGCATATTTTAATAAAAATGTTATATTTGTGAAATACTTCAAATTTTAAAACTTTTAAAAACCTTAATATAAATTGTTCAAGAACAATTGAATTTAATTTAAATCAGTTACTCTAAGATAATATTTATTCATTGCTAATATTCAGTCTCAGAAGTTGAGGACTTCAAATTTCTGACCTACATCCTAAATTATATTTTCTAAAAATGCAAACTTTTAAGACTTATAAAAAAATCTAAATAACTGTGATATAAAAGCCTATTATATGTTTGTTTAAAAGAGCAAAGAGCAAAAATCGGTGGAATGTTCAGATGTCATTGGTTTACATTTTTACTTTCTCGCCTTACACATTCTTCCTAAGAAGAGAAAGTTATGAAATCGTGCGCCAGAAAAGGCCGAAATGTTGCCAGAAAATATGTTATTGCCGGGTTCTGGTGACAAAGAAGTGGATAAATACTGTTGATAAATTTAGAAAACAAATCCTGTAAATCGTGATGTAGCCATAATCCATGTGTTGTTGATTCTTCGTACCGATTCTTCGTACCGAAAGCCGTGGATTTTTAGGGCGACAAAATCCTTCGTACGCCTTCCTTCGGAGGGGAAGTAAAGCCGGCTGTCCCATGTTAGTAGATTTACTTGCATGTAAAAGATCCTCAAGCCTAAATGACGCCTCTGAGCTAAATTCAAATCGCCTGTTTCTCGCGCACGAAATACCTCCTTTCTCTGCTAGTTGATGAAAGGAGCGTAGTGAAATTTGCGTGGTCAGACGGAAGAGCGGGCCTGATGGCCCGAGTCTCGCCACGTAAAATAAGGCAAATTCAATTCAATTCAAAAAAAAAATCGTTTGACGGCAAAACGTCTGCGTCTGTCCGTCTGTGGTCAACGCTGGCGCCTAAACCGTGCAGCCAATTTTCTTCAAAACTGAAGTTCTTCAGTCGATCTGAATGAACTAGTAGCTTTGGGATTTTCAACAGGATATTTTGATTTTTGAGGGTACTTCACAAGAAGCCTCAAACACATTTGCAAAATTTTCTCAAAAACGGCTCCAAATTTTTGATTAAATTAGATTGTTGAATAGTGCGAAGGTCGTTTAAGATAATGGTTTAGATCTAATTTTTGTTGACATCCCTGATTTTTCGAAAGTTGCAAAAAAGTTTTAAAACTTCAAAATTGAAGATAGATGTTTCTGGCTGAGATTTAGGAAACTTTTTCTTCTCAAAAACTGCTCCAAATATTTGCTTTAAATTTTCTCCACATATGTGGAGCAAGAGATAATAAGAAATATGGTGCTAGTTCCATTTTCGGGTATTGCTCGTTTTTTCGAAAATTGCAAAACAAATTCAAAACTACAATATTGAAGATATTTTTGCCTCAGAAAAATCTTGTTGCAGAAAATTAGCTATTTAAATAAATTTATAAATAATAAATAAACTAGTAGTGCTATAGAATTGTACCGACTTTCTCACAGTATTTAGTTATGTAATCTCTTTAGTCTGAAGTAAGATTTCAGTTGACTGTTCCTCTTCCCAGATACCTTCTTTGGTCGCCCAAGAGACGTTTGTTTTCACATTGTTCTCTCTTTTTTGGGCCTCCTAATGCTAGAACTGAAACCACTATACACTTATTACTGATATAGAGTAATAATACGAATAATTGTAAAAGCCGTGTACTACGCGGGTGCTTAATTGGTGTTAACGGACTCAGCTCTTGGGAGGGGAAGTACGCTGGTTCGAGTCTTGGTCGGAGAACATTATTTGTCTCAATTCTGTTTTGCCGCAGAAAATAATTGAGAATTTCAGAAACTTTATTGAAAACCATTCGGAACAATTCTAATCGCAAATACTATCAATCAAGATAATTGACCTGGATATGTTTGTATATAATTTTCAAATTTAAAATTTATAACAATTTTCTCATCTCTTGTTGGATTTGTAAAAAGTATGTCGCATCAAATCAATTGTTCAATATAATAGTCAAATTAATATAATATTGCGTAACGTTTAGAAACATTGCTAGAAAGTATGTGCTTAGCCAGCACCACTAGTTCAACATATAATTCATAATATTTGTAATTTTCATCTTGAGTTCATTCAATGAAAAATACTTTTCATGGCTTTTGTAATACTAAAAGTATACATTTAGAATCATTTAAACAAATTTATATTTCCTGCTAAACATTTAATTCGGTTTTATTAACACAAGTTTTATCATGCCACGGTTGAAAAATATCTGACTGTATTTTCTCTAGTAAAATTCAAACACACTTTTTATTATTGGTATTTTTGTGTTAACTCACATTTGAATTAATCTACTGAACATCATAAACTGTTGTGGTCTGCCGCTGCATTCTCTAGAGATCACTAAATTAATACCAAAACCGTAATTCTACGTGTGCAAAGTTCGAGAATCAATGAGAAAAGTTTCGTCACCAATGGGATAATCAACTTGGGGAAATACTCTGCAATGTAGGTTGTATGCCATATTTTATGGATTAAAAATATTGGATAATGTTAAAAATGAGAAGACCTTGTAATTGTCACAATTCTTTTGTTGTAGGTTCTTAAAACAGCCTGCCCTTCTGTCTATCCGTTTGCCTGCCCCTCTTAATTAGGTAACGAGGACCAGGAAATTCTCTCCGCGCTGTGCCGAATCTCGGGCTCTTACTATCAGTTGCGTAATGTTCCTATCAACCATATCCCTTGGAAACACTCAAGGGGGACAACACTTCCAGCATCTGTTATGATTGTGCAATTTACGTTTTCATTTTTACATTCTCGTATACGTTTGTATATATGGAGTAATATACATAGTATAGGGGAAGTTATGTAATGCTGGGGAAAGTTGATTGCGGTATTTCACTGGAAATACACATTTTGGGGGCCCTCTGATACAGAAAAAATTGTTAATACCGCAAAAATGCCCCCTGGGACATTTTCAAAATTTTCTCAAAAATAGCTCAATTGTTTTTTTAATTTCTTGCCAGAATAGAGTAAAATTCACTTATAAAGGTGACATAGATCCAATTTTCACGGTTAAGACTGAATTATATAAAATTTTAAAAGTTTTATTTTTTGGAGGTATTTCTACAACTACAAATTGAAAAATAGAGATTTTCCCTTCAAATAAAATGTGTTCATAATTTGTTCTTTTATTAATCTCAAGTATATTTGTTTGAAAATTTTAGTAGTTGTTGCGCAATATTGCGTGCTATTTGCCCAATTTAAAAAAATACAAAAACAAGATTTTCTCAAAAACGGTAACAAATTTTTCCTTTCAACTTTAATTACGGGTTGTGACAAATGCACTCTATGAAGTGACTTAAATTCCATATTACTCTATTATTTTGTTTATTCACAAATGAAAAAATGTAATTTTTTGTCTTCTCTCGCGTCATTAATACTGACATTAGCAGGAATTTGCTCACATAATTATATTTATGAGTACATGTGCTTTAAATAATGTTAAATAAAGGTTGTCGAATACTCTACCATTTTCTGCGAAAACTAACTCGAATATCCGCATTTTCAGAAACGCTCAAACGCCGTTTTCTCAAAATCAGCTCCAACTTGTTCCTTCAAACTTTCCGAAACGAAAAACGAAATGAAAAATTTCCGATAAAGTTTATTTCCGGGTATTTTTTTCATAAATTACATAAATGTGATTGTTTTTTAAATCCATCTCACGCCGGTAATATGCACATTTCCAGCAATTTGTAAACACTATTGTATTTGCGAGTTAATGTGTTTCAAATTATTTCTAGTGAAGTTTTCCGCAAACTCTAAACTTTTTGTGAAAACGTGCTTGAAATTTCGAATATATTGTATCGTTTAAACGCCATTTTCTTCAAAACCGCTCCAAATGTACAAAGAATGCCATTTACGACGAGGTTGCACTGTTATTTAATACCCATAAAGTAATATTTTCGTTCTACTATTAGGAAACTCAAAAATTAAGAATATTTAAAAAAAATGTAGTTTGGTCGGCGATAGATGACAGCAGGCAAGAGTACAAGGCAATAATGTGTGAATGGCAAGCCGATTCTCTGGCCATTTATCTCTCATTGCAAATCAACGTTACACTGGACTTGACTTCACCGGGGGGCAGCGAAACGGACGATTCGACAGTACATTGCTCTCTTTTCAGTTTATTTTATCCATTTATTTAACTAGTTTAGTTCCTTTGATAAGAGAATGTTGCAGGCCATCATGATAGGAGAAATCTTTGCTGGATTGAATATCTGACGTAATCAGAAGTAGTAGATAATCTAAAAAAAAAATTCCGAAATAAAACCTTTTTTTGAGAGGAAATGGATTTAACACTATTACTTAATTTATTTTAAGAAACTAAGAAGCTTCTTGTAGTGAAAATATTGCTATAACTAATATTGCTAACTAAGCATTGCTGAGAACTTCGGTGAGAAAAATCTGACGACGGCGAAGTGAGACGCCAAGTATTCCTAAGGGACATTTTTACTCATCGGATGGTATTGCCTAGTGTTTTAAAGATTTCATATGTAGAGTGCGATGTTGAAGAATGAACTATAACTAATATATATATATATATATATATATATATATATATATATATATATATATATAATGTTATTAAGCAGCTTTAACACATTTTCTTAAATTAATAATTCATTCCCTCATTTCAATAGGAACCGCAGTTAAAATGGTTATGACTTCAATAAAAAATATTTTCATATAAAATTTCTGTTACTTCCTCGTGCCTCTTAAAATGCTGTTATCTAATACACAATACCGAAACCGGAAAGGTGTTTCAAACCAATTTTACGAAATAACAGGTAGTGTTTCAACCACATTAGGTTAATTAGTATGTTCACAAATTATAAACATTTCAATGAAGAGCTTAGAACACGGTGCTTCCTAATAAACCTCTAAAGTTGAGCATCATTCATCGCTTCACTCACTTCTTTGCATTGAGTACTTGCTTTCACACGCTGCTGCACATTTTGTAGTCCACGCGTTTTCGTGATCGTTCTGTTTACTTTTCCTTCATGTCCATTTCGCTTTATGTCGGCTTCTTCGTACGACGCACAGTCGGCTGTCAGCGGCAACTCTAATTGAGCGATTTCCGATAATCCCACCGGAATCATAAGTCGACAAAGGGATCCCAAACAATGGCGTGGTTTCAGTGGGAACGTTGGTCATTTCATGTCCGTCCTCCCTCTTCTCTAGGAAATTAGTGTTGTCAATAGATTGACTTTACTTGAAGAGGTTATGCCAGATACCATAAAATATTTCATTTCAAGAAATTTTGCATTTTATTTGTTTACATTTCTGGCGGAAGACCAGAAAGTGCCAATTTTTAAATACAGCATAAAATAATACTACTGTTAATCGTATTTCAATAACTATATTATTATAATTTGCGTAAAATAACTAATCAATAAATATTAGAGGTAGATTTGTTTTGCAGTTCACACAATGAGCGAGTCGACGCGTTGACGTCGGTGGCGGTTTCGCTTGCAATGCAAAACGGAGGTAATTGCGCAGCAATTGTGGGACTTTTCCGGGCCGCCTCACTGCTCTGGCCGCGTTGCCTCATTGGCTGCTGTGCCTGCTCTGCCGCGCAATGTAACTACCATCAGTTTGACCCGAAAAGCACGCCTATGAAGAGGGAAAGTTTAAATCAAGAGCGCATACAGCATAACGCCCCTTCTAAAATGTAGTCTGTTGTTTAGTAACATTTGTAATCGCGTGGGAATATCCAATGTGGTGTACAGGGTAAATTTTCCAATGATCCATCTCTAATAGATATAAATATTCCGGATTTTCTTTGCTGTTTAGTTATTAATTCTTCATTCGTAATTATCAGTTCATAATTATTTTATTATTTCTATTCCGTAGTGATGTTTGCTGATTTGGTTGATTGATTGATTTTAAATAATTCCGGGCGCGTCGACTGCTAAGTTCTGCTAAGGAAAGCCCGCGCACGCTCCGTGGCCCGTTTTTCAGGGTACTGCCCCGGCATTCGCCTGATGTTGATCGGAGAAATCACGATAAACTACCGATCAGAGCAGCCGGCCGCTAGAATTCTCCTACAGATAGCACCTGAATTAGACGTAGCTATCTACTTAGAGACGAAAATGCTGCCACCGTGGGGAGAGGAACCCTAGGACTTTCGGGCCAGAGGCTCTGCAGTGACGTCAGTCTCCGTGTGTTGTATGCTGAAGTTGCCGCGCGGAGAGACGGCGAAGGCAGCGCCGCGGGCGGCGGAGGGCGAGGGCGAGGGCGAGGGCGGGGGCGCAGGAAATAACGAGCGTGCGGGTGACAGCAACCGCGGCGGCTGCCAGGTCGCCGAGGGCGCGTGCACCCCCTTCAATGACGCACACCCGCTGCAGCGCTCGCACTCAACCTCTCCCTGCGGGATTTGGTTGCTTGTAGAGTGGTCGAGCAAATTGATCGAATACCGAAAACAAGACTTGTGGGAAACAGGATGAACTGTTTGACATTCACAGACGGCAAATACATACGGGCTGCATTTTATAGTTGGCTTTTAGAATTTTTTTTTAGTATTCAGTGTTTATAGTATGTAACTGAATAGAGAGGTTTGAAGTTTCAAACCAATATCACTGCATTGGCCTAGGCAATTATATTTCTTTGAGATGAAAAAAGCAATGGAACGTTTGGAACCTTGATCAATTTGCTCGAAAAGTCTGCATTTCATGTTGCCGGGCTCGTCACCTGCTGTGCATTAGTTCCAGAAGTGTAGTGAACGCTTGTTCCTCGGGAGGTGGCGGTGATTTTCCCGTGTTGGGCCGAGTGAGCTGGTGAGTTCTGGCTCCGAAGTTCTGGCTTTCCTCATAAAGACAACATATGCAGTTCTAACAGCATAAGTGTAAATATTTTGATCAAATTGTATTTTCCATGTCTCATCTGATGAAGTGCATGGAATTGATATTCAAACATTCGATCGTTGTGAAACTTCAAGAAAATCCGAATCTTTTCATCCTGCGATTCCCACCTCACCAATTTAGAATTTTTTTATGATTTTCTGTAGTCTCCTGTAAGTATGAACTATATGATGTTTTAGATTTCAGTTATTGTAATTAATGTAACTTATTACAGCGTATCAAAACGTAACATAATAAAATTTCACTTTTATTTATTTTTACATTTAAGGCACAATATGATTATATGTCAATTAATACGAAATTTGGAGTACCTTTCCCTTTCAAAGAGAAGAAGATGCAGAGATGTAGTAAGTAATGAGCATCTATTTGTCCACAGTCTAAATTATTGATAGATATGAAAGCTGAGTCAAAGGAAGCCAACAACTAGAAGGGGAAGACCGAGGGAGATATGTGTAACACGACCCTGATATTGGTAAAAAGAGAAAAGTACTGAAGATGTTAAATAATACTGACAAGTAGGTAAGCCTCGCAAGCAGAGAAAATTCAGAGATCAAAGAGCGTATAAAAGGGGGAAGGATTTGTATCATCTACTTACAGGGAGCGTGCGCAAGCCGAGCCTTTGTGAAGGAAGCGAACCTCTGAGTTATCGATTCGACCTTTAAAGCTGCGAGTTTACGCTCCCTAGATTCCTTCTTGATGAAATTGCTTCGGTTAAGCAGCGATTGCCTTTTAAGTGCTCCTTGTATGTGGTAATGTCTCACGGTTGTGAATTCTGATTAAACGAATCTATCGTAACATTCCTATCATTCTCGTGATATTCCTGGAATTTCCTTTAGCATTGAATTTTTTTAGAATATTAAATGTGTCAGTTGTACATTTCCTTGTATAATATTGATACATATTGTTTATCGGAAATGCAGGTAACTTTTTGAGTAATGTAAATAATATTTACTTTCTCGCGTGTTCCATATGTAATATAGATAAAGATATGTATCTCTGTTGAAAAAATCGCGCTTTATCTGTAGGAAATTTTTATTGTAGATCCTCAGTCCGCCCGTCAGTCCCACCGTCAGTCCGCCCGTCAGTCCACCGTCAGTCTGTCCATCTGTCTATCAACAACGCTAGTGGCTAAACCGTAAGCAGGATTTTCATAAGAACTCATATTTTCCGATCAATCTGACTGATATCGCTGTCCCGTAAATAAGGAACATGCATTTTAATTTTTAGATAAACTTTAAATGATGCCTGAATTTACATATTTTTTTCCAAATGGTTCATAAATTTTGGATTAATTTCTGTTTGTGATTAGCGAAAACTACGTCTATAAAAATGAGCAAAGTCCGATATTCATTGAATTCACTCAATTTACAAAAGTTACAAATGTTTAAAATTTTAAAACTAAAAAGGTCATGTAATGTTTTTTGGAAATAAAGTTTTGCGCGTAATTAATGCCTTTAGTTAAAGCAAAAGATAATTTTCTCATAAACGGCTCTAAATATTTTCTTTATTTTTTCCACGGAAAGAGTAAAGGCCGCTTCAAAGAATGGTGCAGGGCCAAGTTTTGTTGAGCTCTGAGTTTTCGAAACTTGCATGTTGGAAATAATGGGAGAGAGTGCCGAGCTAAATGCAGTTTCTAAGCGGCGGCCAAAGTGAATACGGTGAAGTGACTTCGTCAGTACGAGTCTCTCGTTTATGTTAAGTGCTTTTAATATTTCTTATAATTTATTCTATTTTAATATTTCTTAACACGGACAGCCAAGTATCCAGAACATTTCTTATAAGAGTTTAATGTACTTTTAAGTTAGTCTGCAAATAAGTGATGACTTACCGATAATCGCCTTATGTGCATTGTTTAATGAAAAAATACTATTATATTTAATTTGTTTAATTGTTTATTTTATGCACAATAACGTCAAAAATAAAATATAATATGGACATTCGCTCGATATAGTGCAAATGAACCCAGTTGATCCTCATAAGCCGAGGCGTTGACCAAGGTTTTCAACCAACCACGACCGTTAGTTTTGATACAGCCCATATTTCGTTCATTACTTTTCGCAATATGACTTTCTCGTGAAAAATGTCGGGTAGATAACAATACCCCCTCTGGGATTTGGAGTATTCTGCTGTATTTAGCTACTAGTCCTGTGTTCCGAGTATCCTTATTCGCAAATCCTTAACGACGGTCCGGTTTTTATTATTCCTGTTTGGTGTTGATTTGTCAATATATAGAATATACAATATAATAGAATGGCATTATGAAACAACAAAATATTCATTTCATTGACAACGCATCGAGTTTGTTCACATCAAAAAGAGAATGTGCGATTTGGAAAATATCCTGTAAAGCTTGGGCATGATTACTGTTGATACCCAGACGGAGAGACAGACTTTTAAAGACTTCTGTTTCTTTATCAGGGACCTTGAAAACTTTAATTTCCCTTAATTACTCATCATAGATTTTTTTGCATCAATACCACTTAATCTCTTCTACGTTTACCAGAATGTTATATTACAGAGTTATTATGATGAGGTATCTCTACGATCATCGTGATCAATCGGAGCACTCAGCAAATATCATAAAATCGGTTACTGTTGTGCCAGAGTGTCCGAAGTAAAAAGAATGAAAAAGAAGGAAATTAGCTGCATCATTGATGAATCGGAATACGGCGCGCAAGCAAAGGTTCTCCTCAGTGGCACCGTGGTGCTTGCAACAAAAAATTATGTTGGTAGCGGCGTGGAACAAAAGAAAACGTAAATACCGCGCTGACCACAATCATAACAGATGCTGGAAGTGTTGCCTCCTTCAGTTGTTTTCTAGCGATCTGTTTGCTACCAACGTAAATGCAATTTTTAATAGGAGGCCCTGTGCGGAAAGACTTGCCTGGCGCACTATATTTGAGTGAAGTTGGTTAAAACGCCGCGTCCACCAGAAAGCAAGGCCGGCGGGGGCGCCGGGTGACGGGGCAGGGGAGGGAGCGAGCGAGGAGCCGTGTGCGCAGAGAGGCTGCCCCAAATTGCGCCCGCCCACCGTCAACTGACCGCCCACGGGGCGCAATCGATTGGCGCTTGCCCTCCCACCACGCGCTGCCCACTGCCCGCCACCATCATCGCCCTCAGCGCCGTCGAGCCACCTCGCCACCAGACCACTCGTCTCAACAACAACAGACTTTTATTATTTCTGTTCTAGGACATCCACTATTATGGGTACATTCAGGAAACTATCCACAGCTTATCTACTACACCTATCATGGATATGAGAAGCAGGTTTACTCACTTCGACCCCTTAAAAAATGTCTGCTTATTTATTTTTAAGTTCCCCAACAACTTCTTCTTGCTGCTAAGAAGGACATGCAATTACTACTTCACAAGCGCCAGGCAGAGATCGAGAAACGCACCTTTAAACTAAAACGATCATTTCCTCATATCATGTCTCAATGGGAACCGTTCTTGGTACCTAATTGTTTAATTATTCTCTCGAATGTACTGCTTCTTAATCCACATTTCACCCGACTGTTACCCAAGGTTATCCCAAGATCGCTCCGTCATGATAGCATTATATGTATGTGTGTGTGTGAGGGGGTCTGAGAGTCCGCCTATACAGATACTCAGTAATGTAATAGTTACGTTAAGTAGTTATTTTATTTTATTTTTACCTGCGGTTGGGGACTGTCTTGTTGTTACTCAGAAATAACATTACCTACTTCAGTTACATTTCTATCTGTATTTATTTGTAAACATATATATTCACTCAAATATTCTATTGGAAACAACAACAACAGAATGATTTTCATAAACACATGTCCTTTTATATATTCTTCTATTCTCATTTTCTAATACTCGCTACCTCTTTGAATGCATGGCCAAATTCCCTCAGAATTATTAATTTAGAATTTTACTTTAATACAACTTTTGGCCTTCCTACAATGGCAAATACAAATAAAAATAAATGTTCCATTTTTTGTTACTTTCCTTGCGCAGATCCATCCCAATCTTGAACGTCGTCCAGCTTCAATTGAGCCTCCATTTCCATAAGAATTCGGTCCACTGCGATGGTGTTCGCATTCTCTCCACACGTGATTATATTTCCACTCTAATTGTACATTTACTACCTTAAAACTTCGCCTTTACACACTAACATTTCAGTCAATTTTTTCCCGCAACCAAATAGCTTTATCTCCTACATCTGACTCCCACCATGTCCGAATATCGTCTGCCGTTTGTTATCTCGCGCGCAGTTATACTCAAACGCGTCTCTTCTCGCGCCGATCCTTCTATTTTTCTCACACGATCTAACTCCTGACTGGTCACACACATTTCAACGTATGATCTGTTTGTTCTTTGGTTTCCTTCTCGTAATAACTTGTTTTTCTACCCCACGGAATTTACTCACGTGTCTTTTCATTGAATTATTTGGTTACATATTATGTATTTTCCCCCCTATCAATTCTGTTGCCCTTTCCTTGCGTTGTTTCCAAAATAAAGTTCACCTCGGTTTCTTTTCTGTACCTCCAATGTTACTGTCGTCCATATTTATAATTATGTAAATTTATTATTTCTATTTAGTTACTCTTGTGTAACCCATCACACTTGGCCACTTTGTGACTACTGTATTATTCTTCGTGGCTGGTTGGAATTAATTTTGATAATCAAATATTTTATTTAAGCTGATCCAAATTAAATAACGGAGTATTAACAAAATCTTGTTCTTCTGCTTATTGATTGGAGGAAATGCATTCATTAATGAGAAATTTATTATTATTACATTAATTCACGACAAAAGATGATTTGAGTCCGTTAAATATAAAATATACTCCGGATTGCAACCACCTTCCTAAGGAACACATCTTGGGACTGTCGGTGCCTCTATAATGCTTCGCAAACTTTTGGGCTGTTCCTAATAAAGCAATGTCTGGCGCTCTTCAAACTTTTAAATTACTTTACAGTTGAGGCAAACTTTTATTCAAATATTTCGATACAAATCACAGAATCCGATAACTATCGGGGCGGCCTGTGCTTTTACGGCACACATACAGTTGATCTCGACTTACTAACTTTTGTATTAAAGACTTTTCTCAGCCTCCTTGGTTACGACGTTTTGATCGTACGGTACAGCAATATCTACTAGTAGACACGTTTTTTTCTCTCACAATCCCGGATAACAATATCCGGTTTGTTTGCCAATAACTCAGTTCGTACAATATTATCAACACAGACCAACAGAAGTCACTGGTTTTGGTGAGTGTCCGTACCACTTGGGGCATGTGTTAGGAACTTGGAGGGTGGTACTGATCTGCCAGTGAATGTTGGTTAATACAAGATTGTTAGCCTTGAATATCAATTAGGGAGGGATAGGATATTATTATTATTATTAATATTATTATTATTATTAATATTATTATTATTATTATTATTATTGTTATAATAATAATAATAATAATAATAATAATAATAATAATAATAATAATAATAATAATTATTATTATTATTATTATTATTATTTAAAGAGTATTGTTTGAGGAGTGTACGAACTAGGAAGATGCTAGAAGCCTATTATGTGGGGTATTGGGACGTGAAAGTTGTTCGTGGGCTTTTGGAACCACCCCAGCATTCCCCTTGTGACCAAGGGAAACCACCAAAACCGCGGTCAAGATGACCGACCCAGGGATCGAACCACTTCCCACTTCACCCCCTCAGCCACTCCCCCCCCCCTTGATCCACTTCGCTCTGTCTTTATCACTCCTTTTTTCCTTTTTTATACTGTATGTAAGCATTTGATATTACATGAATGGTGCTTTGAATTGTAGCTGTCGACAGCTGTCCGAATGTCTGGGCGCGCGGCGGGCGTGCAGGTTGCGTATATCGATTCCCCTCGCCTCTAAACGAGGACATCGCCTGCTTTCGGCCGCCACAGAGATCTCTCTCGGCCGAAGAGCTTTCGCCACCCGCCCGCGACATTCCGGCGGTACCTGTGCAAATAAGCGATGTTCCACCAGGCAGCGCTCTGAGATACGTCTATTCCTCTGTCGGTTGGTGTGTTTGGATGCCGTCTGTACGTCAGTCTGTTCTGTCTGTCCATCTGTGCCACAATAACAAATAAATCGTTCAGACGATTTCTCCCAAAATTGACATTCTCTAATTGATTCGGCTCTTGGAATTTCAAAGGGGTATTTTGATTGTGGGATCAAAATTTTCAAAATTTTCTCCAACTTCATTGTTTAAAGTTTTCTTGCATAGCGCCAAGTGCGTTGAAATTTGCGCTTTAGTTTTTTGTCAATCTCTCTGAAATTTTGAGAGTTGGAAAAGTTTGTGTGTCTTTCTACAAATTTGAAAATAGATGTTTTCCTTAATAATATTTTTTCTGCAAAGAGATCTCTTCTTTAACCTCTCGCAGACGAAAGCGCTGGGTCAACGGAAAGCTGCTCTCACGCATGGACATCGGTGTGAATTGACAGGTTCTTTCAGAATTGTTTTCTTTTCATATAAATATCTACAATATTGTATTTCTAAATAATATTTATTCTTACAAAGTAAATACTAATTTATTAAATATTATACTAGTTTAATTTTGCATTTCAGATATCCTATGTAATTCAAAACCAGACTTCTGTTTTACTTTTGTTTACCAACGCAATGCTCTAGAAAAAACACTTCTTTCAGTGGCAAGGAAAATGCTGCGATTTTTTATGAAAACCAAGAAAGGAATGGGTAAGCATGACGTACATTCTGAAGAAAAGTTTTCGGTTTCATTAATCATTCAGAGCTTGCATGAACTGCTGGTGTAATCGTCTTATTCATTCGCTGCTTTCAGCGAGACTTGACAATGTTTTGATGTGGATTTTTCACTTCGTTTTGTAGATGGGCACATCGCTTGACTTATCGCGATATATTATAATGAAAATGATTATGGCTGCACTTGCAATGAACTCCAAGTAAACAATTTTATTAGTGTGCCGCGAAAATATTCTGCCCTGCAAAAGGCGTGCTTTCCAGTCTCGTTGAATAGTCGCGACAAATCAAGTTTGTGATGGCTCATTCGAAGTTCACTCTCAAACAGAAAGTGTGTTCATGACACACAACGCAAAATACGTCGGACCGTTATGTTCTTCGCACCCTGGATCCTTCTTCCAAATGTTGACAAATGAAGCGCGTAATTACGGCCACTTTCAAGAGGACGCCGCGACCGCACAAACTGCTTCAGTTTCCTTAAGGGTTCACACACCGTTTAGAGGTTAATGCAAACATCCAACTTTTATTTTTGAACGGTCCAGAAGGTTCGGTTTGACTGTGAGAGTAGGGCTAGCGTGAATGCCGTGCCAAATCTAAGAACCTGAGTTCAAATCACTGCGTGTAAAAAAACAATTGGCGGGTTGAAAACCATTTTTGAAGCTTCCAGTGATGTAATATTGCGTAGCCATCACAAATAATGAAAAAATGTATGGACTGTTGTACTTTCCGGCCAAGCAAAATTAATTTACTGATTGACAATTCTTCACATTAAATTCCAAAAGAATGAATCAGTAATTTAGAATATGTTTTACACATATATTATACAAGAGTAAGGTCTTATCTAGCCTGTGTTTTGTTATTTTTTCATATCCAATAGTAGGCTATCTAACAAGATTGAAACTAAAAGGACAAGATAATATGAATCACGACATTTATGCATTTGTCTTTTTTAATTCTGATGTTTTTATTGATAAAATGCGGAGCTGGTCTTGCAATAGTTATCAGACGGCCATCATCTACAAACCAGGTTTAAGTACACATCAGACAGAACATGATGTCTCTTTTCAATCAGTTATCTTTTGTTGTCGTAAATGGGCAACGCACATTATCTTCATTTCAAAATCATCAAGAGAAGTGATAAATAGGAATATGTGAAGGAACTAATACTGCTTTATTACATCAATAATAATAATAATAATAATAATAATAATAATAATAATAATAATAATAATAATAATAGCCGATCAGATGGCCGAGAGTGGTTTTGGACCAGAAGATCGCGGGTTCGAGTCCCGCCTCGGGCATGGGTGTATTTGTGTATGTCTGTATGTGTTGTCCTTTCACCCCCATCATCATCATATATCGTCATTTCATCTTCCATACCCCCAGGGCTAACAACCGTGGGGGATAAAAATCGGATCCAGCTAAAATGCTGGTCCCCCCAAAAATTGTCGCAAGCACCTGCCACCGTGATAATAAATAAAAACTGAGCCACGGTAAATGCAGGATGCTTGCATGCGTGGTCCTAGTCGGCCGATTAACGAAAATAATAATAATAATAATAATAATAATAATAATAATAATAATAATAATAATAATAATAATAATAATAATAATAATAATAATAATAATAAACCGAGAGAAGTAGCTCAGTGCATAGCGCGCTGACATTGCTTGAGGCCCGAGTTCGATACCTGGACCGGCCATCCTGATATGGATTTTCGTGGTTTCCGTCTGTCATGAAGACAAACGCTAGGATGGTTCAATAGGCCCACGATCGCTTCTCATTATCACTCTATCACCTCATAATTCAATAACCAAAGTTTAATAACCGTGCCTTGCTAAGGGATACAGTCGAAAAACTGATCTCCGTAATGACACACGTCAATCTCTTTCCTGAACAGAATATGACTGGGCTCGGAATAGAATGTGAAGCGTGGTCAGAAATGGCCAATTTGCAAATAATAATAATAATAATAATAATAATAATAATAATAGCAACAACAATTAAAATTAAATAACGATACAAAATGAAATGATGAAAATAGTAAATAAAGAACAATTATAATTAAGTCTTAAATGAATTTATTTTTTCGCTTTAACCTCAGTTATAAGCCAGGATACAGTTATGAAAATAAACAAAGCACAATTATCGAAAGTTCATTGATTCCGCAAGTTAGTTGTGGAACATTACAATACGTAGCACTGAGTTGATTGCTTCAGTGGTTATCGGGTACATGTGTCTGAATAGCTCTTCCTGCGGGGGGCGAAACAATAAAGTGCTTCAGAGTGACGGGAGGGGTTGGCATTGATGTAATGCTGTGAGTTCGTTCTGCGGCTCAAGGTAAATGGATAGATGCGCATAATAATGGCTCTTTCGAACGTGTTGTTGGATTGCTCATCAAGTGTATCTCTTGGGGCAATGCATTATCTTTTGTGCCAGCCCAGTACATTTTTGTTGTTGTTTTTGTCTCTTTTGTGAAGTACCGCCGTTGTTTTATGTCCTTTCTGTTTTGCGACCTCAAATATGTTGCGTGCTGGGTGCATGAAGCGTAAATAAAGAACTGATTTTTGAGCTTATTTGTTTACTTTCTCTCAGACGTACGTCAATGACGTCTCGTGCACGTACTCTATACGTGGTAAAGAGGAAGTTATGTAATACTGCGGAAAATCGATTTCGAGGTTTCATCGGTAATACACGTTTTGGAGTTCCTGATAATAAAAAAGTTTTTTTTTCGAAACGTTCATCTGTCCGTTTGACTGTCTGTTCGTCAGTCTGTCCGTTTGTTCGTTTTTGACACTAGCGGCCAAAAATGGATGTTCCCCGGCCATTTTCATAATTTACAAACTGTTTCGTTATAGAATGTTTGTTTTTAAGCATGTGTTGAATTTATTACTAAAGCTAGTGATGTTTTGATGCAATATTTCATCTAATTTGTCTTTCAAGTCATTTAATGCATTTTTGGCACAATAGTTATTACTTTTGAGTAGTTTTGAATCTAATATCGACAATTTTTCAAAAATATCTAAACAAAATTATTTTAAAAATTTTCATACTTTTATCATTTTATAAGAATGTGAATTACATGGCACGACATTTAATTTAAAAAAATTGAATTACGAGAAAATTTGTGCCATTTTGTTGCTCCCATTTGTTATTCTTTTGTAAAGAAACCAGTACGTATATATCATTTACAACTGTTATAAATCGTATCACTTGTAATATCTCTTTCCGCCGCAACAAAGGAAAAAATCTAATAATACAAATAAATAAGTTTAAAAAGTACTTTTTGCGAATGTTCCGCGTCTGGGGCGCTGATTGGGAGGGTGGTTTCAAGGAGGCCGTGGTTTCGGGGGGGGGGGATTCGCCTCGAGGGATGCAAAGGGCCAACTTCCGCCCCTAACGCAGTTACACCTCAGTGTGTTGCGCGCCCTCCCTCGACCGAACTGGCGAGCAATTTTCCTGCCCGCGCCACCGGCCGATAACAGGTTTTCGACAGTAGATCGCGAAGTCCGGTGTGAATAGCATCGCGCTCTGCAAAAATATGAAGCAGAAAAACGTTCTCGCTGTTACATAACTCTATTAAACTTTTAAAGTGATTTGTTTGTGTTAGCTCTTTCCACCTGTCAAAGTTTTAATTTGTGAACAACTGCAAAATTACGAGAAGTTAATTTTCAAATGGAGTTCATATAATTGCTTTCATGCGCTATTAAATAGATGTTTTTTATTCTCACAGCTCATACACTATATTTTTTACCAGAAGGGAAAATTGCATTGTTGGATTTGAATGTCCAGTAATCAAATTGATGTACACAATAAGTTTTTTCTTTGCCGAAAATTGTGTTACGGAAAGAGTGAATTATAGTTGTAGTATTATTAACAGTCAATCCCAACTCAGATTAATTTAAGAAATCCAAAATACTAAACAATATAATTATTTATTCATATTAAAATTCGATGATGAAAATTCATATCTGCCCGCATTAAGTGATGTGTAATTGTTAACTCAAGCAAACTTATATTAAGTTTTTTATCACAATGAAATAATGTTTTTATTTCTGAGATATTTTTTAATAATTTCATAGATGTACTTTTCTGTAAACGGGGGTGGAAAAAAACTACTTTGAACATTCAAGTTTAAAATTAAGTTTATGAAATAATAGTAATGTTCAGCAGTTTTGAGTTTTCCACTCAGCCAAATTTCGTGTTTTTTGCTTTAAATGAAGAATAATGAGCCTCAGATATTTTATCGCGTGCTTCTAAGAACCAGTTTGTATTTTACACATTAAATGCTAATAAAATCATAAAGTTAATAGAATCAATTCTTATCTGCCCTAGTTTCTTCATTATTTTATTGTGTGAGTTGAAATTGGTCTTTTCAAAACATTCGATATTTACTCTTCGAGAAAACATGTGAGTGTGAGGTGAATGTTAGCGAAGTGAGTTTGCTTAAGTTAGAAGAGTGTTTATAAATACAAAGATGTGCGAGTGTATGTAAACGCAGTTTGTAGCAATTGTCTGTCACATGTATCTTAGAAGAAAAAATCAATGATCTTAATAATATGTGGTGTAATACTTTTCAAGTTAAAGTGGAAGGCGGTTTCTTTGCGTTAGTTCCCTGCAACATACACGAACTGATCCGGGTAAACGTGAAACTTTTTCATTACATTTTCAGAAACATTTGTGTTGTGAGAATATTCAAGTTTTTTTAAACATCCCTAATTCCACTATTCCTCGAGCCTTAGGGACTAGTATTAAACGACACGACATTTTGAGGGGTTTCTATTTTCTTTCTACTAAATTAGAATAACTTTTCTGACTTTTATATAATCCCAATCATACCTAATATTCAGTGTGCTTTCTTGCTGCTCGAAATCTGAAGATACATCGTAACTTAAGAAGCAATTTTTAAACCACATTTATACTTATGACCTGGATGTTTACTGTTTTCATGTACTAATTTCATTTCTTTAAGTTATGTCATCACTATTTTAAACATCCGAGTGCTTGTTGAATTACATCACTAAGAGGAGGAAACGTTTGAGAATGCGCCTATTCCCACTAGTTTTGTACATCAAGACATTCATAAATATTGAGAAGCTCAAGTATACTTAAATAATAGAACGAAAAACAAATTTGAAAAGTGTCTTGTGCTAAAATATTGTGGTTTTGGAACATTCACGGTTTTCCCTGTAAAACCGACGTTTCGACTCTTTATTTTTTTTTAAATTGAAGCTGGGAATCCTGTGCAATTTAACGAGGTCCCTCCACTGCCCTCCACTTCACTATGCTATATCATTCCCGTGTGCGTCGTATCTGAAATCGGTAATAAGTGAATCATTGCTCGCAAGATTCACACACTAAGGGCAAGGCACAAATATGAAGTCTATCAAGCGAAGCTCCGAATTGGCACTCTCCATCCCGCCAATATGGCAAATTAAGCGTGAATCGCTATGTCTCCATTCTACCTAGGGTTGCCAACAATATTCTTGTAAAAGAGAGCACACTCGAGAAGCCAAAAAACGCATCAACAAATTTCTTTTTATAAATAGTTCATTTATACTAACAACCTCTCAGTGACGCCATCAAGATCGTGGAAGACAACCTCGTACTGCATCTGATTCCGAGGGCGTGAGCCAAACTCAATAAGATCTGCCTGACGACAACATTTTTCCAATGCAGGCAAGGAGTATAATGCTCAGGTAGAAGGCACCGCTATGAGCTCTCCGCTATCCTTTGTTGTCGCAAATTTGTTCTTGGCAGCTTTCGAAGAGCAAGCCTTAGAAAACGCACCTTTAAAGCCGTCGCTGTGACTGCGCTACGATACGTTCGTCTGGCCCCATGACACCGAGTCCCTTGAAACCTTCCTCGCGCACTTCAATTACATCCACCCGCGCATTACATGCACCATGGAAACAGAACAAAATGGACAACTCCCTTTCCTGGACGTCGTAGTAACAAGTCGTCCTCATGGCGCACTCGGGCAGTCTGTTTACCGCAAACCCACCCTCACCAGTCGCTACCAACATGCCGACTCACACCATCACCCGGCCACGCCAAGTGGTGTCCTTTACACCCTCACCTACCGGGCCTCCCTCATACGCGACTACAACGGCCTTCAATCTGTAAACGCTCTATTATGAGAGACTTTTCTGGCTAATGGTTACAGCGGATCCGCCGTGCATCAAGCCCTATCGAGACTCCAGCGTACTAGGCCGAGGAAACGAAATGAGCCTTCAGTCCGCCCCGCAAGACAGCTCGATTACCTCACATCAGAAGAGTCACGGAAAAGATCGGTAGATTGCTGCGCAGAAACGATATTCGCCCCGTGTTTCATGCTCGCAACAAAATAGGGGAGCCTGATTCAGGTGAAGGATCGCCCGGACCCTCTTCAAGACGTCGACGTATACGAAATCCCGTGCAGTTGTGGTCTTGTGTCCATCGGCCAAACCGAGCGGACGATAGAAGGACGAATGCGGGAACACATGCGACATGACCGGCTACAACACATCCACAAGTCGGCCTTAGCCCAACACGCCGCAGAAACGGATCCCCTCGTTAATTACCACGAGACCCGTACTATATCCACAGAAGACCAGTGGTGGCCTCGTTTAATCAAAGAGGACTTAGAGGACTCCAGGAGGTCTACAAACCTCAACAGAGATGGTGGGCTCCGCCTTAGCAACACCTGCAGACGGGTCGTCGCTCCTCCCAATACGGCCCCGCCCCCGCGGACGGCCAATGACGTGGCTGATTACTGGCCCGTCCTCTTTTGGCTTTTCCAATCGCGCTCCACCTGCCCTTCTCCTATTGGTCGCCGATGCGGCCACTTGGCCCATGCTCCCGTCCTATATTAATTCCACCCGCTAGCCTCTCGTTAGCAGAATAGTTCTGAAGAAAGCCACAACACGATTGTCGAAACGTCAGCTCGATCGACTGAGACGCGGCTCATCCCAGACAGGAAAGTATCATACTAACATCAGATCTATTTCTTTCTTCTCTACATTTGTGATTCAAGTGAAAATATTCATTCACAAAATGCAGATGAAGGTTTGAGTGTCTCTTTTTTATTTTAGTCGCTAGGCAAAGACACTATCATACATGCGTGTGTCAGCAGCAAAAAATATATTCATGTTTTCAGTTCTAAAGTAAACAAATAACGATACAACGTGCCACATGTGATAAAATAAATGACAAATGTTACAAAATGTACTAAAAGGAGGACATTTAAAATTCAAAGGAGGCCGAGAGGACAGTTGACTCCAATGGACAACTTTCTTCCCAAATGGAGGATGGTTGGCAACCTTAATTCCAGCAGATGTGAAGTCTCGCATATCGTGAGATGCCTCGTTTAAGACAGAGCACCATCGCTTATAAACGATTGATTGTTTGTGATTCCGGACGCATTACTACTAATACTAATACTACGGACATTATTCCCGTATGTGTAGTACTTATTTTTCTCGGTAGGTGGCGGTGGTCTTTCTCCAGCTGTATGGCAAGAGCCGATGCCAACCTACTGTCGGCTAGAGGGGTTTTCCCATACCAGGAATCGCCCGCCACCAAAGTACCGCTTCAGGCGGGTCAAGCTCTAACTTCCCGACCTGTCTCTGGGCATGTGTGGTAGTGTAGGGCACGTTAGTAGAGGTGTTTGTAATGAAGGGAGGTTTGTAATTATGAGAATGGAGCAAGGAAGGGGATGGAAATATTGCGCGCAGTCCGTGGGCCGTTTGTTAGAGTACGGGTCCGAGTTTCACCTGCTATTGATCCGAGAAACGACAGAAAACTACCGATCAGAGCAGCTGCCACTACAATTCTTCTCGAGACAGCGGCTGAACTCGACCTAGGTACGTAGCTATACTGTAACTCTGCCCCTGGCAGGTATCAGCTGTTGATGGTTTCATCCAATCGGGCTCTTAAACGGGACCATAGTGGCGTCACTATGGTGACGTTCAAGCTCCAGGTTGGATGAAACCGTCAACAGCTGATATCTGCCAGGGGCGGAGTTGCAGAAATCGCAGTATCGTGGCGAAAATCCTGCCGCCGTTAGGACCTGACCCCTAGTATAAATATTTCTCGGTCAGAGGCACATCAGTGACATCAGTAGCTTGCCTGAGCCATCTCTGCCGGTGCGTGGATGGCGATAAGTCCGTCCTAGCACATGTGGAGCCTCGCATTTCGTGAGATGCCCCCTTTAAGCCGAAGCACAGCCGCTCATAAAGGATCGTGGCGGAGCAGGTAAGAGGTGGGGAGTCGTTGGCGGTTGGTCGATGCGCCGAGTGCGGGAGCACCGGAGGCAGGAGGAGCTGGTCCAGGACGAGGAAGGGCGAGAGGATGCTGGGAGTGGTGAGGATGCCACGGGGCCGGTGGCCAGTTGGCTTGTCAGCGAAGGTGAGCAGGCGGTGAGGGCGGACGCGAGGGTGGGGAATTGCAATCGGACGGCTTCCGCGGAATCAGCAGGGGGGGAGGCGTCGGCGGCGGGGGTCAACCGAGCCAGAAAGCTGAGGGACCGGCAAAGGTGGCTTAGGGCATCAACTGACATCACTGCAGCCCCTCTGACCGGGAAGTCCCGAGTTAGAATTTCAATGGTGGCAGGACTTTCTACACAGGTCGCTGTCGCTTCTCGGTCGAATTCAGTCGCTGTCTGAGGCAGCATTCTAGTTATTTATCCGATCAACATCAGGTGAATACTGGAGCTGTCCACTAACAAACGGACCATGGACTGCACGCGATTCTTCCTTCGTCTTGTCCTATTCTCTCCCGTTACTTACACGCACTTACACTAACATGCTCTACACCAACACGCATGTCGGGAGACCGAGCTTGTCTGGCTGGGGCTGTACCCCGTTGGTGGGAGATACCTGCTAGTGGAAAACCTCTAAATTCGGTTGGTCGGCGCCGGATCTTGCTATCCAGCAAGAAAAGATCAATCACCTAACAAGGAAAAAACATACACAAAACTTACGGGACTATACTTACTGGACGCGCCCGAAATCAATGACAATCAATGATCTAGCTAACCCCAGTCTGTAAAAAATCCGCTACCGTCGAGACTCCAATTCCAGGACTTCGAGGTCAGAATTGAACTGATGCCTTCTTTCACGTGGGGAGACTCAGGCCATGAGACCTGCTCTGCCGCCTGACCACGCAAATTTTGTTACGCTCCTTTCTCCAACTAGCGAAGAAAAGTAGTATTTCTTGGGCGACGAAACAGGCGTTTTGAAATTACCTCAGAGGCTACATTTTGACTTGATATTTTACATACATGCAGTGAATCTACACTCATGGGACAGTCAGCTTTACTTCCCCTCCGAAGGAAGACGTACGAAGGATTCATTCACCCTTCAAAAGCCACTATCGGGTTTGAATCCGCCGAGTTGGGTCCGATACGCTAACCGTTACACCATCGCCGCCGCAAAGAGAGAGACATTACATTGACAACTTGTGTTTCCTTAGATAGAGCAGGTCACTGCGTCGTGAGTGAAAATGTCTGCTTCTGTAAAATAAAACAGCTTTCGATAAATTGGGTTGCACATTTAGGAGCCAGTCGCTAATGTTGCAGAGTATTCGAAGCCCCCTTGTAACAAGTTGACAAAAGGTAAGAAGATTTTAAGAGTGACGTATTGGTTGCGAAGTCCTTCTAGAGAGCTACACAATACAGACTCCGACTAGAGAAAAATATTTTGTGAAAAACTGTACAAAACTAAATATTAAAGTAAAATTGTAGGAAATACTATGTACAGTGATATATTTATGGAAGAACATTAAGACTTAACAGAAAAACAGCTTTCATTATTTTGTATGATAAACTAGTGCTGCTACAACAACACACATTCCTTGCATTATTTCTACCTTTTTTAATTATCGAAAATTCGTTGAGTGTAACGAAAATAAGACTTGCACGTATTGTTTCAGTACATTTTGCTCTATGCGTGACAAAAATGTATAGAAAAAAATTGGAGAGATTTTTCAGAAAATGATATAATTTAATGCAATTTATAATTTGTTTTGAAAAACCCTTCCAATTCTTTTCTATTCATTTTCAGCTTCAGTTCAACTAACTTCACAACAAAGTTTTCCTATTCAGTATCAACTTCAATCAGAAATTACACAAGAACTACTAGATTTCTCAATGATATGCACATGACCTTATTTACAGATCGATTTCCCAGATGTGATTTTTTTTAACATTGCTTTATTTCAGGTCGTTCTAACGTCTAGATAATTAGCAACATCAATCAAAGTTCGTAGCAGAATACAATCAAAACATACTTTTTATAAAAAAATGAAAATGTTAAAAATCAGTATTATCAATATTGTTCTTTTCTATTATTATTATTATTATTATTATTATTATTGTAATTTTCAAAAGTTGCATTAAGTTCCCAGAAAATTGGACCAGTAGCAATTCTTTAAACATTCCTTTGTTACGATGGACGAAATTAAAGAAAAAAATTGGAAGAGTTTTTTCGAAAATAATTGTTTAACGTTGCGTAAATTACTCGCAAAAATTACGCCAAAGGTATTCACATTTTCGAAAAAAAATTTCTAGGTCTGTTGTTTAACAACAGATTTTATTTATGTAAAAATCTCATAGTTTTGTAGTCATCTCTTCATAAAATCTCAAGTACTGTAGTTGCAGGAAGTTGCGAAAAGAATTGAACTTTTGCAATTTTTGAAATTCAGAGATTTGAATGATAATGGTTTCCCCTCCATTCATTTAACTCGCCTTCATTCGTGGAGAAATGATTGATTTCTGCCGCATTGCCGCTACAGTATCTTCTCTTTACGTACCTAACGCGTAGTAAAAGTTGTTGAAATGAAGCATCAATAAAAAAAACTTTTTAAGGGGATATTCAAGAGATCTGTGATGTGTCCAAATATCGTGTGAAATGTTAATAGAAGTTTATTTAGTAATTGACGTGAAGAAATAACTGAAATGTTTTCAACTGTTAGTACGGGAAGGGGGTACGAGCAGCAGCGGGGGGGGGGGGGGGGCGGTGAGCTGCGATACCGCCCCCGCGCCGGTGACGTCTGCCGCCAACAAGAGGCAGAGTTCCAGCGGCGGCGGCGGGGGCGGCCGCTGTCCTTGCGCACGAGATAGGCCGGGCTGCCACCGCAACGGACTCCGCTTCTAACTCGCACTCGCTCTCTAACTTCCGCTCCGCGAGGGGCTGCATTCCTCGACGCCGCGACACGGGGCCGGGAGCCGCTGACGGTCGGCGCATGCGCGCTTACTGTATGCGGCAAGTGCTTTTTCGGCTTACTGTGTGCGGCGAGGAGGCGGTGCCACTCATTAGCCGCCGAGGGCTGCTTCGCCAGCGGAGGGCGCTCGACTCGAGGGCCCCCTCCCCCTCCATCCCTTCCCCCTCCCCGCCAGAGAAGCAGCCCGGCGCGCCGCTCGCCCTGGTCGCGCAGCAAGCGGTGTGAGGGGAGGGGAGGGGAGGAGAGCGAGAAGCGTCGAGGAAGGCGCGGGCGGCTGCGCAAAGCACAGCCTCTGCCGCGCCGCTGAGGGCGTCAGGGATCGGGCTCTTGGGGAGGTCGAGCACCTGACGGCGAGCTCTTAGTGCGAGGGCGATTCAGGCAGCTCAACTGGCCAAAATTGTGGTCGAGTATCGAATGTATGGAAACAAGAAAGATTTTAAGTTAACATGCTTCTTCAACTAGTTTCGAGCAGATTTTTTAAAAATTATTTGGGTTATGGGTATTTCTCTTCATCCTCTTCGTTATCTCCGAGTTTCCCTTTCTTTTATATTCTGGGATTTCTCTGCCTCCATTGTCCTGTATTTGTTAGGAATTAAAGACAAATCTAGACTCAGTCATAGAAGCCATTTAAAGATTACACATCTCTGATTTCTTTTTTTATTTCACCCGCAGACTCTTTCACTCCATGAAATTTGGTGTAAGTATCGATGAAAAAGTTGTGCAGTTCATGGAGACGTAAAAAATAACGCTCTTCAGTGATATCCAGAACGTCGATGAACTCTCGACGAGCTCTAAATTAAAACATAAAGTTAGAGTGTGTCGTAGTGTGTGTAGTTAGCAAATGTTCTTCTTGGGGATCACTAAATCCATAAAATTCAATTTTGTTAACTAAAATAATGTAATGTAAGAACTCTTTCGGTTAGCTACAACTTTATTTAACAAATAATGCTCTGAAACGTAATAGCGGTATCAAAAAACTAAATGAATGTTCTATTTTTACTTTTAAGTGCTTTTTTATATTACAAAGTCAGCATTATATTTTTTAATTGCATTTCGTTAGCAAGTTCCCGTACCACTGAATGAGCAGAAATTAAAATAAATGCTTTCAGTTCAAAGGCGTTTAAAAACAAGGAGTTTTACAAGTTCCCAGGACCACGACTCTAAGTCCAATTCCCAGCGACTTTCTCCAATTACAAGTCAGAAAGTTGTGAATAAATTCCATAAAACGATTACGTTTCTTTCTTCAAAATAACCACAAAATGCTCGAAGGCGCGTTTCAGAGAACTCTTGAATGCTCCCAAAGTGATTTAAACGATTCCCACTGCGGACTGGATATTGCTCTCCGGAAGCATTTTCCGCCTGCCTCGTCATGCGCGGCGGGGCGTGTTACTGCTGTGGGGGTTCGTGGCGCAAGCCCCGCGGCGTGGGTGTGTGTATGTGGATGAGGAAGAGGGTTGGGGTAGCGGGGGACAGGGGGGCCTTGCCAGAGTGATGGATGTAACTAGGTCGGCAAGAGGAGCGTAGGGACCATCAGGTCGAACACCAATTCGGTGGCTGGCGCCGCCGCTTCTTCTTGTTGTGCGGCTCGCGCCACTCTTCACACTCATCACAAGTGAAAATGCATCTCTTGAAACTTAATTTAAAACGAGAATACGCAATGGTGTTGCCTAAGTCTGTCATTTTCAGTAAATGATAAGAAACACGACTTAAATTTCTTGTTGATCCGATTCCATTGACAGAATTTGAGTAGTTAGTTGTCCAGCAAACATTATACTCCGACCTAAAAGACAATGATGATTCTATTGTAATTTGATAAACATCACGTATTTACTTCATTTAATACGCTATTTAATAAGCTTCATTTAATAAACTAGGATATCACGAACGCGACGGACCGGTGCGCGGTTAGCAAAATGTCCGAAGGGAAGATCTTCTGGACATTCCGACGGCCTTTGCGCCGTTTCAGTGTGAGGGTATGTGCAGCGAGTGGAGCGATCATGAATGCGTTCAATTTCATTATGTTAATTCGAGTTATCCCAAGTTGTACGGCGTGATTTTAGGTCTTATTTAATGTATTATCTATAGAAACAGGATTAGATCATCGAATAATCTCGTGGATAAAATAATTTCTTACAAGACGCACTCAGTCAGAATAGGTGATAAATATTCATCGAAAGCCAATGTTCAGAAGAAGTATGATAATGAGTAAAATATATAAAATATGATGATCAGTAACAATCTGATAAATATCATTCATCAGATCGTAATATCTACCGTTCTATACTGATTCGGACGTTTGAAAGTAACATTTTGCATAATTATAGAAAACCCATGGGTGATGAAGCAAATATTTTAAAGTAATCGCAAACTGCTGTAAGAAATCTTTCAAAAACATGCATTTTCATGCAATTCCTTAAAGTGATATTACTCTGTGAATTTAAGAGATATTTCTTCATCTGAAAATGAAAATTTTCCAGAGAATTTAATGTTTCACGAAAAATTGAGAAAAATATCACTAAACACATTTTTAAGTAAACTCTTAGCCAACGAATTATTGAAACAGCAGTAAGTGGACGTAATAGTTTTTCAACTAGCATTTGCAGATTTAAGATCAAGAGTAATATATCGCGTGACATCATTAAACTGAAGCTCATGTTGGCTATCTAACCGTGCAGTAAACCTGCAGTATCTCTCGTGCGATGTATCTCGCAATGGAATTACTTTCACAAAGGAGGGCAATTAAAACTCCGAAGCGAATATTGCGGCTATTCTCTGTTTAATCTTTCATTGCGATTGCTACCATAAAACCGTAACAAATGAGGTGACAAGAGATTTTATGACTGTCCAAAATATCGTAGAAATGTTTCAGATATATTTCCTCCGCATTCAGGTAGAAATTGGTTTTCGAAAAAGCAGGTAAAAGATGTGATCAGTATTAAATAATATGTTGTACGGCTTACAATAGAAAGCATTTAATTGAAAAAGATATTTTTGACAACATTTCTGTTGCAAAATATATGTGGAATGAGATTTAATTTTTATTAAAGGGCATAAAATGAAATTTTGTGAAAGTTATATAATCGGTTTTAATTGTTCTTCGTGATTTTATTTGACAATTATTTCACACTATTATTTCGTCCACTCTACATTTTTCTCTTTGTAATTACATATGAAAATCATATTAACAAAATATTTTTATTCAGTATTCAACATTCGTAAATTTTTATTCAAAATGTTAAAAGATGAAAAAGTTGATGAGTGCCATTAAGTATATATATGGTTTACATCTGGAGATGTTTCTCAGTTCCTATTTTCCAGCCTTCTCTACCCACTACATCTTCCTCTGTCAAATTTCTTGTTGCCATCGCAGTCAGTTTCCATGGGGTTGATAGTCTGCCTTGTCGTCTTCTGTACGGTAGTATTCATTTATATACTTGTTTGGGCCATCTCAATTCTGGTATTCTCAGCAGATGTACGTACCACTGAAACTGTTTTCGATATACAGTATCTATTATATCCTTTTTAATTTTCATTTTCTCTTTTATTTCTTTATTACGTACGATATATTCTCAAAAGGTTGTCTCAAAAAGTCAATTTGAATCATTAATAATTACTCTTTTTGTTTGGTTTAGCTCCCACACTTCCGAGCCATATGTGACAATACTTTCTATGAAGGTACTGTATATATTTTACTGTGTTTCCTTTGATAACTGGGAGTTAAACAGAATTGGATTAAGCATATTTATGACTCGTTTCCCTTGATTTATCTTATTATTAATATCATCATTACTTGTACCCTCTTTTGAAAGTGTGGAGCCCATATATTTAAAATTATCACATAATTGTATTTTATCATTTCCAATGTACAGATCATTTCCATACTCTCCTGTTACCATACTTCGTTTTGGACACATTAATTTGCAACCCCTATTATTCAAATTCCTGTTTAACACTTCTAAACAGCTAATATCCTTCTTTACCTCAGTCATGATAACTAGATCATCCGCAAAAAGTAGAACATCCAGCGTTGATTCTCCAATTTGCATTCCCATTACACTGTATTTTATGTTCCATTCTCTTAGAGCTTCGGCAATGAACATGTTAAAAAGGGTTGGGGATATACAGCACCTCTGTCTTCATCATTTAGAAATTATTATATCTGATACTTTATTGTCTTTGTACGTTTTCTTAATGGTGTAAACAAATTTAAAATTACATTTTTGTTGTAAAATTTAAAAAGTCTGCTAATGGGAATGCTGTCATATACTTTTTGGAGGTCAACAAACAATAGATGAGAATCTCTTCCACAGGTTTTCCTTTTTTCTAAAATATGTTGGATGCAGAAAATGTTATCTACACATGAACGGCCAGCCGGTAAACCGCGTTGTTCTTCCATATTTTCTATCTCTGACTCAATTCTCTCTTTAATTATTCGCCAGTACAGTCTACTAATTGAATTTTTGACACTAATGCCTCTATAGTTTTCACATTTTTCTTTATTACCTTTTTTTATAAATCGGTATAATTTTTGCTTCGTTCCTTTCTTTTTCGAATTTATTCTTCATCAAAGAGTCATTTATTAAATAGGTTTACAATAATTTCTTTCATTTGGTCCGAAGAGTGTTTTAACAATTCGACGGGTATCCCTCCTGGACCTGGGGATCTAATATTTTTCATCCTTATCAGAGCGTTATTTAGTCCTTTTAGAGTTATTTTGAGATGTATTTGTACATTATCTGCATTATAAATAATGTACTTGTATTCTGTTATATCCTCTCTCAGAAGTTTTTGAATATACGCTGGTCACTGTTTAATATTTATCACATCCATTCTGTATTTACATGACACATCTGATTTTAGTTCTTTTATTGATTTCCATGCCTCTCGAAACCTATTGCTTCCCATTAACCTATTTACTTCAGGCATTTTGTTTCCCAAGCCTGTGCCTTAGCTCTTGTTACCGCTTTTTTAATCATTCTATTGATATTACTATATGCGGTTCTATTTTTGAGGTCTCCTGAACTTAGGTATTTTTTATATTTCACTTTTTTCTTTTCAACCATTTACTTAAAATCTTAATTCCACCAGTATATTTTTCTTTCCTTTATTTTGGGCTTCTCACCTGATGCTTCAAACGCTTCTTCATGAGTTACTGTTTTTATTTGTTCATATAGTTCACTTGCTGGCCGATGTACAGTTATTGGCAATTTATTTGCCAATCTAAATTTATATAGGGAAGTAGTAGAGTCATTTTGTAAGTTCTCCAACTGATGTATTTTTGGGTTACATGGAGCATGAGTAATGGTAGTTTGATCTTTTGGAAGTTAGGTTTGTGAAAAAAAATAAACAAGAGCTACCACTAAAATAGTGGTCGCTACCACAATCTGCTCCTCTTAATATGGGTATCTTTGTGTCCGTAGAACTCATCCATGATTTTCAGATTCATCTGACTACATAAACTTATTAATCTCTCTCCATTTTTATTACATACTTGTTCTCCATAATCATAACTGATTTTTGCCTAAACAATATTAAGCGTTCTTAAGTTCTTATTTCTCTTTTTCTAAATTTATTTTATTCGATAGACCAAGTGGCTTCACAGAGGTTAGAAACGTCTTAACATTAACGTAATGGAAACTACCAACAGTTTTTATGGGATTTTTTCTTCCTCGAAAAGTATTATATGTAAAAATTTTATTTTATGTTATTGATGATAGTAAATAATTTAGGGAAGGGTTAAGATAATTAGATTTTTAAGGGTACAATTTACAATTTTACGGGGGGTTTTCGCGATTGAAATCCAGCTGGAGGGTGATTGTGCGATTCTGGCTTCAACTTCGGACTCGTTCCAAACCCCTCTAGTTGTGCTGATGTACGGTTACTCGGAGAGAAGAATTGTCAGCTGGAAACTCCCAGAAACTTCTGAGTGCACCGCGAGTTCTGAACAATGCGCAAACTTGCCTTCCTAAAGAGAATATCCCTTTCTCTGGAGACTCCATTACATTAGAAATATTATATTGTTCGTATCTTACTAACTTCTAAACATCAGTTTAGATCTGAGCGCACGAATTACCTCCGAATTTTCAAATGTTCATAAAAGAATATTGAAAAACGAATTACGTTTATCTTCAGAACAAGCTAGTGGTCTTAAATATATCACATTTACTACCTTATAATTTTCCCCTTTTGTAGTTAAACCTTTCGCAACACTTGGAACGGCAGGAAAAGACTTTGTTTGTAATCGTGCGGTGGAAGAGCTAGTATCTTTGGTGGTCGAGACGTTCTGAAAAACGTCTTTCCTTTATTCTTGCCGTAGAGAGTTCTGAAATGATAAAATGAAGCCTCATCGCCCAAGAGTGTTAGAATCTGATATCCAACATTATGTATTTCAAGAAAATGTCACGTGTTACCTGTCCTGGGCTTTTATTTACGTTTTTTTCAACCTATTCGTCTGTGTCGTCGCATATTTTACTGTTCTGCGGCGAAAACAGGGGCCGACCATAAATTACGTGAGGCGATTTGGTGGATTTTTCGACTCTCGCTCCCCCCTTGGTGAAATGTGAGATTTGGGTCGACCCCCTCCACCCTTCTAATCTGACGTGAAATCTTTGAAATTACGTATTTTCAATACGCATTTTAATGTAAATTCGTCAATTTATTGCATTGGGATTTATTTAAAAACATAATTTGCTAAATTATATTCAAGACTCGATATGACTAGTATTTGAAAAATAGAGTGACAACGAATATTATTGCAATTCTAAAAGACTGCAATAATTCATTCTCAGTCATTTTTATTTCAAATTTCTGTAAAAATAAAGGCAATGAGATTTACCTTATTAATGATATAAAGTTTGTTAATTTTGGTGAGTTTCTTTTTCTCAGTATACATTTGCTACTTATTGTAATATTCAGATTACCGCGATCAATATTATTGTGCAAGACTTAGCCCTATTTTAGTATAGAAACGTGTTTTACTTAAATTGTCACAATGTTTTCGCAATTTAGCACCGTTTTTAGCGAAAAAATACGCGATATTTGCAGAGACCTTCTCTCTCCCACGAATATTAGGTGAGATTCGTCGTGTCGTCGTGATCCTCCTTCCCCCTCTAAATGCCTCTGGTAATTTATGAGAACAGAACATATCGACACGGAGCTTCGAGAAAAAGTCTATAAAGAATCCGTCTATAAAGAATTGAACAGCTTTGCGGTCTGCGAAGATGTGTTACGTTGCGGCGCGATCTCGAGACAGGTGGTCCGGCTGTCGATATGTAACAAAGCATGCTAGTAGCGTCTTGAGTAGAAGGAGCTGGATTTTTTCGGATTACAACACTCGCATCGACCCAGCCCGGGGAGAAGTTGGGCTCTGATGATTTTTTGCAAAAGATTTTGAGCGTTTATTCTTTGACAAATTGTTTTCCGTATCTCTGTAAGGATGATGTCGTTTTTTTTAAGGAAAAATTAAATATACTTTAAGCCCCACGTGTGAACTGTACATTTGCTCTTACTTTACACCACAGAAATGTTATAATTGTTTCTGTTTGTGATTTGGCGGCAAATTCAACTTTTTTTGAGCTTACTATGTGTAAAAACTTTGAACGGAGAAGTCTTTTCATTTACTGTAATTACTAATTCAGATGTAGGCCACGTCGTTTAAATTTAATGTGACAAAGGAACGGAAAGGTTGCGGAACCTCAACACTAATTCCAAGACTTCTTCCGCAAGAAAAATTGTGAACACTGCCCAGATAACGTAGATAAAACATGAACTTTACAAATGGTATTCCATCGGAGACTCCCTTTGCTATTACCTTTTCATTTCTCACACCGTGTTTCTCTATTAAGCTTGCCTCTCAAGTTTATTCTTCTTCCTCTTCTTCTTGACGGGAAAAACGGAATAACAAATTTCATGAAAATTACCTAAAAATGACTAAGTTACAAAAGAAGCTGGACAAACTAAAAGAAAAACCACTTGGTAGCAATAAAATATCTTCTACGACCTCTTCTTGTCAAACCTTCTGTCCCAGAATAGAGAACTTAACTGCTGTTACTTTCAATGGTGATGAAATTAAGCAGTTGTCTATGGCCGTTAAGTTGCACCGAAACATCATCATTGTACTAAAGAATTAACTAATTGAGCAGTTAGTACAGAAGAAGCCCTAAGCATTATTAATGATAATATTCATTCCAATTCAATTATTATTAATAGTTCTAAAATCCTGTCAGATGAAATTAATAGACCTCCACCACTATCTCCACCATTACTTATAAAATCAACTCATAAATTAATTGAAATCTTGAAACTCAACAATTTAATCATTAACAAAGCTGATAAAGGCAATTCAATTGTAATTATACACAAAAATGACTACATTGGTACATTTCAAACATTTTAGATGAAAATGAATTTATTTGCTCTGACGAAGACCCTTCTCCATCTTTTCACCTAAGAGTCAGGAACACTATAGCAATCAACTCATTTATCCCGCAGCAAAAAAGAAATCCTTTGAGGTTATGAATCCCCAGTTTCATAGTTCATATCGCCTTATTAAAGTACATGGAGAAAATCTTCCAATTATACCTGTTGTTAGTTTTTTCAATTCCAGTATTTCACCCCTTTGTAAATTTATGATCGCTCTTTTTAACACCACCGGCCATTTTAACCGTAGATTCAAACTGAATAATTCCTTAGATCTCATTAATAAAATTTAAGATATTGGTGTTCCCCAATGCAAAATTTGTTTCTTTTGATGTGAAGAATTAATTTGCAAATATTTCCCTAATGAAGGCCAAGATATATTTATCATATTTTGAAATCAAATCTATCATACTTAGAGGAAATACATTTTATCAAACTACTTGACTTATGTATAACACACATTTTTTTCACTTTCAACAACAAATTCTATTCACAAACTGAAGGATTAGCTATGGGCTCTAACGTTTCCCCTCCTTTTGCTGAACTGTTCATGGATCATTTTGACGAAAACATTTAGTAGCTTGAACCCTCTCCTCAAAAACATTTACTTTTACAGTCATTTTATTTATTTTGTTTATTTTTCCTCCATCCCGAATTTTGTTCGGACTCTCCGAACTTTCGGGTTAGTGAGGTTTTACTGTACTCCTCAATTCTACTTTGTCTTCTTATTTTCCCTCCGTCGTTGGTTCCCACCCTCTCCACATAGATTCCATGCCTGCTTCCCTCGCTCCGGTTGAGCCCATTAGATCTGCAGCGAATGCGCCGCGATGAGCCGCGTCATCCAAACCGCAGGCAGCTCAGCGGCTCAGCCGCGCCTCCGACATCCTCCCGCCCCCGCAGCGCGCAGCGCCTCCACCCCCACCCTGACCCCCTCCCCCACCCCTGCCACTGCCACTGCCACTGCCACTGCCGCTACCTCCGCCCCTACCCCGGCCGGGAGAGGTGGCTCAGGGCATCTACTGCGGTCACTGCACTCCCTCTGACCGGGAGGTCCTAGGACTTCGCTCCCCAGGATTTTCGACACTAGCTTGCGAGTTAGGTCCAATTCAGTCGCTATCTAGACGAGAATTCTAGCGACCGGCTGCTCTGATTGGGAGTTTTCCGTGGTTTCTCCGATCAACACCAGGCGAATGCCGGAGTAGTACCCTTACAAAGGGTCCATGGAGCACGCGCGATCTTTCCTTCCTCTTCCTTGGCCTACCCTCACCCTTTACACACTTACACTAACATGCACTACACTACAATACATGCCGGGAGACAGGTCGGGAGCTTAGATCTGCTCCGCTGATGGGAGATACCTGGTTGGGAAAACCCCGCTAGCTGACTATAGGTCGCCATTCAGCGGGGAAGTCCACCTCCAGAGGATAAATCATGCACTACACATATGGGACTAATGGCCTCTGTAGTTGACGCACCCGAAGTCTCTAACAAAAACCAACCCAGCAGCCTCTGCCTCCGCCTCCCCTTCCCGCTCCACTTCCGCCTCCGCTCCCCCACCACTACCTCAGCCAATGCCACCCCCCCTCACCTCTGCCCTCGCGCCTCCCTCGGTGCGAGACCCATCATTGCGATTGCCCTTCTCTCCGCCCTCGCCCACGCCATCGCTGCCGCCTCCCCTCCCTTCACTTTCAGGAAGGAGACAAATTAGCTCTCTCCGTACTACTAGAGAGTTCGAGAACACACAACAAACAACGATGGTGATTCACTCGTGCGTTAGGGCGTGTGCAGCTCATTTCTTGTACGAGCTTATGATAGAATTACATTCCATTTTCCTGTGAAACATGAATGATAATGTTAGCGTTGTGTGCATGAATGCCCCAATTGTAATTATGTAAATGTACGTTCATTGATGCGATTAGGGGGAATAGCAGGGCTACTTTCCTAAACTTTACCACTCACAATAATAATAATAATAATAATAATAATAATAATAATAATAATAATAATAATAACAATAACAATAATAAATAATAATAATAAATAATATTAATACTGTTATTACACCTCCACATTGGTGGTGCTCCCCTTGCCACAGCAAGCCCCAACAGCCCCCTCCCCCCACTCGCGTCGCGTAGAGCGTTCTTCTGCTTTCACCTCCTCGGTCGAATTTTCCAGCACCGGTGGCCGCCCGTCCCGCCCCTCCCCCGCAGCCATCCCCGCGGCCGACTCGCGTGGTGAGCTTCCGCCTGCAGCGGACCGCTGGCTTTTTGGCGCCCCGCCTCCGCCCCCCCTCCACCCACGCCTTGGCCCCGCAACAGCCCCCGCCCTCGCGCCCGCCTCCTGCCCTCACCCCCGCCCCCGCCTCATTCCACGCCTCCGCCACCGACTCCACCCCAACCCCGCCTGCGCCCCCGCCTTGGGCTCCGCCCCCTCCCCCACCCTCGCGCCGCTTGCAGCTGCCCCACTCAATTCTCCAGGCGGCCGGAAGCCCTTCTGGAATCTCAGACATTCTAGACGTACCTTTCTTTTCCATGTCATCGCGACCGAGTCTCCGGTTAGATTGTTGGAGTTTTGGGAATTCTCGAAATTATGAATTGAGGGCATCTATTGTTTAATTATTACGCATCTTGCTATAAATTTATTTTACTGTGAAGGTTCATCCTTCCATAAAAGGGGAAATTGTCAAATTTGACAATAAGCTCTTATGACAATTTTAAGCATATAATGTCTAATAACCTCCTTGGATATTTCGAAGACTGTTGCCGAGCCGCAATAAGCACTCAAAAGTTGGTTTGAAAAAATACTTTCTACCCAAACCATTGCATTGCAGAAACATATAAATACTCTAGAAACCGTAAATTGTGTGTGATTAACAAAAAAGAATATATTTGTTCAGAAAGAATAAATAACACAGAAATAAGCACCCAATTTACACAACAAAATTACTTGTTTATTTTTGTGTTAATTTTTCTTTGTAAAGAAATATATTAACTTTTTTGCAAATAATAAATACTTTACATGCTTTTGGACTGTTTTGTATTTCTGAAATGCAAATTAGGCATAGAAAGTATATTTTTAAACCTGGACATTTCATATATTGTGAAAGCTCGGTGGCATTAGTCTCACACTGCGGCGGTTCCTGTGACCTTTTTCCACGTGAAATACCGGAGACGACGGGTACGTTTCATAAATAACATCGGCTGCGATCGGTCGTCTTCGGAAGAGTGAAAAATATTAGAACGTCAGCGAATCGAGAGCCAACGGTGAGACGCGATGGAAAACGAATCTCCTTTATAGCGAAGGAGAATATAATTTTCACTCGGAAATGAACAACTTGTCTGAAAAGAACTTGGAAGCTGGCTACTGAGAAACTAGTAATTTTGAAGACATCACTTGCAAATTTACAACTATCGTGGTAACAACTTTGAAATTAGTAACTTTCAAGTTAACAACTGTCGAGTCAATGAGATAAAAGGACATTCCTTGGCCAGTGGTGCAGTTTTCGTGTACATTCAGTCCGGAAGCAGAGCCAACTTACGAGTGCAACGAGAACATACGAACTGTAAAAAGAACTGCAGACTTCGGTGTAGCGGGAAATGTCGTCATTCGATGCCCGCGGTGAGGGCGGGGGGAGCCGAGCTGAGTGGTTCGTGCTTGTCTGCCGTCAGCGAAGGCCGGCCAAAAGCTGTGCAAACCTCCGAATCAGCGCCGGCGCTAGGCCTGAGCAGACCGGGCGATCGCTCGGGGCCCCGTAAGTCAAAGCGCCAGATGATGGTAGACTGATTGTACAAGAAAATAGAACTCCAGAAAATTGTGAACATTATTTTGAAAGTCGCGGTACAGAAGTCTGATATTTCATAAACGTTTAATATTTAACCTAAAAAAAGCAATTATAAGGTAGGAATCTATGAAATGAATCAAATAACGCCTATATTAAAATAGCTTCTACTGAAATTCATGTTTATTATTTCATGTACTTACCAGCAACATTGTTTAGCGTCTTAAGATCGCCGTGGAAATTGTATTATTTGATCACTAAATATTTTTTCTTAAAACTTATAATTTGAAATATATTTCCAAAACCTTTTCCTAATTTAAACATTGTAAGTTTTGTTATTTATTGAAATAAAATAACTCCTATAGTTTCTTGATACAACTTTCACATTTTGTGTTCTTTTTGAGGGGCCCCGGATCCAAAATTGTCTCGTTCCGCCACTGCTCCGAATAAAGGTCATTTTGTAAGGGAACTCCTGAATAAGATGGTATAAAGTTCGTCTAAACCAAATGTCGTATGAGTACTTTCACTGTAATGTGGCCGCTCTCGTTTTACTCATGAGATATTTCATTTTCTTACAGGTGAAAAGTGACCTCTTGATAGCTGTATTAGTCGACTTCTCGAGGATGAGATTGTAAATTACTAGCGTGGTAGAGCGCGAACGATTCCTCGAAAGGCCAGAACCGTTCCCTGAACGGCAACCAACAGATCGACGCTCATCTGTTTTCTACTAAGAAATCCGTTGGAGTGCAGTCGTGCTTTCAATAGTATAAGAAGACGTGCTTCTTCGAAGATTCTGGAAACGAAATCACTGTTGTGCTACGTAAAAAGGGCTCATCTATTGATTAATATTGAAATAGTACTATTTCGTTCTGAGATTATTTGCAATACTGTGCGACGGGAGACAGGTGTTAAGATATCTTTTACCGCGCTATTTTCTATGCAGCCATTTTTTATTTTTTGTTGTCTCGGATATTTTATTTCCCTTTGATATTGAGGATAGCTCAATTTCCAATCCATAACTAAAATGTTATTGAAAATTGCATTGTGTAAAATCCATTTGGGGAAATAACTTATAACTGAGCTGAAGACGTAGAGGCATCCGAGCTAGCAAGTGGATGCGAATTATCCACTCAAGTCGTTACTGCTTATACCTCTCTGTTAAGCAGCTCCACGAAAAATAGTATGTGATTCGGCAGAAGTTGTATTATAACCATCGTAAGGGGTTCGACGGCGGAGGCCGACGAGGATCAATATGTTAAGTAAGACGTTTCCTGTTTTTTTACATTGCAACGGAGATACTCTGAACTTGTCAGTGACCGCAGTGCTAAATTTTCGGTGGAAACATGTGTTGTATTTTTTCTGTTTTCCATTGTAGGGTGTAATTCGAATGACAATTGAACCAGAAATTGCCCAGGAGAGGAAAGGGTGACAACTGCACTCGACGGGCAAGCTCAAGGTCAAACCAAAACTGAGGGTTTCGTGAAAGCGAAAATAGAGAGATATTTAGACAGATCAGAGGAACAATAAGCAGTAGAAAATATTCTAATTTTTTAAAAAACTTCAAACTGCTCTGAGAAACGCTTGTAACTGAGCAAGCTATTCGGTAGAACATAACGTTACTACACTTTTTGAAAAAATGTAATATAATAACATTACTATTTTTGTAAACAGTAGTATAAGCTATTTCAACCAGAGAGTAAATTTTTGACTGGGAAAAACTTTTATTATCCCCAAGTTAAGTGTTTTTTTAAGTTTTTAGGAAGGATCCTCGGGTGTAATTCATTTATAACATCTTGTAAAATCGTAGAAAGTGACTTATCAAACATTGTATTTTTATGTATAGTTGTTGTTTGTATTGTTAAGCATTGTTAATTGTTGTTAAGCTTGTTAAGCTAAGATTGTTTTTATTGCTTTGTATGCGTGTTAGTTTTTTACAGAAAGTGTGTTTTTGAGTGTGGAAATTATACTGTGCATTTTGAATATTCAATTGTGTTAGGGAAAATTGGTTTTCACCTTTCACATCTCATTTTTAGTATTTTCCTGAGATTCTGTTTTTTTAAGTTTTCTTTTGTTGTGGCCGAGTTATTAAATTAGACCGTAAGCTAGAGATGTCAAGATGAACGTACATTCCCTGGAACTTCGCTTGGCTCTCTATAAAACGTGTTGCTGGCCTGCAGCCACCTACGCTGCGGCAAAGGGGTGGACCACAGCACAGAAGCACAAGGATGCACTTGAGCTAGTACTGAACAAAGTTCTATGGCTCATAGCTCGCCCTCCGTTTCGAAAACGGTTGAAAGCACTGAGGAGAAACTTGCTATAGAGTCCTTCACTCAATGCTTGAGAAGGTTATCGTTTAACGAAGCCTTTCAAACCAAGGAAGCTCCGGCAACGCTAAAACAATTAGCTCGACACATCCTCGCTATAGGACAAAGAAGACAAGCACTCCCTCTGATCTTCTGAGGGCGTAGTGCAACACAAAAGCCGATTTGGTTATTGACTAAGGCCCGACGCGAACGCACACCAGCCACTTAGACATAGCAGTAAAACGCACCATATCGCACAAACCTTCGGCGAAGCCCAACAAAATGTGAAGATCCCCTACTGGTGGTTGTGGCACGATTCGTGCCTCCGTGGCATGCCACAAGCTGCACAACTAGCGTCGGGAAAAGAAACTATCTGTACTAACCCTGCTCTCAGAAGACAGTTAAATAGAATTGTACAAGGTACTCGATAAACCACAACTTCCAAACTCAATAGATAATGCTACTTGAATACTATCTATGAATAGTAGCAAATAAGTCTGTGAATAAGCATTTTTGTAATGCTATTACTCAAAAAGACATGTGGTTCGATTAAAAATTGAAAATTTGCGAAATAGTTTTCTAATTTGACTCTGGGGATCTCTCGAACCTGACATAACCAACGTGTAATCGGATGTAAGTGAGATGCGCATATAGGAATCAAAATCCTAATATGAATAAAAAACAACAAGCGTTCTTAAATATATTTATCTGAATCCTGCCTGATCGTATTTCATGTGCAAAGCGTGAAAGCACTCAGGGAGACTGCCTACTGCTGTCTTGTGGCGAGGCGCTCGTCTGCGTGGAGGGGGGATTTCGTGGCGTCGACCTGGCCGTCGCTGCCATCCCCTTCGGGCGTCTGCAGCAGGCCTCGTGCGCTGCGAGGAAGCCCCGACGCAGACGTTGGATGCCCACCCCTCGCGAGGCGGGCAGGGGCAGCGCTGCAATAACTCTTACATAAAAATAAGGTTTTTGAAAGGTTTCTTAGCCCCCGTCCCGCCACCCACAGCCATCTACAGTCAAAACAGGATTTTTTAAACCCTTATATGCCTAACGTCCCCGTATGGGCATGCTGTACGAAGCTGTAGATAGTTCATACTTTCACCTTACAATGTTGCCGTAATGCAATTAGAACTTCATGCTGTTTTCCATAATATCCTAAAAGATGTCACCATGTGCATTTCAAAATTCCCAGAGAAAAAAAAAATAAATTAAAATTGGAATAATCATGTGTTTTAGAAAAATTCCGTCAGTTAATTTTTATTTAAGTTTTTACCGTGATTTTTTTGTCAACTTAACACTGATTTATTTGATTGAAACAAGTGAAAAATAATAAAATTCAAATGTAAGAAAATACTTTTGAAAAAAATATTTACTATGTCTTAAAACCGTGAAACATCCTCTAAAAAATATCAAAAGTTTCTCTCAGAGTACACATCGTTGTGAATTTTTTTAGATTTTTTCGACTACTGTAATTTGAAAAAATGAAAAAAAAATTGCTGTTTCCTGCAGTTCCCTTTAAATCTGATTTTTGTACGGATATTGCTATCTGTACTGAATTACATTCGAAAACGCCGTATTTTATGTCTTCTGTTGATTTTTTTTAAAAAAACAGGTTTTTTAATGTGTCTCGCCTTGTATATATGTACAGAAGTTTTTCTAACAATATTCCATTTTAGAGTACATGTGCTTCAAATGATTTATGTGATGTTCCTCGAAAACAAATGTTAAAAATGAGCTTAAATTTGCGCGTTTTTTCTGAAAAGTTCAAATGACATTTTCTGAAGAACGGCTCTAAATTTTTCAATGGAATTTTGTATACTGCACCATGTTTTCCTTTTCTGTAATATTCAGTCATATTTCCATTCTATTAATAGGGATCAAAAAAGTAAGAAAATCAAATCAGTAAGAAAAAGTAAAAAAATCGGACGCCAAGATTACTGCTAGGAAGAAGGTGAAGAAATAGTTACCATAAGATAATGATATTAGAAAACTATTACGAGAAATGTTGTGCCATTCTGTAGCAAATCTACGTGTTTTTTCCCCTTTTTTCGTTACTCTGAGTACTCGCTGATCAGATTTTTATCTTGGTTTATTAAACTCTGGTCTCAATTTTCTTGGTACTCGTCTATATTTAAATATTTACACCACAATCATTCACAAATTGCTGCGTATTTCCGATTAATATTGTTTTATTTCTTGATTATTTTATATCAAATTCTTTTCATTATTTAATTCACCCTCCTTTTGTTACTATTGTTTCACAGTCCACATTTCTTTTGTTTTCTGCTTATATTTTCTTTTCGTAATTCATTTTCAATCCACCATCATATTTTTAAAACATTACTCCCCCTATGTTGTTTTTCAATAATTAGTTGTGCAGTGCGGTCATAATTGTACAAACATTCAGTTCGGGGTTAGATTAAAGATGGTTTTTCTTTTTCTTAGAGTAATTTAACGTTTTATTAATAATCAGGTTTTATATTATAATTTTACTTTTTAAGGTCACTTTTCAAGATCTTGGTCGTAGAGCGACCTCTGTAATTTTTAAACTGTATGGGATACTGTAGGGGGAACAAGTAAGAACAATACAAACATACTACATACCCGAGGCGGGATTCGAACCCACGACCCTTCAAGAGAAGGCAGGTACGGACCTTTAGTCTTAATGACCTTCTCTATCCAAATCCGCAAATATTTTACTATTATTATTATTATTATTATTATTATTATTATTATTATTATTATTATTATTATTATTATATTTGCATGAATCTATATTACCTTGTTTATGTAATTATCTTCTACCGGGTTATAGCCAATAGCAGTTTAAATAAATGTATTTTATCTTATAACGAATATCTTCCCTGAATGAACTACGTGCCTCTTTAAGTTGACCCATGTGAGTAGTTCCTTTACCCATTTTTTGCGGTAGAGCTAAAGAGCTCTTGAGTTTCTTCGAGTTCCTCGAGGCCAAGTGTTTTTGCAGCTTCCCCATTAGTTCCCGGCGCACGCGCGGCGTTCGTCTTCTGTCCGTCAGAGCCCTGGCAGCCCCCGGCGCCGTTGGTGGCCTGGCCTCCCGCGCTGGCTGCCGGGGGCTGCCGGACGCGCAGGGCTCTGCGCTGTTACAACGGTCCGCCATGGGTTGCTCTGGGCATCGACTGATGTCACTGTAGTGTCTGTGATCGGGAGGTCCAATGGTTCGAGTCCCCCCGGAGCAGGACTTTCGACACTGGTTACATAGCTAGGTCGAATTCAGCCACTCACTGTTTGGAGGATAATTCGCGCGGCCGGCTGCTCTGATCGGTAGTTTTCTGTGGTTTCTGCGATCGACACCAGGCGAATGCCGGAGCAGTACCCTAACAAACGGCTCTTGATCTGCGCGCAATCTTCCTTGCCCTTACCTGCTTTCACACTTACACATGCACTACACACGCACATGCTAGTAGACCAGTCGAGAGCTTAGGGCGTGCCCCGCTGCAGCGTCGCCCCCGCTGGTGGGGGATACCTGGTTGGCGAAACCCCGCTAGCCGACGGTAGGTCGTAGCCGGTTGGTCGGCTATGGATCTCGCGATTCAGCGGGGAAGACCACTGCCACCTCCCGCGACAAAGCATTAACTACGCTAACGGGACTAATGCCCTTCGCTGTTGACGCGTCCGGAATCGCTAATCGAGCAGCTAAACAACATGGAAGGTGAGGCGGCGCATGAGTGCGAATGAGGTGCGCACCGAATGCAATTCAACGAGCTTGAAATAAAACGTTTAATGGCTTTGCTGGCTTATTAATGCAAAACAAAATCCATGCGACCCTCTTGTTTGATAAGATTACGTCAACCGTCCTTAAAATGAAACCGGCAGCAAATCTATTTGGTTGAGTTATCAATTACACCTTTACTGCTTTTGAGTCGACCAGTAAATAAAAGAATATCCTCAACCAGACCATCATCTCGAGGGTGCAACCCCCAACTCCACGTTGACTGGACAAACCGCACCTCCCCAGAGGCGCCTTTCGCGTCCAATGCGGTGAGCGGAGGCGGCTCCGCCGGCTCTTGGGGCGGCCGCCACGCCCACCGCACGTTGGGGCAACGACCCGAAAAGCTGGCCAAATAAAAAATCCTCATCCAAATTCAATGAAACTTTCTATACAATGGTTTTGGGGCACATCTTATGATTCCAATGTTAACATGGAAAAAAATGGCGGATTAAATATTGAATAACATCTAAAAATGTTTCAATTTTCATAAGCATTTGTAGACAGTTTTATGTGTTCGGTGATTCAGATTCCAATATAAATATTGCAAAAAATTTACAGATTAAAAATTTATAAAAATATTTCAGTCAATAGAATCATAAGGCTGCTCAAAACAGAATATCAGCTAATATCAGTTTTTTTTTGACTTTTCAATAGTTAATTAGTAGAGAATGAAGTTTTCACAAATTTCGTTGTGGAACTCTGTGGAACTTAAAACTTTTTTCGACTTTTAAAGAGACAAAAAGAAGTTAACTGTATCATTTTGTTTAAACATTAATTATTAAGTAATTTTTCATCACGACTTTCTTCCATTTTGAATGATGCAAATTGCTTCAAACCGAAACCTGCAGCTCAACGGCCACGTTTTGAATGACGCAGAACTTCACAGTGACGCCTCGGACCATTTCTAACCGTGGAATTAGACACTCTGGGAACCTGTCCACCCAACTGTTCACTTAAAATTCCCTAAATAAAACCTCTTTTTGTTTTCTTGGACTTTTGGCCGTCGTTGTGAGATGTTGGCCCAACGTGCGGCGCCTGCGGACTTCGCCCATCGTCCGGGGTGGGTCTTCCCTTCGCCGGCAGCCGTTCCGCAGATCGACGACCGTTCTTTACGAAACACCCCCTCCCCCCTCCCCCATCCCCGGCCACCACATCGCCCGCCTTTCACCCGGCCTCGCGCATTTGCATTTGCATCTCGCGAGGCGAACGCGCCGCCGCCCGGAAGAATTCTTTAGCCTCGGGCTCCCCGAAAGGTCGCGGAAAATCGGGAATATTTTCGGCGCCACAAAGAAGGCCAGCACAATGATGTTGTGTGTTATATCATAGTCTCATTTTTTACAGAGATTGAATCGCAGTGAATGTATTTCATACTTGTATTGAATATATTTTATACTTGTAAACAATGTGTTTTGAATGTAGAAGGAAGGATGTTTCAATCTCATCACGTAACTGTTCGAAAAATGTTCCGTAAAACGAATATCTTCCGAAAAGACAAAAAAATTGAAACTTTGTATATTCGTTTTTAATTATTGCCTGCAAACGTTTAATATTTTCAACCATGTTATTGTTTTTACGTATGTGTTTCAAAAATCCCGTTTTCGCTAATCGCAAGCTCAAAGAGTAAGTGGAATTGATTAATAAATATTGTAAAGTATGTGGAAGAATCACTTTCGTGTAGAATTGGAATTAGCTTGTCTTAGTATAAGGTATTTTTACAAGGTAAAGTGTTCCATAAATAATTTGTAGACAGAAAAATGACAATTATTTATTTCATGAGTCCCGAAACTGTTGGGAATAAAATGACAAGACTAATGAAATAAAGAATTGTTTATGTCAATTGTCTCCCTATAAATTGGGTATGAGACTGCTTACCTTCAATATAGTAAACAAACTCTCTGTTTAAAGATGTGCTAGGTTTTCCTCCAACAAAAATAATATTAACAAAACTCCTAATGATCTACATCGAACTATTACGAAATGAAAGATGATCCCTTACCCATTACCTCATTAGGTACTAAAGTTCTTCGTCATATATCTATAATTTACATTTCACTTCCATTTTACTATTAGTTTCAAACTAACCTTGCAAGCTTTAATAGAATATTGTATAAGTCATACAAACTAGTTGTAATCGTTCAACATCGAGTGGAGTAAGGATCCTTAAATTTGAAAATTATACTATACGTGTTGCTTATATTATACTTACATACATCAGCGAAAAATGCAGCTGAACATACACCAAATGGTTTTGCAGAAAGCAGCGTGCAATGCTCGAGATCACTTCTCCAACCAAACGCACGACCGAATTAGATGGCGCAGGGCGCCAAGTGAGGTCACTGCAGTGCCTCTGGCCGGGAGGTGCTCCGCTTCGCATTCCGACACTGGCTGGGTTTCCGGCGCTTGTAAGCTACGTAGGGCGAATTCAACCGGCGACTGCACGAGAATTCCAACGGCCGCCTGCTCCTGTCGGTGCTTTGCCGAGATATCCTCCATCAGTTCCAGGCAAAACTGGAGCAGAACCCCACCAAACAGCCAGGGACATTTCCATCCTCGTTCGTGTCCTTACACACAGTCACACAAGCACTACACTACCAAACTTATCGGGAGACTTTTCAGGAGCTCATAGGTGGTCCGGGCTGGGGCGGTGCGCTGCTAAGGAGATACCTCGAGGAGGAAATCCCGCTAGTCGACGCGTCCCTCGGATCCGAATCTTCCGTTGCAGCTGGAGATGAATACACCGTCACCGCCCGGAATGTAACATGAACAACACTTACGACCTTATGACCCCAGCAACGACACTCCCGGGAACCCCAATCAATCCATTTTTTTCTCTCTATTGCTGATGCACAAGACAGAAGGTTATGTGCGCGAAAACATTGCGCATTTTCGGGAAAAAGCTCTTAGTACAGGGCTCTGGCATTTAAAATTGGATAAATACAGATACTAAATTGAGAAGAAAAATCCTTCTTTCACGAGGTGTTGCCAGGATATGGTTTATGGGTACGTGACACCCAAAAATCGAATGACCGCATAACGTTCGTCGGTCGGTAGGTCGGTCGGTCCATCCTTCCGTTTGTGAACTGCGCTATCTGCTAAACCGTTCAGCTAATTTTCACCAAAATTGATTTTCCGCTATTGATGTGGCTGATGTCGCGGCTCTTTGAATTTGAAATCGACATTTTAATTTTGGAAAGTACTTTTTATGAAACCATTGGGATCTTTTCAAAAGTTTGAAAAAAATGACTTCCTTGTTTTTAGTTAAATTTTGTTGATGGATACTGTGAGGGACGTTTAAGAGAATAGTGCCGGTCTCATGATCGTTAAAACTCTGAATTTTCGAAAATTGCGAAAGTTCTAAATGTTTTCGGCGTCTTCCTGCAACTTCTATTTTGAAGATAAGACATTTTCCCCTGAAATAAATCTGTTCCTTATAGGTAGATTTTGAAATAAGGTCATGTGCAATTTTTCGAAAATTCGAGTCCTTTTCGCGTGCGGTAGCGTCAATGTGCGGGCGAGGAAGTGCGCGCTGTTTTAGCGCCTAGTTTCCGCTCCTCGCTTCCAGCCGGTGCGACGGTCGCTGCACCGCTGCGTGGCGCTCTTCGCTGCCGACGGACGCGCCTACCGTCCTACTGCCGCCTGCGCAAAGCCTCCCGAACGGCGCGCGCTATGACAAGTGGCCTCGCAGCAGCCGGGACGCAAGACAGCGAGGCGCTGAGCGGGAGCGGGCGTATGCCGGGGCGGCTGCCACCGAAACGGACGCGCCCGCCGCCGCCGCCGCCGCCGCGGCCGCTCCAGTAAATCAGCGGCACGTGATCGTTTCTTTATTCCCTCATAAATCGACCTCGCCGAAAGCGCATTCATGCGTGACGACGACAACGAAGTCACCCACTTTCGAGACCAGCCTCTTCGCAGAGAGAATAAATGTGGTATTGCTCAGGAGCCATTAATAATAAATAACCCAGCGTATTTACTTGAGTTTTTTTTGCAAGTGTAACTATTTTAGGTATCTAAAATGTAATGTGGGATGTGCCAACATTAAAGTGCAGACATATTATTTCTTTTTTAATTTTTTTTCGTAGGATGATCTATTTATCTCTCATATTCGACTGAAACTTGTATCTTGGAAATTCGAAAAAGCATTAACTTACATATTATGTAAGAATATTTTTTGAATCATGTAATTGTGATGCAGTGTTGTAGAAGAACAAATGGAAATCATAGGCAACACAGTTTTTTGTGAATACTATCCGTAATTTACCAAAACAAATTTTATTGAATATTTTTTGATGATTGTATTACGGAATCAATTCTCTAAATGATTTCTAATTTTCTAAATTTTCTTTTTAGAAAATTAATTGTCTCAAAATTAATTTGGAAACTTACATGAAGACAAATGTTATTGATAATCAAAACACCAACTTTCCCGTTTGAATTTCATCTTACTTTCTCCTTTTACGGTTCATTCATCATACATAAAGCTCTATTCGGCGTTGATATTCAAATTGTCTGAGGACATAGCTTTCTTTTCTTGCCATCCGATATTGAAACCTCTAATTCTGCAAAGTATTCTGCTGACCTGGTAACATGGAGCTCAATGTCAATGTCAGCGAGAAGAGTGTTCTTTCATTTTCGATTGCCGGAAACGAAAGCAGCTTTTGTTACCTTTGCTTCGCTAAGAAAGTTGATCTGATGTTAATTACCCCTCGCTCTCTGTCTCCACATCTCGCCTTCCGCCCATTGTTCTTCTCAGCATTATATTTCTGCGCAGCGTCGCTTCTGCGAGCTTTTGTTCTAAACCGGCTGCAGATCAAGAGGACAATGAGAAAGCCTAACTAGAGCTTGCGGTACGAAAGTTGATTTTCTGTACTCTTTCACGGAAAAGACTGAATTGAAGCTTTGATTTTCAATTATCTTTCTGATTCATTTGCAAAACTGCTGAAAAGGATTTGTTGGTCTTTGTACGAAAGAATGGGCAGTCAATAATACGGCATCAAAGATATAAATAAAATTCACAAAAAGCAAAAGACTGCAATTGAATTTCTGAATTTTGAATAAAAATTGGAGAAGTTGAATGAAATTTGTTTTCTTCCTGCTGTGGTAAAAAAGATAGTTTTGTATTACATAGTCGTGTGAATACGAGAGTAAAATTCCTTTATTATGATAATACAATTAGAATATATTTAAATATGTAAAGAAGAGGCTTTAAAGCACCTATTGGACGTACAAACCGAAAATCACCAAAAACTGACATTGGCCCTTCTTGCACAAAGCCACATATTATTGTTGTAAGGGTAGGTATTGAGTGAGTTGTAGTGAGGCCATAATGCTCAAATTGTGGATTGCAGTCAGATTTAATTTTTCACCAGGGGAGTTGTGTTGCATCCCAAAGTGGCGTTTCTACTGTTAATGTCACATATCATTGTTGTTGTTGTTGTTGCTGTTGCTTCTAAAAATTTTTGGTATATTTTTCAACGAAATATTTTATCAGGGGGTTTGTTAGCAATTATGGTCGTTATGGTTGTACCGAGCCAAGTGGCTCAGGGCGTAGCGCGCTGACTTTGCATTCGGGAGACCCGGGTTAAATCCCGTGCCGGCCATTCTAAAGGGGTTTCATGGTTTCACTCGGTCATCCAGGCGAATGCTGGGATGGTTCTACTGAAAGGCCACGACCGCCAAACCGGTGTCGCTAGCCGCATTCGTTCACGACGTGAAGTCACGAAGGATAAGCGAATTCGAGACATCGCGGGTTCCTGGTTGGGTGACCGACTGGAAACCCCGAATCTAACGGCGGCGAGGCCAATTGCCCTTTACGGCCCTTTGTATAACGGCTAAAACAAATTATGGTTGTGTCTTTGTTTTTTTATTTTTTTGTTACTCTAGTTTCTGTGATGTTGTTCGTAGGACTGTTAATTGGCTTATATCATGTCTTATATCTTTGTGCTTGTCCTTGTATTTCTACTCTCCCTGCGGCCGTCGCTGAGAGACGGTCGCTGCGGTGGATAATAAAGCCTGCTACAGAAAACTTGATTTGTGGTAACAGGGGAGTTTTTGAAATACAAGCCATTTTTATTTTGTTTCTCGTTATAAAATATCGTAATTAATTTTCTAGCCTCTTTATACTGTTCACGTTACAGCTCTGTATGTGTGTTACTAGGTTTTTGTTTATCGAGAGCTGATTGTATTAATATTTAAATGTGTAGAATGAGTGTTTATTAGCTGCCCTTGGTGCAGAGGGAGGTTGGAGTTCATTTGCAAAACAAGAAAACTAAGCCTTTGAGTACTTGTTGTGCAGGGATTGTTGGGGGAAGGTTGCGTTGGGTTTTGGTCATAATACCTGTTATTGTCTCGGAAACTTTTCTAATTTTAAACGTCTATTGTCGTCGGTTATAACGCTTTGATTGACGTTTTAACAATATATGATAAACTTCGCAACTTTCTTCAATTGCTGGGCTTGTCCCTGCTGGGACGGTGCCCTCGCCGATGGAAGATACCTGGTCAGGGAAACCCCCGCTAGCCGACGGTAGGTCGGCGCCGGATCTCGCCATTCAGCGGGGCTTCGGAACAAACTCTTGCGGGACTAATGACCCTCGTTGTTTACGCGTCGGGACTTACTAACAGTCCATCTGTCCAAATGGCTGTGCGGCCTTTTTTAAAGTTAATGCATTTAGGAGTTGTTTTCCTTTTTACTCGACTGTGCATTCTGAATAGGGGTGGTTACCAAGCACTTAACGCATTTTGTGAGGCGCCCACAGTTAGCTTGAATGTGTTCAAATCTCTGACAATTTTTACATTTGGTTGATAGTTCGTCGTTGGATTTAGGAAAGTCTTATTGGACTATATAAAAATCTATCTAGGGGTAGAATGTTATTTCCCTTACTATTGTCGTCTAAATCTACAGCACAGTTGTAAATGGTTTTGTGTCTTTACCGTGAAGGCGAGTTTCTTTGATTTCTGTTGTTTTTTTCAAGCGTTTGGAAGATTGTTTCATTTCATAATCTGTGCATCTTTTATTACATTGGAAATGTTTTTATGCTTGAGTCGCGAAATGTGTGATCTTTGCGGTTATCGTTTTTGAGAATGTGTTGTTGTTATCATTAAAGAGAATTTATTCACTGTTTCCGCTGAAGTGGTGTGCGTCTTTTTCAGCTTCATTGTTTAGTGCTTCGTGCTTATTTGAAGAAGAGATAACAAAACGTGCCACAAAATATTGTTTGCCCTTTGGATTAGCTTTGTTCTGTTGTGGTGCACTATGATTCAAGGGCGTCCAATTAGAGAGTTGGCTGTTTTGTACTTGCGTTTGAAGGTCCTCCAGTTGCTGTTCAAATTATTGGCGCTGTTTCCTGGAGTTTATAATGCTGTAACTGTATTTACTGATGTTGCAGATTGATGTTGAGCTGCTGATATTCTAATGAATAATTCACGGGGTCAGAGGTACAGAGTGTTGTTCAGGGCCTGCATCGCCATTTCGATGCTCTGCCCGGAGGTCACAGCACATTTAATTACTTACATTCACCACTACTTAAACAGTGAGAAAATTAACGCGTTGTCGATAATGACTTCGCAATCATTCTAAGCCCACTGAGAGCTCAACTTAACACCTGTCTCAACTAAGAAGGAAGCACTGCGAACAAGATTCCTCACTACCAGTGATAGAACTGAACTCCAGAATTTCATACTCTCGAAATGAAATGTCATTTTACCTCTTGTGTCATAAATAACTATTAAGTAAACAAAATGTATGACCAATATTATGTAACGCTATACAAAGAAGAGGTTGGTTTCAGACACACTGTAATACGGCGGTGTTTTATAAGAAACATACCACCTTTGTTATATTTGGGGGGGGGGGCGATGCATGGACGTGTTTGTCTCGTACTGCTTGCGAGTACTATTCTACTAGTTTCTGTAACGTCGCTGGATGTCCGTGCGGTGTCCTTTTCATGATACTTGGCGCGCTATTTGTTTCATATATTTTGGAATTTTCTCCCAGTGTGTCACGTGGCGCATTAATAGGCATTTTGGTCAGAGTTACTGAATTCAACTTATTTTTTCCTGTGTCGGTTTATTCGTAAAGCACTCCTAACATACAATGCACACATTTTAGTGATTTTTAAAATTTAGTAACATTGTTACAAGAATGAAACGGGTGGTATCTTTTTCATACCACTGTGCATATACTGCTGACATCTCTAACCTATCTTGAAACAATGTTACATTCCGACACCGATCAAGCTGCTTTTATTTTCCTTTTACGTTTTTATATATTGAATAATGTACTGCCCTCGCTATTATCACATACACAATTCAAATTTCAGAGAAAGAACAAGGACTTGATTTCAAGATTATCACAAATAAAATTAATATTATTAATAACAATATTGATTTGTGTATTCACTACACAATTCACTACACAGGTAACAATTTGAATCCGTTTGTTCCTGCAAAATTGTTTCTCTTTCACATAATTATGTAGGTCAAATAAATTATTTAATTATAGAAATAAAACCTACTACAATCGCACTATTAATGCTCCTATTTTTATTTTAATATCTCTGTATTCTCAACAAGAAATCATTACTTTCAACTTTATTGAAACTAAAAATTAATAATCTTCTACTTCTATAATAGTCTGTTAATAGACTATCAATATCCTATTTCTAAAAATTAATAGTATATATAGTAATTATTACGTGATTCATCAATGTTTCTATTCTTTTCATTTAAATTAACTTAACGAAATGTTTACGTTCACTTTCGTATGATGAGACAGTACCGTATTAATAAATATACTGTATACGTATTAAAATTGTAAAAAGCTCTGAAAATTCCGTGGTGCGGCATTTGACATTCGAAGCTTATGCCATGAAAACATTGCTCCGTATACGATCCTATATGCGCCCATTAGGAGAGCATGAAGTCAGCTAATTTTGAGGAGAGTGTACGCATCGTTTTCTAGTATCCATTCCTTGCTGCAAACGCCAAGCAAATTGTTTATATGTGATTATTTTTGTTTTAAAAATATTAGATTGCCGATGGGATCATTCAGTATCGTGAAGTTCTTATTTACCTATCACCACATCGCAGTTGTCGTGTAACTTCACGTAGCTTTTTATATTCTTCTTTACACTATAATTTAATTAAGGTTTACTTAATAATACGCAATTTTACTAAAACTTGTTTGAAAGTATTTTTATTTGTATAGCAAAACATGTTAATTCTCTGTGTTTTAGTGAAAATTTTGCTATATATTTGCATCGCCTTTGGCTTAGAATGTTTTGTTGCTGTTCATTTTGTTGTCCTACCTAATTATATATTTTCTCTCTAATACTTCGTTACGTTGTGTTTTTAGTATTTCAGCTGTAAAGTTTTTTCACCTTTTTTTATCATACTTAACTTTTTACAATACAAGAGTTTATAATAAGCATAGGTAACTATGCTTTCATGTTGCAGTCATGTAACTTTTGACACATTTTAACTCAAAAACTTTCGTTTGGTTTTCAAACATGTTCATGCAGTGCCTGTGTTAGGTAATAAAGGAATAAAAAGGAAAATGTATTTTTTTACTTTTTGTGTATCATTAAAAATATGAAATTTTTTTCGAATCAGTACTTACTATCAAACTTGTCGCAGATTTTTATGGGTGGAATTGAACGCCATCCTTCGGGAGGGAAGTGAGTTGTTCCATGTTACAGATCTGCTATTAATAGGCATTCATGCCCAAATAATGTCTCTGAGAGCAGGTTTATGAAGTAGATGGCGTCGTGGCCTTTTCCCCACATTACACCACTAACGTCCCACAGCTAGTAATAGAGCAAAAAGAACGCCCCCAGTTAATGGCTGGAATAAAAACAGCGAGATCTTTGGAATCAAACGATTTCGACTGTATAACGAGTGACTATTTTCCACAAGAAAGAGTGGAAACATTTGTTATTTTCAGGAATTGTGTTAATAATAGAGACCGAGATTAGATTTCTACCTGCAACAAATTTAACTAGCGTACCCGTGCGCGAACTCTCGCATGTTAATTCCCCACCCTTTCCCTATCTATTTCCGTATCCTTTCCATTAATAAGGAAAGTTGTTAATGAAACGTGTTCATTTGTTAAAAGATGTGTAAATGTAACTTCGTACATACACAATATAAAAAAAAATAAAAACAATGCCATTGGCGTTGGAATCAAATTTTCAATAACGGTTTATTCAGTAATATAGAAGTATGTTCTTCTAACAACTCACTCTTCCTTAAAAACTTTTAAAGTTTCTGGACAGTTAGCTTTTCGCTTTCTTTGATAGTCACAAATATATTAGAAAAGTGTTTTTACTTTTGAGAAAGACAGGTAAACTTTTACATGCGAAAATACAGGATAGGGCAAGTACAACCCTACTATTTGCAATCATATTTAACTTTCCTGGATTTGTTTTGAGGAATAGAGGGGGTTTTGGAAGGACACGGCGCCAGCGTGCTGGGAAGGAGCGAAAATTGAAAAATTATTTGTATACTAAAAACATTGGATTAAGTTATGTTTCGATTTTTGCTGTCTATTTATTTCAAGCTATTTTACTTTAGTTAGTTTAAGAAATTTGTTCTTTGAGTTTTTTGTATTGTTTCTGATTTTTGTGTTCTTTGTGTTTGAGGACACAGGGAGTGACAAACTGAATTTTTAAAGAAACGTGTGACACAGGCGAGGAAAAAGAATGTTTACTGGAACTTGTTAATTGGAGGATTATTTCAGATTCCACGTGGTCGTCCTCTTGATGAAAGCCAAGCGATGAAACATAATTATGAAAGGGAAACATAATGATCATTTCTCATTGCTCATTGCATTGAAAATATTCATGTTTTCCCTTCTCAGATCTGCTTGAAAATCTAATGTATTTGCACAAGCAACCTTGGCTTACTTGAATGCTGATGTTCAAATTGCTTCTTGTTGGCTGTTTGTCTCAATGGTTGTTGTCTACCATTGTTTAAACAAATGTGAACTACTTTTCTGCACTTTCTGCAATGGAAAGCATTTATTTGTACAAATTGTACATACATTCTGAAGTACTATCTAAAGAACTTCTGAAGACAGATCTGATGAGGTGTGTTGTCTGTAGAAGAAATGTCGGATTTGATTGACCAGGAGTTAGTCACGGGAGTGGCTCACGTTCTCCGTCTTATGATACGTACCTTCTAATGCTCAAATAGTTCTACTTTAGTTCAGAAAACTTCTCAAAGAACCTAAAATGGCATCTAATGTATCATGTTTTATTTTGCGAGACATGTAGAAGAAACCTATTTTATAAGTGTAACATCGCGCATTCACAATTTTTCATCTTTAGAAAATCCATGGATCTGAGCCGCCAACTTCAGGCACAAAGGCAGTTGAAAGCCAGTACCCTATCGCCTAACCCTTATCAGCAATTAAGGTGACGTAAAATATACGTGGGTCGGAAGTGTAAGACACATGTCCATTTTTGGCATACATGAGATTTTTGGGACAATCATATGAGTTTCTTGTCCTCTATCTAAAGGTATACATCACTACTTCCTACACCAAGAACTGGCAGAGTTACAGTGCTTTTAAGTAACACTAAGTCCACTTCAATGTCTAAAGTAAAACCTCTTCAAACTGCTCTCCTGTAAAATGTAATTGTGACCTGTAGTTATTTATATGATCGCTGGTGAGGTAAATACCTTCCAATAAATAAATGAAAGATGTTTCCGGTATTAAAATATATTTCATCTTAAGATCTTTAAGCATAGCGATCTTTAGCAGAACTAATATGAAAAATAACACGAATATATTAAATAAAAAATGAAGTATAAATTATACAAATTAGTTACTGAATATTATATACAACATAATACATGATGAACATAATACGCTAGATGTTGGGCCGCGCCGCCCTACCCCCCCCCCCCCCCACGCTTCCAGCCGACGCTCTGTTCTCTTAAACAAGCCACATTATCAATTAAACTTCGCTTTTTGCCCAGGTGCTGTGAGGTTTGTACGGTCCACTTTGCTTACGCATCTGGCAGACTATGTCAACATTTTGTAGGATGTAGTTGAATAATAAAAACAAATTTCGTCATTTCCCCGCCTTCAAATTACCGCGAGAGGGACAAGCGCCCCTTCGGTCGACGGAAGCCGCCTCTGTGTCAGAGGAGCGAACAGAGGCCGGAGAAGTAATTGGTCAAGAGGAGGTATTGATGACATCTTTAATGTTACACTTTGCATACAAATTAGGTACTATTTTCTGAAGAATATGAATTGTTACTGCACTAAATATTACTTTCTCTCCACGGAGTAGGGAGAAAGTTATGTAACGCTCCGTTAAAAAACGGCAAATATTTGGCAGAAAACTTTTATTTCAAGACCCTGGTAACGAAAAAGACGATACGTTCAATTGCTAGATTTAGAAAAAGAACCTATAACACGTGGTGTATCCTGAATCCATGTTTCGCGGTACTCGATACCAAACAATTGAATGAAGGCAAATCTTCTATCGGTCCGTCCGTCTGTCCGTTTGTGAACGACGCTAGCGGCTAAACTGCTCAGACGATTTTCGCCAAAATTGGTATTCTTCAATCGATCTGGCAAATGACGCGGCCCCTTGAATTTGAAACGGATGTTTTAATTTTCGGTGGTACTTTACATGTAGTCCCAGGGTTATTTTCCAAATTTTCAAACAAAGAGTTCCATGGTTTTTTATTAAATGTTGTTATTTGGTGGCGTGAAAGACGTTTAAGAGAATGGTGCAGGTATCATGTTCGTTAAAATCCCTTATTTTTCGAAAATTGAAAAAGTTCTTAACTTATCCGGCATCTTCTCACAATTACTATTATGAAGGTAGATATTTTACCCTTAAAGAAATGTATTCCTTAAAGATAGGTTTTGAAATACGGCAATGTACTATTTTTCCAATATTTGAGTAGTTTTCGCGTAATTTTGCATGAAAATGCGAGTGAGAAAGTGCGTGCAGATTCAGTACCACGAGGTTTTGAATAAGTATTACGAAGGTTACCACTGTTGCCGCTGATGGCTCTGCTTTGTACTTTCTTTACGCGTAAACCAAAGTGTGAAGCATTATGTTGTCATTCTGTTGATTTCGGCCTCGGATTAAAAACGCAATGCGGAGAATCGTGAGGGAGGTGAATAAAAGTCACCAAGACGCCGTTTTTCCCGTTAGTGGGAGCAACACACGATACGAAATTAAATAAATTTACAACACATGTCGCTTAACAGATTCATACTTACAGGTAATTAGTTGTCATTGTTATACCTGCCTTGTTTAGAATATTGTAGTTTGAATGTTTGGTTTCCTATGTAATATAAACCGTGTTACGCACTTCCTGTATATTTAGCTTGTATTCTTATTGTGTGTTTATAGCCTTGGATCGGGTCAAATAAAAGGCTGACACATTTGAATTGTAAAACAAATTGCCTTTTAATGTTCTACCTCACTATTCTCAATATGACACCATTATATTCATTCTATTATGTCATTTTGTTATTCTACATGGAATTAAAACACATTGCCTAATATCAGTATTTTTAAAAGGGGTTTAAGAATTTTTTTTTCACATTCATTTAGTGCTACTTTTTACAAACTCATTTCGCGAAGTTCAACTTTCCAATCAATAAACAGTAAACAGAAGTAGTTATTTCCATGCGTGAGTGCTCAAAATGTAATGTTCAGTCTGGCCATGTCCCGCCAGTTAATTCCCAGTTTATTGAAACAGTTAAAAAACTCCGAACGAGTGAATGGGCTATAAAAGAGTGGAAAAACAGAGATCGGGGAAGGGGGAGAAAGAAAGAACACCCTGTGATCGTTTTGAACGTTACAAGCTAGTTACACAGCTTGTATGAATGAGCTGAGAGCGACATCCTGAAAAATAGCTGAAAGAAAATGTACGAACAAAATTCTCCTGGCATTCACGTTCCAGCTCTCCTGCTGTGAGGTTCGCTGTGTTGTAAATAAGTGAATCTCAGTTTCGCGAGTGAAGTGTTTGTCTACTGTGTATTTATTAAGAACAACTCCAACAGAAAAATGAGTAAAATTACGAACTGTATAACCTAACAACTATCTGTGTGGCTGCTCTCGTGCAGCCACAATGAATCCTGCGGATGTTAAACACTAACATAAAACAAATTCAACTAGAACGATCTACAGTACAGGATGAGAAATCTTACGCTCTAGTAGCAATGCATTCCCTTCAAAAGAACAAGTAGTGATCATTGAAGCTCATGAAGGTATTACCATTACAGAAAAGAAAAGACAGTACAAAATCTCTCCATGGACAATCCAGGATATTGTAGCAGAACTATCTTTAACAAAGCATCAAGGAAGGCAACTAACTGAACAATTTTGGGGCCACAAATTCACCGAACGTAAATACAATTACTACCAAGTATACGCCAACGGAACTAAGAATGATCAAGGAACCTGGGCCCCAGCAATCTCATGTGAAGTAGTAGTCAAATATCAACTTCACCATTATGCCTGCCAGACAACCGCTGATCTTTGTTCCGCGTTAAAAATTAGTAATCAAATCCAAGATAACTATTTTCTTATTCTATGCAGTTTCCTAAGTACATTGCATAATGTAAACACGAATACTACCAATTCTATAATGAAAATCATCGTGCATGAAATGTACCATGATATGAACACTTAAGAAAAGAGTATGAAGCTGGTGTGGTATCCAAAGTAAATTAAATGTACTCGGGAAGTAATAGACCATCTGGCCAGGATAACAACGAATCCTGAAGACTCCAATTCAACATTAACGGAATCCAATACATTCGAAAATTTATTAAAACACACTAGAAAAGCAATGCAAGATAGATGGAATACCAGTTGGAAAACTTTAAGATTCAGTGCCACTCACAGACAAATAAATAACTTCTGTAGCCTCAAAAGTAAAAATCACCTAACAGAAAAGAAGAAGTGGCTATTACACGGATTAGAACTGGACCCTGAATTCTTAGCCACTTATATTTATTGGAAAAAAACACAGCCCCAATATGTGACCACTGTAATATTCCTATTAACATATCCCACATCATTGACCAATAACTCCTACATAACCAACCCAGACACAAATACCTTCATGTGGGCCCAGAGTTAATTCGTAAGACTATTGACTATCAAGATAGAGTGATCACATTGTGTAAAGTCATGAATATATTCATCAAAATTTAGTTTAAAATCATACTAGCAATGTCAGATGTAACTGTAATACTCAATTATTTGCTGTGACTTCCTGAATGTCTGTAACTGGTTATTAAATACCCAAAACTTACATATGTGAATAGCAACTAAAATTGACGAAGCAATGTATTAAGGACGAACAATATGTTAACTGAGATTAATGTAGGTTAAATCTTAGTATTATACCCATATCTGTACCCTCTATTAATTAATAACTACGTATTTACTATTGTTAAATCAATGTACCAGTTTAGTGTCGCTAATGACCTCGGATGTCGATGCGACTATAAATAAATGAAAAAAAAATTTTGCACTTATAATTTGCTATTGCTTTCATGGAATTCTTTGCAATGATTTTAATGAAGTATATGAGAAAACAATTTGAAAGAATATATTCTCTTATGTGTAAACTCTAAGTAATTATTTAGCCCCTAAACAGCTCATACCGATATTTCATCGAGAGAAAATTATAAAATTATAATATTACAAAATTCGAGCGTCTACATCTTTAGGATCCAACTCTCTCGAATCTCTTTATCTTTCCCGTGAGTGTTACCTCATCTTTGTACCTAGCGATATAACTTCATGTAAGGTCATGCATTCCCAGAACATCCCTTTGAATTGGTATTGACAGAATGAAATTTTTGCACTTAACAGCCTCTATCTTCACAATTCTGCTGAGTAAATCTAGTAATTAGATTTTCTAGACAGTGTTTTACATGAAATAACATCTGTTACAGTCATAATTATCATAGAGTCATTATTATCACGAGTTCTTTGGAAATTGTCGATAAATTCCAGACTCCCTTAGCGGTGCTTCACTAGGTATACAAATGGTGTTCGCCTGACCCCTTGCGGGGTCACTTCGAACGGTGGGTGTTTTGGCGGGTTGTTGTTTAGGGTTTTTCGACTCCTCTCCCCCGTTCGGGACGGGGACCGGGAGTCTTGGTTGTTTGTGGAGGGGTTAGTTGTCTTTTGGAGAGATGGGTTATTTTGTTAGGGTTACGGACGACGGGGGGGTGGGAGGGGAAGGAATGGGATGGGACGGGATAGGGTGGGGGGGAAGAGGTTGCCGAAGGTTGCGCTAAAGGAGGTAGCGGATAAGTATTCTGTTGCGGACGGCGTTATTAGCGTGTCAGTTGTTCCGTCGGTCCGTTGTCAGTCGGTTATGTATTTAGTGGTTCGTGTGCGTCCTCTGGCTTAGGTTATAGGAGGGGGAAGTTTGAGGATATCCAGGGGGTGTTTTTTGGGGGTGTGTCGTGGCGGATTTCTAAGGATGTGGTAATGGGGAAGGATTAGGTTACGGAATATGGGATTGTTTATATATTTACGGATTTGGGCTATTGTGGAGTTGTGGAGGTATGTGAGGATATGGGGGATTTTATTTTGGAGACGGATGGAGTTGTAGATGGTGTACATGGGTGGGCGGAAAATGAGGCGGATGTTGTGGTTTTCTACTCTGGTTAGTTTGGTACGGTTGGTGTGGGATGTAGCGAACCAGGTGGGATGGGCATATGTTAGGATAGGACGGATATAGGAGTTATAGGTTTGAATTTTCTTTTTGGTGGGTATGTGGGGATTAGTGAGGATAGGGTGTAGGGTGTTGGTGATCCTGGTTGCTTTTACGGAGATTTTATGGATGTGGTGGGACCAAAGGAGTCTGCGGGAAAAGGTTACTCCGAGGTAGAATACTTCTGATGTCCAGGGGATAGGTTCGTTTCCGATGGTTAAAGGAGGGGGGTTGGATGGGTATGTTTTATAGGAGAACAGGATTGCTTGGGATTTGGAGGGATTTATAATGATGGAGTTTTGGGAAGCCCAGAGGTGAAAGTCATTTAGGGATTCTTGTAGGTGGGAAAGGGATCTACTTAGGGATTTGAAGGAAGCTAGGAAGGCAAGGTCATCGGCGTATAGGAAGGTTTGTACACCTGGGGTTTGTGGCACGTCGTTAATGTACATGGAGAAAAGGATTGGGGATAGCACAGCGCCCTGCGGGTCGCCGGCTTGGATAGGGTAGTTTGGAGAGGTTTTTGGAAGGTGTCGGATGTGGAAGGAGCGATTGGTTAGGTAACTTTGAAGTAAGGAGTGACTCCCTTAGCGAGATGGAGGTTTATCTGAGAATTTCCAAAGCACAAGTGGTATTTAATAGGACTATTCCACGAGTAAAATTATGTTCAGAAATTGAAAAAAAGACGCTAAAAAATGGCACTTTGAAAAAATGAGCTAAATCTTGAAAATAATTGAAAGCTATGTTAAAAAAGCACACGTATAGTATTAGACATTGACATAGCGATCGATATATACCGCCTTCTAAGACACATGAGTCACATTTTATGATTGGCCAGTAGGGAGAAGCGGTAAGAAAAATTGGATAGAAATAGCGATAACCTTTTTGAGATACACCGTCCTGATAAGGGCATTTTGTATACGCAGTTAAACGCTATTGGTTATAATTTCTCGAGTGGAATAGTCGCAATTACGTATCCGTATTTAGGCGACACTTTTTGATAAATACGACCTTTGTTGAATTGAATTGAATTGAATTTGCCTTATTTTACGTGGCGAGACTCGGGCCATCAGGCCCGCTCTTCCGTCTGACCACGTCAATTTCGCTACGCTCCTTTCACCAACTAGCAGAGAAAGGAGGTATTTCTTGGGCGAGAAACAGGCGATTTGAATTTAGCTCAGAGGCGTCATTTAGGCTTGAGGATCTTTTACATGCAAGTAAATCTACGAACATGGGACAGCCGGCTTTACTTCCCCTCCGAAGGAAGGCGTACGAAGGATTTTGTCGCCCTAAAAATCCACGGCTTCGACCGGGTTTGAACCCGCGAGCTTGGGTATAACAGTCCGGTACGCTAACCGTTCCGGTACGCTAACCGTCACACCATCGCCGCCGCATTGTTGTCTGTTCTGATACGAAAGGATCGTCCCATAACGAATGCTTTTATTGGCGCCAAAAAGACTTTTTTCATATTTTTTTATATTTTCGGTTCCCTAATAGTAGAAATCAATTGAGAATATTTTAAGGTTTTAAGAATATAATAGATTAGTAAATCTGGTTCTATGTGCGAATTTTCAGTTAAAAATCTCGCGCCATCTTGAGAGAATGTCGTATGAGCGTTTCTGAAAATTAGTAAACGTGAGCCCATTTTCACTACAAATTTAGAGTTTTCGAGTTTCATAGCAAATAATTATTGGTCCTCACAGACGTTATAATATATTAAAATGTCTGTATTGAAAATATTAACGATTTGAGAGATTTTGAGAATTATGTTTGTGATTTTTTTAAATATATCGAACTGAGGTTCTCGTTATTCATGCATTTATAACTATCCGTTCAAAAAATTTCGACTTTTTTTCGCAAATTCTTTTTTTTAAATATTTGCCAGGGTTTTTACAAAATTGCGCCAAAATTCCTAATATTTTACAAAAGTTGCATGGCATTAATTATAGATGTAATTGTGCAGAAAAAATTTCAATTTAAACAAACATTTCTATCTTTAATATTGTAGTTGTGGGGAGAGAACGAAACTTTTATAAACTTTTCACTTTTTCAAAAATTCAGATAAACCAACGAAAATGAGATATGGGCCGTTTTATATACACTTTTTCTGTTCTATCCGAGAAAAAAAGAGCAACTTTTGAGAAAAGTTTGAAAATGTTGAGTTTATTATTTATTTATTTAATAGGTAATTATTACAAACAAATTAGCTTACTTGATCCTATGTGGCTAGGCCGAAGGCCTTTAAGCCATTACAATACCTACATCCTTTCGCGTTCTAATCTTTCGAATTCTGGTATTCACCCCAAATGGTCTCTCCATCGCATCAAAGCCGCGGAAAAGAGACCATAAGGTACGGCTCAGGAAAAAACCCCTGAAGGGGGAAAAACCTGCCGTCAGAAGCCGAATACATACTAATCTATCCGACGTTTATTTTAACTATTTACTTTCTGGCGTGGGCGTCCCGCCGTCTCCTTCCAGTGCTTGCCTCCTCAGCACCTGAAATCAAACAGCGCCACAGAAGATCGTCCGCACCAGCGCCTCTGCCCTTATATTTTCGATCCTCCCTTACCTCCCCCCCTAATGTGCCTATTACTATGCCAGTTTTATTTTATTTATTATATTGACCTGTTACTTACCAATTGACTACGACTTATGACTTATTTCTTAACTGTTTACTAACTTAACATAAAATTACTGATTAACTTACATATTGTTAGCTTATTGACTTATTTATTTCTCTCCAGTCTAGGCTCCGCTCAAGCTAACCGGTGCTGTTTTCCCACTCTCTAATTTCAGTTTCCCTAATGGTCCGAACCTTTCCTAAAAATGTTCCTAATTCTTTCATGAATTTAGACCTTTTATCACCAAAAATGTTTTGGGCGAGCGTTACGTTCCTGTTTAGGAAGTAGTAATTTCCCATTCCCATCCATTTTTTTCTCCATGATTCGGTTGCACAGCAAATTAAGAGGATGTGGATCCAGTCTTCCCTATCACCGCAAAGCACACAGATGCCATTACCACTTGCGTCCTTTAGTCTACGCTGCATCCACCCCCCAACCCTGAACCAAGCGTATCCCCCTCTTGCGTCCTTTCCGAGAGTATGAACGTAACTTTCGCAACCCCATACCGGACTCGCATGGATTTGAGCTACTAGCGAACGTTTTTCAGCCGTTGCTGCCCGGATCTCTTGCATGTTGAGTTTATGCAAAGTACCCTCCACTAAAATATCCATTTCGATGTCAAAGGGCCGCAAGATCAGCCAGATCGATTGAAGAATACACATTTTGGTAAACATTTTGTCTTCAGTTTAACCGCAAGCGTTGTTCATACACGGTCAGAGGGGCAGACGTTTTGCCTAAAGCCAAGGTTTAGGTATCAAATATTCAAAAAACGTGGATTTTACTTTCTCGCTCTTACTTCGTAAGAAGAGAAAGTATTGAAATCGTGTGCCGGAAAACGGCGAATTATCAACACAATCTTGATGTCACGCCTAAAGAACGTCGGACGTAAAGAAAAATGGGATAAAATCCTCTTCCTATACAGTATGTCTCACCAACTATGGGCCCCACCCCATAACTTCTAAACGGTTCGCGATATTGAAATGCGTTTTTCTTTCAACAATGTGGAATCAAGAGGCAAGTAATATCTGTAGAGGTTTGGTTCGTAATAATTTTTGTTCTCGAAAAATTTAATCATTTTTATTTTTTAAATGGCACTATATAGTTTTCTTATCCACGACAATAAGAAGACCATAAGCAATCAAGAAGCCTCGCCGCGAAGGCCATCTTCCGCAAAAGCAACAGGCGCGAGGGCTTCCACAAGAAATATTGCCCGTTTAATTTAAAATCCCGCATTGTACCTGAATCTACGGTGAGACTGACGATGGACCACGAGTCAGAGCGAAATTTTTACTCTTGGCATCTCGTCAAAATATCTCTTTCATTTAAGAAAAACGAATAAAAAATATGTCCGCAATAATACAATTCATCTTTACTTCTTCCATCAAAATAAGAATCGCTATCTACAATTAGTTTTCATTTCCACTTCATTCATTGGGTATTATAACTGCTCTTTTTATCAACAACTGTTTAGGTGCTGCAAATATTTTCGGTTCGAATACCATGAAAGTTCACTTCTTTATTAAAAGAACATTATCCGGTAATTTTGTGGTATCTGAAACAAAAAAAAGCTGAGGTACGAAATGTATTGTTATCATGGAAACAGTCTCATTTCAAACTGTAAAATTTCCCTTTTTCAGTGGGAACGGAACGGAATGGAGTGGGGCGTTGCTGGCACCGCCATGACGCATGGGCTAGTCGGCGGTATTTTTAATCGGAACCGGGTCAATGCCCTAACAACCGCAGAATACTGCGGTGAGCTGCAACAACCGCCTGCCTGCCGGGCCCGGCAGCCGACGCGATCCGCTGCCAATCAATCAGTTTTCGGATATTGCCGACCGCGGCGCCTCCGTCGCCTCTGCGCATCGTCGCAGCAACTGCCACCGAAAGCGGCGCTGTTTTGCCGTCGCCGATAACTAAATGCGCGAAGCGAAATATTCCAAAGCGATTTTTCGCTTCTTTTGTGCGTTTCCAAATCAAATACTATACACGCGTTATCGTCTTTTCGCTTGTGAAAATATTAGAATGTTTATGGTGTACGTTGGTTTTGAAACTTGTAATGCCTGCCGCAATGGCGTGATAACATTGAGTCAGTTTCTTTTGTAACGGTATTCTCTGAAGCCTTTGACGAGGTGTATCTAATGTAATGTAGTTGCGCGCACATTGAAAAAGAATAAAAAAACTTGTTTTCACAAATGAGTTTTAGATAGCTACTCTTCAATTATGCCCTGTTGCACTGGATGTATTTCAGAACGTGTATATTAATAGAAGTATTTACAATATTTTTTTTGGAGCACAATGTTATAATTACCTCTTTTTGAAAGGGATTTCAAGATGGAAACTGTTACGAAACCCGGGAGTGGGCGCGTGGGATGTCTGATTCACCAGCAATGTCTCGGAGCCCAGTGTACTTTCCGATGTGTTTATAATCTTTCAAACTTCTCAAGGATATCTGTCGAAAAAATCATTATGGACCGAACTGGTCCCTTATGTTTCTACTGCTTACAGTTCTTTTCAAGAAATCTCGATTCAAAAAAATGTGACAGGGCATGGTGTCACTTTTTTTATCATGATAATATATATTATGATACATTTTAATAATTTACTATTAATATGATCATACTTTAATTTATTGTATGACATTGTAAAATATGTACATTGTATTATTTACGCTATTATATTTTTAGTTTCTTTCTCATGGTTTGTTACCTGCATGTGACGGGAAAACAGAAAAAAATCTATATCATTCTGATTAATGTGTGAAACTAGTAAACTTCATTAAACCCAAGAAGTACATGTGTAAAATTACTTTGAAAAACAAATAAATCACTTACTGGTTCTAAAATCGTTATATAAACTTCAAAATAGCTGCACGTCTTTATTAAAGAAAGAAAACATTGTATTACTTACTGTACTGCGAAGTGACTGAGTCACCTAGCGCCTTACTTTGTAACGAAATATGACGCTTTTATTGGCAGGTTAATTGAAAGGAATCACATTTAAATACATTTTAATTATTAAATTCAGAAATCGTTGTACACGAATGCACAAAATAAATAATTATGTAATTCGATTTTTATATTTCATAAAATTAAATATTCTTTATGTATATATAATTTATAAAGAGAAGATTCTTAATAAACGGTTTATACAGAAGTAATTCGTAATTTTCTTAAATTATATAATTACAAAAATAATTAGAATTAATTCAAAGAACTATACATCTCCAACATTTATCAAAATAATTAAATTTTGATACATAAAAATCACTCCCATTCCTATTCAAGATATCATGACGTCCCCCACGACCCGTTTCACCTCTCGGGCCGTATTCAATGGTGTAATCCTCAACATCATCAATACTGTGAGTGCTATTATCACGTCATGCCGGCGCTTGAAAGTTAATGACGTGAGGACGAAGTTGAGTGGAACGGCCGATGAGGGAGGTGCACCGCCGCACGCGGGCGGTCGCGCTCGCTCGCGACCCAATGGGGCATCTCGCCCGCGCAATCGGAGCGCCCGGACACCGCGTCAGCGCGAACGCGGCCAACCACCGCTGGACGCCCTAGGCAGTTGGGCACTAGACGAACCAGTGCTGCTGCCCATAGCTGAATACCGTGGAGACGACCTATTCAAGGAATCTCAAAAAAAATTTAGACTTCTACGGCATGCACAGGGGGTGAAAAATTACCACTGAATTGTCAGTGAATTTGTCAATGAATTGGTACTCGTTAAATGAAATTGTCAATAAATTTGTAGTGAGAATTTTTTTATCATTTGTGACACTTGTTTCTGAGTTTTAGACAATTTTTTATGGACAATGTTAAACTGGACATCCTCTGATGCTTTTGAGAAGTTTTCACAACCTGTCGAACACCATTTCATGTGGGGTTGCTTACGAATCGCGGGCAAATGTCACGTGTGTTACATGAAATTTCTCACTGCATGTTCATTGGCAAAATGTTTCTTTTCTACCCCTCTACAAGCCCTAGAAGTGAGTAACATTTATTTTCTAACTTCAGTTTTACGTTTTTGAATCTTTTGATGATTCCGCCCTTCTCCCTGCCAACATAAAACTTAATTGCAACATAAACACATTCTTAATGTTCTGGAATAACTTATTAAACCTCTCTTGCCGAATATGAAACAATTCCAAGCAATTGTTCTCAAAAACTTGTGGACCACTTTTGTGAGAAACTGAACTTGGAACTGTTTGGAACTTTTGGTACAGAACACGTATAATTCAAAAGATTAAATAACTTTGCGTAAGTTGAAAAAGTGATAATAATACGAGAGTTCCAAAAAAACGGCGGTAGTTGTCACCCTGCTTATAAGAATTCAAAGCCATCTCCTCAACAAAATACTGTTTTCATTACTTTAACAAACGCGAAACTCTGCAAAATACGGCAAAGCGCTTTTAAAGCTTTCTGAAAAATACAAAATTATAAATTTACCTTTCACTCTGCAATTCATAAAATATAAAAATTTTCTATCGCAACACTTTAATATCCAATATGTGACACCGTGACTGTGGAGGCAAAACCGCAGTCCAAACAATTTTCGTGAGTAACTATTAGTAACCTTTGGCAATGTTACTCAACAAGAAACTAAAGAAAATGTGAAATATTAAATATTTTTACTACCTCTACCATTGGTTCTTTGTAAACTACGAAGATAAAAATGAATTAAACACGACGTTTTTTACATAAAGGTTTGCCGTTCCCGTTGGAATTAAAAGCTGCATTGACCGAAAATTTCTGTTGCCTATTGAAACGAATAAACATTGCTTTGCATCTAGCAGTTGTTAAATGAATGGATAAAAATAAATTCACGTCTCTGGAGATTATCAGTAAAATATTCAGTGATTTTATTGAAAATATATATATATTTAAAAATGAATTAATTGAATAAATGGTCTGAGTGAACCGAATTGATTTAAAAATGTCAAATAATGGAGACAAACTAAAAGCTTCTACCGACTGTAAAATGAGAGATGTGGATGATATTGTGTGCTTCCATATTACACAAATAACAAATATTCTGACCTAGAAATCAAAAAAGCGTAATTAGAATTTTGTTTAAAACGACGTACGTTTTACATTCCATATTCGAAAAGAGATTCCGAAACTGTTACAATTAAAATTAAGTTGTTCGAGAAAGAGAAAAGAAGACAAAATATACATAAAAAGTTCAGTTAAAAATCTATGTCTTTCACTTAAAAGAGTTCCTCTATTTCAAATTGAGTTGATGAAACGAAAATAATTATTTTTTCAAAACTAGTTGGGTTAGATAAGGCAAGTGAAGAGTATGAAGAGGTATGTGTACCGAAATGACTTAGAATATTATGATATTACCCATTATCCAATTACTCATTTCCAGAATAAAGTGACAAGCGAAGCATACGTATATCCAATTTTTTTTTAATTCATTGTGAATATTAGTGCAATTTACTAATGCAGATACATTTTGTTGCAGGTATGTTTGAGATGTACTTCGAAAAAGTTTACCCTGTGGCCGCGGTAAGGCAATACATTTATTTTTATACATACATTCTTTATTAGTTTAACACCCAACTACTCAAGTTTTATATTTCCGCACTTTCAGACATTACACTACTTTCATTTTAGTTTCCTCGTTTACAAATTGTTTTTAAGAGCATGGGGATGTTTGCCACCTGTGTTTTCACATGCTCTCCGACTAGACTGAAAGGAGATACAAACGATTTTTTTTATTTCTTTCAAGCCGTATATTTTAAATTATCGTAAACGAGAAGGCCATTTTAGCAAGTCGTAAACCGCATCAACCATCTTGTGAGGGAAGTTGAACTTCAGTCGACTTCACTCTTACTTTCAACTGAAGCACTTTGAGAGCCTTGGAGGCCAAAATTGGGAGACGACTCGACGCCACGAAAGCTTTTTTCAACACCCGGTTTTTCATGCTTGTTTTTCGTGTGCGAAACGTCTTTTTTTATTGCGCGAAACATGGCGAAGTATGTGCAAAACATCTGAAACGATTCGCAGTTGTCTTTCCACTTGACGTCTTTGTTTATTACTCCATTTAAAAGTAAGGTATTTTTAGTTATTTTATAATTAATTTATATTCCTTTACTTGACGCATTGCGTTTCCCTCACGGCGTGTTAAACAATAGCAGACGCTACACGGGCGCGAGGTAATTCCCACACTCGTCTTTTTGTCGTCCTCGATACGCTCGGACGACAAACTCGAGTCGTGTGTGAATCACCTATTTCTCGCCCTTGTTAAGCGAGCTACTATTTTTCATCTATTCTGCTTTCTAAAATCCCGTTCTTTAACAAGGAATATTTTAGTGTTACGAAGATAAATGATAGTTGACGTCATTCTCAGAGATGGCTCGTGGAACAAATAGAGTGTTTTACGGCTTATGGAGCTTTATAAATCATAGGAACTACTCACCGCGGACAAACAATTAATGCTCCGGTAGATTTACAAACGGAATGACAAAAAAATGATTCTCTCACAGTATCCAGAAATTTGATTCATCTCTGTCACAGCACTGATGATGCGTTTTGAAAAAATGTCAGAAAGAATTTAAATATTTTACAAGACACTTAGCAAATATGTGGGGCTCACGATTCATTCTGATTGTCTAACTGAATTGATCTGTCAGGTGTCTATATCAGATTGTATTACGTATTGTTGGTCTTGCCAAAATCAACTAGCGTATCAGTATGAACGTTTGAGGTTGAATTCGGCTTTAGCGTAGCCAACTACACAACAAACGGGTACAGTTTTGCCATTTAACAAAATCACTTTCGACTTGTGTTATTAATTTTTTACCACCATTCCTTTTAAATGGTAGCTTTTCAATCTTTAAATGCTATTTTCTGGAAGCATGTTTTAGTAAAAATAAATGGCTTTTGCATGCCTATTTTAGGGAATATAAATGCCTGAACTTCCGGGCTCTACCCGTAAGAAATGGGCCACAGAACTGGCGCGATCTTTCCTTCCTCGTCCTTGTACTCTCTGCAGACCTTACTCACACACATACACACACACACACACACACTTACATGTACTACACTACAACACTGGGGAGATTAGAGCGTGTCCCGGCTGGTGGGAGATACCTGGTTTAGGAAACCCAACTGTCGTGTAGGACAGCGTTAGATCTCATCCAGCCAGAGAAGATCAAAGCCACCTCCCGAAGAAAACATGCACTACACTTACGAAACTAATAACCTTAGCAGTTGACGCGCCCGGAAACACCATTCATTCATTCATTCATCCATTAATTTATTCATTCATTCATTCATTCAATCAATCAATTAATCCATTAAACTCTATACTGCAATCTAATATTGAGACGCTCTACAGACGGACTTCGTCTTTGCCTTTTTAAATTAATTTATTTTAGATCCATTAGTTACTCCACGGTCATAAGCGATCAAACACTCTTACAATTCCACGTAATAAAATGTACGTATTTGATGACATAATAATATTTTATATCCTAACATTATAATGTTACAAGCATGTGATTTTTTAACGAGAAAGGACACACACACACACATTATATATATTCTAATTTTGTAACGCATAGAATTTAATAAATAAATGGATATCGATATCAAATTTTAAGTTTTCCTGAGGTAGCTCGTGAGAGGACATTGGCCTAATAAATGGCCTTTGCCTTTATTGTTGTCTCTAATCCAAAGAGCAGGGGTGGGCGGAAGAGCTTTTATTACTCTCCGCAGCGTCGCGTGGCGCCAGCGCACCTGCTCCGCCGCAGTGGCGCCGAAGGCCTTGCTCTTGCGGCTTGTGCCTGGCGGAGGCGGATTCCCCTGCCCTGGCCACAAAGCCAGTTAGACCCAAAGTATTGCGGGGAAGCAAATTCTGCACCTACGCCCCCACCCCGAAGATACGTTCGACATAATAAAACGAATTAAAAAATGTTAGGTTGATTTACAACTATACGTTAAATTATATTATTATTTTATTATTAATTATTATTATTTTATTATTATTATTATTATTATTATTGTTATTATTATGTAACGATAACGCTACCCTTGACAAGATGAAAAATTATTGCCATTTTAAATGTGACGTGGATGTTTAACATTCCCTCTCTTGTGGTACCAATTAAAATGTAATCAAATATAAATTCAATAGTTAAAAATAAGACAGATCATTGCCAATAAATATGTAACTAACAAAGATAAAAATATGTGTGCAGGATTTTTATACCCCCCAAAATACTTTTTCGGTATCAAGAGACCTCAAGAGACCCTACAAAGTATATTCCCATTAAAATGTGGACATTTATTTGCCACAGCATTATATAACTGCGTGTGTATTCTACAAATAAGAGAAAGTGAAATTTTCAAATGTAACAGCAACATGACTCTCCTCAATTCCTGGTACAAACAATAAATAATGCAGTGTGGCAGTAAGAGAAGATATTACAAGATAATATTTTATTTTCTTGTATCATCCCGCTGCAAGGAAATGTGGAAATTGTGTTTGAAAGTATCATTAACAATTCTGGGTTTGATAAATATTAGGTTAGTATCCGTAAACATGAGACCGTTTCGCGTGAAGAGAGCTGTTCTTCCTTCTACGGCCCGACCGCGGACAGAGAGAGAGAGAGAGAGACAGTGACTCTCTGCGAAGGACGTCAGCGGAACTCCACCCTGCCACAGCACGTGGAGCACAGCACGTGGAGCACAGCACGTGGAGCACAGCACGTGGAGCACAGCACGTGGAGCACAGCACGTGGAGCACAGCACGTGGAGCACAGCACGTGGAGCACAGCACGTGGAGCACAGCACGTGGAGCACAGCACGTGGAGCAGAGCACGTGGAGCACAGCACGTGGAGCACAGCACGTGGAGCACAGCACGTGGAGCACAGCACGTGGAGCACAGCACGTGGAGCAGAGCACGTGGAGCACAGCACGTGGAGCACAGCACGTGGAGCACAGCACGTGGAGCACAGCACGTGGAGCACAGCACGTGGAGCACAGCACGTGGAGCACAGCACGTGGAGCACAGCACGTGGAGCACAGCACGTGGAGCACAGCACGTGGAGCAGAGCACGTGGAGCACAGCACGTGGAGCACAGCACGTGGAGCACAGCACGTGGAGCACAGCACGTGGAGCACAGCACGTGGAGCACAGCACGTGGAGCACAGCACGTGGAGCACAGCACGTGGAGCACAGCACGTGGAGCACAGCACGTGGAGCACAGCACGTGGAGCACAGCACGTGGAGCACAGCACGTGGAGCACAGCACGTGGAGCACAGCACGTGGAGCACAGCACGTGGAGCACAGCACGTGGAGCACAGCACGTGGAGCACAGCACGTGGAGCACAGCACGTGGAGCACAGCACGTGGAGCACAGCACGTGGAGCACAGCACGTGGAGCACAGCACGTGGAGCACAGCACGTGGAGCACAGCACGTGGAGCACAGCACGTGGAGCACAGCACGTGGAGCACAGCACGTGGAGCACAGCACGTGGAGCACAGCACGTGGAGCACAGCACGTGGAGCACAGCACGTGGAGCACAGCACGTGGAGCACAGCACGTGGAGCAGAGCACGTGGAGCAGAGCACGTGGAGCACAGCACGTGGAGCACAGCACGTGGAGCAGAGCACGTGGAGCACAGCACGTGGAGCACAGCACGTGGAGCACAGCGCGGAGACGCGTTGCCTTTTCAGTGCGTAGTGATAGTTCGAAATGCGAAATCACTTCAGGAGTGAAAACGGTTGTCTTAAAGATGACCCAACGCTTTCCAGGCAAGGAGACACGGCGACGCTGGTCTCAAAGACTAGTTTACTAGGTACTAGTTACTAGGTTCATTTCATAGGACATAGAGCATTTAAAACTTGGTGAAAATACTAATATGAATAAAACATTCTGCACGAATTAAAACATTATCTTTATATTTCAATTAAATAATATCTATGATATTCAAATATGTGGTATTTGATAGTTAAAATAACTACTTAAAAATAATCACTAATAATAATATTAAATCAATTACTAAGGATGCTGTAAGAGGATGAAAACATGTGAGAGACGAGCTAATTGATAGAATAAATTTAACCCTTTCAGGACTCAATTTCTAATTATTTAATATTTAAAGAATCTGACTTCGTATTGATATCCATGGTCGACACATAAATAGTGTTATTCGGAATGTCTAATGTTTCAACGAGCGGCTGTAGTTGTGGGAGGAGGGAGGGAGGAAGGATGGATGGGAGGGAGGCAGGGTGGGAGGAAGGATGGATGGGAGGGAGGAAAGGTGGGAGGCCGTGTGCTAATTTCACTATGTGCGGAACGGGGCCAGCAAGGCCGCACGCATCAATTGGGGCTGCCCTTGTGCAGGACCCACTCGCTCCTCCCTCCCCTCCCCTCCCCTCCCCTCCCCCCACTCCCCTTTGCCCCCTTTTCCTATGGCCCTTCCTTTCCCCTCCTTTTATCCCTCCCTTGTTAAATTCCTGCGTGCACACACCTCTGCGTCCGTCACACACCTCTTTCAGCCACGTTCCTCTCTCCTCCTCTCCTCGCTTCTCTCTCTTCTACCCTCCTCTCCCTTTACACCCCACTCGTCGTCAAGTTTCAGATACGGCAGGCTGGGTTTTGAGGTACGGCAGGCACGGAGTTGAGGTACGGCAGGCAGGGCGTTGACGTACGGAAAGCCGGGAGATAAAACATGGCAGGAAGGTCGTTGACGCAGATACTATAGAGACAATACATGACAGTCGACGATATAACGGGAGACACTTGAAGCTAGTAAATTTTTAATTTACTTGCGATTATGTTTACTTACATTTCGCAGAGTGATTAGAGAGTTATTGCACATGTACTGAGATACGAATTAGTTGCCGATTTTTCCGGTCACGTCCCTAGGTTCGATAGTGGGCAGTGTGTGTCATTGATAGTATGAGAAAGGTTCGAAGTGTATTGTCTACGTGCTATTTTGTTCAGGTAGAGCACGCAGGACGTTGATGTATGAGCCGCAGGGCGCGGGGCGTAGCGATGCGGAGCGGTGCGAGGAGATGGGGGGCGATGCGGGGCGATGCGGGGCGATGCGGGGCGATGCGGGGCGATGCGGGGCGATGCGGGGCGATGCGGGGCGATGCGGGGCGATGCGGGGCGATGCGGGGCGATGCGGGGCGATGCGGGGCGATGCGGGGCGATGCGGGGCGATGCGGGGCGATGCGGGGCGATGCGGGGCGATGCGGGGCGATGCGGGGCGATGCGGGGCGATGCGGGGCGATGCGGGGCGATGCGGGGCGATGCGGGGCGATGCGGGGCGATGCGGGGCGATGCGGGGCGATGCGGGGCGATGCGGGGCGATGCGGGGCGATGCGGGGCGATGCGGGGCGATGCGGGGCGAAGCCAGCCGGGGCGAGCGAGGCCCGGGATGGGAGCCTGCCTGCCCACGGAGACTGCCGGCGCGTCGTCTAAGACAAACACGGCGCACGCGGTGGCGGCGCCGGGGGCTTATTGGTTCGGCCGAGTTAAGCGCGCCCCGCCCCCCGCCCCCCGCCCGTCCGGCTCCTGCAATTCGGAGTCTTTCCGCTTCAAAGCGCGCGCGCTCGTGCTCCCTGTCCTGTGTGCTGTCCTGGGGCTCGATTATTTGCGGCCGCAGGATTTCCCGTCGATGCCAGGCCTCGAGACTACTCCATCAGTGGGGGCAAATGCGCAGGATGTTTGCTTCATGGCGAATGCAACGCGCGCCCCCGAGGGCAGCTCTCGAAGCGCACTAGGTGAAACTACTTATTATTGGCAGACACTGTTGGTCCCTTGTTTTAAAGACAGAAACTTATTATAAGATAGCTGTACTATATCAATGTATTACATGTAATACAAAATAGTAACAGCAACGTTTCGGAAAATAATGATTTCCATCATCAGGCATAAATGTTAAAAACAAATGAATATACCTCAAATCATGGACAGAGAGGGACATTACAAAATGAAATATAACAGAAAAAAGTTAAAATTAACAGTTAAAAATAAATATATCTTCTTTTTTAGAAATATTACTATATAATCCATCATATAAATTTATTATACTTCACCTGTGTGTTCACACAAGACGTTTTGATATAAAGATTTTTCCCTAGAAATTCACCTGATCGGAAGTGGTAATTCCCACTGCAAATAATGTTAATTCTGGGAATGATTTGTTGAAATTTGTTGAAAATGAATTGTTGTTGATGATTATTTTGAAAAAAATGCCTAGTTCGCCAACGTTTCAAAACTTAATTGTTCCCTCATTTGGGGTTGTGGGACACATTTTTACATTACCCATGAACCATTCCTTGAATTATTAGTATGGTCGTGGATTCAAAAGCTATTAATTATGTTAAATTTCTTATTTACTGATTTATACTATGATAATAATTGCAATGACGCATGTGCAAAGAAATCTGCCATAACGCCAACTGCACTGAAAGTAAATGGAATCTGCGTATTTATGAATGTATTTTTATTTCGATTTGGAGCGAAAAATCATCGTCGATTCTCGTCTTACATCTGATGATGACGGATGTGTCATCCTTCTCATCTGATGATAATGAGCACTGAAATCATCTTCCCTTATGAATCATTATTATAGTCAATGTAGAATGGTTCTGTTAAGACGAAGTAGTAACCAGGTGAATATTTCCTCTTACTAACATTATCGAGTAATTGGGCAACTATTTTAGAAACGTGTTTGCTCACTATCGTTTTATATATTCTTTAAGCTTGTTAACATTTATGGAAGCCTGAAATTCTCATTTACTTTTCTGCTCCTCTATATTTCATTATATGTTTACTAGACAAGTCGGTATTTAGTTTGATAATGCAAATTATGATTAGTGAATCAAAAATAGTGGCATTCGAAAATATCAAATATATTTTCCTTTCATTTTAACAACAAAGTAACTAGTTTCATCCTTGATTAAACAAAAAGTATCGTACACAGGGGTAGCAATATTAAGTTCTAGTAACAATGTGTAATCATGGATTACTGGTTTTCTGGAAGCCAAAGCCGTAGCAATGAATAATTAATGCAAGACAAACAATAGTGAATGGCAGAACAGGTTAACATGTTCTCATCTTATCTCATGGACAAAGAAAAAAGTAAATCACTCAGTTATGGGATTTCATTGGCTAGTACCAAAACACAAATCATTAAAATAAATTACGACTTCGAAGATGATGATCTTATAAATACAATAGTTTGCTCAGCTTAGTAAAACAATGTGACATTTAAAATCATTTTTTAAATATTGTCCATAAGACATTTAAAATTTTGGATTAAATTGTTATTATTAAACTAATTTTATTATTCTCTTATAACTTCTTCGGCTACGCATTGGTGCACTCTTGGAAAATTGGTAAATGCTTTTCCCGATTTGAAATGAGATATTCTCAAGACCTGCTACGCCCTCCATAAATTCCTAACTAATATCTTGAACTCTTTCTTCGTTTCAATTAATAATATATCTGAATATTTCCTTTCAGTTAATTATAAAAATGCACTGACGGACTTTTTCTGAACATCCTTAATCTCTGATTTGTATATGCTATTTTGTCTATTTTAAACGTTCTTATCAGGTTATGTGTGTTGACATTAAAAAAGTTGTATTGTACATCTGTAAAACAAAGAAATGTTGCTTAAAATAATGCTTGTTTAATTTAATTTTCTATCTACGGCACATTTCGCTACACAGTTACTCCACTTCTCTGGCTTACTTCCTTTGTTGCATTGTTAAGGAAATAGAAGAATATCTCTGACTCTAGTTCCATTTATGAAGTTGTTTTTCAGTTACTAGACTATCGATAGTATCCTTCGTAATGACCATTAAAACTTTTGAGAGATTTAAACATCAAAATACAAATATAATAACCTTCCACTACTATTCTCTCTCGAAGAAATTTTACATTTTTTTATTTTGTTGCAAAGAAATGTGATGATATTTGCGGAAAGTACGTTACATGCGTTGAAATGTACGATGAGTGAAACAAGGAATTTATAATAAAGAATTTCACCCCAAATGAACTTGATGCTCATTCACGAAATCCAACGTCACATCCCTGCCGACGCGACGTGTAAGCTCCAGGGGGGGCGGCCTGCGACTGTTTGCTCGGCGTCAGCTGACAGCGCGCGCTGTCACTCCAGCGAAAACGTCATCTGCACTGGACCGAACTTGCTGTGGCGGGCGAATTTGTTTATTCACGGCGCAGGGTTAACTTTCCTTTTTTGCGCACGAAACTTCTGCTGGCATCGGAGCCGCTGTCTTGTCACCAACCAGATTCTGTTTGTCTTTCGTAGTTTCTCTTTTCCACTTCATTTTCTGGAATGTATTGATTTCTTTGGAGCATGTAGTGTAATACCATGAGAATTCCCTTCAATATAATTATTTCGAGAATATTCGACTCAGTTTCATAATTATTTTAATTATTATATTATTATTGTTATTTTATTATTTTTATTATTATTATTTAAGGTCGCATTGACATCTAGGTCATTAGCGACCACTATTGGTTTTAACGCTATGGGAACCTGTGAACTGTATGATGGTGATTATGGTGGTGATGGGAATTGGAAGGACGAGCACAAATACAACCACGCCCGACACGGCACTCGAACCCACGGCACTACTGCCTTAGTGATCTCTGGCACCAGATCGTTAAAAGCAAATAGTATTAAACGTATTTATTTACAATTATATATCTGTGAGAGAAAATTTTAATTTTATTCATATTTCTCCCAGTTACGTACAGTTCCACCAGTCATTAGCCCTGAAAATATTGAATGCAATGATTTTTTTTACAGATTTGGAAGTACATTTAATAATGCTCCAGCAATCAACAACAAAAATTTGCATCCAAATGTTTACAATCACTAGCTTTTAACCATCATCGTGTAACTATAATATGATCATTTAAAGTTACCTGTGTACATAAACAAGTATAGTATTTTTTAATATTTCTGTAAAATAGGAGAACTCAGAATCTGATGTAAAATGAAGGAAAGAAAACGGAGAAAGAGAATCAGATTAAATTTTAACTACCACATTTTTGATCTACGGTTAAACGTCTTTAAACCGTACTGCGAGTTGATTATCGTACTCAATCGTTTCTTCAAAAGTATTCTTCGGAGAACAGTGATTTTGTTTTCAGAAACTGTCTGTGATATCATTGGTAATATATTGTAAATTATCATGTTTCTTAATGAACCAACTGCTTTGCTCGAGCGTTCATTTCAAAAGTGTTGTATTATGAGAACCGTTTCACAAACTGTTTCTAAAGAAATATTTTACATTCTCCGTATCTGTCTTCATCTGCTCCTAATACGTGAAGTGTTACGAAAGGTACATTTGAATTATTCTGGAACATAACTAATTTGTTTTAAAATTCCTTCGTTCTTGATTAACATAATTACCTCTAAATCCTTCAAAATAAGTAATTACTTCTAATGATCATGTAAACAGTCTAAAATTTAATATCCCCTCCAAGTTGCAAGTTATGCTATTAAAAAATAAACGGTGTATTCGGTACAACCCTTACCAAAATGAAGACGACACATGGTACTGGCAATTGAAAGCAGCTCAAGTTGATAAAGCACGAAAGCTAGAAAGAAGGATATAAAGGAGCAATTTGTCTTTATTCAAAATTCTTACTAAAGTACAATGCGACTGAACACCAAGAGTTCAAACAAGAAAAGTTCATTAACTAACAATTAGAAGATGAGACAATTTACATAATTTTGACTAAATTCATTTTTTTTACTATATTCAGTATGATATAAATATAGAAACATATCTGAAGTCCCTTATATGCTTGATCACCTATTGCAGAAATTTCGAAAAAGAAAAATCAACATACGTCATTACAATCATATTCATTTTCAACGTTGTATTAGTTGAAAAGAAAAGCTATATACATATTCAGTGATTCTTGTGAAAAACTCGTCTGTATACAAAATGAATTTTGACCGAGTTTTATCAAAAAATGTACTTCTTTATATTTTACCTACTCTGGTGCAGCTTATTTTTATCAAATATAAAAAGGTAGTCGCCGACATGCAGCAGCAGGGACTAAATGAAATTTTTGAGCGTGTGTTCTGTCACGAGATAACCGGCTGCGAATTTTTCCGCTAGGTCAGTCCGGGGGGGGGGACGTACAAAATCCTTGGGTTCAGGTTTAACTCGGGAATTCGGTGGAGCCAGGCCGAGGTCCGGGGCCTTAAAAGACAAGAGGCGAATCAGCGGCGAGGTCGCCCTCCGCGGTAACAAGTGAATATCACTTTTGTGTGCGGCTGCAGCCTTGGCGGAGCGCGCGGGAGGGCAATAAGCGAAGAAAGGGTTCCGGATGAGGTGGAATTCCAGAGGCTGCGGCGAATCGTTGGCGAAATGAGGCTGTGACGACATCCCCCACCCCCCGTTACTCGCCTCTCCCACACTTCCCCTCCTGCCTTCTGCCCCAACCGCACATGCCGTCACTAACCTCGTGTGCCTTCTTTCCTTCCTACCCGCACTCTCTTCGTTTACCTTTCCTTTAACTGCTGCGGGCCGGCCGACTGAGTCAGGCTTCTCGCGGGCCACGTTGCGAGCTGAGCATAGATATACTAGAAGACATCTCAGTTATCAGCGCGCAAAACGTCTGCGCGAGCGAACTCCTCTGGAGGCTCCCGGCACATCCGGTTCCGCGTATCAACTCGTCTGGAGCAGTGAAAGAGCGAAGGGCGTGTACATTTCTTTGCAAATGCTAGTAGTTTTCACGCAATACCCTGCGCAAAATGTACAATAATAAAAATAACAAAAACGAGAATTTCTCGAAAACTGCTTCAAGTTTTTTCTTTAAACGTTTCGTACGGATATTTCTAAAGTCTTTTCTTTAAAAAGAAATTAAAAAAATATTACTTTTTGTCTTCTCTCGTGTCGTAAATATTTACATTATCGGCTTTTTATTCCCATTATTGCACGTATGAGTACATGTCCTTTAAATAATGTCACATAAAGTTTCTCAACAGTTTTCTGTAAAAATGACCTCTAAATTCCGCAGTTTTAGAAACGCACAGAGACCATTTTCTGAAAAATGGCTACAAAATGTTTTCTTCAACCTTTTCATGCGGATAATGCTAATTGCACTGTTTGATATGACATAAAGTTCATTTCATTCCACCGCAACCGTACATGTCTTCTCTAATCTTGTGTTATTTCTTTCCCTTCCTCGCCTCGCCTTCTTCTCTTCTGTACCTCACTCTCGTACTGATGATATTATCTCAGAGATAACATTGCCGCTTATTCTGCAGCGGCTCTCATCGAGAGGTCACTTTCTCCAATCAGTGGGGCAGCAGTACCCTAATGGACGGAGTACCGGCCGCGCGCGTGCTTCCTTCCTCTTTCTGGTCGTCTGCTCTCCACTTACACTCACACTTTGTACATGCACTACACTACCACAAATGTCGAAAGACCACTTGTGAGCCTAGAGCTTGTCCCAGCTTTGCAGGTGCCTCGTTGGGGAGGTACCTTGATGGGGAAATCTCCCGCAAGCTGACGCGTTGGTCGGTGTCGGATTTCACCATGCAGAGGGGGTGGAACACCGCCATGTTCGGGGATAAATCATTCACTATATTAAAGAGACTAGTGGCCATAGCACTGGACGTGCTAGAAAAAGTCAATCAGTCACTCTCCTGCGATCTCTCAGCGACCCCCAAAATCCTTCAAATCACTGGATTTCCCTTTCCAATTAGCCGCATGTCTTCTTCCAATCGTCTGACTCCCTTTCTCTACTTCCTCTCTTCGCTTTCCCTGCATATCTTCTTCTCTGTCCCTTTACTTCGTGATCTACTCAATCGTCTTGCCCATTGCCATTTCCCTACATCTCTTTTACTTCATCTCCCATTAACCCTCTACTCTACATCTCATATGATTCAAGATGATCTCTTCTACACTCCCTTTCTTACATCACTTCCTCTTCTCCTATCTCTTTCACTCTTTTCCTTTCTTCTTAACATCCCCCATTTAGCATCTTTCAAGCATCCCTTTTTTGATTCCACACTCCCACGTTCCTTCCCCCGTGCAACCGCCATGCCCATTTCTTACTCTCTTCTTCTTCCCCATCTGCGCGGCAGCCGCCCTCCTCGTGTGAGAGGGGCCTAGGAGCCTGTAGCTTGCAATATGTGTTCTGCGGTGCCCGATATCACGTCTCTACGGCCCCGTTTCCCTCCCAGTTCTTTTTGCACTCTTGAATTTTTTCGCTTGCGTTATTTTTCGCCTCCATACATCCCTTCCTTCCTTTCTTCCTTCCACCTCGCTGACCCTTTTCACTCTCTACATCCCCGACCGCTTCTTTATAGTTTTGCGTCCCCCTGTCGAGGCACTTTTGTCTCGCCAGCGCTAATCTCTCGTCCAGTTTCCCCGCAAAGGCTCCTACTCTTCGCGCGATGCTGCGGCGGCACGTTGAGGCAACAGCTCGAAAAGCTGGCCAAAATATGAAAACGTAATCCATGTTGAATTACACTTTCCAACAATGTTTTTGTGCATGCTGGTTACGATTCCAATGTCAAAATTTCTAAAAACAACACAAAATGGAGGGTCCAATATGACAAGTAAAAACTTTTAAAAACTCTAAAAATATTTAAATTTTGATGAAAATGTGTAAACAGGGTTTTATCGATTCACTGATTTTAATTTCAATGTTAACATTGCAAAAAACAAAATGTCGGATCCATTAAAGCGAATTAAAAATTGAAAAAGTCTAAAAATGTTTCTGCACGAAATGCAGGATAATAGCCATAAGCAGCTTTTTTTGACATTTCAGTAGCTAAATACTAGAGAAAGAAGGTTTTACTAATTTCGTTGCAGAACGTATAACTGTCTTCCACATTTAAAAACAAATTGATTATATCATTTTGTTTAAACCTTTAATTATTAAGTAATTTCAACATTTTTGAAGTATTAGTAATACATGTACTCAATACATGTACATTTTACTCATCATCACGATTTTCGTTCATTTTGAATGGTGGAAATTACTAAAAAACGAAACAGCGTCTCGCTCAACGGGCACGTTTTCTACGATGCAGAACGTCATTGTGACGCCTCAGACCTTTTCTAACCATTGAATTAGACACTCTGCAAACCAGTCGACCCAACTGCTTACTAAAATTCTCTAAATAAAATCTCTTTTTTCGGCTTTTGGCCATCTTTTTGGGATATTGCCCCAATGTGCGGCGGGTGGCGTTATTCGCTCGCTGAGCTGCGGAGTTTTTTTCACCCGCGGTGGAGGGGGGGGGGGCTGCCTCTCCTACCCTCTGCGCATGCGCATCAAACTACTCACGTTCCACCCTCGAGGCCTCGAGATAAAAAGTGTTAGCGCTTCTCTAATAAAAGATTATTGCGCAAAGACCGGGAAGTCTTGGGCTGTGTTTTAGAACGGAATGCAACAGTATATCTCGGCTCTGTTTAATGCACCAGAAGCGTTTGCCTGCGAGAGTGCTTTCGTAATTGGCAACGCCTTTCAAATTTTCGTGAGAATCATCAACTCTGTGATGCGCTCTTATACTTTGTTTTATTTATGGTCGTGTTTATGGAAAACTTCCGGGCCCTTGTTACCTGCTAACCGTGTTTAATGGTTCTTTATACTTCCAGACATTCCTTTGCGTGGGAGGTCCTTCGTAACTTCTCACTAATTTTAGTTATTTCGGCGCAAACCGTTCGCCGACATACTTTAGGTAAAATTAAGAGTATACATTCGTTAAATGAATTTAAAAGTTTTAAGAATCATTTCGTCGTATATTAATTCTGCTTACCATCTACGTTTCTCCTTGTTTTTAATATATTTCATCTCTTACTCCTAGTATGGGAAAATTCTCAAAGAAATCGCCTTCCCAGGTAGAAAGCAGAGTGGAAATCACCGCATCCTAGGAGGAAAAGAGATGAATCCTGGTCTGTGAATTGATTTTATAGGAACTAAAATTTGTCACATTGAAGCAGAAAAAGCCATAATCAGATTTCTCCTAGTGCGATGTTCGTTCATTCTTGGTTCAACGCCGTTTCAATACGAGATTCCTCCACCAAACAGAAGAACATCGTCTGACTGAGCGAAGAAGCCTTTAACCCCTTCCACTCTGTTTCTCAGTGACTCACGTGGACTCTGTTTGGGGTGACCCCACACGTTCTACCCAAAAGTTAACCTTCGGACGCCATTTGAAATTATTAAGCAATGAAATGATGCTATTTATTTGCTTCATTTACTACTTCGTTCTAAAAATTCGAAGAAGAATATTTCCAGAAAAACATTCTAGCATATCCTCATAAACTATGCATAGGAGTTTATCGTACCATACGTGCATGAGAATGTCTGATACAAAGTTACTAACTCGGAATAGAAAATACGCCAAATTGTCATTCATATACAACGTAAAATTATAAAATCGAAATGAACACGTTCTTTAGAATTTTTCTTATAATTCAGAAATGTAACGTGGACTCTATTTGTGAGCATTTCTGCCCCATAAAAATCAAATTGCTTCGACCAAAGAAAGCGTAAAAACCTGAATAACTTACAACACATGTAAAGCTGGACATAAATAGCAAACCTAAAAGAAGTTCATGTGAATAATTGTCAGTATTGCAAAACATTATTTGCGCCTTGGGTGAGAAAAGACCCCAAACATAGTCTAAGGGTAAATCAGTTTTTGGAGAAGGGAAGTTTATTTTAACAACTAATTCCCTCCCAAAAATACAGTTATATTCGCTATCGCATTGCATACTAAGCCAATCACACGGCAATAATTCACAACACAATACAATATATTAATCAAAATACAATGTATTCTTCTTATTCCACCCAACTATTTATCAATGTGTATCACATCATTATTAATCCTACCTCTTCACTTATGTAAGAAAATTATGAGTGGGATATGAAGGTGAATGGATTGTTTTGTGATTTATGCCCGTAATCCTTCTATTTCCTTCTCCCCATCCCAGAACCTGCAAATACATTTTTCTATTTACCATTTCTACTCGTTCTCTAACTCATTGTCAGCATTGTTTCTTGTCTTCCTATCTCCATACACATTTTCAATCCATCATATCATTCTTCCCAAACATATTCACTATAAATTTATTCTCGCTTTGTTGCTAATGGTAACTAGTTATCATTTCGTTCCCTAACCTGAAACATGTGATAGACCACCTTGCTCTTATAATTACATTTCGTCTTCAAAATCACTGGAACTTCTGTCCTGTTTAATGGTATACATCTTTATCTTTTGAGTCCTTTATCTTACCGCCTGTTTTCTATTCTTACACATCCTTATCTCTATTTGTATTAACATCTATCTCCTCATCCCATATTATTCATCTCTGAATTGGAATATCATCTAATATTATGAAACGCGTCTCTATATTTTTTTCAAATCTGTCTTCTTTCCTCCATTTCCTTTCTTAATCTATATGCATTCCTGTCTCACTCATTCCCGGTTCCTTTATCAACATTTTTTAATATATCATGACCTTCACACCTGCCATGAACCTCATATTCATTCTTCCTACTTCATTCCAAACCAAGTATTCTGGCGTATAATATTGCTCACATAATCACAATTTAATAAACGTATCTTTAATTATCTCCACATTCCTTCCTTCTATGAACATACCACCGTTCACCACAACAGAACAGATCCAATGAAGCTATCAAACATTCCTTTCCCCGAACATTTGATCCTAAACCCGGAAGTGCCCGTAATAGGTCTGTGCGATCCATGCCACAGCTATTTGATTTTCCTGAATATTGCACTGTATTAGTCGTCTGATATTTTTGTTGTACTTTTCTGAGAACGCCTGGCCTTCTATTTTATTCCTTCCTCTGGATGCTTTCCCGCTTGTGAGCTCCTGACCTGAGCGGTACGTAGCATGGCATTATTTGCACTGTGACCGTGACTATGTCAAGTGCATATTCAGAAAACGTAACCATTTGCCTTGTCCAGGATCGACTGTCACAATTTCATCCTAAAGAGAAAGATGATGTGCCGGAGACGTCTGTGAAAAAATGCGACCTTTACAAAAAGGAAAAAAGAAAGACTTTCTAAATATTTTTGTGAAAAATAAAATATATGTTTGTTTAGAACATGCAAAAAGCATTTGTAGAAATTGTATTTATTATTATTTCATAATATAATAAGATGTTTAATGGTGTTTGCGTGTACTTTGTCAATTTTTACCTTTCTCTAAATAAGCAGATAAGTTTTCTGCAGTAGAATTCATCAACTGTTGCGTTGGAGGACATGTAGGAATTAAATCTTCTTCTTCTTCTGCACTTCAAGGATTAGGCGGTTGCCTGTTCCGTCTTCACATATCAAATCATCTTCTTCGTGGTCTTCCTACTCTCCTTCTTCCTCTGGGGTTGTACTCTAGCACTTGTTAGGTAGCCTATTGGGTTCCATTCTTTCTAAATGTTTTTTCCCATCTTGTTTGTATACAATTATTTAAACAAAATATATGTAATTATTGTCTTATATCTTTATTTATTTGTTTGTCTAGGAAAGTACAATCTTTTACTCTCCTTAAAAATTTCATCACTGCATCGGAATATTCATTTTTTCTTTTTGAGAGAGAATTCAATTTTCACTCTCATACAGGACTACTGGTGTTGCCATTGCTTTATAAAATTTTAACATTGTGTCTTTTCTAGTCTTATTTCTTAATGTTTTACGTGGCGTGCCGTATATATTGGAACATGTGCAATTTATATTTTATATCTTGACTCCGGTCGTAACTTACATCACATCCCAGATAATTGAATTTTTATATTGTTGGTTTTTTCAGGCATTTCTGTGTTCTAATTAGATAAACTCCTTTAAAAGCTATGACCTTGGTTTTTTGTTTTGATATTTTCATGTTATAATTTTTACACGTTACGTAGATTTGATTGAAGGAGTGTCATTTGGAAATCATTTTCCTTTTCATACATAATAACTTGGTCATCAGCAAATATCAGAGTATTGATGTAATTATTTCCGTTCAATCTGATACCTTGTTTGACTTTTAATTTCCATTCTCTATGAATATCGTCTATGTAGATGTTAAATAATATTGGGAAGAGGTTGCAACCTTGTTTTAATCCTTGGTTAGTTTTTAAAGGTTGTGATTGATGTGAGTTTATTTTTTAGAAACTATATTTACTTTAGAAACTAAATGAAATAAATATTTCAGTAAATAGAGCTTCAGATCATTCGCATTCACTAGGAGACACAGTTACATCTGAGAGATACATTGCAGGCGCTCCCGGTTAATGTTCCGCCACTTACATCATAGGTGCCATACATTTCTTACGCATCAGATTTAGTAAAAAGCAATTTAACAGCCTAGTTAAAACATGCAATAAGATTGCACTTTATCGTAATCAAGTACTTTCATTTCATTTCAACCGGCCAAGATGACTCTGAGGCAATTTCATTGTTGTCTGTGCAATGGTCATCTCCAAGAGCTGTAAGGTTCTCACCCCAGCGGAGGGGGCTTACGACGCTAGCTCCAAGGCTAGATCGATCTCGGTCGGTGTCTGGAGGGGGCGTGCTAGCCGGCTGCTACAATCAGTAGTTTTCCGTTGGGCCACCGATCAATATCAGCTGAATGCCGGAACATTGCCTTCCCAACAGGCTCCTCCCCCTTGCCCGCTCCTCTTCCTCTACACATACAACAACTACATGCATTACATAACCACACATGTCGGGAGGCCAGCAAAGCGCTTAGAGTCCACCCCAGTTGGGCCGTTGTGCTGCTGGGGGAGGGACATTGACGCTGAAATCTCCCTGAAGCTGACGTGTATGTTAGCTCCGGATCTTATTTTCTAGCGGGAGAGGAAAACCGACATCTACCTATCAATTGCACTACACTAGTGGCACAAATGACCATTTAAGTAGAGTCGCCAAGGTACCCTACAAAATCAATCCATCCATTGAGATACAGTGTACCAAGAAAGTCTCTCCGCACTGAGCTGAATCAGGGCATCGTATTAAAAACCGCATTTATGTTCTTAGCAAACAGGCCACAGGAACACAAGTATGCGAACGATACTTCCAGCATCTACTATGATTGGGGTGGGTTTGCAATTTACATTTTCAAGCCGTAGCTCGTGCTACCAACATAGCAATTTCTATTGAAAGTTCTCTCACCAGTCAGGTGTCTCTGGGGAGATTTTCCAGGTGCTCTTTATGAGAAGCCTTGAGATGGCATTGCTTGTTTTGTTGTTTTTTTTTCGTTCTGTTTGAAAAGATAATTTTATTAATTCAAACAAGTAAAACAAAGGGGTGGGTAATAAATAATTAGAAATGTCAATGCCAAGTATATAATACGAGTGTTAATAGGATATTAAAAATAAGTGAGCTAATTTTTTTTTATGATTTCTTTAATTTCAGAAAGCAATTTTTTCACTTCTGAGAGCGATTTTATAGAAATGCTGCTGATTGTTCTGTGAAAGCAACACAGTGACGGAAGGGTTTACAACCCAAAAATCTAAAGGGGAACATCCGGATTGGTGGAAATTGCTCACCCACTGGTGATGCTTTTCCGTTCAGAACATGAAATGCGATCTCATCATGAGGTCACAAAGTGACACCATATTTTATTTGTATATTCGGATTTCAATAAAAAAATGTGACATTTTATGTCACATATTTTTTCAGCAATGCAAAACCGTTAGACGCTTCTATATCGAATTGTCTGAATTGTATTTTTGATTGAAAAATATATTGCTCATATTGAGAATTACAAATGCAATATTTATTTCATAATAATGGTACTGATATATTTATACCGTTGCATAGCCTCTGTTGGAAGGGGGGATTCAAGAATCTACCTCCTCTCAGTAGCCGTGAATCTTTCTCCACAAGTGAATCATTCTCCACACGTTATTTTTAAAATCCCGTAAGTCACTCTTTTTTGCATTTTCGCTTTTTGTAAGAAAATAGAAGCTGCAGGATAGGCGCATCGTTCCATGTGTAAATCACGTACATGAGATGAAAAGAATGGCCGTGAGTGCATTGCAATGTTTTGTTTTCGTTTTGAAACTGTAAATCATTGACTTGCGGGGCATGTCTGTATATTTATGTATGTATACAGTGTGTATGACAGATATCACTGACAGATTTGGATTGGTTAAAAGAGATATTTAATACGTTAATATTCCTATGTACTATCATAGAAATACATATTTCGAGCAACTGTTTCTGTCATGTGAATCATGTTTGGTGTAGATGCACTTTGTCATTTCAAATAATATTTTAATAAATCTGTTAAATTACAAACTGAACCTTCAATGTGTATTTATTTACATGTTTATGTAAAATGTTTCTGATTATTTTTTAAAATACCTTAAGTCATTAATCATTAAATACGTCCAACAACTATTGTATTATTGACACAAATAAATTACATGTATCTAATTTCTTGTTTTCCCCCAACTTTACAATTCCTAACTTGCAGGGTTTCATAACCGATTCAAATATAGTATTTATTAATTCTTTATATTAAAAGTTGTTCAGGATCTTAATTGAAATGTTTAAAATAATTTGACTTTTTATATAAATATCAATTGATAAATAAAAAAGTTATTTTTACTGTAAATGAAAAGGTCTTTATAGGAAAACATCAAGTTGGCCAAACACTTCACCCAAAGCTCATCCTACAGAATAATCTATTTCTGTACGAGTCTTCTCTGAGGACTGGCTTTTAGAGAAACAAATAGGTCCTGAGATCGAGAGTTTTATAATGGCAATTCAAGACATAGTTATGAAGGCAAACTTCGAAAGAATTGTTTGGAACAAGGCGTAGTGGATATGTGTATGAGGTGTGAATTTGTAGGAGAAACTATGAAACACTTCAGAGCTGCATGCTCCTCCCCTCTTGCAGTACTTACTTGGAGAGGTGTAATCAAGTTGCTAAAATTGTGAAAGACAATGTGAGTTGAGCTTACTTTATCGGACGAAACACAATCACCATATTGTCAGTACACTCCTCCTCCAGTACAAAAATCAAGTTCCACTCACTTTGCAGTTAGACGGACCAATCCTAAGTGAACGTACTTCCATTACAATAGACTAGATATTCTCGTTAGAAATGAAAAATAAGTATGTAATAATAGACAAAGCAGTACCATCATCCCAGAACATAATACAGAAATGCATATATAAAATATTCGAAATATGAAAATCATTTTTATGAACCGAGACATATTTGGGAAATTGAAGGCTACAAAAACATCCCCATCAGTAAATCTTCACAAAATTAACAAAAATTCAACTACCCAAAATCATTCCGAACGTAGAACAAAGCACAGCTCTGATGCAAACAACTCATATTGTAAGAAAATTTAGGTCGTATTGTAAGTTCGTCGTATGTCCAGAAATGAAATGAACATATTTTTCTCAATCCGAACCTATAACTATGTACTAGAGAAAATAGCTCAGAAATAATAATAACAATAGTAATAACAGTATCAATAATAATAATAATAATAATAATAATAATAATAATAATAAACTATCCAACACGTGACAAGTGGATGTAGCAGCCACGCACAGTTGGAATACAAAAAGAGGCATGATCAAGTGGCGAAGCAGGTCCACCAATTATTGACATTAAGAACGGGCTTACTCGCCACTTCCGTGCCGTATTATAAATATGTGCCTCAGAATGTGCTTGAAAGTAGTGAGCACACACTCTACTGGGATCGCTCCATTATCACTGACAGACACGTCGGCGGCAATAGACCCGATATAACGTACATTGATAGAAACCATCAGCAGGTTTTCCTTATCGTTGTATCAATACCCAATACCCACAACATATCGGGAAAATATCAAGAGAATATCTAGAAGAATACCGAAGTCGCAACTCAGTGGAACTTCAGTAAAGTGACAACTGTGCCTATAATAATATTAGCTACAGGAGTGATCCCGAAAATGACACTTCGGGCACTGGAGTGTCTTCACTTGGATGCCAGGAATGTATATAATATGCAAAAGTCTGTAATTTTGAATACATGCCTTATTATCAGAAGCCATCTGAACCTTCAGTAAAGCAACCACACACCTGGTCATAATTCCTGTGTGTGGTTGACATACCGACCAGTAGATACTGTGATTAATGTAAGAAAACAATAATAAAAATTCCCCATGGTATTCAGATAAAAGCCATCAGCGAGCGCTCTAAGAACACTAAACATACGAAACCTCAAGTTGCTGTATACCAAGTGCTCAATGTTAACCTTAATCGGAGACGTGAATCCCAACTTGAACGATCGAAAAAACAGCTGTTTACGATTCGCCAGCTAATTACAATATAATTCAAATTGTCCTTGTTTTTATGGAGCTCTCAGCTTCGCTCAAGAGCGCAGTAAATTTGAAGGACAATCGCGAGGACGGGCCCTCGCCAGCGGAAGCACTTTCGCAGCCCTTATCAGCGAGGGCCGGCTCCTCTTGCGCTGCGCTCCGCGAGGCGGCGCGGCGCGGCGGGGGCGAATTGCGGCGTTAAATTTCCTGCCGATGCGCCCGCCACGAGGCGCGGCCGGGGCGCGACGCACATTGGGGCGAGACCTTAAAAAGCTGGCCAAAACATGAAAACTTCATCCTGATTGAATGAGGCGTTGTGTACAATGGGTTTTGGGCACGCTGATTACGATTCCAATGTGAAAATTGCAAAAATGGCGGATTAAAAATTTAAAAAACTTAATAAATGTGTTAATCATTAGAATCATTTGGCTGCACGAAATGCAGAATAGTATCTAATAACAGCTTATTTTGGTATTTCAATAGCTAAATCGTAAAGAGTTAAGTTTTTACAAATTTTGTTGTAGAACTTACGTTTTCTACTTAAAACCAAATTAGTTGTATCATTTTATATAAAACTTAATTATTAATTAAGCAATTTTAACATGCTTTCAGTATTTGTGATACATGTAAACATTTTACTCACCATCACGATTTTCGCATATTTTGAATGATGAAAGTTGCTCAAATCCAAAACGAGCTACTTCCTCAGCGGCAACGTTTCCAATTCTGCAGAACGTATCTGTGATGCCTCGGACCTTATCTAGCCGTGGAGTCAGGCAGTCTGGGAACTAGTCAACTCTACCGCTTCCTTAAAATTCTCTAAATGAAACCTTTTTCTCCACTTTTGGCCAGCCTTTTGCGGTCTTTCCCTACGTGCGCCGCGGAGTGGGCGGAGGCGGCGCCGCTCGCCTCTTAGCCACTTACTTTCGCGTCGCCGTAAATTTTTTGTCAATGTAAATAGACGTCGCGCTTTACAAGTGCGCGGTGGCTCGGCGCCGGCGCGCCACGCGTCTCCGGGAGGCGTGGGCGTAAAGATCTTGTCTAGATTGCGCGCGCGCTCGCGGGGGGGGGGGGAGGCGGCCGAAGATGACGTGGCGGCTCGTAAAGCGCGTGTTTTTACGGCTCACTCCTGTCCGGGCGTCGCCAGCGCCGCCTGTCGGCGCACGAGCGAACGATGGACGTGGAGCGGTGGGCGGGGCCCGGCTGCTTGGGAGGGGGTAGTTGTTATCCGTTCACTCTAAGAAAAAACCTGATCTAAACAAACTGGAGAAATATTTGCAGCGCAATACGATTCTGATTGGACAACTATCGCACTACTTTCGATGATGCGAGTAGCATACCCCACCAAATAAAGTGGAATAAGAGCTGTCATGCAAATATTATGTCAATGCAACTACTTTACTTACGAACAGTATGCTGCAAGAAGTGGTTGTCAATTATTTTTATACATTTATTGGCCTAAAATTCGGAAGTTCTTGATCACAATTCACAAGCTGCAATAATTTTACAAGCGTTGATGTTTTGTTTGTGCATTTATGTTCGTTTGATGCAAGTAATGCACTTTCGATCGAAAAGCACTAACTGCAAGGTCATCGTATGCTTCAATCTCGGGTTTTTTCCCCCTTTATTTTCTTCTCTGGTGTTTCTCGTTGCCTCTTGTCAGCAATCGCTTTCCGGAGTTTCAGTACACTGGATACGGATATTCCAGTGAACTTTGCGATTTGCATCACTAGTAACGACAGATTCTTATGCAATAACGAATTGAAAACATTCAGAACTATGCGCTTTTCGCTACACCGAAAAATTTTTCCACGCTTGTTTTTAATTATTGAAGAGCCAGCCACATTCTGAGACATTCTAAACCGAACTAAATAGCAGAGCCTCGCAGGCCGATCGTGGCGCGGCGCCGCGTCCCACTCGCCTCACACTCGTCGCTAAGCACCTTCTGGGCTGAACTGTAAGAGACTCGTAATCTTATCGCAAAGCAACACGCAGTCAGTTCACAATGGTCTCTTTTCTTGAAACTGTTGCTAAAGTTTTGACGCAAGATCAATTCAACGAACGATGGCTGATAAATTAGTTCTTATACGGAGAACTATTTAGCGTCAGGATCTGTACAACAGCAGAGCTCACACATCAGTCATCCTAGCACGCGTGCATTTTTTTCATCGAGATTTTTCTGAGTGAGAACGGATGACGCGAGGGGTGGGCAGGGTGGGGCGGGGTTGGAGGCGTTGGAGGACCATTGGAGATCGGCCCTCGCGAGGGGCGTATGGCCGGGTGGGGCGGGGAGGGCGGACAGGAGGGCGGTGGATGAGAGAGGCGGGGCAGTGTGGGGAGGGGCTGGGCGGACTGGAACGATGTACAGGATCGGCGGTGACGGGTGAACGGGGACAGATACGCCGAATCGGGGACGACCAGAAAGAAAAGGGTTTTGGCAAGAATGGTGCCTCAATGAACGAGCGGGAACAGATGAATTGGGACGAATCGGTATGCACGATTGGGGCTGCCCTATTCTGTCAGGATGGTCGGTGACAGACAAGTGCCTGAGGTGGGTGTGGGCGGGGACTGACGGGCGACACGGTCGGCCGAGGGCCACAAGTGGGGTCATCGGAGCCGAGGCTGTCGCGTGGGGCGGGGAGGATGGACAGGAGGGCGATGGCGGGGCGGGGCAGAGGACAGGGGGGATGGAGCTGGGCGGGGCGGCAGTCAAGGCGTCGGAGAGCGAATGGGGACTGTTAAGGCGGCGATATACTTAAGTTGTGTGACAGCAAATCTGTGATCATTGGTCCGAAGATCCGCAAATTTGTATTCCCGAGTTTTTGTCAAAAAGGAATATTCAGAAGAAATCAGAAACGACAAGTAATAAGTCTGTTAGCCCATCTTAGAGTTAGATTTACTTTTAACATTAAATATTGAAGAAATACGCAGTTTTACCTTTACTCGGTCGAAAGGAAATCGGTTACCTTTCTTGTATTATTCCATTGTGTAGGAGGCAATGCATATTCGCTCTCCTGCGACACGTCAAAAAGCGGATTTGTGGACAACAGGGCAGCACGGGCTTCAGAACTCGCGACACTCAGTGCAGCCGACACTGGCGTCTTCCTCCGCTTCCACGAGCGAGGCGACCCACCACCCAAATGGCTCTGCTGTTGGCTTTCAAAGAACGTGCGCCTGCTGCGTCTTAGAGGAAAGGAGCTAATTTCTTTGAATGTTCGAATGTTTACACTGCAGGAGTTTGCTGGCGCGCGGTCGCTTCCGCCCTCCGGGGAGGTGGTGCGCTCTTACGGCCGTCTGGAAAGTGGTTCCAGCAAATAATCTTGGACAAATTATTTTTCTCTCTGTATTGCAGTCAGCGGTTTCGAGGGAAAATTAAGTGTATACGCCCCGAATACGAGGCGTTTGAAATGTACACCCTTTGCTGTTAATTCATCCCCAAGAATGGTTATAGTTGTTTATATTCGAAATTAGGCGGCAAATTTGAATTAATTTGGATGCCTACGAGTAAGCCCTGACGGAAGAGACGAGGACGGTGTGGGCGCGGATATGGGACTGGGACTATAGTGGCAGGATGGTCAGGGTCGGGCAGGAGGGGATAGACAAGTCGTATGTGGGAGAACGGCAAGAAAGGTACCTCCACGGAGGAGCGGGAGCTGGTGTGCGACGGAAACACAGTCGTCGGGATGGACGGGCAGCGCAGGATCAGGCCAGCAGGGGCAGCGGTGGCGGCGGGCGCGGACTGAGGGCTCTCTACTGGGTCACCAGGGCCGAGGCTGGAGAAGGGCCATGGAAGGGCCATTGTCAATGCGTGGAGCGGAGGCTGCCGGGACGGGGACGAACGACGACATGGTCGCTTTCAGTTCAGGCCGGCGTGTACAAACCGGCATCTCTGCAAACATCTTACCCTTCATTGCAATGAAGTCTTAGGGACAGATTCTACAAACTTCTTGAAAATGCAAATCTTCTTGTCACGAGTCTAATAAAATATCTTATATTCGGTGTTTAACTAATACAAGTAGAAGTTCGACCTTTTATTCTAATAAAAATATCTTGCGAACCTACTACGAACTTATAAATTATGGAAATAAATTCTAATATCTACATTCGTTCTCAAATCTCTAAGTCTTCAATATGAATTTCAGCTCTTAATTCTTCAAGCCTGTGGCTTACAATATTTCCGAATAAAATAATTATTATACACTATTTAACCATCAATTATAATAAAAATCAATTATTTCAGAAAAATCAATGAAAATGGCTTGTTACAGTCTAATTCAATTTCCTTTATAATTTGTTTTAAAATTGCCTACATTGTTTGGAAACATTAAAATTTACGTACAAACCATTCACAGATAAGGCAAAAAAAATACAAAACATTTTAATCATATTCTTTCTTGTATCAATGGTATTTTCTTTTCATTTCTTTTGTTCACATTTTTCAATCATAAGCAAGTCATTTTCCCTTTGTATAAGTATGGACAAGCACATCACAGAATATAGGAATTAGAATTAAACAATTCTATTTGCCTTCCTACCCAAACAAATATCACCAAAAGCGCTTATAAGCTGTGTACCTTGGAGTAAACTCTTCTTGATTAACAAAAAAGACTTCGTTTTGACCACCATTTCGTAAAAAGTCTTCTTTATATTTTTCTGATACTAATTCACAACCAACACAGAAAGCGTGACTTCCAACATCGATACAAATCTGTGATAGAAGCGTCAAATCACCACGATCGAGGTCACTTACATGACGTTCATTGGAAAGTGTAGAATCATCTGGTTCCAAGTTCGAAGCACACACAACAAACAATTTTATATTTTAATGAAAATGCTTTTTAACCGCAGATATATACGAGGGAAAAGCTCAATTTCCTTATCCAAATAATTAATGTTGAAGCTACGCAACACTTTGGGGCGAATCTGCAATGAAACAAATTTCACTGAAGTGTAAGCACGAAGATTATTAAGTTAAAAAAGCTGATAATATATTATGAATGATATAAATATCGAAATTCAACTTTATGTAAAAACCTTCTCCACCATTTACGTGTGAAAGTTGTCGTTTCCTGTAATCCAAGCAAATAATAGGCCTTACACTATAATTATATAAAACCTTCGAGTTCTTCGAGATACTAGGTTCGAGTACCGACGGTGGCAGGATTTTCGACATTTGCTTGTCAGCTAGGTCGAATTCAGTCTAGGTCTGGAGGAGAATATTAGCTGCCGACTGCTTTGATCGCTAGTTTTCCGTGATTTCTCCGATCAATGCCAGGCGAATGCCGGAGCAGTACCCTCACAAACGGGCCACGAACCGCGCGCGATCTTTCCTTTCTCTTCCTTGTCCTATCCTCTCCCCTTACGCACACACTTACGCTAACTCGCACTAAACAAGCCCACATGCCGGGCGACTGGTCGGGAACCTAGAGCTTGTTCGGCTGGGGTGGTGCCCCGGTGGTGGGAGATACCTGGTTGGTGAAACCCCGCTAACCGACTTTAGGTCACCGCCGGATGTCACCGTACAGCAGAAGAAATATCACCGACACGTACCCAGCAAAAGCATGCACTATTTGACGTGCCCGAAATCACTAAATCAATCAATAGTTCACAACTATATGCAACACCTCGTGCATATTTAAGTTAACAAATGCATTAACGTAAATACGTGCATTTTATATATAAAGAAAAGAAAATGTTAGTTTCACTATTACAAAACGGCAAAAGAACATTAAAACTGAACGAACACTATTAACTCGAATGACTCCCGCCGGTGTCCGGGTCTGAAGCGTATGCGACTAAGCGACAGCGTTGCCAGAGCGGGAGTGCGTTCGGGGCCGACGGGAAAGACGTGCGTGTCCTTGCGGAGGGAGGGAGGAAGGAACGAGGAGGTGGTAGGGGGGGGGAGACCAGCTATTCTGCGCAGGAGCTGCGTGTGGCTGATTTCCAGACTTTTGAAGGTTCGTGCGTGACCGCCCACAAACGTCCAACTTGGGTAGAAAGGTTTTTGTCGTCCTCGACAGATGTGGAAAAGAGAATGCTCTTGAGGATTATGTCCACATGTGGAAAGTATAACACGAGTAAAAAAAAAACTTTGGCTTGGGAGAACTCATTTTGAAGTTTGGACCTACAATGAAAATTCGGAAAAGAAAGTCAGAAAGATTCATTTTGTGAAAAGAAATAAAAACTCGTACTGTTTTAATATCGGATTAGGTCAATAAAAGAGACATACAATGTAATATAAGATATGTGAATTTTTAATCGAAATGTAATTAAGGAATTAATTGAAATGTAAATGTAAATGAAATGGTATTGACCTAATCCCATGTTAATCCATCACAGACAAATATTAATTTTATCGTATCGTTGTATTTATACCAACAACGTTTTGTTAGAAAATTAAGTTATTTGTATTTATGTCAGAAGTTAAAGTTCAGATTAAGCGTTATTCTTGCAAAGCAAACGGTTCAGTAATGGAAAAATAATATTTTTATTCATCTTGCATTTTCGTATCCTACAGGTAATGCTGGTGATGGTAGAGGGTGCTTATATATGCGTATATTCTAGATCTAGAGGAAATTCACAATGCATCGAGTATCTTAAGAAGTGAACAAATATGGCTCATTTGTTACGTATTGCTCCCGCAGGGTGCGCCTGGTGCTAACCCTAGATTACAAATGCTTCCTCCGTCATGCGTTGGAAGCTTCCCCTACTCCTTCCCCGTTTCGGAAACTCTGGACTTTCATTGGGCGACTAGCCACTGAAATACACGTAAGTTTGTCCAATAGACTAAGTCTTTGTAGTTGCACGTCAGTGATATTTTTGTGCTTTATTGGCTAATAATGAAAATAACGGATATGAAAGTCTTTTCATGAAGCATCTAAGTTTTGTTCTGAAAATTTTGCAATCATAATTGGGACGGCGATTATAACATAGGTCGCGTGACGAGGTACTTCCAGGTACGTCGGACGCTTCTCGAAAGCCGTGTGTAGACAGCATCAAGCAAGTGTCTGCAGTGAATGTAAAGTTTTTAGGTGTATCTATAAAAACCTTTAAAATGTATTTGGTATCTCCATATCATCCGTGTTCAATCCATGAAATTTAGTGTTTCGCTGTAAAAATGAGTTTTTCTTTATTTTTACTCAAAGAAGTTTGTCAGTTACGCCTTTGTGACAATGCTTGGTACAAGGCGCCTTTGTAATCTGGAGTTGAGCGACGAAACCTCACGAAACTACTGAGCAGAGCAACCGGCCGTTCGAATTCATCTCGAGACAGGAATTCAATCCAGCTTTGTAGCTACTCTCGCAAATTGCGCCCCCGTTGCGCCCCGATCCTTAGGACCTCCAAGTCACTGATTCTGCAGGGAAAACATTGTTACCTGAGCTTTCGCATTCATTGTAGCTTAAAGGACGGTCCTTAAATTACTTTTTTAGAGTACATGCATGATATAAAATGTCTCTGTAAGTTCAGTGCACACAATATATTTTCTAATTTGTATCATGACGATTGGCTTCATTCGTAAATATTTGACCTACAATTTACATCTGTTAATTACCTAATGTTTATTGCATTAGTAGGAGAGAACTGTAAACAATCGGAAGATAATGAGTATGTTGATGAATTCAGCTCATAAATTGCATTTTACAAACAATAATTACGAATAGGATGTTCGACAAGTGTATGAATAGATTTTTTATGTGAAGACTGTGAAATATGGATCAAGAAGGGGAAGGGTTCGTTAATGAGCTGAGCTCGTTCACCGACATGCTTGCACGTCAGCAACGTATCCACTAGCTTCGCTGTTAATAAGCCACAACTTCATAACAGGGAAACTTCGTTGTTGGAAGTTGAGGGGTCGATGTTAAACTCCTCCAAACAAGAAATTTATTACTTTGTTCAATGCGTAGGACGAGATTTTTAACCATGATGTTTGAAGCATTCAAGAAACTAGTAGTGCTACAACAGCACATTCTCTCTCGCCTTATTTGCCATTTTCGAAAATTGATCTAGTTCAAAGAAAATGAGACTTGGACAATTTAAGCGTCTTTTGCTACATCAAAGGAAAAAAAATAATTAAAAAATTTGCATCCGTAAAAATATATAAATGAAAAAATTATAAACTTTAAAGATAAGGCAAAATTATGCGAAAACTAATCAGTTATTACAAATTTTTTATTACATTATATAATAATGTGTTGTTCAAAAAGACACTTTATCCCAGAAAAAAATATCTTTCGTAAATATTGTAGTTGGAGGAAAACGCAATTTTTTAAACTTTTTAATTTTTTGAAAATTTGACATAAATGAGATCAGCCATTTTTTTACAAACACTTCAGAAATATATAAATTATTTATTTTTACAGAATAAATTAATATAATTGTTGAGAAAGAAAAATTAACACAAAAATAAAATGCAGTCCAATGGTGTAAATTGTGCCCTTTTTTATAAAACAAATTGGGTGCCTAAAAGTAAACCAGTTACATGTTACTGGAGTGTTTATACGTTTCTTCAAAGCAAATTTTTGAATAGAAAGTAATTTTTCAAACCAAACCAACATTTGAGTGCTTATTGCCGCTCAACAATTCAGTATATCAAAGAAGTTTATTAGGCAAAATGAGCTTAAATTGTCTTATGAGTTAATTTTCGACGTTTCGACGTTTCCACTCTGGACATCTTGTATATATTTATATATTGTTAATGTTGTTTTCGATTTGTTGAATCAAATATTTAAATAACATTTGGAAAACATATGCGCCGTTTAATGCACACTTCATTTCGATTCGACACCAAATGACGGTATCCAATTATTTTCACGTTTTCATATTAGCTCTGGGAATTCACTGTTTGGTATTCATATGAAGCGCAGATGTATAGATCCGTGTGTCAATCCGTATAATGTGTAACACCAATGAATTTGTAATTTGTAGCAGTGCAGATGTTGTATGAAGGCCAAACAAGGCAATTTATTTATACCAAATGTAATTTTATCTCATAGCGAATCCAGCACTTAGTAAAATATTATTGTTCATTATGAAAATAATAAATACACACTTTGGTTATCCAAAATCGAACTTAAATGAACTGAAATCAGCTTCATAATAAACTGTAATTAGAACACAACTGTTATTTCACAAGTCTCGCAATCACATATACATAAAATTATATTGTCCCGATTCTCTCACTGTACTTTTACCGAAAGTTTGGGGCTAGTAGACATTTTTGGCTTATTTTATGTTTTTGGAACGCTTGATACGTATCAGAAATTTTCCATTTCGAAAACATAATGAATGATGCCTAAACACTACGAATATGATGTATCCCTTCTTGATTTTTGTCTTATAATTCGTTGAGTATACATATTTGATAGGAAAACAACAAAAATAAAGTATATAAAATGTTTTATACATACATTTACTACAATATATTTTCTAATGATGTCTGCTTAGACGAATATTTTGGGCATGCACTGAAAATGTATTCAGTTTACCATGACGACCTTGTTAACCACAATCGCTCATTATCCGAGAAAAACTAACTACGTTTAGGAAACTCCAATTTATTATTAGATACTTGCAATTAGCGATTATTATTATCTCATGTAGTTTAACTAATAGGTTGATTTCACTTTTCTAATTGTGATATAAATGGGTTTTCTTGCAACAAGGTAAGTACCCACGCTCTGTAGCACAGAAAATTAATAAACAATTTGGAGCTCAGTTTCCCCTCGCGAGTGGCTCTCAGAGAAGCAGAGAGAGCAAAGGGGGTGAGGGAGGGAGGGAGGGAGGGAGGGAGGGGCAGACGACGGTCGCCGATAACGAAACCCGGTAGTTCTTTGCCTGTGTTTCAGGGAACATTAGTCGGAGATCGTCTACATCGGATAACTGTCTTTCGGTTTGGGAAGAAAGGTTTCCTTTTGTAGATACCGTAAGTGGCGGAGTGTTTAGTGTATGCTAAAGAATTGCAGTGTTTTAGAGACTTCAACGGATGCATTACGCAGCTTTACAAAATTTTCAATGCAATCATGAAATGAGAAAAGGATTTTGCATGTAGATGATTATGGAAAAGAAATTGAAAATAACGAGGATTTACAACAATCTCACACAAAACTGAACTGTACAAAAATCAAGCCTCGAGTCCAAATTCTCCCACGTGATCTCTCCCGGGTATCTATTTGTACCTATTTGTTAACATTAATAATAATAATAATAATAATAATAATAATAATGTCTTTAATAATAATGACATTAACTACATAGGCACACAAAATAAAACAAGTTTTCAGATCCAAAGACTTGACACTTCTTTCTCTGTGTATGTTGACTCGCTTCATTCTATTCTGAAGCCAGAATTGCGCCACCACCCTCCAGTTTTTTTTAAATCGCCACCGTAAAATTGTAAACTTTATTGTTATTCGCAATTTAAAAAAAGGTGGAAGGTGGTGTGGCAATTCTGACTTCAGACTCGGATTCAGCGCTTTGACATACATAAAGGAACGTATGTCAAGCCAACCCCCGAAAACAAAAAAAAATACAATGTCACGGTGGTTTTCTTGCGAATAAAAAAACTGGAGGGTGGAGGCACAATTCTAGCTTCAGATTCGGATTCAGTGCGTTGACATACAGAGAGAAACATGTGTTAAGTCTTTGAGCATTTTCTTTTTTACTTATTTACATCTTTTTTTAATTTTGTGTGCCTGTGTTATTGATTCGGGACGAACTAAAATTGTTCTTTTATATATAATTGCATACAATATTGTATTAGAATGTTAAAACTGTCCTCTCCAAAAATGTGAAGTGTGAGAACAATAGAAGTGAAATTACAGTACTGGTTGCGATAAATAGAGGTATATAAGTATTAATATATCGTAATAAATATTGCTATGAAAGGAAGTGAATAGTGTTATGAAATAATGCACTTTCTATTTTTTAATTTTTCGTATTATCATCTAATCATAAACATTTAAATAATAATTACTAAAAAACGTAACCCCACTTCTGTACCATCATTCAAACACTGTACGCCGCGTCCGGCACTGGCTTCGCTCCGCGGCTCGGTTGCGAGCAGATCTTTGTGACGTCACAGAGCGTCGAGTTGGCAGCCCTGCCTTATCCCATGGCCGGGAATCTGAATCATTGCTGGTCAGGCAAGGCCCGTTGCGGGCTGTCGAGCCATAGGACAAATGCGTCTTTTAGACAATAATCTGATAATACGTTACAAAAGCTTCCTATGTGAAGTGGTAATTACAAAAGACAAATGATGAGTGACAAGGCGAAATGAGAGTTTGAGAAAACCTTCGGCTTCAGGATCAAAAATCTTCAAAACATCGTACATTGCACAAATTATAACGGTTAATAACTGTTATTCGGTTTGATATTACCTAGTATATTTTATTAATTTTATAGTTAGGTCCAAGTCCATAAAAGTTGGTGAGTGTTCCATTAAAATAATAATGATTGTGGGTTAGTAATTAAAACAGTTGTGACTGCATTCAAGAAATAAAATGTGTGACCTCTTTTACTCAGTGAAAGAATGCACGTGAAATACACGAATGTTCTGCTGTGATGTATGTGATACACAATTATGAAATATTGATAGAATTGTGTTGTCACAATATTCGAAGTCTGACTACCGTAACAAAATATATGAAGGTCTATCAAAATCCTCTCCTTGAAAATGAATCGATCAAAACTTACTACATGCACTGTGTTTCCAGTTGTATTTTTGCACATCTCTAAATCACAGTGCTTTCCTCTGTAGTAGGGAGAGAAAAATCACGACAGTTCACCGACATCTTCAAATTTTACTAACTTCTTCAAACCATATAAAGAAACTACTCACACGTGAAAAGTAATTCACGTCTTTTCCGAACGATTTGTACAGCAATAAGCCACACAAGCAACCATGACGAACTGTTACAAAAGCTTATTTATCTAATCAAGGGTTTTAAATATTAAAAACTATGACAACTAACACGCCACGAGGACATCTACAAGCATTTTTGGGTACAGCCTCGTTGCTTCAAGTGGCTTTGAGTTTGTGTCGTCGAGCCATCCCCCTGTATTCCTAGCTCCATGAGCGTAGTCGTCCCGCAATGACCCAGTGGCCGTGAGCGCTGATCCTTCGGAGAAGGTTGTGCAGAGGTTGATGAAAGCCCGGCACTCTCAACTATTTTAAGCGCGGCGGATTATCTCAAGGCCTCCTGTGCCAAGGAGCCTGTCTGCAGGCCCAGCGCCCAAGTGGCCGATAACGCAATTTAGGGGCTTAGCCGGAGCCTGTGCGCTCTTTGAAGCTCAATCTTTTGCCCGTCAGGCGGGCTCAGGACGAGCTTCGGGCGGTCTGCCGTGTTTGTTTGGCCGTGAAGGATATTGCTGAACGGTAGAAATAGTGGCTTGTTTGTGAAGGCAGTGCACCCGGTGAAAATGCTTGCCACAAAACAAGCTTTCAGGTCGTGTGAGAGTAACAGCAAGAATTTGCGTAGCGTGAAAACTGATATTGTATATAATATTCGCCCACAGGGGCCTTTACGCTAAATTCACGTTAGAGGAATACCAGAATTCAACGGAGGTTTTGCTCGGCTTATCGTAAAACGATATAGTGCATGCTTGAGACAACTACGTCATCTATGTAGCTAATGTTAAGACTGTTTTGCAGTTTGTTTTCGTTCTAAATCTTCGTAGTTCTGATCTGTCACAACAGACACTGTCACCAACACTAAATTCCCGTTAATGCTGTATCCTCTTGATTCGCATTACTCCGACTACGACTGTCTCTATGATAGCGACAAATATTCCTAATTTATCAGGTCCTCTAACGTGTACGACAAACATTAAATAGTGGAAATGGTAACACTCTGTAACTAAGTGTATGTAGATATTCTTAAACTAGTCGTATAAGCAAACAGATGCGGATCTAAATCATTGGATGTTCAAATTTGACGAATGTTGTACCTTGGTTGTTAAAATTCAGAACAACTTCTATTAATGTAACTTTCTGAAGGAACACGATGTGCAAAACGCAGTCAGCATATCAAACAAACATCACATTAAACATCAAATGGTAGCGTAATTGTCTTTTAGCAGATAATGCTATCTGATATCACGCTGTGGAAAACTTTTCTTATTCTTCAAAGCAAAACATATCTTCTCTAAGAATGCAACTAAGTAAAGGATAGTTTTTGAAATAAAGTCTTAATATTTGAGTGCTTTTATTTTTTATTGCTCCTGTATTGTTTGCAGTCATCCAGTGTGATGTGACATCAAGAAAGGGACATTATGAATAGTAATTTTCGGTAATTGCATTCTGTTTCCATTTTTCTTTCTGATGTATCTTCATTTCGCGCTCAGTTTCTTCGATACCATGGTTTCACAACTGGTGTATTATTCTGTTCACACTATACAATATTTATTTGCAGTCCAAATTGTAATCGTACTCTTACGAGTATTCAGTCCGATCACAAGAAAGAGCAGTATAATTTTCCTGCAGAAAAGATAGCTCTTAAACTGCTTTCGGGTGCTATAAAAATAAATAACATATTGGATATTATCTATGAATATTATGGTATTTGTTAGCTTTTCTGGACCTCTTGAATTATAAAGGGATGGATTTGTTGTTTCTTGAGTTAAGGTCATGGTAGAAAAAAATAATTGTACATAATTTTCTTTTCTTTTTGGCTTCAACATTTCGGCCCTTTATCGGGCATTCATCTGGGATAGAATTATGTTACAGTTAGTTGTTTACAGGGTTACATCTTACAGGTTTGTTGTTTACTCCTGTACACAATACAATACAAAAACGAAAAAGAATGTAGAATTATTTCCTACCATGACGTAAACTCAAGAAACACAAATCCACGCCCATGAATATTATACTATTTATGTAATGTTTTTTTAATTTGTTTGTTTCGAAAATGCCTGAAATTATCGTAAATCCATGTTATCCACTTTGAATTCGCAACCGTTGCAATTCTGCGGTCGTTAATCTATGTACCGTAGTTTATCTATTGTTTTCTTTGAAATTGAGTAGGATCGTCTTGTTTTGCGAGAAGCATTTACAGAGGCACATCACTGAGGATCCATAACGATATCTCCCTGAAAAGAAGATACGTTTCTGCCAATGAAAGTTTTATCCATAGTTCTCCAGAGAAAAAATGCTCCGTCATCTTAGAACTCATCTATCCTCATTCTTCCAATTTTCTGACGTCCTTGTTCGTCGGAGCAGCCTCCACCACAGAAGCGACCCGTATGGCTCTTAGATCGATGAGGAGAGCTGAAATACAATTATTTCCATTGTCTTCAGATGACATATCTAAAATAATTTCATCCGCATGGATTTATTATTTAAAATGATTTGTGAATTACGAAATATTTCTGGCAAAATATATTTCATAGACGAGCCTCCTATCTAAAGGAATTCCTACGGATAGCTCTCTATAATAAAAAGGGATCATACAAAAGCAAAAGTTTCAAAGCTATTATTTGGATTTTAAAATATTTTTAATATTAGAAAAAAAATTATCCTTTTTTATTACAACTCTGTGTAGCAGTATACATTTCTTTAAAAGTTTCATGAAAGTAACTTGGAATTGTTCATGCAAAATATAGATAAGAGTATCAGACAAGGAGTGATCAAAAAACGACCGGTCTGAGCTCACAGTGCGCTAACCGCTCTTTGGAGCGAAACCAGGCAGATTGCGCTGGGCATCTTTTAGTGCCACACCACCACCTCGCCCGCCGCTGCAGATTGACTCATTGCGTAGCAACGACCATTCGCGTCGAAACCTGCTCCACCCTACTGCACAATTTTCTTCGACGTGACAATGAAAGATTTGGAGGAACAGCGCGTTTGTGCGAAGTTTTGTTTAAAACTTGGAAAAGTGTGCAACGGAGACTTTCATAAAGATTCAGGAAGCTTTTGGAGACATTTCTGAGTCGCACACAGCAGCGTTTTGAATGGCACAACCGTTTCAAAGATGGTGGAACTTCAACAGATGAAGATTCGCAAAGTGAACGTCTCTCAAAGTCGACAAACGACACCCACGTGAAATTGGTTGAATTGAATTGAATTGTTGCTTTATTTTACGTGGAGAGACTCAGGCCACCAGGCCTGCTCTTCCGTCTGACCATCGAAATTTTGCTACGCTCCTTTCACCACTAGAGGAGAAAGGAGGTATTTCTTGACCGATGAAACGGGTGATTTGAATTTAGCTCAGAGTCTTCATTTAAGCTGGAGGATCTTCCCATGCAGTAAATCTACTAACATGGAACAACTATTCGATGGACCCCTATTCATCGGATAGGGCCCCATCGAACTTTTCCTGAACTCCATACTGCCCTTAAAAGAAGCCGATTTGAGTCCATTGTAGACATTCAACAAAATTGTACACCTGACCTCAAAAGGATTCCGGGAGCAGCGTTTCAGGCGGCGTTTCAGAGCTGGAAGAACAGGAGGAACACCGGCGAACAGGTGTTACTAGCGAAGGATAGTATTTTGAAGGGGAGAAGTTTGATTAAAATGTTTGTGTAGAAATAAACGTGTCATTGGAATAGTCCGTTCTTTTTTTCTTGTAACACCTTGTATATGGCAGGGAACTCGTGTATTTTGAATTCTTAAATACAAATAAACATTTACGACATACGTATTGCAAGAACAAACGTATTACAACACGAGTGGAAATGTTACGTTAACTCCTTCAAAATTGCAGCCACATCTCATAACGTCACCTCGAAACGTCTCACATGCAATGCATCACTTTCCGTCGTTACAACATAAATTACAATTACGGCTTCAGAGAACCCCATGTATTTCCATTGAATTATCGAAATCGATTTCCATCTGCATTACATAAGTTTCTATACATTTCGTACTACGTTTATTACTTCGTGAATACGTACTTTACAAGAAAACAGAAAGCAGTTTTCATTCACTGAAAAATGGGATATCTTTTCAGCACTTCTTTTACAACTAGCGGTTCGGTTTCAACCTTTCCCATTCCCTTCTAACCATGACACCTTCTAGTGCGCCTGCCCTCCGAGGAGTGTGAACCTCCCCGCTCTGCCCTCCCCCTCTCTTTGAGCGAGGTCTTCCGCCCTCCGCCCCCACCCCCACATCTGCCCCCTCTCTTGACCCTCTTCCCCGCCCCTACCTCCGCCCCGCCCCGTCCCCACTCCCCCCCCCCGCTTTGCGCCCGCCCCGCCCCCGCCCCCGCCGTGACAGCCACTTCCCTACTCCCCGTGCGGAGCGACGCGGCGCCGCCGCCGTCCATTAGCGGAAGGCAGCTGGCTATCCGACGCCCTCTCGCGCCGCCGCCACCGCGGCCGCTGCCACTCCCTTGCTTCCCACCTCAGTCTGCTTCTCGGCCCCCGTCTACGTCATCGCCTTGCGACCTACACCATCGTCTTGCCCTGTGCCCTACGTGAAACGCCCTGCGTCGTACGCTTTTCGTCATGCACATCGCGTCATTCGCATTACGTCATACGCCTTTCGTCTAACCCCTTGCGTCACATGCCTTACGCTTTACGCCTTACACTTTAAGGCTTACGATTTGCGCCTTACGCTTTATTACTTTCGCTTTACGTCTTACGTTTTTCACGCCATACGCTTTATGTCTTACACTGAACGCCTTACTTCTTACACAGAAAGCGTTACGCTTAAAGTCTTATGTTTTACGCTTAATGTCTTTCGCTTTACCTCCAATGCTTTATGCCTTACGTCTTGAAGCTTCGGACACCAACCACCGCTCTACCTCGTCTTCTTCCTCTGATTCCTCTTTTGTCTGTATTCCTTTCCTCGCCCACTCTTCCGAAACCCACACCATCACCACCACTACCACCGCCATTATCGCAGCTTCCATGGCCACTGTAACTGCCACTGTCATCCCCACTGTGCAAGTCACGTGATTTGTCAATGCTCGGGTATTTTCCACTTCTATCATTTGAGATTTTGCTACAGTCCATCGCCACTTCCTCCACACATATCATGATCCCCGATTCAGAGACATCAGTACCCAACCTTGATAAGAGAAACAAGCAATTTCATCAGGAAATCAAAATCGAAATCAAGAAATCAGTCTGTAGAGGCAGGAAATAAGAGGGTCCCGTCGCGAGGGACGTACCGTGGAGGTGCAGGAATCGATAGGAAGGAGTCAGTACACCGATAAGGGCGGAACAAGGGATGGGCAGCGAGAGGGGGGGCGTTCACGATGGCGTCACGCGCCCTCATAACGCTCGGCGGGCGGCGCGGGGCGGCGGCGGCGGCTGTTGGGGCGAGATTCCTTTTACAGCGCTCGTAAAAAGGCCCATTTCCGCGGCCGCTGCCGCTGTTACGAGCACCGCGTCGCTCTGCCAGCGCGACCTTCGGCGCGGCCCATTCGCGGACGTCGCCTCCCCTTCGGCGGAGGCCCTTCGGCGGAGGCCCTTCGGCGGAGGCCCTTCGGCGGAGGCCCTTCGGCGGAGGCCCTTCGGCGGAGGCCCTTCGGCGGAGGCCCTTCGGCGGAGGCCCTTCGGCGGAGGCCCTTCGGCGGAGGCCCTTCGGCGGAGGCCCCTTCGGCGGAGGCCCTTCGGCGGAGGCCCTTCGGCGGAGGCCCTTCGGCGGAGGCCCTTCGGCGGAGGCCCTTCGGCGGAGGCCCTTCGGCGGAGGCCCTTCGGCGGAGGCCCTTCGGCGGAGGCCCTTCGGCGGAGGCCCTTCGGCGGAGGCCCTTCGGCGGAGGCCCTTCGGCGGAGGCCCTTCGGCGGAGGCCCTTCGGCGGAGGCCCTTCGGCGGAGGCCCTTCGGCGGAGGCCCTTCGGCGGAGGCCCTTCGGCGGAGGCCCTTCGGCGGAGGCCCTTCGGCGGAGGCCCTTCGGCGGAGGCCCTTCGGCGGAGGCCCTTCGGCGGAGGCCCTTCGGCGGAGGCCCTTCGGCGGAGGCCCTTCGGCGGAGGCCCTTCGGCGGAGGCCCTTCGGCGGAGGCCCTTCGGCGGAGGCCCTTCGGCGGAGGCCCTTCGGCGGAGGCCCTTCGGCGGAGGCCCTTCGGCGGAGGCCCTTCGGCGGAGGCCCTTCGGCGGAGGCCCTTCGGCGGAGGCCCTCGGCGGAGGCCCTTCGGCGAGGCCCTTCGGCGGAGGCCCTTCGGCGGAGGCCCTTCGGCGGAGGCCCCTTCGGCGGAGGCCCTTCGGCGGAGGCCCTTCGGCGGAGGCCCTTCGGCGGAGGCCCTTCGGCGGAGGCCCTTCGGCGGAGGCCCTTCGGCGGAGGCCCTTCGGCGGAGGCCCTTCGGCGGAGGCCCTTCGGCGGAGGCCCTTCGGCGGAGGCCCTTCGGCGGAGGCCCTTCGGCGGAGGCCCTTCGGCGGAGGCCCTTCGGCGGAGGCCCTTCGGCGGAGGCCCTTCGGCGGAGGCCCTTCGGCGGAGGCCGCAGCGAACCGTTTCCAGTCACCATTGGCTTCCGGTCTCGTCCTCTGCCTCGATAGAGCGCCATGAGCCTTGTCTGACCAGCCCAACACAGGAACACATCGTCACATCGAAATATGTTCGGGACGTTTGTAATGAAAGGGCACACGTATAATTTTGCCCCGGCCGGGAGTCGAATCCGGGGTAGGGCCGAGGAAAGCGGTTGTGTTTCCTACGGAATTTCAACTTTTGTGGGTGTTTTATAATATTTTGGAAGGCACTTGTACAATGTGGCATGTGTTCCTGTAAACGTTGGAAGTTAGTTTTCAATTTCAAATAATTTTCATTTATAAAACAATGATTTGAGAAGAGCTGAATTGTTCCCGTTGGTACGCATACTAAATATTATTTGTGTAGTTTTTGGTCTTATTTTTCAAAACTCTGAACTATTGAACATCCTATCATCCTAATAGGCTACCTTTTGGGATTATATTGAGGTTTCCTATTACACAGTTGCTTGCAAACAAAATAATTTTAATTTTGGTCAAAACTCTCGTCTGCGACTTCAACTGACTCGATTTGTGGATTTCTGGTTTACGTAGCAAAGCTGTTACGCCCGGGAAAATTTGGATTCTTTTATGCCGGATCCTAAAACGTCACATGGTCAGGGCATTTCAGACTTCGATTTTTAGTGCAAGTTACATATGTTGTTTACTCCACCATTTACAAACTTCCTGTGTTTACGTTTATCATAAATTCAGTTGTAACTTAAAGTTGCATATTTGTTACTACCAACTCCTCTCGCATACTAATCTAAAGCCTTGCTAAATATTGAAACACTTCAACCGAAAGTCTAGCACCTGGCGCGGATATTTGAAAGTGGCTGTACCCTCTAAATTCTTTTATTGAAGGGAGTTTCTTACCTCTGTTCCTCCCGCAGAATTACTTGCTGGCAGTGTTGGCTCTGCTTGACGTCACCTCAACCGACTCGTTACAAACAGTAAATGTGGCGTAACCTTTGCCCTGAGCAGAATACCTTATTACTAGGGAGCGGTTTGCTATGATTTTGCATTTTTTGTGTGTATCTTTAGGGAATAGGTAAGTGAAATTTCTTGACATTTTGTTAGAATTGGATGCTACGTAGGTTAATACGTTAGTGCAAATTTGTACATATTTGGCCGATTTGTCCTATTAGTGTATATTTGTGTAATTATAGGGGAATATTTCGTTTAAATAGAAATGTGTCTGTAAAATGTTTAAATTTCTCATACGATCTATTTATATATGAGGGTACATCGATTGCAGAGTTTGCGCTTTACATAATTTGACGTTTCCGGGTTTGTAGGCCGTGGAGACTGATTTCGCTTGTAACTGTGGCAGGCATCATCAGTGGCTTTGCTGGCGGGGGCGAAGTGTCCTTCTTGGCAGCATCGCGTTGACTGACGCCCCCGCGGCTCTGGGACCCGTACTTATGGTGACGGGCGAGGTTCGCGCGCTGGCTGATGATTGGGCCAGGTCAGCGGTACGGGTTGGCTGCCGAGTTTTGGTGTAACGGAGTGCTGGGTATCATGTACTGTTTAATTTTTCACCTTCTTCTTTTCTGTTAAAATTGTTCTTGTGTTTGTAAATCTCGATGGCTTCCGTTTTGAGTCTCTTGTAGTAGTGTGGTGGCGGAGAGAACATCCGTCGCTTCAAAGCGCATGTCGTATCCGCGTCCCGACAGCGCATGTCCTAGACGGCAGTTCCTTTTGTGTTTTTTATACGAGAATTGAAACTTCTCCCTGTAGTACCTATGCATACGAAACCGCAAGAGCAAGGAATTCTGAACACTCCGGTTTGAGACATACGGTCCTGGGGATCTTTGGCTGAGCGCAATATGATTCGAAATTGTTGGGTGGGTTTGCAGATTGTCCTAACCCTGTGTCTTGTTAACAGTGTCCTTATGCGGTTCGTTACTTTCTTCACATAGGGCAGGAAAAATGTAGCGTGTGTTGTATCTTCTTTTTGATTATTCAACGGTTTTCCTCTTCGGGTGTAGAGCTCGTCTTCCTTCGCTGGGATTGTAACCGTAGGCCTATAATGCATTCTCGAGGGTTTGTAGTTCTTCTGGCAGGCGGTCAGGTGCGCAAATGCGTTTAGCACGGTCGTAAAGAGTTTTAATCATAGCGCGTTTTTTTGGCAGGAATGATGATTTGACGTTTTGTGTAAATAACGATCCGTGTGCTTAGTTTTCCGGTAAACTTTATGTCCAAGAGATCCATCTGGATTGACCAAAACATCTAAGAAAGCTACTTGTTTATCTTTTTCCACCTCCATGTTAAATTGAAGTCTTGGGAGGGAGGGATTTCTGACGATAGGGAGTTGCGTGTCACAAGAAGATTGAACCCGATAACCAAAAACTGATTTCATATTCGAATTCTGCGACCAAATTTTAGCTAAGAATATCATTTACATTCTTTGTTACAAAAATTCTGTTATTCAGTGATATTGTGTTACATCCTCTTGCTATAGCCCCCTTAAGCTAACTGACTATCCGAAAAAAATTAAACATTTTATATCCCTTGTACATCTGATTTGTTCATGTTTTTAGAGATGAATAAATAAAAAAATCTGTATTTGTCTATAAATAATGGGCTTAAGTGCAGGTTTTACTTCAAACAGCATAACTGTTCAACAAATTTATATATTTTGAAAATTCTTTTTTAAATTAATTATAATCGTCTATTCTTCTAAATTAGCTAGAATGGTATAGATACTACGAAAACTAAAGAGACAGGATTTGATTATTTGAGAAAAATAATTGGTTATAAATTTATTGTAGACATTTCTGTTCATATAACTAAAACTCTTGGTGACACGTTAACAATTCTAGTTTATTCATTAGAACAAGTCAGGGGTTACATGCTGCAAAAATATTACACTTTATAGTTTATGATTAAGTTTATGATACCTGACATTAAGTTTATGATGCCTGACGTGCATGAATGTACTGAAAATTCGGAATTCGGAAAAATACATCTGATGTTCATTCACTAAGGCTTTGACAGTTGACACTCTCATCAGAAAAAAAAAAATATTTTCTCAAAAATTAAGCAACGAATAAAAAATAATTTGAAGCATTTAAAAGAGAATAAAACGGAGCGTACGACTCAACAATAATTGTAAACCATGAACTTTCACGATTTCGCATCGTTTTGAGGTAGACGGCTCCCTGATCGCCCCTTCTTCACCTCCTCCCCGCGTGACGTCCGCCATCGCAGCGCCACCGCGCGCCCGCTTTACGAGCGCTCGAAGGCTCCGCGCTCCGTCGCCCCGCCCACCTGTTGCCGCCGCCCACGCGCTCAAAGGTCATCCGCTCCCGCCTCTGTCTCGCCCACACCCACCTCCCGCATCAGGAGGATTCCGTCAGAGGTAGACAGACCGGGAGAGGTGGCTCAGGGCATCAACTGACGTCACCGCAGTGCCCCTGACCGGGAGGTTCGACTCCCGACGGTGGCAGGATTTTCGTCCCTAGCTAGTAGCTAGGTTTAATTCAGACACTGTGAGGCGGCGGATTCTAGCGGTCGGCGGCTCTATCGGTGGTTTTCAGCGTTTCTCCACGCCAACACCACGCGAACGCCCGAGCAGTACCCTAACAAACGGGCCAGGGACTACTCGCGATCTTTCCTACCTCTTCCTCGTCCTGTCCTCACCCCCTTACACACACACACACACACACACACACACACACACACTAACATGCACTACACTACCAAACACGGGGGGAGATCGGTCGGGAACTTGGAGCTTGTCCCGGCTGGGGCGGTGCCTGGCTGGTTGCGGAAAACCCTGCTAGCAGACGGTAATTCGGCGCCGGATCTCGCCATACAGCGGTGGAGCATCACCGTCATCGCTCGAGTAAAAAAAATCATTACAATTCCGGGACTAATGACCTCAGTAGTTGACGCGTCGAGAATCACAAACAACTAACCAACCCGTCATCAAAGGTAGAGCTCTGCATTCGAGCGAAAACGAGCGATCGAGTCTCGCGTGCAGCACAGTCGATTGTCGCCGAGCGCATCTGCAGCACTGTCGAGTGTCGCCGAGCTCTCGATGCGTCTGCGGGTTTTAAAGTCGCAGTTTTAAAGTCGTGTCTGGAGAGGGAGAGAACAGCGAGTGCGCGCGAGCCGATAAAATAGTAGAGAAGGCCGACTTCTAAACAAAGGGCTGTGAGCGCCCTCCGTGTGCTCCTCCCCGGCGATCAGGAGTCAGTCTCGCGCACACCCGCCCCCGAAGTCAAGGTTCTTGCTGCTCTGATCGGTAGTTTTCCGTGATTTTTTTTTTTCGATCAATACCAGGCAAATGCCTGAGCAGTCTTCTAACAAGGCGACTTTTCTTCCTCTTCCTTGTCCTATCCTCACCACCTGACTTGCACGCACTTCCCTCATGGGTGAGGAGAGCAGAGCTTGTTCCGGCGGCGGCTGGGGAGTGCTCCGCCGGGTGAGGCAGATGGACGGGGTGGCTCCCAAGCTGCCAAGCGGCTGAATCCCACGGGCTCGCGAGGGAGAAATACCGCCCCTTCGCTTTTCTATAACACGAACTACTCTTACGAAGCTAACGGCGGTTGCAGATGACTCGTTCGAGAACCCGACACAATCGAATGAATCGACGCACACTCGGATCGCGCCTTGTTCCTGGCCACCGCCTCCGCAGCGCCCCCACCTGACCATCACCTCACCGGTACACATAAGCGTCCTCAGCGCGAGTCCGTGGCGTATTGACGCCGCGTCGGTGGCTCAGAGGTCGACGTTTCGCCCTGTCATGTCCCTCTAAATACAGTAATATACTAATTTAACTAAATACAGTAAATACAGAATTTTGCAACAAAGAAATCTAGAAAAGGTCCAGCGTAGAGCATCAAAATTTACTTTCAGGAGTACCAAGAATAAAGGGGTATGGGAGTCACTCGAAAGGAGGAGATTAAAGTCAAGTCTCTCTGCAATGTATAAAGCGTACACAGGCCTTCGAGAGTTGAAAGAAATTCAAAGTCGATTAGGGAAACGTACATACTTGGGCTGAGCGGATCAGATGCACAAAATTCAGACAAGCATTCAGAAAACGGACGTTGGGAAATATTCATTCGCAAATCGCACTATTAGGTACTGGAATGGTTTGCCTGTGACAATCTTCCATCCCTTTCCTCAAAGCCTGAGCAAATTTAAAAATAAATTAGTTTCTTGAATGTAGATATGTTATAAATATATTTAATAAAATTCAGTGTAATTAACTATGTCTTCTATGTAATTAAGTATTATTATTATTGTTATTATTATTGTTGTTATTATTAATGTTATTATTATCACTATCATTATCATTATTATATGCAGTGCAGTAGCGTGAAGTGCAGTGACGTTGTGCAACTGAGAGAAACGAGTGAGTAAGAAAGACATTACAGCTCGCTGTACCGCAGTGCGGTGAAGTGAAATTTGGTGAAGTGGAGTTCTATGAAAGATTACACGGTGAAATGTTCACGTGATTTTGTAAGTTTGCTGATTTTGTATAGTTGTTAAGTTCTGTAATGTTAAGTTAGTGTATTCTGTCACCAAGTTCTCACACTTAATTGCAGAATTATTAATCAATCTAAACGTGGCCTGAGCCAATCACGGCGCCCAGGCCGCGCAGCACTGCGTCATGCCAGGCGAACCGTCGGCCGCTGAGCCTCGGGGCTTCGCCGCCGCAGCGTCACTGCGTTGTCAAGTGAAGCGCGCGCCCCCACGCGGCCCTGGCGACGAGCGGGCCCTGAGCCCGCGCCGAGGGCTCGATGCGGGGGTAGATTCAGCGCACAGCACGGCCATTCCAGCCCAAATATTAGGACTTTCAAGTTCTTTCATGTTTCTGTATTTGATTAACATTGTATTAAGTCGTTACATTTCCAGTTTTAAGGCTCCCCCCTTGAAAGGATTGGCTACAACAATAACAGAAGTACTACACTTGCAAGACTTTCAAAAATAGTTCATAATAAATACACTTATATTCATAACAGAAGAAACTATATACTTACTTAAAGTTGATACATATACGTTGAGATAGAGATAAATTAATTTAAATTGTCGTTAATAATATTCGCAAAAATTGATGTAAAATTACAACAAATATTCATTATTAAAAATACAATGTTTTGAATGAAATGTTTTTCCTTCATAAAGATCATCTAATATTTAATTCATGATTTTAATTTCTACATCAAGTTTTTATGTTATAATTTAATATCAGCGATATTTGTCTGTTAGGGTCATAATCGGTCGCATTCGAGCTGCTCTCTCCAACACTAGACCAAGTAAGAGATGGGCGCTTTGGAATCACTGAAGGTCGGGTACAAGGGGGACTGGACAAGGAAGGGATGATGCGGCGTGAAGCAATAAAAGCCTTTGTTCATGACACTTTCCTCGCTGACTGAATGATGTCGTGTAAGTTTCGTTGCGTAAAGAAGCTTGCTTGAGTCGAACGCTGGCCTTTGGGCGACTAAGTCGTATTCATTGTGGTCCAAGCCTTTTGGGGTACCAATTCTTTGGGGTACTGAAACTCTTTTGAACTTCAAAAGCATTCCATTTAAATGTGCAAAAGGAAGGTGACCGAGAAAATGTAAAAATATTACGCACTTATTGGTTGGTGATTCAATTTGTGATGGCTGTCGTTATGACTGACTGTAATCGTAAATGACTGTAAACATCCCTGTTGTTAAAATTGAAGAAGAAATCGGGATGAGCAAATATACAAGTGACGAGAAATATTTTGCTTCAAAATCAGCAACATGTGCGTGTTAGTTATAAACTTTTAACTCCTTTTGGTCGCTCCCCCAATTCAAAATTTAAACTTTCAGGCATCAAATCGTATGCTAAAAGAAAAGCTAGTATTGATAATGAAGTGATAAATAAGATTTTAATGTTGATGAGAAAAATGATGGGGAAGAAATTATTTGCCAATTTAAAGATAAATTTTCAAGTGTCGAAACAACGAATGAAAAGTACATGATTTTAAGTTATCTGCCAAAAAGGTGGAGTGAAGGTAAAATAGACCGTATTCGGAGTTTCTACTCGTGTAGCTCATGTTGACAAATTAACTCAAATGCAAAAGGGCATTATGTCAATTCCAGATAGAAAATATCAACGGTATCTCCCAGATAATGTGATAAAACTTGTAACAAATTTTTTCTCGAAGATGATATAAGCAGAATCATGACTAGTATGAAAGATAAGAAATGTGTTAAGGAAGAAAATACAAAAGTTAAAAAATAAAAGAAACTTCTTCTAGCTAATCTGAGAGAACTTCAGAAAGAATTTAATAAAAGGCATCCAAATAATAAAATCGGTTTCTCAACTTTCGCATCTCTAAGGCCAAAGAATTGTGTACTGCCAGAACTCCAGATACGCATAATGTTTGTGTGTGTGTTATTTGCGAAAACATCAAATTAATATATGCAAGTGAAAAAAAAATATCACAGGCGGCAGTAATGTTCCTGTTCCGAAAATCATGAGTAACAATCCTCCATGAAATTGTTATGTAAACTCATATGAGAAATGTCCAAATGTTTTAAATATTCGTGACACGTTAAAGTCATGTCTACAAACGAATCTCATCGAAGAAATAATTTACAAGAAGTGGGCTACAACTGACAGGATACAGATGTAGTTAGTTAGAAGTTCATCAGAGTTATTTCTGTGAAAATTACATCTTGAGTCTTCAAATATTTAAGTCTCATAATTTTATAGCAAAGTCGCAGAGAAGTTATTTGCAGCACTTGAAAAAATGTCACCCAACAAGGTGAATTAATCGTTATTGGAGATTATTCAGAAAATTTCAGTTTTGTAACACAAGATGCTATCCAGGGCTGTCCCTGGAGTAATTTACAGGCTACTATACACCCATGTCTTGTTTATTACTAAAAATCCGAAAACGGCGATTTATAGAACCTTTGTTTGTCAATAGTATCATAATATTTAACTCATGACAATGCAGGAATTCACCTACTTCAGAAGAACTCATTGAATATTTGCAAGAATTTTTTTCTGAAATTAAAAAAATCTATTGTTTTAGTGATGAAGTTGCAGGGCAATACAAAAACAAAACGAATTTCTCAAATATTGCGAATCACATAAAGATTTCGGCATCTTGGTAGAATGACATTTTTCGCTTTCAGCGTAGGTGGTACAGTGAAGCGATTAGCTGCGCTCGCTAGTCCCTAAGGGACCTACCTCTCCACTCCAAAAGAACTAAATGAATGGTCTAATTCAAAGAGTTTTGGTTCGTTTCACAACGAAAGTTGAACACGAAAAGGAAGTTCAAATGTTAGAGGAGAGGTTTGCGGAACTAAAGACTATTGGAGGAATATTGAGGCTTTTACTGTGTTATCCCAGTTAATAAAACCTGCGTTTCTCTGTAACATTTTTCATCTTCATCTAAATCTCCCAGAGAAGATGTGATTCGATGCGAATGTCGACCCGGAGATTCGTCGAGCTTAGAACTGATGCGGCATTGTGCCCCGTTGAGCAAAAGAGCGGCTTGATAGTGTCGCGGTAAGTTTTAATTGTTTTGCGGTCATAGTTTTTACTGTCCCGTCTTGAAATTTTCAGGATTGTCTTCAAATATCCATCGTTTTTGACTACCCTTTTTTGTTTAAATTAAAACATTGCATTTTGAATGATTAATATATTAATGTTTTGAGCTTGATTATTAACAACAAATGTACGCAAGATGACAATACAAAGTGAAAACATCGCTCTGTCTATACTCTGGTAAACGGCGTTATGAAAATAAAATTCTGGCTTTTAATATAATTAAGAAAAAAGAAATAATACGGACGTGTAATGCAAATGCGTGAAACTTTAACCATTGTGATGCAACAATGGGTGATAATTGATTAATGTTTCACACAAATCATATTTACTCTAATAAGAAGCAATTATAAAAAAATAGCTGATTTTGGGAGGTCGAGTTTTGTTGACCCCTGTTTTCCGTGTAATGACCCAGCAGTTAAATTATTACAATTTTTCCATTTTTCTAGAAAAAGCATACACTACAGTAGAGAAAATGAACTGATTCACAGAAATGTATTTCTCCTGCAAATAAAAATTTGATTTTAATTTTTTTTTTTTTTTGGAAAAATCAAAATTTAACCAGTTTTTAATGCAGTGACTTAGCTTTTCCCTAGTAACTCAAACAATTTTGAAGATATTTAGCAATTTTTTCTTTCAATTTGTTGGAAATATTCACATGTACGTAATACATAATACTTGGTTACATTCATCCTAAAAAATTCATAGCATTAACATGTTTAATTTTCGAATTATAGGGGAAACGGATCATAAAAACTGTAATTTCGGAAAACAAGCGACAAAGTTTGCGTTTTTCTTACCTCACTACTCTAATTGATGCATGATGTACCGACGTACCTTATCTATTATTACTTAAAAGCAGTTGCAGAATTTTTTACTAAAGTATTCCAAAAAAAATAATATGTTGAATTTTTGAAGGTTTTAATGTGTATTTCCTCCTTTAACTAAAAAATACGTACCTTTAAAGATGTTATAACAAGTTGTCGAAAGATGGATTTCAATTATCAATGGCACCAACGAAAAGAATAAAAACTTCACAGATTGCACTTTTTAAATAACTGGTACATTGTCTTGCGTATGCCTCTGGTGATAATCAAACGATCACGCTGAACTTAAATGAATGAGCCATAGTCGTGCCGCTACGGAAAACCCTCGGCCCTCGGTGAAATTCTGATGAAGCAAAGTACAAGTTACACGTTCTAGTCGAGTTTCAAATTGGACTTTCTGCCCTGTAGATGGCCAAAATTACACACAGAGCGACGGGGAATGTGTAAGTCTCATAATAAACGACAAATCTCAGCGCACTTTTCTTCACTACGATTGATTGATTAGTGATACCGGGAGCGTTAACTACTAATGTCGTTATTCGCGTAAGTGTAGTGTATGTTTGTCCCTCAATAGTTTGCTGGAGATATCAGGCGACGACTTAAACGGTTTGCGAGTTTTCCCAACTGAGTATGTCCTGGCACCGCCCCAACAGCCCCCCAACCGGTTCCACTGCATGTGTGGTGAAAGTGTGTGTGTGTGTGTGTGTGTGTGTGTGTGTGTGTGTGTGTGTAAGGGGTGAGGATAGGACTAGGAAGCGGAAGGAAAGATCGCGCGCGTTCCGTGGTCCGTTTGTTAGGGTACTGCTGCGACATTTGCCAGGTGTTGATCGGTGAAACCACGGAAAACTACTGATCAGAGCAGACAGAGGCTGAATTCATCCTAGGTATCTATCTAATCTCGAAAATCTTGCCATATCATCGGGACTCGAAACCTAGGACCTCCTGATCGAAGGCACTGCAGTGACATCAATTGATGCCATGAGCCACCTCAGCAGTGTAACTGTCTTGCTTTAGATAAAGAGTTACCCAATAAATCAACCTTGATGTATTTCTCCTAAAGTGTGATTTTTAAAGTTCAACTATCCCTTGCTGTATTTCTTCGGCACACACTATGCGCACCAGTTTTCCATTTCTTCTTTGTTTTTTAATTTTATTTATTTAAGGTCACTTTCTTCTTTGCTAAACTCCTGAATGCGATTAAACTTTAACAGGCATCTTGGGATGAATATTTTTCGACGTTAGGAGCAGAAAACACGAAGATTATCTGCGCCTGCCTTAATTAATTAATTAATTAATTAATTTATTTATTTATTTATTTATTTATTTATTTATTTATTTATTTATTTATTTATTTATTTATTTATTTATTTATTTATTTATTTATTTATTTATTTATTTATTTATTTATTTATTTATTTATTTATTTATTTATTTATTTATTTATTTATTTATTTATTTATTTATTTATTTATTTATTTATTTATTTATTTATTTATTTATTTATTTAGCATTTTAATGTATTGGATTTAAATTGCTCTCTGAAAATAAGATTTCACTCCTACTATTATTGTCATCAGTAGATCTGTACCTCCAACTGCGAGCTATGTTCCTGGTCAGAGATACACTAGTTTGTGATTCAAATATTTACACGGAGAATGATACAGTGTTCCAGAAAAAGAAACAATTGAAAATATAGTTACGTAAACAATGGAAAACACCGGTATGAAGCATTGTTTGCTACAGTTAAATGGCAATGCTATGAAATGTTGATGTTACGTTTTGTGTGTGTGTGTGCTTGGTGGAAAATAGTTGATGGCCAGGGCACGAAGACTGTAAACTGGATGTTAAACGTCAGTAAACTTTACAACAAAACGTAGAAAACAAACGAATTTCAATAAAGTACAAAAACCTTCACAATCTTCACAAAACCCTAGAAATATTCGAATTAACATCACGGAAAATAAATATTCCTCTTATTCTTTAAATAAAGTAATTAACAAAAGTAATAAAATAATGTATGACACCATGATTCTATTCACTTCTGTTCATTATTGAATGCTGGAATTTTAGCTAGAATTAATTTTCTATCCAGACTCTGCATTGTCTGATAATGGTCGCTACGCTGTTGAGTATTACTCAAATTAATAAAGTTTAAGATCCTAGATAACGCCTGCCTTATTAATTAACAATGTTCGTAAACGAGACAACGAAACAATACAGATGAACCGCGTAATGAACGGTTCGGCGTTGCAGCGCGGCAGTGATTGGCACCGCAGACGTGAGGTGCGATGGACTGTTTGCACACGCGGCGCGTTTGCTGAGATTCTGGCAGCACGGGATACGGAGGCCCTGGACTAACGAGGAGGAGGCTTGGAATAGTTGCGTCTCGCAGCGCTTCGGTTACCAGCCATTCCGCACCTGCCTCCACCCTCCCTTCCTTCCGCCTCCCGGCACCTTTCCCCCCACACACACTCCGCCCCTGCTTCCAGAGCAGACCTGTTATCCCCGCCGCTACCACCGCACTCACCAGCCTCGTCGCTTTAGACCACCACCTTCCCCTCATCTTCCTCATCCTCAACCTCGTATTCCGCCTCCCCTTCTCTTCCTTTTCCTCCCCCTTTCTCCTTCTTCTCCCCCTACTCCTCTTCGTTTCCTCATTCTTCTATTCCTCCTCCCCCTCCTCTTCTTCTTTTTCCTCGTCCTCTTTTATTTCTCCTCCTCTTTCTGTTCCTCCTATTCTTGCTCTTCCGCCTCCTCCTCCTCCTCCCACTCACTGCCCCCGACGCGACGTCTTCCCCGCTGACTCTGCAAGCACGTCCACCTCCACATCTCCCACCCCGCCCGCGCCATTAGGGCGCGCCCTGCGGCTATGTGCGCAGCTCTCGACGCGCGCGCGCCATCAGCCGCGCTATCGCCACCTGCCACCGCGGCCCGACAGCAGCCGTCGCCCCGCGCGCAGCGGCGATCGCGCCATCCGCCCACGCGCTCCCGCGCTCCCTCGCTCGCGGCGACCGCCGCCAACTCGACAGCCAGCGCTCTCGCGGCCGCCACGCCAGCCACCGCTTCACTCAACGTCATCCTCACCGTCACCGACACTATCACCGTCACCGTCACCTTCACCGTCACCGACACCACGAGCACCACGAGCACCACGAGCACTACGAGCACTATTGCCACTGAACCACATCCTCATCCCACTTATCTACACCTTCATATTTGAAAACTAGTGGTGCTGTACGATTGTACACTCTCTTTCCTACTTATTTTTCATGCTATGTGGACTAGCTTTGGGAGTTTTGCCCCACCATCTTCCCAGCTGATTTCTATTGGCGCCTAAGAGACATCATTTCACGTTTTCTCTCCTACTAATAGGACTGAAATACTATTATAAGAATATTTTACAAGAATGAAATGTGATCCTATAAGAAAATTTTAATTCAAAATTTGGAGCCGTGAATGAGAAAACGATGTTTAACCGTTTCTGAAAATGCGCAATTTTGAAGAGAGAAAATGTTCGAGTTTTCGAGAATTATCAGATACCAATTGAACAACTTTTAACCACAAATGCAGTAATGTATAAAAGACGCTCGGAAAGTAAATATAAATGTATTGAAAATGCTAAAAAACAAAAATAATACATTAAAATGGCGTTGGTCATGTTATTCAGTGCATTTATCACTGAATAACATGCTGAACTATCTGAATAAGCTGATTTTGAGAAAATCTTGTTTTTAATATTGCTCATATATCACTAAAAATTGCGCGAAAACGTCTAATATTTTCAAAAAATGCACATGGATAAAATTAATGAAGTAAATGAGGAGAAGAAGTTTTATTCGGGAAAAAAATTATGTTCAAAGCTGTAGTTGTAGGAAGACGCTGAAGAAATTGAACTTACAATTTTCATGCATTTTGAGCTAATGTTCGGATCTAAGCCATCTTTAGAAGTTTAATTTACTCAGTCATTACAAGAAATATAAAGAAAAATATTGTTTTAGAGAAAAAATATGGAGTGCCATTTAGATTGCTATGTTCAACCGAAGTCCGTTGATTCAGTTCAGATTGACAGGAGAATAATTACATTGGCGAAACTCCTATGAATTGTTTACACACAGACTTTAATATTCCACAGATGGACGGATGGACATTTTGAAAAAGGAAAAAAAAATTGTCGATGTTGGAAGACCCCCAACCTTGTATTTTCGTTGTAATCTTGAAACCGATTTTCCCCACCATTAAATAAATCTGTCTCTACACTAAGAGTGTAACTCTGCACATTCTTATATGAGAGTGTAGAAATGAAGAAAGTAAAATCACAAATCCTTTCAGGATCCGTCGGATCATATCACACGCAAATTATTTGTTCCTATCACAGATATTAGCTCTCTGAACATTTCTGTAGCGTAGGAAGAGACTTCCAATTGTTGGTGTGATCCATTTTGTTCCTGCCCAAAGCTCTTCAGTAACAATTTATTATTACACAAAATCCATACCCTCCACGACCATCCATGACGCTTTTGGCAACCAGAGAATATCATTGTTCTATATTCATTATGGTGAACAAAGGCGAACACGATCTTCTCGAAAATTCATTGTCTCGAACTCGTGACATCACATCATATCACATATTTTCCATAGTTGGACTTTGTTATTTCTGCTGCGTTTGTCCGACGCCTTCATCCTCACGTAGCTGTACTTCTCGTGCCTTCCGGCACCGCCGCTCCACCCCCTCCGTCTGCTCGACCTCCCACGTGCGCGACGCCGTCCCCGCCCCCCCCCCCCCCGCCGCCGCTCGCGCCGCCCCCGCCCTCGCCGCAATCGCCGCCTGCCATCGCGCCACCGCCGCCGCCACCCGCGCCGCCTCCCACGCCACCCGCGCCGCCTCCCACGCCGCCTCCGCCGTTTTCCCACCGCCCTCCCCGCCGCCGCTCACGCCGCCCCCGCCATCGCCGCCCCCGCCGCCCCCGCCGGCTGTGTGTCTACGTCATCCCTCTTCCCCCATCTAGGCGCGCACGCGGTGTCGTGGTCACGTATTCTCCACGGTGGCTGCACCAATCATCTGACGGAGACTCCTCAGTTGGTTCAGTGCTACAGGCAGAAGGAACGTGTTTACATTCAGCATTCTCTAGAGACAATGAAAACAGTGGAGAACATCACTATACAGTATTTCAGTAAAGCTCTTGAGGGTGTTGACGTGCGGATGTGTGTTTTCGCCTTTCCGTCACTGACGTCTGGACCACCTCCCGCGCACCAATCGAAACGTATGGGGTGTCATTCGAAGCGTCTCGGCCTCCTGATGGGGAACTGTTAATGTGTTTTTGGATCCCGCTAGAATATTTAAAGAAATTTCCAAAACCGTGTTTTTTTCTTGTTTTGGCGCTGCAATCTTAGTGATAAAGTCAGAAATTAAACCAACGCCTTGTAAATCGATGTAGGTGGCGTTGATGAAATGCCAGAACCCAGAGGCATTTGTTGCTTTTTTTTTATTTTCTGCATAATTTACAATCTGTTCCTATCGGAAAAATAAGCAAATGGTGTCAACAGATACATTTCCGACGTGAACTTTTTATTACATTGAAAAATTTCATTTACAAAATCGGTATGGCAAATCTAAAATACTCTCTCTCCTCAGTCTGTACACATGCTCACTGTTATCTAGAAGGCTTGTTGAGAGGTGATTTGGGTGGTTGTACAATCTTCTCTGGTATGCTAGGCTCTTCGTGGCAATTACTTCCTCCAGCGGGACGATGTCGAGGTCTCTGTATATCGTCTTGTTTGTCACGTACCATGGTGCGTTGCATAGTTTTCTTAGTGTTTTAGCTTCGAATCTTTTTAGAATTTCTAGATTCGATTTACTGGAAGAGCCCCACAATTCAATACCATAGGTCCATGTTGGTTTGATTATAGTTTTATAAATCTGTATTTTGTTATGCAAGGACAGCTTTGATTGTCTGTTTATTAGCCATGACAATTTGAGGACTTTAAGTTGCGCTTCTTTTCTCTTAGTTTTGATGTGGGTTTTCCAAGTCAGGCGTCTATCCAAATGCAGTCCAAGATATTTGATTGTATCAGCTTCGTGGAGTTCTGTGTTGTTTAGTTTTACTTTTGGGGAGTTTTCTTTTCTTAGTGAAAATGTAATATGTTTTGATTTTGTTTCATTTACGGTGACTCGCCAACGATGACTCCAATCTTCGATTTTGTTTAGATGTTCTTGAAGATGTTGTGATGCGCAGGAGGGGTCTTCATTTGCAGAAAGAATAGCTGTGTCGTCTGCAAAGGTGGCTATTGTAGTTCTTTCTGTAGTTGGTAAGTCTGAAGTTGATATAAGATACAAAAAAGGTCCAAGAATACTTCCTTGTGGCACTCCTGCAGAAATAGGTTGGAATTCCGATAGAGCGTCCTGATATTTCACTTGAAATAGGCGATCGCAAAGATATGATTTGAGAAGTAAATAGTAGGAGTGCGGGAGAAGTTTTTTTTATTTTAAATAGAATTCCTTCATACCATACCTTGTCGAATGCTTGTTGTATATCTATGAATGCTGCAGAACAATATAGCTTTTTTTCCAGGCTTTGAGAAATTGTGTTTACAATACGATGGGTCTGTTCTATTGTTGACTGTCCCTCTCGAAAGCCGAATTGAAAGTCAGGAATCACTTCTTTAATTATAGGCTTCTTTAATTATTTGTTGCTTATGATGCCAATTTTTTTCACGACGTTGGCAACACTGCTGATATTTTTAAGTGAACAATTGAATTACAAATTAAATCGCGCTTTAGTTTGATTTCTATGTAGAGTCGAATTAGTATCGTAATTTATAAAAATAAATTTGCGAATACCTATGAACAGTATTGCCACTTATTGAACTGGAAAAATTTGAAGTGAATATGGAGAAAAGAAAATTGTGAGTAATACTAAAAAATTAATGAACATTATATTCGAATTCGGACTTAACGTGCTTACGTAAGTGTGCAAATGCCGTTTTCAAATGAATATTACCCACAACGTATTCATTTTAACTAACACCTAATTCACAATATACATACAATTGCGCAGGCCAGTTTCGAGGAACAGGCGACAGACCACGTGCAATCCTCCCTTTCCTGTCACAATCATGTTCTTATTCCTATCTTCAGAGACTGGCATCTCAACCTCAAATAGAAGACTGATGAGAGGAATGATGAGAATGATGAAGAAAACGGCAACATACAGCAAAAAGTGTCAAATGTTTTTCTATTCCCATTGCGTAGTTCTGTTATTTCACATCTGCAATCCAATGCATAACGATATATTTTACGATGAAGATTTAATTACGATGCATGTTATTGACCAATCACAGAGACGTTTGCAAACCAGGTTTTGACAATTAATCATTGAGAATCGTTCTAGTAGAGGTTTGTTCGATTGTTAACATTAAAATTGCATTTAATATTATATTACCTGGTCAGTTTAATTTCTTTTATGAGTATTTTTTTACGTGAAATATTATTTAAAATTTGGATCGTAATGTTTCTTTGATGTTATTTGACTATGTAAGATAATCTAAGCTACCTGCGTTAGGGTAGGTAGGGGGCAGTCCGCTAAGTAACCTTGGCTTAATGCTGCATGTTACGAAACGATTCAAGTAAAAGTTTAAATTATCTGAGTATCTATAGCAGTGTGGCTATGAGAAAAAAAGCCAGTACATACGGTGGAGGGATGTCTTAGTGCACACCAACGCCTTATCCAACGGCTGAGAGGCTGGGCCACCGCTGGTCGGCCAAGGCGCGTAGCGGGCTGTCGAGCCAAGGACAAGGCAGACGCATTCGTTATTCCGCCAGACGCAACCCCTGCCGCCTGGAGCAGGTCGCCTCTGCGCCGGGCGCATCTGGGTTCGCGAAAGCGTGCGCGCCTCAGCAGCGCCGCCGAGCTGCCGATTACACCTAATTAGAGAGCATTATGCTCAGGGGGGTGGATGACGCGCCCGCGGCGCTCCATTACGTTCGCCGCTTCTAATTAGCCGCGTGTGATCTCCTGTTTACCGGGTTTTGAGCGTGCGCCGCCGCGCAGCGCCAGACTCCTTCAAAAGTTTATTAATTCTCGATGAACGAACTGGAGAGGTGGCTCAGGGCATCAACTGATGTTTTCAAAACATTAAACTTGAGGCATTATTAAGAGTTTCTAATAGATTGATTAGTTCATATTTGTGCAGTGTATTGTCCAATATTTTCAATGGCGGTGAAGAAAAAGATACTCAATGAAAGCAAATTATCATATTTTGTAAACACTGGCTGACATAACGCACACCCTTGGAGGCAAACAGAAACTAGAAAAAGAAAAGGTAATTTTAATTGAGTTCGTTTCTGCAATTTTTTAGTGAGCTCTTATTAATCCAGTCCATTCAGACAAAAGCGGCAATAAATTCTGTGCCATTTTTTCGCTCAGCGTTTATTTACTTTCTCTCTATTGCATAAGCGGCAGCGAGAAAGTAAATTATACTATTAATTGTTGAAATTTGAAGATAAACGCATTTCCATTGTTCAAAAGTTTATAATATCTTTTTGGAAAGGACAGAAAATACGTGTATATGTATTGTCGATACACAATCACAAACAAATTGACATTCCTATTATTCCTCCTGTAAACTCGAGGTATTTCCTCACTATTGGGTCAGATAGATTGTTTTCAGTCTATTTTGTAAAGTGAGTGTGCAGGTGCGTATTCGCTTTAAAATTTAACGTGTGTTATTTCGATCACCTTCCTCTGCGAACGATCAGCATCAACGTGCTGCTGTTTAAACTTTCAGCGCCTGTTTGACATTGCAAATACGGCACGGAGGCTTTAACGTGGAAATTGAGAGGCGCCGTCAGAAGCAGGAGAAATAGATGAAGCATACACACAAACATTTGACACGCCCAGAAAGAGGACCCGCCCAACTTCTAGGTTAGTGTTGCTAGTTGTTTTGAGTTTTCTGGCGTAAACGTTCATAACGCACGCTGAATATTCATTCGTACTTCCATTGTATTGCGGTGTCCAGCCGAACTTACGCTGTAACAAACTTCCCAATCTGTGGCGGTTTATTACAAAGCATCATTTGCGAGGAACCGTTCAAATTGAAGTCACTTGCACATTCAATGGGAAGCAACCGACCGTTTATAACCCTCCTGCTGCAGCCTGAAAACTCGTTTCCATTGAAAAGCTAACTTTCGTATTTTCTCCTCTGATTAATGTTCAGACTTGTATAAACCCCAACAGGATTATCAAAGGACATTCTGATGAAGCGACATTCAGGCTCTGAGATCGAGCATATAAAAGAGATGCGACTTTACTTTGACGTATCCGCGGAAATAATGAAATAACTTTTAAACACTGGAGTCACACGGGCTAGATTGCATATTTGTGCAAGCTGCGTTAAAACGCTTAAAACGTCTCTTCTTGATACAATAATAGGAATTGTATTAAAACTAAAAGCACATTTAAAATTCATTTGCATTGCGTAAAATAACGAATGAAACCACTAAAGGCTTTGAAACATTTTTTTTATAAAACGTTAACTTTTAAACTTTTTTATTATTCACTTCTTAATTTATGTTATTTTAATGAACTCCTCATAATTTGAATTACTTTAATTATTATTGTGATTTGTCTCCACCTATGGCGACAGTCAGAGGTTAAGAATGAAGTACAGAACCTCATGGCAACAGCGATGCCAAACCTGTCGCTCTTCTGCTGTAGTGTGTCACGCGCTCGATGGCTACGACGAATTCCGCAATGGGGCGGAGCGCTAGTTTACCTGAAAATAGTTGGTCTGGAACCTTTTCAATTTCACGAAAGCGTGTTTTTTCCCTTTCATCAAATCTAAAGCTATTACTATGCGACTCCGAATGTTTCTCAGTCCTTTGTGCTTTGAAATGTCATTAAGATCTCGGGAAGAAATATTAGTTTTAAAAGTCCACCACTATTTCAATACTACATGCAAAATCCAACCCACCTAATACAGTTGCAAAAGGTCAATCCTCTTGTTTTCTTTTCAAGAATACAGAAATAATAAGCTCTCATTATAAACAAAATGTTTAAAATTTGACCAGAAAACAAGTCGGGCCCACGGGAGCAAACTGATTTCATTCGCGGGAAGCCGAGCTGCCTCGCGCCCGGAGTCATCCCCCGAGGCACCGAGTACGATCCCCGTTCGAAGATACAATTAGAGTGAAATAGTTATGAACATCAATAACCATTTGTTTTCCCCACTATAGAGCCCTTTACCATTCTTTCGCTTTACGGTTGATGGATCATATATTCTAAATTATGATTGCAAAGAAAAATAAATTACATTTCAAAAATTGTATATTAATGATTGTATCACAACCTAAAAACCAAAATGAAATGTAAACGAAATTACATTTAACTTTGACGTGAATGAAACCATAAATCTCAAAATCATAAAAACTATCCACAGGCGAAGAAACACATGTAAACAATCGAAACGCGAACTTTATGAGCGCAGCATCATACGGCAACCGAAGCACATAGCACCGCAGCTGTGGCTGATCCAACAGATGAACGTTTCCCTTCCTACAAAAAATAATAAATTCTAAAGATATGCACCACCATTTATGGTAAATACATAATGTCTTCGAGGTATTATTTTACTAATGTAATTGTTGGGATGAATAATTATGTTATTGAGGATTTAAAACAGTTCTGAATTGTTAAAAACTGGGGGTATGTTTATTTACTGAAAAAGCCCATAATGCCCTGTACTTCTTTCTTAACCTCGGACGCGCTAGCGCGGTTTTCTGCAGCGACGGGGTTTTATGATACGTGGCCGTTTCTTATCGTACTGCTCCAGCATACGCGTATCGTTGGTTAAAAAAAACAACAACGGGAAAATACCTATCAGATCATTCGGCCGTTAAACTTCTCGTCCAAACAGCCGCTGAATTCGACCTAGCTAACCGTAGAAAATCCGCAATCGCTGGGAATCGAACCCTATTCCCTCCCAGTCGGGATCGCTGCAGTGGAAACGATTACATTACGATAGCTGTTTACGTTGCTATTTTTCACACTGAGACGTTCTAATTTCAAATGCCAACTGTAAGTTTTAGATTTTTTTTTCAAAAATTGAAGAACAGAATAGCGCTGAAACTGCAAACACGCGTGGCCATCACGCGCCCCTTCTAAGTCTGCAGTCGGAGACCCCACTCATGAACAATCCTTTCCTGAATGTTTATCGCTATACAGCTTCAATTCAAAAGTGCTCGCGGATTATCTGCCTAATTTACGAGAAGTACATTAACTATGTTGGCTAAAACTACACCGACGGTCCAGCCTTAAACGTGCACGAAAACAACATAACAGAAATGCTGGAACGCGAACAACATTCTACGGATTTTCTTCTTTAGAGACAGAAGAAATATCCCAGTATAAATTAACTGTGAGTGTGAATGAACAGTACCACTAACATTTTGCTGATCGATATCACGTCCTCAATTGTTCCGAATAAATGAACTTGCAATTCAATGAGAAAATTAAGTTTGTTCAAAATTACATGTCATTTAGCAATGGACACATCCCATTGAAGCCCTCGATGGCTCGTTGTTCGCGTGGTCGCTTTCCACGGCGCAACCCAGGGTTCGATTACCGCAAAATTATAACTGTGCAAACGTCGCAGTATCCGTTGCTGTGAGACGATGAGAAAGTCTACCCTAATGTTTTGAAGACCAATATCTACAGTGAAGGGATGTCGTCGTGCTAACCACACGAGCCCCTTATCCTCTGGCCGAGAGACTGTGTCACCGCTGTTCAGCCATGGCCCGTAGCATCAAAGAACAGGACAACACAGGGTACGACACGACAGGACAGGACAGGACAGGACAGGACAGGACAGGACACGATAGGGCACGACAGGACACGACGGGGAGGGACGGGACATGACGGGACACGACACGACGGGGCGGGACGGGACACGACGGGACACGACGGGGCACGACGGGACACGACGGGACACGACGGGACACGACGGGACACGACGGGACACGACGGGACACGACGGGGCACGACGGGACACGACGGGACACGACGGGGCACGACGGGGCACGACGGGACACGACGGGACACGACGGGACACGACGGGGCACGACGGGACACGACGGGATACGACGGGACACGACGGGACACGACGGGGCACGACGGGGCACGACGGGATACGACGGGACACGACGGGACACGACGGGGCACGACGGGGCACGACGGGACACGACGGGACACGACGGGACACGACGGGACACGACGGGACACGACGGGACACGACGGGGCACGACGGGACACGACGGGGCACGACGGGGCACGACGGGACACGACGGGACACGACGGGACACGACGGGGCACGACGGGACACGACGGGATACGACGGGACACGACGGGACACGACGGGGCACGACGGGGCACGACGGGATACGACGGGGCACGACGGGACACGACGGGATACGACGGGACACGACGGGACACGACGGGGCACGACGGGGCACGACGGGACACGACCTATTTCTCTGGTGAACACGCTCCGATTCTGGTGGCGGGCGCCACGCGCGAGACGGGGCAGGTGGGAGGGCGGGGGGGGCGGAGCCGAGCGCGCGAGGACCTCGAGGGCGGGGAGGGGGCGGCCGCCGCGGCCGCAGTCGGTTTCGGTCGCTCGCCCTCGCCCTCGCCCTCGCTCTGCGGCCGCGCGGGCGATGGGGAAGTTTGCTCGTTATCGCCGCTCGCAGGTGCGACCTCACTCCGCCGGCCCTTCACTGGCAGCCTTCGCACGACTTGTTTATTTGCGCAGCTGCCCTTCGCATCTCCCAGCGTCACCTAACGCCTCCCCACCTCACCATACGCCAGCTTCTACTGTTATCTAGCCCAGGCATGTCAAGATCGCGGACAAGGTTTATTAAGTATACAGACATTGGCGCGACATTTAAAAGTAAGGGTTGTGTGAAGTGGCGGTTCGTCACTGGATACCTGACCCATTACTATCTTTGTGAGAAGTTACTTGACAGTTATTTTCACAGCTCTATCGATTCCTAATTTATCTCTTAAGCAAAGAAATTACACATCAAATGAAATAACACAACACACAAGTAGTCTTGTCTCCTAAGAACGCTGTCCGTCCGTAAGCGACAATTATTAACTTGTAGAGACTTGTTAATTTATTTCATATTATTGTTAAATGTAATAAAAAAACTGACTATCTTAATAACACAACACAAAACAGAAACAAGGAAAGAACTCGTCATTCAAACACATTCCTGTCAGTTAGCAAAGATAAAAGACAAAATTAAGTAAGACAGAATTTAGTAAGAACACAAACATCAATTCCTATTTCCGGTGTATGCCATTTTTACACACATCGCCCAGTACATTACTCCTTTGTAGTTACGTCAGTGATATTTTGAGTCCTTTGTTCGCTAGTATATGAAAATAATAAATACAAACTCCTCGTCTTGTAGCATTTAAGTTTTGTTGTGAACATTGAGCAATCAAAATGGGACGATGGCGATCACAACAAAAGGTCGCGTAACGAGGTATACCGGCGGACGCTTCTCAAAAGCCGTGAGTGCACAGCACAGAGCAAGTGTCTTTTGAGAGAGTTAAGTGTATCCAAACAACCCTTTAAAATGTATTTTATAACACGTTATCATACGTGTTCAATCCATTGAACTTAGTGTTTCGTTGTAAATGAGTTTTTTTCATTTTTACCCAAACTTATCTGTCAGAGTACGCCTTTGTAATAACGCTTGGTACAGGGCGCCTTGTAATGTAGGGTAAAAGACATTTTGCCCTTCCGCTACAAGGCCTCAACGGCGCATGCGCTGGCGCCCCGGAGTCGCAGCGAAGCGCACCTCGTGATGGAGCTTAATATCGTTAATTGGCGGAGCTTCAATGGCCCGAAGGGGCGCTCGCTCGGAAGCAGTTGTTGCAGTCGCTCTGTCAGATTACGCAGCCGCAGCGCTCGCTGTCTTTGATCCGCAGGCGACGCCTCCCACCCCGGCCACCTCCCCGCCCCCACGCCCCTCCCTGCCCTGCCCCGCCCCGCTCCGCCCCGCTCCGCCCCGCTCCGCCCCGCTCCACCCCGCTCCGCCCCGCTCCGCCCCGCTCCGCCCCGCTCCGCCCCGCTCCGCCCCGCTCCGCCCCGCTCCGCCCCGCTCCGCCCCGCTCCGCCCCGCTCCGCCCCGCTCCGCCCCGCTCCGCCCCGCTCCGCCCCGCTCCGCCCCGCTCCGCCCCGCTCCGCCCCGCTCCGCCCCGCTCCGCCCCGCTCCGCCCCGCTCCGCCCCGCTCCGCCCCGCTCCGCCCCGCTCCGCCCCGCTCCGCCCCGCTCCGCCCCGCTCCGCCCCGCTCCGCCCCGCTCCGCCCCGCTCCGCCCCGCTCCGCCCCGCTCCGCCCCGCTCCGCCCCGCTCCGCCCCTCCCAACGCCCTCAGCCATGTCATCGCGGGCCCCTCCCTGCCACGCCCTCCAACCTGCTCTTCAGCACGCTTTTATCCACGTTCATCGCGCTCTTTTGTCGCAACATCCCCGCCAGCTCGTTCCGTCCTGCAACGCCCCGCCACACCCTTCGACCTGTTCTCACCACGCTCTCAGCAGCGCCCATCGCACTACATCCCTGCTACAACCCCACCATCCCTCTCCGACCCGACTCAATCCTACCGGCCCCGTCCCGGTTCGACGCGCTCCACCTCCCACCCCGCTGCTGCTCTCAGCCACGCCCCTCCTGCTCCGCCTGCTCTCCGCTCATCATCCGTGTCTCATTCTCACCCTTTACTTGCAGACCCTAACATGCACCACACTTCCCCACGTGCCCGGAGTCCGGTCGGGAGCTTAGAGTTTGTCCCGGCTGGGGTGGCGACCCCCTCGGCTGCTGGGAGATACCTGGTTGAGGGAAAACGACAGTAGGTCGGCACCGGATCTCGCCATCCAGCGAGAGAAGATCACTCTCCGAGCAAAAGCATGCATTACCCTTATGGGACTTACGATCTCAGTCTTTGGTGCGCCTGGAAACACTGACCAATCAAACAGTCCCCACGGCTATTCCCAAACCCGTTCCCCTTCCCCGCACGTGATCGCGGACTCCCATCGCCCCCTCCATTCCCCAAAATGTCTTCCCCTCCTTGACATTTGTCCTGCGTCAGTTGGCCGCTCCCGAACCGCGCCCCCTCGCAGCTCCTCGCTCGCCGTCTCCCCTCAACGAAGCGATGCTAATTGCTCACGTCCATCTCTGAACCTCGCGTACTGTTTTATTTACCATTGCACTCTACACGAACATCCGAGTAAGGTTCACTTTGACATCACATTTAAAAATCTTCATTTAATCAACACCTCTTTGCAATTCCACTAAAAAGATTTGTACAGTATTGTTTTGTATTACTATTACAATTCTCATTTGTGGTTTACGATTCATACCATCTTCAGAACACAATCACATATAATAAATAAAACGCTCAAATTCAGTTCTGTAGCTGCATTTTCAGATGACAAATCGTAATGACGTTTTCCCGAAGGACACGCTTCCAAAGGTTCTGCGAGTCAACACAGTAGTTAGATGCACTGCCACTAATAACAAGTATGCCAGGAGTGCACTATATTTATAGACTAATAAATGAGTTATGAGTTGCATTGCAATGACATTTTGCTACACCATTACAATCACCTCTGTAATATTTTAACTAGTTAATTCTTCTTAATTAATTGCCTTGTAGAAATATCCGTGCACGGTAGTTACTTGCTTGGCCAGCACCGCTTGAAAAAAATATATTAATTTTTTGTACACAACACAGAACGATTTTTTTTTAATTCTACTAAATTTCCTTAGCTCAAAAAATAAATGCTTGCAACAAAATGATCACAATCAATTATTCTATTACACATTTACAATGACATTCGTTGGAGTATCAACCATAAATGAAATGTATTACATTGTTTACAAGGTTCCTTTTCTGTCGCCACCAGATACAGGGACAGCGACGAAATCTACTTGATTATGCAAATTTTGTTATAATTCAGTCTTTCTTCCGATGCGCTAACGTGCTCGTAGCCCCGCGTGTCCTAGATTCTCATTACAAATTTTGTTACCTTTTTGTGTCGCGCTCCCAGTAGTGGATCGTGCTGACCTCGTGCACCTGACCGTGCTCCAAATTCCTTCCGCGATATCGCTCGAAAACCGCTGTCTTTGTGCTGTTTCCCACAAAATCCACGTCCACTCTTCTTCCTTCCCTCGCTGCACCAGACTTCCCGTCCAGTATTCTCTCTTCGCGACCTTTGACTCGAACGATACACAGTCTACGCGTAGTGTCAACGGCGTATTTCGGCTTATATTCAAAATTTTTGGCTTGTGTTGTGAAGTGTCAGTGCAATGAAGGCCTCGTGATAATTCGTGTCCCTCGCTCTCACGGCTGCTACTCTTTCTCGTCCTAAGTCTTTCTAATTCACTCAATTCAATAAGCTATCAAATAAATATTGTTCAACTGATTATCTTTCGCTACTTTAATGATCACTCCTGAATAAATGATAAAATTATATTCTCGCTAGGATTCTCTTTCTCTCTCTCTCTCTCTCTCTCTCTCTCCTTCCTCTCTCTCTCCTCTCTCTCTCCTCTCTCTCTCCTCTCTCTCTCCTCTCTCTCTCCTCTCTCTCTCTCCTCTCTCTCTCTCTCCTCTCTATCTCTCCTCTCTATCTCTCCTCTCTATCTCTCCTCTCTATCTCTCCTCTCTATCTCTCCTCTCTATCTCTCCTCTCTATCTCTCCTCTCTATCTCTCCTCTCTATCTCTCCTCTCTATCTCTCCTCTCTATCTCTCCTCTCTATCTCTCCTCTCTCTCTCGATATCGACAAAATGTCGACTATCTCCCCACGCCGGCCTTGCTCTGTGAACACCCCAACTTCTCGTTCTAGAAGGGCGGAGTGGTCAGTTGCTCTGCTTCTGCTTGAGGGTGGCATGACGTCGGGACGGCCCCCTCCGCGCTTCCCATGAACCGCAAGTCGGGCAGTCGAGCCGCGGGCCGCAGATAACAGGTCGCGCTGTTTCGTACTATCTCGGCGGGGAAGTGTATGTTACCCTTGTATAATTCACAATATTGCTTTGAATGCAACACGGTTTTCTACATCTACGGGTAGTAAAATAAGATTCAACTGCGTTAATGAGCAGAGTTGTCTGAAAGAGAACATCATAGTCCATGAAACAATTACGGATAACAATGGTTTCGCATTGTTTCGTAAACGTCCAATAAGCGTTGAAAGGAGAGCCTAGCTCTTATATTTTGGAAAGGTTCTAGTGATAAAAGTCCTGAACAACAAAACAGTATCTCTTTAACCCTACACTAGCGTACCCGTGCGAGAATTCTCGCATGTTAACCCCCATTCATTTCTCTATCCTCCCCATTAAGAAGGAAAGTTGTTAATGAGACGTGTTTATTTCTTAATAAGTGTGTAAATGTAACTTAGAACCTGCAAAATGTCAAAAATAAAAACATTCCAATTGATGTTGGAAACAAATTTTCAATAAAGTATTCGATTCAATTCAGTATTATACAAATATGTTCTTCGAAACTTTCACACTTCCTTAAAAACAATATATGAAGTCATTACGCATTCTTCCGTGACATTTAGCTGTTGATTTTCCTTGATATACACAAATTATTAAAAAAGATTTGTACTCTCGAGAAAGCCAAGTAAAGTTTCCATGCAAAAATACAGGGTCGGGCTTGTACAAACCTAGTCTTTGCAATATTATTTAACTTTCCTGAGTTTGTTGTGAAGAGGAGAGAGGGATTTTGGAAGGGAAAGGTGCCAGCCTGTTGGAGTGCGAAAATAGAAAAATCATTAGTATACTAAAAAGTATTGGATTACTTTCTGCGTTCTTACGTACCTCCAGAAAAGCAATCCCGAGTCAAAGAATAATGAAACAAATATTGTCACCTTTGAGTAATAAATGCTATTTGTTACCATTGAAACAATTCAGTAGGCTTAGACGTAACTTTCGTACATGGAAATGTTGCTCAAACAATGTTTACATATGGAATATCTTTGCTAAGAGACATCTTAACTTTAATATCAAACGGTGTATTATTTACTATATGAGCTTACAGCTGGGCATTGATGTAGACTTCCAGATACCGCCAACATTTAAATCGTGCGTCTGGATTGTGTTCGTTGGCAGTTGTCGAATGACTTGCGCTATTCTTTTTATAATTTTAAACGTGGTTGCTTTTTTCAATTAATTAATATAGTATAATATAGTTAATATAGTATATAATATAGCGCGTTTTTGTTCATTTATTGCAAGCTATTTTACTTACGTTAATTTAAAAGGTTTGTTTTTCGTGTTGTTATAAAACCCCTACTACCTCCGCGTACCTGTGCGAGAACTCCCACATGTTAAAACCTACACTCTTCTCTATCCTATTTCCATTTTAAAGGGTAAAGCTATTAACGACACGCATTTATTTGTTTAAAAATGTATAAAGGTTACTTCCATTGTACTAACACATATCTAATAAAAAATATAATGCAATTGAAAAGTAAATTCCACAAGAGATTTATTCAGTTTTATCGAGAGATTTCTTGAAACAATTCACAACACTCACTTAAAAATATTTGAAGTAATTATTCGATATTCTTTGATAGTTAGTCCTTCGCTCTTCGTGATAGTCACAACAATATTAATAAAGGTTTTTACTCTTGAGAAAGCTATGTGACTTAACACGCTGGCTTGAAAGTTTCACAGAATCACCGCTGATAGTGAAAATACTGGTGCAGGTAAAACAATATATGAAACACAGACCAAACCTAACAGGACACGGGTTTACCTTTCAGTGAAGACCCACATTCCTCCAGAATTAGGTACAGAGCACTTGTAGACCTCGGTAAAACGTGTTCACTACATACATAAGAAACAATCTTCAACGGTATCAACCAATTAAAAATAGTAATATAAATAATAATAATAATAATAATAATAATAATAATAATAATAATAATAATGTCTATATTAATGACGAGGCTCAGGCCATAGGGCCTGCTCTTCCGCCTAACCACTGAATTTACATACATTTAGAGTAGTAACATTTTAAGAGGGGAGGACAAGCTGTACATTTACGTCTGGGGGAACAAATCTAGGGACCATCCCGGCATACGCCTTAAGCGATTGAGTAAACCCAGAAAAACCTCAATCAGGATGGCGGCTTAGGGCCGAACATTAATAGAACTGAGTATGTTATACTGAGTAGGGAAAGGGAGGTTTCGTGAAAGAGAAAAGAAAAGACGTACAGGGGAAGGGGTCAAAAAGTATAAATGATAAATTTTGTGAGGGAGAGGGAAGAGAAAAAAAGCGAAGAAAAGGAATAAGAAGAAGTAGGCGAAAAAAGTGAAGTTATTTGAGGATCGCTACAGAAATCTACGTTTAGTTTACAGTAGCACTTTACATAAATATACAATAATTTTTACACCAGAGAAGCACAATACACTATAAGCTAATAACAACAGTAATTTTAAACACAATACTGGCAGTATTAAGGAACATTACAAAGAGTGCAGATATCTTAACATCAATTTTGTTTATGCCAATATATTGTAGTGAATATCCTGATGATGGTATAAAGATAGCTACAAGTATATTTTATCTGGAACGTCACTAATACTTCTGTATATTTTATTAATAATTTCATTAGGGTACACAGAAAAATAATAATGCTCATAATTTAGGTGTGAGAGGGAATGGAAGATGAGGATAGAGCAATGAGGTATGGGGAAGAATATTGAGAATAAAGAGGGGGAAATAGAGGGTGTTTAACGGGGGCGGTGACCGGGCGCTTGGAAGTGGGAGAAGTCTGGAGATTGAAGAAGACGTTAACGCCGTTCTATATGTCGTTATTCCTTACCCATGTGGTTAATTCAGCTTTGAATTTGCCGAAAGTATTTGAATGTTTTAGTCTCGCTGGTACTTTATTCCAGGCTCGGATAGCTGTAATGGTGAATGATTTACTGAATGAAGTCGTGTTGTGACGTGGTACACAAAGCAGGGCTGATTCACGAGATCAATTTAGTTTCAGAGGATTGAAGTTACTTATGAGGCGTGTTGCATGAGAACCGGTTAAAACTTTATAAAGAAGAAGTAGAGAGTGGAGTAACCGTCTTTTGTCTAGAGTAAGCATACGAATTCTGTCAAAAAATTCGGATACATGGTCGTATTTTCTTAGATCAAAAATAAAACGTACGCATGCGTTCTGGGCTACTTGAAGTTTACGTTGTAATTTGAATGTCATGTTGGTCAGAAGAAAGTCGCAATAGTCGAAATGTGGCATGATAAGTGATTTGATGAGAGTCTCACGTGTGCGACCTGGTAAAAGTGCTCGCAGGCGTTTCAGTGAATGCATTGAAGCAAAAACTTTGCGGCAGGTTGAATCTACTTGCGAGTTCCAGCTGAGAGTGTTGTCGATAACTACACCGAGGTTCTTGACTTCAGAACACCAAGGTAGAAAGGTGTCATTTATATAAATATTAGGCAAAGGAGAAGATGAGATTTTATTCATAGTGCATTTCGAGCTGATAACCATGCACTGTGATTTGTTTGGGTTTAATTGTAAGCCTAAAGACGCTGCCCAGTTGTTTACCGCTATCAAATGTTCATTAATTTTTTGTACGAGTGAAAAGAGGTGAGACGGGTGACCACTTAGATATATCTGGAGATCATCCGCATACATTTGATGACTGCAATATTTAAGTGCATTTCCCACGTCATTTACATAGATTAAGAAGGCCAGTGGCCCTAACACAGTGCCTTGAGCAACTCCGCGGTTAAGCTTCAAGTCCCTTGAGCTACGGCTACCGGACACCACTCTTTGGGTTCTGGAAGTTAAGTAATTTAGAAACCATTTACACGTGGGCTGTGCAAATCCCATGATCTTTAGTTTGGCAAGTAGGATGTCGTGATCTACTGAATCGAATGCTTTGCTGAAATCCAGAAGAACCAAAATAGTTATATTATTGTAATCTATTGCTGTTCTTGCGCCTTCAATGACGTTTAGTAGCGCGGTTCCTGTATTTCTGCCGGAACGGAAACCTGATTGCTGATCGTTTAAAGTGACTTTGTTCAAAGATACTGTTCAGTTTGCTTCCGGACGACTTTTTCGAGTATTTTAGAGATAGTTGGGAGGATGCTAATTTGGCGGTATTCAATATGGTTTTTGGTTGATGCTGTCTTGGGAATAGGATGCACGAGCGCAGTCTTCCAGGATAAGGCCCGCTCATTAGTGAGAAATTTACGATTTCGGTGATAATTGGGTATGTCACATCTAAGCTACTTTTTAGCAGCTTGGCATTTATACCATCGGAACCTGAAGCTTTTGATTTGAGACTTTGAACGATTTTGATTATGTCCTGATGTTCAACGGACGAAAAGAAAAAATTATCGTTGAATTTTATTTCTGCGTTTTGGAGAAACAAAAGAGATTGCTTTTTCAAGTTACTGTCAAATGAAGGAACGCTATTTATGAAACTGTGATTTAGTGATTCTAAGGGTATATTCGCTTCAATTTGGGGAGGACCTTTGCCTATTCCTAGATTTTTCAAATTTTTCCAGATCTTTCTCGAGTCGCTGTTTCTGCCGAAGGTGGTGTGGTAATACTTTATTTTAGCGTTGCGGCATTTCTGCGTAACTAAATTTCTGAGCATTTTGTACTGTTTTTTAAGTAGTTTTATTTAGTTTTCCGGAAAAATTGCATACGCTGCATCACGATCTTTCATTAAATTTCGAATTTCGGCAGTTAACCATTGTACAGGAGGACGAGTTACACGCGAAATTTTTAAAGGCGCATGCCGGTCGTAGAGCTGTGTTATTAAGTTAGTGAAAATATTCCCTTTATCATCCAGTAATTCTTCTTCGTGTACAAGGCGCCATGGAAGTGTCAATCCATCTATAATAAATGCTTGCTTATCAAATTTTGAAAAATCGCGTTATTTGATTATGTGAGGTGAGTATTTAGGGCACTTCAGGTTGTATACAAGGTAAATTAGGTTGTGTTTTGAAATCCCAGGAACTGGAAATTGTCCGTGTTTTCGAACTTTGTTTACATTAGACACTATAATATGATCGATCCAAGTTTCTGTGTTCTTTGAGTGGTGTGTTGGTGCTAGAGGTAAAATTATGAGGCACATGCTGTGGAAAAACCGCGTAAAAAGCTCTGCAGAGGGAGGTTTTAATAAGTTATGATTAAAGTCACCCATTACAATAACGTGTTCATAGGAATTTGTCGCAGATGCAATGGTTTCGTCCAGCATATCTATGCTGCCTGTCTTAGGAGGTAAATATATTACAGCCAAGAGACATTTTTTCCCTAAAAGTCCAACTACGATAAAAAGATATTCGCTACGCAGGCAATCCGTATTTGTTGAAGATAGTAAAAGTTTATGCCTAAGATCTTCGCGAATGTATATACCGACGCCTCCACCGTACTTCTAGTTGTTGCTGCGAGAGCGAACCTTGAATTCATAATTGTGCAAATAAACCTTGTCAGTCTGCGGGAACCACGTTGTACACAGAAAGAGTAAACAGTGAAAGATCTAAGCCTTTGGAGCGTGACATAACGATGGCCATCATCACCAAGGGGTGAAATGAAGGTGACATTGGTAGTATTGATATGTGCCGCACTTGGAAAAAGTAAATAGAATGTCGAAGAATATCTGATCCTGTATATTACTGTGTGAGGAGCGTTTCTTTGAGGCCTTTTGCCTTAGAATTTTAGTTTTTAAGATTCTAGAACACTTCGTTTAGGAGTTATTTCACGATATAGCTGACCGAGTGCTGAGGGTTGCAGTTAACATGAATATTTAGATGCGTTTTTTAACAAATTCTTCATATTTTTAAAGTCAAAATTCAATTCGAGACGTCTCCGTGAAATTCTACTTTTTTAGAGATCTCATTTCTAAAGATACGTTGCGTGTACCAGCCGCAAATGGTATGTATAGTACTGAAATAATATAGGACACTATTACAAAGGCGTAGACAGAGAACATTGGGTAAAAATGAAGAAAACTTATATTTACAACGAAACACTAATTGTAAAGGATTTAACATGTGATAACTAGTTATAAAATACAATTAAAAAGAGTTGTATAGATACACTGAAATGTCTTGATTCTCACAGCCAACATTTGCTTGGTGCTGTCCACGTATGGCTTTTGAGAAGCATTCGTAGAAGTCCCTCGTCACGCGTCCTTTATTGTGATCTTCATCGTCCCATTACAATTGCTAAATGTTCAGATAACTTAAATGCTACAAGACCGGGATTTTGTATTCATTAGCCAATAAAGCAACAAAAGGATCACTGACATAATAATAAAGTCGTAGTCTATTCGTCAACGCGCGGTGAAATGGCGTATACCGGAAATACGCACGCGTACACCTACAATACGTGTAATTCTCGGGCTAGTCACACAATGAAGGTGCAGAGAGTTGTGGTGAAGGGGGAGGGAGAAGCTTTCGGTACCAGTTGCGCCGTCTGACAAGCAACGCGTTTGTATTCTATGGTTAACTAAGCAATGTTTGAGGGGCAAAAGGAGCGGAAGTCCCTCGTTGCCCGTCCCTTTGGTTCGCGATCCGCCCCTAACCACAGTGGCGCTTTCCCTCGCCGCCTGTGCGGCGTCAGCGCTGCAATCGGCGCGTCGGCTCCCGCCTCCCCCCCCCTCCTCCGTAATTGAGTGCGACTGCGGCGTCAGCCTCCCCCGCCCGCCGCCAGGCAGCGGTGCGCGCGGGGCTCCTGGCGCCAACCCCGTCCTACAGCCTTTTTCCCAATAGGAAAAGATGTGCTTCCCCCACTCCCCACTCAGCAAGGAGGATTACGTTGTGCTTTGTGGGACGTTTAGGTTTTCACCGTCCTCCCAATGTTGAAAATGCAGTTTTTATCGGTGCACAACATTCTCTTTCAACTTTCTCGCCACGGTGTAGAGAGAAAGCTATGTAATGCAGCGCGAAAAAACAGCGAATTTTCGACAGAAAAACTCATATTTCAGGGCCTAGAAACGAAAAAGTTCATAAACGTATTTGCTAAATTTAGAAACAATAATATTCTAACACATAGTGTAGCCAGAATACACGTTTTGTGAAACCTTGATTCCAAAAAATAGAATGACGGCAGAACGTAATAAATCAAAACGTCCGTCCGTCCGTCCGTCCGTCCGTCCGTCAGTCCGTCCGTCCGTCCGTCCGTCCGTCCGTCCGTCCGTCCGTCCGTCCGTCCGTCCGTCGTCCGTCCGTCCGTCCGTCCGTCCGTCCGTCCGTCTGTCCGTCTGTCCGTCTGTCCGTCTGTCCGTCTGTCCGTCTGTCCGTCTGTCCGTCTGTCCGTCTGTCCGTCTGTCCGTCTGTCCGTCTGTCCGTCTGTCCGTCTGTCCGTCTGTCCGTCCGTCCGTCCGTCCGTCCGTCCATCTGTGAACAACGATAGAGGCTAAACCGTTCAGCCTATTTTCTCCAAAATTGATATTCCCCCATGCATATAGTTGACGTCGCGTACCCTTGACTTTGAAACCAATATTTAAATTTTGGGGGCACTTGTCATGAAAGGGGATACTTTGCATGTATCCAAAATAAATCAAATTGTAAATGAAGAAAGTTAAGTCGGGTTTGAGTTCTTGGAGCTCTACTTAGAGTTCTAGGGATAATTTTAGATTTTCCTGCATCATTTAAACTGTGTGTGTTTCTATTTTTGTTTTGTACATATTTTGATCCCTTAATCGTATCTTTCACAGGACAATCATTTCTATTTCAATGTGTTAAGGATTGTGGGGTAATTGAAAGTACATTCGCGTATCCACACATGGCAGCCGTGAACCTCCCCCGCGCCCACCGCCTACGTTTTTGCTACTGCGTGATGAGTGCAAATGATAGTTTCCTGCCAGGATCGCCTCGTCGGTGCCCTGGGGGTTGGCTAATGAAATAGGTTCTCGCAAACAAAACGAAACGGAAACGACAGGCGACGGCATTCATGTGTCTTTTCAGTTTGCAGAGCGAGTCGCATTGCTATCGGTATTTGTTTGTGCGAATTCGAGTGCACACAATCCACATTGATGTTATTCCACCTGTTACACAGGCGGAAATAAAATTTTCTATTTACTTGTAGCTGGTTCGTTGTAAACGAACATAGAGTAATTCTCCTAAAAATGTTTGAAATATTAATTAATTTCATAGAGAAAATAAAATTTAAAAACCTGAAAATTGTAATTTTCTTTAAAACATTCATAAAATAATATCTTTTAATATAAGTTAGAGTATGTTGAAAAGTGTTGTTGGTATTTTTCTTTCATAAACGAAACAAAAGTGAAATAAAAATTGACCCTTATTTGAATGGGTGAAAACGAGAACGGCATAAGTGACATTTTATGAATTCTGAAAAATCTGTCAAATTTAAGTCAATATTACTGTAAAGTCGTAGTTCTTTGTTTTATCACTAAAACTAAGGCATTTCAATTGTTCGTTAAAACCACGAAAATACATTGCCTCTGAACTATACCCTAAAAACACACTTTTTTCTCAGAATTTATAAAATTTCACATGTATCGTTCTGGCTTTCACTCATTCATTGGTGACTCGTAGTTCATTATTCTAATAATTTTTGTAAATGTTTTGTTCTTATCCATTTAATTCATCAAGTTAAGATAAGAAATTGTTTGCAGCTATCAAATTACTCTATTTTACTAAATATTTTTAGGATAAAATCGTTATAATGTTCGGCATTCTCTCAGACATTAAAACAATTGACTTATTTCATTACCTGCAGCATATTAGAAAATGACCATACAAATACACTGCACTAAATGCACTGAACGCCAATTGGGGAAAGATAAACCGCGAGTCTTGGAGTAAACTGTAGTGTAATGGACGGGAAATATATATTTAAGGGCACATGCATGTCAAACCAAAAGAAATAATGGCCAAAATTAAGTATTTTCAAACCTCAATTTCTAGAAAACTTGGAGACCAATATAAATTAAAATGATGTCACAGAAGAAACAAGGTCTTATGAATACTTTAATACCAGTTTCACATATCTTTACTGTTTTTTTGTAGCGTGATAACAATATTATAATTTATTATGAGGTTTTTTTTATTTTGCTCTTTAACAAATTTATTTTATTTTATTTGAAACTAAGTAGATATCTTGAATTGGCAAGCACCACATAATTATCTAAATATCATACTTAAATAATTTACAGAATAGTGTTTTATGAAATATTTTTTACTGTGCTTAAAAATTGCACGTTTAAAAACTTTAACACACATAATTTTTTTTTTGAATATATGACATTTATTACAGTCTACATAATAGTAAATGTCCAGAAATCTGAAAATATGAAACTTCTATCGTCCGTAGTTTTTTCTTATAAAGATTTATATAATATAACTTATGGAAATTTTATTTTAAAGTTTCGCAGTAACTACAAAAAAAGTGTTAAGAATAGCGAAGAAACGCCCAAAAATATTTCATTCCCGATTTCTTTCGATACTTTGTCTGAGGATCATTGTTCGTAATGTCCGAGAGAAGTCGGCAGACATTGCGCATTCCAATTGCCGCTTTTCCATTTTACAACGATTTTCCATTTTAGAAATGTCGTGGTGGAACTGTTCGTCAATAATCATATTGGTCAATAACTGTTATCCGGGAAGATGTCCAAACGATATTTAAGAAATTGTGGTTTAAGTGGCGTATTACTACTCATATGGTTGTATGATCTCAATGGTTCATGTTCCATATCGGGAAAGTTCTCTGCCTTGTGGTTGCCTAAAAAGTTTTCACACTTGTGAAAGACAGCCTTTTTTGCAATATCACTCAACAAATCAACGAAATGTTCATCAGCCGTTAAGTTTCTGATTTTCAATCCTACAAATATTCCTTCCTTTATTTTGGCTTCACTGATCTTTGGGAACGTCTTTCGCAAATACATGAATCCACGTGATGTTTTGCCTATGGGTTTCACAGAGTTTTTTAATGTGCAGTGGAACCATGTACACATTTTTGGGGTAAACAAGAGTGTTAATGACATTTTTCTGTGTACGCAGTAGTTCTATCCGAGCAGGCCATTTTGTTCCACAGTAGTGATTTTTTTCTGTCGCTGCTGTTCCACTCACATAGAAAGCAGCTGTGCTTTCTGTTCCAAGTTCTATACCCAGCAGAATTGCAATTTCCTTGAGATCTACATATGTTATATTTATTTTCTTCATATTTCATAAGTGTGAGGAGCAGTTTAGGGTTCTCGTATGTTTCCTTGAGGTTAACAGTCTGAACAGAATGAAATTTGTTCCCATTGTAGAGAATGCTTTCAGTCTTATTTAGATGGAATTTATGAACAAGCCCCATTCAGTTACATTAAAATCACGGTAATGTCTTCGTTACGGACTCGAAATCACTACAAAAAGCATTGGGAGGTGTATGTGAGAAGGAGTAAACAGGGAGTTCTGTAAATAAAGAATAAAAGTTGTAAAAATTAAAGCGAAACGTGAAGCTGCAGGGGAGTTTGCAATGAGTAGCTTGAAATGATGTGTGTGAATCTGTAACATCTGTATCTTGAAATAAAACTGAATAAATGAATCACGACATGTTAGCGATTTCCAAGCAGTGAACATTACGACTAACTTACATTGCTACTGAAGATCATATGTATGACCCTGATGAATGAAGCTAGGAATTGTACATCCAAACAATATAAGTCAGTGTGGAGTAACTTTTCAGTTTCGACAAATAAAACTTGGATGGCGGCTGTATATCACAAAAACAGTCAAGACTTTAGAACGTGTGTTGCAAGAACCCTCCAGTAGTGCTTGTCTTATGCTAGATATGCTTCAAATAATATACTTACAGAGAATGTGTCTGCTTTGAGGTGACAAAGTAGCGGAAAATGGATTTATGTTGTTTCTGAAATAAACCATTCGGATAAAATAGCATTATTCTATGTCAAAGACGTCGTACGAACAAAAGACGACACTTTTAATCATTCCTTTCAGGCCTTCTATAGCCAATTTCACACTCGAAGATGTACCTGTAAACCCAGAACCTCCCTTTGTGTTACACCAAAATATAGTTTTGCTGCTCCAACCAATAGTTCTGCTCATGATACCAACCATCTCGCCTCTAGCTTTCCACGAGTGGACGCAAAACGCTTGCTGCCTGCACACAGCCCCCAACACGCGGTGATTGCGCTTGCCTGGAGGTTCTATTCAGCGAGCGCCAGAAAGTCATCTTGTGTTTGCTACATTTACCGTCGAGTTAAACGCATAGTTGTGTGCTGAAATGGCGCTTTCATGATGTTTAATATCAAAAGTGAAACAACCGGAGGACAAATGTAGCATTATTGTTTTGAAGTGTTGCCTCGGGTCGCAATAGATTAGATTCTGTTAGGTTACGACTTTGAGCTTGCTAATTTACGTACGTGGATCAACGTATCTACGCTTATTTGGCCTATCGAATAAACTATGAACTGATCATGAAAGTCACACAATTTTTACATTAATATTCTCCCTCTCTGCCCATTTTTGCCTCTACTTAAAATGATTATGTATGTACTTACAATAGGAATTTTCATTTTAGGGCATTGTCATTATGCTTATGTAAAAAGTATGTAAACATATGTAATTAAACCAATATATGAATAAAAATATGTAAAATAAAAATGGTTCTAATTCATTCAGAATCTCTTCAAAACTCTAAAAACTATTTTCGATGGCAGGTATTGTGTTCCTGTAAAAATATGTATTTACTTGAAAATATTTTCCTTAGTTATTATCCATATGCGATAGCTATAGAGAAATTACTGTACGAAGGGCCCGCTTTCACAGCTTCTGCTTGGCTCCCGGTGACAACGTAACTGCAGATAACGTCCGAGTGCTTAATTCGTCAATGCGTTTATTTGCAGATAGCTCACTTGCAAATGGCTTCCACTACCCCCTGCAATGCAATCGACCATCTTGACTTTCATTAGTTCTCCGACCTGACGAACTGGTCCCTTCTTATATAATCTTCGGTATACAATAAAGGCATAGGATTGCTTCTGAATGCTAGGCAACTCTCTATGGACTGTGTTTGTACGGCAACTTTCTGACGCACTAATAGGAAGTTCGCTTACCTGCCGTACAGCAGTGTATGGCGGGTTGCCGTACTATTAGTGCTACGGTCACGTGTTAACCCCGTTGTATGAAACTTCCTTACGCGTTCATTGCGAACTAGTGATACTGCAGTATGGCCCAGATTTTCTCGCACTACTCCCTTGTCTTATATATTCAGTCTGACGTCCCTATTGTGTTTTGCCCTACCGTCTTCTCAACTGCCATCTCTTGGCGCCTTGGAAGTCCCGTTTCACGTCCACGTCTCGAATCCACATTAGTAAAATTAAAGTATAACTTGAATCATATCATAGAAAGGTAAAATACGGACATTTATGTAAATTTTCATTGCAAAATTGGGAGTACTTTTTTTAAGAAAATGTCGAAAAGCGTTTCTGAAAATGCGAAATTTGTAGCTCACTTTCACTCAAAACTTTCGTATTATCGAGAATTATCATAAAAACAATATTTAAAGCATTTGTATTCGAAAATTCAATGTACAAGAAGTGTCTACAAAATAAATATTAACGACGGGAAATATATTAAAATAAATTATAGTTGTATATTTTTTTAAAAAGCATAAAAATAAATCAATGTAGGATTGATGTGATGCTATTCAGTGCATTTAGCGCTATCCTTACCAAAAACAAGAAGAAAAAAGTTGAATCCGTTTTTAATAAACTTACATTGTAAATAAAATATTCATCTCATTCAATATTTTTATACTGCTGGATAAAAAATTGTAGAATATCAATTAAAGATAATATTTTCAATTTATTTCATAACATATGCATTGTATTTATTAAAAATTCAACACGACTAATGAGAAAGGTGTTTGATCTCTAAAATTATTATTTATGTATACTTTATTTTTTCATTACTTTATTTCAGTATGTAATGCTTTTCAGAATGAAAACTTAAATGCTTTATAATCAATTTTCCAAATATTTAGCTTTCAACTCATTTTCGGAACAATGAGTTATGCAAACGTGATCAAAGAACATTATTTATTTTTCCTTGTAAAACGTTAATTTAATTAAAATTTTAATTTTAATTTAAACTTTGAACCAACGTTTGTGTAAATATAATAAATTCCGGGTTACTTTGGAAGATATGAATTATGTGAAGAATCATATTCGTTGTGGATAACGTTATTATATTCATAACGATAGTATTATAATTAAAACTACTTAGTTCTGATATTTTTCTAAACAATTATTACAACGAACTTTGTTAACATTTTCAGCAGCAATGTACATACACATTTATTCTCCTGGGAAGAACACATGTAATAACATCTCGAATAATTCGGTAAACATGCCTCGTTTAAAGTATTGTCAAGTGAATGATAGTATCCTATTAAATAACTTGTGTTGATATGTTTAATGCGTCTCCAAATTACTCCAAGGGTTGCATTGATTCACAAACAAAATAAATCCGATTCTGAACCTATCTTTCAATAAATCTCGGATTCTGACTCAGCACTTGTTAGAGAATTTATTCTAACTTTAGAAACTGGATTTATCCACTTTTTCGTTACCAGGGCCCAGTAATATGAGTTTTTTGCTGAACATTTGCCGTTTTTTTCGCACAGCAGTACATACCTTTCTCTTTTTCTCCTATGTGCAAAGAAAGGCCCGTAGCTCGTTTAATAAGGTGCTCATTACGATGTGGGCTTGGTATGAACTAGGCCGAAGTCAAGTGGAAATGACATAATAATGTGAACAATATTCAGCAACCAACCATTATCAATTTATTTTCCCCATCTCCATATCCATTTCTGTTTGGTTGAACGTGAAGGCGTGGCTTTCCTGATACGAAGCTAGAACACCGAACGTAGGAGCGGGAGAACGGTGCAACACCCCCAGCATTGCCGGTTTTTCGTTGAGGCCACCGTTCTCCTCCCCTGTTGCGTGATAGGGCGCGTTCCGGGCGCGTAGCAGCCTTCCTTTTGCATTTGCTGGCAGCAAAGGCGTGGGTGAGCGACAGCCGCGGCCAACTAAAGTGTCGCGCTCACAAGTTGTAGAAATTCAGAAGTAAATAGAAAACACAAAAAGGAATAGATGAAATGTGGAAATGCCCCATATTACTATTTTTTGTTTACGCAAACACCTCATTTGTTAATATCATTTATTTTATTTGTACACTGTATAATATATTTCATTTCAATAACACGTCTTTCAAGAGAAAATGCCAGCCGGCAGTGAAGTGTTGAAGACAATTTTTCGTTCCTTTCACTGCAGCGTCCTCAATATCCCACTTGTACTTCTGTGGAAGCCTCAGTGGGTTCCGTTTCTGCCTCGCCGTAATTGGTAAAACTGAATTATTATGACTGAAACGCAATTGATGTCTTCTTGGGCAAGCAGTTCAAATATCGCGTCATTAGAGAATTTGTGAGAGCTGTACGTGCTTGGGACAGTGAATGTCTGTGTAATATCAAAAATCTACCACAGTTGAGACTCGAAGTCTATGATGGTCATGAGCAGGTTTTGGATTCTGATGACCTAAAAATGCTTTCAAAAGTATATTTAAAATGATTTAAAAATAAGGGAGAAATTATTTTTTTTAAAAAATTACTCAAAAATGTGTAGGAAAATGTTAATTGATACAATGAATTGTACAACATTAAATTAAATTTATTTACATAAAATTATATTTAGTATAAAGTTTTTTTATTTTAAGAGGAAATTAATTCTTAGCTTCGATCTTGTAACCGTTAGTTTCCGAAGACCTGTGTAATTTTGAGAGTTCCAAAAACAGAGACCATTGTAATTGTGAACTTCGTCATGAACTGATAATAAAATAAAATCTTTGTTTTAGTGTGTCATTGTAAATTCATGAAACATTCACTACGAAAACAACGGACACAAAATACGTAAAACTGACAAGAAAAGGTCACAAAATGTGTAAACATGACAAATATGACGCAAATGCCTAAACAGTGATCAAAAATTTAAAAAATGGCGAAAAATGACCCAATAACTAAACATTTCATTATGTGTATGCCGTGATCAATACGTATTTACCTGTTAGTTACCAATGCACCGATGAAAAGATGGCCTGTCATCAGAATGCGCGCCCTGACCGTGAGCCTCGCGTGATCGTTCAACTAGAGCAGGTTCTTTCCTCCGGTCCATCGGGCGGCCCCGCGCTGCTCGCAGCGGGGCGGCCACAAGGCTCGGCTTGCGGGAGGAAATAGTCTCGGACGCCTCTCTTTGCGCGCTAATGAAATTTGCACCCGCGCTTTCGCACCGGAGGCCTCTCTGATTTCATTTGCCGCCGGCGACGCGCGCTGGCGAGGCCCTCCTGCCGAGGCAGCTGAAGGACGCGGATAATGCCAGGGTGAAGTGCGAGTAAAGGGAATTGATCGGGCAAAGGCTTCGAAGGTAATTCTGGAAATTTATCTGTCTGGCTCTCTCCGAGTGTTTGTCTGTCGGACTGTCTCTGCCTGTCTGCCTCTCCATCGATCACTCTATCTGTCTCTCTGTCTTTATTTTCAAAAGTTCTGCACCGATTTCAGCCTTATTTTTAACAACTGGTTTTTACGTTCAGTATATCTTTTCTAAATAAGATTTAGATTTGAAATACCTAATTCCGACAATATGGTGACCTATTTTATTTGTTTAAATATTTTTCCAGGAGTTTTAAAAACCTTCCAAATCCTATTAAACTCTAGTCTACATTTCAAATCACTATGATTTACATAAGTAATACTAATCTAACCCAAAATATAATAATTTTAAAATAAAGATTCCGACGCTTTCTTATCATGGAGACTTTGGATAAGCAAGGCTACAAGAACAATGAATCTAGATTTCAGCCTTATCGAAACGAGCTCCAATGTGAAGGAAATGGAAATCATTTCAACTTTCTTTAGAGTTGAGCTGGTTTCGTGTCTTCATTGCCATGTACACAATCTTGTATCACACCTACATATTTATGATACGAATCCGTTTGCATTTAATTGCAATTAGGTCCAGATTTTTGGAAGGAGGAATGAGCGTTCGCAATACTGCGCGTAATTGCATTTGATTTATTCTCACATCAAACATCTGCGTAAATTTGCCTTTATTGCTTTGTAGATAATCGTTCTCGTGGTGACGCGCCTCGGGATCGGAATCCAATGGGTGATTAAACAGGAGCATTTCGCCGCTCTCCAGCGCGGGGGGTGGCGTTAATATGCTGGTGTCGGAAGCGGAGCCCCAGCAGCGAAGCGACTGCAGCATCCGTTAAATTCACAACACCACACAAAAACGATTTCATTACAGTCGATAATTATTTCGTCGTTTTTTGATAAGTTTTTATGTTTATGTTACTCTGACGTAAGTTGCATCTGTGAAATACCTTTTATAAAATGCATGTGTAAGAATTATAATACACTAACAGTTATTTATGTAATGTACTTGTTAAAAACAGTAATTCTACATTAGCATAATATACATTAGCATAAGGAGGTCTTCACCCTCAATGGGATCCTAAGGCTAAAATAAAAAGAAATTTAAAAAAAATGCGCGTGATGTGGCAAAGGACGCCACTTGCTCGGAGGTAAGGGCGGTGTGGAACTAACGTGTGATAAAAGTGACATTATTGGATCCTATTGCGTGGGGTATTTACAGCAGTGTTGTCACCATTGAAGTTCTAACCTTCCTAAGAACATGTAAATAAAATAATTTTTGAACGCAAATTTTACGCCCGAATAAACTTTTATTAATCCGACTGCCACCTCACCGCTTTTATTTTCCCTCTCTCTCTCTCTCTCTCTCGCTCTCTCTCTCTCTCGCTCTCTCTCTCTCGCTCTCTCTCTCTCTCTCGCTCTCTCTCTCTCTCTCGCTCTCTCTCTCTCTCTCGCTCTCTCTCTCTCGCTCTCTCTCTCTCTCTCTCTCTCTCTCTCTCTCTCTCTCAATTAGTTGCGTCACAAGTGAATTCAGTTTATCAACACACAGGACTTAATTAGTTTACTAGCAAATATGAAATATTTATCAATGCTTTATCTAAAATTATTAATATTTAGCTCTCTAAACTGCTTTAAAGCTGCAAATAGTTCAATGCAAATATACGAAAAAAAGTTTCATTTAGCAAATGCAATCAATATTTAATTGATTCTACCTGAAACTACAAACATGCGATTTTATGCTAATATTAGTATCACTCTCTGTATCTCATGCTAAAAAAAACGTGTTTGTCTATTCTTCACTTAGGATTCTGATCAAAATATCACACATTCAAGATTGTTCTGTTATTGCTTTAATGTTATTGCGACTTTGGACATAATTATTATTTATTATTATTATGCATAATTATTTCGTAAGTACTGGCGAGTACTAATTCATGTTTCGAAACGGAGTGAAATACATTCATTATATACCGGTGCCAATGAAGCACAATGTAAAATAAACTACTAATTTGTATTTTTAAGGCATTATTTTATTTACAATTTTTGCAATATGAAATTTCAAATGATGTGTTGTACTGATTACACGATGAGCATAAAATTAATTAAATATGTTCAATTAAAGAAAATGTAGATGTTGTCAATAGAGCTCTGCTGAGCATGTCATAATATTTCCTTAGTTTAATTATATTTTCGAAGCATTATAGCACTGATGCAAATGTATAAAACATATTTGATATCATTGACAAATAAATTGATACTTATTTTTCTATTTCTTGATCTAGTTCCATTGCTAATATTAAAAAAAGTGCACTGCAGTAGAAATTTTATTACGTACGCAGATTATGTACGTATAGTTTACACAGTGGTGGCTACCTAAAACAGTTTTCTGCGTTCAAAATTTCACCAACATTACATCACATTGGATATTTCAAGAGTTTAGGTTATTTAGCAGCATTGTTTATCGCGAGAGGTGGTGGTGCTCTTTCCCACTTAGAACAATTATCAGGACATCCCAAGCGGTCACTGCAGTGCCGGTGACCAGTAGGTCGTTGGGTTGAAATCCCGACGTTAGCAGGAATTTTGTCAGTAGCTTGTCAGCTAGGTCGATTTAAGTCGTTGTCTGGAGGAGAATTCTTGCGGCTGGCTGCTCTGATCGGGAGTTTTCCGTGGTTTCTCCGATCTACACCAGGCGCATAACGGAGCAGTACCCCAACAAACAGTCCACGGGCCGCAAGCAATCTTTCTTACCTCTTCCTTGTCCTACCCTTACCCCTTACACGCACTTACACAAACATGCACTTCACTATCACTCATGCCGGATGATCGGTTGGGAGCTTAGAGCTTGTCCCGGCTAGGGCGGTTCACCTCTGGTGGGAAATACCAGGTTGGGGAAACCCCATTAGCCGACCGTAGGTCAGCGCCGGATCTTGCCATCCAGTGGGGAAATATCACCGCCACCTCCTGCAAAACCATGCCCTACGCTTACGCGACCAATGCCCTTAGTAGTTGGACTACTAATGAATCAGTGAGCAACTTGGTGGCGCAACGGAGCGGCGCATGTCGACGCGGCGCTGGGCGGGGGGCGTGCCCCGAGGGCGCGTGTGCGGGCGCGGCCGCCGGTGCCCGTGGGCGGGGGGGGGGGCGGGCTGCGGGCGGTGGACGTGCTCGGCGCCCGGGGCACGTCGGGGCGCGTCGCGCCCTCATCCGCCCGCGTATTCACGCGACCCCGTTGCCCCCCTCGGCCCCCCTCGGCCCCCCTCGGCCCCCCTCGGCCCCCCTCGGCCCCCTTGGGCGCCGCCGGCGCGGCGTGGCCCCGCCCTCGCCCTCAAGGGGACCGCCCATCGCCTCCGGCCCTCGCATCTCTACTCATTTCGTGTACTTCATTTCACACACACCGCGACAAAGATGCAAGCTTAGCAAAGCTCTCCCGCCGGGTATTTTCAAGGTAAATGTGTGTGCTAGCAAAGTTCGTTGTAAAATAGTATTTTTCGCTTTCTACATGAATTATGCTCATTAATTAAACGAAAAATCGTTTATTATCACTGTGTTTATGGCATGCGTACAATTAAAACTTAATCGTGCAATTGAAAGTCCACAACAGCCAATCAGAACTCAGAGGACTGATCGAAATCGTTTAATTCTGTATCTTTAATATAGATGTTTCCAGACGGCAATGAAACATGAACAAAAATGTACATCACATATTACGTACATCAAAAACATATAATCAATGTACGTATGACACACAATTATGAACTAACACTTCTTCACTACTATGTGTGACTCCCTTAGCGATTTTCCACGACTTGTATAGATTATATTATTTTTCGTAGACATCTTTACTTTTTGAAGGGAGCAATGCATCCATTGCGTTTTCAGCTTCTTCTAATATTTTGTCCGGAATTTTATTGTAATCCTCCATGCTTTCTAAATTCATGTCAGTCACTATGGTGATCGTAAATACACAGGCAAGGCCTATTAAAATTGATCTTCTTCGGAATGAAAATGACATCACCAAAGTAAGTATGGAGTGCTAAAGATATATTTTTATTATTCAAAATAAACATATTTTTGAATGGAAACGAAAAAATATTGAACGTAACACGTGTATAAATGCGTATAATTGCACTCTTGGTAAATAAAGAAAGTCGCTCCTATCGTCGCTCGTTTCTTTAATCATACCACATCGTGCAATTATAACCTATTTATACACTCGTTTCGTTAACTACTATTACCCCCGCCTTTCTGTCGCCTGAGATCATGAGATGAGTGAACGCTCGTGATGTATACATAATTTTATTTTTACTTCATGTTATTGTTTCAGATTTACTTATTTACTACTTAACTAAATGTTAACTGGACTAGGTTCGTCTTTACTGCTTTCCTACCTATAATTCCCTTTCATGATTCCCTCCGTAAGAGAACATTCAAGAGATAGCATCATTCAGTCGTTCTCATACTTCCCACCAACCACGGTGAGAATAGAAAGTGACGTGAAAAGGTATTGAATGTAATGCGTGTTTACATTTTGTTTTATCACGAAATTGTTTTTTACCTTTCATGACTACTTTCAGGAATAGAAATGTTCACAAAAAATATTATGTAAATTATAAGCAAATAAAGTTTTTTAGACAAAATTAAGTTGAATTATGTGATAAAGTTGTAACGATGTTCTATGTGAAAGGCAGTGTAGGAATTAACATTTTACCAAGTACCTTAAAATATAAGCGTACAATGTACCCGAAACACCGTTTTTAAAACTCTTCCGGAAATTTTTCAGTTAATTCTTCTTCACGAGAGAGATATAATTGACCATCCTCAACCCCCTCATAAATGCGTATTTTTTGGAATTCGCTTATACTATTCTGGAAGAACAATGGTCATTTCTCTGCAAGTAGATAGAGCCGCGTCAAACTAGAAAAAAGCTACCACTTGTATACAAAATAAATCATACTTTTGTCAGAACATCACTTCACGGAAGGCCCTGCCTGCCCATTTAGAGGCGTTTTCAGACGTAAACATTTCATTTCCGATATTTCCTGTTTATTTTCTCTCCTTGTGTTTTTACGACAAGTATTTCTTCAAATATTAATTTTGTTCGTGCTCCGAGCATTCGAAAATGTTATTGCTTCCCCACCGCCGTTAAGGGCCTTCATTTCTGGAAATAATGGAACTCGGCATTCTACGCGCTGCGGGCCTTGCCAATTAATTTTCGCTCCCACATTCCTCGCCAGGCACCGCCACCGCTGCGGTCTGCTACATTTGTCCGTTGCTTTTCTGAAGCTTTTCCTGACTGAGAGACTATGGGATCAGGAAAGAGCGGGGATTGTCGCAGAATTTAATTCCGTTGGGCACTTAGCCAAAGTCTTTTGCATATTGTCGGTGCGACATGGTTACTCTGGATTTTCCAACATCAAAAGTTTACTTTACGCTCGTAATACTGTATGATATTTTTCAGTGAATACTGAGGCTACTGGCTTTCTGCAGAGATATACTGTAGTATATCCTCAAGCTAATCGTTGTATTTGCTCACCGAATTTTGCGGACAGGAATTTAACAGACTGTGCGTTGTGCTTTGATGAGCACTGATGAACAGTGTTATGTGAATGAAATAATTTCATTTTCGCTACGAGAGCTTCCCTGTGGAATGCTTCGTGCAACAAACAAGACCTAACAAGGTCACATTAAGGTTCAGAACAACCATTGCGGTTACTGAACACGTATCGGAGCACACGTAATTTTTCTTGTCATTTATTTTAATTTTCATTTCCTCCTAACCCACTAATTTATGTGGAAGTTTTGTATCTCATAACGGACATTTTCGAATCGAAATCATCACGAATCATCGAAGGGCAATTAATGGTACGAATAACTTATTTTTTACTGATACATTGTAGCTTTTTATTTCTTCGATACGGAGTTCGATATACACTGCATAACTTACCTGGATCTAGAGGACCACAGTTACGAGGGAACTATGAAAATAGTTGAATGAAGCTATTCCCTAACGGAGGAAATTATGAGTGGGAAATATGAAGAGACAAAGAGAATCACGTTAACGTCTAGTTAATTATTAAATAAGTAAACGTGAATCCATAAAATTAGGTAAAAAATAAAAGTATGTATTAGCACGTGCGTTGACTGGTTCTAATGACCTCGGGAGACACAACGCCCTCGAACCAAAGGTGGTCGCTGGTCCGTCGGTGGGAGCTCATTTGGCAGCTTAAAGAGGGGACTACTCCTCACCTTTCTCAGGTTTTTGAATAAGCATTTTGAAATGCTATTCAATACGAAAAATAAAAACATTGCTCTTGTTTTTATTTATTGAACATAAACGATGGTCAGTCGTAAATGATACACCATCACATGAGCTATGCTCACTCCTTAAGTGGCGTTGAGAAGGAGAAAACAAATATCACTAAAATAATTTCTCAGGAAAAAAGTTGCTTCCACACAAATAATGCTCCGCCACCACACCACCATTAATAACCACAAATACTCAGCAAACATCTGAGCAGCAATGCTCAGTCATCATCCGGCCTCTCTTCCAAATCCCACAATTGCTCTCGGAAACAAAATGTCCGAAGAAACATACCTTGCCCTTTCCCAGTCGACCGCCATGTTCTGTTCATTGCTTGTTTTACCCTGTCCACTCCCTTACATCAAAATATCTAGTAACTGTGACACCACATATCCTGGGCGGAGTATCTCAAATCAGTGGTAGGATAGAGTGGGGCGTGCACATAAGAATTTCTTCCATTTTATACTTCAGACTTAATTAATATCTTCGCCTGTATAAGGTGATTCTAATAATAATACACCCCTGCAATGTCCGATTACATGTCGATTGTACGGTTTCGCCAGTTATTAATATAAACTCTGAAATATAACATTCTCACGAATTCTCAGAATACTAAGAATATTACAATACTGTAATATCAATCACAACAGTTCTGTGTCGAGCTGGAAGAATTAACATTATGCCTTTTGTGACGCCATCAACAACAAAAACTAAATCTACTCTACCCAAAGTAAACTATAACTACATAATACTCAGTGAAGGGTAATGGCAATCTATTTAATACGCTGATGAATCCCTCGGCTTTCGCTTCCTTAAGCCGCCTTCATTCGCGTAGATTTTCGCAAATCTTTATTAAGAGTGGAAATGAACTCCAGAAATTGGCCACGGATTTGGAGGTTTTTATTATTCCGAAAGTTTATTAATTAACTTCGTCCCGAAGTAGTTACGGTTGGATTGGCAAGTCTTAACGTTTGATTCAACGAGTGATTCTCGGAAGTCGGTAGAGGTTAATACCGTCACGAGGGTGTACTTTGGAGAAACGAACCCAACCGAGAAACGACCTCCCGCCCGCTAACACGGCTTCCACAACCAGGTGTTTCCCCCCAGCGGGCCACCGCCCCACAAGCTCTAAGCTCCCAGCATGTGTGAGTGTAGTGCTTGTTAGTGTGTGTGTAGAGGGTGAGGATAGGCCAAGGAAGAGGAAGGAAAGATCGCGCGCGGTCCGTGGCTCGTTTGTAAGGGTACTGCCTGGTGTTGATCGAAGAAGCCACGGAAAACTATCGATCAGAGCAGCCGGCGGCTAGAATTCTCCTCCAGACAGCGACTGAACTCGACCTAGTTGTCTAGCTCGTGTCGAAACTCCTGCCATCGTGGGGAGTGGAACCTAGGACCTCCTGGCCAGAGGCAGTGCATTGACATCAGTTGCCCTGAGCCACCTCTCCGTGTTCATACATGCGTACTTGCTGTGCTAATGGAGTTATTCAGCATTACATTACAGTGAAATTAGGCATTACTTTTAAGAAACGTTTGACGCATATTTATACACGTTACCCCTTTGTTAGATACGTTTTGTGGTTACAAAATACATTTTTTCAAAACTGTGTGAATTCTAAACTATCGCATCATCGTTCAGATGTGAGAATACTCTTTGTCAAATAACTAAAGCATATTATAAACAGAAAATATGTGGAATCAATATATTAAAATAGGAAGGAATATTTAAGTTGTAGGTACGCGGGAAAAGAAAAAAGCTAAAGTGTTTCTGAAAAAATGTGTGATAAAATCTGCGTTATCTGAAATCAAGATTGTATATTGTTAACTGCGGAGATCTCAGGCCAAATGCGCAACGGAAACGAGAAAATTTCGCTGAATGGAATTGGTGATTTTCTGACCAGCTGCATTCACGACTATTAGATAGTTGAAAAAGCAGTAAATTAATAAACTATCATAAAATTAACCAGCAACCAATTCTAAATTAAAAACAAATATAGAATGAAATTTATTTTAGAATGGAGAATAAAATATTTAGACAAATACCTGAAATACAATAGCTTCTCCGCTACTCTTTCAGTTGTTTTTCATTAAACGTGTCTGTAAATTGATACAGCTTGGTTTTTGGCTGACACAGACGGACGTCATATTTTGCCCCAAATTATGGGGCCTATAATGATAAATGAACGCGAGCTCTTCCTGTTTGAAAATTCGTGTTTTAAATGCTTCTTTCCTTTTGACGTAGTTAGTTTGCACAAATGGAGAACGTTTGGACATGGGGTTGGTAACATTGCCGGTTGTTAAGATCTGGGTACTTGCGATCACGGATACGACGCAATGGGACGGCTCGGCTGCGGGGGACGTGGGGGGGGGGCGACAGACGCTGACGCGGTGGAAGCAGAGACACTTCCCGCCACGCAACGCCACGCCACGCCACACCGTAAGGTTTCTCCGATCAATTCCCGGCAAATTTCGGAGCAGTAACCTTACAAACGGCAACGCGTGATATTTCTTACAGCGTCCTCTCCCCTCCTCTTTTCTTACATACAGACACACACATACAAGCATTACATTACCACATATGTAGGGGAGAGCAGCCTGGAGCTTAGAGGCTGTCGCGGCTGTGGCGATGCTCCGCTTTGGTAGAGACCTGAAGCGAGAAAACTCTGCAAGCTGACCTGTAGGTCGCACTGCACTTGCGAGAAGAAAGAACTAAGAGGTTGGCGTGTCCGGAAACAACACTCCCTTGAGGAAGGAGCGCACGCCCCGGACAGGCAGCGCAGGGGGAAGGATGCGTGATGACGGCCTCGGCATGCAGCTGGCCGGCGGCCCCAAAGCTCCGTAACAAGACGAGGCGGTCCGCGTGTCTACGGCGTAGGAGAGACAGTCCCGTGATGAAACTTCCTCGACTATTCGGGTTGGAGACGAATCTCGGTGCAGATGTTTATACACGTTACCCCTTTGTTAGATAACGTTTTGTGGTTACAAAATACATTGATTCGTCTCCAACCCGAATAGTCGAGGAAGTTTCATCACGGGACTGTCTCTCCTACGCCGAATCTCGGTGCAGATGCTGCGTGTAATCGCAAGCCTCGGCTTTGAGGTGCGGCTTTCGCCACGGGAGAAGAGAACACTGGCGCTGCAAGAGATCTCACACGCTGGGTTCTCTGGTGGCAAAAGTGTTCCTTAGGAGTTGGGAATATTGAATATTGAAGTACTGTTAATGAATCTGTAGAAAGCAACTCCGTGTCTGTGTTCTTACTCTAATCACAACGAAATCACACTATACTTCGCGTGAGAAATATCAACTTCTTAGCTTGTTCCTAACCGCATTTTGTGTAAGAAAAAGCGCACAAGAACACTAATATAACAAAATACTTGCGATGGCGCAGAGCATATCTGGACGATCACGCTCCCTCTGGCGCGTTGGCACTCGCGATGTTTTCTGAAGAGCGCTGGTGTGCGCCAATGAGTCCACTGCGCATGCGCCGTTTGCTTTCTCGTGTCTTCTACGCGCACGTGAACGGTCGACGAGTGAACACATCTCGCGCGATCTCTGCCTGCGAGGTAAAGCAAAGCACATCTACCACTTGGGTCTCGGAAGAGCAAAATGCGGAGCCATGAACGTACACGGACACGGCAGAGCGGCGTCGAGCGGTCGGAGAGCTTGTGCTCTCCGAGACAAAGTCAGTGACGTAGCTTTGGAGTTCGAAGCAGAAGTTTTCCCGAGAAATTCACACTTCGCTGCGCGTGTCCAAGTTGAGGACGAGGATCTTTGAGTCTGTCCAACGCATAATATGCAAATACGTTAAAAATCATTGAACGTGGATCAGTCAATGTAAAAATGATTGTAAAACCATTTGTCATATAAAAACTATTTGTCGACTAGGCTCGGTTGTCTTCGTATACTTTAGTATTTTGCTCTCCCGAGACCAAAGCACATCTGTTGATTTCCGCCGGACTCGAGTAACAACACGCCCAGTTTTACCCCTTCGGGATAAACCGCGGCTCGTGTTCTCTGTTCAAACATGTGGCCTTTTGCGCAAACATCCGTTGTGAGGAAATGTAAAGAGATGTTTTGCAGCTCTGATGGGCAAGCAGACACTGCAAAAACGGGTGTAAACGGAACGACTTTGCGGAAACCCAAGGTTGTCAGAGCAACTGCCTGGGGTTGAGTGCTCGCGAGGTCACCTGTTTAAACCCCCAGAACGCTCGACGACATCTGTGAGAGCTACATAAAGCTGGAAAGTCCAGAACAGCAAAACCAAACAAACGTTTTGAGAAATTTTGGGATCGTTGGATATTGCTATACAGGTCCACAAAATGACAAAATTTTATAGCTTGATGAACAAGGTGGCAAGCCATTTGTACATTGCAAGTTAGTCCTGAAAATAATTAGACAATTTTAGGCCCTTGAATTATTGATTAATTACTACAAACAATATATTTAAAAACATGGTTTATATAGCTTGATAATTAAATAATCAAAACATTCTTACTTTTTGATTCCGATAAATCGGTATTTATTCTATCAGCGTAAATTCTGAAGCAAAGTAAATTACACTGGTCTACAGGATTTTTGCAGACTTTAGGCTAACAGCTGAATTTTGTTAATTTGAGGCTTCTGAATCCTTAAACCTTCTACATTTTTGCCATCACTTCAGGTTTTTCCCACAAATTACGATTTCATATATTTTCCTGCGTTTGCCTGTATTAATTAGTGAGTCTTTCAATAGATCATTCAGCACTATTTTGCATCACATTAGGATTCACGAAAGAGAAATGTTAAAAATGATTCTGTGTTGTTTTAAAAATATCAACTTAATGTATTAGTGAGATGAAAAATGGCTTTAATTCGTAGAAAGTGTAGAAACAATCCAGACATTTTTTGCTACATTTGTGGCAAACTCGAAAACAAAGAACAGATATATATATGAATTCTCATCCAAAGCTTATTATTCACATTTTGGGGTTAAACTGGGTGACCAAGACAAATGTTGGGCACAACACAAAGTGTGTCGACTATGTGTAGAAAACCTATGGACTAAGGGGCAAAGAAAAAGCCTAAATTTCGGTGTTCCAAATGTGTGGCGGAGTCAGAAGTATCATGTGCAAGAAAGTTATTTTGTATGTTGATGTGAAAGCCTTTAACAAAAAGTTTAAACATTCCATTCAATATCATAAGTTCTTACGGTCAGATATAAGACCCATATCACTCGGTGATGATGTTTCTATCCCTATTTTCCAAACATTTTCAACTCTCAGTTCTAGTTCCAGTTCTAGTGACGAATCCATCATCCTGTCAAAAACAGATAGTGACGATGACTTCCAGGTTTCTGATTAACACGTTCTGTGCAAGCTATTAACTCAAAGTGAATGAAACGACTTTGTCCGTGACCTTTATCTGCCAAAAGCATCATTGTGATTACTGGATTCCAGGATAAACTTTTAAAACTATTTATAAACCACTATTTTCCTTTCTTGCATCTAGTAGGATCCTGCTGCAACACATTAACATGATAATTGTTTTAACATGATAATTGTTGTGAACAATTGTGACGTGATGGACAATTTCTGACAGCATATTTTTAATGAAAGACCTCAAATTATATAAAATCAGTTCAAACTTTGGATCAGCAGAGAAAATTCCCACGCAGACCAGTGTCATCATTCGCAAGCGGTTTGCTCCAGAGCAGGTCGAATGACGCAGCACAGCACGTCGCCAGGGAACTGCGAGTGACGCTTAGACGACGCCGCTCTTGTAGGCTTACAGTCGCAGAGGAAAATGTTTACTACGAATTATTCACTTACCCACCGTACTAAAGTAATAATATCCAAACTAAGAAATGTCCGAGTAAAAGTATATTATTCATTAAATGTCTATTAATTTAATTACAAAAAGGTTGTCAGTAGGAAGTGGTCGGGTTAATTTTTAGTCATATATTTTCCGGTGCGTTTTTCTTCTTGTAATTAATGATTTAAATTACATGATATAATGGTAGTTAGTAGCTTTTAATATTATTTCAGTTTTTGTATTAGTTGTACCTAGGCACTATATTTTGTTCCTTTCAGTTGGTAATATATTTTTTCTGATTTACAATACCCAATGTCTTCCCTTAAGTTATAATTATTTCTTTTTAATTCTTGCTTTCTGAAGAAAAGTTTTATTTTTTATTATAATTAAATACACAGAAATATGATTGGACATTTTAGTAATTTAGATTTGGTTATTATATATTTAGGTATGTGAATTTTTTGAACGTTTTGGACTATTTTTGGAGCGTTGCGATGGACATCCTGCATTTATAACATTTCAGAACGGGGCTGTCGCTAGACAGTCAGCCGCTACCCATTCTCGAGTGACCTTTAATCTGGAATCGCGCTAACACATCCGTTCCTGCCCGCACCCTCATCTATCCTCAATCCCCTCCCTTTCCTCCTCAGTTCGTTTGCGTTCGAAGCGAAGAGTCTGTTAAATTACTCACTACGTAACGGAACCCTATTTAACCTGGTGTGTTGCAGATTTATCGTTCCAGCTCGTAAATGTAAACTCATTTGTCGTAAAGTGACATATCTTGCGCATAACAGTCGTTGTAAAGCATTTTCTATGTAAAGCAGGCCCGTCATACCGCGCCCGCACGAGCTACTTGCCCGCCTGGCGCTCCTACGGCCACGGGCCACTTCCCCTCACTCCGCTCTCATTTCCCCTCCAAATCCAGAAAGGGGTGAACATGCGTAAGCTGGAGAGGCGCGAGGCGGTGAACAGTGACTGCATACGAAAATGTTTGCCAGATTAGTTATAACAAATAACCGAGAATTGTACTATGGTTATACTCTTCACTACTTATTACTATTTCATGTTTAATTTCTTACTGAATTCTCCTTTATATAAACATCTTTTCTAAGTGACAAGTGTATGTTTCAATGGCGAATACTTGCCTTGCGTTAGTTATGTGTTGTGTTATTAAATGATTCAGTTATTTATTGAATTTATAAATAATGTGAAATTAATTAATTATAATCTGAAATAAGTTAATCTACAAGAAAACAATTCTCGCTTGCGGACTGACAACGCTTTTAACAGACAAGATTATTTGTATGTTAAACCGCCTAACCTGAACGTAGAAAAACCATGCCTTTATATTACTCTTAAGTAAACAGAATTACAAAATAAAGAAACTTTTGTTTCAATTCTTTGAATTTTACTCTCAATTGGTAATTTGAATTCGGATGGATGTATTATTTCATTACAATGGATCATTTATTTCAAAGATAAAAGTGGGAACTGATACACTTAAATTTGTGACAACAACAGTCAAGTAACTTCTCCCAAAGTCTGACATGGGCCAGGTATCCAGTGACGTGCCACCACTCCTTAAAAATTTGTACACCCCTTACTTATAAATATCGCGCCAATTTTTCTGACGCAGTGCCTACGAGCTCTCGTAAGCCTGTTACCTTGCCCGCGACCCCGACCTTGTCATAAAGAGACATCGTACGCATAACAATCGTTGTAAAACATTCTCTGAATAAAGTATTGTAGAGGGAGTAAACCCAGAGTAATGTCCCATACCGCTGTGGAGCACGCGAGCTACGACCGGGGTGTGTTTAAACTGCGCATACGGTCTAGATGCTTTACGATTGTGATTAACCAAGCATACCATAACCAACCAGCTTCTTATCAATCATCTTCACGTTTCGTAATAGCTCTGCAAAGATGAATAATACTGTGCAGACAACAGTCGTCAAAGACGGTACTTAATGAATAATACATCTTGAAATATGGCGACAACTGTAGTAGATAAAACCTTAATATTCAAGTTTTAAAAGATTATCTAAATCCATTAATTTTACAGGTCTTTTCACTAGCAGCGCTAAACGTTCCTCGTATAGCAGGATCATGTTCATGTCCACACCGTTTAATTCATCTCGCAAATAAAATATATTCTCATAAAACTTCTATAATATCAAAATATGTCCCAAGGAAGCACGAGAGAGAAACAGTGTTAAGAACTCTGCCATTAAAACAATAATAAAAGCTTCGATTGCTAGTCAGTCTTCCAAGTGCCAGTGTTGTAATTTAGATCACATTTTGTTTACGTGCAAAAGGTTTGTGAAACAACTTCAAGTGATCGTTATAACATCTTGAAATAGAAGATGTTTTATTTGTTTTCCATTTGGACATTGAAGTTCTCAGTGTAGCGCAAAGCCGTGTGGCAAGTGCAATTAGGTATAATATGTTGTTACACAAAGAGGATACTGCCGCCTCTAACGGCAACGATGGCGTAGAAGAGACTGGCGAAACGTCAGACGACGCTGACTATAAAACCGTGAGCGCGCAGGTGAATGAATATCACGCTTCAGAAGCCTTGCTTTCGACTGTTCTCGCATTAGTACGAATCTCGGACGGAAAGTTGGTTAGGTGTAGAGCGCTTCTGGGCAACCGTAGCACTCATTCGCTAATTACACGCAATGCCTTAAAGCGACTTAAAATTAAATATAGAACAAGCTCGATTTCTGTAACTGGTATCGGAGGCTCAGTAACGAAGCCTCTTAACACTTCAAAATTTATAATTTCAACTTGTAATAACCCTAAATTCAAAATGAATACTAATGTCTTAGTGATAGAAAATATTACTGCCACCATTCCGTCGTATTCGTTAGATCGAACCAATCTTAAGATCCTTAAACATACAAAGATTCAACTGTTTTGTTTAAGTGAGGTACAAAAACGTGAACACAGTCTGAAACTTCTAAAAACCAGAGCGTTAAAACTTCCATTGCGACATGTCAGAAATTACTAAATCTCTCCAAGAAGTGAATACGTTTCGCACATTTAAATGTCCTGCGTGAATATATCGAAACGTTCGCCACCAACAAATACACAGCGACGCACCAAACTGGAAGCAAAGTGAAGAGGCGATTTTTTGATTGTTTGGGGACGTGTCAATTATGGTTAATTGTCCTGCTAGTGTGACGAATGCATTGTCCAGGAAGGGGGCGGGGATGTTTCCCCCACTGGCTGATGAAATCCGGGGCCGAGCTGCCCGTCGGCTTAGCTGGGATCCCCCGTCAGGGAACCCCCTCGCCCGGAAAAAGCTCAAAACTCCTGACGGGTCTCCCTAGATGACATGTAGTAATGAGGTGCGCAAGTAAGTGTAAGCGTGAGTAAATGAGGGGTGAGGATAGAACAAGGGGGCGCGCGTTACTTGCATCGCTTGTCAGGGAACGTGTCCTCGTATTTGCCGGGAGCTGGTTAGAGAAACCTCGGAAAAGTACCGATCAGAGTTGCCAGCTTCCAGCGAGAGTAGAAAATTCGTCATCGTGGGGTCTCCAACCCAACGTTATCCCGACCAGAGTCGCTACAGGGATAGCGGCAATGCTGGCTGTAAGTTAACTCAGCCAGTATTGCGATCACAAAGAACGCTCCTGCCAATGGATGGGTGCAGTATTTCACAAAACAACAACAACAACAACAACAATAATAATAATAATAATAATAATAATAATAATAATAATAATAATAAGCATTACACAAAAAATAAATACAAAAATGAAAACAGTTGGCGAAACGAGAAAACTTATAACACAAGGGAAGTCATCCGCCAGGGGAAGATCTCCAGAGGGAAAACATGCACTGCAGTTACGGGAATAATGATCTTAGCTGTTGATGCGTCCGGAAACACAATGAATCAATCCAACAGTACTGGAAATACGCAGATGGGGCCGAGCGGAAGACCAATTACGCCTTCCCGATTTCAGCGAGCGCGGGAAAGGGGGCAGGGAGAGGAGAGGAGAGGAGAGAGATTGATGGACGAGGGCCAATCGCTCCCCGACGCGCGCCGCGGTCGCCGCGACCGGATTTCCGGGGCGCCAGGTGGTTCAGCGCTGCCAGATGAAGCGGGAGGCGGGGGTGCACGAGGCGCCAGTTGCTTGGAATGGCAGAGCATTCGCTCCACCGCGAGAAGGAAGAACTGGAGGAGGAAACCGGATTTCGAGGGCAAAAGACTTAAGAAAGCGGAAAATTGCAGGGAACAGGACGTCCAATAGTTTAAACATTACACAGAAATTATCTGGATATAATTTTATATTTAGCCATTATAAGTCCCGCAACGGGCAATTGGCTTCAGCGTCGTTAGATTCCTTGGTTCCTAGTCGCTCACCCAACCAGGAACCCGTGATGTCTCGAATTCGCTTGACCTTCGTGACTTCGTGACACCACGTTAACGAATTCGGCTAGCGACGCCGGTTTTGCGGCCGTGGTCTTTCAGTAGAACCATCATAGCATAAGCATTCGCCTGGATGACTGAGAGGAATCACGAAAACCCCGGTGAGGATGGCCGGCGCGGGGATTGAACCCGGGCGTCCCGAACACGAAGACAGCGTATCACGCCATGAGTCACTTCGCTCGTTTGGAATTAATTGCATACCCCCCAAATTGCAATGATGGCGTTTCGAAACGTCGTTGAAATTTACAGCTTTACCAAACTTGTTTTACATTTTGTAAAAAAATGAATGTTGTTTTCAATTTTATGGTGTTTAAATCTTTAACCTGACGTCTGCAATAAAGCAAAAGATTTTGTTCAAGTTTGCATTTCATTTCTGCAGAGATAAAGTTGAATTACTTTTTCTTGGATGATGCAGTATTTAATTTTTACAATAGAGAACCAGTTCTGAAAAAAGCGTATTGAACAAATGAAAGCTATGAAATATAACATAAGTAGTGACGGGATGTATGAGTAATAGATTAAACACCAACAATGAGAATAAAACTTCAGAATAAGCCGCAAATACTGTTATACGACCGCTTCGCCTCCTATGTCGTGGTATTAAACTACGTACGCATGTGGTTTGCTTCTATTGTATTTCTAAACAAGACCAATTTTGGCTTTCGTGTCACAAATGCTTTTTTTACATTTTCTCGCGCAAGAATGTCCCAATCTTCAGGGCAGTTTGGTAAGAAAGTCATAAATTTGACACTTTAGTTTTTTTGTAGGTCGTTTTTTAACAACTAGGTCATAAAGCGACCACTGTGATTGTTTTACCTGTTGAGGGACCTTTAGGAGCAACACGTAAGGACAACACGCAAACACCCATGCCCGAGGCGGGATTCGAACCCGTTACTCTTCGAGCCGAGGCAGCAGCGGCCCTTCAGTCTCAGCGACCTCGGCTTTCCAGGCGGCTTTGGAATGTTAAAACCAGCTGAAGGCGCAAAACGCGGGCTGGCGCGCGCGCTGGGGAAGAGCTGCGGCTAATCCCGGGGCATTTACCTGCAGCGCCGCGCTGCTGCGCGTGAGATTTATGAACACCACGCCCGCTCTCTCCCCCACCGACTCCCACGCGCCCGTCCTCCCGTTCTAACCATTTCTCACCCACCCACCCGCCCGCCCGCCCGCCCGCCCGCCCGCCCGCCCGCCCAACCACACGCCCGTTTAGTAAGAATAAGCTGAGCGTCAGTTTCATTTGAAAATCAACATTTGTGCACTTAGAAACGTAAAAGTAACAAGTCCAACGAGAAAACGTTTGTTCATTCTCTAACATTTCTTACAGTTTTCTTTTCTCCGAAATTCTTTACATTGAATAAGTTCCAAAGCAATAGTCTTCGTAGGTTTTTGCATTTTTTTTAATATGGTATTTTGACATACCAGAAATCCCCCAAGGCATTTAATAACGGTAAATGTGCATCAAACATATGTTTACTTAAATAATAAACTTTAACTTTTTATTATCACTTATTTGATATATCAAACGACTGAGTTGTCATACGAACATTCCCGACGCTTCGAAACAAAAAAGGTATACTTCCGCCAATTTCAAAAAAATTATGTTTCAAAGAAAATTGTACGACGAAATATATTTATATGAAGATGAAATAAAATAACACCAAAATACAGATTAATATTTTAGATCTTTATTGTGTTTATTTTCTTGACATAGCTGATCCGTTTATTCACCCAGTCGCACCTAAAATAGACAAACATTTCGCATTAGACTTAATATTTGATAGGATAGAAAAAATATGAAAGAGCATTCAGAAATTTTCAGAGCTCTGATTCTGATGCCATACCATTTCACATTGGTGTATTCTAGACTTAGCTATCTTGTAAATACATGTATATCATGACATTTATGTGGAAGAAATGTAGAATTATTGGTTCTTTTTTGTCATTTTTGCCATCTTTCAATTTTTTATTTCAGTTTCAATGAAATATAATTTTATGTAAATTAATGGTTTTAAAAATAGTAAAATTCATTGAATAAATCAACATATTCATAAACATTTTTAGTATTTAAAAAAGTAGGTCATGTTCCTCTTATTTGGAAGTCATTTTATAGGTCATTTCTCTCTAATTTTTGTAATTTTATAGGTCATTTTTAAAGAATTTTTAGACCACCAGAATCCGAGCCCTGGTACTTGTAATTTTTGTGCCCAAATTGACGTTAAAAATAGAGCGGTCGTACTATACTCTACAAAAGAATGGAGAAGACTTTGCCCCCATTTCCTTTCGTTTCAGATTACTAGCTACAAATTGAAATTTGGTAAAGACCAATTCACATACCCCGTTCTTGAAAAGACAGTCAACTAGCTCTCCAGCCATTTCGCAGGTATCGGTGCTAATAACTGAAAAAAAAAAAAAAAACACAGAGGAAATTATCGTTACGAATCGTGAGGTGCCGATGGAATCCCTTCTTCCAGACCTGTGGAGCAATTAAAGTGGGGAAAGGGTGGCACGAAGACCCGCGCCGATATGATGCGCATGCTCACCATATTGAAAGTGTGTAAACTGGTGTACGACTCGGCATTTGTTTTGTGGTGAAGATCACTGTTATTTACTCTTTACTGTTATATTTGATATGTGTATAACAAGCAAAAACATACGTAACCCGAGGGGCCATTTGCTAAATAGGCAAATATTAATATCGCACATAGGCAAATGTTGATAAAAATAGAGATAAAAAAGTAAAGATCTACAAATGCATAACTAGTACTGCTATAGATTGGCACGGACTTTCTCTATTAGTTTCTTCTATTAGTTTTGTATTTTCTTTGATCTGGGCTAGTTTATCAGACTTGCCACTTACTCTAGCTACCTGCCATCTATCTTCATCCAAAGTAATTTTTTTTTGAAATTTTCTCAATTCTTTCTAATTGTTGAACCGAAATATTACTTTGAGAATAATAAAGAAGAGTAAAACCTCGCCTTAAATGACAATTTTCATTAAAAAAAATTGGGGTCGTTTTTAAGAAACTATCGTTTAAGCATTACTAAAAATTCGGAATTGAAGCTCTTGTTTCACAGACAATTTTTGAGTTTTCGGAAAACTTTAATTGAAGTCATTTAAATCACTTCATCTCACAAGTACAATGGTGTTTACAAATAGCTGAAAATGTGGGTACTTAACGGCGTTAGAGATATTTGAAAAAAATTACATTTTTGTAATTTTTGAAAAACAAAGTAATACGCCAAAATGATTTTTATACCAGAATGAGCAGTGCAATGAGCAAACCCGTTGGACAAGTTAGAAGCAAACGATTGGAGCCGTTTTTCAGAAAATGGCGTTTGAGCAGTTTGAAGAAGGCGCTGCGCGGTGGCTCACTGCAGATCCAAGGAGCCGCCGTCTACTTTCCTTTCTGTGTAGCGTCTACTCTGCGCTTTAGGTGAAGTATCCCCGAAATTGAAATATCCACTTCAAACTAGCAGGACCTCGAGGTCAGCGGCAGACGTTTTGCCGTAAACTATTTTGTTGGTCACAAAAAAACTACAAAACTTAGATTCTGATAATGCAACGGGTTAGAGGAAGGAATTTACTTCATACGTGAATAATACCATTTTCGTTACCATGGCAATAAGAGTTTTTCCGTCGATAAATTGCCGAAATATCGTAGTTTTTAGCAGCATTAAAATACTTTCTGTAAATTACGTAACTACAATAATATGCAAGAAAGTAAAAAAGACTACGTTTTCATTTAATGAATTTTAGAATAGGTTTTACATTTTACTGCGATGTTGACTACACTTATCGTGAAAATAGTAGCTGTCTTACCTTCATCCTCGCAGGTATTTATAATAGAATACAGTTTTTGAGTCACTTCTTCCGTTTGATGCATCAGTCTGACCATTTTGCGGCAACCCTCAATAGAGATTTGTTCATTCTTGATCTGGAACGTGCGTATGCATAAACAATAGATCATGACTTCTAAATTTTAAGATATTTCTATTATAAAGTGATGGTTTGTTTCATGAATACCAAATGTGAATTCAGGAGCCATATCTGGTCCTAAAAATTTTATCACTTCGTTCTCCTCGGATAAATTAACAAAAAAATTCCTAAGGTATTTTGCTGAAATAAGTAGTTGCTTATTTCCTTGACGATTTATCTTCTTGTACAATGTTTAGAAAGTTCGGTTTGGTGTGTTTCGAAGCTCTCGAGATAGTTCTAAGTATTGCCCAAAAAAACTCTATTTTTAGACCAAACTATTAAATTTGATCTTTCAGGGCACGCGTAGCGTTCTGAAAGTTCAATTTTAGTATAAGTGCGAATGTTGGGATGGTTCTACTGAAAGGTCACGCCGCAAAACCGGCGTCGCTTGCCAAATTCCTTTACTATGGGAAGACGCGAAAGGTGACCATAATTGAGACATCGCGGGCTACTGGTTGGGTGACCGACTGGGAATCGCGAAATCTAACGACGCTGAGGCCAATTGCGTTTTACGTGAAATATAATGGTTAAATACAAATCATAAATAACTATTTTGGATACAAAGGAATAAAAACGAACGTTTCTGATTTTACAGAACCGGAGTGCAATAATGACAGTCCGTATCGCGCGCAGCCCTGCGCTCGCACCCAATTTTAGGCTCTCAGAATGTCAGCCGGTCGTAAGAATTCCGTTCACAAAGGCCCTAATAAATGCATGTAAAGCTGCGATGGTAGTCTGCAGCGAAATTAAAATTCAGGTAGAAACCTCTCTACGAGGATAGATGTTACTTAGATTAATATAGTGAAAGTATTATTTATTGCTAATGTTACGAAGAACATCCTGGTATTCATGTTTTCAGCTGAAATGACACATCCTTCATATTCGAACACTTTATTGTAGAATGTGTGTTTTGTGAATACTGCATTTGTATTTTCATAACTATTATATACTTTATACCTTTAAACGTTTATTTAAATTTTACTTGTCTCATTAATAGTACAAATATAATTGAATGCAATATCATCAGACACAAAAATACCTTTTTAAGTCAGTGCAAAAGCAGTTGATGTTTTAGCAAGCAGATAGAAGATTATTTTTACAAATTGTAATAATAATAATAATAATAATAATAATAATAATAATAATAATAATAATAATAATAATAATAATAATAATAATAATAATAATAATAGTACTTTCGAATGTAATGTACTCACCACTCCGAATGACGTAAATGCGCAAGCCGTAAAGCACTGTAAAGAAAGTAAAGTCGCAAGTGTGAGTTCCGAATGCAAAATGTTCTCATAGCCACTAGTGATGTGACATCGACCACAAAACAAGTCCAAAATTATAACATCGATATTAAGGACACTTCTTTTTATGCCAAACACTGATTAGAGCTCATGCTGTTTTCCAGAAGCCCCTAGCGGCTTTTTGTGAGGCTTGTCCTGAGCAATTATACCTACGGTAGTTTGCTACTACATTCCCTAGGGGCGCTAGTGCGCCAATTTTGACGTTTCATTTGAATACCAGATAGCGCAGGCGAAGATAAAATATCCGAAATCTTATCCAGTAGTCTGTAGTAGTATTCAGTAGTAAATCGAAACTCAAATTGCTTCAGAATTCAATTTTGCCAGGATCGGCCAAGTGCCTTTCTGGGATCTGTTTTACATTCCGACAAGCGTCCACATGCATGCCGTCGATTTTTGGCACCTCAAAAATCCCTCGACTTTGAACCCGCTAACTTTAAATCAACATGATAACCGCTATACCATTAAAGCCGGTGTTAATAATACATCAAACAAAATAAGTCGATTTTTTTAAAATATCGATGTTTTAAAACTGATTCATAACCTCTAGCATTAAATTTGTTCGCAACAATTAATTTGACAGAGACGTAGTACATTCATTTGTAATTAAAATTTAACTTAAAACAGCCAAAAAAGCACCCCCTTGTGCGAAATACGAAGAAAAACGAAGGTTATCAGGATCATCTCGGGGGAGGGATAGTCTGCCCGATGAAGGTAGCACAAACCGCGTTTGTGAGGTGCGAACACACAAATAGTAATTTTTCATCCAGAAACGAAACATCGGAAATGTCAAAACATCGATCACAAGCATCTATGTTCGAAAATCAACTTGAATACAACGATATTTAAATTTCTTTTTTTTTTTTTTTTTTTTTTTGAATCGTCGATGTTTTCAAAACATCGACATCCCTAATAGGAACCTTCTCTTTTAATCAGCTAAGAAAATTGACTTTTCGTATAGTCTCGCCCTCTCAGTAATTTTTAAATTTACTGTTTGTTCTTATAAATGAGAATCTCTTGACATTAATCTGAATGTAGTAGAAGTTACAATTTTTTACAGTTAGTGTAAACAGTGAATGAACTCTTCACTCAATCTCTAAGTTATAGGCGTCAGAAAATTAAGAGGAAAAATAAATTTATTATAACTTCATTGCTCGCTTCATTTACCAAAAATATCAACTTTTCGGATGAGACCAATTCTCCGTTTTTGGAATGAATGGTCGGCGTCTAGTGTGGAGGAAAAAGAACACAGAATTAGAGCCGCAGAATTTAATTCCGACCATAAAACGCGGATGTGGTTTGGTCTTTGTATGGGGGTGTACAAGAATATAGTCTGCCATATCTTTGTGTGTTTTCTATTTGGAGTAAAAAGTTATGCCGGGAAGCAACCAAGAAAGAAAAGTAGATGCGCTTCTTGTCCGAAGAGGCAAACCAGGTCCATGCAGCATTGTTATATTTGCTCCTAATCTCCCTGAAAAGAATACCCCAGAAAGACTTTTGTTTGCAATGAATGTACTTCTCAGGAAACTTGTTTTAGTTCATAAATGCTCCTAAGTCTTTCAATGTGGTGAAGTTATGGTGCTTATTGAATTAATTGTTTTTTTAATTTGTCTTTCTTAAATAAATTTGCTTTATATAATACTTTACTTTCTGATTGTGGTTTTGATTTGTGTTTATTAACAAAAAATATGAGCCTATCATATGATCGATATGAGCATGTCATCTTCATGCATTATTACATGTATACATGTTGTAGAACTCAATAACAAAAATCTCGGAATATTAATGCAAGAATTTTATTCATATTGAAACAATAAATACAATGTAAACAGTTGTTAGGTAAAATCTAACACGCGAGTAATCGCGTTACAAAAATATGCGCAAGTAATGGCCGGTTAAATTCCTACACAAAGTATCCACTGACCCAAAACAGAAATATTTGTAAATGTCCACTCCCTTTTCACTCTAACTGTACATACCTGCCACACGTGTTTCCTTTTTTTCATCCGCCCTACACCTTTTGCATGACATCATATCTAGACTCTCTAATCACATCTACATGGTCCTTCTCATAAATATCATGTCTCTCTATTAGCTAATAAACTAATATTTTCAGTTTTCTTCTCACTCAGCGCCGCTGTACGTGCAATCAATGCTATTCCCATCATCTCTTTGCACTCAAATCTCATCTCCTCACATCCAGAAGGAACGCGCCAATCTGTCAATGACATTCATTCCCCACTTCGCTTATCTTCACCCTTTCTTCTAACTAATCCCAAAACATTCTTCTACGGATCCTACCTTTCTAATAATTGAGGCGCTCAGAATACAACGGGAAATCCCCTTTATTGCAATAATACGAACAAATCACTTACTTTTTGATTTCTGCCTTTAGGGCCCGATCGAATAATCTCCTTCAGTGTTTCTAGAAAGAAAATCATTTTTTACTTAATATGTTGTATTGTGAAATATTGTGTTTATTTATGTCTATTTTGTGCTTCATCATCTTATTATTTATTTACTTTTACATCTTACTATTTATTATTTATTTACTTAATTCAATGGAAAGGTCTCTCGGGTCCATAGTTACCTTGCTCTATGCTGTGTTCGTGGATGCAGTTCCTAAAAGCTTCCATATTTATCTGCCCGTAAACCTCAGTCTGTGAGAAAAGACACATTATGTGGAAAATTAAAATTCTTCTGTTGATCTTTATCTCGATTTATAAATATAATGTAGATAATCGTGAGGGTAGGTCAATAAAAAGTCTGTTTTGTTTCAGACCTATAAGCATACAATAACATACAAGATAAATATACAAGTATAGAACTTGGTTGATACGAAGCAGGCCAAATGAATGGCCGAAACGTTGGCACTGTAAAAAAACACTTTTTATTGACCTACCTTCACGATACTCTATTAGTATTTTTTGCAATTAGTTCATAATGTTAAGTTTTATTGCACGAGTACTTTTTTTTTAAACGAGCGGTGTTAGGAACGAGTTTTCAGATTTGTACGAATGCAATAAAGCAACATTATAAACGAGTGGCATACGCTATTTTTTTAATAACAGCATTATAAACTTATAAAAGAATCAAATTCAATTTTGCAAAACAACTCCCTTGTGACGTTATGTGCCCAATTATGAACGATTTCTTGCAACAGAAAAGGTAGTGTATAATGCTGATATACAAAAACTACATTAAATTTATTAAAAAATACTCGCACTATAATTATTATGTCCTATTTTATTTTTGGTATATTTTCCTTCTCGATTTCTTTTTGCTAATACATTTTCGTACTCTGATTTCAAAGATTTATTTTCAGAGACTTTGTGCACCATTTTCTGAAAATGATGGTTGTGGGAAGGTTGATGACGTATTGTTAACATTTTTGATGATTAAAATAATTATACCGCTTGGTGTAAAATTTCACTAACATTGTAGGCCTGGGTCAAAACATGTCGTTGAAATGTACTTATGAATCGTACAGTAAATTTAAATTATATTATTTAAACATAATTTATACTTATGAAAGGAAGTAAATGAGGTCAATGGTTGTCTTTCCTCCATAATTACAACTTTCACCTTCATTTTGTCTGTGAGAATTTTGAAAACGTAAAAACTTAACATCGTGTAATAAAATAATCACATACGCCGCACGTGATCACTTCACACCAACAATAAACGAGAAATGAGGTAATCACAGGTATTTTATATAAGTTATTCAATGTAATCAACGGAAATGAAATAATCGTATACTTTTTGTTAATTGCAATACAACGGGAGGAAAAATTAATGATCTTCCACAAATATAATTTATTAACTATTAGTCAGTTACTGCATTAAACAAACATGTTTCGAGGTATTTTACCTCTTCTTCAGCGTCTCCAACGGGATAATCAGGAAAGCTTGAAAACCAAGTCATGATTCGTGATGTGTTTCTCACACGATGCCATTTTGGCAAAAAATATCTCGAAACATGTTTGTTTATTGCTGTAACTGACTAACAGTTAGTTAATAAAGCCTGTTTGTGTAAGATCATTTCGTTTTCTTCCCGTTGTATTACAATTATGAAGTTTCACAATATTTCTGCAGAAACTACAGAGTTTATTTAATTTTTGTTAAATTGATTCATAATTATTGTGATCGTCCTACATTAGAAGAGAAATGTATTTTTTCCAATTCAAAAAACTGAGATGTTTATCAAGATTATATGTTTACTGCTTTAAAATGAAACTGAAATGTTATGTGATTGTGAAGATAAAATAAATGTCATATTTGTAAGTAAATGGTGGACCCGATAATGCTTCGATACAACTATGCATTACACTTCACACACAACTGGTCACGTGATTGTTAAGCACATTTTACTTCGTTCTGCAAAAATGTTAATAGTTGAAAAACTTCCTCGCGAGTATGAGTTTGTTCTATGTCCTATTTGGGACAGGGGCGTGAAATATCATAGTGATAAAACGTTCTCAATCAAGGATTCACTATGACACTGTCTTGGATAAATTTGATTTACTTCTCCGAGGTTACGTTAAAGTAATAATTCCGGCCGATGTTTCACAATCTCAAGGGAAGAATATGCAGCGAAGACGCGCTTAATACCCGAGGGTGCAATAGGTTGCGTAAAGCTTATGTTCAGGGTCGTTGGAGTCATCACAAACGCGTAAAATCATACCGTGCGTCAATGTGCAACGGACATACGCTCTTTTTCATTGCACTACCTTATGATCTTCGCGCAATCGCAGGCAATAAGTGGCCAAAGTTTTATTTGCGATCGAATGAACGGTAAAGAAGCGCATAAAATATATATTATATTTAAATATAGTATATATTTATATATTATATTTAGCATATTTAAACCTATAAATTATTTTAATCATTCAAGAAAGTATTCAAAAAAGCAAAATTTTTAAAATAATGCAATTGCATTATAAGAATTCACAAATGTGCACAGTTATACTACTTTAGTTATAATTTACATTTACTCACGTACTTTAATCTATCAATACTAATTAATAACCAATTACCGTATTCAATAATATAGTATATTAAATAAATCAACAATATATCATGGTATCTATTTTTTACCTATTATTATAGTATCTAATATTTATATTAAAAAACATTTGCTTCTTACAATTTTACAAACATATTTATCTCCTTTTTATTTGATACATTTTTATCGCCGTTTCCTTATCGTTACGTAATAGCCAGTGCTTTCTCCTTTACAAATCATCTGCAACATTGCCGCATTGTTGCGTGACGTCACTCACCACGAGCAGGAGACAGAAGACTGCGCAGAGGGTGGCGAAGAGCTTGTGGTCCTCCATGGCTGCCAAGTGTCCTCAACAGCTGACGCGCGCCCTTTATATACTCTTGCTCGTGTCACAGCGTCGCTGCAAGCCTTTTTTCCAGCCTCCACGACGCCCCAGCACCGGGTGTAGGCACGGCCCGTCAAAGAGTAGCCGGACGTGTTTGACAGCCATCACGGGACACTTGACACCTGTCTCCGTGATGGGGCGGGAAACGCGGATGAAAATGCCTATTTGCGGTGGCTTTGTGTCTCGATGCGGCCCCGAAGCCGAGATCCTCACTGTGGATATGGGACGATCGTGCGAAGTGAGAAAGAGATGGGATAAGGAATACGCTTTGAGAAAGTGTAGTGGAAGAATGCTCTGGAATTTAGCTATTGCTCCGATAATATATTCCGACTTAAGTGAAGTGTTTTTGTCTTGTCTCAACTTAAACCAAAACTCAGGAACTCGTATATTGTATTAATTTGATTAATAGTCGAACAGTAACAATAGCATTATAAATATACGGTAACTTTACTGTTACACACGTATGGAGTTTCTCTTGCTCATATCAGGTTAGTACGCCGTTATGGAAATCTGACACATCTGTAATTAATAAACATTTTATTCGTTTACTTGACAATAAATACTAATTATTGTTGTAGAGTAAATATTGATTCGCAAGGCTCCATCGTACTGCAAAATCATTACACTGGAAATAGTTTTGCATTGAATGAAGTCGAAAGTGTTCAAATAAAAGTGGATTATTGAAAGTAGTAGAAACCTTTTTCTAGTAAAGTTTCTGAATGTGTATTTGTGTGGTGAAATGTTTGCATAAGTGCTTAGTTTAGAAATTACGTACAAGCGACATTGATTTTTTCTCCGTGTTATAAAACTGCTCTAAGAACGACATAATTTATTTGTTGCATTACTGCTTAAAAGAAAATATTTCATTTGCCGAAAATGAAGTCGTAAGTAATTATTTTTATCAAAAAAACTGAAACATATAAGATGTAAAAGTGCATTGAGAATATGTGTACAACGGATAAGCTTTAAAATACTTTTATCATGTCTATTTTGCATACTATTTTCTATTGCCTTCAATATGCTTATTTGTTGAAATTCATGAGAGCAGTTCAGGAATGAAAATAAATGTGCGTCCTCTGGCAAGCCAAAAATATTCATGAGTTTTTTATGTGCATATTCATGATGCCTTAGGCGACATTTTAGAAATATGTCCTGCCTTCATCACATGGTTTGATGTAAATTTGCAAGTGGGAGTTGGAGTGTACGTTTTTTTTGCTGGATATGCATTGCTCTTTAACTAAAAGATAGCTTTTTCACAAATATTACAATAATCCGAATATTAAAATCTGATATTTTCAATTATGTGCAATTTGAATGACAACTGTGTCAAAGAAATACCTAACCATTAAACTAGAGGTGTTACTCTATCACATACTTTCTCGCATTTTTTCAATTTTGCAAATTTTAGAAAATTCAGAAATTCAATGGAAATGAAACCTGACACATTCTTTTAAGCATCTCTTTTAAAACTTTCAGAAAAACTTTGAAGCCATTTTTTGAGAAACTTTTTTTATATATTCACTTCAAGCATAAACTGCGCGAAAGCTACTTTTTTTATTGTACATGTACCTTTTTAAAGATATGCTATTTTGATAGAACATAATTTGTTTATCTTAAAAATCTCTTTCTTCAAATTTTTGTTTTGCGATGTTAACTTTTTGAAATTTTTGATAGTTCGCGAGAAATGGCACCAGCAACAATTTTTTTACCCTTCTTTGATACATACGAGAAGACATTTTAAAGAAAAATTTGGAGCCGTTTTGAGAAAAAATTGTTTAAAAGTTCCTTAAATTTCACTTAATGTGAAAAATAGTCAATTTTTGAGATAATTCACATGCCATTATTTCAAAATGTATCTTTCAATAACAGATTTTATTGAAGAAAAATATCTCTGGCTTCAATCCTCAAGTTGAAGGAAGACTCCGAACACAATTTTGTACCTTTGCAATTTTCAAAAAACTCAGGGATTTGTATGACAATGAGACCTGCGCCATTGTTTAAGCGTCTTCTAGACTCTGATGACAAAGTTTATTTCAAAAATGTGTAGCCTTTTGTGAGAAAATGTTATCAAGACTTCTTGCAATGTGCATTAAAAAATTAAAATGTTCGTTTCAAACTTAGGTGGCTCCGAGTTCTGTCAAATTGATCGAGGAATATTAATTTTGGAGAAAATTTTCTTTACGGTTTGTGGCCTGAGTTGACCACCGGCGGACAGAAAGACGCATTGCCGTAAATCGATTTTTAGGTCCCAAGGAACCACAAAATTTGGATCCTGACTACACAACGTGTTAGAGAAAGTAATATACTTTATACTGGGAACCTGATTTATTAACTTTTTCGTTTACAGGGCCGGGATATAAGTGTTTTTCTGTAGAAATTCACCGTTTTTCTGATTACAATTACAATACTTTTTCTTCTAATGAAGCAAGGTGAAAATATAGTTATTGCATTGCACTATGATCCTTATTAGCAAGTAGAATATGCGTTTTTGATTACATATTGCACGACGAGCAAGACATTTAATCGACCATACAATTCCTAGAGAACGACGCTCATCTTTTCAAGAGGCCTTCACTCTGATCGTGACTGAAATTCCAGATGTGCGTCAAGAGAGAGAAGGGAGAGCGAGAGAGAAGTGGTAGGAAGAAAAACGGCCCTTAATTCTTCCGTCCAATAAATTTTAGGGGTTTTGCGGGAGTCATTTATCATTAGAGATTACGTGTTATTTATCTCGACATCACTCTAACATCAAAAAACATAGCAGTCGTGTGCTTCATAGACATCACCAACAAAATCACTTAATTCTCGGAATGTTGAATTCTAAATTACGAATAAGAGCAGAGGCGTTTATTATTCGCCTCCTTTTATTATTTCATTGCTTTGTGTCAAGTCAACCGAATGAACTTCCTGATGTACCATTTCTCAGGTGTGCAAGAATATATCCTCAAAGATCGAAAACTGTGCTATATGTACGCCAGGGATGTCAAACAGGGTCCGCGCGAGTTACTCGCCCGTGTGGGACGCTTGGCTCTCCCGTGAGTAAGGACAATTTCTCTGCCTCTACTCTCACCTCCCCTCCACATTCAGAATGGGGTGTACACGCGTTAGCTGAAGCGGGCAAAGAAAATGCAAGTATCATGAAGAATAGAGGTTTCATACAAAATATGCTTGCATGATGTTTTCTATCAAACAATGAGGTTTTCAGTTTATATAATTTACTACATATTCCTTTTCTCATTATTTTCGTTTTAAATGTTTCCTTATATAAACATTTTTCCAAGAGGCAGGAATTTGTTTGAATGGCGAATTGTTAGGTTGTTTTCGATTTACAAGTAGGTTATATTTCATCGACTCATTGTTTTTGGTTGTACATCGCAATGATGTGAATAAATTAACAAGTTTCTTCCGGGCAGATAGTTCTTTTGACAGGCAAGATTCTTTGTGAAACCTTCTAACTTGGCAATGAGAAGTTAACGCAATTTGTGAATTCTTAAATTAATGTAAGTACGAAACCAACTTTTGCGATTACAAATATTTAATTGTACTCCAAAATATTGAGAATTCCTTATATGACTAATGCATTTTATTCAAATGTGTGATTGATTATGAATTAATTTATACAAATTATGTAAAATGTGAAATTTTAGAAGAAATTAAGAACTTGTTTTTTCACTTGTTCCTAAAATACTAATTATTAATATTTTGTTCAATTTAAATGTACAATTTTTTGGAAGATGTAAATCTATAAAAATATTAAAATTACTTTTATACTTTTTCAATTCAATGAATTATTTCTTTGCTTTAGTCCAGAAAATGGAAATTAATATGGCTTTTGAGGCAACAGCTGCCGATAATTTCATTTCCACGCCATTTTAAAAATCGATCTAAGCTTTATATATAGAATTTACCATGATTGACGTTTATGAATACAAACATATTAACCTTTATTCTTTTAGCTATCGTAATCATGAAAGGTCAACTGCGCATACTTGCGAACTCAAAAGTTTTTAATTCTTACCGCAGCGAAGCACTCAATTACTGAAAGGACTTTTTCGACGTTTGGTGCGAAAACTCCAAGGAGGAAGGTATTACTCCCTCCTCCCATATGTTTTACAAGAATTTGGTGAATAAACTATTTCTGCTACTTCAGCAAGTCCGATAAAAACGCAAATTAGCAAAGTTTATCAGTTCATTATCACAATATGGAAGAACCCGCGGCGTAAACGGCATTTTAGAGAGATTTGTGGCTTCAGAAGACGTACAATTTTATACACTTTTATTGAAAATTGCTGCAAACACTTGACAAAATCAGAAGAAGTTGGTACAGGATTGACTGTCCTCTTAACCCCTTTAGTTTGTTTGAGCCTTAGTTAAAACCAGCGAGTGAATCCGCTCTTCAATTCGTCCACTGAAGTATTTTAACTTCCGTCCCTCTCGTCTTATTAACAGATTCTCAGCACCCATATCTATGTGACATTCCAGCATCTAAAATGAGATTAAATCTACAAGATTAAAGTCCATATCGTTTAGAATTAAATTCTGTCTTCCATAGCAGGTGTTGCCGGAAACGTTCAAAATTTAATTCCAGTGTGCACCTACTTCCTCTGTTAAAACATTGGTTTAGAATGTGCGAAACCCCCAGACGGGTCCAAGAAGTGATGTTAATCGCGACGTAATTGAGCTTCAACGAGGGAGGCTGGGCCGCCAGACGCAGGTTGCGCCGCAAGAAGTTGCTCGCATGTGTTGGGCGCATCCCGTTGAGGTCGCGGCGAATGGAGGGGTGGCTGACGAGTGATGCCCTTGTGGCCGCGCGCCGCGACGGAGAGAAATGCGCCGCCTGCCCCCCCTCCCCCCCCCGGCCGCCGACCCCGCGGCAGAGCCGTTGCTCTTCCTCCCCCACTCCACCCCATCCCTCCTCGCCGCCCCCGACGCCCCCGACCGCGAGCGGTGGCGCAGGCCATCAACCGACGCCTCTGCAGTTCCTCTGGCCGGAAGGGCCTAGGGCTCCACTCCCCACGGTGGCAGCATTTTCGACACTAGCTGGTGGATGAGAATTCTAGGAGCCGGCTGCTCTGATCAGTAGTTTTCCGTGTTGTCCGATCAACAATAGGCGAATGCCAGAGCAGTACCGTAACAAACGCGCCACGAATGGCACGCAATCTTTTCTTCCCCTTCCTTGTCCTGTCCTCACTCACACAAACATACACTACAAGGTGGGAGAGTGGTCGGTAGCTTAGAGCTTGTCCCAGCTGGAGTGGTGCCCCACTGGTGATATATACCTGATTGGGGGAACCCCGCTAGCCGATGGTAGATCGGCGCCGGATCTCGAGGTAAGACCAACCAACGAGGTAAGACCATTGCCACAACTAGCGATAAACATGCAATGCGCTTACGGGAGAAATGACCTTAGCAGTTAATATCCTATCCGCCATCGTCCCCCCTACCGCTCCCACCGCCCCAAATGACCGCACCCTCCCTCGCGTTCCAACCGCCCCTTGTCCTCGCCGCTCTCACCCGCCCTGCGCTCTGTGAACCCAACCACTCACGCAGACAGCAGATGCCGCCCCCGGCGCTTTCGCCATTGCCACCCGCGCCCCACCGCCACCGCCCACGCCCACGCCATCCCCGCCTGCTACCTCCCCAACGCCTCCCGCGCTCTCCCTCATTCCCGTCTGTCGCCCTTGCTTCCCAATCGCCCTCCTCCTCCCACGACTGACGCCGCTGCCCCCTCCACCAGCCATCCTTCTCCGCGCCGCTTCCGCCCCCCCCCCGCCCTCCCAGGAGGCTTTGGCCCCGACGACGCCTGATTTCCACACTCGCCACACGCTGGGTCGAGTGCAACCACCGGGGGGGGGGGATCTGGGGGCCGGATGCTCTGAGGGGTAATTTTTCACGGTTTATCCGTTCAATACCAAGCACATTTCGGAGCATTAACCTAAAACTCAGGACATACACCGTACTTGATCTTCCTTTCCTCCTCTTGATCTCATTCTCTCCCGTTACTCCCTTGCACTTGCATACGTGAAGGGAGAGCAGTCCGTAGCTTGGAGCTTATCTTGGCTGAGGCGGTGGTCCGCTGAGAGGGGTAGATGGCGGGCGTAAGTCCCCGCAAGCCAATGTAGAGTTCCGCGCCGTATCACATCTCTCAAAGGGGGATCAGCATCCCCTAATCGCCGGAGAGCGAGCGAAGTAACTCAGGGCGGAGCGCACTGACTTCGCACTCGGGAGCTCCGGCTTCAGTCCCTGTTCCGGCCCTCCTGACAAGAGTTTTCGTGGTTTGCCTCAGTCATCTACCCAAATGCTAGGATGGTTCTACTGCGAAGCCATGACCTCAAAACCGGCGCCGCTAACGGAATTCGTTAACTGCATGAAGTCACGAAGGTTGACATCGAGAATCGTTGAATTCGAGACATCTCGGGTTTCTGATTGCGCGACTTACTAGGAACTTTGGGATCTAACGACGCCTACGCCAATTGCCCTTAACGGGACATATAAAGCCTACAAATCGGAGGATAAAATATGCACTACAGTTAAGAGACTAATATTCACTCACTTGTTCGCATCCACGGGAAGCGATGGCTCAGGGCATAACTGATGTCGCTGCAGTGCGTCTAACCGGGCGGCACTAGGTTCGAGACCCGGTGGTGGCAGCATTTTCAACACTAGCATGCCAGATAGGTAGAATTGAGAATTCTAACGGCTGGCTGCTCTGATTGGTAGTTTTCCGTGGTTTCTCCCATCAACGTCAGGCCAATTCCGGAGCAGTACCCTAACAAACGGGCCATGGACCGCGCGCGACCTTTCCTACCTCTTCTTTCTTCTACCCTCACCCCTTACTTCAACACACACTACTAGCACTACTCTACCACACATGCTGGGAAACCGGTCGGGAGCTTAGAGCTTGTCCCGGCTGGGGCGGTGCCCCGCTGGTGGGAGATGCCTGCTTGGGGAAACCCCGCTAGCCGACGGTAGGTCGGCATCGGATCTTGCCGTCCATCGGGGAAGGACCACCGCTCCCTACCGAGCAAAACCAGCGCTTCATTTACTGGACTAATGACCTTAGACGTCCACGCGCCCGGAATCACTAACAATCAATCAATTGGCGCCGTGTCACACGTCTCAAAGGCGGATGAACCTCCGCTCATCTCGGGATACGAAATGCACTACGCGTAAGAGACTAATGGCCGTGCCAGTATTCACTCCCTGGCGCTCCCCGCCACGCCCACGTGCGCCACCGCGCCCACCGCCAGCGCAGCGGCGCCGCCGCGCGAATTCATTAGCAAGACAAATGAGGTGGCGCGGGCGCCAGCGCCGACGGCCCGCGCCGGCCACACAGCCGCGCGATTGTTGTTGCAGCGCAGGGATTTTGCGAATCGCCGGCGCCGCCACACAACAACCACTGCGGCGTAACGAGGGTCGCCGGCGACAATTGCAGCGAATTCGTGTGAGCAGGGGACGTCGTTTGGAGCGGAAGGCACTTGTCTGTCTACGGCATCCACCTTCGGGGAGTAGCCAGCGTCTCCGACGTGGACATTCTTCAGCGATTTTAATGAAACTAGTGGTGCTAGAATAGCACGTACTTTCTCGTCAGTACTTTCGTAAAAAGTGATCAAATTTTTTGAAAAATTGTACATGGCGTTATATCGAAATATATCTTTATGGAACAGATTTCATTAATGCACAAAAACCATCTCTATCTTTAATATTTTAGTTCTAGCAAGATTCCGAAAACATGTTGGAATTTTTGAAAATGACGGTTTTCAATAAACACGAGACCAGCACCAGTTCTCTTAAAGGTTCTTCATAATATCCAATAAAAAATCTAAACCGTGGAGCAATTTTTTTGGAACTTTGGAAAACATACCAAGGGCTTCGTATTAAAATACCCCCAAAATTAAAATATCGGTTTCCTATTCAAGAGACCATAACATCAGGCAGATCGATTGAGGAATGTCAATCTTGGAGAATGTCGGCCGAACGGTTTAGCCGCGAGCGTTGTTCATAGAGGGCTGATGGACGGGCAGACGCTTTGACGTTATTCGATTTTTAGGTATCAAGGACCAACAAAATATGGATTCTGGCTACACCACGTGATAGAGGATATTTTTACTAAATTTAGCAACTGGATTTATCCACTGTTTCGTTATAATGGCCGTGAGAAACAGTTTTTTCTGCCGAAAACTCTCCGTTTTTTCGCGCAGCATTAGGTACGTTTCTCGCTGAGGAGTAGAGTAAAAATCTTTGATCAGAAACAAATGCTCCCTTGTATGTCCGCAATGAAGTTCTTCACAATGATCTTTATCGAAAAGAAACAACATCCTCTAGCCTGATTTTCCACAGAAGACTAACAAATTATCCAAATCATACGTAAACAGCTAGATGTAACGTACCGATTTGTATAAAATAAATAAGAATGACTCTGTCCAGTATTTCCACTCATACACATTTCTTAAATAATTTGCCTTTTTTATTCTCTAAACATTACTTTCAAATAAACAGTGTATATATTATTATGATATTCCATTTAATTTCATTAGTTCTATAACGATGCTATCATTTCCTCATTTATCAAACTAACGTGAAATAAATCGTTATATACATGTTTCTCGCACACCTGTAATTTTCTCGTTTACAGCACCTTTAACTGTCCTTCGCGCTCCGTCTCTCTGTGAGCAGAACCTTCCTGAAGTTCTACAAGAAGATAAATCGTCGAGAGAATGTTGTGCAGAATCAAAGTGTTTGTCAGTAGAATTAAAAGCATTTGGTCATGTAACGGATGAGGAGGTAGTTGGGACAAAGTTTTCTTACGAGGAATTCCACATAGTTTTTGCTCCTCGTCTCAGTCCCATCGTTCCTGATTTTGAAAATGATGTGTGGTAGGTTACTTCTGTCAACATAACAGAAGACTTTTTGTAAACTCGTATTACGAATGCCTGCGAGCAGTAAGACCTTCTACATTCAACATCAGATGTATAGGGCGCAGAGGCGCTTCGCTACCCAGCCCAATGTCGTGGCGACGCTCCAACCTTCAGCGGACTTCATTGACATAAATCATCCTGGATCCTCTCCTCCAACTCATTTTATTCCCAAGCAACTTTTTGACTTCCTCTTTTAAGCCACCCTAAACTCTTCTCGTCGCCGGTCAAAGTTCATGAGGCTCTACGCGGAAACACATCTGTCCGATGCGAAATTTCCAACGCGTTTCCAATGAAACTGAGAGACTGCGACCTTCCGTTTTTACATAAAAATCGTGTGTATTCAAAAGCCTTTTATTGGAAATTAAATAATTATAAAATTATAATTATGCTGTTTGCATTCATGCACACAAGACGCTAAAATGAGAACCACTTTGCAACAGACTTCGATAGGCCCTAGACACTCAAACCTTTTCCCCTGACCCCTTCTCCCTGAAGGCGTCAGTCATTCACCGCAGTGAGGACAATTTTTGCTCCTGATACCACCCTAAATATCTCTTTTCGCCTCTCACAATGTTTAATAATCTCGCCCAATTTATTGCCATTGATGTACTGCATCGCATTCACCGTCACACGACTTTCAAAAGCTCACAATGATTAGTTTTCATTAAATGAATAACGCGTGCCGCTTAGCTTCCTCGTAAGTAACAAACTTCAGCCAACAGTGGTGATTTTCTCAACACGAAATGACGCACCTCTGTGTCGAGGAACTGGCACTTGGGACTGGAGCTGAGGCCGTTGCCTCACTCCCGGGGCGCAGTCACTCGCCGCGAGCGCAGAAAACATAGACGCAGCGCGCCGTCAGCGAGCGCCCTCTAATTAGCTGCCCCGTCTGGCGAGGCGTGTGAAATGCGAGTACACAACTGGACGTTTGAGTGTGTCAACCGCGGACGTCCGAGCAAATGAATAGACTGTGAAAGTTAGCGTTGCTTCTATTAATTTCTGCCGTGACATTCCTAAAACATCCATGGCACACGCTGCTAGCAGTCGCCCATCAACTACAAAGTACAAAGTGACGGCAGAGCCGAACTTGTCAAAACTGGTGACAGACGTTACCGAAACCCTGTGATTTTTTGGACCCCTCCATCATTAATTTGTTTATATTTTTCTGAATAATTGCAGGATAATTTCACTCTTGTAGATATGACTTTGTGCTCGTATTAAGCTGGTACCAAACCATTTTCACATATTTTTCCAATTTTATTACAGAGTTATTACTTTTTTTCGTTACATGGCACCGGTTTGACCTAAGGTACAGTCTTCAACTGCGCCATTCTCGTTTCAAACATATTGTCATGAACTTCAAAAAGTATGTCTGATATCGTCAATTTTTGTCTCTTATTTGATTTATCTTAAAATAACTTTCACGAACTGTTATAAATATTTTTCAAGCATTATGAACAATGGAGGCTTCGGAGGTTATTATTTTATGAAATATTTCATATGAAAAAAATATATTTATTATGTTATTGAAAATAACTTATAAAAGTATTCTTGTATAAAATATACTATTTACACTCAGTAAGTTGCCGTACAAATTCATGTTTACCACTTCCAATTGTCAATAAAGCTTCGGATCCAAAAGAACTCCATGTATATGTCTTGATATAAACAAGCAGATATGGTACAAGGGATTTAGCGTACGTTGATGTCTTGTCATTGTGTTGTTTTCTGATTTGTACTATTTAAGTGTCCGACTAAATGAGCGGTATTTATTGTTACTTTCTAAAAAATAAAATTCTTAAAAAAACTGGATACAAACCATTTATGTAAGAGTTAGGGATATGTCTGGAGACGCTAAATTTTTAGAATACAATACCGTACGTGCAGATAATAAAAATATTATATGTAGAGAAACATGAAAAAATTAAAGTTGCTCTATATCTGTGATGCGTTCTATTGTTTATTTTACGAATATTTGTGAATTGACATTTCAGAGTTAAAAACAAGTATTACTAAGAAATATGAAGATCGAAGAAATGCAACCTTAATTTTTTTAATTGAATATTTTTTCACACAATTGTCCAAATATTTTCATTCCCTTCAGGCATATAAATTTAGGAAATCCTTTATAACTCTACAGAATGAGGGTTGATGAATAAGCGATAACTTTTTATCCGGAATTTTCCATAAAAATTGTGATTTAGAAGAGTTCAGCCAGTTTCTCATTAGGTATCAAAGAAGTAGTGTAACAATGGATTAGAGTTTGAAAAATGTCCACAACCTATCAGTAATTTATTTTCTCTGTTCAATCAGTGAAACATTTTTTTTTATAAAAAATTCAATCATGTTGGAATAGAGAGATTTTTTGCCTCGTCACCTCATAACACAAATCGAAAAAGTGTCAGGGCTTGCCATCGGCTGAACGAAAATTTACCGTTGGCGTAATTATAAAAAACAATATTTTTAAATGGAAGTTGTCTTCGTGAAAACTGAAGGTAACGTCTATCGAAAATATATTTTTAAACAGTTGACATGTTCACAATGTATCATTTAAAATAGAGGCGACTTGTAATAGAAAGACCGTAGATTTTTTTGTTCGTCGCCAACTACATTCACAGAAACTCTGTTAAATATTGCATTTTTCTTAATAAAGTGTTAAATATGTTTGCAGAAATTTTCTCGTTAGCACAACGAATACAAATAAGAGTTCTGGAGATTTGTTTTGGAGATTTTGTCTGGATGTAGCTTCAAATTATATTAAATACTTGTCAACTATCAATACAAAAATGTATCAAGAAATGCGAACATACTAGTACATGCCAATTCAAAACATTATATCAGTAACAGAATCATGTAAGAATTAAATAAATCCTAAATTGTTGCTGTGTGATACAAGTGAATCCTTTTAATTTTTAACCTACTCATATTTACACTTGTGTATCACTTCATAATACAATTGTTTTATTAAGTTTTGAAGTAAAAATATAGTATAAATATAGAGTTCAAATCCTTATGAATTACTCATTGTTTTTGTTTTTCTCTCAAACAAATACTGTTGGAAACAATGAAATGAAGCTTCTGCACAAAAAAAGTGTGACACTGTTCTTTGAGATTATTAACTCACATTATACACATTTTTCGATGAGAATATCACTGTGGTATTTCAGTCAGAAAATATTTCATCATATTAGCGAATTAACAAATAAGAGGATTACGGAACAATAATTCATCTCATTTCATCTACCTGATGGTATATGTCGTTGCTTGTTAATATGCAAATAAAATAATTTAGATTTATCACAGTTTTTTCCCAGTACATTGCTCGCTGAATAAGAGAATATCAAAGAACCCACTGATCAATATCTCTTAATGACTATCAGGTTAAGGAGAAATTGACTGTCAATTTTGTTTTGTAAATTAGTTGTAAATTTTTAAAATTCAAGGGACAGTCTGAAAGTAATACCTCTTAATTTTTTCTACTTAATTAAAATTAGTCAAAGGAAATATTTGAATTGGACGTTATTCATCAAACCTACCTGTACAATCCATCGCAATAGTAACTTTTTGCGTCAACATGTGGCAACAGAGCAGTCAATTGGAAAATGGCCGATGTCGATATTAATATAAGAGACCGCATGTGTAACTGAATGCTCGAATGCTGAAGGTGAAGTGACCATTCGGTTTAAGGGCAGGCCGAAACCTGCGTACGGTGGTGCGACTGGAGGCCAGCGCTGATAGACGATAATACGACACAATCCATATATAACACTTACATCCTTTCTTTAAACGATGCAGTCACACAACGCTCTCCCTCACGAACATCGATGACGGCTTTTTTAAGACGACTGCTGTGCTGCCTCATGTTGACGCACGAAGTTCCTACAGCGGTGGATTGTAGAACGAGGATTGAGGAATAGTGCCAAATTCAAATTTTTGACTTAACTAATTTTAATTTAGTAAAAATATAGAAATTATTACTGTCTGGCTGCTCCATGGCCATTTTTCTTTATGTTACAATTTTTGTTTTCCTTTTTTTGATAATCATGAACACAAAACGCCGTTAATCCGCATCCTCATTAAAACACTCAAGTCCGCAAAGAGGCATCCACTCAGTGAATTAAGTGGGCGGAAGTGAAACTTCTGTAGAGGGGGTTAAAATAGATAGAGTGAATTTGGAGTTTCAATTTTAGCATTTCTATTAAATAATTAAATTGGAGTGTCGTTGGTTCAGAACTGCATATTCTATAATAATTCAGAAAATAAAGATAGTGTTTTCCTGAATGAAATCTGTTTTTAAACACGGATTTTTAAATACGTTCGTCTATTATTCGTAAATATGAAACGTTTTTGTCAAATTCCACAATTGTGAGATTCTCGGAATTTAAAAAACAATAACGTATTTTCTCGAAAAACATTCCAATTTGTTTACACGGATAGAAGAAGGGATGTTTAAAAGAATGGCGCGCGTCTCATTTTTGTTGAACTCTCTGAATTTTGAAAATTGTGAATTTAGAAGTAAAGCGGAAAGTATGCTCTGCTGCAGCAGCGCTAGTGTCCTCTTGCGTCCTCGGGGACGACGTCCCTTGGCCGCTCGTAAAAAGCGGAATCTGCGAAGCCCCGGCCTCTTGCGGGAAAGAAATATCGCGCAGGATAAATTCTTCGCGGGTCATTTGAAAGTAAATAGCGCGTTGATTTACGATTTGCCTGCGAGCCACGCGTTCGGGAAACCAATTTTTCGGCTTCGCGGCGCCCAATCGCGCGTGTTTGCCGAAGCTTCCTCCTCGCCGGAATGCGTTTGGGATGTGCGTCGTTGGCGCTGAATATGGTCTGTCCCCTCCGGTGCTTGTCGGGCCTTTCTTCTGAACGCAGTCTTCTTGTTTGGGTAGCTACCGATGACTAAACTTGTTCTATGGTAAAAAAGCGTATTTTCGTTTCCGTGGACAAGTAGCATATATCCCTGGGGAAGTAGCGTAACGTTTGGGCCCGCAAAGCGCAGGTGAAAGAGGGCCTCTTTTTAGGTTGGAGGTTTTGCGTTTATAAGAATTGCGAGATTCAGGTTTTGCGATTGTGTATGTAGTAACCTAGACGGATGAATATAAATTTATTAAAGGATATTTTAATTATTTTAGGTACTAACGCTACTTGTGTTGCTTTACACTTTTATAAAGGGCTCTGGATAAAAGTTTTGCGGGCGCACTCACTTGGTTACGCTACTGCCCAGGGGTGACACAACGCGTCTGCCAAGTGTCGAGGCCTCAAGGGCAACATCTAAATCCTTTAATGTGGTTGCAGGGCATATCTAAATTACTCGTGCTGTCCGCTTTCCCGTATATTTGATCACGGCAATTTCCCGACTGCTGTGATACGGGCGGGGGGAAAGAATCATGCATGATATCAGGCCGATCCATGCTTAACGCAGAGAAACACAATGTAATGATTTGAATGTCTGAAGTTTAAAGAAAACAGTCTTTAAATGTACACTTAACCAATTTTTACATTAAAGGTGTTGACTCCGGCAGGGCGAGGGCGTTGGCGCACAGTGTTCCTGCCTGACATGAATGAAAGGGCTTTCCCTTTTGACTAATGACCTTCCGAGGGCCACAAGGCCACATGTTTTAGCTAGAGGATTGGCGGTGATCTTGTCCCCACTGGATCGCGAAATCCGGCGCTGACCTACTGACGTTCAGATCCGGACGCAAGTAATTTTGTTATACGTTGCTGCCCATAGAAACAGGACACTTCTTTTGTTTAAAACGTTCAGTGAACCAGAAGTTGAGTTGTCTCCTCCAGAAATACGAGAAAAAGCGAAATTGATTGCCTCGGAATTATTGCTGCAACTTTAGTACTTTGTCGCCGCAGGGTAGGGTGGGTCCGCAGGGTGGCTTTCGCTGAATCGTGCAATTTAATGTAAAAGTTGAACCTATAAAAGCTATTATAAGTCGTAGAAAAAGTACCGTATTAAACTCGATGTAACGGGTATTAATACACACGTGTGAACTTTACGATACTCGTAAGCAATATTACACTCGTCACTATATCATAGTTTCATAGTGCACTCTTTTGGATGAATCTCAGCAGCTCGTTAACCCGCGGCGCGTGTGTGTGTGTTGCAGGTGGCCAAGCTCTTCTCGTACTCGTGGACGATGGGCGCTTTCATGTGCAAGTTGGTGCACTACCTGCAGAGCGTGTCCGCCGTCTGCTCCGTGCTCACGCTCACGGCCATGAGCCTCGAACGGTGAGTGCGCTCTCTCAAGTTCCTTTTCTTGCTTTGAGGGGGAGAAATGTAGCACCAAAGATGCTGATGAATAAACCACACAAAATAGTTGACACGAAATGGTTCTCCAAAAAAGAGTACGCGCACTGCTAAACAGCAACAAATAAATTTATTTAATTTTTATAAATAGCCCTTTTATTAAAGATTACGAAACAGAATATACACTTTTTTGATATTTCTGAAACGAACCAAATATTGTTGGGTGAAGTTACTTTATCGAATTCTTTAATGCATTCTTTCTGGAAAATTCAGTCAATAGAATAAATTTTCGTAGATTGACCTTTGTTGGGAAACACTGTTTGGGCAATATTTCACAACTATTGATTGTGAATTGGTTGAGGTAAGAGTTGTTTTTACTTTGAAGAACTGTGAAGCGGGAATAATGTCATGATAAGCCATTTCCTCACTTAAGTACGTACATACAATTCATCCAAAATGTAATATATTGCTAAAAAAGTGTAAACTTAGTAATAAAATATTGATTTCTCGCAACAGCTTACGCACTAGACAAAGTTTGGTAAAAACTGCAAAGTTTCGGCAGAGGGACTCTTATTACTGGGCCCTGGTAATGGAAAAATGGATCAATTCAGTTACTAAATTTAGGACCTAAATTGTCTAACATGTGGTGTAGACACAATCCATGTTTTGTGGGTCCTTGATACCCAAAAATCGAATGATGGCAAAACGTCTGTCCGTCAGTCTGTGAACAACGCTAGCGGCTAAACCGTTCAACCCATTATCTCCAAAACTGATATTCCCCAATCGATCTGGCTAATGGCGCGGTTCCTTGAATTTGAAACCGATATTTTAATTTTGAGGGTTACACGAAGACCTTGATACATTTTCCAAATTTTCAAAAAAATGGCTCCATTTTTTTATGAAATGTTGTTGATGAATAGTGAGAAAGACGTTTAATAGAGTGCTGCAAGTTTCACTTTCGCTGAAAACTCTGATTTTTTGTAAATTGCAAATATAAAACTGTTTTCTCTTAGCTTTCCTACAATTACAATTATGAAGATAGAGATTTTTACTCGTAATGAAATCTGTTTCTTTAAGATAGATTTGAAATTAAGTCATTGACAATTTTTCCGAAAATGTGAGTACTTTTCACGTAATTTTGCGGGAACGTGCGGGCGAGAAAATACTTCCCTCTTAGCACCACTAGTTTATAATTTTCCTTCAGTAATGTTGCAATTTATTCTGGGTCCCGCCAAAGACTCCCTCTATCGACGTTCTCCAGGAAGCGCAATGACGTTGCTACGAAACCGTTAGGGCACCGGCGAATTGCGAGTGCAGAGATGGTAGGCCAAGTGGGCTGAGCAGAAGGAGGAAAGTTGCTGCGAGACGGCGATTTTCCCAAACTCGTCCATCTCAACATCACAGCTGGATGCGCAACTGCAATGCTTTGAAGTGCTGAACATCGTGAGTTCGTGAACTCTACCTACAGACTTTCTTACGAGATAAATGTGCCTTGTGTGTTGTTAGTGATGCTTACAATTGCCTCTGTCAACGAAAATGCCGAAGCACTGCGTAGCACTCGGTTGTAAAGAACGTCAAGAAACTGTAAACTAGATACCAATATTCTTAGATGAAATATTATTTGGTAGCCATAACTTTAGTAATAATGGTTTAAGGTTCCGACCACTATTTTTCTAGAAGTTTATCTAACAAAATTAGTAAAGTTACCCAAACCAAGAACTCCCCCCTGCATGAATATTATAAGTATCTCCAAGAAATGATAGACAGGATTTGTACAGACATTTAGACAGGTCAAGTACTGTAAGTAAATTGCAATTTCAAAATATTAAATATTGCTTATATTCAATTTTTATTACATTTTAGTGAACATAAAAGAGCATACATGTTTAAAACTGGAACGAGACGCAATTTACAATTTCGTTCTGAGGTAACTAGGACAGAACAGACCTTCACCGTCATGGCGGACCGTCACGACTTCTGAGCACAGTGTTGTCTCCAATCTACACTGGAGCTCACCAGGCCCAACTTAAAGAAAACAACGGAGGTGCGCTGTCCGCCCTGGAAGTGTCCTATCACCTTGAAGGCCCATCACGAAGCGACGTCTGAAGAAACAGTCGTATCCGATACCAATCTTCCGCGTATTTCTTTTTCGGAAGCCTTTTTAATACCCCTCTGCACCCGAGGAGCTCAGGTGACGGAAAAAACGAAATTGGATTCGTTGCTCTGTTCTGTATTTTCTTATGTTCGTGCAGTACCTCCGGTCACAATAAAACTTCTGCCAGCAAAATGTTTGCATTGAGTCAGTTTAAATGATATTTTGTTGCATATGTAATTTCTACATCGCTGTAAATGTATACTAAATATTTATTTTAGCATTGAAATATCTCTAATTTTTGTTTTTCTTTCTGTTTTTAATTAAAACTGTAAATAAATTAAACATGTATTTCAGGAAGTTAAATCATTTATAGAAAAAATATTTCTAAAATACATTCAACTACTCTTGCCTTTCCCAATTATAATGCAATATAATTCTTGAAACAATTAAATATGAACTTTGAAATCCACAGATGTTTCTTTTCTGTACTGTCACACATTAAATTCGTGGGAATTTTCACCATTTCCTGTCTGAACTCAAACTTCTTTACATGTCAACCTTTGTTTCAAACTTTGGGATCTAAGACAAGTTTTCTAAATGCGCGTCCCCTGAATTTAAGGAGCGATCTGTAAGAAAGAAATTGATTCATAGGTAGATTTCAGTTTCAAATGTTTTATGAGATAACTACATGATCTTTGAGACTCCTTCCCCTCTGAGTCGACGCTGTAGGACGCAGATGTCGCGATGTGAGAAACGTCTCCAGCAGGGCTCGTGGGACGTTTTCCTGCGCTTTGAAAATGCGAAGACGATGCCACTAGCTGAGGAGAAACCATGACGGCCAACTTAGTTCACGGCGGGTAGCTTGATTGGTTGATTGGTAATTCCTGACGCGTCAACTACTAAGGTCTTTAGTTCCGTAATTGTAGAGTATGTTGTACCGCGGGAGGCGGTGGTGGTGACGACCTTCCCTTGCTAGATGGCGCTGACCTGACCGCTGACCGCTGACCGCCGGCGTGCGGGGTTTTCCCACAACCAGGTATCTCCCACCAACGGGAAACCGCCCCTGCTCAGACAAGCTCTAAGCTCCAACCGGATTTCCCAACTTGTGTGGTGGTGTAGAGCATGTAAGTTTAGGTGTCTGAAAGGGAGTGGGCTTGAGTAGCTTTTCATTTGCCTTTTAAGGAGTAACAATTAAGTAATGTTCTTATGGTAGTTGACGCTATAAAATTGTTTTTAATACACACAAAAATATTTCATCGGTATAGTATTTGAACCGAAGCTCATAGGTTTCGCAAGCTCTGAACTCCCAACTAGTCTTTCGGAATGTGCAACAGACATGCAAGTGTGTGTCTGTGTGTGTGAGTGTGTGTGGGGAGAGGAGAAGGCAAGCGATATATGCTCGTACGTGGATCGTTTGCTGAGGTATTGCTGCGACATTCGTCTAGTGCTAATCGGAGAAACCACGAAAATCTCCCGGTTAGGGGCAGCCCTAAAACTCTCCTCCGGACTCCAAACGTGATTTCGACCAAGCATGTGTCGAAAATACTCCACCGCCGCACTCGAACCCTACAACATTCCGGTCCGTGACACTGCAGAGGCGACGGAAACGTTGCCCCTGAGCTATCTTTTTTTGGGTGTACTCGTATAGAAACCAGCGGTGTATATACAAACCGTGAAATGTCTGGGTTTACACAAAGTTTGTTTTTCCTCTGGCTTGCAGAAGTCACCAAAATGAGAGTTGTCCTCACTATGTTGCCTGGATTCCTTCATTTACGACAGGCGTGTAAATCTTCCCCGGCGCGAGCAGCTCGCCCGCCCTGCACGCAATTCTCTGGATTCCGCGCTCATTTTTCGTCCACGTCTAGAAAGACGAAAGGATACGTACTTCCTCGCAAAATTACTCGACAAATACTCAAACTTGTGAAAAGTTCTTCATAACCTTATTTCAAAATATATTTTTAAGGACCAAATTTCAGTAAGGGAAAAAATCTATATCTTCATAGTTGTAGTTGTAGGAATCCGCAGAAAAGTGATTGAATTTTTTTTTTTTTTTTTTTTGTAAAATTTGAGTTTTTAACGAACATGAGACCTGTACTAGTCTCATAAACGTCCTTTAGACTATTTAACAACAAAATTCAATCAAAAACAATGAAGCCATTTTTAGAAAATTTTGAAAATGTCCCTGGAGATCCATGTAAAGTATCCCCCAAAATTAAATTATCGGTTTCAATTTCAAGAGGCCATGCTATCAGCTAAATTGATTGAAGAATATCAATTTTGAATCAAACATGGCTGAACTGTAGCCTCTAGTGTTGTTCACGGTCGGACGGACAGACGGACGCACGGACAGACGGACGCACGGACAGACGGACGCACGGACAGACGGACGCACGGACAGACGGACGCACGGACAGACGGACGCACGGACAGACGGACGCTCGGACAGACGGACGCTCGGACAGACGGACGCTCGGACAGACGGACGCTCGGACAGACGGACGCTCGGACAGACGGACGCTCGGACAGACGGACGCTCGGACAGACGGACGCTCGGACAGACGGACGCTCGGACAGACGGACGCTCGGACAGACGGACGCTCGGACAGACGGACGCTCGGACAGACGGACGCTCGGACAGACGGACGCTCGGACAGACGGACGCTCGGACAGACGGACGCTCGGACAGACGGACGCTCGGACAGACGGACGCTCGGACAGACGGACGCTCGGACAGACGGACGCTCGGACAGACGGACGCTCGGACAGACGGACGCTCGGACAGACGGACGCTCGGACAGACGGACGCTCGGACAGACGGACGCTCGGACAGACGGACGCTCGGACAGACGGACGCTCGGACAGACGGACGGATAGACGGAAGGACGGGGAGATGGACGGCAAACGGACGTATAGACGGAAGGACGGGGAGATGGACGGCAAACGGACGGATAGACGGAAGGACGGGGAGATGGACGGACAGACAGAACCATGGCAGGACATGAATTCCTCACGCGTAGAGGATTTTTTTTAATTCAGCAACTGAGTTTATTCACCATTTGTTACCAAGGTCCTGTAATGTGTGTTTGCTGCCGATAATTAACCCTTTTTTTGTTCTAAACTACATAACTTGTCTCTGCTGCTTAAGCGATAGAGAGAAAATAAAAGGGTGTACACGTGCATGATAAACAGAGGAATGTAAGCGCAAACTGGCAACCAAGCGTAGGGGATGGAAGAATTTTCGCATCAGAAGAAAATAGGGTCAACTGGTATTTTCCATCAAAGAATCCGGATTTGAATTTTGTTTAATACTTTATTTTTTATTATTTGATATCGTATTTACTTTCTTTTTAAATTCTACCTTATATAAACTTTTTGCAAAGATGTTGAAATATATTTGTTTGGCGAATTCTTTGCTCTGTGTTTAGTGTTGTTTTATTAATTCATTTTATTTATATATAGCAATAATATGAAATAAATTAATAAATCTTTCCGATGTGCAACTCTTTTAATAGACAGTGTTTGTTGCTAAAAAATCTTCTAATCTAAACGTTGTAAGTTGAAGCAAATATTAGTAATAAAAGCAACTATTCCACTCTTGGGTAAACTCGTTTACGACACCAAGATCGTTTTGATTGAGAACGTTTAATTTTACACTGATTTGGTATCCCGTAAAGCTGTGAAGCAACGAGAACGAGTCTTTTGAACTGCACGCCAGTTGTCCCAGACGCAGTTCACGGGAACTCTGGAAAGCTATTTGTCTTGCCCACCACCTTGGTATGCTTCCTATGTGAGTTACTAATATGGTCTAAGGTGAGAAAATCTATATGGAGATTTGCACGGCATAGCATACTCCCTCTTCTGTACAAACGCAGAGGCACAAAAGCGATGCAAAACTGGAACTGCGCATTTGCAGATCAATAGTGATGTCGATTTCTATAGACCTTCGCCGTTCATGAACTCCCTTACGAGTGGAAGCAGTCAAGATGATTGAGTCTAATCCTAAGTGATTATTCTGATCTCACACTCAACCACGGACACCTCTGTAGTGGCATGCGTGGAGGGTGGCGGCGTAAGTGGCTCATAGCATCCACTGATTTCACTGTTGTGCCGCTGATCGAGACGTCCTGAAGTTCGAGTGTCGACTGTGGCAAGATTCTCGACTCTAGCTACGTTCTAGGTCGCGTTCATCCTGTATCTGGAGTATACTAGCGGTCGGGTGTTCTGTTCGGTACTTCTTAGTGTATTCTCCTATCAACACCGGGCGCATTCCTCAGCAGGTGTAGTGCTCCGGTGCAGGTGTACTGCCCCGGTATTCGCCTGGAGTTGATGGGAGAAGCCATGGTAAACTACCGATCGAGAAGCCGGACGCTAGAATTCTCCTCCAGACAGAGGCTGAACACGACCTTTTTTTCGCGCAAGTTTTCTTGATAGACGAGCTCCCTAGTTCTCTCAGCGCTGAATAGAACGGTCCGTTCAAATGGTTAGGTTCGACTCTGAACGGCACGTGCCAATGTACAATGCTGAAAATAACCCCCTCGTACTTTTAAAAGAATCGTAGCAATTGTAGCACGCGGGTTGGCGAGTAAAGTTCATGCCCACAGTTGGTAGGCCTTGCTAAGCCGTGACGTAGCCAGATCCCTCCTCTACCCGCCCCTCCCCTGCTGCGGAATATCAAGAAAACCTGCGCGTTTAGTACGTAGCTCGCGTCGCGAATCCTGCCACGTCCGAGACTCGAAGGCAGGACGCGTCGCCGAGAGGCAGTGCCGTGCCATCGGTTGCCGCCGCGTTGGTCCGAGGCGCTCGCCGCGCAGGGCGGATGTTTGCGGCGCGTCCACTCGCGGGCGCCCGCGCCCCCCCCTCTTCCGCCCCCCCCCCCACCCGCTTCCGCTTCCGCCCTGCTGCCCCAACCCCCGCTTCCTGCCCACGTTTTTGCCTCGCGATTCTCTTCGTTTTTACCGGCTGCGGCCAGGACATGCATGGCGCTTTTTCGTGGCTGTACCGCAAAATGTGGGTACTAGTATCCTCCGATTTTAGATGTTAAGAAATTTCGGTATTTAGATCTTGTGAGATATTTATGGGTGTAACTAAAAGGCGTCACTAGGCGTACGTGTGGTTTGAAATTCAAAATTTAGCCATTTCTTTTCAGTCACTTTTTTGATCATTCGATGTCACTTCGGACCTAAAATTCAAAGTGATTTGGTTGTATTAGTTCAAGCTCAAGATAAATTGTTTCACAGATGTTGGAATTCCGGCAGGAGAATAGCCTTGGCTAAATGTAGACTTAAGCTACAATTTGTTTTCTGCCTAATCATTTGATTTAGAAATAATGAAGTTGAACAAAATTAGACTGAACATCACATGGGAGAGAGAGTGTTATCTCTTCTACATGTGCGAACTCCAAAATAATGCAATAATATACTTTTGATTGAAAAGGATGACGGTAATATGCGCGTATACGGAGGAATGTCTTCCACCAAATGAATCAAGGCATTATGAAAACGAAGTAGTTCAAGACCTGACGCAGAAAGACAACATTAAAGGCTCCCACAGACCGGCGCGGAAGATCCGCAGCCTTGGCGGAACGGCCGCAGCGGAAATTTCGCGTCACGTGTTGCCTTAGGAGCACGTTTAGAGCTCCGCGGCAGGCGAGCGTCGCGGCAGCGGATTGGCAGCGTTTTATCACCTGCGGATTTGGAAACGCAGTCGGACGCGTTTCGACCGCTGCCGCTCGAGTTTCGAGGAAGTCCGCCAGCCTTCGGGAGTCTTCGCTCCCCTATGGATCGAGTTCCCTCGCCTTTGTTTATCGGATGGCGAAATCTGTCACCAAACGCCGAGTGATAAAGACGCTCAGGTGTGAACGGTCTCGCGGATTTCGTCGCCGCCTTTAGCGGGGAATTTTCCGCGCCGCACCCACTGCGAATCTTCCGCGCCGGTCTCTGGGAGTCTTCAAGTATTTTTTGTAGATCAAATAATTGCTTGTTGCAGCATCTATCAACAAAACATTAAATCATTTTCCAAACATCTTTTTTATGAAAACCTGTTTTAACAGGATAGTTGATGATTTAATAAAATAGTTAAAGACAAATTACTTACAAAATTACTTTTGAAAATTTAATTTAGTACATGCGAATCCTTTCTTTTGGAATGCCGTTTTTCTGGAAGTTCTTAGTACACTTTCACTATTCTGCGTGTGTATAAAGAAACAAAAGTTCCATAGCAGTTTAAAACGCACTTCTACTCTTACAATACACTTATATTGAGAAAATACATTCCAATTGTAACAGGGATGAGTCGAAACATTTATTTGATTTGATAAAGTACATACAAAAATTTAAAAGATTGTAAGATACATCTATTGCGTAAACTCTACGGGAAATAATTTCATTTAGATGGCTTATTGTATTATATCCGGTTAATCGAACTTCAAACATACATGTAATGAAGCAACGAACACAAAACATGGAACACTGTGATTGTGTACCAATCCACGGATTTTCACATTCCGATTTCGACAATTAATCTGGGAAGTTCAATTTCCAAACGTTATGCACCAAATTAAAGATTATTAATCAAACAAGTAACTGATATTTGATATCATCAAAACAAAGTTCATATGTAAGCTCTGTTATATTATTAATTCTAGTAAATATACTGTTACAAATTGTAAACAAAGACCTGGGCTTCAGTGGAAACGTTGAAATTGCCGTCCCTTCAGATCATGGAGTATTATCTAAGCATTCGTATGGTAGTGTTAAAGATAAGGGACATAAAATACGCGCATAAACATGTCCCTTGCGATAAGCGAGGGCGTGCGGGGGCCCTCTGTGAGATTGACGTAATCCGGGTTTCCATGTGGAGTTGCATTTGCACGGTGGATCTCGTGCAGCAGGGTCTGAAAATTCAACGCAAAACAAGATGTATGTTTGGGGTTTTGCACTGTTTGCAGAATACTAGTATTAGTAAGTTAATTGTCATAGTCTTGCAATGAATATACAATAACGGAAAATATTAGTCATTGGAAATACAATGCTAGGGTCTTTATTCCGTTTATGGCAAAGTTTCTCTATTTGCAATTAACGCAGAACATCGAAATTGTCGGAATAAACGAAATGCTATATTAGTTCTTCTTTTGAATATTTGACATTTCAATATTGTGGCGTCACCGATTAATTAAATATAATTTTATTATGGCGTCGCCAATAACAAACCGATAATTCCTGCAGCTGGGAATAGCTCGCGCCGCGGCACAGAAATAAGTGGGTCAACGGGACGCGTCTACCGCCGCGGAGGGTTCTTTCGTCATGCCGCCCAGCCCCCGACCGCGCATCGGGCCAGCCCCGAACGCACCCAGCCCCCCCCTGTCTTCAGAGGCGGAATGTTTATTAGCCCCCCATAAAAATACTTGCTGCCCTTCGCCGGCCCTCTCGCCGAACAAAGCGCCACCCTCGCGCCCTTCCTTCAGCCGCGCGATCGAGGAATTCGGGCTCCGATGGGTTGGGCCGGGTGTCAATTAGGCGAAGAAGACGACGCATTTACGACATGTCGTAAGCGAGAACCTTTTTCGAACAATGCTAACCTCTCACATTCGTTCTGCCACGCGCCTCGGCACACGCCTGGGTAGGCACCCGAATCCCTGCACGGGCCATTACAGTAAGGCAGTCGATTAGCCCCTGTCGGCCGTCGGGAATCCGTGAAATGCGCTTTCTTCGCGCGCACGTGTCTACACAGCTGCGATCAGCTCCCGGAGCAACTAACAAAAGGGAGGAGCGAGCGAGAGAAAGAATCCAGTATTAGACTGAGAACATCGACGGAAAGATACGGGAAAGTTGCCACATGATTGGCTAATCAAAATTTTGCGACGCAGCCACCCTTAGCCAATGGGAAGCTTCACCAGGGGGGAAGGGATAACCCAGAGCTAGGAACATTTTGGGGAAGGGGAAAGGGAATTTCTCATAAAACGTGATGCACAGTAGAAATCAAGGACTGACACTTAAAGATTTTTAGAACTAAGGCACTTAAGTATTTTTTGAGAGACTAGACTGGGAGACGAGAGCACGGGGGGACTTGAGCACTAGAGCACTTGAGAGGACTTCTCAAGCTTACTTCACTTACTTCTGAGAGACTTCGGTCACGTCAGTCACTTCAACTACTTCAGTTACTTACGATCGGGACGCGAGTTTGGGAAAGACTTTCCCAGAATCGGAATAATTAGGACAAGACTGCGGACTTGTCGCGGAGAAAATTCGGGCGGAAGACTACTTGATCCCGCGCTGTTTCCGCATCGGCCCAGTAGCCTTTGCCGCCTCACGCGCCGAGCCCAGTGACTGCTCACCGCGTTACATCAACGCCCGTGGCCATTCAACCCGCTGAGCCTGTTCGATTTGGCGACCTGCAGAGAGACGCGCCGCTGAAGTTCAGCGACCTGGTACAGCCGACGCCTCCGCCCGAGGTCGCCACCCCGGCCCGCACTTGGGACGGCCTACGCCTCCGCCCGTGGCCGACACCCCGGCCTGCCCGTGAGGACAGCACAACCACTGGTGAAAGAACTATGAGACGAATCCGTCTCGCCGAACGACCGTAACAACGAGAAATTATAAGTGGCCGCGCTCAGGCCCTGCAAACTTCAAGTGATGAATAGCACGCTTCATCAAAAAGTATGCATGATGTGTTAACTGTAAAAGAATTAGCAACTAGTAATTAGGACAATCAGTCCACAAAGTAAATTTAATTGAAAATTGCGTCGCCCATTGCGACATATAAGTTCCCTGGCAGCTTTTGGTGCCAGGAATAAATTATTATTTTTCACAAATGACTCTGTGCTGATTCATTGACCTCCCAACTCTTCCATCCAGTTATATTTCAGGAGCTGAACCTGGCGCCCTCCCCCGAGCAGTCTTATGATTATTACATTTGGCTGGTCCCAACGTGGGGCTAGTTGAGTGCAATCTTATGATTATTACATTTGGCTTTCCCAAGTGGGGCTCGATTTGTATTGTTAAATACCCCAGTAAGCGACCCCGAGATTAGGAAGTCAGATTGCTCATAAAATATTTTGTTATTAACTTTTTTTGGTTCAGCTCCTTCAAAATTCTATTGCGACAGCTTAAATCACAAGTTACCGCAATAGATGGATGGAAGAAAGTTGTAGGAGGGTTAATAATTTGTGTACTCTGTTTGATGTATTTGTTGTTTTGTGTTTTTGTGTTTATTGTTTTTGTACTGTGTTGCGTGTGTCGGTGTTTGCGTGTGCGGTATAATAGTAAACTAAATGAACAAGAGAACTCAGTAAAAATGCTCGACGAATCAGGTGTCGATCTAGCAGGCTCAGACAGTTCGAGTGACCCACCGGCGCAACGCGACAGTGAAGCCATTTTAGTGGAAATTCTAAAACAATGGATGCAAAGAGAAAAGGAGGAACGGGAAATAGATAGGAAAATTCAGAAGGAGCAATGGGAGGAAGATAGGAAAATTCAGGAGGCGCAATGGGATGAAGTTAGGGAAATTCAGGAGGCGCGACGGGAGGAAAAAAGGAAAGTTCTTAGGGAGCTACAAGAAGATAGGGAAATTCGGGAGGCGCAACGGGAAAAAGATAGGAAAATTCGGGAGGCGCAATGGGAAGATGATTGGGAAATTTGGGAGGCGCGTTTTAGAGAATTAAAAGAGAGTACTCAGGAAACAAAGAAAGAGCTTAATGAAAACGTTAATAAGATTGATAAGGAATTAAGCTCGGAAGTTAGCCAAACACAGGAAGAAGTAAATTCTATGGGAAATGCGCATGAGGAATACGCGATGGGAAACAAATCTGAGATTAGGGAAGAAATAGACCGGAATGTCGAAATTCTAGTGCAAGAGCCTTTAAATTGGGACGGAAAAAACAGCGTAGGAAGCTCTCCCACGGCTGAGGCAGGCTTGCGATTTTCGTGGGCGCCCCCACAAAACCTTTGTTTTTCGGGATCTCCGGACGAGAACCCGAAAGTTCTGTTAGTTCGAGCCGAAATTTCTATGGCTCTAACCAAATCGGTTCCCTCCTCGCTCAAACCCAGGTTCATGCCGGAGTTGTTACGTGGCAGCGCCGCCCACTGGTTGACAGCAATCAATCCGTTCACGAGCAGTTATGAGGGGTCCCGAGATCGATTCGTGGATAAATTTTGGGGGGACCAAGCCCGCTACGAGTTTGAAAAGCAAATTTTGGAAGGTAGTTGGGACAAGCATGGCAAGTTAACAATGAGAGGCGACCGCCTTCAGAACCGCCCATGGGGAGACTGGAAAATTCGACAGAGGGAAACGGCTCCAGTACTAGTGTCAATTACAATGTAAGAACAAATTCGTCAAACTAGAAACGTTTGGGTCAACTGGGTCCCAAACGAATTGTGGCAGAGAAACCATGCGATGACACGATATCTGTAGGTCACGCCTTCCACGATTTTGGCAATGGGGAGGCTAATCAAGTCAAAGAGTGTCCGGAAATGCCCTGTTTTAGAATTTAAATTGAGTAGAATTCCTGTCCGTGCATTGGTAGACACAGGCAGTGAAATCAGTGCCATTTCGTTAGAATTATTTTCTCGCCTTATAAGTGAACGTAAGCCCGTGCCAACACTGCCCACTGCTAAGTGTTATGTTATCGGGGTAGGAAGTAAACGAAGTAAGCCAATTAATAAGCAGGCCCTTATCTCGTTTCAGGTACAAGATCATTTATTTGACATCCCTTGTCTAGTAGTAGAGGATTTAAAACACGATATAATTTTGGGGGGTTAATTTCTTAAAGGAGAATGATGGGGTGATCGACTTTTCCAGAGATATTATGAGTTTTGGCGGGGGTAAGGAAATTATAATTACGGATGATGTTGGCGGCGGAATGGAACCAATACACTGTGTGCGTCCTAGAGTCAGGGGGATGACGCGAGTGGGGTCATAAGCCCAATGAGAGCAAAGAAAATGACTTTATTGACCACGAGCGCTCCTAGCTAGAGCAGGTATTTTTTTTTAATTTTCGAATGTGTTCGCGCGTCCAACTCATTCTGTTATAGGATTTTGTTTCGGATTAACGTCACTGACGATACCCCTTGCCGACCATAATTATCCTGCACAGTAATCACTTAGGGGACAAGTCAATGAGACTACTGGGGGAATAATTAATGAGGGAACGAGTTAATGAAACTACTGGGGGGAAAGATTAATGAGGGAATAAGAGAGAGAAGTGTTGCGGTGTAATTAAATCCTATTGTTGTAAAAGAAAGACGGGAGTCAGAATTTGCCTAGAAGAGAGGCACATTAACAAAGCTACAGTACCTGAGAACGAGGCGCCGAAAAATGTAGATGAGATGTTAGGAAACTTGATTAAAACAAAATATTCACGGCACTAGATTTTTGTTAACTTGCACAGGCAGAAAACCACCCATCCGGACAACAGAGAATTGATTGAATCTAGTTATGTCGGGTTGAAGACTTTTTTGGGGATTATGACGGGAACGGGGTTATGACAGGTTGAAGATTTTTTTAATCTACGATGTTTATTTCAAAGAATAAAGTAAAATGTCACGTTTCAGAGAACTCTGCCCACAATTCGCCAGAACCTGCGACCCATACGACACTAGTTGCCACGATTAGAAGTAAGCATCGTAAAAGTAAGGATTTTAATGATAGAAAATTAGCAATGTAGACAGAGAGGCGCAGTATCTTAAGCCTCCAATTAAAAATTAAATTAAGCATGTCTTTATCTTAGGTGACACCACTGTTATTTTTTTTCGACGATTGAGAATTCTCGCCCTTTATTAGAAATTAACAAAGAAACTCGAATTATCAATCTAGTGGGAGGGGGATGCTAATGTGGCGTCACCGATTAATTAAATATAATTTTATTATGGCGTCGCCAATAACAAACCGATAATTCCTGCAGCTGGGAATAGCTCGCGCCGCGGCACAGAAATAAGTGGGTCAACGGGACGCGTCTACCGCCGCGGAGGGTTCTTTCGTCATGCCGCCCAGCCCCCGACCGCGCATCGGGCCAGCCCCGAACGCACCCAGCCCCCCCCTGTCTTCAGAGGCGGAATGTTTATTAGCCCCCCATAAAAATACTTGCTGCCCTTCGCCGGCCCTCTCGCCGAACAAAGCGCCACCCTCGCGCCCTTCCTTCAGCCGCGCGATCGAGGAATTCGGGCTCCGATGGGTTGGGCCGGGTGTCAATTAGGCGAAGAAGACGACGCATTTACGACATGTCGTAAGCGAGAACCTTTTTCGAACAATGCTAACCTCTCACATTCGTTCTGCCACGCGCCTCGGCACACGCCTGGGTAGGCACCCGAATCCCTGCACGGGCCATTACAGTAAGGCAGTCGATTAGCCCCTGTCGGCCGTCGGGAATCCGTGAAATGCGCTTTCTTCGCGCGCACGTGTCTACACAGCTGCGATCAGCTCCCGGAGCAACTAACAAAAGGGAGGAGCGAGCGAGAGAAAGAATCCAGTATTAGACTGAGAACATCGACGGAAAGATACGGGAAAGTTGCCACATGATTGGCTAATCAAAATTTTGCGACGCAGCCACCCTTAGCCAATGGGAAGCTTCACCAGGGGGGAAGGGATAACCCAGAGCTAGGAACATTTTGGGGAAGGGGAAAGGGAATTTCTCATAAAACGTGATGCACAGTAGAAATCAAGGACTGACACTTAAAGATTTTTAGAACTAAGGCACTTAAGTATTTTTTGAGAGACTAGACTGGGAGACGAGAGCACGGGGGGACTTGAGCACTAGAGCACTTGAGAGGACTTCTCAAGCTTACTTCACTTACTTCTGAGAGACTTCGGTCACGTCAGTCACTTCAACTACTTCAGTTACTTACGATCGGGACGCGAGTTTGGGAAAGACTTTCCCAGAATCGGAATAATTAGGACAAGACTGCGGACTTGTCGCGGAGAAAATTCGGGCGGAAGACTACTTGATCCCGCGCTGTTTCCGCATCGGCCCAGTAGCCTTTGCCGCCTCACGCGCCGAGCCCAGTGACTGCTCACCGCGTTACATCAACGCCCGTGGCCATTCAACCCGCTGAGCCTGTTCGATTTGGCGACCTGCAGAGAGACGCGCCGCTGAAGTTCAGCGACCTGGTACAGCCGACGCCTCCGCCCGAGGTCGCCACCCCGGCCCGCACTTGGGACGGCCTACGCCTCCGCCCGTGGCCGACACCCCGGCCTGCCCGTGAGGACAGCACAACCACTGGTGAAAGAACTATGAGACGAATCCGTCTCGCCGAACGACCGTAACAACGAGAAATTATAAGTGGCCGCGCTCAGGCCCTGCAAACTTCAAGTGATGAATAGCACGCTTCATCAAAAAGTATGCATGATGTGTTAACTGTAAAAGAATTAGCAACTAGTAATTAGGACAATCAGTCCACAAAGTAAATTTAATTGAAAATTGCGTCGCCCATTGCGACATATAAGTTCCCTGGCAGCTTTTGGTGCCAGGAATAAATTATTATTTTTCACAAATGACTCTGTGCTGATTCATTGACCTCCCAACTCTTCCATCCAGTTATATTTCAGGAGCTGAACCTGGCGCCCTCCCCCGAGCAGTCTTATGATTATTACATTTGGCTGGTCCCAACGTGGGGCTAGTTGAGTGCAATCTTATGATTATTACAATATTAAGGTACCATTTCGAAAGGAAAATAATTATTTATTAACGCAAGATTTTACATTTGAACAAAAATTGATAATCAGGTTTTAAAAAATTAATAATAATTCCTTTTTGAATGACCTCAAAAATGTAAGCTAGTCACACCGGAAATGTAGATTTACACTTAGCTAGTTTACTTGTTTCACGTTCACACGTCTAAGAACAAGTGTTCCAAACGTCCAGGGCAAGTTGAAAGATTAGAAATCACTTTTTGCAAGAAAATGTGAGATTTTTACAAAAGAAGAAACACGCCTGACATTTACCCCTCATTCATAAGCACTGATGTTTGGCGGAAATAACTGAAAAATTATACGGAAATAACTTGCAAAATTATACGTACTATGTTTTCCCTTTTTATTTCCTCATATCCTTTTCCTTATCACATTTTCCTTCCTCCTCATTTCGATTTTCATGGGTTATTTTTCATTTCCTTTTTAGTTTCACTCTCAACTCTGATAACTTGTTTTCAATGTTCGGCCTTAAGCCACCAACTTCCTTGAGTTTTTTTCTAGATTTACTTCATCGCTTAAGACGTATGCCAAGGGGGCCCCTAGAATTGTATCCCAGACATAAAAGTAAAATATACTTCCTTTTTCTTCATTGTTCACAGTTGAGGCGCTTCCAGTATAATTGATGACAAATGAAAAAAGTGATAATTTCATGTAGATGACAGTGTCAAATTGATTTTTCTTCTGTAACCTGAAATATCAGCTAATATTAATAAAGTCCGAACGCCTCAACTGTAATTTTTGTAAATGAAAAGTCGGGCGAACGTGCATGCCTTATGGTTTGCCACAAATAAAGGCATTATTATTATTATTATTATTATTATTATTATTATTAAGTTAACTGCGTGTGAACGTGATCCAACAAACACCAGATCATGATGGGTTGCCTGTCATAAGGGTCAAACATTATGTAACTACGTTAAATGGAATATGAATCGCATATTCATTGGGAAACATTTATTATACTCGATCCTGGAATATTCTTAAGAAGTTTGTAACATATATTTTGAGGCATTCTTTATATTGTTGGGTAGTTTTAAAGTCTTTATATAAATTGTTTACTTCAGTGCAACAATTTCATTTGCTTATAATTTTCCTTTTACGTCTCAAACTTCACTCTCTCAAGTAATTACCTGCATCGAAAAATTCAATCCCAGCGGATTTTTACACGTATAAATGTTAAACTGCAATTCACCATGCGGTCCCCGAACTAGAAACACTTGTCCATTAGAACGACCAGCCGCAATCCAGCTTCCTTCCTCTCGATTTAATATTTCCTGCATTTCCCTTCGTCGCAGCCTGGCCCCGCGCGGCCGCGTTCGCACCACCGCCCGCCGGCCGTCGCGCTGCAAATTGGCTTCGCCGCTGAATCCGCGCGGCGGCGGGGGCGGGGGCGGCGGCGGCGGGGGCGTTGAGGAGAACATCCTCGGCCCCGCGGAAGGATTTGGGCCGCGTCGGCGCTGAGCAGCGGTTAATCCGCCTCCTCTGCCGGACAGCGGTGCCCGCCCTTCCCCCGCCCCCGCCTCGACCTCGCAGAAACACGTCGCGCCCCCCTTCGCCCACCCTTTCCCCGCCCGCCCGCCCGCGCTCCTTCGCTCTCGCCCGCCCGCCCCGCCCACACTGCCATGCCCGTCCCGCCCTGTCCCGTCCCGCCCCGCCCCGCCCTGTCCCGTCCCGCCCCGCCCTCACCGCCCACCCGCCACCACGCCCTGCCCTCTTCACCACGCCCCCCTACCCTCTCCGCCCACAGCCCTCCGCTCGACCCGCCCGCCCCGCCGCCACTTACCTCCCGCTCCGTCGCCCCCCCGCCCCACCCCCCCGCCCGTGTCCATGCCTGGCCTTGGCCCGAACGCGCGCCTTGAGCTGTTTGAAGCTGCAAATGCGGCGCTGTCCGCTGAATATTGCGTTACATGCAGCGTGTCCGGCCTGTGTTGCGGCTTCGGCCGGGACAAACGAGCCGGAAATGGCGACGATTTCCCTACTAGTCCAATAAGGTTGTACTTGGCCTCGGGTTTGGAACACACTATTATCTTTGGAATTAAATGAATGATTTAAGTAAATATGAATTTATTAAAGCGACAGTTTGAAAGATATCATTTTCCTCATGATCTGGCTAGAATATTTTTTTAAAATTTAATTCGTAATAACATTCTATATAAAATAATTAATAACAATTCTTATTTAATAAAATAATAAAGTAATGTTTACGCAATACACATCATATGAAGCATACCTTAAATATTAATTATCGGAATCTTAAATTTCAAAGATATGACAAATGAAATAATTTTTAAAAAAATGACGTGTCAAAGTGGGGAACTATGGTATCATAAACACTATGTTATGTTTTAAGACGGTTGTGTCCTATTATGTAATAATATAATTTAAAGAATTAGTATATATAGATATGATGCATACTCTACTACAAGTTAGTTCTTGCCCCCCCCCCCCCATTGCAGGTCTCAAGTGCTGACTAGAAGAGGGTATGTGTACACACATTTTAGATAAATAAATTAGTTTCATCACAAATAGATAATAATGAAGGTGGCTGCCTAATCGAGATAACTGTTTCTGCATGTTTCATTGATTTTTTTTTAAATCTTAGGTACTCTTAGAAGTCATGCTTAAATGAATACTAATCAACTTCAATGAAGGAGTGCTGGAGCCACCTTCTACTTGTAAAGTTAAAGTGAATGAAAAAACATTGTAATCCTGATCTAAACCATGTTAATTCTGATAATGTCTGATGCAAGAGAGTAAATAAGATTTTATTCATTAATAGTTTACAGCTTTAATCATTTATTTTGTCCATTATCATTACGCAAGGCAAAGTGAAAAGTTTAAATCCGGAATCTAGATAATGTTTGTTCTTTATCAAACGAAACAAAACTTGAATTGTTTTAATGAATATTTTCAGAGAAACATCGAATTTAGAAAAGTATAAATGATTTCAAATGTGAAAACAAACTAGCAGTAGTGAATTGTTTTTTTCGCCCCAAGAATAAAATTGTTATGCAGTTGAGAGCCACTAGAGAAATTACGTTAACAAAATCCACGAACATTTCCGCCTGCTAATGAAGAAATGGGGTTAATCGGGCGTGGGTCGGGACGCGTTGTGTTTGACCGGCGTCGAGTGACACAGCCTCACCCCAGTGCCCTGCGCGTCCTGAGGGCGGACGCTGTTTTGCGGGGCGCCACAAGAAGCGCCGTTTGGCGTCCCCGCCTGGCCAATCAGCGCTCGCCGCCCTTCTTGCACGCGCCCCGCCCCGCCTGCACGCCCACCCCAACTCCATCCCCCGTCTCCCTCGCCCCCGTCCCGCCTTGCCGTCCCACGCTGGCCTGCCTCACATCCCCAGCGCTTGCTGGCTGAGAGTGCTCAGGGCAACAACTGTTGCTAGAGAGCCAAGTCGAGTTCAGCCTCTGCTGGAGCAGAATTCTAAAGACCGGATGCTCTGATAGGTAGTTTTCCGGGCACTCTCCAATCAGTACTAAGCGAATGCCGGCGAAGTACCCTAACAAACGGGCCACGGACCGCGCGCGATCCTTTCTTCCTTTTCCTTGTCCTATCCGCTCCCTTTACACTCACACTAACCTGCACTACACTACCACACATTCCAGGAGAACGGTCGGGCGCATAGAGCTCGTCCCGGCTGGGGCGGTGCCCCGCCGGTGGGAAATGCCTGCTAGCCGGCGGTAGGTCGGCACCTCATCCCGCCTGCAACTGGGGAAGAACACCGCCACCACTCGAGGGAAAACCTGCACTACACGTGTGGGACCTTTATCAGTGGACGCGCCCGGAATCACTCGCAACGAAGCAAGCGACCCCGCCCCGCTCCCTCGCTCTCCGCCCCGCCCTTCGTCGCTGCAGCTCTGGCCACCCGCCACACAACGCCCCCGCAGGCGGCTGCGTTTACGCGCGTCACGAGGGGCGACCTCGCGGGAAACAAAAGAGGGCAGCGGAGCGCGTGGGGCTGCGGCTTGGACGGGCGATTCGGAAGGGCAGAAGAAAATACCAGGATGCCGTAAAGGAAAGCCAAATTTCTGAATTAATAACTTGCTCAAGTACCCTGCGTTTCCGCGTATTTATTGGTCGCACTCACCCTGCTTCTCCTCGTCCGCCCTCCTCTTTTCCTTCTTGTTTGTAGTGATCATCGTTGCTACCAACATTTTCCCTGCGAGCTGCTGCCGACAGATGCGTTTTTAACTACTCTCGGCAAACCATCAGAAAAAAGTTTGTCCTTTAAAAACTCTGCTCCCAATCCACCTAATGGAATGAATCAAAATTCATTAACAGGATTGACTGGTAAAATAATTAACTTTTTTTCACTAAATTTGCGAAAAATGAAGAGTAACCTTAAAGTTTCTGAGTATTGCAATAAGTAGAACGTAAAATATGTGAGGGAATATTTTTCTGATAAGGTGATTTTGCGTAAACCATTGAAGGGCATACGTCCGAGAGCGTAGGTGACGAACTCTTTTGTTTATTTGCTCCATATTGACATAATGACGTTAATAACTAGGGGTTGAATTTTTATGAAATGACTGTTTTCTTTTCCCTTTAGAAAAATACCGTTTAGTACATAAATTCATTTTATATTATGACAGAGGGAAATGACCTATTTTATCGTACTTTTTTGCACTTTTTTTCGATTTTGACTAATAAGTCATTTTTTTACCTTTTTCTGTTATTTTCAATGCATTTTTTGCTGATGTGAACGACTTTAATATCGTTTTAATGGTACTCGCTTCCAATAATATTTATGACATGCAATTGTGTTCTCTACACAATTCCTGAGTACCTATTCCTGTTAGCCTATTCGATTGCTTCTCTCAGAAACTGTAATGTCAGCCATTGTGGACATGTAATCCAAGGTTCCTGTGAGTTCTGTCAGCGCCATTAACGTTTTGGCCGATTTCGAGACGGCTTAGCCGATAACTAGAGACAAATATTTTCTGGTAAAGAACAGTCCAAATCAAACGTTTGCAACGTATCCTACAGCTTGAGTTGGTCATTGGGACTGGTATTGATCATTTTTCTGTGTTTTTAGGGCATTTAAAACATTTTAAGAGCATCTTATTGATCGTTTTGGCGATTTTAGGTCATCAAGACCCGCCCCTATTGATAACTGTCCGCGTCGCGGGCCTTGCATAACGTCCCCGCTGGGTGAACTGCGCGTCTTCGAGATCGCATCCTTCTTTATGTGCGCCGAGGGACAGAGAGCGGGGGCGGTAGCCCATCCACTTCGCCAAATGACCCTCACACACACACACCCCACTCGTTTCCAGCCCTCGACGCCCCTCGACCGCAGACGGCCTTTTGTATGCACTTGACGTTCCAAAGAGGAATAGATGGACCAGCACAGTGTGATGATACGACAATTGTTTCAAATGCCACAACTGCATCTAGAATTACAGAGTGCTCAGGCGAGTTGGATCCCCGTTACTGGTGAGGGCAACACTGATACGCATTAAGTATTAAAGTAGTAGCACGTTCAGAGTTTTGCACCTTTGCATCACAGTTAATTTTTTCACGTGTTAATACTCCGCAAGCAATGACGTCACTGCCGTCGCGCGTGCGCAGTCACACTAAATCGAGCACAGCGTCGAAAGTGCTCTTGTGAAAACTAAAGCCTGCTCCCCCCCCCCCCCATGGGCCAGCTTCAGTCTGCTCGTAGCCAGCTGCTTCCCAGATACGCTGCGAGCCCTTTCCACGACACTGCGACGGAACTTCCACAGATGAACTCTCCAATGAAACAAAATTCCCCAACTTTGATACGAAAAACGTTACCAAATGATGAGCCAACGACAAGAGCTGTCCCTGACAATTCCATTGGCTGGCCTCTGAAATTCAAATAACTCAAAGCAACCAATCATCGTTGCAGCTGCTCGAAGCCCGTCGTATCTTCGTTTTTGTCATGTTTTTCTTTTTTCTACGCCTACATCTTATTTTTCTCTTTTTGATAAGTAAAAACGAGAAGAAATAACATCTATTGTTTTCTTTTTATTCATAATAATGCAGAGAATATTTTAGAAAATACTCTGGATGAAAATAATTTTCCCAAAAATCCCCTGTCTATTTATGCTCCCCATTCTCTCCCTACATTAAAGAAACATTTTGGGGACAAAATTCCCCAATCTGGCAACCCTCTCCTAGCCCCTATCTATTATTCTTAACATCAGTGATGGAGGGGGATTTCCCTTCTCCATTTACTCTCTTTTCCTCTCCTTCTCTCTCTTTATCTCTCTCTTTCTCTCTGTTTCTCTTTTTCTCTCTGTTTCTCTTTTTCTCTCTGTTTCTCTTTTTCTCTCTTTTCCTCTCCTTCTCTCTCTTTATCTCTCTCTTTCTCTCTGTTTCTCTTTTTCTCTCTGTTTCTCTTTTTCTCTCTATTTCTCTTTTTCTCTCTGTTTCTCTTTCTCTCTCTTTTTTCTCTCTCTTTTTTTCTCTCTCTCTCTTTTTCTCTCTCTCTTTCTCTCTTTCTCTCTCTCTCTCTCTCTCTCTCTCTCTCTCTCTCTCTCTCTCTCTCTCTCTCTCTCTCTCTCTCTCTCCGCCATGGCCGGCGCTTCGCCCCTTGCTAACCCGCGGAGAGCCGTGGCCCTTCTCGGCTAAATCCTCGGTCGTTGCCCGGAAACCGTTGCACTCCTAGGAGCTCGGCAATGGATAATCCTGTCATTGAGGGGAGGGAATGATTAATAGAGCATACCGGTGGAATTAATGAGCTATTGCTTGTGGAAACTGGAGTACCTCAGCCATGTTCAATTTTGGTAAAAAAGTAGTTTAGGGGCAATTTTGCGTGAAACATAAAGAATTATTAAAATCGATTTTCCCGCTTTTCGTTTGCTATACTTTTTCAGAAGTTATTTAATCATAAGGTGTTATTTAGTCATTTACGAGGAGTTGTTTAATTAGTTCATTAGCAATAGAGTAATTTATTTATAAGAACTCATTTCAATATTTAAGAAAAAAATGTTGTATCATCAGGTTCTATAATTTTTATTAAATTATAGAACATGGTGAGCTGGCATAACATCCTGAAAGGTCGTTTTCTTTAACAAACTTTTTGTAAAAACATATAATAAAATAAGCAAAGGACGAACAATTTAATTGTCTTTAGTAGACTACCAGAAACAATATAAAATTCAAATAAATTACAAGAAAAATATAAATAGAATTCGAATAAGATATGCAATAAATTACAGAGCTATCACTATTCTGAATGGAGTGTACAAACTTTACCGTGAAATAGTTATCGAAGGGTTTCGAAATATCTCTGATACAATTTTTACAGAAGAACAATGCTTCCGCGAAGGAAGACCATGCACAGACGATTTTTTTCATTAAAACAGATTATACAAAAGAGGCGACAATTTAATTTGGAAACTCTTAGCTTTTGAGAAAGGGTTTGATTTGATCCAAAGACAAAACTACTGGACATACGACAAAAAGAGGTTTCCCAAAACAATTTGATGGATGTCTCAAAACGTCTGTATAATAGAATTAGACTTGGTGCTGGTAAAGTATTGACATCTGAAGTACATAAACATTAAGGAACGAATCAAGTATGCAGTATGTCACGAACTCTATTCATCTGTATTGATGATATAATTAGAAAATAAGTAGATCCAGAACAATCAAAACATGTGTTTTTCTAGTACACTTCTAGCACATCTTAGAGAGAACAGTGCTAAGAAAGTTGCCAAACTCGTTGTCTTGTCGAAAGAAATTAAATGAGCTATTGATCACTTCTGTTGGTTCCATAAGTGACTCAATACATGTTTTTCGATGTAAGGGATCTAGAATAAGAATTTTTCTACCATAAAATCACCGTTATGCAATAGGACAGCGTTACTTGTTTCTATACACTACGTATGTATAATACCAGAATTTTAAAAAAAAAGATTTGGAGACATTTTTTAGAACCTTCTAGATGGATCCGCAAACAATTATTCAGTTTACCACCAGAGGAATGAGACACTTCATTTGTCTCGATTGGTGATCGGAAGGGATCTAACCTTAAGTGACAGACAAACTCGATTCATAAAAATAAAAATTGTTTGCATATTTGTTTCCAAACTAAGTATATAAATAAAAATGTGTCGTGCGTCACAACTGTACGTACACTAAAGTTATGCCATGTCAAATCGCAGAGAGGTTGTATCTTCACCCATTAAAATTCTATCAAAATGAAAATATATTTTCGACCGAAAGTACAACACGATGATGAAAGTAAAAGAAATATAAATAAAATGTAGAGAATGAAAAAATACTGAAGATTGTATAAAATATATTTGAATAAAATACTAGGAAGATTATTTCCTTTTTAAAAACACAATTTTTTATTATCTCTGACTTTAAGCACTTACCTTGACAGAGTAGTTTAATAAAATCAAATTAAAAACAATTCTAAACATTATAAATAACCAGTTATAATTTCTTCGTTCTTTTTTCTTTCATAATAATACAATATTCCGAAAAACTAATTTTACTTTTTGTTTTGTGAATTTATAAAAGGTACTAGCGGTCCCGACAGACTTCGTCCTGTCAAAAATATTTGTAACGTGACAATTTTTTGTTCCTACATATTTTATAATCTGGGCAAAAAATTCTCCTGGACAGAACCGTCACCCTGGTGACAGGGCGTTGTGAATAAGAAATATAATTAAATAAAACATATATAAGCATTTAAAAGTAAGTAATCGCTTTATAGTTAATCATGTGAATCATAATTATTAACAAAAATCAGTTTTATCAGTTCATTGTAGTGCTTTGTGATATACGATTTTTTTGTTTTATTACCTGGCGCATAGACAAACAAATTTGATGGTTTTCCAACACGGGAACAGGCAACATATAATTGACCATGTAAGAAACATGGGTTTTCCAGATCAATACCACGAACACTTAATGATTGCCCCTGGGACTTGTTTAGGTCATAGCAAAAGCAAGCCGAACTGGAAACTATTGTCGTTTAAAGTCAAACGGCACATCAGTCGGAATCATTGGGATGCGCGGTATGAGAACGTCTTCTTCTTTATACTTTCCTGTCAGTATAGTTGCTTCTATCACGTTGTTTTGTAATTTTTTTATCGCTAACCGTGTGCCGTTGCAAAGACGTGGTTGGTTGATATTTCGCAACATTATAACTACCGATCCAACCTTTAATTGAAGATTGTGAGGTGGCAATCCTGGCAAATCCAGCGAGTTTAAAAATTCTGGTGGATAGTACACTACATCATCTTGGTTAGTAGCCAAATCAACTGATTTATATATCCTTGATTCGCCTGTAATTTGTTCTTGAATTTTTAAATTTAATTCATTTACATCTATGTTTTTTGCAGCCAATATAGCTCGTTCGCTCAACCAATCATGGTTTCTGTAATTTTGAGAAACATCTGGAAACACCTTCTGAATAAGTTCATCTTTTGATCGAGTTAACTGATGAAAACTTTGAGGAACGTTAATGCAGCCAGTCAACATGTCTATAGGAAATTTGCCATTACCAATGTCAATGAGTTGTTTAGAGAATATGTTTCCAGATTAGTCATTTTGCAACTCGACACGCATATTCTTGCTTAAATGAAGTAGTTTGACATGTTTCCACAAATTGGAGGACTTTAGACATGCATTGAGTTCATCAGCTGGTGTTGATCGTGGAATCACTGGCAATGTTTGACGAAAATCTCCTGCTAATAAAATCATTGCACCACCAAATTGATTATGATTGCTCCGTAGATCTTTTAAGGTTGTGTCTAAAGCCTCCAAATATTTTTTATGTGCCATCGTGCATTCATCCCAAATAATTAATTTACATTACTGCTAGACCTTTGCCATTGCAGAGTTCTTCGAAATGTTGCAGGTCGGAGTTTCATTGCTTTGCATGTTTAATGGCAATTTAAATGCTGAATGGGCTGGTCGACCACCTTCAAGCAAAGTTGCTGCAATTCCCGACGAAGCGAGTGCAAGTGCAATTTTATTTTGTGAGCGAATCGTTGCTAATATTAATGAAATCAAAAAGTTTTTCCTGTACCACCAGGTGCATCTAAGAAGTAAATCCCTCCAGTTTCATCATTTGTTACTTTCATAAGAGTATCAAATACATACTTCTGTTGTTCATTCAACAGTAGAAGATTTGTTTGAATTAATTCTTTCAAAGTGTTGAGATCATACAGTTTTTCTCGATTCAACTCTTGGTTAAAAGCATCATGCATTGGACGATTGGGCGCGGCCAGGCCTAATTGAATTAATAGTTTGTTTGGCATCATCAAGCACATGTCCTCAATTGAAATCAATGCTTCGTTGTAAATTTCTTCACTGATTTGTATATTTGGATTTCCCATTCTATTTTGTATTTGATACAAAATATCATCACACATATAATCTTTGTACTTGATCCACAAATCAATTGGGTTTGATGGGAAGCATGTAGATATGATTATAGAAAACCATGTTCGTATTTGATGAGCGTTTGATATTACAGCATCATTAAGAGTTTGATTCCAATGAGCGTCATTTTCTAGCAATTGCAAACGTTGACATGCTTCTCTGTAAGATCCACACAATTCACCATCAACAGTTCGTAAATGTTGGAATGATGTTGGGCCACGTACATTCACTAATAGCAGTCGTAAATAAAAACATTCATCATTTCTTGTATGTACTGAATAAATTCGACCAATGGCATCAGTGGAATACACATCTGGGTATCCTGGAACTAGTTTTCCTTGTTTCCATCGTATAAATCTCCTTGAGGATTGATTCCAAGTATAATATTTTGACATTTCAGAATATAGCAATATTTGTGCAAAATCATCGTTTTGACATGTCTCAAAAAAACTGGTTAATGTAGTAGATGTTGGCTGAGCAGCTCTTTGTACTGCGTTCTGTGCTGTAAAATAAACTCTTTGTCCATTTTCTAAATGCACAGCTAAGTGAACAACAGAAGGGTATCTCTCATGAATAAGAAAAGAAAATATTCGGCATACAGCTTCATTACTACTAACATAGCGGCCCATTTGGTATTGGGTAACTTCATCATTGGAATTCTCTGCACCAATTCCAATCACAGCCATATCACTCCCTTTGGTTACATATTTGCAAATGTATTTAATAGATTTCACTGAATGGCAAGATTCAACGTTGATGTGTGCTTTGAAGGTCTTTGATAAAATGGGTGAATATGGAACAATCCAATGATTATCTATTTCAATATCTTGTTGATTTAATTTGGCAATTGTTGATCTTCCATTGTCTGCTGTCGATCGTCGACGATACAGTGGATAACCGTCATTACCAGTAATTGTTTCCGATATTAATGTCCGTGGATATCGTTTTGAACATTTACCATCCATCATACATGGTGAATTTTGATTAAGACAGGGACCATGTATCATATTTTTGATAACTACCTCATGCAATCCAGGATCTATTTGTACATTAGGGATTTCAGCTGATATCACTGCATCAACTTCATTTGGCCTTATCTTTTCAACCAACCAAATCAAAATGTGTGCATGTGGCAATCCTCGTTTCTGCCACTCCACAGAATACATCCAGCAGCGTGTCTCACCAAACACATAATGTTTTACGATGAAATCCATTAAAGATTTCAATTTTTGTCTAAAGACTCTGGCTGTAATATCATGAAGATCAATGGGTGATTGCCCAGGGAATAACTCCTGCTTGATTTCTATCCAGTGCGGATTGCATGTAAAGGTGATGAACAAATCTGCTGTACCATAATGACGAACATACGACATGGTATCTTGAGCATATTCGTGCATATGTCGAGGGCTTCCGATGTATGTTGCTGGAAGAATAGTCATCCGACGAACATTCTGTGCATTTCCATCAGTATTAATCGCATCTGAAGGTGAATATACTCTTCAGATCGGAGTTTTGTCTGATTCAACCTGATGAATGTTAATCTCTCCGTTTCAATTTTAACATACTTGTCAACAATATATTTGTGATATAATCGCCGACATTTCAATATGTGACTGTCTTCATTTTCCCGAATCATTAGGCGGTATGAATAATAGTTCATTGAACTGACTTTTTTGTTAGTTTCAGAACCTGTAAATAGATTTTGTTTTAATAACATTGAAATATAAAATTAAAATACATAATATAGTGACTGAGATATTATCGCCATAGCTAAACTAATATTTTAATTACCTGTAATGGGATTTATCATTTTTATTGAGAAATCGTAGCCATCTTCACCTTGCCAAAATATAATGGTATATTGCAGTGCATCATATGAGCGGTGTGTTTCCTTTATACGTTGTAATTGATCATTCCGACGATGTAAAACAATATCACGGGATTCCAAGTTTTCTCCAACTACAACGATAGCAACTTCATCAATAGTTGGTGCATTAAAACGTCTTGCATGTTGACCCGCAGGTGTTTTATCAGCTCTGATTACAATTTTGTGATTATCTGATGGCATCAGATCCAGGGCAGTTTTAAACAATATAATCAATTGATTATGATTAATATAATCGATTGATTATATTAGATACAATCAATGAATCATGATTGTGTTCATGAAATAAAGTTTGTAATTGTTCTACAATAGACCTCTACTAAATTGTTATGTGCACAACGCAGATTATTTTCTTGTAGTGAGTTGCCCATAAAATAAATTTGCAGACATCTATATTCAAATAATTATATTGGGTTTCAAAATTACAAAAGTGTCGCTAAAACTGAATCACCAAATAATATGATGACTAAGTGATGATTATGATCTTAATGATTAAGAAATTGAAGATTAGTGACATATCTTAACTTAGGTGACAGAACATAAAATAATTATGATTAACTGCTACAATACCTTGAAAGTTGGCATACAATTTTCCCGAACTACATTTGTTGACCCAAATGAAGTCATTTGAAAGCAATTGTTATATTGTTGGATATTTGTCAAAAAGTGAATGGAATCTGTTCCTATTCCTGAAACCAATGAGTAGAATGGCTCTGGTGGTGGTTCTAATTGTATCAATTTCACTTTACCATTTGCGCAACAAAATCCATTAGCTTCGTTTTTATATTTCAGTACCTTACAATATGAGCAAACAGAGTTTATAGAACCAATAACAACACATTGGTAGTTACTGTAGCCAATTGACACATCGTAACTGAAAGCAGCTCGATCAAACGTGCGCGATTATTAGTTGAATGCAGCGCTCGCTCTTCACGGGTTTGTGATATCCGAATTATTTCACATTCATTTCGGTCGTCACGTTCTTGTGCAGCATGATTAGATCGGTAATTAGTTTGATTTGTATCATTGCGGGTTCTTCTACCTAAATTGCTTCGTCTAATTGGAGGCATATCTATATTAATAGTTTCGAAACGCGACATTAAATCCTCCAACGATGTATTCTGTGCTCCAACGCACACACGCACACTGTTTTGATAGATATGATTGAATTTGGACTTTGTATAACGATAATAAAGTGCAAGTTGACATTTTGACGTTAAGAACATACCTACATTGTTTTAACAACAATGAGTGCTTTATACAATAGCTATAAAGCTCAAATTGACTCGACGTTGTACTTAGAAAACGTTTGTATGGGAAAAAGAAAAGGGCTGTTTTTAGGATTTTTCCGGCAATTATTCGATTTTTTTCGACGTAAAAACCATCCTTGAACTCCAACAAACATTAAAAAAAAAAGAATTGGCAAAATTGGTCCAGACGTTGTTGAGTTATGCGCTTACCAACACATTTTGCGATTCATTTTTATATTATAGATAATTTTTTATCGGAGTGCACATAAAGAATTATTTCTGTGTCTCATACAACACCGCCTCCGTACTTCTCTCCAGAACGCTCAGGTCATTTTAAGGCTTCTCTTGCGTCATGGGTGTGCGACAATATGTTCAGGAAAATGCCGAGAGTAACTTCGAGGGAAGTTTTACATGGAAATGAAAATCTGAATGTCGGCCGATGTCGCCCCCTCTGGGAGGAGGAACTTTTCTCATTTCCTTTCCACACAAGCAAAAGTGAAAGCTCGCTTGGAAGTTCGACTGAAGTTGCAAATCGTTCAGATGCATTGGCAAGAGGCAGATTTTATCATTTCAAATGGTATCTCAATCAATTTACTATCGCAAAATACCAAACTCGATTCGTATCTTAATTCTATGTAAAATGAAAAAATAAATTTCAATTGATTGCTGACCAACGCAAGCCGTCTGATGATTTAATTAATTAGTGATTCCGGACTATACTCCTAAGGGTATTAGTTCCGAAAATGTAGTGCATGTTTTTCCTCGGGAACTTCCCTCGCTAGATGGGGAGATCCGGTGCCGACCTACCTTCGGCTAGCGGGGGTTTCCCCAACCAGGTATCTCCCATCAGCGGGGCACCGCTCCGGCCTGGACGAGCTCTAAGCTCTTGAAGAGGTCTCCCTCCCGCCACGTGTGTAGTGCATGTACATGTGTGTGTTGATGTAAGGGTCAAGGATCAAACAAGAAAAGGGAAGGAAAGATCGCGCGCGTTCCGTGACCCGCACCGTATTTTTATCGTATCTTATTGCAACAAGTGAAGAAAATTTAAAGAAAATATTTTGAGAGGCTTTTAAGAAAATTACTTTTGTAAATTTTAGTCGCAAATTTTACAAAAACTAATTGTTTTTTTTAATTTGCATGACCATTTTTTGAAGAGATAATTGTCTCAACAGACTTTGAGACAAAAAATCAGTCTCCAATATTGAAGTTTTAAATCCTTTTTTCGAATTTTCGAAAAATCGGGAATGTCAACGCAAATGAGACCTCAACCATTCTCTTAAACGCCCTTTGCACTATTCAACAACAAAATTTAATCAGAAATTTGGAGCCTATTTTTTGAACATTTTGAAAATGTCGCAGAGGCTTCATATAAAGTATCCCGCAAAATAAAAAAAAAATCGTTTTTAAATTCCAGGGTCCACGATATCAGCTGGAAAGATGGGGAATATTAATTTAGGAGAAAATCGACTGAACGGTTTATGCGCTAGCCTTGGGCGCAGACGGACGGACGGACAGACAGGCAGACGGAGGCGCAGAGACGGACGGAGATTCAGAGACAACCTAGCAAAACATGCTGCTGCTGACACGATTATCAATAGTATATGGAAACATTTCAAAAACTACATTAGCAAATAAATGCAATTAACGATGAAATTTAACGATGAAGCAATTGAAATCTGGTATCACAAATGGAACCAACAACGAAAACCAAAAGCACAAAATCATTTTTTTCCGAAGATTGAAGACAGATTTTGTAAAATATTAGCTATAACACCAGAATTTACGTCAATAATAACTACCCACGGACACAGTAAATCCTATCAACAAAGACTTTTCATTATAAGCAATCCAGCATGTCTACGAGGCAGGGGAGACCAAACAGTATACGATACCATATCATTTATGAATGTTCACTACTAAAAGAAGAAAGGAAGAAACTAATACAGAAGAGAAAAATGTTGGGATCCTGGCCAGCAACACCTGAGAAATTAGTAAAATAACATTTACGTGCATTTAACAACTTTATTCAGAACATTAAACAATTATTTTTAACATAAATAAGTCTTCATTTTTATGGATGTAATTGCATGTCAAATGTTTTCATGTTGATGTATTTTTATTTCAAGTATATTCGTGTTGATGAATTTCACGTTCAAAATTTCTTAATCATTCTTTACTAGTATAAAGCTAAACTATCCTTGCCCTTGAAAGCATGTAGTGTTACATGTAACGGATCATGCTGTCAAATAAAGTTTACTATAAGTAATTTTAAAAAAGACAGACACATTTTGCCATCAATCGATTTTTCGCTATCAACGATCCACAAAACATGGATTCTGGCCACACCACAAGGTAGAGGATTTTTTTTCTATGTTTAGTAACTGCATTTATCCACCTTTTCCTTTTCAGGCATTTTTGTCGAAAATTCGCCGTTTTCCGGGCCACGATTACAATACTCTCTCTTCCTACGTTAGTAAGTGGGAGAATGTAAGTATGCTCCCGTTGTCGGGACCCAAAACACTGGACCTCTTGGCCGCAGGAGCAGCGGTGCCATCAGCTGAGGTCCCGAGCCGCCTAAGCCTCCTGAAACAGAGAGCTTTGCAATAACATTAGTAATTCTTGCTGCGAAACAGTCGCTTGTTGGGACGAGTATTAACTTCCTGCGTGTTTACCTCCGTTGCCGGTGGACTCGATCGGTTGATCTCGTTATCTTTCCAGAAGCAGATTGCGGGGCGTAACTCCCGCATTCCGTGCACAAGCGCCCGTTGTAACATCTGGGGAGAAAAAATACCAAAACATTTATAAGAGTTGACGACAGAATAATAGAACATAATTTTTAGCTATTTTATTCTATTCTATTCTAGCTATTTTATTTATTTATATGAACTTACAGTATAACTATCGTAATTATGAAATGAGATTGGATAATTTCCAAACGAGACCGTTGATGTAAATTGGTCATCTGTTGAGCTTTGTAATAAGATATTTCTATTGTGAGTGGAGTCTTGTAGTAAGTCAGTTCAGTCTGCTAAAGGCTTCAAATTGGCGGGGTCTCGACTTAGCCCTTATCGGACGGGGCATATTCATTTTGGGGAAAATCATATGATTTTAGCGCTAGTGTAATTCAGACGGACGAACTAAAATGGAAATGGAGAGACAGGCTTTTAAAACTACTGTATATTTGGTATCTGGTTCGTGTATTTTCTTCAAAATATTGACATCAATTATTTGCAATATTACATAAATTTCTCTATACTACGTATATGATAAAATTATAATTGTGATCCAAAGAACAGTAAATGTAGAATTGTTGTGTATGCTTTAAAAATCTGTCTTCTATAGAACTCTATTTTTAATATCATGAAATTAATTTCTTCTATTTTCTCCAATAGTTGATAAAAACTTATTAAAGCATTATGAAATAATTGAAATTCATAGTGTTTCAACTAATATATTATATTCTAGTATAACTACAATAAAAATCTCCCACTAAAAACATATCCAACTTCCTAGGGTTGTGACACCCAACATCCTGGTATATAGAAATATCTTTGTTCTCATCAAAATATAATGGGGATTTACATATTAAGTATGATTTAAAATGTATATACAATGTATATTCTAACCATTTTATTTACTGTTGCATCTAGGGTTCTTATCTAAATATTCGCATTCTTATCTAAATATTGCATTGATTAATTTTTAAGAAAATACGTTGTAGTAATTAAAAACATGAAAAAATAAATGTAATTATACCTTACTGCTTATTCCAGGATGCTTTAATACATTCATTACCGGAGCATTATAATCTTGGTGGCAACTTTTTTTCTGAGAACTGCTCCCTCTGGGAGCAAATGAACATGTAAGCGCACTCCGAGGGCCGAAATAGCCGAGGCCACTCTGCGCCTCCCACGCAGGGCGCTGCTTGTGAGAAATTTGGGAGTCACACGAACAGCGCGTCTGTCTCCCCTGCGCTGCATGCGAAAGCGAGTGCCCGCCACCTGCGGACAGTGGGGCTGCCACCTTCCGATAGCCCATGACCCAGAGATTACGAATCAGGGGTGGGGGGTCTCACAAAAATTAAGCCATCATGAATGTGATTCTAGATCGTAGAATCAAGATGACAGTATATGGATTTCTATTTATACATATTCCTGGCGCGAAATATAAATATAATAGTGATCCTACAGAGAAAAAAAACTCCCGAGACTCATGCACTCCAATTGCATTATATCGCATCATGGCGGCTTTCGTGATGCATCCATTTTTCGCGCACTTTGTTGAATTTGAAAGTTTGTATATAGTAAATTATTATTTGTTGTAATAATAATTTTCATGAAAGAGAAACAATGTGAATATGAAATACGTAATCCCACACTAAAGTGTGGATTACCTCTATGAGACAAAGTCAAAGACAAATATTGCAATCATTCGCATCATATGACGTACTTCTGATAAACAATTCCGCACATTTTTAACAAGAAACTTAATTTGCTCCTATGACCCTGAGATTTTCACATTAACCCGGAGCCCGGAGAGGGGACTGTCCTAGCTCACAGTGATCGTCAATGCACCAAAACGCACGCTTCTGCTTAACCTTCAAATTCACACACGTAAACACAGTAAAAGTATTTCTGCATATACGTGCAATGTGGTCAGGGCCGGAGATTGGTGGTATGTCCGAGTGGGTAGTTAACCGGGGGGGAGGGATGTTCAATTATCTCCCATCCCCTATCGACAATGTATATAAGGGAAAATTAGAAATCAGATTTTTTTCAAATTTTCATGCTTATCATTAAATTGCGATCAAACTTTTCTCACATTTATTTAAACATTTAATAACATTGCTATCACATTTATATAAACTCGTTTAACAATTTTTGAAAATCGATTTTGTCGGTCTTATCACTATAAACATGTGAAATAGCTGTAAAATACTGTTGAGCCGATTTTGCAATATAGTTGATGGCATATACGTTTTGAGTCAACGCAGCACCGAAAAACTTCGTTCATTTATGGAATTTGAAATTCATGGAATGTTTCTCTCGCCCAAAATTCCGAGTGGGTATTTTACAATCTCTCCGGCGTTCCCAGAAAGTCATTGCCCGATTTGCTCTGGGAGAGAAAGTTTATACAATGTATACGAGCTTTTTCTTGAAAATTCAAAAGTATAAAATAATGTCATTTTCTGCCAGTGAATTTAGTGTAGTGGGTTCTATTCTTACACAATATAGTGGTACATGAGTAGTACCACTTCGAGGGGATACAACAGCACATGCTTACGAGCATTATTTGTAACTGCTCGCATCATTTGCAGCACATCATACAGATAATTGTAGCAATTATTTCCAGAATATCACACAGATAATTTCAAACGTAAAGATAATTGCAATGCAAATTGAATATCCAGAACTAAAGGCCTGCAAAATATCGCATTAAGAATGCATTCGAAACTACGATATAATTACCTAATGCATATCTGTATACGAAATTTCAGGGAAGGAAACGTCAAAAATTCGAAAATAAGCTCTTTAAGACAATTTTGAGCATATTTTGTCTAGTAAACTACGTTGATGTTACTAATGGCTGACCCGTAATGAGCGCTCAAACGTTGGTTTGAAAAATGCTTTGTAGGCCAATATTTACATTGCAGAAGCATATAAACACTTCAGAAAAAACATGTAATTTGTTTGTAATTTCAAAATAATTGAGTATATTTCTTCAGAACGAAAAATTAACCCATAAATTAAAAAAAACAGTCGAATTATGTAGATTGGGTGTTTTTTTTGTTTTAATTTCTCTCTAAACAAATGCATTCATTTGTATTCTAATTGTGTTGATGTGAATTGGGTATGGGTTGTGTGTATGTAAGGGGATAAGGATAGACAGGAAAGAGGAAAGAAAGATCGCGTGCGGTCCGTGGCCCGTGTGTTAGGGTATTTCTCCGGCTTTCGCCTGGTGTTGATCGGAGAAACCTCGAAAAACTATGTATCAGAGCAGCCAGCTACTAGAATTCTTTACTTCTAGACTGTCCGGGTGACGCCGCGTCGTTGGCAGATAGGCCGAAGTTTCGTCTGTCATGTCGCAGGCTTCTTCAGGGTAGTGACTACTCATGTCGCAGGCTTCTTCAGGGTAGTGACTAGTGACTACCCTGAAGAAGCCTGCGACATGACAGGCGAAACGTCGGCCTATCTGCCAACGACGCGGCATCACCCGGACAGCCTAGAAGTAATGGACTCGAGCCGCGACTGAATTCGACCTAGTTCACAAGCTAGCATCGAAAATTCTGCCACGGTCAGGACACGCACTTAGGACCTCCCGGCGAGAGGCACCGCAGTGACACGAGTTGGTGCCGTGAGACGCTTTGCTGTCTGGAGGAGGAAACATCCAACGTCGACGAGGTGGGCGGCCCCGAATCTCGCACTCCGGCGAGCGGGCACAGAAGCATTCCCACACTACACTTACAGGACAATTTATAGCAGAATATGACGCACCCGAAAACACGAAATAATTAACGAATCCCTTTGCCCTTCGCTGGTCAGCGCATGTCCGTGCTCACACCGCAGGTAAACTCCTTACCCTCCCTTCTCAGTCCAATACACTCCCACTTCCCGTCCTTGCACCCACGCCCATGCTCTCACCAGTCCACCTCGCCATCTCTCCCTCTCACTCACCCCCCTCCACCCACTTGCTGCGACGGAGTTGCGTTATTGGAATTTGAGGCGGTGTGTGCGCTGTACAGCCGGAGAAGCCAAATTGCTTCGTGAAACCCGCGGTTCGCGAAATTCTCTCACCTTTTTTACGTCACTTCGGAACGGAATTATTTCAGGTATACTATCCGCTCCTTCTTCCACTTGGGCGGTGGCATTCCTGTCGACTTGAATTTCGAAATTCTCTGAACGCTGAGAGCTCGAAGTTTGTTCGGGTGCTATCCGGAGGCCGAAGAGGCGGCCGCCGCCGCTTTGTGATAGCCTGCCGCGCCGCGCCGCGCCGCGCCGTTCCGGGAAGCGCTTCGCCGACTCAATCGGGCTGCGGCAGCGCGGAAACCGATACTTGCGCCTGCTGCCGCAAGAGCGCGCAGCGATCGCTCTGCACATGCAGATTTGCCGCTCGCTGCCTCCGCCGCCGCCGCCGCCGCACCGCCCACGCCACCCACACGCGTGTTCAGAATACGAGAAGAAGCTCGCATGAACGACGAGTTTTTTTAATTGGGTTATTTGGGGTCGCATTAACTTCGTGGTCATGATTATTACAAGACATGATTATTACAAGAGATAAAGAATTTGAAGTAGTCAAGTATTAGAAAATGTTGTAAAAAGAAATATTACAAGAAATCCCCCATTACAAAATGGTACAAAGGTAAAAACAATTCTTTTTAAATTAATTTATATATACATAGTGACCTTGGAAAAAAAATATTCTATCTAACATTTTTTTCAAAAATGACTTTGTGACATTTACATAACCTCCAAGTTTGATTGATATACGAATCTTAGTTTCTGAGATTAAGAGAAAGTAAAAAGGTACTATCTGCAAAACGCACGTTCAAATTACAGTAAAACAACTCATATTTTTAAAAATTAAATAAGTCCTTATTTTAAAGATCTGTCTTTAAAACCAGAACTCATTAAAGGGATATATCTCTACATTCAACATTGTAGATGTAGTTACTCTCCCAAAAAATCTGCTTTTGCATTTTCGAAAATTTTGTGACCTTAACGAACATGAGATCTGCATCTTTCTCGTAAAAACGTTTTATGATCTCCAAGGATAAAGTTTAATCATAAAATTTGGAACCATTTTTGAGAAAATCTTGATAATGGTTTGGAAGGTTCTTGCAATGTACCATCAAAAATCAAAATACTAAGGAAGTAAAAATTAGATTTTAAAAAAGGCCATGTACATTTTTTTGAGTTAACAAGTAGTTTTTACGTAATTTGTGCTTCACATTTATGAATTTTCTAAAAAGTAGAAGTATTTTCTCAAAAACCGCTACATATTTTTCTTCAAACTTTTGCACAGAACACAAATGGCGCAGGTCTCACTTTCGATGGTCTCTCCGTACTTACAAAAATAGAAAAAAATTAACATTTGAAAACCATAATATGGATGATAGAAATGTTCGCCCTAAACAAAATCTCCTCCAAAATCCATCCTTTTAAAAGAACGGGTGGAATGGGTTGGCGAATTGAGCAGCGGTGGGCGTGCGTGCCGCTGATTCTTTGGGCGATGGGCGGTGGGCGGTGGGCGGTGGGCGCACGGGCCGCTGGTCGACTAATCGGCTGTGGTACTGGGAAGCGAGTTGGCGGCTGGCTGAGCCGGTTGGCTTATGGTGCGTCGAGAGGTGTCGAAGCCGGTTGGCTGCTGAGAGTATGGCTGAGAGGGTGGGCAGGTGGGTGTGTGGGCAGCGGCTGGGCTTAGCGTCTGTGCGAGTGGGCAGCTGGCTGAGCCGGTTGGCTTCTGGTGCGTCGAGAGGTGTCGAAGCCGGTTGGCTGCTGAGAGTATGGCTGAGAGGGTGGGCAGGTGGGTGTGTGGGCAGCGGCTGGGCTTAGCGTCTGTGCGAGTGGGCAGCTGGCTGAGCCGGTTGGCTTCTGGTGCGTCGAAAGGTGTCCAAGCCGGTTGGCTGCTGAGTTGATAGGCTGGTGGCTAAGCGGGTGGGCAGGTGGGTGCGTGGGCAGCGGCTGGGCTTAGCGTCTGTGCGAGTGGGCAGCTGGCTGAGCCGGTCGGCTTCTGGTGCGTCGAAAGGTGTCGATGCCGGTTGGCTGCTGAGAGTATGGCTGAGAGGGTGGGCAGGTGGGTGTGTGGGCAGCGGCTGGGCTTAGCGTCTGTGCGAGTGGGCAGCTGGCTGAGCCGGTCGGCTTCTGGTGCGTCGAAAGGTGTCGATGCCGGTTGGCTGCTGAGTGTATGGCTGAGAGGGTGGGCAGGTGGGTGCGTGCGCAGCGGCTGGGCGTAGCGTCTGAGCGAGTGGGCAGCTGGCTGAGCCGGTTGGCTTCTGGTGCGTCGAAAGGTGTCCAAGCCGGTTGGCTGCTGAGTTGATAGGCTGGTGGCTAAGCGGGTGGGCAGGTGGGTGCGTGGGCAGCGGCTGGGCTTAGCGTCTGTGCGAGTGGGCAGCTGGCTGAGCCGGTTGGCTTCTGGTGCGTCGAGAGGTGTCGAAGCCGGTTGGCTGCTGAGTGTATGGCTGAGAGGGTGGGCAGGTGGGTGCGTGCGCAGCGGCTGGGCGTAGCGTCTGAGCGAGTGGGCAGCTGGCTGAGCCGGTTGGCTTCTGGTGCGTCGAAAGGTGTCCAAGCCGGTTGGCTGCTGAGTTGATAGGCTGGTGGCTAAGCGGGTGGGCAGGTGGGTGCGTGGGCAGCGGCTGGGCTTAGCGTCTGAGCGAGTGGGCAGCTGGCTGAGCCGGTTGGCTTCTGGTGCGTCGAAAGGTGTCGAAGCCGGTTGGCTGCTGAGTGTATGGCTGAGCGGGTGGGCAGCTGCGAGCGAGAGCCGGCGGGTGAGGCGCGCGGCGGTCGATCGCTTCGAGTGGCGGAGCGCGTCAACCCGAGAGAGCGCGGGGCAACTGGTGCACGCGCCGCGCCGCGCGTCCTGTTTGACGCCGAGTCGCCTTTCAGGGGAATCGCGTCTGCGTGGCGAGCGCAGCGCAAATGCTTCTGTTTGTTTTTCATCAGCAGGATACGTTTTTGCGTACCTCTTGGTCGCGCTTGCGCAAGATCAAATCAATGCCGATGTACTTATCAAAATAAAACGAAACGTTGTTTTAAAATATAAAATAATTGATATTGAACATTGTAGGAGTATTTCGATGTCTTAGAAGCGAAAACGTAGTATATAAAATAATCATTTTTACTTAGATGTTTGTTTTCATTAACTTTAATCTGTTGCCTTTTCATGTCTAGGTGGAGAAAGAATCATTGATGCGAACTTCTTCCAACTCGACTACCAGTGTATAAAGTCACTTTAAATTTTAACAACGTGAGAGAGAGATATAGAAATTACATTTGTGTAATTTGTATAAAAACAAACGAATACATCAAAATAGTGTGGCGAGTTATACAGAGCATTTAGCCTTATACAAAATATTCGAAGAAGAGATTCGACAAAATTTTGTTTTTAATATTTTATGTCGATTTAATTTTACACAAAATTACACGAACACTACTAAAATTTGCAAAAAAAATGTCCAAAACAATAATTAAAGTACTAATTGTGATGACACAATTTTTTTAAACAAAAACTCCCAATCGCCAATATGATAGCTAGTTAATCTCCAAATTTTGAACATTGGCATTTATCGAAAACTCAGAGTTAGCAGTAAAAGTGAGACCTATTTCTTTCTTGTGAGTCCAATTCCTATTCAATTTACTTTATTCTTTAAAAAATACAGCAATTTTCAGAAAAAATTGAAAATGTCCTAGGGGCTTTAAGTAAAGTAGTACTTTCAAATTTTTTTTTTCAATCGCAGAGTTTTGAGTCGGACCACTCCCCCGAGGAATATTCAGTTTGGGAGAAAGCCCACACCTAACTTAGCCTGTAGTAATGTTCGTAGAAAGAGATGGACAAACGGGCGGATGATTTGATTTATTTGATTTCTGGGCATCAAGAAACGCGTATTTCCGTTGAGATCTCGAAGTATATTTTTCAAAACATTACATAACACTCTCTAAACAGCGTAAGTGCAAGACTGTGTAAACGCTTAAGTAAAATAAACATTTAAATCTAGATGACGTGGCCCTAGTTATTGTGTAGGTTTGTAATTTTCTTTTAGTGATTTTATGATGATAGTTTTCTTAATTCAATCTGCAAATTTCAAAATATTTGTTAATGTTTTTAAAATAATTGTAATAATGCGATATTTTTGCTTCATGGTAGTAAATATAAGAACTTATTCCAAAGTTAATGTTTATTTGCATTAGTGTTACATCAGTTCATACTTTCTCGAATTATTTGTAATTGCTCCGCAATGTTAAAATGTGCAAACATTTCCAAAAAGCAATCTGCTGAACGGTTTAGGCATTTGCGTTGATCACAGACAGACGGACAGACCCACAAAATATGGATTTTCATTACCCAACGTGAGATTTTCTATATACTTGATCTTTATTTTACCTCCATCGCCATGTCTGGGAACACCTCTTTTGACGATTTGGAAACCTAGTGTTTTTGTCTCCTTTCAAAAGAACTAAAATTAACTACATTCTCCCAGCCCAAAATCTTAGGCCATGCGATCGGGGGTCGCTGAAATGATAGGGGTGCAGAAGGTAGTATTTAATGCGTTGCCAAATGGTCGAAACTAGAGGATGTGTTGCCAAACATGGGTTTTCAATTAAAATAAAATTCGCTTTTCGGTTAACGATTACAATACTGTCTCTTCTTACGAAGTAAGGACGAGACGTAAAACACATTGACTCTGAAATCCGTTACTAAGGCTTCTGGTAAATTTCAGTTCCCGGAAGTTGCGGTTCTTAGTTCGTACTACTCTGTAACTTCTGTTTTTTTAATATATTTATTTGATGTGATGAAATTCGAAATATTTGGAAATAAAATCAAAATTGGCAACTACTAAACTCGGTACCGATAATACGAAGCTCAGGAACTATCGTTTCAAACATCCGGTGGAGTTAACAGCGAATTGTCGTTCCCGAGACTCACACTGATGAAAACACAAAAGTGAGCGTAATTGCATTCCGCTGCGCTGAACACCTGCGTTCCCTGGAACAGAGCGACGGAGCCCCCTGCGCATTTCGCGGAACTTAATGACGTCATAGCGAGAGATTATTTTAAAATGACTCAATGTCCATTGCAAAATGGTAAAGCCAAGAAACACTAAGGGTTGACCTTTTTTGGAAATCAGAAGAGAAACATTTTGAGAAGAAAATGATTTCTACTTTTAATTTCTGGCTTTTACTTCGTAAAAACAAAAGGTAATCGTTCTCCGGAAAACGGCAAATTAATCACAGGGGATTTTTGACCGAAAATCTGTTATTTCCGGGCCCTGATAGCCAAGACAGCATAGTTGTTACTGATTCCGGCCGCGGAAGCCTACGTAATAATAATAATAATAATGATAATGATAATAATGATAATAATAATAATAATAATAATAATAATAATAATAATAATAATAATAATAATAATAATAATAATAATAATAATAATATGCCTTTATTAATATGGCGAGGCTCGGACCATCAGGCTCGCGCTCTTCCGCCTAACCAACATGTCACAAATATACAGAGTAATGTATTAAAAGTAATGTATTAATATTAAAAGTACTAAAAAGTAATGTTATCTAAAAATTTAAATGTAATGTAATCTACAAGTTGTAAGTAGTTAGGGGAAATAAAACGTTATTTAAAGCAACTTATAAATAGACAACATCAGAGGTTAAATGGATACAATGTTACAATAATAAGTTTGAAATAATTTTAAAATCAAGTCTGAGATAGAAAACACAATTTGAATTAAATAAGATTATATGCTTTAAATATCTGCGCGCTACGCGGCAGCCTGGTATTCACCCCGAGCGACTGTGATCTATAAATACAGAAAGACACCATCACCCGCCGCTCGATCCTGGAGGAAAACCCGCTAGTCGGGGAAAAACCAATCAGGCAGACTGCGTCCTAATACAATGGAAGCTAAGCTAACATGAAATAACGGGTCTTTGGGATGGTATCCTCAGCTGCGGTCCATGCTGCAAAGGGTCGTTTTCTTGTTTAAAACCGCCTCTGCTCCTACGGATGAAAGTACAGTTCCGGCAGTATCAAACAGGTTGCAAGAAAGTAACATTTTTTTACAAAAGAAACCATAATGTTATTTCTAAAACATATTAATCTTAAACACTCCTAAGGAATAGTTTTTATTTGACCCGTAATCTCCGGTGATTTAAATTGCAAAATGATGTATTTTACTTTGTAAGAAAATCATGCAGGTGCTTCTTAAAAGATGTTAGTGAAGAGGAGTTTTTAATATTGGAAGGCAATTTATTCCATTCCCGGGCTACAGTAATTGCGAACGATTTATTGTTCTGCTGCTTGTTGGTTCTGCTTTTTGGAATACAAAGTAAATGGGATTTCTGAAATCTAGATGATTCAAGATGTACAAAATAATTTGTTAAGTATGTCGGGGAACTCATTTTTAGCATCTTAATTAAAAGAAAAAGCTGTGATACAAACGCCTATCCTTTAGTGTTAATATTTTGTGTTGTTTATAAACTCCAGAGATGTGATCGTATTTTTTTATGTTATAAATGAAACGAATACAGGAATTTTGAACCCTCTGTAGGGTTTGAGCGAGTGAATCTTTTAAATTGTTATACACAATATCCCCGTAGTCGAAATGAGGACACAGCAGGGATTTTACCAACATTTCTTTCGTATTAGTGGGGAGACATTTATCGATATATCTAAGGGATTGCAAAGAAGCATAAACTTTGCGACAGACATTTCGGACCTGATATTCCCAACTTAGATGATCATCAAGTATTAAGCCCAAGTTTTTGACTTGCGTATGACGAGGTACTACAACATTCTCTATAAGCACATCAGGAACATATGAATCTTCAAGTTTCTTATGCATTTGAGAAGAGCCAATTATGATGGTTTGTGATTTTGTAGGATTTAAATTGAGTCCGTTTCTCATTGACCATTTGACTACTGATGAGAGTTCATTATTTAATTTATTTATTAACATTTCTACCTGTGATGGTTTTCCGGAGATATAAATTTGCAGGTCATCCGCGTACATATGATGACTACATTCCGTAAGTTCGCTTGATAGGTCATTCATGTAAATTAAGAAGAACAGTGACCCTAACACGGATCCCTGAGGTACTCCTCGGTGGAGAGGTTTTGCATTAGAGTGCAGATCGTCAACTACTACAATTTGTTGCCTATTGTAGAGATAGCTTGCAATCCAAGAGATGGTGGAATCAGAAAAACTTAGATTTTTGCACTTCGCTATTAGGATGTCGTAATCTACAGAGTCGAATGCTTTACTAAAATCTAAAAGAGTTAATACAGTTACGAGGCCATCATCGAGTACTTTTCGTATGTCTTCAGTTACTTTCAATAAAGCGGTTTGTGTGCTTCTACCTCCTCTAAAGCCGGATTGAAAGTTATCGAGCAGATCTAAGTCGGATACGTGTTTTACAATCTGTTTTCGAACAATTTTTTCCAGAACTTTAGACACTGTCGGCAATATGCTAATTGGGCGATGATTGCAAGACGCCGAGGTCAGTTCAGATTTTGGCAGGGGGCGAACATGTGCAAGCTTCCACGCTTGAGGAAAGGTTCCCGTTGTTAATGAGAAATTAATTAAATGCGTGAGTGCCGGAAGGGCAAATGGTAAGACAAATTTCAATTGTTTGGCTGTGATACCATCGGAGCCATTTGCATTTGATTTTAGTGAAAGAACAATTTTACTAACTTCTTGATGATCAACGTTATGGAAATAAAATGTATCCCTGTTAGCAGGTGAGTTACTTGAAAGTCTCTGTAATGTATTACGCTTGACAGAAAGTGGTATTGGTTTTGAAACATTTACAAAGTAGTCATTAATATCATTCAAGGGCATATCGATAGAAATATCAGAAAAATTTGCTTTCGTGATTCCGAGGTCTCTCAGTTTGTTCCAAACGTCTTTTGTGTTGGTATTTACTTTAAAGACATCGTTTCTTTTTGACATCGTTTCTTACTTTAAGACATCGTTTCTTACTTTAAAGACATTTTTCGTAACTTTTTGTACTCTCTTTCATTTTCAGAGGTTTTATTACACTTGAAGCGATGGTAAGCTGAGTCGCGTTCCTGCATGAATTGCTTTAATGTATTTGTAAGCCATGGGGCCGCGGGACGTGTCACACGTCGCGTTTTCCATGGTGCATGTTTATCGAAAAGGTCAGATATAATTTCGTTGAAGACTTCTACTTTACTATTAAGAGATGTTTGATTATAAACGTCATGCCAAGGAGCTTTGGCACTGTCGTCGAACATAGCCTCAGAATTAATATTTTTGTAGTCACGGTAGCGGATCACTTTTTGCTTATATTTAGGACATTTTATAGAGTACACCATAAATAGCAAATCATGCTTTGATACTCCCGAAACAGATATCTGACCGTACATTAATACTTTCGAAGTGTCTGATACAATCGCGTGATCTATCCGTTTCAGCTCCTAATGATAAGTGGGTAGGGCCAAATTCTAATATTTGTAAATTGTATGAATTAAAAGTATCAATAAACTTTTCGGCCGAGTTTGTGAGCGGTACCTTCAGATCGCAATTGAAATCGCCCATGATTATGATATCCTGATATTTACTTGCGAACTGCGAAAGGGGAATCTCTAATTCGGATAAAACTCCCGTTTTCGGAGGCCAGTAAACAACAGCAACAAGTAAACGTTTCATTACAATATGGATTTCTGCAAACATATATTCCATGCCAGGTAAAGAGGATGTGGACTGAGCGACTACTTTACCCTTAATGTCATTGCGAACAAACAATGCGATCCCTCCACCCGTCTTTTCTTTTAAATTGCTTTTAATTACCGACCTATCATTCCGAAGGAGTATATAATTAGATACCGATACGAGTCCTGATTTTATTGTAGATTTTAGCCATGTTTTGCTAATTAATAAGAGGTCTGGTTTCGTTTCAGTTATAATATTTGAAATTTCAGAGTAATGCTGCTTAAGTGATTGGGCATTTACGTGGAAAACAGACAAGCCACGAGGGAACTGAGACAAAGAAATTTGTAAATTCTGGAGGGTTGCAGGGCTACTTCGAGCGGGTATGGGACTTTCCACGGGGCTGGGGTGAGCCAGTACCCTCTCCACTTCCGGATTAGCACTAAACACAGGTACAAAATTCCTGGAACGCATGTACTGAGGAAAAGGCGGTGTTAAGCTTCGTTGCCACATTTATGAAGATATCCGCGTTGGAAAAAAAATCAAAAGCAATAAGCAGAAAGTTAAATAAGTTGCTTACAATCACACGTGGAGCATTAACTACTTAGAATTAGTCTAATTATTATAAATTTCTTATAACTAATAAATATTCTAGGATAATAGTTAACTATAATTATGAGAATAAGGTCACTAGTGAAACAAATAATATAATTAAGATGTAATATAAAATACTATAATTCTAATATTAGTAATAATAAATTAAAAGTAAAAGTATTAATAGCAAATATTATGATAATATTAATAATAGTAATAGTAATTCAATAATACTATAAAAAATAGCAAGAGACAAAAAAAATTAAAAAATTATAATTAAAAATATTTTTGGTTTAAAAACGAAAAATAGTACATAGTCTTTGCTCCTAGTTATGTATACTATCCAGTTCTGCTATAGTTCTGACGCGAATTTTGGTATTTCTCACCTTTACGATGACGACACCATATGTTGTCCAAACATTCTGTTGGCCGAAACGTTCCACAGCCTTTTTTAACACTTCCAGCCGCATCCTCGTCAGGTCCTCCCGAATTGTGATACCCGTTTTCTTCAGATTTCTTTTTGATGAAAACATTTCCCGACGCTTCCTATAACTGATGAATTTTACAATTATAGGTCGAGTACCACCATTCGTTTTCCGGCCAACTCGATGACTGCGATCAATATCGCTTAGGTCTAATTGGTCACCTATCTTTTTGGCAATATTGATTGCAATGCAGTCGGTGTCCTCGCCATCAGGCTCGGGTTCCCCAAAGATCCTTAGGGAGTTTCGCCGCTGGTACTGCTCAAGCTCGTCAGTCCGCTCCTCCAGTTGAAGTTTGAGATCATCGATCTCCTTACTTTTCTCTAATAGTTTCTCTTCGTAACGAGAAACTAACACCTCCAATTTCTTTTCCACTGCTTCAGACACAATCTGGGCAATTTTGCTTATGAAAACATCCGATGTCAGGATGCTTTCAATAAGCGAAGCAGAGACAGCGACATTCGCTTTAGCGTTGCGTGTGGCCATGATGTTGAAAAATTAGGGGTAAAACGAACTTACGTTTATGGAAATTACTTTTAGGAAAAAACTAAAAGTATTAACAATATATTAAAAATTAGCAATATATTAAAAATATTGTGGTTATACTTAGCTTATACCAACCAGACGCTGGCGATGTGTGCGGCGCTCTTCACTTACGATCGCACTGCTGAACAAAACTCCCTGCTGCGCCGCTCACTGGCAACTACCTGCGGTGATCCTCGGAGCGCTTAGGAAATACGTCCTCACAGCTCGGAGACCATGACACGACTGATACTGGTACGTACTCATGGAAAAATCCTGTTCTTGTATATGTAGTGCCTCTGACCGGGAGGTCGTAGGGTAGTTCCATTCTCGACGACGGCAGGATATTGGGCACTAGCTTGTCAGCTAGGTTGAGTTCTACTGCTGTCTCCCCTAGAGAGATAATTCTAGCGACCGGCTGCTATGATTGGTAGCTTTCCGTGGTTTCTCTGGTCGACACCAGACGGATGCCAGAGCAGTACCTAACAAACGGGCCATGGTCCGCACGCTATCTTTCCTTCCTCTTCCTTGTCCTATTATCACCCCTCACACGTACACAAGCATGCACTACGCTACCATACACATTGGGAGACCAGTTGAGGGTTAGTTTGTCGCGGCACGGGCGGTGCCACGCAGGTGGGGGATAACTTGCTGTGGAAATTCCCCGCAAGACGACGTAGGTCAGCGCCGGATATCGCCAGCCAGCGGAGATCACAGCCACCTCCTGTGCGATAAAACATCCACTATATTTATGGGACGAATGACCTTAGCCGTTGACGCGCCCTGAATCTCTAATCAATCCATCAAATTTTGGCTCATCTGCGGTAATAAACTCGAAACACATGCAACAAACACAACCATAAATAAATACTGTTTTAACGCTCAATTAATTTTCATTCATACCCCTATCTCGATCAGATTTTCGTCCTGTTTTCCCGATCCGTTAGCAAATGCTGAGATAGCCCCTTGTTTTGCTTCTGGGCATAAATGAAACTTCAAATTAGCATTTCCCCATAGCACATCATACAAGTTTTTAACCGTTTTTGACGTAAATAAACAAATTAATTAGTTCAGTAATTAATAATTTAATTTAATTAATTAATAAAACTTGAAAAAATTACTATTATTCATTTCTGCCATCTTCCATTTTCCTTACTCCATTGACAAATTTACAAATTTCATCCTAACTTTTTTATATCTCTTTAATATCTCTGTCTATTAATATAGCTAGTCATTTAAATCTTTTCCACTCTGAATTTATATCTATCCAAACAAATTAATTTTTCATAACTTTAACTAATATTTTAAGAATTACTTTGTCATAATTTTAACTAATATTGTAAAGAATTTGTTCAATATTTTAATGGAAGTAAGACGTCAAAAGAAAAGATGTTTTGCAATTTTCGATAACTTACCCTTTTTTGATCCACGGCAACTTCGATGTTGCTGCATTGATATCCTACCATCTGCGATGCCACGCCTTATTGCAGGTGGATATCGTTCTGCTTCCAATTTTACATCCAATTCTGAATAATCCTTCGAAATGTACTTAAAATGTAGTCACTCGATTTTACATTTTGTGATTCGAGCGATTGTGCGATTTGTGATTCATTTTCCAACTTCATCTGGTAAAGAAATAAATCTCCAGGAAATTGCCCTAACAGTATACACACACAACTTGATCTATTCGCAATTATCGCTCAGTGCGTTCTGTTCCTTATCACCTGTCAGCTCGTTTTGTTCGGAGAGTTATAATCCCCGCCTTTTACTTTTCTTCTATGTCTGAACACTCCCGAATTCGTTCCTTCATGATAGTTTCTGTGCATCCACTTCAATTGCCTAATGTTCTTGTTCTTGCTTCTTACTTGTTTACCTATCGCTGAATTTACTCTTTGACATCCGGACTCGTTTTATGTCTACTTATATTTATTAATCACATTGTTGTCCATGGAAAATCCTCACGTTTCCATAACTAAAATGAACACTATCTTCCGCCGATTTACTACATCAGTCACTTCCTTCTCTCCTTCGTTGTCTAAGTTTTAATTTGTCTTCGAAGTTGACCACCAGTGTAGCTCACCTGCGATCCTTATAGTTAAGTTTCGCGATATTTTTTATAGAACTCATAATACGTTAATTCCATCATAATACGTTAGTAAAAAGAAAGTAAAAAGAGAGCAAAGAAAGATGAGGAAAGTTTTTAATGTGAGGATGTATAATTGAGTGGAGTTGTGATGATGAAATGAAATAAATAATATGTGGTGAAATTGTAATAAAATTCAAGAATAAGTAAAGAGATGTTAGATATGATGGGTAAGGGTGCAACGAAACTGACTGAGTGTTCGTCCGAAGGAACTTTCGTACTTATCACATTGCATTCGACTGCATAGACATTCGGCCCAAATCATTTCACATAGAAATGGGAAAAGGGCCAGGATGCATATTTATGTAATTTGTGTTTTATTGTTATGTTTCCTGCATCATAATTTGCAAACGTCTATGTTTGTATCACAAATATCTTTATAATTACATATCTCGCCGAAACACATTTACTCTTTTTTGTGTCGATGGTTTATTTTAAATGGGAAATAACGGGAAATATCCTTAAAGTATTACAAATTGATAAAATTTTTGTAAATAGCACATGGGCACAATTATCCTTCTGAGCAGTGTATTCAATTTTTAACGTTGTATTCAACGTTTCATGTATTCAACGTTTTTCTTTCACTGCAGCTAGACAACTTAGTCTGCCTTTGATTAACCTTTCCACTCTTCTTGATTTTCATTGTCTCTTTTTCTTCAAACACGGCTTTGTGCCTTTCAAAAGTTTCAGATTTCGTGTAAAGTTTCAGATTTCGAAGCATTGGTTTTAGAAACTAATTCCATTTGTTCTATTTCATCTCGTCTTTAACGTTCTCTTTAAGAATCAATTCAGAGTTTACAGTTTCTCTTTAAAGTGAAACAACAACTGTCTTCCTTGTGTTTACTTGTATTACATTCATGAAAAAAAATATGCCTTTTAGATACGTTATTCTCAGCAACAAACTAACTTAAATATTCATTGATTCTTGATTCATTTTTCATTCTCCATGTCGTTTTGCCATAAACGAAAGAGAATCGTTTTTTGTTGCAGATTCTATGCCGGTAGCTATGATGTGATGCATTCTAAACGAATTTCGTACGCTGATGAAATATGAAATAGTACTTTTCGCGGATATATCTGCTCTGAATTACGTATTCATAAATGTATGTTTTTGAAACCCAAAGAAGCATTATACGATATTCTCTGATTTTGAAGATACAGAAAGAATAATGATAAGGATGATTTAACACGTGAGTGTAATTCAAAAACGGATATTTTTATTACCGGTTCTTTCCAGTAGATCGCTCCAAAACGTTGAAGCATGACAGAAATGCGCAATGAAGAGCACCAGTTTGTTACTAAAAGGTTTTTCCTTTCACTTTCCTACATAGAGATGACCCTTTTGGAAACACCCCACCAATACGATGTGGAATATTTCGGCCTAAAAACGTGTTTACGGTTTTTGAACTGCAACGCTGCACACACGACGGATTAATGTCTGCCAGTGCTGTTCCAAAAACAGGGTGGCGCACGACATGAGTCGCCATTTGTTTCGTACATAATTTAGGAGCACTAGATATCCCGTTGAGCATCCCAACAGCAGTAGCAGTAGAGCTTGGAGAAACAAACGAGTTACCAAACACGTAATTCACGATACCGCCGACAGGACACTCGTTTATATAACAATGGCCGACAAAGGAAGACTGATGACGTTATTACGATTGGAAGAGATAGACGCAATTTTGTACTCCAAAGTTGGAATGTCTGTATTGTAACGTTCCTACACTCGCCCCTCTCTTTCCACTGGCAAATGTTTGTACGCTGGGAAGGTGCCGCGAGCGGGTCAGCGACTTCGAGAGGCCCCGTGCTCCCCGATCGAGAGCGTAGAGTGGCGCTATGAATCACTTTGTTAAGCAGTTGAATGGGCTCCAATGGACCCAAATACCTGTTTGGTTCAGCCCTAAGAATTGAATGGATCTAAACAGTGAATTAACGATGTCTCCAGACAAGAGTTACGGTTATAAGTATTGGTAATCGACTTGTTTCTCATCAAACATTAAATATTCCGCACATCAACGTTCACACAAATACAAACTAGTGGCGCTACAGAATGGCACATCCTTTCTCGTAGGAAACCAATCCCTCCACTAATCGTGAAACTTTATCTACGAACGACTTAAAACGGTGAAAGCAAAATATAGCTTCGTCATTTACTGTGAGTCCTACTGTTCGATGCTATTCAACAGACGGACGGACGTTTTGTAAAAAAAAACCCGTAGAGTAAAAAGGGAAAAGAAGTAGAAAGGAAAGAGGAGATAAATAAGAAATTATAGGCGAAGGAGAAGAGAGTCAAGGAAGATAGATAGATGAAGAAGGAAAAGAAATTTAGAGTGTTACCCTTGATGTGGAAATAAGTTTTACGACTAATATATACCTTTAATCAAAAACATGAAACTGAAGAAGAAGAAGAAGAAGAAGAAGAAGAAGAAGAAGAAGAAGAAGAAGAAGAAGAAGAAGAAAAGGGAGAATGAGACGAATGACGACGTAGGGGCAGAGGAAGTCAAGAAGGGGGTAGAGAGAGAGAGAGAATTCAATTACGTCGTAATCGGGTGGCCGGTCCGAGAACAGGCAGCGCTGGGAGCTGGGGCGGGGGAAAGTGCAGTCCCGCCCACTCGTCCGTCATCTACATGGAAATGCGGCGCCCCCCCCTCCACCGTCTACCCAGTGCCCCGCAAAGCCCCGGCTGCCCCGAGGGTGTACTGCCCTACTCATACGCCAGGGGAGGGCAAATCTCGGACTCGCGCTTCTGATCTGCGAGACGTGGGAGGAGGAACTAAATGAAGAAATGAGTGTCGTGCAAACATTTAATCGTCTCTTATATTTATCTGATACCAATGGTCAAATATTCGTTCGTGATTAATATCTTGCCCTATTGGGCGCAATCGTAAATAAGTGGTATCGGAAAGAATACGCCTTAATGTTTGCCACCATATATACAAGGTGTCTAGAGAGGATACATCTAGATTTGGAAAATAAGATCTTAAGACAATTTTAAGCATATTTTCTCTAAAAAAACTACTTGAATATCCCGAATGGCTGAGCTGCGAATTATTGACAAAAAACTATTATACACTGCCTCTGGTAACGAAACAGTTGGTACATCCTGTTCCTAAATATAGTAAATTAATTAGTAAAGTGATCTTGCCAGAATCCTTATTTTGTGGAGCCTCAATACCGAACAATCGATTGACGGCAAAACCTGTCCGTCTGTCCATTGGTGGTCAGCGCTACGGCCTAAATCGTACAGCCGATTTACTTCAAAATTGGTGCGGATTTACTCCAATATTTTCATTTATGTATTCCGTCCGAATACGTGTTTTCGGTAGCAAAACTAGAATGTACCCTGATGTACAATGTATTCGCCATCTACGGCAAGAAACACGTGCATGTCTTTTTATAGAGCAAAAGCCAAAAGATATAAGCAAAACGTAAAAGTGACAACCAATTCAGCTTATTATTTCCGAAACTCAAATGATAAAAGCGTAATTTTGAACAGAAGTTTTTACATGGTACACTTATTTTGTTCAGAGAATTCATTAATTTATTGTTGAATCTGCAAATACTTAGTTGTGTGCATTCGCGATCCTGGAAGGCTTATTCATACACAAATGAGAGCTATTGTAAAAAACTCTCAAATTAGGCAACCCACAAAAGCAGTAGTTTCGTTTTCGTTGTTCATATTTTTCTCATCACTGAGAATAACGACCACAACATTAAACCTTCATGGCTATGTAAATGAACTGCCCAGAAGAAAAAAGTTATAAGCTCATGTTTGAGATTAGCAAATGCGAATGGCGAGGCTCTAACGCGTATTTGCCTGTAGAATTGCTTGTGCTGTTAATGTTCGGCTGTACTGTTTTGGAGGCGATATTCCTTGGGCAGGGAGAAAGATAATAAAAGGAGGACAGGAATGAGAAAAGAAAAACGAACAACGTTAAATTGTAAATATTCAGAGAAAATGCAGCCATTTCCAGAGAGAAATGCAGTTAAGGAGACGGAGGGAGACAAAGAGGTCTGAAAAATCATCTTGTGTTAGACTGAGGGAGGTAGAGAAATAAAGGGGGGAAAAAGGCCGAGAGACCCTGAACAAGGTTGTCAGAGAGATACCACGGAAGAAAAATAAAACACTAAGAAAGAAGGTTGAGAGACTATTCTACTCAAGAAATTTCAGCCAATAGTGTGCCATAATTAGGTATCTATCAATTACAGACGACTTTACCATGCATATTGATCAGTCCTCGATTATCTTCTGCTTGGAGGTGATAATTTTTGCACCATTTTTTGTTTACTAACCTCGAGCACTTAGCTTATAAAAATAGCCCTTAGGGTGGTTTTCAATATTCCATGGCCTCTTGAGCGTCATTTGTTGCCAGATTAAAAGCAGAATGTTACAGTCAAAGTTGGGTTCGGCTTCTAATGATGAAAGACATTAAATTATTTACAAATGTGAACGAAATAACACAATTAACAATAATTATGAATGTATTCATTCGAACACAATTTAAAATGTGTTTGAAAACAATTTGAAAACTTTGGTAAAGAAATACAATACCAATTATCAGCATTTACGAGAAATCAAGAGATAGTAAATACTTTAGAAGATTGGGGCTTCAATATAAGAAAACTGGATGACAAACTATTAATATACCGTAAAAATTTGAATTCATCTACTGTGAAAATTAGTACACAAAACGTGTTTCCTTTAAATTTAAACTTTGAAAACTGTATATTTAAATTTAATAATTTCGTTTGTATTAGGCCGTATTCTTTTCTTTGCAGTACAATCTGAATTAATGCTAGATACTAAGTACGTTTTATTAAAATTTATTAAGTTGTATTAATGAAATTGAGTGCGTGAAATAGGCGTATTACATTCCACTGGTGCTTTGCAAATCCTTAGATAAATCGCCTCGTCGCTTCGCGAATCGGGGATTTACCGACAATTTCCAAAGCACTCGCATAATTACGTACGATAGTCAGCCACGTTGACCGGGGAGAAGGACCGGCGACCGAGACAGGCAGAATAAATGGACGTGCTCTCTTTCTGCGCGGAAGAAAAGTTTCCGCGCCACGCGCTTCACGCGGAGTTGAGAATATGCGAATCTTACAACTTCCGCCCCCAACTGTAATCCGTCCCTCGCTGCTCGCTGCGTCTGCGAAGGAGCCGACGCTCAAGCTGCCTACGCGGAAGTGGCGCAGTCGGGTGCAGGAAGTTTCTCCAGCAAGATATGAATTTAGAGCAGGCGGGGCCAGTTGGAAGTTTTTTTTTCATTTCTAGTCTGTTTTCTTACAGTACTGGTTGTTTACGCCCCAAGAGCGTTGTAACGGTTCAAATGTCCCTATGGCTTTTTGTCTCCCGAGATCATTTGAACCAGTCATGGTAGTACATACAAGACTTGAATATTACCATATTTTAATGATTCAGATATACTTCTTTACTAATTATCTAGTTGTTTACTTGACTCGGTTTGTTCTTTCATATTTCCCTATCATAATTTCCTCCGTAAGGAAAAATGTAGCATCATCCAACTAATTTCAACGAGGATGCTCTTGATTCAGGAGACTTGTGCGGGTTATATCGACCTCCTTATCGAAGGCAATAGCTCGCAATAATGTAAGAAGCAAAAGGTGAGTAAGTCAGTAAAAAGTGAAAGGTTTCGCTTTATGTAAATTTAGCTAGCTGCTGCTAGCTAACTCTATGACTTTCAAATCGTCTAGACACGTTATTGAAAACCATTTTTCTGTATCCACAAAAACTGATTTTTCAAAGGTGTTCCTCTGTGCGAACTAAAAGAAAACGAACCATTGAACGAGATAATGTCGTACGATACCTCTTTCCTTTGTCACGTGAGTGGTGCAGAAAATGGTACATTATGAAACGATGATTGTATTGATGGGTAGTGATACACGAGTGCAATATTTCGATGGGAACTAAAAGTGTTATAGGGCACTTTCTCTACGTCTTATGGTAACTTTCATGAGATAACCTTTTCCATTGAATCGTTTCGTGGCAGTTGACATGCAGAATTCAGCCAAGGCCATGTAGCGGACTAGCCCTAACCTTACCCTACTTCGCAGCAGGTGTCTTTGGTTATCAGTTCGCCAGCAAGGAAGAACTGCGCTAATCAAATAGAAACAACGTGAAACTACGATCCAATTTATTGTAAATAATTTACCACGTAAAATATTACTACTAATAAAATAAATTAAAACTGATGAGCATAATATATTATTAAATGCAATTTTAATGAACACAATCGAAGGAATTGAATTCTCAATGATTAATTGTCAATACTTGGTTTGTAAACTTCTCTGTGATTGGTCAAAAACTTGTAAAAAATATCATCATGCAACTGGTTGCAGCCGTCAAATAACAGACCTGTCCAACGTAGCAGAAAAAATTGTTTAACCTCGGTGAGTGGGGATGTTTCTCGAGCGAAGTTTAGCGGCGGCGAGTGCTAACCGGGCAGGCGAGGGTGCGCCGTCCGGGCAGTTTATTTCCCCGCGTAATTCAATGAAGAAGCCGCGCCGCTGTCCGCTACAAATTTCCCCCGGGAGAGCGCGCCGGCGTCAGGACTTCCGCCGGGCAGCGCGCCAAGCGGCCGCGGCGACAAGTGGCGCCCCGACGCCACGGAGGCGGCGAGCGGCACCTGTTCGGGGACCTGTGTGGTTGACGTCATACTTGGCAACACACGAGAAGCACTCATAGGGGTTTTCGGTGGTGACCGATTGAAGCGTTCGCCTGATTTTTCATCCTAGTGATCTGTCCAGGAAAATAAATCAACGTGATCGTGTCCCTCTATACATAATACGATAAGGACATATGTTTTATGCCATTTAGAAGCCAGTGGTGCTCAAACATTACGTACTTTCTTGCCCGTACCTTGCGGAAAAGTACGCGAAAAGTACCCAAATTTTCGAAAAATCATACGTAACATTATTTCAAAATCTATCTTTAAGAACAGATTTCATCCAGGGGGAAAATCTCTACCTTTAATGTTTTTGTTGTGGGAAGATTCCTATTTTTTTTAATTTTTGCAATTTTTGAGGAAAGACCTTCAACGATCATCAGAACTGCACCATTCTCTTAAACGTCCTTCACACTATCCAACAACAAAATTTAATAAATAAAATGGAGCCATTTTTCTGAAAATTTGGAAAATGACCTAGGGCCTTCATGAAATTACCCCCACACTCACATACACACACACACACTTTGAAATAACGGTTTCAAATTGAAGAGACCGCGACAAAAGCTTGATCGATTGTGGAAAAAGAATCTTGGAGGAAATCGGCTGAACGGTTTAGCTGCTGGCTTTGTTCATTGACGGACGGACAGACGACAGTTTTGCCGTCATTCGATTTTTCGGTAGTAATACGGATACATCCGCTTTTACGTTACAACGGCTCTGAAATAAGTTCCCTCATACGTTACAAGGGCCTCTGTAATAAGCCTCTACTTCGTAGCGAGAAAGTAAAAATTAGCAACCAACGAAAATCATGTGTTGAGGTTCTCAGTGGCAATCAGTTCGCATAATTTTACATTCTCGTTAATCTGTCCAGAACAAAATTTTAACACGATCGTGCCCATTGGTTGTGCCTCTTGGTTTCGCCATGGCAGTCGCCCATTCGCAAGGGCAATTGAGCGAGGTCTCGTCCTGGTGGCAGCGGCGCCCAATTCGACTCTGGCTTTAGGATGGGTGGCCTTGAATTTGCAGAGTGGCCCCACTCAGTTTGGATTGGGGAGGTTCCCGTGAGTGATAACTGCGTTGCTCTGGGATCCGGGGACCAATCTGAATGTGTATTAAGTTTTTGAGCGACCGCCCGCTCTCGCAAGAAGTTACTCTGTAGCTGACGGGAATAGATCCTAGAAACTGTGAAAGCGGTCTATGAAACTACATCCACGTACTGACAACTACAAAGAGGCTATCGCAGCTGATGTCTTTATAATGTTCACGAAAATGAGTTGTCAAATTTTCTCTTCTTTTCAGATACTACGCCATTGTTCATCCGATGCGTGCTAAATATATTTGCACAATCAGCCAAGCTCGGCGAATTATTGGTGCAATTTGGGTAGCATCATTCCTGTTAGCAGTGCCAATGCTGTTAGTGCAGGTAAGTAAAAACATTTTGATTAATTCGGTTGCTTGTAAAAAGTATTTTCTTAAAATAATATGGATTTTTTTTTAAATTTTATTTTATTTAAAGTCGACTCAACTACAAGGTTATTAGTGACGTGATATAATATAATCAATACAGTATTTAAATCAAATAGTGAACAAACAATTTAAACAACTAAACGAGCAGAAATATAGAATTAACATTCCGGCTAATAAATCATTTTACACTTTTAGTATTCTACATAATTTTAATATCTTTCCTGAAAAACACGAGAGAATAAAATAGTTTCGAGAGTGTCAGTCTGAAGGGTTGATTGACGTTCATTATTGCTGATTTATTCTTTTCTAATTTCTTTTCTTTATCCTTATCAAAATCACTATCTGAAATGTTGTCATATCTTTGTTTTCAATTTTGGATTATTACGTTAATAAAGTAGATGAAAATTAAGAAATTAGCAATTACGGCAATCTTGGTATTGTCTCTGTCTTGCTTTTCTACTTATTAGTATGAACCTCCGTCTGTACTTTTCACAGATTTTTTCCCAAACAACTTGGACAGTTCACAAAATAATTATCGAAAGTGTTGTGGAATTGTCGCTGAGGCATTTGTCATCATTGTGAATAAATGCAAATAATTACAGGAACGCCCAAAATACCTTTTTTTAAATTAAAAAAAAAACAGACATCCAAGAGGGAAAGCGGGCTTTTGTACCGTCGAAAATGTCGATGCCTTTTATGAAAATAAATTCGCGGCGCCGCGCTCGAGCGGCCCGAGCCGGCGCGGGGGCGGAGGCAGGGGCGGGGGCGGGGGCGGGGCGGGGGCAGAGGCGGCTCGCCGGCGGCGAGATAAATGCGCCGCCCCGGCTAACACGGCCACCACCCAAGGCCCCGGAACGAGCCTGTGACGTCATCACTAGTGAGCATAATTTTAGCATTTTCTTTTTTGCGATTTAGAGCATTGTTTTAGTATAGGAATTAATATTATATTATGACAAATGGAAATGACCCATTTTATGAGAGTTTTTCTTCATTTTCAATTAATTTTTAATTTATGTTTTTGCAGATTTCGTTCATCTCAATATAATTTTAAAGGTACGAGTACTTGCTACAAATAATATTTACGATATGCAACAAATATTTTCCTTACAATAGCTGAGAAGCCTATTCTATTTCTTCACTCAAAAATTGTAATGACAGCTGTTGTAAGTATGTAATCTGTGACGTCTATCAGCGCCATGACGTTTTGGCCTATTTCGAGATACCTAAAGATAGATATTTCCTGGTAAAGAACATTTCATACCAAACGTTTGCAAGCTGAGTTCACTTCAACAAATGGAAGGAGCCTTAATTACATCAGTAACATATCCAACAGCTTGAGTTGTTCACCTGAAGTGGTTTATAGCATTTTTGTATGTCATTTTTCTTTGTTTGTATGTCATTTTTAAAACATTTTAGGAGCAAATTATTGATCATATTGCAGATGTTTTGGTCACGAAAATCCGCCCCCAAGTCATCACATTTAGGCCGATTCTGCACCGACGTTCGCTTGCGTCGCGTTAGAGTTTGGATGCAAGTTTTTCTATGTTGAAAGCAAGAAAAAATAAATATAATTACAAAGAAAATTGTCTCTTATTTTTAAACATTCTTAACAAACTAAGCAAAATTTTCCTTCGCCAATTAAAATAAAACATGTTTAGATAGATTTTTGTCCAGATTTTTTTAGGCTGTAACAAAACCAAAATCTTAATAACAAAGAATCAAAATGGAGATTGAAATTTTATAGAAATGTTCTGTTAATTTTCGAAACATTTTTCGTTTCTTCAGGAGCACTTTACTTCTTCTTTGGGAGTCTAATTTGAATATAAACGGACCTTCTTATAAATTTAATAGATTCTTTTACATTTACATTACTACCCACGTTCGGTGACGGCACGCGCCTAGTCGCAGTTTGTCCCGAGGCCTTGTGTGGAGGCGGTCTTGCTCCGGCGCCCACACGAAAGTACGTGGAGGAGTTTTGGTGAATTTTATTTCATTACAACGTAGGTCGCATCAGTCACAAATGACGGGAGGAAATCGCACTTGCATAGCAATAATTCATTATAATGAATTGTACTACACTTACTGTTAAGTGTCGCGCCCGTTGTTCGGGTCGCAGTGCTCGCGAGCTCTAGTAAACCAGTTAGCCACCTTGCCCACGACACCCACCGCCTAACCGGGTCCTCGATGCCTCTGCTCCATTGGGGAGGAGGAGGACGGAGACCGGGAACAAAGAAGGTGCAAGGAGGAGGGGAAAGGAGTAGGAAGAAAAAGGTTAGTTACCTTGCCCACGACATCCACCGCCTGACCGGGTCCCGCCTCGATATCTCTGCTCCATTGGAGAGGAGGAAGAGGGAGACCGGGAACGAAGAAGGTGCAAGGAGGAGGGGAAAGGAGTAGGAAGAAAAGGGTTAGTTACCTTGCCCACGACATCCACCGCCTAACCGGGTCCCGCCTCGAAGCCTCTGCTCCATTGGGGAGGACGAGGAGAGAAACCGGGAACGAAGAAGGCACAAGGAGGAGGGGAAAGGAGTAGGAAGAAAAGGGTTAGTTACCTTGCCCACGACATCCACCGCCTAACCGGGTCCTGTCTCGATGCCTCTGCTCCATTGGGGAGGACGAGGAGAGAAACCGGGAACGAAGAAGGCACAAGGAGGAGGGGAAAGGAGTAGGAAGAAAAGGGTTAGTTACCTTGCCCACGACATCCACCGCCTAACCGGGTCCTGTCTCGATGCCTCTGCTCCATTGGGGAGGACGAGGAGAGAAACCGGGAACGAAGAAGGCACAAGGAGGAGGGGTAAGGAGTAGGAAGAAAAGGGTTAGTTACCTTGCCCACGACATCCACCGCCTGACCGGGTCCTCGATGCCTCTGCTCCATTGGGGAGGAGGAGGACGGAGACCGGGAACAAAGAAGGTGCAAGGAGGAGGGGAAAGGAGTAGGAAGAAAAAGGTTAGTTACCTTGCCCACGACATCCACCGCCTGACCGGGTCCCGCCTCGATATCTCTGCTCCACTGGGGAGGAGGAAGAGGGAAACCGGGAACGAAGAAGGTGCAAGGAGGAGGGGAAATGAGTAGGAAGAAAAGGGTTAGTTACCTTGCCCACGACATCCACCGCCTAACCGGGTCCCGCCTCGATGCCTCTGCTCCATTGGGGAGGACGAGGAGAGAAACCGGGAACGAAGAAGGTGCAAGGAGGAGGGGAAAGGAGTAGGAAGAAAAGGGTTAGTTACCTTGCCCACGACATCCACCGCCTAACCGGGTCCCGCCTCGATGCCTCTGCTCCATTGGGGAGGACGAGGAGAGAAACCGGGAACGAAGAAGGCACAAGGAGGAGGGGAAAGGAGTAGGAAGAAAAGGGTTAGTTACCTTGCCCACGACATCCACCGCCTAACCGGGTCCCGCTTCGATGCCTCTGCTCCATTGGGGAGGACGAGGAGAGAAACCGGGAACGAAGAAGGCACAAGGAGGAGGGGTAACGAGTAGGAAGAAAAGGGTTAGTTACCTTGCCCACGACATCCACCGCCTGACCGGGTCCTCGATGCCTCTGCTCCATTGGGGAGGACGAGGAGAGAAACCGGGAACGAAGAAGGCACAAGGAGGAGGGGAAAGGAGTAGGAAGAAAAGGGTTAGTTACCTTGCCCACGACATCCACCGCCTAACCGGGTCCTGTCTCGATGCCTCTGCTCCATTGGGGAGGACGAGGAGAGAAACCGGGAACGAAGAAGGCACAAGGAGGAGGGGAAAGGAGTAGGAAGAAAAGGGTTAGTTACCTTGCCCACGACATCCACCGCCTAACCGGGTCCTGTCTCGATGCCTCTGCTCCATTGGGGAGGACGAGGAGAGAAACCGGGAACGAAGAAGGCACAAGGAGGAGGGGAAAGGAGTAGGAAGAAAAGGGTTAGTTACCTTGCCCACGACATCCACCGCCTAACCGGGCCCTCCTCTCGATGCCTCTGCTCCATTGGGGAGGACGAGGAGAGAAACCGGGAACGAAGAAGGCACAAGGAGGAGGGGAAAGGAGTAGGAAGAAAAGGGTTAGTTACCTTGCCCACGACATCCACCGCCTGACCGGGTCCCGCCTCGATATCTCTGCTCCATTGGGGAGGAGGAAGAGGGAGACCGGGAACGAAGAAGGTGCAAGGAGGAGGGGAAAGGAGTAGGAAGAAAAGGGTTAGTTACCTTGCCCACGACATCCACCGCCTAACCGGGTCCCGCCTCGAAGCCTCTGCTCCATTGGGGAGGACGAGGAGAGAAACCGGGAACGAAGAAGGCACAAGGAGGAGGGGAAAGGAGTAGGAAGAAAAGGGTTAGTTACCTTGCCCACGACATCCACCGCCTAACCGGGTCCCGCCTCGATGCCTCTGCTCCATTGGGGAGGACGAGGAGAGAAACCGGGAACGAAGAAGGCACAAGGAGGAGGGGAAAGGAGTAGGAAGAAAAGGGTTAGTTACCTTGCCCACGACATCCACCGCCTAACCGGGTCCTGTCTCGATGCCTCTGCTCCATTGGGGAGGACGAGGAGAGAAACCGGGAACGAAGAAGGCACAAGGAGGAGGGGAAAGGAGTAGGAAGGAAAGGGTTAGTTACCTTGCCCACGACATCCACCGCCTAACAGGGTCCCGCCTCGATGCCTCTGCTCCATTGGGGAGGACGAGGAGAGAAACCGGGAACGAAGAAGGCACAAGGAGGAGGGGAAAGGAGTAGGAAGAAAAGGGTTAGTTACCTTGCCCACGACATTCACCGCCTAACCGGGTCCCGCCTCGATGCCTCTGCTCCATTGGGGAGGAGGAGGAGGGAGACCGGGAACGAAGAAGGTGCAAGGAGGAGGGGAAAGGAGTAGGAAGAAATAGGTTAGTTACCTTGCCCACGACATCCACCGCCTAACCGGGTCCCGCCTCGATGCCTCTGCTCCATTGGGGAGGAGGAGGAGGGAGACCGGGAACGAAGAAGGTGCAAGGAGGAGGGGAAAGGAGTAGGAAGAAAAGGGTTAGTTACCTTGCCCACGACATCCACCGCCTAACCTGGTCCTGTCTCGATGCCTCTGCTCCATTGGGGAGGACGAGGAGAGAAACCGGGAACGAAGAAGGCACAAGGAGGAGGGGAAAGGAGTAGGAAGAAAAGGGTTAGTTACCTTGCCCACGACATCCACCGCCTAACCGGGTCCCGCCTCGATGCCTCTGCTCCATTGGGGAGGACGAGGAGAGAAACCGGGAACGAAGAAGGCACAAGGAGGAGGGGAAAGGAGTAGGAAGAAAAGGGTTAGTTACTTTGCCCACGACATCCACCGCCTAACCGGGTCCGCCTCGATGCCTCTGCTCCATTGGGGAGGAGGAGGAGGGAGACCGGGAACGAAGAAGGTGCAAGGAGGAGGGGAAAGGAGTAGGAAGGAAAAGGGGACACGAAGGAGAAGGAAGGAAGAGGGACGAGGAAGGATGGGAAAGGAGAGGGGAAGAAAGAGGGCAAGGAAAAGAAGATGAAATAACGAGATGTTGGAAGAAAGAGGGAGGAGGGTGTAGAAAAGAGAAAACGGAAAAAGAAAGACGATGAAAGAGAATGGTGGCAAGATAGAAAAGGAGGAAGTCAAACAGAGATAATGTAGAAGAGACCGGGAGGAGAAAGGAAGGAGGGAACAGGGATGAGAAAGGGGAACAGAGAGTGGGAAAATGAAAAAAGAGATGAGAGGAAGGTAGGAGGGAAGATGAGAGGTGTAGAGAGGCGGGAAACGGATAAATTTGAAGGAACTGGACGAAAATGAGATACATTAGAGGATCTATAAATGAAGAAGAGGTGGAGAAGGGAATGGCGAGGAAGGAGGAGTCCCACGTTAATTTTATCTCGCTATTATATTTAATTGTGAAGTTTTCTCCATTTCGCTGCACCATTAATTCACATATATTGTACTTGTTTGTGTATCAATATTCTTTGATTCTCAAATTTGAATAAATAGTATGCATGGTTTAAAATTAAACTATTCTTAGTTATTCTGAGTGTTGTTAATGCTGTTAATTCTTCGTTGGTGAGTATATAGGCGATATGGCGTATATGCCGGCGGCGATGGTGTAACGGTTAGCATATCGGACTGTTATAGTGCCATGGATTTTGGGGGAAGTCGTGGATTTTTATGGCGAAAAAATCCTTCGTACGCCTTCCTTTGGGGGGGAAGTAGGCTATTCCATGTTAGTAGATGTACTGCATGTAAAAGATCCTCAAGACCCTAAATGAAGCCTCTGAGCTAAATTCAAATAGCCCGTTTCGTCGTCCAAGAAATCCCTCCTTTCTCCGCTAGTGGGTGAAAGGAGAGTAGCAACATTTGCGTGATCAGACGGAATAGCAGGCCTCATGTCCTGAGTCTCGCCACGTAAAATAAGGAAACAATTCAATTCAATATATATATATAATTCTAAATGCATTGAATTTCAGTTCGATACTCTTTCATTTATTTCTTTTCAATTACAGATTACTTTTAGAAGAGCTAACTTTTGTTTCCGATCTATGATTTTTTCAAAACGTGCTTGATATACGTTTTCTCAAATATAATGAATCTGCCGAGTTTAGATACTTAGAATTAGAATTCTGGGATTTTTTAGAATCCGCTACTTCATATATGTGAGGTGCATTCAGCATTATTAACGTATGTTGGAAAACATATTTTTTAGTCCTTTGATTTGCGTGTGTTCATTGATACAGCCACCGATGCACCGATGTTCGATGTGTGTTTCACGTAGGAAGTGCGCATCTCCTGTGCAGTCGTGGCGCTGCCCGCAGAAGCGCTCTCGAGCCGGCCTCGGAAAGCTCGCTAATTAACACGGGCCTCTCGTGCGGATGCTGTCGCCTCTCCCTCCCCCTCTCCGCTTCCCCCCCCCCCCAACTCCGCTTTGCCTCCAGCCACGCATGCGCCTTTGGACCTTCGCAGGTTTACCTCACATGTTTATTGTCGTTTGGAACGCAAATAATGAGTGTTGTTCCCCATACACGTTTTATTACTATAGCAAAAGGGGGATATTGATAATAACGAGGGTTAGAGAATTTTGTTGTAAGACAACAATTGGAAAGAATATTGAAAATGCTAAAATTCATAAGTGAAATATATTTTGTAAGTCAAAGAATATTGAAGAAAAATGAAATAAAGAATCAACAAGGTTGTTAATAAGTATTATGAACTGCGAACAATAAGAAATGAACTGAAACGTTACATCCCTCTCCTACCTCTTTGCGTTTTCCGGTGATTTATCGGTCAGCGTATCGGGCTGTTGTACCCAAGTTTGCAGGTTCAGAGCCGCTTAAAGCTGTGGATTTTTAAGGTCACCTTCCTTCGAAGTGGAAGTCAAGCCGGCTATTGTATATATACTGCATGTAAAAGAACCCCGAGCCTAAAAGAAGCTTCTGGTTTGTAGGAGATGCCGTGTAGCGAGTGCGCCTACATACTAGTTCAGGGATCAAACGGGATTCAGGGGATTGCTTCCTTTTGAAGGTGAATGTGCAATGTGCAGTTATAAATTGAAGTTTAATTTGATGTGTACAATAGAATGACATGAATTAATAGTAAGTTGGAGGACCATCGAAAGTTTGTACAATTTAAGATTGTTTTTCTTCTTTCTTGAAGTGCAAATTTACACCTCTACTCCTCACAGTTTGTCATGCTGCCACTGTCAACCCAAATGCGACGGCTGAGTGTGTGTGGGTGCCGTCGGAGCTGAGGTTGACTCGGGTAGCGGTCTTGATGTCACATCGGGCACGGCTCGGTAGACTAGATCTGTCCGGCTGAGTAATCTCGTAGATTCGGTCAGCCGAGGTGGGCTGATGCCCGTGAGTGACCCGAATTAAGAGTTAGCGGCGTGTTGGCCGCGCTGGTTGATTGAAGGTGAAACTATAGAAGTAGCCGACTTGTTAGCGAGCTGTCTGCCTGGAGCGAATATTGATGCATTCGTTCGTTGTTGACAGACGACAGTAATAGCCGGTTACGGCACAGTTGTAGGCTGATGCCTAAGTTCCTTAATGAGTTGCAATTTACGTCTGTCCGTCTGTTAGTTCTGCTAGTAGTTGGGCAGTTCTACTTGACCGAGAAGTTAGACGATTGGTGTCGGTGTTGTTAGACACTTGTTGGTCGGTGTTGTTTTACACTTCTCGTGTAGGTCACTGTTGGTGTAACACATCTGTCTGCGACTGCTGGTCGGACACTTCTGTCGGTGACTATTGTTTGTCACTTCTGTCACGTGGGAGCAAAGTTACCATATTTAAAGTAGCAAATGTTTTGCGAGTGCAGGGAGGGGAGGGGAGGGAATGGTCACGTGACAATATCAGCTGGCGTGTAGCATGCAGGCGCCTGCGATAGTTGCTCGCTGTTTGTCGGCGCGTTTGGCCCCGGGGGGGAGGGGAGGGTTCGCACGGAGCAGAGGCGTTGCACGCGAGAGGCTAAGAAGTGCATTGGTGGAGAAAGGCTCGTTTCGGGGAAGTTGGGGAGGTGTGGGCGACGGGGGCGCGAAAAGGGCGCTGCCCCAGTGACAGCCTGTGGCTGGAGGCCGGGCGCCGCGGGCGCCGGACGAGAGGCTCTAGACTTCCCTACGAGCCCTTCAAGTGTTTTATTGCCCTTTTGTGCGTACGTGCGTTGGCGGGGAGGGCAGGAGCCGTGAGAATGCTCCTGCGAGGACACATTCTGCATGACTTACTTCATTGCCTGTGAAAGCTTTGGATGCGCAGATGCGCTCTGAACATCGTGGGGGACGTTTCTGACGGAGGAGGCGATGGAATGTTCGAAAGCCTGTGGCCGCGCAGGCGAAGGGGCTCGGGGAGCGATCGCGAGATGGCACATGGGCCACATTCAAAGTCGCCTGTTTCGTCGCCAAAGGCATTTTCTCCGGTAGATGGAGAACGGAGCGTAACGAAATTTGCCTGGTCAGATGGAAGAGCTCTTAGCAGAGGATTCCGTAAATCTCTACAAGACGAGAGAACCGCAAAATGGTCGCGCACGATCGAAGATTGCAATCTTCGTGAATGAAACCTTTGAGGATTATCTAAGGCGATGGGCCGTAAGGTTAGAGTAAACCGCCCTCTCCGTACCACCCCGACACCACAGCCGCCTGGTCACACCGCCTTGCAGCCGGAATACATGTGGGAGGACGCCGCTAAAGGCAAACTCTTCGCGGAGACGCTTGAACGGCAGTTCTGCCCATTTGAGTCGGCGATTTCGGGGACCAGAGCACTGTTACACGCTTGCGTGACTACCTGACCGCCACGCCGAGCACCTCTGCGCGACGTGTGACGGGAAGGGAGCTCCGCGAGGCGCTGCGACAACTCAACACGCGCAAGGCATGCGGGCCAGACGGTATAACAGCCGCCCAGCTCTAACAAGAATCAACTTCTCTCGAGTGGTTACAGACCAACGTCTCCTCTCGCTTCTTGCGAAGGAGAACAGTTGCTCCGCGCAAACACTGGCGCGGCTATATACCGAGATCGGTCTAACTCTGATGGCAGAACTTTCCGGTGTTTTTTCTAGACATGCGGTCGGCTTTCGATTCTGTATGGCACGAGGGGGCGGTCGCGTTTCTTGCGGACATTGGAATCATTACAGTGACTGCTACGTCAGACTAATCGCTAGCTTCGTGACAGATATACGATTCGAGGTTCGAGTCAGTGGCGTACATTCGTCCCTAAGACGAGCCGCAGCCGGCGTGCCTCAAGGAAGCGTGCTCTCGCCGTCCATTTGAACGGATGCCTGCGAGGTATTAAGGGCGGAACCTACACCCTCCGTCCGATTCGCTCAGCGGAGAGCCGTGCTGCGCACCCTCATCTCCCCACACCCAACGAATACCCTAGAAACACCGATGTGCTCGGAATTCTGGGCTTAAAAAAACAATTCTTGCCGGGGCTTCAAAGGCTTTGTGCTTGCGAGGGCGCTGGGTCCGAACGCGCCACGGACACTTTGAACTTTGACACGACACTTCGAACCAGCGCCGTAGCGAACAGTGTTTTGTAGTGCAGTGAAGTGCGAATGAATGGGGTGAATGAATGGGAAGAATGAATAGCTATGTATATAATGAAACAAGTATGAATGATGTGTGATTGTAGAGAAAAAAATCTCACATGTATAATAAGAACAATTTCTCTAGTTAATTAATAAACACTCATCTTAGTGTAAGTTAGGAATCCCAAAGTACAAGTACTTTAACTTACGGATTAGAATATCCAACATAGCTTTAACACAAAGCCCCTCCTCTAGCTTCTTAAGCCGCAAGTCAGCATTTTAATGTAGTAATCGAAAGAAAATAAATTCCCGTCTCCACAGGGTTACTGTGGAGGGAACAAAAAAAACACTTCAAATTTCAGTTATTTTTATTAGTAGGACATTTCTTGCATATTATGTAATTTTTTTCAAGTATAATATCTTGAGATTGCAATTAACTCCTTGAGAGAACTGATAACTTTCAAGCAATAAATTTGGCAGTTCTTTATATTTATTATATTGATACCAATGGTTTACGTTTGAATGGAACAGAGTGTGGGCCGGGAAGGTCTAGAAGGTGTAGAACAGAAGACGAACAGTGAGCGTGTACTTTGTAGTTTGAGTTGAGCTAAGCTTAGTAGTTCTATTTCTGTAGGTCTTGTAACCTGAAAATCATTGGCGAACAGTTAAGATGTAAAGGTCGATTTGTTACAAAAGTTACTTAAAGTAATACACATCACTTGTTTCAGTGTGTATGACAGGTCAATTATCTGGAAGTTTTTTAGTATGTAGCTTATTTGAAGGAGATCTAGGTATTTTGTGAAAAAGTCTTTGTTTTCTGGTACATTATCCACAGGATATTTGTTTGGTAAATAAAATTGTTTGCTTGCCCAACATGCAAAAAAATAACATATCATGAAATGCAATATAGAAAAATTTGGTGTGAAGATGCCTGCTAGGTGTTATTACTATTTTTAAATCTGCTTGCACATTTTTCAACCGTATGAGTAATTAAGTTAATAAAAAGTAGGAAAAAATAAAACAATGTAAACCTTTTAAAAATTGTAGGATGTATGCCATTTTAATTAACTGGGTTCTGACTTGAGGGCTGTAGGTTACACTCATGTTTTTTCTATCTTCATTAAAAAAATCCAAAAAGATCACACCGTATTAATCAACATTTATTTTCCTCACTGCTACATGGGAGTTCCAAGGTAATTTGCAGAACGTGAAATTAAAATCCTGCATTTATTATTTGCGATCCAGACTCCCCCCTCTTCCGTGTTTCGGCCTCCTCCTCCATCATCTTCTTTTCTTCTCTTCTCCTTTCTCCTCTTGCGTCCCTTCACGTCTGTTTCTTACACCTTCTCCATTATCTTGACTGTTCTCTTTTCCTTATTTTGGTCTGTCTTTTCTTGCCTTTTGTTCCTCACCATTCTTTTCATCTTCCCCTTTTACTCCTTGCCTTCCTATTCATGCCATCTGCTTCTTTTCTTTCCTTCCATCTCCACGTCCACAGTTATCGCTTCACATCCTCCCCTTCTTGCAACTTGATTCTCCGTCCTCCCCTCCTTTTTCTGAAAATTCCTTTCTCTCGTCCAGCTTCATTTTTTACTCCTTCCATTATACTTCCCCTGTACCCGTGTCTTCTGTTGCCCCTCCCCCTTCCCAGGAGTGGAGGTCACAGGGACATTGGGGGCGCGCGTTCCCTGTCGTCGGACGAAGGCTGGTTGCGCTGTCTCTCGGCGATCCCAGAGGGCTCTTGGGGGTGGCACTTGGCAATTTTAATACGGAGCGTGATAGGAATCAGTGCCTAAGTTAGAGCAGGGGTGTCCAACTTGCAAGACCCCAAGGGTCACAACTAAAACCTTTAATATGGTTGCGGGCTAATATGGCATCGCGGGCCGCCAGTTGGACAACCCTGACTTAGACCAATATTACATGTTTTGCAAATCACAAGGAAAGTAAGAAACCAAAATTCTCGCTGGCTGTCAGAACTTGTTTAATATATTCCTATTCGTATGTCTCTGTTTCCTATTTTTACTTCAATATCATCTTCCTGTCTTCTCTTATTGTTTCTCTTCTTTTCTACTGCAATGTTCTCCCTTCAATTTGCATGTCTCCATACGGTATCTAGCTGAAAAACCAATGTGTGTCATCGACAGTATATTCCTCTTTCTTTTAAAAGAGAGGGTTAGGTGTGTATTAAGCTCAGCATTCCCCTCAATTTGCCGGATGAGAGTCTAATATTGGATATCCAGCCTCATTTTGATGTAAACAACAATATGAACGATGCAAATAAAATAATCGACATAAATATTTAATACTAAAATAGTAACAATTTTGATTTTAGTAGTATTAAAGCAATACGGTGGCTTATGAAACATATACATATGTTCTTCATTGCAACGGTAATATAGCTTATTGCTCGTCTATTATTTTTTCTGTATCCTCTGCCTCGATTAATACAGAATATAAATTTTAACCCCTAATTAATTTATTTTGTGAGTGAATATGCGATAACTCATCCCTACAATTCACATCACACTACATGATTATATAGTTTTAAAAACGTAAAATTAATTGGAAATGCCTACTCCTCTACTAGTAGTTCCTAATTTTTAACAGAGTAATGTATCGAGAACAGAAGAGAAACTAGGTCGTCTCATATACAAGCGAAATACTACAGCCGTGTTAAAAACATATTGCTCGAGAAAAAAGAGGTAGGTTATTTAATGGTTGGCTTACTAGCCGCTTAATTACTTAAAAGCAACAAAAACAGAATGAAATCCTTGTCATGTTCAGATAATGCAGGTAAAAACTCCATTAACGTCTTTCGGATGTGCTCCCCCCACCAGGTCCTGGGAGATCAGGAGTGGGTCTCCTTCCTCATTGCCCCGAAAACAAGCCCGTGCTTCTTTTGTGGGGTGCTTGCTCTAATTTGCATTCTCTTTCAGCAACGCACTCTGACAGGGTTTTTTCTGAGGCAACGTGCCCTGCAATAAACCAGACGAGAGACCGTGTACATATGGGCGGAGCTTGCTGACTAAAATGCGTAATTAATAAACACCGCAAACAAAATACCAAGTACGGCTGGTTATGTTCTGGGCGTAATATTCAGTACGTGATGTTTTTCAGGGCAGAGTTTTCTACACATGGTTTCGCAATATAAATGAAAAACAACAACAAAAGAACTGCTTGATTAAAGAATGAATGGTCGCTTTATTCTCATTTAGAAACATTGACAGTTTAAAACTCCTCACCGACACATTTTGCTTTCCACAGAATTCGGAATGAGAGGAGCGACACGAGACATCCGATTGTCCGTTCACGTTCTTTCAGCACACAATGTTAGTTGACAATGTCCTTTTTGTTACGTATGGATGGACAATGCAGTTCGTTTCATTGCCCCTTCTGTTATGCTTACCCTCCAAGAATACCCTCCCATCAACATCAGACGAATGCCGGAGCAGTACCCGAACAAACGAACCACGGACCGCGCGTGATCCTTCCTCCCTCTTCCTTGTCCTATCCTCACACACTTACACCAACATGCACTTCACTATCACACATGCTGGGAGACCGGTCGGGAGCGTAGAGCTTGCCCCGGCTGGGGCGGTGGCCCTGCTGGTAGGAGAAAACCCCGCTAGCCGACGGTATGTCGGCTCCGGATTTCGTCCTACAGAGGGGGCAGATCACCGCCATCTCCCGATCAAAAACGTGTACTAAACTTACGGGATTAATAATATTAGTTGTTGAATCTCCCGGAATCACTAACAATCTGTCAATCAATCCAATAATACCGCTTGTCTCTGGTTATACGAAACGTATTGGAGATTTGTAAGTAACAGGGAAAGAAGAATTGAGATTTATCTACAAATTTAGACCCATGTTATTTTTGACAGTCCAATCAAATTATCGTAAGAATAGTTCCCATATATATATATATATATATGAAACCATGTGTATTGTAAATAATAAATCTTCCGAAGATTTATTAGTAATTGTAAATATTAAAACTTCAGGATTCACGACTCTTCGAGTTTCTTATTCATACTTCCCAGCTCCATGTAATTATATTAATTACATTTTTACATACATTTCTTCAAAAAAACATAAAGTAGCATTCAACAAAAGTCATTAAAAATAAAATCTTTGAACGTATTTTATTGTTATGGTCGGAAATGTTTACAAAAGAGATGATATATAATTGGACACATCACACTTTTATCTTAAGCGAACCCCCGTGTACATGGTGGGCCGAGAAGTGACTTGCGATCGAGTTCTTTCCCGCTCCATTGGCACCATAAAATTATTTTGAGGAAGGAAGCAGCCGGTTGTTGTGATCTGTATTTTTCGGAGGTTTCGCCGATCACAACCAGACTAATGCCAAACAGTACCTAAGCAAACGGGCCACGGACCGCGTTCGATCTTTCCTTCCCCATCTTTGTCCTATCCTCGCCCATTACTTACACACACATATATTCGTACATGCGTGCGCTGCACTACCACACATGCCGCGAGACGCGTCGGGAGCGTAGAGCTAGTCCCGGCTGGGGTCGGTAACCCACTGGTGGGGGAACATCCCGCTAGTCGTCGTGTAGGTCAGCGGAGACTCTCGCCATCCAGCGGGGGAAGGACACAGCCAACTCCCGCGATAATACGAGCACTTCACGCACTGGATTGTGACTTTAGTTTTGCCCTGTCCGGAAGTTTTTGTATATGTATTAGCCATTATATGTCCCCTAAAGTGCAATTGGCCTCATCGCCCTTATATCCCGAGGATGCTAATTGGTTTCCCAACCAGGTACCCGTGATGTCTCGAATTCGCTTAACCTTCGTGAGTTCACGTGATTAACAAATTCGATTAGGAACGCCGGTTTCGCAATCGTTGCTTTTCAGTAGAACCATCCCAGCATTTACTTAGATGATCAAGGGAAACCACAAAAGCTCCGATCAAGATGGCTGGCATAGGGATTGAATACGGAACTTCCGAATGCGAAATCAGGGCGCTATTCCCTGAGCCACTTCGCTCCGCCGTCTAGAAATACCAATGATTAAATCCATCAGCATGTGTGGAATGTTCGCGCTGGTCCGACCTGTGTACCAGAAACATCTGCACACCTGTACCATGCATATCGGGGAATCGCAACGACTTCCTTGAACAGGCATATCGGGAAATCGGGACGACTGCCCTGAAAACGCATATCGGGGAATCGGGACGTCTGCCCTGAAAACGCATATCGGGGAATTGGAACGACTTCCTTGAACAGGCATATCGGAGAATCGGGACGACTTCCTTGAACAGGCATATTGGAGAATCGGGACGACTGCCTTGAACAGGCATATCGGGGAATCGGGACGACTGCCTTGAAAACGCATATCGGGGAATCGGGACGACTTCCTTGAACAGGCATATCGGGGAATCGGGACGACTTCCTTGAACAGGCATATCGGGGAATCGGGGCGACTGCCTTGAAAACGCATATCGGGGAATCGGGACGACTTCCTTGAACAGGCATATCGGCGAATCGGGACGACTTATTGAACAGGCATATTGGGGAATCAGGACGACTTCCTTGACCAGGCGTATCGGGGAATCGCGACGACTGCCCTGAAAACGCATATCGGGGAATCGGAACGACTTCCTTCAACAGGCATATCGGGGAATCGGGACGACTGCCTTGAAAACGCATATCGGGGAATCGGTACGACTTCCTTGAACAGGCATATCGGGGAATCGGGACGACTACCTTGAAAACGCATATCGGGGAATCGGGACGACTTCCTTGAACAGGCATATCGGGGAATCGGGACGACTGCCTTGAAAACGCATATCGGGGAATCGGGACGACTTCCTTGAACAGGCATATCGGGGAATCGGGACGACTACCTTGAAAACGCATATCGGGGAATCGGGACGACTGCCTTGAAAACGCATATCGGGGAATCGGGACGACTACCTTGAAAACGCATATCGGGGAATCGGGACGACTTCCTTGAACAGGCATATCGGCGAATCGGGACGACTGCCTTGAAAACGCATATCGGGGAATCGGGACGACTTCCTTGAACAGGCATATCGGGGAATCGGGACGACTGCCTTGAAAACGCATATCGGGGAATCGGGACGACTTCCTTGAACAGGCATATCGGGGAATCGGGACGACTGCCTTGAAAACGCATATCGGGGAATCGGGACGACTTCCTTGAACAGGCATATCGGGGAATCGGGACGACTGCCTTGAACAGGCATATCGGGGAATCGGGACGACTTCCTTGAACAGGCATATCGGGGAATCGGGACGACTGCCTTGAAAACGCATATCGGGGAATCGGGACGAATTCCTTGAACATGCATATTTTGGAATCAGGATCACTTCCTTGAACAAACATATCGGGGAATCGGGTCGACTTCCTTGAACAGGCATATCGGGGAATCGGAGCCAAAGCCAGGAGCCCTGTAGAGTCACGAGCGGCGGTCTGAGCGCGAGAATTGGACCTAGGCGGGGGCGCCCGTTCGAAGCCCGTTTGCACCGCATTTCGAGCGGCACGTGCGGGGCGCCGCCGAGCGGGCTTAATGGGAATTAACGCGCAGGGACGGCGCGAGGGAGGGGCAGGCGGCCGACCCGAGGGCTGGGTGGGGGTGGGGGTGGGCGGGGCGCCTGCAATCCCAGAAAGCTCGCGTTTGCGGGGGAGGTGGAACCGGAACGCGGGGCTGAGCAGCGGAGGCGCAATTAATTACGGGACGCTCTCGCGCGCCCCCGCCGCCGCCCCCGCTGCCGTTCCGCTTCCGGGACATCGGCTCTTTTGGCCACGCCCCCTCCCCCTCCCCTCGCCACCTTGTGCTCTTCCCTCTCCCTCGTAGGCGCCTTCGAGAGCCCTCGTGCCTTCACGTCGCCCTCTCGGTGTTCCTCCGGCCTCTGCGTGCAGCTTTGTCGCTCTCTGTCTTCTTCTTTCCCTTCCTTCTCCCTCCGCCCTCTTCCACTGGGAGGGGTGGCTCAGGTCTTCAACTGATATCACTGCAGTTCCTCTGCTCGGGATGTCCTAGGCTTCCACTCCCCAAGGTGGCAGGATCTTTGACGCTAGCTTGACACTAGCTAGGTCGAATTCAGTCGCTGTCTGGAGGAGAATTCTAGCTGGCAGCTGCTCTGATCGGTAGTTCCCCGTGGTTTCTCCGATCAACACCACGCAAATGCTGGAGCAGTACCCTAACAAACGGGCCACGGACTGCGCACGATATTTTCTTCCCTTTCCTTGTCTTGTCCTCCCCATTACTTACACAAACTTATACGTACGTGCCCTACACTACAGTGCATGCCGGGAGAACGGTCGGGAGTTTGTCCTGACTGGGGTGGTGCGCCGCTGATGAGAGATACTTGGTTCTGGAAAGCCCCCCTAGCCGACGGTAGGTCGGTTCTGGATCTCATCTTACGGAGTAAGATCACAGACACCTCCCAAGGAAAAGCATGCAATTCCCTTACGGGACTGCTGTTCTTAGTAGTTGACGCTCCCGGAATTACTGACCATCAATCCATCCTGCTCTATCCCTATACGACTCCTTGTAACTTCTCGTTCCACTCGGCTCATTTGCTACCCTCCTGCTTACACCATTAAATTGAATTGAATTGATGCCTGCCTTTACGTGGTGAGTCTCGGGACATGAGGCCTGCTCTTCCGTCTGAACACGCAAAATACACTTTCACAAACTAGCGGAGCAAGGAGATATTCCTTGTGCAACGGAACAGGCGATTTGTATTAAGCTCAGAAGCTTCATTTAGGCTTGGGGATACTTTACATGCAGTGAATCTACTAACATGGGACACCCGGCTTTACTCGCAGAAGGCGTACGAAGGGTTTTATCGCCCTTAAAAACTCACGGCTTCGATCTGGTTTACCCGCGAACTTGGGTATAACAGTCTGATACGCTAACCGTTCCACCATTGCCGCCGCAACCATTACCCCTCCCCTTACCACCTCCACCCTCCATCCGTCCCGCCTTGCTCCATCCCGCCGCCCTCTCTTTACCTTCACCAGTTCGTTTTAACCGTTACAAAGTTCTCGGCATATATATGTCGGTCAATGATTATCATTGCCCCAGTGATCATGTGGTGGGTAATTGATATAACTGACTTACACATGTGATATTTGTCTTTTAATACCAACATATAACGGGAGACTCATATATGTTGGCCCGACCATTTTGTGACGCCAAATGATTTCATATCTCTGATAAGCACCTCTGCATGTTAGGTTGCCTTCCTATGAGGACGAGAATCCTAGCGGCCGGCTGCTCTGATCGGTAGTTTAACGAGTTTTCTCCGATCAATGCCGGGCGAATATCGGATCACTATCCAAACGAACGGGCCACGGACCGCGCGCTTTATTCCTACCTCTTCCTTGTTCCCTCCTCACCTCTCGCTTACACTAACATGTACTACACTACCACACATGCCGGGAGACCAGTCGAGAGCTTAGAGCTTGTTCTGGCTGAGACGGTTTCCCGTTGGTGGGAGATACCTGGTTGGAGAAACCCCCGCTAGCCGACGATAGGTCGGCGCCGGATCTCGCCATCCAGCGGGGGGAGAAGACCACCACCACTTCCCGGGAAGAAACACGCACTACACTTCCGGGACTGATGCCCTTCGTATTTGATGTGCTCGGAATCACTAACAATCAATCCAATGAGGGACATAACAAATGCTTTACTCCCTCATGCGAAATTTTCCACCCCATATTCTCCGACAAATGCGATTCTCTTGAACCCCCTCAAAGTTTGAAACATTTATTCTGAGGTACAGTGCAGTCCGATTTCCTCGAGCTCCCTTTTCGGCCACTTCCCCACTCCCTCTGCCCGACCCACCGCCTGCCACCGCGCCTTTCCCCCTCTCCGTCTCCGTCGCGATCTTCGGCGTTGGGTCACGTCTCGCGCCGAGCAATTTCGGCCGCCCCTCCGGTTGCGCGAAACTCTGCTGGGGCGCGGAGAGGATCGGCGTGCACGTGTCCTGGCAGTCAGCCCCTGTAGGATTCGGGGGCATTTACAACCTCTACTACTAAACAAAAACAATAGTACTAATTACTTTTTCGCTATCGCTCAAACGGAGAGGACGTTATGTGATGCTACGCGAAAATACCTCGAATTTTCGGCAGATAGACTCTTATTACAGGGCCCTACTATCGAAAAGGCGGATAAATTCAGATGCTAAATTTAGAACAAAGTCCTCTAATACGGAGTGTACCCAGAATCCATGTTTCGATACCAAAAAATCTCAAGATTACAAAATATCTCTCTCCGTCAGTCTGTCTGCCCATCCGACCATCTATTCGTCTGTAAACGACTGCGGCTAAACCGTTCATATTTCCAATCAATCTGGTTGATGGGCGGATCTTGCCCCTTGTGTTTTAAACAGATATTTTAATTTTATATGAATGGGGTATTTTACATGAAGCCCTTGGAACATTTTCAAATTGTCAAACTTGTCAAATTGAAACTCGAGAAACATTATTATGTGTAATAATGTTTTGAACTGTCCTGAGCTATTAGGCGAATTGAATTTTTTTGTCCCAAACAAAATCACGCGTAGATTTAAAACATTCTATACACCAAATTATAAATTATTATATACTGGTAATATGCCTATAAACAGAATGAGTACATTAGCCAATAGTTTCGAACTAGACTGCTTTTGTGATAACATGAATATTACCTTCAAGTTTATAAAAAACGCTGTATATAAATATGAATAACTTTGTATTCCTGATTGATATCGTTGTAATTGTAATTTTTATATATTAAAGCTGGATTATTCCGTTTTTAGGCTTTAAGGTTTCACTATTGAGATATGATTTGTCGTAACCACTTTCAAACACCATATATTTTTGATGTACCTGAGGCTTGGTCAACAATGATTACTTGCTCAACATTATTTCATTGTACTTGCATCTATGGCCCTTTTGGGATATTCGTCGAGCATCCTTACCGATGTGAGAAGGATAAGGGGGAAATAAAATACCCCTCACTAGATGTACAAAAACTTGAATAGGACCAATCACTCTGTTTTCGTCGTTTATCTTATTATCTCATTACTACTTATTTCATATTGTAAAAACTGATATTTGATATTGATATTTCATGTTAATGTTTCTGACTGATATTTCATATTGTAAAAACTGATTCATATTGTATTTGATAGAATACCGAACATGTTATAATGAATTTCAAATATGTACAATTATTGTAAATTGGACAATTAGTCCGTGAAATATACTAAATAAATAAATAAATAAATAAATAAATAAATAAATAAATAAATAAATAAATAAATAAATAAATAAATAAATAAATAAATAAATAAATAAATAAATAAATAAATAAATAAATAAATAAATAAATAAATAAATAAATAAATAAATAAATAAATAAATAAATAAATAAATAAATAAATAAAAAGTTTTGATTAAATTTTGTTGATGGATAGTGTGAAAGATTTTTACAACAATTGAGATCTCATGTTCATTGACAACTCTGCTTTTTACAAAATTTAAAAATATCAATTTTTTTCGGCGGCACTCTCACAACTACAATTATAAAGATAGATATTTTTCCCTTCATGAAATCTCTTCCTTAAAGATAGATTTTGAAATGAGGTCATGGAGTGATTGTCGCGTAATTTTGCGTGAAAGCGAAAGCGAAGGCGTGGAGGCGAGAACGTGCGTCCTGCTTGCGCACCACTAGTTTCTAAGGCTCAAAGAAATGGACAGGAAACGTTACAGGCTTTAGCGATGTGAGAAATGTCGATGGTTTTGGTAGATAAACTGAAAATAGAGAAAAAATCGAAATTATCTAAATTACTAATTCAGAACGAGCGCATGATTGAAAGGAAACTAACAGTCCAGTGAAATTAGACAAATCGAGTGAAAAAAAATCTGTTTTGAAACTTGACAGTATTGTTTGTTTGATATTCTAAAATTCTAAATAGGGGGTGAGCCGGGTGCGGGACGGCTGTTTAAAGGTGCTTTTTCCACATCTTTTTCTAGAAAACTTATCACAGAAAGAAAAGAAGAACCCAATTCAATAGTGTTTTTTTTTAATTTCTGTGTTAATTTTCTTTCTGAACAAGTACATTAATGTCTTTTGCAAATAGTCAACAATTAACATGTTTTGGGGAAAGTATATGTTTCTGGAATGCAAATTTTTACATAGTAAGTATTTTTTGAAACCAACTTTTGAGTTCTTATTGCGACTAAGACGAAGTTTGGACGTTTCTGCCCTGGTCGCCCTGCATTAGTAGCGTTAGTATGGTTTTATCTCGGGAGGTGGCGGAGTTCTCTTCTGGTGTGGTAAGATCCGTAGCCGACCTACACTTTCTGGGGTGTCCCCAACCTGGTATCTCCTACTAACAGGGCCTCTCCCCAGCCGGGACAAATTCTAAGCGATGTGATTTAAGATTTTTTTATTACAATGGCGTAGTGTCGTTGTATGGTTTGATTGAGTGATTGTGTTTATTAGTATTCCCAGCGCTGTTAGAAAGTGACGTTCGTCGAATTCATACCCAGCGCATCGGCGCAACCGCGACTCCGGGATTTGAATGCCGATGCGATTATCTTAATGAAGCGCCCGCTGTCTCTGGGGAGAAGCAGGTGCAGTTGAGAGAAGTCGCGGAGCGTCGGGCTGTCAGCGCCGGAAGTGACGTAGGCGGCGAAGTTGCCTGGCTTCACGGAACCGTCAGCCCAAGACGAGCTCGGCTGCGGTCGCGGGCAGCCAAGACTTCATCTCGGGGGAGCAGACGAGGGGAGGGGAGGGGACGGGCGGGAGAGAGTTCAAGAAAATTGCGTTGGTGTTTGGGGCTCGGCGAAATGAGAGCGTAGTTTAGAGGGATATTTTGTGAGAAATGGGAACGTAAGGGTTAGGAGGTATTTTAGGAAAATGAACAGACGCATTCGACTCGTGGAAAAGCTCTGGAACATTAGCAATATGATTGTTGCAATTGCACTAGTTCTTCGCCAAATGTAGTTGAACATTAAATACACAACATGAAAATAACATAAAACAACCATAAAAATTGAAAATTTTTGTGGCCTTTCCATTTTTTTACACAAGTGTCTTACTTTGATGATATTTTGTGTGATTTGCTGTTTTTTCCGTAGACTTGTTTGTTGACATTACCACGATTTAATTCCTTGAAGCCTTGTCACAATCCTAACATAATTTGATCTGCCGTTTTCAAGATTGATGCTATTATTTGAAAATGAATTTGTTAAAAACAAAAATGATTTTTCATAATCCTAGTTGTACTGAACACGACCTTATAAAATATTAAATTTATATTGTGTTGTATCTATTGACTCGCAGAAGCAAAACTTTTGCTGTCCAGTGTGTGGAAAATTTGGATCTGGAGCGCCCGACATTGCGCTGTTGTGAAACGGCAGAGGTGAATTCTGAAGTTCCTTTCTTCCTCCTCGCATGGTGGAAGCAGCAGCGCGAATGACAATACAGTAGAACGACGAGAGTGTGTCGCCACTCAAAGTCAACGCGCCAGCTGCGTCATCGGATGTCATCTCTTCGGTATCTTTAGGTTCAGGAGAATTATTTGCATACATTTTTCTCGAACCACTGCATTCGAATATTGTATAAATAGATACTTTATATCGCAAGTAACACCCCACAATATCGGTAACAATAAGCAAGTGAGAGTTCTGTTTGTGCTCACTGGGAAGTGCACTTCTGTTGACCGCCCACACTCGAGAACTTTGGTCCTTTGGATGCTCGTTTAGTCTATACTCTTTCGGGAACACATACTGAACATGGCCATTCGGCGTCCTGGCGAAAACAGCAGAGTTTTAAAAGAATGTCGCACTTTGTTGTCTTGTGATCTTCAAGGTTCTCTCACACGTTACATTGCTCTCTTCCTCCGCTGACTGGTTCTTTTGTAAAATTATTTGGTAAAACGAGAACAGGGTTCTTTTTAAAATTTTTTTATAAAACTAATTTTACCGAGCCAAAACTATGTATTTAAAGTTAATATTTCATGAAGCGTGTGATATCATTTTTTTACTGAAAAGATCGTGTAAAACTGGTGTAAAAATCTAAACAGCTCGCGCCATACTACACTACTTTTCCTCTAAGCTTATGCTAATTCTCTGTGTTCGTATTTGTTCGTTTTCTCTTTCTCAATTTTTACCTTCTCTCTACGGAGCAGATGTAATGCTGCGCGAAAACAACAGAGAATTTTTAGCAGAAAAACTATTTTTACAGAGCCCTGATAACGAAAAAAGTGGATAAATTAAGTTTTTAAATTTAGAAGAAAAAAAAACCTCTAACTCGTGGTGTAGCCAGAATCAATGTCTTGTGGGTCCTCGATACCGAAATATCTATTGACGGCAAAACGTATGTATGTCCGTCAGTCTGTGAACTAAGCTAGCGGCTAAACCGTTCGTCTGATTTTCTCCAAAATTTGTATTCTTCAATCGATCTGGCTGGTGTTGTGGAACCTGGAAATTGAAATAGATAATTTAATTTGGGGGGGGCATATTTTACGCCAATTCGCTGGTACATTGTAAAAATTTGCAAAAGTAATGACTCCATATTTTTTATTAAGTTTTGTTGTTAGATAGTTTAAACGCTGTTTAGGAAAATGTGCAGATCTCATCTTCGTTGAAAACCCTGATTCTTCGAAAATTGAAAAAGTTTTTTAAAAAAATTCGGCGTCTTCTTACAACTAAAGTATTAAAGATATAGTTTTTTTCCATTGATGAAATCTGTTAAAGATAGTTTTTGAAATAAAGTTACGTTCAATATTGGAAAATTTGAGTACTTTTCGCGTAATTTTGCGTGCAAATACGGGCGAGAAAGTCCGTGGTGTTTTAGCACCAGTTCTCAGCAGCTTCGCGTCTTCACTCTCCTCGTACCTCGTCCCTATCTGCACGTCTCTCAGCCTGCTCCTCGACGTCGTCTCGCACCTGGGCTTTCCTCCGTTCGGGCCTGAGCGGCATTTAACAGCTCAAGGAACTGCGTTTCGCTCCCTCGGGCGCGAGTTATGCGCCTGGCGGAAATTCGGTAATTAGCGGAGATACAGAGTCGGATCGTGAGCGAATCTTCAACTCGCGTAAAATCGCGATCGTTACTCTGTCGTTCTTGTTTCGAATTGCGAGGGCGCTCAAGTTAAGTGTGATTATCGTTGTTGTTGGTGGTGGTATTATTATTATTATTATTATTATTATTATTATTATTATTATTATTATTATTATTATTATTATTATTATTATTGGCGTATAGACCATTTCTGATCACGCTACACGATTCACGTGTGTAAGTTTCCCAGGATCATCTTTTCAGCTGCATCTGTCAGTACGACAAGGTAGTTACGCCTTGAAGTGTGAATTATGAGATGACAGGATGATAATGATGATGAGGGGTGAAGGGACAATCACAAATACGACCGTATCCACGCAGGTCTCGAACCGACGACGGCTATCGCTAGACTGCGCCACGAGGTCGACGTATTTATTGTTGTTATTAATATTATTATTAATAGTAGTAGTGGTATTAGTATATTATTATTATTATTATTATTATTATTATTTGTGGGTCGTGGATGGGATTGATCCTGCAGTTTTTCATTATTTTAAGACACAAAGTGAAATCTAAGTCGCCATATAATTGTGATTAACCAAGTTGTTTGTCAGTTTTAATCGGGTCAAAATATTAATGAAGGTATCTCTAGTAATTTTTGCGATATAAATACAGTTGAAATTATGCGTGTACATATACCTAACCTCAACAAACTTGTAAATCATGTCCAGTGAAAATATGTGCTGTCCTGTTTGCAAGGAATATGTTGATGAGAATGAAGTGTACTGCAAGGGGTGCGATAATGGACTGCACTTCAAATGTTCATTGAGTCAAGCAACATACAAAGGGATGCCGAGCACGAAGAAAGAAGAATGGAGGGCATTGTGTGTAGACAAGCTAGGTCGAAAAATAAAGGGAAGGAGAGACAGCTCACCAAACTCTTACGAACGACATCAACACGCAACTCTGCAATTTGTGAAAAAGTGGACCATCTAGCGAACGATGTGAGACACATTAAATCCTCCATGGAATTCCTCAACTCAATATACGAAGAGGTCTTGAATGAACTGAAAGTGTTAAATAACATTAAAGAAGAACTGACAAAAAATGATGAAATAATAAATACGATGAACAATAGACTACATAAAGTAGAACAACAACTAAGATCTCGAAACATTAGGTGGAGGAAAGACAGAATGAAAATTTGAATGAAGTTATAGTGCGCATTGCACATAAAATAATAATTACAGAGGTATAGAATAATGATATGGAGCAAAGTTATACAATTAAGAAAAAAAAAACAATGGGAACATGAGGACTGAAAAAAACCATTCTAGAATTAAAATCTAAAACATTAAGGGATAAAATATTAGAAAAGAATAAACAAGTGATAATAAACAATGATTTTATGACAAATGGAAACAGAGAAAAATCTATATAAATAAAAAAAATTGACACCTTACTTCTTTGAGTTGTTTGGGAAAGCAAAACAAAGACGTAAGGATAAGAATACACATGTGTGTGGGTGAAACATGGCAAAATTTATGTGAAAAAAGATTAATACAGTGTACTAATAAAGGTGACAAAAGAAGAAGATATATAATGTATAATTTAGGTATAGAAATTCAAAATAATGTTAAATGGAAATAAAAAACTGGATAAATTAAATCCCAAATTATGAACTGCACAGTAGACTCAGACTTTGTTCTAAATGTAGCACTGAAAAAACAAAAATTATAACCGATAGCAATGATTGATGTAAATTTATTAAGAAATTTATAAAGGTTTAGTAAATATTCTCTTAAATATACAATAAGATCATTGAAACTGACAGAATTGATGGGATACTACTTACTGAAATTAGAATTAGAAAAGAGGAAATAAGAAATAAATACTCTCTCCCAGGATTTCAAACATTTTATAAAATAAGAGAAAGTAGGGAAAGGGGAGGCGGAATCTTAGAATTAATAAAAAATCAATTTGTATTTAACGAAGTTCAATGTAAAAAAGAACACTGTGAAGTAATATTTGGAGAAGTGAAATTAACAAATGAGATTAAAATATTGCTTCAAATAGGCCACCACAATTTAATGAAGCAGAATTTATTAAACTAATTGATTACACTCTAAATAAATATGAGGGACGAAAAAACATTTTAATTGGAGATATAATTATAAATTTTGTTGTAGAAGCCAAAATAGTGAGAAATTACGGTGACATGATGGTAAGAATTGGTTTAATCTAAAGCATAAAGGAAGAAATCAGGGTAAAAAAGGAAACAAAATATTGCCTTGCGGTACATGGATATTGTGGAAATATAACTCCGTTTGTTATAACAACCAAAATAACTGACCATTATTTGGTAGGTATTAAAATACGACTAAGACATATAAGAGATGAGGTAAAACTTACTTCAAAATGAGAAACGTAATCTGCTAATAGACGTTACAAATGGAACTAAGAAAGACAAATGACATTAAAAAAGAACACAATAGTGCAGAAAAAATCTGTATAGAAATAAAAGGAAATATTTGATAAAGCAAAGAAAGAAAATAGTGTAAAACAAAAGAGAGGAAAGGAATATAAATCAATGATTAATCAAGAAATCATCATAATGATGAGGGAGAGGGATGAGACCTTGAGGAAATGGAAAAAGTGTTCAATGAACACTGAATACAAAGAAACTTTAAGACGAAATATAAAAAAAAACTTATGAATGGAGTAAACTCAGAAACTAACAAACCAAAAATTTAATTCTATTCTTGTTAACTTAAAATTCATAAAAGTAATATTAAGAATACACACTCCTAATCTGACCTAAACTTTATTTTAGCAGTTTATGTAAGGTTTGAAATGTTAAGGAGTATTTTATCCACATTCAGATTAGGATTATTAAATTGTACAAGACACGATTTTGCTCACAAACCCTGCGATTAGCTCGCGTAACATATGTCAGCACAAAGGGGTAGGGGGTGCAGTTTGTAACTTATTATGGAACTTATGAAACTTATGAACTTATAAAACTAACTACTCACAGTTTCTGCATTTAGCGGTTAACTCACCACCCCCTATTGAAATACACATGTACATTAGTGCTAATGTAGAAGTGTCTAAGAATAGGACTTTGAATTGCACAAATACACAGAAACTTTACGCGAGAAGCATGCTATACGCGCTAAGGTGCTCTCGCAGGAAACAATGATAGAAGTGTAATTAAAGTAGGACTGTAATACATGTGACACTCTATTCTTGGCTGGGTATTAACTTGTAATATTGGGTTGTTTGAAGTGTTCAAAACATACTTCAAGGTCTTCTAACGATCTGCTGAGTTTTCGATATGACATTTGTAGCTAAGGATACCATATTCGAACTTCTATGACACGCATTTGTTCCTTCACAGCAAGTGCTATCTCTTGTGGTTTGTAACATTTTGTCTGATATGTTATACTTCTGGTCTTGCCGATAAAACTCAATAATTCAATCGTTCTTGAGAGAACAGTTAAAGAGGATAATATCTAGACTGCTGTGGCGAATTTTCTTATAAGTCATGGTACTGTTGTCCCAACGCAATGTATGAGTGTCGTTTATAAGGAAAACGTTAGGATAGTATCAATTTCCCGAGATTTATAGCAAGTTCTGTATGGTTCCTGTATTTCATAGCAAGTTTGGTATGGTTCCTCCAACGCAATTGGTCGTGTCTCAGTTTATAGCGTTTCTTCATAGTGTAGCTAAAACACTTCAACTAGAGATGGTATGCTGAATTGATTAAATACCTTTATTATTGTAATTATTTGATTACTATTATTTCAGACTTAAACCTTCTCTGCATCTTGGAAATAATGTGTCCTCAATCAATTTTATATGCCTTGTTAGATCGTGCTATTTCTTAAATAGCATTATTCAGTTTAGTAAATTGCTGACGTCAATTTAAAAAAATGGCTGAATAACTATTTTTATCAAGCGCATAGATAAACATTTTCATGTTTTTTGTCGTCTCTTGTTTGTATATTTTGCTATTTGCACAAAGCAAAATGAAGTATTTGCATTTAGATGGAATTATTATGCACCTGACGATGATTCATAGCGGCGGCGATGGTGTAACGGTTAGCGTACCGGACTGTTGTACCCAAGTTGGCGGGTTCAAACCCGATTGAAGCCGTGGATTTTTAAGGGCGAAAAAATCCTTCGTAAGGGCGAAAAAATCCTTCCCTTCCTTCGGAGGGGAAGTAAAGCCGTCTGTCCCATGTTAGTAGATTTACTTGCATGTAAAAGATCCTCAAGCCTAAATGACGCCTCTGAGCTAAATTCTAATCGCCTGTTTCTCGCCCAAGAAATACCTTCTTTCTCTGCTAGTTGGTGAAAGGAGCGTAGCGAAATTTGCGTGGTCAGACGGAAGAGCGGGCCTGATGGCCCGAGTCTCGCCACGTAAAATAAGGCAAATTCAATTCAATTCATCGGCTGATATTTTCAGTCAAAATGCAAACAACAAACGAAATTATATTGGAACAACAAACGAAATTATTTTTGCATAATTTTTCGCGAAATATAGGCAATTTCTTAGACATGTAACAATGAGTTTCTCAAAAAGGCTCCAATTTTTTTTATTTTAATTTTTCGACGACTGTAGGAAAGAACGCTAAAGAAAGTGGTGCTTGTCAGATTTTCGACTATCTATATTTCAGTTTTTTTTAAAACTTTACTTTGTAATAGAACTATTATGATGATAGAGATTTTTTGTTAGCTGAAATAAGTTCTAAAAAGTAATTCTGTACAAAAGTCATGTAGATTTTTTTGAAATATGAGGAATTAAGCATGATTTTTAAAATGTATGAAAATCTTTAGTATTGTAAATTCGAATTTCACGCCGACCATTTGGCAGTACTATTTCACGAGATATCAGACTTGTATACGACATTGCCAACACCCCCCCCTACATGGCAGTATGAAATTCTTCGAAATTAACCTTGTCATTATTGAGAGATATTATAGCTATATGAAGAGTTTTAGCAAGAGTTTTAGTATATATATATATATATATATATATATATATATATATATATATATATATATATATATATATATATATATATATCTTAATATATATAAATCTCGTGTCACAATGTTTGTCCTCAAAGAACTCCTAAACCACTTAACCGATTATAATAAAATTCGCACACCATGTGCAGTTCGATCCAACTTGAAAGATAGGATAGTTTAAATCTCAAATTATAGTCGCAATTTTAATTTATTGCTAATTTATTACAAATTTGATTGTTGTAATAATTGTAGATAATTGTGACTGTCAAATAATAACAGACAAATAATTAGCAATAAATTAAAATTGCGACTATAATTTGAGATTTAAACTATCCTATCTTTCAAGTTGGATCGAACTGCACATGGTGTGCGAATTTTATTATAATCGGTTAAGTGGTTTAGGAGTCCATTGAGGACAAAAATTGTGACACGAGACGAGATTTATATATATTAAGAATACAACAATCAGCTAGCTGACCCGGCCACGCGTTGCACGCGTTGTGCTGCCACGGAAACAAGGAAAACCACATCCTTCCATTACAGGCATATTCAAAGCTAAGACATTGGGGAGACTTTACACGGTACATCCAAAGCAACGTGAGTGCTTCTATTTACGTTTGTTATTGGTGAATGTTTCCGGACCAACGTCTTTTGAATTTTTACGAACAGTTAATGGTCGAGTATTCAATACATACCAGGATGCATGTCGTGAACTGAAATTGCTAGAAGACGATAACCATTGGGACTTAACGCTTGCTGATGCTGCGTTGACATCAACACCGAATAACATTCGTCAGTTGTTTGCAATTATTTTGACGACATGTTATCCCTCGCAAGCACAAACTTTGTGGGAAAAATATAAAAATTGTATGACAGAAGACATATTGCACCGAATTAGACAAACAAATCAATGGCAAAACATAGATTATACACCAGAGATGTACAATGAAGCATTGGTCTTGATCGAGGATTTATGTGTTCTTATTTCAAATTTACCAATTAATCATTATGGTATGCCATCACCTAATCGTCCAGCCACCTACTTAGTCAATACCGATTTACAACGAGAAAATCAATATGACCATGAAAGTTTAGCAACAATTATCATGAACAGTGAACCATTACTGGCAGCAGAACAAAAAATTATTTATGATCGGATTACGCTGGCTGTTGCTGCTGAACAAGGCGTTTTTTTTTTCTTGGATGCACCCGGTGGAACCGGTAAGACATTTTTAATATCGTTGATTCTTGCCAAAATACGGTCGCAACAAAAAATCGCATTAGCAGTAGCATCGTCAGGCATTGCGGCTACTTTACTGGATGGTGGGCGAACAGCACATTCACCATTCAAGCTGCCATTGGACGTTCATAATAAACCAGATGCAATGTGTAACATCAAAAAGAATAGTGGAATAGCTGCAGTGTTGCGGAAGAGTTCTATAATAATTTGGGATGAGTGCACAATGGCACACAAATATTCACTTGAAGCATTAAACAGAACTATGCAAGATTTAAACAGCAATAATAAACTTTTCGGTGGTGCTATCTTACTTTTGTCTGGTGACTTCCGGCAGACCTTACCGGTTATACCTCGCTCTACTTTCGCGGATGAGATTAATGCATGTTTGAAACAATCATTCTTATGGCGAAGTGTTGAAACACTTCGATTGACCATAAATATGCGAGTACAATTGCAAAATGATCCATCAGCACAAATATTTTCCGAACAACTACTAGATATTGGGAACGGTAAAATAGAACTGCAACCAAATACGCAATGCATTAAACTACCAGACAATTTTTGCACTGTTGTTCAGGATAAAAATGAATTGATTCAGAGTATTTTCCCGGATATACAGAATAATTATTTGAATCATGAATGGCTTAGTCAACGGGCGATTTTGGCAGCCAAAATCGTTGATGTTGACGAAATTAACTTCCAGATACAACAGTTATTACCAGGCGATATGATGTCTTTTAAATCAATCGATACTGTTGTTGATGAAAATGAAAGTGTAAATTTTCCGATTGAATTTTTAAATTCATTAGATATCCCTGGAATGCCACCACATAATCTTCGATTAAAGATTGGTTCCCCTATTATTCTCCTCCGTAATTTGAATCCACCTCAATTATGTAACGGTACGCGTTTGGTCATCAAAAAGATCACCGGAAACATTCTTGAAGCAACCATTTTGGCTGGGAAGTTTAAAGGAAAAGTGGTCCTGCTGCCACGTATTCCGATGATACCATCAGATTCTACCATACCCTTCAAAAGGCTACAGTTTCCAATTCGTTTAGCTTTCGCCATTTCTATAAATAAATCTCAAGGTCAAACAATGTCCATTTGTGGTTTAGATTTGGAAAATCCATGTTTTTCTCATGGGCAACTATATGTTGCGTGTTCACGTGTTGGGAAACCGTCTAATATATTTGTGTTAGCTAAAGACAGGTTAACCAAAAACATTGTGCACCGATTGGTGTTAAATTAAATTGAATTTGAAAGTATTTATAATTGAATAGTACTTATATTTGTTATACAAATTAAATGGAAATAATAAATCTGATAAATTTTTATTTTGTACCTATTGATTTCTGCTTAATATCAAGTGTAAGAACATTTTAATTAATTGTGTTCAACGTACTTCCCCTTCAAATCTCAATCCAGTGAATTTGTATACCAACATCAATATTTTCGTCTTTATTGGTAAATAATTTCATTGTACTAAAGGGTTATAGTAGTAGAAAGTCAAATAAGGAGATCACCATATTTTTTTACAAATACCATCTGTGTGAAAAAGCATAGTGGACTCCGTGACTGATGTTCTCTTATTGTTCCTCTTAGATTGTTTACTATAATGTAATATAACAAAAACTTTAGCCACAGCAACGCGTGGCCGGGTCAGCTAGTATATATATATATATATATATATATATATATATATATATATATATATATATATATATATATATATATATTGTGGCGAAACCGATTTCATCATAATTTTATAAACGAAATTCACCGGATCAAAATTTAAACAAACAGACTCGGCCACCCAGGATTTCTGCCGAGAGATTACGCAGACGGTCACACGTGCGCGACTCCGCTTATCGCGACAGTCCCTTCCGCCCCCGGCCCATTAACGAAGCCGTTAAGAGGGTCGGCGCAGACAGATTCACTGGGCACACGTGTTCACTGTGCCGGCTACGAAATTGCGAGATCGCCCGCTCGTTTCGGGGAAGCCTAAATCCATAATTCTTTCACGGACAACGCGCCCCCTGATGCAAGCACGGGCCGATGTTCTAGAAGGAATTGGAATAACACTGCTTGCTTGCAGCTGGCACGGAGAGCGGAAAGTTCTGTGGCTTCTCGCGTGGCGATTGGCTGAAAATAGCGTGATGCGCAACAACCTAGGGCCAATAGTGAATTGACTTTTATAAGGAGCTAGGGCACATAAGAGGAATTGGGTGGGGGGAAAAGTTAACCTTATAAGATTTCGACGGAGAGAAAATCAGAAGGGATTTTTTTTTCTGGGCAGAGCAGTCGGGGCAGAAGCTTCTTTCGGGGAGCTAGTCGTCGGTCCGAGGCAAATTTCGCCTCCGCCGGACTTAGAAATTTTTCATTATTCAGACGGGGCCTGAGTATTAGGCGTCGGGGAAAGACTGATGTGTCTCTGGAAAACTTATTATTTTTTGAGCTTGAATATTAGACTGAGGGCAGTTGAGAGAGGAACTTATGTGGGGGTGGGAATTATTCGGGCGAATATGCCTATGTGGGGACTTATGTTATTTTACTGCGAGTTTTGAGCTGTGAGCCGACTGCAGTGGAGAGAGAATTTTCTCTGGGGTGGGTTTTCGTCGTGAAGAGAGGCGAATGTTTCTCCAATCGAATTTTAAACTGTCCGAAGTTGTGTTCGACAATTATCATAAAAGTCAGAGAGAGACGCATAGTTGACCACTCCGTTCCTGAGATCGTCCGGCCAGTTCAGCTAGTACTACCAGCTTCTACTAGAACTTCCAGATCAGCTAGTTCAGCTAGACTACGAAGGGCGCCGTCAACGACGCCCACGCGTCGCCGCCTTTTGGTGACGTCACAACCGACCGCCAGCTGTAGCCAGGAGGGTTACTGACCTCCGCTGCATTTTTCTGAAGGACGCCCAGCCGCCGCCCTCTCGACCGCGCTGCGGCCCTCCCCGGCTGCACAAAGACCCTTTTCCAGGCAGTATCGTTCAGGGCTACCGCCCTACTGTGTAAATTTTTCGTAATGCGGTGTCACGCTCTGACACATTGATCAGTAATAATTTCACCCATTGTAATTGTTAGTTATAATTCTTCTTAGTTTTTTAAGCTTAACTCCTAAAACTAACTTTTCATTTTTTTTCTCTCTCCTTCATCTAATTTTCCCACTATTCTTTTTATTCAATTTAAGAGTGTAACTTCCCTGGGGCATTTTAATCATATTGCCCAGGAATAAATGTGAATTTTTACCAGTGAACAAGTGTTTATTTTGTGTTTCCACCGTACTGTGTAACAATTCCTTCCACCACCGACTTGAGCTAGCGTCAGGGCCGCTATCCGGTTCCCCAGGTAACCGGTAGTGTTACAATATATATATATATATATATATATATATATATATATATATATATATATATATACATATATACATACATATATACATATAAGCTTTAAAAGAATTAGTGTTCGCACTTATTGTTCTATGACTTGTAGTGAGTTTTGCAAGTGACGACTGAAAAATATGTATATCTATATGGAGCAGTATTATAGTATTATGTAACCGTGAATAATTGCAACAAAAGAAGATTTTAGCATTGCTATTAATCATCACGTCTTGAGTAGAACTGCATCATCTCGAATTTGTTTGGTTCACAGATATTAAACTGTGAGTGGTCTCGTTTTAAGAATCCTTGCGAGGTCACACATTTTATTTATAAAGTAATTAATCAACAAACTATAGTTCATTTTTTCAAACAAGTATAAAAGTCATGATTACGTAATACAATGTAATAAAATATGGAAATAATACAAAATGACAGATAACGTTTGTAATATTACAACGAAGAAAAGAAGAATTATTATAATTCAAAAAATTCTAATACAGTAGTCCTTTAGAGAAATTGGTTCTTTACAGTTCAATAAAGTCTGTATTATCTCCTTGGCATTTGGTCTTGGATGTCGAAATCCTAATGGATTTTAATTATTGCCTGGCCACACAACATAACCAAAGAAAAAATATATAACGTATTTCCAGGTAATAAACCCTCTTTTGCATACTTGCCGACTAAACTGGGAAATAATGGGGAACACGCGGGAAACGTGCGAAGATACATACGTGTAACGCGCGTGAAAACATTTAGAAACACGAGCGGGAAACATGTTGAGAGATTGCGAGGGAATAAGTGAGAAACTTCGGGAGGAGCGCATAACGCGTGGAGACGTGCGGTTCAACTTGGAGAGAATTCGCGAGGATCAGGGGGGGGGGGGAGTCACGTAGACGAATCTACTTCAGAGCTCAAGCTGCGTTTCTTGAAGCAGAACCTTTCAAAATGAGACCCGTTCGAAACTTCATTTTCGTTGTTTGAAGAGTTATCTCATCGGAAATCCGTGTCATTCATTTGTAACAACAAACGAGTAGGACATTGCAGTCGAATAGACATTTCGTAAAATCACTTTTTCGGAGTCAGGTGATTCCGAAACGCATATTTTTGTTCAATTTTCATTTTCGATTTTCCGCAGCATTACGTAACTTTCTCTATAATGCATGCAAATTCCGTGTGTACGTACGCATGCGAGATGGTAAAATTGCCTTTCCTCTCCTTTCAGGCAGTTTTGCGTTGCGTTCCATTTCGACATAGATTAGAAGGCAATGTTTTTATGCAAATTTTCCTCTCTTCACTTCTCTTTTGACCGGTGAGCCGCTATGCACTCGGGAAACACATTTTCGTGCCCCTTCCAACACTTCCTATATCTCTTTGCCACGGGCAGCCATGCCTTTGCCGTGCCTTTGCTACGGGCTTGCCTTAATGGAGGCGACTCCTGCTACAATAACCTTGCCAATTTGTCGTATGGTTTGTTCGCAGATAAATGAAGAACGTATTTCAAGACTCTAGGTTACCCTTAGATCAGTTATGGTTGTATTCGAACTATTATTGGCAGTGTCAGAACAAGTAAATATTCATTATTTTCTTGAAAGATAAAAACTCCTTATTTTTTATAGACTGTGAAGTTCTTAACGGGGCACCGGCCGTTTCCAATAGCGTTTCATTTTTGTATGATGGGGTTAAATCTATGTAAGGGAACTGGATTAGGAAAAATAAAGTTCAATGTCCCAAATGATTTATATTAATATTATATTTTGATAATTTTTAAGACGTCTCTGCTGAAAAAATGTCTACCATATTTGACAATTTTTCTCTAAGGAATATTTTAACGACACGTCCCAAAACATCGCTTTGCGTTTGTGAAGGATTTATAAAGAACGCCGTTCAACATTCGCATACCGATATGGAGACGTTTCAACCCCGGCGAAAAGGTTTTTTTTATTTATAACAAAAAATTTACAATCTATTTTTTTACAAAATAATAAGTAAATATGTTGTTGTAGAATTGTTATAACAATGATTGAATTCCAGTGAAGGTATCCCATCGGTACTCTTCATCTACTTCTTCATACTATAACAAAAAGCAAGTATTATTTTGGGTTGGCTGCAAGTGGGATAGTTTATTAGCTGAGGGTAATGTTTCAGGTATTTGTTGAAAATCTATATGGGAGTTGTAGGGGTGAGGTTCTGGTTAGTCGATGGATATCTGCACTATTGTCTAGGATGTTGAGGGCTAAGTGGTTTGGATGGTTTTCAAGGCGCTGGAGATAGTTTGAGCTGATAAATTCTATTCTTTCTAAGACAGTGGGCATTTTTAAGTCCTTGTGCAGTGCTGCATTTGTGATGAACCATGGTGCTGCCGCGATCATTCTTAGGGTCTTGGATTGAAATCTCTGTATGATCGAGAGATTACTCTTGCTTGCTGTGCCCCAGATTTGGATACCGTAGGTCCATATTGGAATTATGATAGCTTTATAAATCAGCAGTTTATTTTCCAGAGATAGTTTTGAGTGGTATCCTAGTATCCAGTATAGTTTTCTTGTTTGAAGTTGAAGGTGCTTTTTTTTGGCTAAGATGTGATGCTTCCATGTTAGCCGTTTGTCTAGATGTATTCCCAAGTATTTTACACTTTCCACCTGTACTATTGGATTGTCCGGCGAGAAGGTGATTACTATTCCTTCGTTGAGGTGAAGAGTTGCTGTTTCATCGTTTGGGACTTTTATTATCAGGACATTTCCTAACTCTAAGCGATGGGTAGGGAAGGTCCATGCCTACCGGCTTCTTGGAAACTCCAGCCGCTCTCTGGCAGTTTTACTGTCACATAAACACTGCGATATTATATAAGAATATGTCGGTGTAGAAAGTTCCCGCAAAAGAACTACATAATATATTCTCTCGTCGTAACTCAAAAGCGATATATAAACACAAACGTGCAGAAAATGAGTGTAATGAATTGATAAATGAACGTATAATAATGTGTTACAATACTTCTTAAATAAATAAAATTTTCAAGGAAAATTATTTTGGCCATTCATGAGACATTTCTTAAAAAAGCTATTTCAGTTAATAAATCATTTATTAATATTTCTACAAAGAGAAATTTAAAGATTTTTGTGTTGAGTACTCTCTAATGGGTTGTTAAGAGAATGTACACTATTTACAAAATGTGTTGTTTCTAGCCTCATGATGGGGCAAAATGAGACTCAAAACGTCGCTTTGTAGAAACATTAATAAATGTATCATTGAGTGCAATGCGTTGTTCAAGAAACTGTTCGCCTTATGAATGGCCAAAATAATTTTCCTACATAATGAAAATGACTGACAAGAGTTTTAATAATTAATTAATATTTTTTTTCCTTTAGTAGTTCGCGATGTATTCTGAGGTGCGCCGTTGACTCCCTGCCCTGGCACCGGAAGTGGTTGTCCGGGCACCGGAAGTGCGTTGGTGCGCTGGAGGGCTCCGAGAAGTCGCCGGAGCGTGTGACAACTCTGCGTTGTATGAGCCAGAGCAGGGCGTACGGCTTCGTTTTTTCCGATTTGGTTTATTCAGTCAAAGAGCAGTGGAAACTACGTGACGTATGGGGGAGAAAATAAACTGCGCTCGTGTTCTTCAGTTCCAGAACCCCTCCCCAACATTTAACTATAAATAACTGGAAGATGAATAAATTTTTTAAAATAATAATAATAATAAAATTGAAAAAAGCGTGAGATTAGCAACATTTCTGGAAACCAAACATTTTCATTCCCGATTCATAGAAAACTTATTTGCATTGGCAAACAAACTGCAGATTTGATTTCTCTATTTTGCTAACAAAATAACAACTCCCCCTCAGCTCTACTCCTGCCACTAGAGCAAAAGGAGAGTTCAACAAAACGTGAAGCTGCAAAGTGAAGCTACCTCTGCGTCCAGAGGCAAAAGAGCGGCTGCGTTCGCGTCGGAGCCCTCGAGAGCCTAGCTGCAATTCGCGCCCTCCCGCCCGCGCGGCCTTTGATCTAGGCTCACCGCCCCCCCCGCCCCCCCGCCCCCCCGCCCCCCCCGCCCCCCCCGCCCCCCCCGCCCCCCCCGCCCCCCCACACTGCCATTTAGCCGATTGTTGTTTAGCCTCCCTTTCGCTGCGGCAGACTGAAGCTACAGTCTCTCTCCCGGGGCTTCTAGGAAGCCACCGCACTGACTATACACGGAAACGTCTGCTCTGCAGCAAAGACAACGCCTCCGACGGTTGCCATTGGTGGTTCACAAAAGGCCTCCATGATTTGCTGTGTTCCTGTTGTTATTATTATCAACTTGTTTGCAGGCGAATATCTACCGTATCAACCGAGTAGGCAGTTGTACCCGAGGCAGAAACACTGGAGAAGGGGGTAAAATCCAAGAGCAAAGTGATTGAATTTGGCGCTCCCTGCCTATCCAGCGCCCGAGCACGTGCCTCGTCTGCTCCCCCTAGCGACACGCCTGCGTGTATGTTACGAAAACCAATTGCTGTGAAAGTTCTAGCTCTGTAGACTCTCTGGGGATATGTTATTTCTATAGCGCTACAGCTCATTTAGCACCTTGTCCTAATATTACGTAGCTTTTCTATTTAGCACGGGACGGACTGCGTTGGATAGGGGTTCGGTGCCCTAAGATGCGAGTGGAACAGGGCGTGAAAGGGAGGACTGCATGTTCTCTCTCTCACGGTTCTGACAACCTCCTGCAACGTACCGGAACAACGAATGGGATCTTTCTTATTCTCAGCCTTAGACCTACGTCTTTTCGGCCTTGCCTGAGCAGGGCTGTATTCAGGATGTATTTTAGGAGGGAAGATCAATTCTGGTAGGGCCCCCATAATATTTTTAAATATGATATATGACCTTCAAATTGCGAATAGTTTTGGATGTGATGAGATCAATATATGATAATTATTCTGAACAAGGTTATTAAAAAGACAAAACACTATCGTACATGTGCAACTCTCGCATGTTAAATTCCAGCATCTTCCCTATCTTTCCTTTTCCATATTAACAACCGTTGACTCTCATGTTGGAGTTACCCTTGTAAGATTAAATGGATGAGTAAGTAAAAGAGTCCATGAAGATACACATTATTACTGAGAAAAAAACCTGGCTAGGAAGTGAATGGGTTGTACAGATTGGTATGCTGACAGACTAAACAAATAAATCAGAGAAATAATGAATAAATGGATTAATAAATGGATTTCTAGAAACAAAATCATGGCTAACATGTTATTTAGCAATTTATGGAAAATGTATGGGACTAATGAACTTAGTTGGCATGCCCAGAATCACTAATCAATTAATCTATCTATTAATTAATCTAATAATAAAATTCCTGAACAACGAAACAATTACCTAAATGAAGACCGAAGAATCCTACGCTTAGGTCCGTTATAGAACCCCTCCCCGCTCCATTTCTGTGCGGCTGTTATACCCTTAGGTTGCTTTTTTACCCCAGGAACAAATAATATTTCGCAACATTCTGAAAATTATCCACATGAATTCTCCTTTTAGATATGCTATATACGTCTAGTTTTACATATGTTGTAATCTTTTCAGTTTTCTAAGTTTCTTTCTTTGTTGGAAAAAATTGATTTTTATGCGATGGGACTCAAAAATGACACATTTAGCAACTCAATTTCACGAGAAATTCTAAAAACGTATCCATTTCCGTTTGGTAATAATATGTTTCGGTTTTGCAATGATAATTTAATGTATTTGTCTATTACGATTTGATAGCCCTACTTCAAAGATTCTCATGCTGGTAAGATAGACACCTATGTATAGCAATGAGGATATCATAGAAAGTTTTTTTCTGAAAATAACATTATTTTTTGTTATTTAGTAAATGAAGTAAATAAAGGAAATAAATATCATAGCTTTCTCTATTAATAATTCAAATTATATTCCTGCATCAAATCTTGTAAATTATTGGGTAAGACGTTTTGGGTCAAAAATGACCCCACGTCTGTACGTAATAGTTGAGAAACAGATTCGAAGGCACCCAAGCAGAGCGCAGATTGCCTTCTCGGGCTGCTGCCCGACCACGTAGCGGGCAGGGCGCCGTGCATCGACCCGGAAACAATGCTGACCCACCGGAAGTGCGATTTATAACCGAATTCTCCGAGTGCCCCTCCCCCATCCCTGATGAACGGGGGAAAGAGCGCAGTGTAGTTGCGGAGTGGGATCTCGTGGGAGCGAATTTTTCTTTTTTTCTTTCGCTGCTTTTGTTTTTACTCCAGCTCTCCGCCCGTACTCCTGCTCCTTCCCATTTTACGCGAATGCGAAAACTGGTGATGCGTTTGGCTGTGGATCTTTTATGATTGATTGTTAGTGACTCCGTGCGGGTCAGCTGATAAGGTCATTAGTCCCGTAATTGTAGTATTTTCCCTCGGATGGTGGAGATCTTCCTCCCGGGACGGCGAGACCCGGCGACGACCTACGGATTTTCCCCAACCAGGTATCTCCCACCAGCGAGGCTGATCTCCAAGGTCCCGACCGGTCTCCCGGCAAGTGTGGTAGTGTAATGCATGTTTGTGTGTATGTGTAAAGGGTGAGGGACATGGAAAAGGAAGGAAAGAGAGATAGCGCACCGTCAATGGCCCGTTTGTTATGGTTCTGCTCCGGCATTAGCCTGGCGTTGATAGGAGAAACCACCGGTCAGATAGCGTCTGAAATTGAGCAAGCTGAGAAAGTAGTGTGAAAAATCCTGCCTCCGTCGAACTCGAACCTAGGACTTCCCGGTCAAAGGCGCTGCTGTGACGTCAGTTGATGCCCTGAGCTACGTCTCCTGGTGCTGGTCTTTTGTGCTTGTTCGCCCATCCCCCTTTTCTTCGTAATGCTCGAAATACTTGAACGTTTATTATCAGAGAAAGAAACAGTTACTCCAAATTTTCCCATGCGTCTTCTAGATGTTCGGTTGTAATTTTTCAATTTATTTTAATTTAAAGGAAAAGCGAGTTGCGAGTTATTGAATTTCACGAGGTGCGCAGGAGAGTTTCTGCCAGAACGCGCAGCAACGCACTGGATGACCTATGAATGTGCGGATCGATGTGGCTCGTGCGGTAGTCGATCGTCTGCCTAATCAGGCGTTTAGATCGGTATGTAATGCTTTTGAAGTGTTATGAACTCATATACGTTAAAATGCTTTGGAAGATGAAATCTGCCATATCAAATACCTTAGTAAATACGAGAAACACAATTTTAGTGTGTCGTTAAATGTGAAAATTTAATGTAGAAGGAGGCAAAGTCCACGGTGATATACATCACAAACAGAAAAGTTTAAAGGACCTGAACACTACATTTAAATTAAAAATATGATTGTGCATATGCGAGTAGTAAATTGAAGGTAAGGTGAGAAGTTCCTTACGTGCTGGACAGCACTGGATTTCAACATGAGCAGCTGTTTCAATGACGAAGGTGCTAGCGAAAAGACGACCCTTCTTTAAAAGCCAAAAGAAGCCTCTCTTTAGAGCAATAAACATTGTGTAATGTGACGTTGAAACATTGTGTATGTTGGGGTGTCGATCGTGGTTGGGGCAGACGAACTGAAGCTCCAACAAGGAGCCTAAAAATGAGCAAAGGCAAAACAACCCTTTGCAGCGGGGTCGTATTTCGTTAATTCACCTCATGTAAATATTTGTGAAGTTCTTCACTCAGCAAATAAATCCAACTGCTTATCCTGATATTTCGTCTCTTAGAAATACTGACGAGTCGCTCTTTATATTATTTTTATCTCTCTTCTTTTATTTTCAAAATCGGGTCGGTTGAAATTAAAACAGTAACTGATACGGTGTGGGTAAATATGAAAATAGAAGGCAGTTTTTTTTCTTCAAGGGTTAACTTTTGGTTGTTTGTTCACGTAAACAAAAAACCTCTTCCTCTATTTCATCTGGTTCTATTCTTGCTCCGTCCCTCTTTCCCTCTTCTCTTTCCTCGCCCATCCCGCTCTCTAATTCTGTGTGCACCTTCCCCGGGCCTTGCCCCGGTCAACTCTCATTCCACAAGCCTTCACTTCTTCCGTTCACTCTCCCTTCACTCCGTGTCTTCACTTTGCGCTCTGTACTCTCAACTTTGACGAGCTCTTCTACGTCTGGTCCAATCCTCGCTCCGGTTACTTTCCACTTTCATCTCGCATTCTTGTTCTACTCATTGCTTTGGTCATACCCCGGCCTAGTCTCTTTCCACGAATTCTTCAGTTCCTCTTCTTCTCTTGGTTCTTCTGCCTTCTCTTGCCCATTCCGCTCGCTACCTCCAATTCCTTCTTCACCTGTTCCTCTGCCCTCGCGTCGTGGCGGCCGCCCCGCGCGGCGCTGCAGTTCCATTAGTGTCTGCGCCGCTCGACAACCGGCGAGCGCCTTCGCCCCGGGCCTCGTTAATCACCGCGGGGGCGGCGCCGGGGGGCGGGGCGCGGCGCGGCGGGGCGGGGCGGGGCGGGGCGGGGAGGGCGGGGCGGCGCCGGGGGCGGAGCGGGGCGGGGCGGGGCAGGGCGGCGCCGCGGGCGGGGCGGGGCGGCGCCGGGGGGCGGGGCGCGGCGGGGCGGGGCGAGGCGGCGCCGGGGGCGGGGCGGCGCCGGGGGCGGGGCGGGGCGGAGTGGAGCGGGGCGGGGCGGGGGCGGGAGGGGCGGGGCGGGGCGGCGATCGGCAGGCGCTCCGTGCATTCCGCTCGCGCAGTTGGCTCGTGGGCCGCTCTCGGAGTGGCGCCTTTCCCTCCAAACAAATCGAGTAACCGGTGGCGCGAAACGGCACGTACTTTCCCGCCCGGATTTGCAAACCAATTTACGCGGAATGTACTCAAATTTCCAAGAAATTGTACTTATCCGCATTCAAAATCTATCTTTAAGGAACACATTTCATAAAGGAAAAAATCTCTATCTTCATAATTGTACTTGTACGAAAACGACTAAAAAATTTGAATTTTGCAATTTTCGAAATATTAGAGTTTTTAACACATGCATCATCCTCTTAAACGTATTTTACACTATGTAACAAACACATTTAATAAAAAAACAATGAAGCAAATTTTTAATGAGAATTTTGAAAATGTCCGGGGAGCTTATCGCAAAGCACTCAATAAAATTAAAATATCGGTTTGAAATTGAAGGAATCACAACTTGAGTCAGATCGATTGGAGAATACCAATTTTTGAGAAATTCGGCTGAACAGTTTACCAGCTAGCGATTTCACAGACGGACACACGTTTTCCCGCCATCAATTTTTCGGTGGTAATGAGTCGCACAATATGAATTCTGACTACACCACGTGATATGTTATTTTTCCCCTAAATATAGCAACAAGATTTCGCCATTTTTTCGTTTCCAGAGCCCTGTAATACGAAGAGTTCTCGTAAGTGTTCTGCCTAAAATTCGCCGTTTTCGCCGTTTCCTCGAACAGCATTATAAAACTTTCTCTCTACTCCGTAGCAAGAAAGTCAAAATCAACGAATAATATGTTTTTACTGGATTGGGCGATTCTTAAATAATAATTGATTAATATCAAATTAATTGATATCGTTAGTAAAATTAATCATTTTTACTTTCTCGTATATACGGAGTAATGTGTTTAGTACGAGAATATAATGCTGCAGCGGAAAGTGCCGATGTTTTGAAAAGAAAAGTAGTTTTGTAGCTTCCCTATTCTGTGAAAAATGTTTCGTGTTCCTAAGGTAGAAATTACTTTTTCTAATACTTATCTTGGTCAAAATCCACATTGTGTGGTTCCTAAATACCGCGTCCGTTCCTATCTATGTCTGTCTATCTCTCCATCCGTCTCTGCGCCAGTTTGTCCATCTGTAAAGCGCCTAATCTATTCGTAGGATTTTTTTTTGCTAAAATGAATATTATCCGATCGACCTGGCCCCCGGCTCCATTCATCAATCTGACATTTAACAAACTTACATTTATGAAAATAAGAGCGTACGAGCTATCGAGCGGCAATTAAGTATCTGATAAGTTTTATTGTTGTCGGTATGGCTGTCGTTTCTATTTGTGGGACGGGACGACAAAAAATCTGATCTCATGAAAACGAACTTCACTTTTGAAAATTAATTATCGGGTATCGCTGTATGAAGTAAACTGATGAATATGCTCATAATTTCACATTTAGAGATTATACATTCCTGAACATTACAGATATTGTAATAATAAACAAGTGTGACCTGACCTAATTATGATTTTGAAAAGTGCTGGAGTATGGTCACCGACTTCTGAATTCCTACTCTGTTTTCTGTTTGTCGTCCTACGTATACTCTTTTTTTAAATTAGTTCCTTTTTTGCTGATACCTCTTAACTTGGATGACTCTTCTTCCAAGATACACTGACATTTTCCTATTCATACTGCCCTACCAATAATAATACGTGACTTTTCACTAAGTTATTGTCACTAGAAGCATTTGTAAACTCTCAATATTTTTTCAACAGTGACTATACACGACCGCCTTTGCCTTCCCTGCATGTGCAGCATCCGCCATCCGCACTCAATCGAGTCTCAAATTCATGTATCAATTACCACCTCAAAAACTATTTCTAACTTCCTTTTGCTTCTGGAAAAAACCTTCCATGTTGCGTGTTGATTGACTCCCTGTTCAAGGTGTATAAATTCCTTCAAAACATTTGACGCCTGTGCGAGACACGAACCTAATATTTTACTAACATATCATTCAACTTCTAACTTATGCTGTACATACTTCAAATAAAGTGTGAATTCGATATATGACAAAATATACAAATTTAAAAAATATCTGTTTATTAAAATTAAAAATAATTTAATTCAACACACCAAAATGTTTCCAATGTATTATATGTTTTAATTACTTTAAACCGGCATCACAAATGTTCTTCCTCTTACTCAACTCCATCTTAGAAATGAAATCAATTGGACTAGCGTACATATGCGAGAACATTTGCATGTTAAATTCCACCATCTTCCCTATCTTTCCTTTTCCATATTAAGAGGAGAAGTTGTTAACGAAAACGTGTTTATTTGTTCAAAAAATTACTAGTGTACTTAAATAATTTAAAATTAAAATAAATAATAATGAAATTGACGTTTGAAAGAAATATTTAATAAAGTTTTGTTCAGTATTATACACAGGTTTTGCGAACAATTCACAACACTTCTTTGAAAACAGCATTTGAAGTAATTAGACAATCTCCCTTGACAGGTAGCTCTTCGCTTTCCTTGATAGTCGCAGAAATATTACAAAGGCTTTTTACTTTCGAGGAAGCTACTTAAAGTTGTCCAAGCGAAAATACAGGATAGGGCAAGCATAACTCTACTCTTTGGAATATTATTTATCTTTTTACCGAACTGAGAGGTAAGAGATTAATCGCATAGAATGTAAGTAATTAGTTTCATTTCACATACAGGTGCAGATTCTCTTGGTTACTGGTTCTGTAGATTCAGTAGATACTGTAGGTTATATCACAAATTTATCTCCAGGAATAAGAATATCATTACTTACATTCGATAAATGAATGGATGCACTATACTCATAAAAAACAGTCTTCATTGGTATAAAGCAAGTATTAATACGTCTAATTGTTACTGCGAGAGTATTTAGGTGTATTTGCATATCTTGAATTAAGGAATATGCAAATAAACCTCATCAGTCGGCGCAAGCCACTGTGTAAATAGAAAACATACTTATACGTTGGAGAAATCTAAGCCTTCTAAGCGTGACGTCACAGACAGATCGCCTCCAGCGCCGTGAAATATAGAATGTCTAATATTATCTCATTCTGTTGATTACGGCATGTCAAACTATTCTTTGAGGTCGAAAACATACTTATACGTTGGCGTCAAAATTTCAAGTTTTAAGGCCCTAGAACGCTTCGTTTAAGAGTTATCTATATAGATTTTGACAATACAGCCGTGTTGTGCGGGTTGCATTTGACGTGAATATTTAGATGCATTTTTTCAACAAATCCGTTATATTTTTAGAGTCAAAGTTCAACTCGTCACGTCTTCGTGAAGTTCTCTTTCTTTAGAGACCTCATCTATCAAGATTGGTTGTGTGTGAATTCCGTAAAAGGCATGTATACTACTGAAATAATATAGGATACGATGTATTGAGTGGATGTATCCTCTTGTAGTAATACGAAATACATTATTGATACCTGGATTCATACCGTTTGTTGCTTTGTAAGTGCAATCCCATCGCACGGTTTTCTTTCCAGAGCTCTATAGGCTTCCTCCCTTTGTCGCTCAACGGAGCCTTCCGTCAGCAACCCGCCCTCCCCCAGCTCCCCCGCCCTCGTCGCCTGCGCAGGGTGTCCGGCTGAGGTCATCCTGGCGGTCCTCGGAGAAGAGGGAGAGGTCCTCGGAGAAGCCCCGCAGGCCTCGCCTTTCGATCTAGCGCCGGGGAACTTCGCCGCGCTCTTCCGTCGAAGCGTCTTTGGCCCCCCTCCGCCGCCGCGCCTTCAGGGGCGCCAAGCATTCAAATCAGGTCTTTTTGGGCCAGGCAATGCGTCGCTATTGCAATGTATTACACGTCACATGCTCTGGTCACTTGATTGTTAATCACGTTTTACGCTACGCTCTGCAAAAATTTCAGTAGACGAAAGACTTTCTCGCGAGTGAGGTTCCGTCTATCTCCTCGTCTCTTTCTGTCTCTGTCTCTCTGTGACTCTCTCTGTTGACACATTGCCGGCCAAATTACTTCGAATTTGGCGCCTTGGCTTCTGTAACAGGGCGTTTGATGTTCTTTGAAGGCTTTCAAAGGAAAAGACCATGCATTTTAAACTTGGCGCCTTCGAGATAGTCTTAATTTTCTCCAGAAAACCGCGAGAATTTCTTCTCTGGGGTTCCAAACATTCATTTCTTCGTGCAAGCTCCTTGAATTCGATTTCAACTTGTCTTATTAGTGCGGAGCGCCACCGAAAGATCGCACCAGCTCCCGGGGAAAGATTCTCCACTCCCGCGCGAAAATTAGGCGAGGACGAAATGCTGAGAATTTCTATATCAGACGGCTGATCGCCTTGTCACGACAAGGAGTGCGGAAAGCTTCATAAAAAGAGTTTTGGAAAGTCTTCAAGGTTCTACCCAGAGTGTGCCAGGAAATGTATGTAATATAAAAACGTAGCTAAAGGCACGGAATTCGTAAGGAAGGACAGTTTTCTTGGGCAGAGGTAACTGTGACAATTTCAATACTCTTTGTTTTCTTTCGCCACGTAACAATACTTGTAAATTGTGTGTCATTTATTTTCCAGAACATTCTTGTCTGACGAAAGCACTACTGCGATAGAAGAAGCGATGTTCCATTGTCATTTTAATTTTCATCAATAATGCTATGCTCTCCCAGCCTCATTCAGCTATTTTCGCAGCGTCAACACTCTCTTACTCTGTTTATGTTTGTTTCTCTCTCTGCGTCTTTGTCTTCCTCTGTCTCTCCCTGAATCTGTCTCTCTTGGGAGAAATTTTACAATCGCGGGGTTAGTATACACAATGAGGACGTCTTAATAATCGTACAGTGTGCAACGGGTTGCGAAGAGACCGCCGTTGTGTAAAGCGCCCTGATCAAGGAGGGTTTGAGTCTACATAAAATCATCAACGCGTGTCTATGTGTGCAGGCATATGCATATTCCCACCATACAATGCCTATATCCTTTCCGGAAGTGCAAGCAATAAGTTGACAAAGTTTTAACACAATCGGTGAACGTTACGGCAGCGCATTAAGTATGAAACAACAAACAATCATTTTCTTTTTTAAATAAGATTTCTACCATCCAAATGTGCCAAAATACGGAATACGCTAATGTGCAAACTTGAAAGAGGATGTTACGATTTAATTCTCGAACTATACTGGATATTGATAAATGTTTTTTTTAATTTGCTTTATTTAAGGACGCATTAACTCTAAGGCTTTAGCTACCACAATGAATAGTAACAGAATACAATAAAAATACTAATAACATGAAAAAAAAATAATTTTCTTCTACAAACTTCAGAACACGATCTGCAACCTTCTCCATCGCTTTCTTGACTCCATTGCAGACATTCGTTGCAATTGAACTATCTTGTGAGGTATTTTTTCGCGAAGTGATTCCTTGCTAGGTGTGTGTTTCCTATAAACACTTCTATTAAGAACCTTGATCTCAATACATAGAAATGCTTATCAGATCTGAGTATTCACTTCCAAATATGTTGTTAATGAATGTACTTCTCTAAATTCATTCAAACTAAAAATATCTTGCTCTGGTTGTACGACTGTTTTGCTTTTTCTTTCTTTGCATTTTTTTCTTGACGTTTTTCAGGGACTTTGCATTTCTGAAGAAAATTGAGATTTTGAAGTCTTCTTCCCTCAACGTCTATCTGGTTTCCGCAGTTTTATTCTTCGATTTGTATTGTTTTGATTTATTTTTCTTTAAAATTCATTCGTTTGTTCTTTTTTGTTATCTCTGGAATTATTTGTTTCTCATGTTCTTCAATTAGATAAAATAAAAATGTTTCTTCTATTCTTCTGGCATTTTAATTTCAATAGTTTTATTGATAATATTATCTTTTAACTATCGAAGTGTTGGTTTCATGTAGTTTCCTTTATAATTATAATTTATGCAGAAAGACTCTCAGACGGTGCGTGGTAAATGAACTCGCAGGGGTGATTTTATTCTATTTATTGCTACACCTCGACTGAATATTCTCGCTTTGATTATTTTTGTAGTTGAATAGTAAATTTTTTATGAGTATTACTCTTTCTACATTATATCTTTTAAAGATGTTACACCTGGAGTATATTATTTAATTAATATTAATAGATTAATTTTTTCAGCCTAAATTCATTGACATTCCATTGTAAATGCTTTCAACCATTGTTAATTAATATTTATTTGTTAATTAAGTTATTTTAATATGCATTTTTAGAGTTCTCTGAATTATTGCTTTCAAATACGGAACGTTCGCCGAAAATGGGCAGGCATCATATTTTTTAACCGTTCGTTATAACATACGAGGAAAAAATTTAATGAAAAAAATTTTTATTTTTAAGGAAATATTTTACTTAAAAATTGCCAAAATTTCAAATGCAAATTACGAGAAATATTCTTACCTTTCCAAAAATTTGAATCTTTTTTAAAATGAGATATTTTCTAACAGCAATTTTTTCTTCAAACAAAATCTATCTTCAATTTGGTAGGTTTGAGATCTTTTTTTCAAAAAAACGGGAAGTTTGTCAACAATGGAACAAGAACCGTAGTTTTTACCGCCCTTTAATACAAACGAAGAGAATGTTTAAAGAAAAGTTTTGTGACGTTTTAGAGAAAAGATGTTTAAAAAATTAAAACTTGCCTCTATTTAGCACAAAATTACACGAAAAGTATAAAAGAAGAAAAATAAGAAAAAGAAGAAGGTTTAATTTTAAAAATCTGTGTCAAATGAAAAAATTTTCAAAATGTTTTCAAGGATTCATGTGAAATAGCCTGAAAAGGCAAACTCTCCGTTTAAAAGTCCCAATGCGTCAAGTTCGTTCAGATCGATTGAATATCAATTTTGGAGAAAATTGGCTGAACGGTTAAGGTGCCACGCTAGTGGGAGATACCTGTTTGGGGAAATACCTCGCAAGCCGACGGTAGGTCGGCGCTGAATGGCGCCATCCAGCGGGAAAAGACCACCACCACCTTCCGCAATAAAAAGCATGCACTACACTTAGGGGAGTACTGGCGTTAGCAGTTGAGGCGCCCGGAATCAGCAATGAGTCTAAGACCTCCTAATCAGTTGCAGGTGGATCAGAGGTGGCCTTGAACTATCGCAGCCCCTTTAAGAGCTTAAGAGTTAAAGACGCCAAACATTTGAAAGCGCCGGTGCGCAGGGCGCCCACTTTAAGCAGCGGAAGTTCTATCGGGGCGGCGCCGCCCCAGGCGGAAACCTCGGCCTCCCAAGGAAGAAGGGGCAGGGGGCAGGGGGCGCAAGGAGTGTGCGACACCCCGAGGGGGAGTCCAAGGCTGGTCGGATAAAACGGTGTTGGGGCGGTGCTGAGGTGCAGGCGGAGTGGGCTGCCGGGCGGGAGGGGGCGGTGAGGGTGGATGCGGTCCGATGGTAGCGATGACGCGGGCATGGGGGGTTTGTGAGCGTGGCGATGGAGGATGCCGTAGCCAGGAAGAGGCGCGAAAACTCGGCGGTGGTCGAAGGCGCCAGGCGGGAAGGGAGCAGAGAGGCGGAGCGGGGGCTGAGGGTTGGGGCGGTGAGGGCGATGTGGCGTGGGTAGTGGGGGGAGGGGGTCGAGGAGGGGGAGCGTTGCCTGCGCTGCCTTCCCCTCGGGAGCCCCAGGCGCGGGAGCGGGGGCGGGGCCGGGCGGGGCGGAGGGGGCGGAGCCACCCAAAGTGGAAATGCTCAAGTGCACCGAAGGCCCAGGGAGGAATTGGGCGGCGCGTGGGTGCACAGGGAAGACGCAGAGGTTCCACCTTGTATTTATATTTTCAACTTTTCGCTTTTCCTCCATCTACCTTGGTATTGAAATTTTTTCAACAATATGGTCTCCAATATTTGGCCGTCAAACCCGTTTTTGATGTTCTTATGAACTGTAACTCTGCACATACGTCATGGAACGGTCCATTACCGCTATTTAAAGATGGGTAAGGATGGTGCAGGTGGCAAGAATATAAAAATAATTTTTCACCCCAAAATAAGGACGGATGGGTGTTTGTTTGCATACATGGATGGTTGGATGCATCAAGCGTAACTGACAGATTAAACGCTTTTGCACCAAGATTACTTACGCCATTTTAGAGAATATTCAAATATTTTAATTCTTGTGTGTACTTCACATTAAGGCACACATTTTGTAACATTTTCAAAATTTCTGGAAATGAATGCAAAATTTAAAAAAAAATGTATTCTCGTATAGAGAAAAGTACATTTATAAATATAGAGCAGTTAACATTTTCATTAAAACCTCTGAAATATTGAAAATTCCAAAAGTTTTACATCTCCAATATTAAAACCAGATTTTGTTTTTGATTAATAATAATACTGAAAGGAGGAAAAGGTTTCTTACGCCGCACTTACTTTTTACTTTCCCGTATACATACGTAGTATTTTAGGAATAATATACGTAGTATAGGGAATGTTATGTAATGCTGCAGGAAATCCATTTTCAGATTTCAAAGGAAATACACGTTTTAGGGTCTCCTGACACCGAAAAACTGTTGTTTTTTCTGAATGTCCGTCTGCCCGTACGTCTGGTGTCAGGGAACTCTACCAGCGCCTAAACCATACGTAGGATGTTTTCCAAATTGAATTGTTTTCCAAATTTCCCTGTTCATAGGCTCGAGTTGAAACTTCGAGATTTTGAAAAACATTCATAAAATTTTGGTGGTACCTCTCGACAGTTTCAAAATTTTATCAAAAACGGCTCCAAGTGTTTTCTTTAAATTCCTTGTAAGAATAGAGTAACATTCGGTTATAAAACTAGCATAAGTTTCACCGTTTGCTCTTGATTTTCGAAAATTTCGAAAGTATGATTTTTATTCGGCGTCTTCCTACAACTACAAACTTAAACATAGAGATTTTTCTTTCAAATGAAATTTATTCTCGATAGTAAGTTCTGTCATTGAGGTCATGTACATTTTTTTTGGACTTTTAGTTAGCTTCGCGCAATATTGCGTGAAATATGTGCAATTTTAAAAGATTACAGAAACAAGATTTTCTCAAAAACATCTCAATTTTTTTCTTTCAAATTTTAGTAGAGATAGTGCTAAATGTACTCTATAAGATGGCATAAACGCCATATTGCTCGATTATTTTAATTTTTCAAAAATTACAAAAATGTATTTTTTACTTGTCTCTCATGTCGTTAATATTTACATTAGCGGTAATTTGTTCACATATCCACATACATTTATGGCAATATGTGCTTGAAAAAATGTCAGATAATGTGTGTCGAAAACTCAACCATTTTCTGAAAACTAGCTCAAAGTTTCGCATTTTCAGAAACGCTCAAACGCCATTTTCTCAGAACCGGCTCCAAATTTTTTCTTCAAACTTTTGTAAAGGAGAGTGCTAATTGCACTCTTTAATATGACGTTAAGTTCATTTCGGTGTATTTTTTTTAATTATGCAAATTTATTTTTTGAAAGATGCCTCACGCTGTTCATATACACAATTCCAGGAATTTATGAATACGATTGTATTTGTGAGTTAGTGTACTTCAAACGACTTTAAGTGAAGTTTTCGAAAACCAAATATTTTCTGTGAAAAAGAACTTCCAATTTCAATTTAGAGTAACTCTTGAACACCATTTTCTTAAAAACAGCTCCAAACTTTCGAAAGAAAATTGCCATTTAGGGTGAGATTTTACTGTTCTTTAATATTCTTAAAATAATATTTCCGTTCTACTATTAGGAAACAGAAAAAATAAGAATATTTAAAAATATGTATTTTGAGTGGCGATAGATGAAAGTTGGCAAGAGTATGTGGCACGTTCGTGCAGCTACACCAAAGGAAACAGAAAACTAATACGGAAAAGTCTGTGCCATTCCGTAGCACCACTTTGTTCAGAGATTACATAATAAATATACTGAACTTCGAATGCAAACCTGACAAACTATTTTTATAATTTTTAATAGAGCTTTGTTCATTACTATTGCTGCTGATGTGCTTCTTGCATTGTGTAATCATTAGTTCACGCCTGACAAAATTTTTTCAGTTACAAGTTTTACATTTTTTACGAAAAGGTATTTTACAATTTTGCTATTCATGCGAATATTAGTGTTTTTAGAGATCTGGCTGAAGCCATGCTCCTTAAAAATAAAGAACTACATTATTCAATATCATAAGTGATATATTGTATCAGTATCATTTCGCAGATAGAAATGGGATTTCTTTTTCTCAAGATAATGAAGATGAGTATCACTAATAGCAAACAGCCACGGCCTTTGAACATTTACGACATAAGAAATGAAAAGACAATCGTGTTACCTGTGAATAATGGAATACAAATGTGCAAAGGCACATTGAGGAACAGAGAATAGCCAATCGATCTTTTAAAAAAATACTGAGAACCCTCGTTAAAGAGAGTAATAGACGTAAGAACACCTCCAATGTGTTCCTACTCCAGAATTCGCCGTCGGATTGCAATGCAATGAGACCGCGGGCGGGGGGGGGACAAACTTGGAAGCAGCGACCGACTCGGCGAAACGAAGCGCGCCGAGGGCGAGGGCGAGGGGCGAGTGGCGCGGGCGATTGCGTTGTTATCGCACCGAAGCTCCTGTGCCGCCGACAGCCGCCGGTCGGATCGAGGCGTAGAGGTGCGCGCGAGCACCTCTCGAAGGAACTTCGGCAAGGAAGGGGAAATGTAGGGGAAGTAGAAGGGGAGGGAAGGGCAAGCGAAGCAGCAAAGAGCCCCGAGAGATGCAAAGGAGGGGCGAGGCTCCGCAGGCGAAAGACTGCTGAGGCCGGAGCCGAACTCGCTCTGGAATGAGAATCACTAGAGGGCTGTCGAGGCTTTCGAACGCAGATGGTAAAGTTCTCACAAGCACGGATTAAAAGGGAAGACAAACAAAAAGAGACATAGATGGAGACAGATAGATAGAGCCTGAGGGACAGCGAGGCGGAGGGACAGCGAGGCGGAGGGACAGCGAGGCGGAGGGACAGCAAGGCGGAGGGACAGCGAGGCGGAGGGACAGCGAGGCGGAGGGACAGCGAGGCGGAGAGACAGCGAGGCGGAGAGACAGCGAGGCGGAGGGACAGCGAGGCGGAGGGACAGCGAGGCGGAGAGACAGCGAGGCGGAGGGACAGCGAGGCGGAGGGACAGCGAGGCGGAGGGACAGCAAGGCGGAGGGACAGCGAGGCGGAGGGACAGCGAGGCGGAGGGACAGCGAGGCGGAGGGACAGCGAATGGTTAATGTATCAATTATTTTGGACATTAGTGAGTGTAGTTCATGTTATAATCGGATGTGACTGGGTTCCACTACCGCTGTATGTAGAGATACGACCTGCCCGTCGATTTGCGGATTTCTCCAACCAGGTACTTCCCACCAGCGGGACACCACCCTAGTCAGAACAGGCTCTGAGCTCCCGACATGTGTGATAGCGTCATTCACGCAGGTGTGTAAGAAGAGAAGAGGTGTCAGGGTTGAAGAAGGAAAGATCGCGCGCACGTCATTTCCCGCTTGTTAAGGCCGCTCCACATCAGTCCGTGAACGCGATCTGAGATCTCAGGCAGGCGCTCACCACGCGACGGGAACGGAACGGGAAGCCTCTCGACCAATGAAAGTGCAGCGAATGGCGGCGGAGCTTTTCACCTGCAGACTCCGGTCTGCAACAGAATTGAAGAAGTGCGATGTTGCGATGGTGAGGTTAGAGCGTGAGTTTGCAAGGTTATGGTTTGGGGCGGGTTTTATATTCATAGTCGTGTTGTTTTAGTTCTTTTTAGTAACTGTTACTTAATTATTTTTCTATTCATATTAATACTTTGTATATTGGTATTATTTGCTTTTTGATAAAATTTTAGTTAATTGTATTTACCGCACGTTTGTAGCAGATTTTGCATCTTTTCATTATATTTTGTCTACTTAATATTTTTTCTTTTAAGTATTTATTATCCATAACAGGACACGCAAACCCCACATGCATATGGCCAATCAAAGAGTGAAGAGAAGCGTAACTAGAAGTGCATTGGTTTTGGGTGGAAACAACAAGAAAAAGTACCGCTCACATGAGCTTACTGCGCGAATTCTCCTCCACACAATGACTGAGGTCAACCCAGGTGTGCTAAATCCGCCCCCGAAGACGCTCTCGCATCCTAGGACTTCCGAGCAAACGATGCTAACGAGGTAGGAAGAAGGAGTTCGCTCTGGAGAGAGGAATCCCAGAAGGTTGTCAAGTCTCTCGAACACTCGCGCTAAAGTCCTCACGAAAGTCCGGGCGAAGGAAGGAGTAAAAACGTAATAGAAATGAACAACAAAAAAGGCGGAAGCCGGTCCGGATGGCCGAGATTGGTAAGGCAGTAGTGCCGTAGCGATCTCGGAACGAAGGGTCGGGTTCGAGTCCCGCCTCGGGCACGGTTGTATTTTGTTCGTCCTTGCACACCCCTAACATTATCATATCGTGTCATCCTCATAGTTACCATACCGTTACATGCAATAGTGGTCGCTAATGACCTAGTTGTTGATGCGAACTTAAATAACAAATTTTAAAAGGGGGAAATTTGTCGCTGTTAAATAGGTCCCATACATGCTGTATCAATGCTGGCAAAGATTGAAGAGGACGTTGAAGAATTTCGGGAGGTCGAGGAAGAGCAAAGGAGCGTATGGAAAGGAGAGACGACGGGGCTGCAAAGTGAGGCCAAAAGGAAGTTTTTTGTCAAGAACCCGGATGCGGAGGGGAAGACTTTAGATCGCAGATGGCTGAGGTTTTATGAAAGTTGGGCCGAGGGGTAAAAAGAGGAAGTGGTCGGGAAAGTAAAGGAGCTGTTTGAGAGAAGGAAGACGCTTTAGGAAATGGCAGATAAGCCAGACGTACAAGAATAAAATTAAGGAAACTTCACAAAATCACAGAAAGAAAGAGAGACTGCTCCGAATGCAAAGCGAGGAAGGCGGAAGGGGAATGACTGCTGGGGGACAAGAAAGAAAGTAGTTTTGAGGCTTTCGAACACAGATGGAAATCAAAGAGGTGGTAACAATAGAGTGCAATGAAAAAGGATAGTTGTGAGGCAAAAGAAGGAAATCCGAGATAGTGGCGAAGGGAAGATTGTAAGGGGAGGGCGAAAGAGATACCACAATGATGAAATAATAGTAAGATGTACCAATTATACTTTGCATTTAAAATATACGATTTACGTTTCCAACTTTTGGTTCACAAGCAAATCCTATGAGTTTGATTATTGGTGAGATGATTTAGAGCATAGAAAGGAGAATTGCGAAATTCTAGCCGCAAATTCTTGCAAGTTTTAAGGAACGAGACTGAAGCGTTGAATCATTATTGATTTTTCGCGAATCGTTCTTGAAATCATATCACAAAATGCCGACAGAGAGCCGGAATCTATAACGGAAATAATTTATGAATTTTCAGCCGGTACTGACAGGATAGACAATTTTAATGGCATAACAAATAATTAACCATACAGGTATAAACGCTTAAACATTTACAGAATGTAAGCATAAACAGATGTGAATTAATTGACTGCAACAGTTGTTTACTGACGGAACTGCCTACAGCACTGATCAGATAGACTGCAGACATCTTGTGATGTCGACTGAAGGCACATTTACGTACAATACTCGTAGATTCTTTCATAGATACTACGCTGATTGCTGATTGATTTTGTATCCATTATTGACAAATTTGGAAGATTTACTTACACTGATTCAACGTTGTATGATTAATATTTAAACTATTCGCGTAGCCAGGCTTTGCGAAATGTCGTAGTTGAATGTATTCGTGTGCTCTGCGACTATTAAAATGGAACCAAAATTGTAGTGAATTTTATCAGTTGTAGACAGTAATATTTAATTCTTGTTAATTTAATGCAATGAAAAGTCAAAAAAGACATCACTAATGATACTGACTAATTAAAAATCATTTTCAAAATCCATTTAGTGTAAATGTTATGTAGAGTATACTAATTCTGTGAATAAAGAGTAGTTACTCGTTACACACACTAGCAGAATTCACTTATATATTCATTTTACGATTTTTATATTTATCACACACTCGAACTATTATCCCATTTGTTTTATTCTATGTATCATTCTTTCTTTTTGTACTGATGTAGCCACAATACTTCTGACAATACTGCTATTCTGCGAACTATTGCTAATTTAGTATTTTATAACATTGTAAAAATATCATTGCATTTATTTATTAGTTTAAGTACGAAATGTATTTCCAATTCTCGTTGTTTAAAATAGTTAAAAAGCCGTGGTTTTTTCGATCAACACCAGACGAATGCCGGAGCTTCACCCTAACAAATGCGCCACTGACCGCGCTCCACTGGCCACAGTCCTACCCTCACTCCATACTAAACCCACTGCACTGCACTCCTACCGTATCGTATTTCTCACGGTATGTATGATAGAGTCGGGAGCTTGGAGCTTGTTCCGGCTGCGGTAGTGCCTCGCTGATGGGAGTTGCCTGCATAGTGAAAGCCCATAAACCGACGTGCGCGGGTTGGAGCCGAACCTCATCACACATCGGGGAAAGAACACCACCAGCTCTTGTTTTAACAACATACACTACACTTAATGCAATAGTGACTAAAGCAGTTGATGTGCAAAAAAACACCAACCAATCTAATTGTTACATGTTAATGTCAAATTTGAGCGAGGTGGTTCAATCAGAATAGGTGTATGTCATGTTAACATTTACCGTGAACGACAAAAATGGTCATGATTGATCCTGACAACCGAAGTCGCATCTCTGGAAATCGACGCAATCGCAAAGGCATTCTATCTCGCAAGGAGCTACATTCTATCTCACAAAAGTCTGCCATGTCACAAAATGAGTACTTCAAAGTTGGTTCTATTGTACCGAATATCATTTGCTCACCTAAAAGTCTCTCTCTAGAATGTGTCTTGGTTTGGAGTTCAGATAAAACTGCCATAAGGTGCCATGTTGTACATTTCTGCTTGTGTCATGTGGAGACCCTGCAAAGTGTGTTGTCGCATTCAATAACACGCATTCAGAAGTGGAATTTTCCATTTCCGCATAAATGGCGCGAAACCTTTTGTGCTTCTTTCTGGTTCTTCGGCGTCGGCTTTTGCTTGAGGTCACAAGCCACGTTGCTTCTGAGAGTCCCAGAAAGAGTCTGCGTACGCTATTTTGTTAGGTGCATAAACTCTGTTACTCTGAGTATAAAATATGATTTATCCTAGATGTGTTGTACTTGTAAGTTTGACACGTATCCCACCTACTAAGCTTACAAGGAAAGTGGAAAGTAAAAATATAACTTCACAGAATAAATAAAACTTTCATTTAGTTAGTTAAATAATTAATTAAATTTAAAATATAATGTCTTCGCCAATTTCCTCCGACCTAATTATTCAATAAAACTGAAACAATTTACATTTTAGCGAAAAACTTGATTATCCATTAAAAGTGTGTTAGCACAGTATATACATTAGGAAACATCAAACGTTGGATCATTTTCTTAATATGACGAAACAAAATGATATTTCTTTGCGCAGTTTTGTTTACTTATAAGTATTTTTGTCGCTTGTTCTCATCGTCTCAAATGTGATGTGAAGTAGGTATATTTTGTTCTGCAATTCTCTTCATTGTACAACTTGCTTCAACTCACTTTCGAAGATTCCAATGCAACTCTTTTGTCAAGAAAGGATTCTCTCTTGCAGTAGATCATGCAACGATGTATCGTCTTCTTCAAACGTTCTTCCTTCAAAGTATAGGTAAATTGATACCGAAACTATGTTTCAACATACTGTAAGATATTCTAAACTTTTACTCTCACCTTTCTATCGGAGAAATGTGCGTTGCTGAACTCCGCCGCCCTCTTTCTCTCTCGCTCGCTCCCTCCCTCCCCCCCCGCTCTCGCTCTCTCGCCCTTGCTCTCGCTCCTCACTCTCACTCGCGCACGCTCTTCTCTCTCTCCCTCGCTCCCTCTCGCTCTCTTTCGCTGTCGTTCGATCTGTCTATCGCTCTCGCTCTCTCACTGTCTCTCGCATTCTCGTTCTGTCGTTCTTGCTACATAATTAAAGTCATTAAATGTAATCCTTCAATCAAAATAGATTGAATCCTTGGATATTCAATTTTTCTTATCGACTTAAAGTTATAATTTCTCAATTATTCATGAAATAATTCATTGGCAAAGTGCAAAGTGCGTAGTATGTGAAGAGCGTGCAGAGAGGTGTGCTAGTGGGTCGCGAAGAGGCTTCGCCCGGAGAGGCCACGTGTGGGGGCAGAGCGCAAGGGCGGGGCGCGCGCCTCAAAGCGTCTGCGGCGCTCCTCGGGCGAGGCCACCGGCGCGACCACAATGCGCCCGCACACAGTGGCCGGCGGGCGCGGGCGCGGGCGCGGGCGCGGGCGAGGGCGAGGGCGAGGGCGAGGGCGTGGGCGCGGGCGCGGGGGCGTTCTGCGCTTTGGCAACGACGCACTGACGTGTGGGGGTGAGATCTAAGGGAGTCCTGTTGCGCAGCCCTCGCCGCGCCACCTTTGCACCTGCGTTGGCGGGTTCAAATGTCTCCCCATCAATGAGGATCCCGTGGCAGACAAAAGAGGTCAAAGCCAATTTTCTAGAGGCTCTCCCGTGATTTTGTTTACAGTTAAGGTTCAAGGGGAACTGGAACAGTGGTAAAATGCCTATAATACATACGAGTGTTACTGGCTCAGATGTTTTTCTAACAACTATCCTACTATTCAAAAATCTCAATGAATTGAGAATGCTGCTAAAAAGGTTGTTTTTATTTCATTTTTTACTGGATCAACTTTTTTTAAACTTAATGAGCAATTTTTATAAGAATATTTATTGTGTGTAAAAAATGTATTGAATAAACATTTTTTCTCTAATAAATGGAGATTTTAAACAAATTGACTCCACCTCTACATGTTAGAAAAATGATTCATGAACTGAAAATAGATCAGGAATACCCAATTTCCAACATAACTACCTGAAGAGGTGGCTCTAACTCCAGTTCCTGTGACCGGAAGGTTCTAGGTTCGAGTCCCGACAGTGATAGGATTTTCGATACTAGCTAGAAAGCTACATGCAATTCTGTCGCTGTCTGAAGGACAGTTCTAGCTGCAGGCTGGTCTGATCGGTAGTTTTCCGTGGTTTCTCCGATCAATACCAGGCGAATGCCGGAGCAGTACCCTAACAAACAGGCCACGGACCTCGCGGATCTTTCCTTCCTCTTCATTGTCCAATCCTCACCACTTACGCACACCTACACTAACCACACATGCTGGGAGACCGGTCGGGAGTTGGAGGTTGTGGTGAGAGATAATGGAGCTGGGGCACTGTGCCGCTGGTAGAGGAAAATTCCGATCGGTCGGTGCCATGGCGGATCTCGCCATTAAGCAGGGGAAAACCACGGACACCTCTCGAATAGAAACATTCACAACACTTACGAGACTAATGACCTTGGTAGTTGACTCGCTCTGAGTTAGTGACAACTACCCAACCAATCAGTCGCTTCGGGATAAAAAGGCGGCGGCGATGGTGTGACGGTTAGCGTACCGGACTGTTATACCCAAGCTCGCGGGTTAAAACCCGATCGAAGCCGTGGATTTTTAGGGCGACAAAATCCTTCGTACGCCTTCCTTCGGAGGGGAAGTAAAGCCGGCTGTCCCATGTTCGTAGATTTACTTGCATGTAAAAGATCCTCAAGCCTAAATGACGCCTCTGAGCTAAATTCTAAATCGCCTGTTTCTCGCCCAAGAAATACCTCTTTCCTCTGCTAGTTGGTGAAAGGAGCGTAGCGAAATTTGCGTGGTCAGACGGAAGAGCGGGCCTGATGGCCTGTCTCGCCACGTAAAATAAGGCCAATTCAATTCAATTCAATTCAAAAAAGAACTTCCCCTTGATGTGTGTCGGCGGCGCGGGCGCAGGTGCAGGTGGCGGTGGGCGAGCGCGTCAAGGCCTACTGGTGCGTGCCCGACGACTCCACCCCGCTGCTGTGGCGCTCGCACGAGGTGTACATGCTGCTGCTCATCCTGGTGGTGCCGGCCGGCATCATGGGGCTGGCGTACAGCGCCATCTGCTGGGAGGTGTGGCGCGTGGTCAAGCGCCGCTACCACATGACGTCGGGCCGCACGTGAGTACCTACCTGCTCCTAGCGACAAAATCCCGTGCGATTATTTGTTTTATTTATCGCGGTGATTCCACGGGTGCTTTGGAAATTGTCGATAAATCCTCCACTCGCGCACCGAGGAAGGGATTTTTTATGAGAATTTTCAGAGCACGAGTGATGTTTAATAGGACTACTCCACGAGTAAAATTATGTCCAACACAGTTCCAAAATGCGCCAAATATTGAAGATAACTGAAAACTATGTTAAAATCGAAGAAGTTATCTTGCAGTACCTATGCGGTTTATTGGACATCGACACAGTGATCAATGTATACCGGCTCTTAAAGTAGATGAGTCGCAGTTTATAATTGGCCAATAGAAAGAAGCAGTAACAAAAATCGGGTAGAAAAAGCAATCAACTCATTGAGTTAGGCCGTCTTGATTGGGGCAGTTTGTATGAATAGTTGGACACTGTTGGTTTTAATTCTGTGCGTGTAATAGTCTCGTAAATGCGTGTAATTTCTTGGTTTTCTTGTCATTGCGGTGCTAACTTGATGTGACGTTAGCTAAATATTTAATAACTGAGTCACATGAAGGGCGATCCTTTCTTTTACGTAACAAATTAAAAACAAAAAACGACAAATTTTGAGATTGATTTCAATATTGTTTTAAAACTGCTCTAGTGTAACGTTACGTCTCTGTCATTGTCATTGGATGGCAGGGGGACACGGGCTTCCAATCTCCACGGCGGAGGACCGACGTAGGTAGCTCAGGGCAGCAACTGACGTCGCTGCAGTCCTCTGAGCGGGAGGTCCCAGGATTTTCGACACTAGATTGTCAGCTAGGTCGAATTCAGTCGCTGGCTGGAGGAGAATTCTAGCGGCCGGCTGTTCTGACCGGTAGTTTTCCGTGGTTTCTCCGATCTACACCAGGCGCATAACGGAGCAATACACAAACAAATGGGCCACGGACCACGCGCTATCATTCCTTCCCCGACCTTGTCCTACCCCCACACCCCTGTGTAGTGTAGAGCTTGTCCCGCTGGGGCGGTGCTCTGCTGCTGGGAGATACCTGCTTTGGGGAAAATCCCGCGAGCCACCACTCGCGACAAAATATGCACTACACCTACGTGCGTCACAGTAATTTAGCAGTTGACGTGTGTAGGACGTTCATTCACATCCAGAATATGCTCTCGTGAATGAATTTGCGAAATTTATCTTTCTTTTCGTAAAAATATATTTTAACTTCGTCGTGTACGTCACATATAGTATGACTCCATATGTGACACTTACGGAACCAATAACTTTAGTAGTTGACGCTCTCGAAATCCCTAATCACTCTATCAATGGCGAAGGATTAATATTAGAAAGCAAACCAAGAGACAAATATCCAAGACAATGGTAGAAACTTGTGTTACGTATGAATCAGAAATTTGGGTTAAAAAGGAAGCAATAAACTCTCTTTTAAATGCTATGGAAATTAAGTTTCGAAGACGATATTGTCAATATACCCTGTTTGATAGAGTAACTAACGAAGAGATTACAAGATAATGCAGATAACGAGTCAAGAGATCGAAAATGTAGAATTCAAACAATTCTAATGGAATGGCCAACTTATGAGAATACTCAAGAATACTAAAAATAGTCTTTGATTGATCCCTTTCGAAAGAAGGAAAGGAGGAAGGCCGAGGAAATCTTGGAAGTCAGTCATCGAATGAAGAACGGAAGTATAGAAGAAGATCCTTGGCAAAATAAAAAGCAATGGCGTGTAGAGTTCGAGAAACGTTCACTAGAACTTCAAAAATATCGCTTAATAATAATAATAATAATAATAATAATAATAATAATAATAATAATAATAATAATAATAAACGAACTGAAATCAACACTACTACAACCGATAATAGAGATATAGAGTACATCACGAACTAAAAAAAATCAGTCATCCTAGACAGTTGACATATTGTGACAAAGTGTTTAAACTCCTAAAAGAGAGTAAGTACTATGAAAATATCTAAAAATAATGTAAAATAGTTTTCATATCTGTATGATCTCTGGTGAAGATATATGTAAATGTTCATAAAATTGTATAAATTCTTGTGTGTGCTAGCACCGAATTTTTACAAAATAACCAATATAAATGTTGAGAAAATAATAATAATAATAGTTTTCCTCGTCCATCAACGTTCTAAAGGGGAGGGCACGTTCTTGAGCCGGTATAATGAAACTGAATTTCTGAACGGACCGAATTCGGGTTTTCGGGTGCAACACTAAAGCCAACCCTTGAAAATCTAATGATGAAATTAAATTAACACGGATGGCGGTCGTGTGTAGCTGAGCAATCAGGTGTTATTTGCGGTCGCGACCATTACGGCACGAGCGTCACAGTAATTTAGCAGTTGACGTGTGTAGGACGTTCATTCACATCCAGAATATGCTCTCGTGGATGAATTTGCGAAATGTAGCTTTCTTTTCGTCAAAATATATTTTAATTTCGTCGTGTACGTCACATATAGTATGACTCCATATGTGACGTCTACATTTGCCGAAGCATCTCATAATGAGATTAATTTGAAAAATTAAGTTCAGTAAACGAGATAAAATAAAACAAATTAATATATTTATAATACACCATGCGATTGAATAGGTAGTTTTTCCGAGTATGAGATAAGTAAAGGATCATTTCACTTATATTTGCGTTTTTCGTAAATTGTGGAAGTTTTGCTTAATAAAGCTGAATACATGCAACTGAATTATCATATAATATTCTAAACTATATATTATAAGCATGTTTCTGCGTGTATTTTTCTCTGGTAAATTCCAGTAATATCCTTTGCTATACGAGTTGCTAAGTTCAGTTCCTTCCAATTCAAGTTTCAAGTTTAAATGCTTATCTGAAGCTTTACCGCATATTGCTGACTATTTATCGTCGACTTCTTTTGTAGGTAAAGAGCAATCATTTTTAGGTTTGCGTACTTTCGACCTCATTTGGATTAAACTCAACCTTCCATTATATTATGTTGACTAGCCATACAGTTAGATTGTGCTTCCATATCGTTGCTACAACACTTTTATTTTAGATGAAAGTTGGAATTTTTCCTATAATGAAATCAAGAATACAATCTTTTTTGTTTTAAATCAGTTCCAATGCATTGTACTTCTCAGAATTATTGAAATACTTCGGAAATGCTACTGAATTTTGAACACGTGATAAGCTATAGCCACTCAAAAGAGTGGCGGATTCGATATGTCAAGAGTTCCCAGATTGAAGAATGCGTTCCTACTCGTCATTGTGAAATCCATATGAACAAGACTTCATGAACGCATTAATTTTACCTACACACAGCAAAGAAATTTCACCGAAGAGCATTAACAGCGCACAAGTCAATAGAAGAAATATCCAATTTTCTTATTGAACTATAAATCTTAATAATAAATTCATTTTTGTAATATTCCATTAATATACATTTTTAAAGCACCACAATTTACCTCGAAATGCACTGAATCAGAGACACAGGAATGAGAATGTGTGGTACAGTGAGGATAAAAAAAGAAAGGAAATCAATACATTATATTTTAAACTCTCTGGCGCCTAATTGACAAAAACAGGATCTGTGGTCGTGTAGTCTCCTGGAATATTTCATTATTTTTCCTTTATCCTCCCAAATCCACGTTTCGAGGTCTTTGATGCGGAACAATTGGTTTTCGGCAACAAAAAATCCGTCCGTCTGTGAACAGCGCTGACGCCTTAAGCGCGCACAGTGTTTTCATCACATCCCGTGTACCCTCATCGATCTTGGTGATGTTGCAGTGTGTTGAGTAGAAAGAATATTATCTGAACTCTTTCTGGCCTAATGAACAAGAGGAAAAGCTATAGAAAACTGGGAAAAAGTTCATATTTACATAATGGAAATTTGAAAAATTCCAAACGTATTGTTTCATGTTTCTCAGTATTTATTCTTGCTTAGTAATGAAATTAGGATACTTACAAATATGAAACCATACAGTTACTATTTATAGTAAATAGAGTGTGAAATATATTTCTGAAAATGTTTAACGCAATTTAAATATTTTATACACACTGAGGTTTGTACAGGTATTTCCTGGTAAAGTATGTCAAAGAACTCTGCTGTCAACCCTAACTTACAAACGTGATGGATCACATCATTACAATCAGTGAAATTTTTTTCATAAGAGATCCATCTGACAGACGACTGTTGCACATTGCGTTTACATTGACCTCATTGCATTCAAAACCTTCTTGAATCTTTTTTAAATCGTTATTTTTAAACATAACTCATAAAAAGCATTACAAACATATGCAGTTAACGCGTCTAAAAATACAAAATAAACAATTAATTATATAATTCCCATCAAAAGTTTCCAAAAAAAGGTGCGAAATGTGTACTTCAAATTTTCTGACCAAGTATAGAAAAGTATGCTTACAAAAATGACGCAGGACTGGTTTTCCTTGAAAACTTTTTCTGAAATGTAATTTCCAGTCTTTTGTACCAGTGCATTCTCTGGCTTCAGAGATGAAGCAGAGATGACATCTGTGAAACGTAAGAGAATAAGTTCCCTTACCAACTCTGCCAAATATTTTAGCAGGTTTGAAAACCTGTGGCGGCTTCGTTAGTATTATAATATTGAGTAACAATTTAGAATAAAGAGAAAATATGTTCGGTTCTAGCTCCACTAGTCATAGAATTGAATATAAATAATGGAATTGTAATTCGCTCGTATATATGCACCTACGCTTTAACAACACCCAACTGCACACACCATATACATATATGTGTTCTCAAATGTTTGCTGGTCCAGGCTTCTGTACGCTGTTAAAGGATACGTACTCTTTCCCATTTGCTTATTATATGGAATAGCAACTCGCATATAAACCTTCACGTCTCCTGCACTGAAAGATTGATTGATTGTTAGTGAGGTTAGCTAGGCGCTTCAACTATTAAGTAAATTAGCTCTGTAATTGTAGTGTATGTTTTTGCTTGGGAGGAGATCTTTCCCCGCTGGAAGGCGAGATCCGACGCCGACCTACCGTCGCCTGACGGGGTTTCCCTAGCCAGGTATCTCCCACCAGCAGGACACTTCCCCAGCCGGGGCAAGCTGTAAGCTCCCGGTCGGTCTCCCGACGAGTCTGGTAGTGAACTGCACACTTTTGGGTAAGTGTGTGTAAGTAGGGGTGAGAAAGAGGAATGAAAGATCGCGTGGCCTGTTTTTTAGGGTATAACATGCTTGGGTGCACTACACCACCAAAGATGTCGAGAAACCAGTTCGGATTTTCTCCCGATTGAGGATATGCCCTCGGGATAAAGGCCAGAAGAGGTAGCTCAGTCCCTCTAACCGGGAGGTTATAGGTTGAGATACGACGTAGCGGAATTTTTCCCCACTAGCTTGTCAATTGGGTCGAGTTCAGTAGTTTTCCGTAGTTTCTCCGATCAACACCAGGCGAATGCCGGAGAAGTACTCTAACAAACGCGCCACAGACCGCGCGCGATCTTTCCTACCTCTTCCTTGCCCTACCCTCACCCTTACTCTTACACTAAGATGCACTACACTACCTAACATTTCGAGAGACCGGTCGGGAGGTTAGAGCTTGTCCCGGCTGGGGCCGTGGCCCGCTGGTGGGAGATACCTGGTTAGGGAAAATCCTGCTAGCCGACGGTAGTTCGGCGCCGAATCTCGCCATCCAACGGGGGAAGATCATCGCCACTTCACGAGGAATGAACATGCACTCCACTTACGGGGCTAATGACATCAGACGTGGACGCGCCCGGATCAAGCAACCAATCGCAGTATCTATTGGTGTGTGACGCTGGGGAAGTCCACGCGAGAGAGGCGTGGCCGTGGCGGGGCCGTGGCGGGGCGTGGAGCCGTTGGAAGAGCGTGTGGGTGTTGCAGGCTGGCGGACGGCCCGCCCGGGCGCCTGAGCGCGCGCTCCGCCGGCCGCGGCGGCCGCCTGCGCGACGCCCTCGGCCCCGCGCCCGTCGAGGAGGACAACAGCACCGTCAAGCAGGTGAGCACGTCCCTCGCACGTCCCTCAACACCCGCAGCTCACCGGCCTTTGCCAACCGCCCACCGCCTCACATCCACCTCCGTTCACCAGGATCCATCCAACATGGTTCAGAGTTGTTGTGAGTGATACATCTGTAACTTGTAAGCGTTTCATAAGCCTAACTTCAGTCCATTTTGAGAATTCGTCTGAAACATTTAACCTGGCCAGAGTAGGGCACGCCGTGTGCTTCGGTCGGGCGCTGCTCGTCGGGCACGTGCGCACGTGGGGGAGGATTTGCAGCGGCGGGGAGCTCTGAGCCGAACCTCCTCGCCCACCGCTCGCCCTCCCCCTCGCCCTCCCCCCTCGCCCCCCTCCCCCTCCCCCCCGCCCCCCCTCGCCCTCCCCCCTCGCCCTCCCCCCCCTCGCCCTCCCCCCTCGCCCCCCCCCCTCGTCCTCCCCCCCTCGCCCTCCCCCCCTCGCCCTCCCCCCTCGCCCTGCGCTGCGTCGCTCGTGCAGCTCTCCTCACGCCACATGCTGTGCGCTTCCGCGAAGCGGCGAGGAGCAACCAAATTGCAATTCAAGGACACGAGATATCCACCGCGCTGCTGCTAGATATTTCATGCACGTAAAATAAAAGATCTTAGAATTTTATCAATGGACTGCAATCCAAACATTTTAGAAATATGTTTATAAAAGTAAATGTTCAATATAGTGTACAAATTGGAAAAATGTGTGTTCTCAATTTCATAAATATATAGATTTACACAAGAAAGTTTATTTTTCGACCAATAAAATCGTATGCTATATCTTTTGATGGCCCCTTTCTTTGTAATATTGAATAGCATACAGAGGTAAAATAAAGTATAACGGTTATTTTGGATAAATGTTGAATTTCTATCGAACTCTAGTACTGTTCAAATTGTTTGAATTTATAATTTTATACTGCCTTTCTGTGCAATCAACTCATCTATTCTGAATCTCTGCCAATGTTTAATTTTTACCTTGTTGAAATCGTCATGGATGTATATACTTTTGTCGTGTGTTAAACATCATTTTACCTTGTCATTTAATGTAACATACGTCCACTGACAAGTGATTACCCGTCAATAGCGTTCTCCTCTTTTCTGTACAATAACAATACACATAAAACAGAAATCATTAGTTAACACTCTCTTTCGCTCTTGCTCGTTTCAAATATTTTTTTCAGTTTTGGCGTCTGGCACGTAGAGCGACGGCGAGCAAGTGAATTCGTAAATACGCTTACTTATTCTCACTGAACTCACTAAAGTGAGGTGGCTCCAGTGCACTTGCAATCTTCATTCAAATGGAATTTTTAAGAACTTTTCAATTTGGCTTGCGTCCAGTTTGCTAAAGCCGTTAAGCGAAAATGACCTCCTGCTGTCTTCTGCAGGATCGGTGGTGCTTTCTTCACATTGCGGAAAGCTGTGTCCTGCCGTAATTATGCTGAGAATGAATATGATAGTGAGATAAGTCAGATAGTTTAGTGTTTTCATTAAAGAGAAAGATGTTGCTTAAAAATCTCTGAAGAAAAGCAAATATGAAAAAACCAATAACAATTTGAGTAGGTTTTAAAACTATTTGGTACTACTTAGTTGAATCAGTGTAAACAGTCCGCACGTAGGAAATAACGTGAGTGCGATTGCATTGAACTTGTAGTAAATCATTGCTTCGAAAGTGAAAATCGCTTCGTAGTGACACTTAACTTTAAACTGCCTGCTTCAATGTGTGTATTGTATCTGGGTCCGTTATTATGAATTGGTTAATCATTTAATATTATTAAGCGTTTATTAATAACCAGAAGTGCGTATACTAGTGCGATTAATATGCTAAGAATAGCAAATAGTAAATATAATTTTACTACATAGATTTCGTAATTATACAGGTTTTTGATCTATACTACAGAGCGGGAGTGCCCAGAAAATCTTAAACTCCAAAAAGTTATTATGATGGTCCACAGTGTCTCGTTCACTGCCAAGGTTTACCATATGCTCGCTCGTCCACGATCACGCTTCGTCTCGAGTCCTGTGTGCCTCGACTCCCTCGTTCGAGGAAAATGAGCAAAAGCCTTGACGGCTCAGGGCAGATTATAAGGAACTCCAATCATTACATTACGTCCCTACACACACCAAACACCAACACACTAGCGGATTCCTCTGATCTGGCGCCAGCAGAACGTGCGGCCCTCCGCGACAAAACACACACGAGACACAAGGGACAAACAACTTGCCCAAGGCGGGACTCGAACCCGCGACCTTTCGGACCGAGGCGCTGAGTCTGTACACGCTCTTGACCTCTTTTGCCATCCATGTCTACCTTTGCCAAATTGTGATATTGAAATAGTATTATTATAATAACATTAATATTAAAATACTCAACAAATGTAATAAGAAACAATGCAACAACCTCACCTCACCAATTTACAAAAAAGTATTAAATTATATTTTCATATTAGTATTACTGTTTAAAACTCATGATAGAGCGCTAGAAAATCAAGTACTAATTTTAACTTTTGTAATTTTCGAAAATTCATAGAATGAACGAAAAGAAAGTATTTTCCGTTTAATGGCTCTTAGGAGCGATTCAGGAGCGTAGGGCAGGCGTAAGCTTTCGGAACACAAATTACCATACACATTGGAAAAGTCATCACTGATGTTTGCACTTTATACATCTACATTGTATTTCTAATTATCAAATAAAGGTCAGGATTTTCCATACTAGCCAGATAGTTCGGTCGAATTGAGTCGTTATCTGAAGGAGAATTCCGGCGGCCGGCTGCTCTAATCGGTAGTTTTCCGTGGTTTCTCTGATTAATACCAGGCGAATGCTGGCGCAGTACCCTACCAAAAGGCTCACTAACAGCGCGATCTTTCTTTCCCATTCCTTGTAATATCCTCACCCTTTACTTACACTCTAACATGCACTACACTACCTTATATGGCGGGAGATAACTTAGTTTGTCCTGGCTGGGGCGGTGCCCCTCCGATGGGAGAGGTAGTCGGCGCCGGATCTTGCCATCCAGCGGCGAAGATCACCGCCACCTCAGAGCAAAAACATGCACTATACTTACTGTACCAATTACCTTGGTTGTTGTTGCCGCGCCCGCCATCACTAAAAACCACCCAACCCTCCGATGTTCCGACCAGTAGGGCGCGAAGCTGCCCGGGCGGCAAGAGTTTTGTGCACAGCGCCCATGGGGAGTGGGTGGACGCCGCCATTATCCGCTCGCTTCGCGCGGGCGGCTCATTAGCCGGAGCTAATTGTGCTTGCGCGGTCGAGGCCCCGCGCGCGGAACCCGCAGGCGCGTCGCGCCGCTGCCTCTGCCCACGCGGCGAACACGCGCTCGCGCGAGCGGCCAGTGGCGCGGGGGGAGTGACGTCAGTCGTCTGTAAAGCCGATGGCGCCTCCAGCAATTGAACCGGGAGACATGGCTGTCCTCGATGGATGGATTTTCGACGCTTGCTTGTCAGCTAGGTCGAATTCGTGTTTAAGGGGGTGTAAAATCTGTAGTAAAGTTCTCATTTGCTGTACGTTTGTACACACGTCAGGGTTAAAGTATATTATTGCTGTTCCTAAGAGGGTTAATATTGGTGCCAGTTCAGAAGAGGTATGTGCAATTTCGTACCCGAAAATCAATTTGTATGTATGTATGTATCACGCACAGCTCTGTTAGACTAGAAGCTTTTGAGGTGAAACGTGGTAAATACGTCAGGAATAAGATAAAGATGTGTCATTTTGGAGATCACAAAGATATTTTGTTTGGGAGGTAATTCACATAAAGCCTTTCTGGAAAATGGCCATTTTTTTCCTGAAATTTGTTTGTTGTATAAAACTTGGTCACAAATAGACACATGGACGGACGGACAGAAAGCATCCGTTTTGGTGTCAATCAATTTTTCAGTATCAATAACCCGCAAAAGATGGATTCTCGCTACACCACGTGTAAGAGAAACTAACAATACATACGAACTTGTTTTATCAATTAATAACTTGGCCAAGTATTTACTCATTCCGGCCGAGGAATTCTGACGCTGTCAAGATTTATCCACATTTTCTTTACCAAGGCCCGACAAAACATTTTTCTGTCGAAAACTCACCGTTTTCCGGCGCACAACTCCAATACTTTCTATTCTTACATTCGGGAGCGCGAGAAAGTAAATTTACAAGCCGCTGTGTCTTCTATCACAACACGGACTCTCCCAATCACTTGCCCCACCCGGCTGGGACCAGTTTGTGAAATGAATACGGGCTCCTCCTGCAGCCCCCGGCCTCGCATCGTGCCCCGAAGGTTTTCGTGTCATCCCTCGGTCATTCAGGTGAATGTTTCTACTGAAAGATCACGATAGTAAAACCGGCGACGCTAGCTGAATTTGTTAACTAGGAGAAGTCACGACGTTTAAGCGAATTTGAGACATCGCGGGTTCCTGGTTGGGTGACCGACTGGGAACCCAGGGATCTAAGGGCGCCGCCGAGGCCAATTGCCGTTTGCAAGACATATAATGGTTAAACACACATACTGCTAGAAGTTCCTGTTTCCGCATGCTCCTTATTACTCTTGCATTCGGTCGCTGTCGCTAACTCCATTGGCCGTGGAGTCGTCTCTCTGCGTCTGCTGCCGCCCGCGCACCTCTCCCTGGCGCACTCGCGCGCGCTGCCGAAAATCGAATGAGTCGGGGAACTAGTGGGAACTCGTTACTCCGTTATTATTAGATCGAGAAAGTTGCGGTGCAGCTCCAGAACGTTCCACCACCTGCGGAAATGTGGCCGCAAAGCTCACGTCGACTGTTACTTTCTCGCACTCAAATTACGTAGTGCACAGAAAATTATGTAATACTGCAGCGAAAAAATGCCATTTTCGGCTATAAAAATACCATTTTTTAAGTGGAAAAATTCATATTGTAAGTCCCTGATACAGAAAAATTGGATAACTCTTGTTACTATTTGTATCAAACTGCTGACTCTAACATATTCTATTGTCAAATCCACGTTTTGTGGGTCCATTGTATCGAAAAATTGGGTTACGGAAAAACAACTTTCAGTCTGTATGCCTGTCTCCGTCGATCCGCCTGTCCGTGCCTCTGTCTGTAAACTACGCTTAGTGGAAAAGTTACAGACCGAATTCTCATCAACATCGACAACCCGCGATTAATCTGGGTGAACGTGCGACTTTCAATTCGAAACAGATGTTATGATGTTTGGGAGTACTTTACATGAGACTTCAAAGAAATTTTAAAAAATATGGCTTCAAATTTTGTTCAAATTTTTCCTCAAATAGAGCAAAGTACAATTTTTATCGAATATTGCAAAAGTATTTTTTTTAGTTTTAATATTAAACTCCTAGGCTTTTGTTAAATAAATATGTTGTTGAGAAATATATCTTAGATGAGTTCATATACAATCTTTTGTCAAAATACCAGTATTTTTGCATAATAATTCATCGGGGGAAGACCATCACCCCCTCTCGAGGTAAAACGCACTTCGGGGCCTACGTACGGGACAAACGCCCTTAATTGTTGACGCGCGGGGAGTCGCAAGCTCTGGGCCATCTGTACCTCTTCCTCAATCGACAATGGGGCTATCTAAAGGCTAATTCGTGCATGGAAGATGTTATTCTCAGAAAAATACACCAAGTAAACTATTAACCAAGATTTATTATTCACTTTTTAAGCCAAATTCCAAATGCTCACAACCGTCTATACGAGAACATGACTAAGAAAGGAATCACGGTCGTCGTCACCAGGAGATTTACCAGTGCACTCCAAAGTAACCAATATCCAATTGGAGCCACCAATATAACAAGGCACGGGTAGCGTAGGCACAATCACAATAAAAGACACTTACAACACGGAGCTCTGTATCAGAACTGTACTACTGCTCCGTCGCCCGTCGCCCGTCGCCCGTTACATGTGACGTCACCAACAAAGACTCGCTCGTGCCTCGGGGGCGGTGGCTGCTTTTGCCTCCACTCAAGCCTTCGCCGCGCGCAATTTGAACCACTATATATAGCCGTAACAGAAGACGATGTGGTGGTTGATCTTCGGCACCTATAAAGTTGATTTATGTCCATCATAATGACTAATTAAACTTAATTTATAATTAAACAAGTATGTTAATCAATGTTTATTTATTACCTTCGATGCCACAAAAATTGTCTGAGCAATTGTCATGTGTTTACAATTGGACTTTGGAAACCACAAATAAAACATTTTAGCAAGAAAATGCCCTTTAAAGGCGCCAACCAAAGCTCGATTTTAAATTTTTATTTTCTCCATTACGTTTATAAATTTAAAATTGTGTAATAAAAAATGCATTATTTGCATAACACCTGTTCCCTTAGCAACATGACGTCAAGCACTCGTGATAACTTCCTCCCAACTGCCAAACTGACGATGGAAGACAACCCAATTCTTTCTCTTCAACTGCTTGAATTGCTATTGATCTCGTCTCACACATTGCTCAAAGCGGTTAAATATAGTTACTAAAGTACAATTTTTCAAAATTTAACGCTATGTTCCGCTTGTTAGAAAATGTCTGATTGAGTGCTTAGTCAATGCAATATCAAAATGTATCTGACACAATCACTGCGAGAAATACTGGTGATTGCAGAACGAAGACAGGTGACAAGATTTTGCCAGATCGGTCTCTCCAAGCGTTAAAAAAAGTTGATGGTTCAGAACACTGAAGAAATGTTAAATTGTTCAAACAGCGGGAGTAACGGCTGAATAATAAATTGGGTCATTGTGGTAATAAAACAGATTTTTTTCACCTGGCCTATGTGATTTAACAGGATCTTCTCTCTGAACGTTGATACATTGTTAAATCTCTACGGCAAATCAGTAGAATAATCAACGCGGTGAATCTCTGACTTCCCAAGACAATCCGTCAGAGGCGCGACGGTGCGAGGTATCGAACACAGCTCAGAGTCGATCCCTCGACCCCGACTGTCACCCCGAACGGGTGTGAGCGCTGACGACTCGATCCACGTCGGGCAGACGCCGCCGTCGGAGCCGGGCGCGTCGGTTTGCGGTCGCGAGTAACAACTGACAATTGATCAGACGTGGTGTGTCTGCTAGGCGTAGTTAACACCCCGTGTAGTCCGCGATCTTGATATCTTTCGAAGATATTGGCACACATTTTTACTTTCTCACTACCGCCTACGCAGTAGAAAGAAATCTATGTAATGCTGAGCGAAAAAACGGCGAATTTTCGGCAGAAAAATCTCTTATTATAGAGTCCTGGTACCGAAAAAGTGGATAAATCCAATTGCTGAATTAATAAAAAAGAACTCTACCATGTAGTGCAGCCATAAACCATGTTTGGTGGATCCTTAATACCGAAAAATCTAAGGGCGTCAAATCGTCTGTCTGACCGCCCGGCTGTGAACAACGCTAGGGCCAAACCGTTCAGCCTATTTTCTCCAAAATTGATATTCCCCAGTCGATTAGCCTTACGTCACGGTCTCTTGAATTTGAAACATATACTTTAATTTTGGAGTGTACTTTACATGAAGCCCTTGGGGCATTTTCCGTATTTTCAAAAAATGGCTCCATAGTTTTAGATTAGATTTTGTTGTTGGAGTGTGTGAAGGACATTTAAGAAAATGGTGCAGGTCTCATTTTCGTCGAAACTAATTTTTTGAAAATTACAAAACTTCAAACTTGTTTCGGCGTCTTTTTACAACAACAACTATGATGACAGAGATTATTCCCTGAAAGAGATGTGTGTCTTAAAGATAGATTTTGAAATAAGGTCATATTAAATTTTTCCGAAAATTTGAGTCCTTTTTGAGTAATTTTGTTCGGGCGAGAGAGTACGTGTTGTTTTGGCACAACTAGTTATTTACAAAGTAAGAAGCTCTCGTCGTCCAGAAGTTGGATCTGAAGACGGCTAAGACCTCACGCTATGAATAAAAATGTGGATTTTTTCACGACCCTTTATTTCTACTCTACTCTAATAACCATAACAAATTTCATTTCTTTTGTTTATTTATTTCAATGATTCTTACATCAATGACAGCTTGTATAAACTGGCTACATCTATCAATATTCGTGGCCAACTCAAATAAATAAAAACGCATTTTAACATTACTTATAATTAAGAGTAACACCAGACAGCTGTAGAGTAATTAGTGCAGTGGTAGAGTAATTAACTGTAACACCAGACAGCTAGTGGTGCTACAACACATACTTTCTCGCGTTATTGGAAACAGTTACGTAATATGGAAATATTGTTTTCTGCGCTACTATCACTTCAGCTATTATTTGATCAACCAAGCCATGTCAGTTCAACCAATAAGGGAGAAACGCACTGTTGCCAGCGCAGCGTAGTCAAAACTATGTCCATTCGCTGGGCTAATAATATCAATTCAGTAATTAAAGTATATGCAACTTACATCAAAATAATTACGAAAATTCTGGCTGGTTTAGTCGTGAGTTACCTTTCGTCGTAATGCAAGTTTCGATAGCGTTTCATTGTTTTTCTTTTATTCAATACGCAGTAAATATTTTTGGGGATTAGATGATATTAAATGTTATGTAACATAACTCATCGGGCATTATGAGGAGTAATTTATAAAAAATAACTGCAAAATTCATCGCAAATGAAAGTATTGGTTCCCTGTCTAATAGTTTCACTAACACCAGGTGGACTAAATAAAACAATGGTATCTTATCACTTCCAACATCTCGACGTTCGACAACAATCAGATTATCAAATATCGGTGCCGCAGAGTTGCGATATTTCTATTAAACTTTGCAGATTGCTTAAAAAGAAATACATCAATTTATTGAGAATAGAAACTGAGTAAAAAGTAAAAAAGCGAGAAAGTAAAAACAAAATTAATATTGCCATTTTCAATAGTAAATTATAATTAAAATTAAATTAAATTTTCATATCATTCATTCAATTTTTTTGTGGCCCGGTGATGTAGCCCGGCAGATGGTGTGAAACGTATATATTTCATTACGAGCGTATTTTGTACAACAGATTGTCTGAGACAAACATATCTCTTGAATTTTGTAGTTTTAAAAGGAATTTTTAATTTTCAAAAAAGCGAGAAATACCCGATAAAGGGACTAGCACTATATTTTTTACTGTCTCTTTAGATGTGAATATGAATGAATTAGAATGTGAATATAAGAATTCGGAATTCTTCATATGTGAAGAAAGTTTTTTAAAAAATTGAGCGATTTTTGAGCAAAAAATCATACATTTCAATCAGAAATAACGTAAAACTACTCGTTATTCAAAAAGTACATGACTTTTTTAAAGAGCTAATTTTGTGCAACAGACGACGGTTGAGGCAAAATATCTATCTCCAATTTCGAAGTTAATTTTTTTACAATTTTCGAAAAATCGGAGATGTCAACGAAAATGACACCTTCACCATTCTCTTAAACAGTCTTTGCACTATTCAACAACAAAATTTAATCAATAAATTTGGAGTCATTTTTTATTTTAAAAATACCCCAAGGGATTCATGGAAAGTATCTTCCAAAATTAAAATATGAATTTCAAATTCCATGGTCCGTTACATCAGGTGGATTGGTTGGGGAATATCAATTTTGCAGAAAATTGTCTGAACGGTTTAGGTGCTAGCGTTGTGCACAGACGGACGGACAGGCAGGCGTTTTGCCGTCAATCGATTTTTCGGTATCAAGGACCCAGAAAACATGGATTCTGACTACACCTCGTGCTAGAGGATTTTTTTCTACATTTAGCAACTGGATTGATCCACTCTTTCTGTACTGGGGCCCGACGATCAGAGGTTTGTGTCGAAAATTCGCCGTTTTCCTGCGCACTATTGCAATACTTTCTTTTCTTGTGTTAGTGAGTGCGAGAAAGTAAAAATCACCAATAGAAACAAATAAGTGATTAGTATCTTCTTTGTTGGGATACAGTGAATGTTCCGAAATAAGTGGCTCATTTTCTCGAGTTCTCCTAAGATCATCAGAACTGTAAGCATATCCGATTCCAGAATTTGAATTTTCAAATTAATTGATATTTATGTTTGCAGAGCAAATAGTTCAAAATCTTCTATCGTGTTTAAAAAGTGTATTCTGTAATTTTACTAGATTTTGTAGGGTGGTATTCTTCAATAATTTGTATTTTGTAAATTGTACGTGAATGAAATATTTTTATTCTAGTCCCATTTGTTTCAAGTACCACAAAGGCACGACGTTTACAAACATCGCAGGCAATTTAATAATCTTCTTGAAGCCACGTAGTTAATAATAAAATATGATGTGTTCAGAGTTCTCGGACTTCAAAAAAACATTGTAACATCAAAGGGACATTTTTAGAATGTCCAAGTTATTAACAAAATGTATATATAAACAAGGGCAATTGTTTAGTTTTGGAGCTTGGGTTTCATTAAAATGATCGGCCTGGAATGTTCAAACAATTAACGTTACGTCCCAGAACCCTGTAATTCGATGACAATAACATTACATCAGAATTAATACAATGAAAATGCTTTATGTTATTTATCAACAAACATGTTCAGCAGCAAATAAATGCCAATGTCACTAAAAATATGAAAATATCGAAATCATAGTGATAAAAAGTAAAACATTTTGTTGTATTCTAAGCGTTGCTTCACCGTCTTGTCAAAGTCATGCGTCGCAAAATGCATTTTGTTTATCAAACGAAATCATAAAATGGATTCATCTTGGATATTCTGTTTTCTTTGTTCTCGTGACATTTTTATTTAGTAGCTCCACGCAACGTTTTTATAACAGAATCTGTCAAATCTTTGCGTCTCATGTAACTTATTGGATTCAGCGCCAGGCACACCTGCCTCGCTCTGCCTTCTATATTCCAGGATATATATTTTACGAGAAACATCGGACCAGATTTTTAGAATTGAACTATATCTCCGGTTCAGGACATAACCATTACATTTTTATTGACTTTTAATCAAACGTTTAGGGCATACAATTTTGGCAATTTTTCTTTTCAAAGTTTTATTACATTGTGAAAAAATTATGTTCATTGTGAACCAGTATTGTTTAAGTATTTTCAGTTTGTACAGTTTTTTATAATTTAATATATTATGCTTCTTATTCAACTTACTTCTTTAAAAACTTATTAATCAAAATATTTTTTCACGGCAGGAGATAACTGTTTCCCGACTCAAAAATAAGAGAACATGTAGATGAGAAAAGATGTAAGGTACTTCAAGTATTTTTAGCAGTGCGTGGTTTTTCAACTCATTAGTTTTAATATGTATTTTTAATATGTAACTTTTCTAAATCAGATAAAATCAAGAATGTTACAACACGTAAATACACGAAAATTAATTACACATTATTTAATTTTATATAAATGGAACAGCTTCAATGGTATGATCATGTCCAATGAATGAAAGAAATGCGATTTCCAATGAAATTATTTAATTGGATTCCTGTTGGTAAAAGAAAAAGGGGTAGACCAAAAATAACATGAACACAAAGTATGCTGAAGACAATGAAGGAGAAAATGTAAACAGAGAATATTATTAAAATAAAGTGGAAGAAATTATTTAATATAATATAACAAAAGAAAATATAATGTGCCTCAAATGGTTATAGGACAATGCATTGTAAACCTATAAATATAAATTTTAATATGCATTGTTACTTACCGATTGTCTCATAAAATAATAAATAATATTAAATGGCAGATACCGAGATTTTTTCGTATTTCAGGTGGTTTTATCTCTAATTCCCTCGGATAATCTTGAGTCTTTGCATCCCTTTCCTTCTGATCCCGGTGGGGATTGAGCGCATTCTGGAACAGTGGTAGTAATTCTCAAACTACGAACCTGCTTTTGTACTATAGCACTTGTATCATTCTCTTCTAGCTATCGTAATTTATCATTTCACTGCAGGAAGAGTGTTTCTCACACCTTCTATTCACTTTTTCGTTGCAGGTCATACAGTGGTAATGCATTATTAATGAGCTCTGACACATAAAATTGCCAGGTGCTTTTGAGCAGTTGGGGATACAAATACGTCGATTACTAAACTCGACTCCATATTTCTGGGCATGTTTCTAGTGTGTCCGAACATTGTTATTTTACATTACGCTTCTGCCCGCCCCCGTGCGTCAAACTAAAAGATAATTTTAAAGGAACAGGGCGTCAGGTTATGCTCTTCATCATCATTCCCCCTCCTACTTTCACTCCTCAATACATTAGTGAGTGACATGATCATTCCTCGAAGATTTTGCTAGGATTGCATTTTTCCCCATCTTCAGGCTACACGCTCTAGCCCTGTGCTGCTTTAATAGCCTGAAGATAGGGAAAATGCAATCCCCGAAACGTCGCTCAGCGAATGATTAATAATAAACTTTTGTAATGATATTCTTATTTTTTAAATAATCTGTGCGTCCGCGTAAGCCCTGTGGCCAAACGCATTGAATATAGATTTGCTTCATCCTACAGGAAGCGGCGAACTGCACCGCAGCACACCGCAGCAACGCGGGTTGCCTTCCTCAAAGGGGCGCGCGGTGCTCTGGCTTCTCCCTCGCCGTTCGCAACGCGTCGCGGGGGGGGGGGGGGCGCAGGCGCCTTCTGGAAACAGAAGAAGGCGACAGTCGACGGCGCTCTGGGCGAAAAGCGCTCGCGTTAATTTGAAAGAAACACACTCTGTTTTGAGCGGCCTTTGTTTAAAAAGGGTTTGCGCAAACAAAATCCTTTAATCTGTTGTTCGCAGAGGTAGATTTCGTGTGCTGAAGCTGAGATGAAAATAGTAGCGTTAATTCTCTCAAGTTTCGACTTTTTCTTAACTGACTGCCCTCAGAGCAATGCGGTGTGAAAACGTTTCCCGCAATTCTTCTTCTGAAAAATCTGATGTAGTTGCAATTGATGAAAATTCTAAGTTTTGAATTTCACTCTAGGTACTCTGCGGATAGTTTATGTATAACAGAAGTTAGTAGTACCAACGTATACAAATATGAAACATTGTACTCTTCGTGTAGTTCCCGAAAAAAGTTTGATCTTTTGCAATTTTCGAATAATCAGGGTTTTAAACGAACATGCTTACTTTACGTCCTTAACGTCTCTTCACGTCTCTTAAACGTCCTTCACACATATCTTCTTCAATGTTATTCATGTGGTATTGGCGACGAATTGTAAGAACTAAGATATTAGGTATTTCTGGGAATCTGCAAAATTTATAATTATCACTACTTTATAGCTATAATCGTGGAAATAATTCTTATAAATTATTCTCTTGATTAAATCGAATATCTCATGTTTCGCGTTTTCTCCCACACGAAGAAACAATGCTGGTACGAAGATTATATTTCAATTGTAAAAGAAAAATCTTGACTCTCAAACCGTAATTAGTCCTGAAAATTAAGTTACGTTTTTCTTTACCACTAAAGTAAAAGGGAAAGAAAATGGGTTGCACTGGGACAACTGGGATCCGAGAACGAAATCTTCTGTCATTGAGGCAGATGCTCTGTGAGCTATGTAGGCAATTTAATGATCGTATTGTGTTCGACGAAATTGTATACGTACAATGACCATTTGTGTGTAAATAAAATAACATAATGTAGGAAATATCTCTATAAATCGGGATCTGCTGCAATACAAATACAAAAGATTAACGGTTTCCTTATATTGTATTCACGTTTGAATTGAATCTTAATGTTTATTGTTGAGCATAGAGTATCATACATTATTTTATACTTTACCCCTATGTAACTGCCATACGAAAAAATGTAAATGAAATGTGCAATATTTTAAATACTGCAATCTTGCTTAAAGCAACTGCTATGCCAGAGTTACGTGAACAGAGTCGCTGACTTAAAGGTTGCAGGTTTCTAGTTCTAAATGTAGTGGTTTTCGATATTATCTACACGCAGGTCAACTTCAGTCGCTGTTTGGAGAGAAATTCGTGCGGTCGGTTGCTCTGTCCCGGCGTTTTTCGTGATTTCTACGATCAATATTTGGCGAATATCGAAGTAGTTCCCTAACAAACAGGTTGCAATCTTCCCTGTGGGAGCTTGGAGCTTGTCCCCGCTGGTGAGGTGGCCCGGTGAGGAGATGCCTGGAAGGGGAAATGAGCGATCGGGTCTGAGGTCGGCGCCGGTTTTCACGTTGCACCGAGGGAGGAACAACCCTCTCCAAAACATGCACTACACTTACGAAAAATCTCACTCAACCAAAAGTCACTCGATTTTGATTGTTTAGATGACAATGTTGTCAAATAAACGGATACAAAATATCTTGTTGCAATGTGCTGAGATTTATTTTCGGCAAAATGGGATTTTCAAAGCAAGTTTTTAATTTATTTCCTACGCCCAGTCTTATTTGAGATATTAAAATGAATGCTATCACAGGACAGTGTTTCTTGCCTATATATCGAAAAACAGTCAGTTACATGGAATCACTGGCCAGTTAACTCTGTCAGTGTTAATTACTGGATAGGTGGCACACCACTGACATTGTTCGCAAACTTGCCAGTGTTTCCACATCTCTCACATTATCGTTTGATAGCTGACAAGAAACATTCCGGGTAAAAGCACGTTGTTAGAAGTATTTTCATTTTTTGGATTCAAGATAATAACTGTCGGTTAGTTGTTCTTTAGGGAAGGGTACTGTTTATCAACTGCTACTGCTGCTATTCCAATCCAGAGGTTAAATTAATTTTCTCGATTAAACAGGTATAAAACAAATAGGAAGGAAATTCGTTGAAATGTGTCTCCCGAAGATGACGTAGGACAAAGTAATATGTTGTTAAACAAGCAAGGACGTCTGAAAAAGACGTTATTGAAGCACAGTTTGTAAAAGATGGTTATGATAAAGTTTTCGCAAAAAAAGTTGCTTTTAAAAACATGAACTAAGCTCATATGAATTAAGCTCACATGATTTCCCCTTTAATTTTTTTAACTCTCGTATTTTTTCTGTCAGCTCAAGAGAACGTTACTCTAAATATAAAAATCTTGTATATTTATAAACGATTTCAAAAATTCATTGTATTTTTTTCGAGAAATTTATAAATCTTTTAGGAGAACTTTTTAAATTGTTGTAGATAAAAGAAATTACTACGATTTAATTCTTTGAAGTGAAGTCTGTTTCCCGACTGACTCTACTTTCTGACGAAAACAGAGGAACGAATGTTTTAATACCAACTTTCAGCGGAAGAATGCCCGTGAAGGGGTGTAAACGTAATTCTTACTTGAGTCGTATTGTGCACAAAAATATAATAAATAAATAAATATAATAAAAAATAAAAAATAATGTTTTGATGCGAGAGAAGGATTTTAAAAAATGTAATAAAAGAAGCCCTTTGAAGTCCAAATTTCACCATTTTAAGCTTTCAAGCATTCAACTGAGGAAAAATGTAGTAACTTTTCTTATAAAAAGGATTATGTACGTAAACTCCTTCCGCGAATTCGCCTTGAGCGTCGTTGCACTGAGGGAACAGGCCGCCAGTGAGGCGAGGGCGAGGGCGAGGGCGAAGGCGAGGGCGAGGGCGAGGGCGACGGAGAGGGCGAGGGCGAGGGCGAGTGCGAGGGCGAGTGCGAGGGCGAGTGCGAGGGCGAGGGCGAGGGCGAGGGCGAGGGCGAGGGCGAGGGCGAGGGCGAGGGCGAGGGCGAGGGCGAGGGCGAGTGCGAGTGCGAGTGCGAGTGCGAGGGCGAGGGCGAGGGCGAGCGCGAGGGCGAGCGCGAGAGCGAGGGCGAGGGCGAGTGCGAGGGCGAGGGCGAGGGCGAGAGCGAGGGCGAGGGCGAGTGCGAGTGCGAGGGCGAGGGCGAGGGCGAGGGCGAGCGCGAGGGCGAGCGCGAGGGCGAGGGCGAGGGCGAGTGCGAGGGCGAGGGCGAGGACGAGGACGAGGGCGAGGGCGAGGGCGAGGGCGAGGGAGAAGGCGAGGGCGAATGCGAGGGCGAGGGCGAGAGCGAGGGCGAGGGCGAGGGCGAGGGCGAGGGCGAGGGCGAGGGCGCGGGCGAAGCGGGGGCCGGAGGCGGACGCCCGGCTGGCCGGAAGTGACGTCCAGCGACCGCGCTAAATGGGGCGAGCGTCGCGGCGCCCGGAAGATGTCAGACCCCCCCTCTCGACTCTCGATTCATCTCGCCGCCCCGCCCCACCCAACCACGCCACGCGCTACCCCCACCGCCCCACTCCTCTTGGCTCAGGGCATCAACTGACGTCACTGCTGTCCCACTGACTGGAAGGTCCTGAACTACCATTCCCGATGGTGGCAGGATTTTTGACATAAGCTTGTACGCTGGGTACGCTGAATTCTGTCGCTGTCTTGAGAATTCTAGCGGCCGGCTGCTCTGATCGGTAATTTTCCGTTGTTTCTGCGATCAATTCCAGGGAATACCGTTGCAGTACCCTCCCAAACGAGCCGCGGACCGCGCGAGATCTTTCCTTCCCCTTCCTGGGCTCGTCGTCACCCCTTACACACACCTACACTAACATGAACTACACTACCTCACATACCGGTTTCCCGGGACATAGATCGGTCGGGGGCTTGTCCCGGCTGGGGCGGTGCCCCGCTAGTGCGAGATACCTAGGGGCAGGTCGACACCGGATCTCGACATCCACCGGGGAACCTCCTCCCCAGCAAAAGCATGCCCTAAAGTTACGAACTAATGACCTTAGCTGTTGACAATGAATCAATCAACCTCAATACGCCCTTCTCTCTTGACGCCTCTCGCGGCTTCCCCGCCACTCCCCGCCCTGCGATTCTCTCCAAGCCCTTCTCCCCCCGCGCCTTCCGCTCGCGCCTTCTTCCTCACTCCTTCGTCCCAGTCCTCTCGCCCTCCTTTCTACTTTAAACGTCCTTTCAGTAACGTTTTTAGTATTTCCTGTCATTTATTTTATCGCGTGACTACATCTGATACGTTGAATCGTTTATTGTTTAATTGTGATTAGAAAACATGAATATCCTTTTTTCTGAACGCTGACACACTCATGCATGATGGTGTCTCTGTCAAGGGGCTAAAAGAAAAAAGAGGCGCTCATCTACATTTTGTGAAGTAATCTCTTCTCTAGAATCTCAAACGGGGAGAAGGAAGAACTAGAGTGGATTTAGCCTCAATGATGCGTGTTTTTTACTTGTCGAGTGCCCTCCCTTTTACATGAGCATTGTTGGCAACCCCGCCGCCCCCGCTCTGCGCTCGCTCCTCGCCGCCGGCGACCGCCGCCGCCCGCGCGGGGCCCCAGCGCTCTCCCTTCCTTTGCGGGGCCCGACTACAACTTCTTAGTTCCTTCTTTTTTATGAATGAACGAGGAATATGGATAGAGTTTGCTGTCCATATTTGTGGTAGCTTAGAGCTTTTACTTATATATTAGAGCTTAGAGTATAAATTAAAATAATATTTCGCTGGTTTCACGAAATTTCGTAATACTGAGACCCCCGCGATTCCTTCGTGTCGGAGATGCAGCTGTGCTCGCGCGGCCCCAAGAGACCACGCCCCCCCCCCCCCCGACAGGTCGGCCGCCCCTCCGTCGCTTTGTGTGTGTGTGCAGAGTGGAGTCCGGCACGAGACGATTTCACTCGAGCCCCGCGGCATCCGCTAGATGGACAGGCCAGTAGAACAGTCGTGACCCACCGAGCGAAATATGCTCGGTCTTGAAAGCCGAGCGCCCGATGCTCGGTACGGCTCGGGCTAGTGTTGCGTAGGAAGGCAACAGGCAGTGGGCCACAATGAGGCGACGTGTACACGAAAAAGGACTTATGGACGTGAAAAAACGGGACATTTTATGCTAATGCATGGAAAGATTACGCCTCAAATATAATAATAATAAAAAGAAGAAGACGAATAAATGCTGTGTCTGAAATATTTGAACAGAAATACACTATTCCTAATGTTTTACTTATTATTTTATCATTCTGGATGAACTATAATAACTTACTGCTGCTCAAAGGAAAGAGCAAAAATAAATTAACCACTTAATTATTAGAAACATTTCTAAATTAAAATAATATAATACATGATTCAACAAATATGTGCAAGTTAATTGCAGTGCGAACTGTAAAATTCCGTTACAGATTGTAAACGGTATTAAGTTTATTTAGGGAGCTCAATAATAATAATAATAATAATAATAATAATAATAATAATATATTTTTTTAAATTTCACTTTACTTTTCACCGTTACTCGTGTTCCAATGTTTCTAAAACAAAAATGTATCTCCAAAACCATCTAGAAATATAATGTTCTTCTTGTATTCGCACAAAAAAGATGTACGTTTATATACAAACTTCTCAAATCAGAAGATAGTCTTTGCGATTTCACAAACAGTGTGTGAAGCCTCTTCTTCTTATCCTTATTTTTTTAATTACTTCTTCTGGAGCGAATGTGAGCTTTCATAATCCTCTTAATTTGCTTTTAAACGCACGAAAACTTGTATCAACGCGTAAGCGTTGTAAGCCGAGTAGCTTGCGTAAGCCGAGGCTACAATACGTGGAAATCGCCGCCGCCGCCGCGGGCCCGTGAACCAGCCCACCGCGAGCGAGCACAGGATGCTCGAGAATGAAGTGCTCGAGCGAGCAAGAATCAATGCTCGAGCGAGCAAGAATCAATGCTCGCGCGAGCAAGAATCAGTGCTCGAGCGAGTAAGAATCAATGCTCGCGCGAGCAAGAATCAGTGCGCGAGCGAGCAAGAATCAATGCTCGAGCGAGCAAGAATCAATGCTCGCGCGAGCAAGAATCAGTGATCGCGCGAGCAAGAATCAATGCTCGCGCGAGCAAGAATCAATGCTCGCGCGAGCACGATGCCAGTGCGAGTTCGGTGTTGAGTGGACTGGTGGGAGTGAGCAGGCCGGCGCTGACACTAGTGGGGTTGCAGGTGATCAAGATGCTGGTGGCCGTGGTGGTGCTGTTCGTGGTGTGCTGGGCGCCGCTGCTGGTGCTGAACGTGCTGCGCGCCTACGGAGTGGTGCCGGCCAACGCCCCCGGCGCGCCAAAGCACGCCGCCACCGCCTTCCACCTCATGGCCTACTTCAACAGGTGAGCGCACCGCCTGCCATCACAGACAAGTTGTATCCAAGAAAAATCAATGTAACAATAACAAGTTTTACTCAACTCACAGGCAGATTTTTACAAACAGTGATATTCCCTTTCACCAGAAAAAATGTCCAGAAACGAAGCCATAGTAACGAGATATTAAGAGATGTACCAATAGTAGCGCAGACAACAGTTAATCAAATGGAGTGTACAACTTTACAAAGCCAGGTTGAAACCAGTATCTAATCTTCAATGACTCTCATAGACACGCCAGCCTTCTCGCACACCCTCTGTTGTTCCTGTGGCAGTGCCCGGCTTTTTTCCCGGTCCCCCATACTCCCCTTTATTCCCGGTCCCCCACTGCTCGGCTGCCGCTCCGCCCGCTGGCCGCTCGTTTCCCATTGGCCGGCGCCTTTGCCGGTACACCGCCCCGACAAACTTTAGTGAAACTGATTCGCTTCGTAGTCTCGGCGCCTTTTTCGAACTGCCGCTTACAGCCGCAACACAAGTATTGGCAATTAATCATAGAGAAATGTTGTAGTAAATGTTTCGTTTGATTGTGTACAATAAAATTGCATTTAATATTATATCATTCTTCTAAGTTTTAATTTCTCTTTTTATTAGTAATTTTCTTGCGTGAAATATTATTTAAAGTAAATTGGATCGTAATTTCACTTCGATCCTTTTTTACTAGCGCAGAGTTGACTGTCGTTTGATTGGTCATTTCGTTTTATCTGTTTTTGGCATGTGCTTGCCCTTAAAAGCAGGCCAATTCTTTAAGTTAAAATGTTTCGTGAATCAGGCTGGTAAACCAAAGCCGTCTTTCAGCAGGGTAGGGTAGAGAGCTGTCCACTAGGTACCCTTGGTTGAATCCTGCATGTCGACGGCCATGACACGAATTGAATTGAATTAATGCGTTTTTTTACGTGGCGAGACTCGGGCCATCAGGCCCGCTCTTCCGTCGATTCAATGTAAGCGTCTAACGTCATTTAACGAGTAACGAAGTTACTAAAAGTTATTGAAAAAGTACCATGTGAAACTAGATTTAATGGGTTTTATTACACTCATATGAAGTTAACGAAACTCGTTCGTTCCTCGCTCGTGGCGCATCACACTCATGTATCAATAACCATCATTACATCATCGTTTCATAATGTTCTGTTATTATTAATAACGGAGAATTCTTGAATCCACCGAGCAAAGTGGCTCAGGGCGTTGCGCACTGACTTCGCATTCGGGAGGTCCGGGTTCCATCGACCTACCGGCCATCTTGACCAGAGCTTTCATGGTTTCCCTCGGTCATCCAGGCAAATACTGGGATGGCTCCACTAAAAGGCGAAACCGGCGTCGCTAGCCAAATTCGTTAACCATGTGAAGTCACGAAGGTTAAGCAAATTTGAGGCATCAAGAGTTCGCGGTTGGGTGTCCAGTTGGGGTTGGAGCAACGACTCCAAAGCCTATTGCTCTTTTCGGAATATATACTGGCTAAATACAAATTTCTTGAATCCACTTTTACATCAAATTCGTCACCTCATTTTAGTGCTGTTTCTCGAAAAACGAAACACTCCTTCCAGCTCTTGAATATGTCTACCACTATCCCTTGGAAAAGTGTGAAGAAAAAATTTGTAGCCGTTTTTGAGAAAATTTTGAAAATGTCCCGGGGGTGTTATATAATGTAGCCCCAAAAACTAATGAATGATTTTCAAAACCGTAGAGCTTCTACTCAGGCAAAGCAAACAGGGGTTCCTCGATTTGGAAAAAATCCTACGCCTGGTTTAGACGCTAGTGTTGTTCACATAACCAGACGGACAGACGTTTTAAAAAAAACACTTTGTGTTATTAGGAGACCCCAAAACGTGTTTTTCCGATGAAATCTCGAAATCGATTTTCCGCATCATTATATACCTTTCCCTTTACTACGTATATTACTCCCCATATACGTATGAATACGGGAAAGTAAAAACCGTATATTTGAGCGAAAATGAGTCCTGCCTAATTCAATTAAGCCTTTTTTACACTATCCGAGAACGAATATTAATTAAAAACATTGGGATCCATTTTTCAGAAACTTTTGAAAATGGAGCTTCTTGTGAAGAACACCCCAAAATGAAATTATCCGTTTCAAATTCAGAGAATTTGAAGTTTCTTGAAAACAATCAAGGAATATCAATTTTGAGTAAAATCAATTTTGGATTGACAGATGTTTTGCGGTCAATCTGTTTTTCGGTATCAAGAAGCCTCAAAACATGGATTCCGACTACACAACGTGTTAGATATAATTTACTATATATTGAGACATTATTTATACATTTTCCGTTACCAGGGCCCGGCAATAAAAGTTTTTCTGTTAAACATTCGCTGTTTTCGGAGCGCGATTACAATCTTTTACACATTAAAGGGCCAAAAAACTGATATACCTGCGTATTATCGTTTAGGGCGCAAGAACGCAGAAATGCCGCAACACGACGTGGCATCGACTCTTCTAGTATCTTAAGTAGTTCTGGAGGTACCGACGCCATGAAACCTGCAGGATCCATAAACTCGTAAGAGTACGAGGGGGTGGAGATCTCTTCTGAACAGCTGATATGCCCAAATATGTTCTTATCTGGGGATTTCGGTGGCCAGTGCAAGTGATTAAATTCAGAAGTGTGTTCCTGGAGCCACTCTGCAGCAATTCTGGACGTGTGGGCTGTCTTATTATCCTGCTGGAAGTCCGTCTGGGTGCATAATGGCCATGAATGGCTGCAGATGATTAGACAGGATGCTTACGTACGTGTAACCTATCAGAGTCGTATCTGGACGTGTCAGGGGTCCCATTTCACTCCAACTGCTTTCTCCCCTTACCATCATAGAGCCTCACCAGCTTGAACCGTCCCCTGTTGACGAAACCTCATACCAATAATGTCTCGCTGAATGGTCCGCACCCTGACACTTGTTGATGGCCCAGTATTAAAATCTGCAGCAATTTGCGAAGAGTTGCACTTCTAACACGTGTAATGATTCTCATCAGTCGTCGTCGATCCCGTTTTGTAACGATCTTTTTGCGGTGACAGCGATGCCGGAAGTTGGATGTTTTGCCGGATTCCCGATATTCACGGTACACTCGTGAAATGTCGTACGGGGGAAATTCCAAATTTCACCGCGTCGTCGGAGGTGCTCTGCCCTATCTTTCTTGCGCCGACTAAATCACCACGTTCAAACTCTCTTAAATCGTTATAACCTGCCATTGTAGCAGCAGTAACCGATCTAACAATTTTGGCAGACTCTGCTTGTCTTATATAGTGCGACTGAGACGCTGTATTCTGATTAGTTCCAGATCGATTTTTTCAATACGCCTGGCTGTACCAGTTTTTCTGGCTGTTCAGTGTATAATGACCACATAGACTAATATATTCTAACATCTTGCAAGAAAGGATTATCAAGTTCTGTAAAATTATAAACATTCATAAAGATTGTAAGACTGATTTATTAATGCAAATTGAGTGCCACAAAATCATATCAATCATAAATCTTTTATAGATGCTCTTGTCATTTTAAACATGTAATAATTAAGTTGTAAGAGAAGAGTATTGTTAAGAAAAATGGTAGTTTCAACTGAGTTAATATATATGGTCAGTAATGGTTATGCAATTGAATCGTTTAAAAATAAATGTATTAAAGTCAACGTCAGACGCATTCATATCATTGGAATGAATTGGTGAGCCACTAGCATACGTCTAATAGAGAATAATATAAACAGAATGTAAGAAGTCACGGGAAAATACTTTCTTCTCATACATGATGTTGTATATGCTGTAAATGCTTGAGACAATTAAAAGATTCAGAAAAGATCTTGCGAAATATTAATTTTCGAATGCATTTGCAGTTACACTGAACAATGCTCACTCAAAGAAACATAAGTCACGACGGATAATTACATTATTAATAAACGTAAACGAATAAAAATGTCTTACAGTTGTCTCATTATTTATTGATTTGCAAGATGACTACAAAGAAATTCGTCCTGAATTCTGTATAACCTGATATCTCCCCTTCCTCCAACCGGCGTAAAATAGTGATGGAAAACTCCCTCTCTCCGCAGCCATAATTCACCAGCCGCTCCAACTTGCGAGCAGCCAATATTACAGCCGGTTGCCGCGTGGGGCTCGTAGCGTCAGCGCGAAGCCGTGTCGCACGCGGCAGCCGTCGCGTCATACACGCCACGCGCAACCGCCCACGCCCAGCCGCCCTCGGCGCTGCGAAAGCTCGCACCGCCCTCGCCAACATCGCCTCCCCCTTGCCACCCTCCGCCACCCACTCCGCCCCCGCCACTCCCCTGCTTCTCCCGCCACCCACTCCGGTCCCCGCCGCTCTCGCCACCCCTCTGCCGCATCGCTCCTGCCGCCCACTCCGCCCCACTGCCGTGGCTACCAGCGCCATCCCAAGCGCCTGCGCCGCCCCACCACTCCTCGCGGCGCTCCTCCATTCACTGACCACCCACGCCCGACTCTCCCCCCGCCCCAGCGCGCCGCCGCGGTGGACGCCTCGACGAAGTCGCAGTCAGCGGCAGCGCACCGCTCGGCGGCCTCCGCCCCGACCCCGCGGCGAAGAGCGTGGCTTCCACTCTCACAGACGGAATCCTCGCTAACCTGCGTCGCTTGGGGCAGGACTGTTCATCTTGCAAGGCTCCAAAGGCCACAACTGACACCTTTTCTATGGTTGCGGATCGTATTTTCATCGATCCACACCCGACTTCCCCGTAATGTTATTCTCGGCGCTTTGCCCGGCTGATCTGGAAGTGGAACCATGCGTGATATCAGACCTTACCACAAATAACGCAGTGAAACACATTGGGATGATTTTAGACCTGAATTTACTAGAAAAAATTCCTGAAATCGAAACTTAACCTTTTTTTACATTAAAGGCGGTATTGACCCCTCGCAGAGCGCGAGTGATAGTCGCGCAATTCCCGGCCGACGTGGATGCAACACTTTTGATTAGTACCCTTTCGCGGGCCCCAATAAATGGCACCGCGCGCCGCCTATGGGGCGACCCGGCCTGAGGACGTCTGGAGCAGCTCGTAAAGAGAAGTAGAAGTCATGTGTCGCTGAATAATGAATCCTTAAAATCAAGTGTACAAAAATTGATTCGCTGCGACGCCCGACCTCCAAACGGACGAGGCAAAATGACGATTTGAACGGTTTAGGTGGCTCACGGTATCAACGGATGTCACTGCAGGGCCTCAAAGCGGGAGGTCCCAGGGTTCCACGCCTCACGAAGGCAGGATTTTCGACACTGGCTGTCTGGAGGAGAAGTTTAGTGATCGGCTGCTCTGATCGGGAGCTTTCCGTGGTGTCTCCAATTTGTATTCTTTCTTATTTCTTGGTAAGGGTGAGAATGTTTCTCCTAGCAGAATGGTGGATTCATTTGGGACTGAAGAGAGGTGTATGAAGAAATTGCGGTTAAATTATTTTATGAAAGATGTATATGTTATATGGTAAATTGTTTTTGAATTGTAAATGCTCATATATTGTAAAACTGTAGGGTTATGGCTACCACCTGGCAATCAGCCAATTGTAGCCAAATAAAAATATTATTATTATTATTATTATGTCATCATTCTGTTCCAGCTTCTTTCCATCTCATTCTTGGCCTTCCAATGTTTCTTTTTCCTCTTTTCTTATAATTCAGGGCTCTACTGGACGTCTATCTGGCGGCATATCTCCAATATGGGTCACCCATTGTTGTCTGTACTTCTTAATTTTGTAATGTGCTGCTTCTTTCCACCCTAGTTCCTCTCTCATTTTCTCACTTTTTATTTGGTCTCTTAATGTATAGCCTTTTAGATCTTTCAAAAATATAATTTTTGCTGATTCAATCCTAAAATCTTTTTGTTTTTCAACACAGGTTTCACATCGATACAATAGAACTGGGAGGGCTATAATATATTAACATTTTAACCGGCTTTCTTTTTGTGCTTTCCTTTTAAACGTTCTACTTATAGTTCCACATATTACCTGAAATTTATGGATCCTGCTGGTGATCTCCCTACCTCTTTCATTTGTATTTCACACCCTAGGTAGTTCAAATGCGTCATTTGTTCTAAAATCATATTTTGAAGCACAATCTTTGTCCTTTTTGATTCTTTTCCTTTAAAAGCCATTACTTTTGTTTTATTAACTGATACTATCAGATTGTACTTCATAAAAATTTGCTCCAGGTGGTAAATAGATATCAGTAAATCACCTTCATTTTCCTGTAGAATCACCTGGTTGTCAGCATATAAAAGAGTATTTAAAAATGTGTTTTTGCTCGGGTGAATTCCCGAGAGCATAATTACACTCTTTCACCTTTTAATTACATATACCTGATATATGGAAAAGGGTGTTGGCGAAAGACTGTCTCTCCGTCTTACTCCTCTATTTACAATCCTCTTCCCGGAAACAAATCCGTTGTATTTTACTCCGATATTCGATATCAGTATTATCTTACATACATTTCGCCACTTGCACTAGATGACTTGTGTACTGCAATTTGAGTTATTCTGTTATTGACGATTTTTGCGTATACTTTGTAACATGCGTTAAGTAGTCAAACATCCTTATAGTTGTGGCATTTACTTCGATCGTCTTTCTTAAAACATGGAGTAATTAACAAATCTAACCACTCATCTGGTATTGCACATATTTGCTAGCATTCAATCATTAAGTGGAGTAGTCGAAATTTCAGTAACATACCTCCGTCCTCCATATTTCATTAATTCTACGTTAACCCCATCAGGACCACAGGCTTTTCTATTTTTGAGGTATTCTAATCCACCGTCAAGCTCTTTCCTATCTCACACATCTACATTTATTTTTATTCCTTTTTCTTCGTCCGCCGTCCAACCACTCTTTCCCGTAAATTATATTCAATTTTGACGTATCTGTTTCTTCTATATTCATTGTTTTTAACACTTTGTAGGCTATACTTTGTCTTCCGAATACATCATGTTCTAATATATTCACATATCTATCCCCAGATTATTGATGGGCTTGTCTCACTAATGATTTAGCTTTATTCCTTTTTTGTTGGCATATCTATTTAGTCTGCTCATTTCTGTTTTGTAGATTATTTAGGTATGCTACCTTTTCTTGCACTGCCTCTACAACCTTATCATTCCATATTTTCAATATTTTTATTTTCCGCCTAATTTTTCGGGTGCCTAATGCCTCATATGGTACTTTTCTTATCGATTCCTTAATGTTTCTTCATTCTCCATTCAGATCTTCTGATGTGGCGATGATTGATTGACCAAGAACTGATTCAACCGTCTCTGATACAACTCCCTTATACTACCGTCTTCTAGTAGATATACTTCATATCCTACATTTTCTGGTTTATTTTTTGAGACACTTCGTTTCTTCCATCTTGCTCTTATATTTATTTTTGTTTCTACTAGATAGTCATCTGAATTGGGGTCATATCCTCTTAAAGCTCGGGTATCCTTTACGTCTGAACTTAGCTTTTTATTAACTATTACATAATATATTACTGAGTATTGTCCCCGGGCACTGAAGTATATTTATGGATATTCTTTTTTCTGTAAAATGTATTGGTGATTCTTAGTTCATTGTACATTACATATTATCTTAGTTCTTTTCCATTTTTATTCATTACTTGTTCTCCATTCAGTCCCATAACATTGGTAATAGGTATGTTTCCCACTCCCGCATTTACATTTACATCTATAATGAGCGAGTTATTAGGTGGCATTTTTTACCTCTTTTTGCAATTTGTTATAAAGTGTTATGGTTTCTTCTTCCTTACCTTACTCGGGGGCATAAACTCCTATAACTGTAAGATTACCTCTTCTCATTTTAAAATCTACTCTTAGTATTCTTTCATTGATGTAACTCGTAATAACTTCTTCCATTTCTTATCCACATACATAGCTACACTAGCTATTGCTCTTTTGCGTTAGATATTCACCCAGTCATCAATCTCTCTTTTTCCCTTTGTTTTCTTTTTTGTTTCTGTTATTACATCAATGTTGGTTTTTATTTCTTCTAATATCTTCAATAGTTCTATTTCTTTATTTTGTGTGCCGCGAACATTCCATGTTGCCTCATTTAGTACATCCGTTATTCCCATGTTCTTTAACTTTTTCGTTTGCTTCGGTTGTCATCAAATCGGTCCGGCTTCTTTTCTTCAGGCTCTTCAGTAGCAGAAAACATCCCCTCGCCGGGTTACGGGCGCTGCACAGGCTGAGTTCGGTAGAGGGGCAGTCTCCTTTCTGTCTCCTATCTTGCAGAATTTATTTAGGGTTTCTTCTCGTGACCGGGTTGGTTTCTCCTCACCTGAAGAGCCCCGCCTACCCGGGTGAAAAGGGAACGGGGAGGAAATCCTGAGGGTCGGGAGCCTCCAGGCTCTCGATCCACCCGTTGGACCGACGGCAGCGACGGAACAACGGGCGCTGAGAGATGGCATTGCGAAAGGTAGGGGCAGCGGTCCACTGCTCCTTCAGAGGTAGCAGAAACCGGGCTGACAGACGACAGAGACGGAATCCCACGACTGCGATGAAGTTAGTTATTTTCGGATAAATGAAGGGGCATTTGTGATTTTACGGAAAGTTTATTTTAAAATGCTTTAAGGCGATTGTTATTAGTATGGGATGCAGTAAACTATATTGGGGAGGCGTAATTTAAGGAGAGAGGGTACCATGTATACCGCGATGTTAAATTTGATACTATTGACATCGCTTTTCTAGAAAATGGTAAACTAGTAAATTTTAATATTTTGCACACTTAAGGGTAGAGCCTTTGTTATTATTTTGATATTTTTTCGAGTTAATTAAAAATAATTTATAATTTTTTCAATTATAACTTTTGCCCTAATGTTTTCAGCGTTTTTGGATAAAAACGTTATTTTTAATAATTTTATTACCGAAGAATATTTATATAAAAATGTCAAATTATTGCTAATAGTATGAAGTATGTATCCTGTAAATTGTAATTAATTAAGAATTATATTTTCTGAGATTATGTTCATTAATTACAAAATAAGTGCATTTTCGGCAAACGCCATTTGAAAAGTCGGTACTTGTCACTGCTCTACTAGACCATTTCTACTCCATATTCTGGATCAGGTCCTTCAGTGGAAAATACCAAATCTATCAACGTATGAACAAGAGCAAGTCTCAATAACTCATTAACAACCTAACAATGCAAAATTACAAAAAAAATTTAGCCATAATTGAATGCAGTGTCAAGAAAGGGGGCGTGGCTCATGCGCACTGGGACATTTAACAAGAATTAAAGGGACTTTCAGACGTCCCAATAGAAAAATGTTTTTTATATCTGGAAAGAGCAAGGTTTGAACCATTTGTTTAGCCCATTTCTTGGTACCCGCTTGCCTTAAAAAGGGGACAGAATGAGATCTGCGCTCGTCTGTGCGTCAGTGAGTGCTCTCCTGCTGTGTTCTGCGGGTGCGTAGTGTGCATACGTTCATAAGCTTCGACGCAGCTTCGTAAATGGATGTGCTCATTACCCCACGCCTGTCGTGCTCGGTGTCGCACGCGAGTTGACTCGGCAGAGAAGTCACAGCGGGTGGCCGCCACATCACACAGAGAGGTCCTTTGAATTCGACCTACGCCAGCTGAGCGGCAGGACGCAAAATAGGGGCTGCTGTATCAACACGGTGTGTTGCGATTGCGTGAACCAATGGGGGAGGAAAGACGAAGCGCTCCCGCGGAGGTTTCCTTTGCTTACATCCAAATCACCTTTTTTTACAAAAAGTATAACACTAGATGTATTTAATCAATTACCCAATTTAAAAATGTAATTAAAATTTTACAAATTATAAAACATAGGAATGGAAAAAATATATTTACTCTATACCATGTTTTTATTCTCTGAATGAAAATGAAAAAATAACATAAATTTCTATTAATTGTATTATTCAATTACGCATACAAAAATAGTAAAACTGTACATGGTGTGCAATATGCTTACTTTTCAAAAAATATTTATAAAAACATATTTTTGTAAGTTCTTCAATTATCATAGGTAATACTAAGAGTGCTTTGTAAATTGTCGTTAAATCCCCGACTCGTGGAGGAAGGAAGGGACTTATCTAAGAATTTACAAAACATAAGTGGCATATAATAGGATGAAATTATGTCCAACAGAGTTCCAAACCGCGCCAAATATTGAAAATAACTGAAGGCTTTGTTAAAATCAATGATGTTATGTTGTAATATATACTCGTTTTATTGAACATCGACATAGCGATCGATATATACCACTCCCTAAGATACAAGTGTCACAGTTTATGATTGGCCAGTAGGGAGAAGCAGTAAGAAAAATCAGATTGAAATAGCGATAAACTTTTTGAGATACACCGCCCTGTTTGGGGAATTTTATAAGTATAGTTAAACACTAATGGCTTTTATTTCACGAGTGGAATAGTCGGCTTAATCAATTGTGTAAATTTCATTCCATTTCATGAATAGATAATAAAAATTTGTATTTTCCGTTGCATGACTACTCCAAAGGTCTCCAAAACACAATAAACCTCAATGATAAAACTGGGTACGCCACGGCAAGCCATGCATGAGGAGTTTGTCTCACGCTGCTTGTAAAACTGTTGATGCCGCATTGTCTCCCATTTAGCGAACAATGGAGCAGGTAGTAGCAGCGACTGATATCCTGCGTTACCTGTTTCAGTGTTCGTCCAACAAAGGCCCAGACAGGCTCGCAAATGCGGTGTGTTCTCGTATTAGGGTTTCAGAGCGTAAGAGATAGCGTCACAAAAAGTGACTCATTTGAAAGCTTTTTGGGCTTGACTTGCCCACAAAATAAATCTTTTATGTCGAGAAGGGGTAGGGCGGGGCTACAACTCCGTAAACTTGTTAAAAATAACGTATATTTGCCAGATTTTATAATGCATGGAACTTTGTGATCTGATAAGCTCTGATGTAAAATTTGTTTTTTAATATGTCGCGTTGAATTAAAAATTTTAAAAAATTCAAAACCTGAGTTGGGAAGGAGATGAGAAGTAAGTTCGGCTGAAAGAAAGATGATGTTGGGAGATGTAGGGTGTCTGAAGGTGAAAGGGAGAGAAATGTGATCGAAAAATTGGAGAAAGATTAATAAATGAAGAAGTTATAGAGAGATAGAGGGATATTGTATGGCTTGGATAAAGAAACCAAGAGGGAAATCAGAACAATATTGTAATAGGAGACGTTATGGTGGGACGTTATTATGGTTATTAATCCCAACGATTGATATTATCGCTACAAAAAGTCTACTTGATATTCAGGAAAAATTCAAGAGCAACAACTTTCAAATTTGTCAGAAGATAGTGGTTTAAGTTTGCAGACTTTCAGTCCGCACGCGTGTTCTCGCGTCACAACCAGCGCGTGTAACGCAGGGTGAAGAGATGAAGATATGGAGTTCTCTAAAGGCTCCCACAGACCGGCGCGGGAGATTCGCAGCCTACGCGGAATGGCCGCAGTGGAAATTTCGCGTCACGTGATGCCATAGGAGCACGTTCAGACCTGCGCGGCAGGCGAGCGTCGCGGCAGCGGATTGGCGGCGTTTGATTACCTGCGAATTGGGGAGCGCACTCTGACGCGTTTGGACCGCTGCCGCTCGAAGCCTTCGGGAGTCTTCGCTCCCCTCTCGGTCGAGTTCCCTCGCCTTTGTTTATCGGATGCGGAAAACTGTCACCAAATAATTGACGCTCCGGTGTGAACGGTCTCGCCTCGTCGCGCGCGCACCCACTGCGGATCTCCCGCGCCGGTCTGTGGGAGTCATTAAAGAGGACGTGAATCTGAGGAAGAAAGAGTGGATCGCATTGGGGTTTAATGAAATCAATTTGTGATGATGCGTGTGTGTGTGTGTGTGTGTTGCAGCTGCATCAACCCGTTGGTGTACGGCTTCATGTCGCGCAACTTCCGGGAGAGCTTCCGCAAGGCGCTGTGCCGCTGCTGGCGCCGACGCGGCCGCCTCGGCTCTCGGCACCCGTCGCTCTCGCAGACGCGCACCACCTCCGTGCGGTAGGTAGCGCCACAGCACTCCAACCCCCTCCCCCGACCACACCCTCCCCGCCCTCCCCGCCCTCCCCGCCACGCCCGCCTCGGCTCTCGGCACCCGTCGCTCTCGCAGACGCGCACCACCTCCGTCCGGTAGGTAGCGCCACCGCTCTCCCACCCCCTCCCCCGCCCTCCCCGCTCTCCCCGCCCTCCCCGCCACGCCCGGCTGCTCTGGCCGCGCCAAGCCCTCCCCCCAAAACGTGCCACGCGCACTGCTCCCTCCAGCGGGCCACGCTCTGAGCTCTAGTAGGGGGCGAGGATAGGACAAAGAAGAGGAAGGAAAGATCATGGTCCGAGGCCCGTTGGGTATGGTACTGTTCCGGCATTCGCCTAGTGTTGATCGGAGAGACCATGCCGTGCGTCCATAATTTGGAGAACATTTCTGGTTCCAAAGTCGGGGAATTTTCTTTCATTGGAGAGGTTATTTGGGGAAAGAGCTCGAAACACTTCTGACAGCTCCGCGCGTGGGCCTGAACAAGCACGCAAGAGGCGCTGGTTGCCTAGGAGTGCGCGCCCTTGTTGTTGGAATAATTGTCGCCTTTGGCCAATTTGGCAAGTACTTTTACGATTCTGGGAAATATGAGACGTATTCGTCTCGAGGGGTCAGTTTGCCTTTTCGGCAACTTGCGCTTACTGGTCAGGCTTACGCCTTGTTGCAACCAGGGCTGCCACCCCCGGTAGCACTCCGAACCGTCCGGAAATAACGAAATTCTTCCGGAGAAACTTGTGGCGTGTCCGTGAATTTTCATAATAGAATATTATGAAAATATTTATTTATATTATGGAAGTTATATTAGAAATATTACAAAATAGAATATTGTTTTGGAGCAAGGAAAATGTCTTTCTCAAGTTTATGTAATTCTGAGGAGCCTACTCCGATAACTAGAGGTTAAATGAGTTCTATGGGTATAAAGGTAGTGTGTGTCTCAAGCACCTTACATCACACATGAAACAACAATTACATACAGAGTTAAAGGGACTTTATGATCTTTTAATTGAATATATCCAGAAGTGGTTTAATTTCAATGACAGTAAGCTTTTCAATCATTTCCAAGTCTTCATTCTTAAAGAAGATATAAGATGGAAAGGGTTTCAAGAAGCCGTAACGTATCTTGGACGAATTTTCTGAACGTATTCATCGTTTCGAGATGCTAAAGGGCGCCCAGAACGAGTGTGGTCGTCCAGAATCATTTCACCTCGTTAAAGCACACAATCCACTCGAAAACTTGTGTGCGGCTCATAGCATGCTCCTAGAAGCCGGTTGAAGCATTTGGTAAGATCCCGTGGCCGACGTTTGAAACAGGGAATAAAATTTCAAACACACAATTTGCTCTTTTAAACCTGCCATAATGATTTCGCAGGCGGGACACCCGAACGGGAAGAGAAAAACAGCCCTACGGTCACATAAAAACCGACGCCTTCTAGACAGTTGTTTCATGAAGGTTTATATTAACCTCATTTAGCTGGAGAAAACTCTACTTCGTCCACGAAAGATAGCGCGCTCTCTGTCCGCTTATTTTTGGTTCCCCCCTCGTATTTGTGAAATGGTCAGTTTGGTAAGTTCAATACAGAATTAAACTTATGTGTTGATTATATTAAACTTATGTGTTGTATATATTTCGAAATTTGTTCAAAATGGTAGTTAAATAGTACACTCCATTGTTTTTCATTAAATGATGTTTAATAGCACTTTCCAATTTTTATTAAATGGTGTTTAATATTACTGTCCATTGTTTTCTTGAAATAATTATTTGTCGTTTGTAAAACTGATCAAAAGAATTGTTGTAAAGCCCAAATAGAATGGTGGAGTTAGATTACATGGGATTTCTGAGGGAATAATTATACCACGTCATTGGTACTAATTCTATTTGCCCGGGAATCTCAAAATGGAAAGGTGGTAACCCTGGTTTCACCTCAAGCATGGACTGGCGTGGTATCAGCTGCCGCATACCCGCCGTCGTGTGCCCGCCCCATGGTGACAACCTACTCTTCAAATAGTTTCATGGGCCTGATGCATTGCCCAGCATATGATAATCGATTGACATTCCCCTGTGCGTAACACATTTCCGACTAAATATCGATTCTATCCAAAAAGCTGACAATATTGAGACAATCGATAATTTTTCTTCCATTCAACAACATGAAACGGGTCATTTCGAGAAGCAAGAGAATGCCAAAGCCGAAGATCTCTCGTCGCTGCGCAGTCCGCTGAGAGGCTTCCGCTAATTGGCCACAATCCCCCCCCCCCCAGCGCCCTCGCTCACCCCGCCCACCAAACACTGGGAGCCGCATTACCAACGATTATCTGCTTAGCGGTATCACTGTTATTGCGTATCAGCCGTTTTATTAGGTATAGGTAAAATCTTCGCGTGCACATTCGAAAGTTGGATTACTTATCGCGTAAGCTGCGCTGAGAGTACGGGCGAAAAAGTACGAGCCGTTTTAGCTCCACGAATTGAAATATATAATTCGATGTGGCGTTATCCAAAAGTAATTTATTTATTGTTGTTGAGCAGTGTCGGGCTCCTCTTTGGAAACCATTTTGCGTGGCTTTGTTAAGCATCATTTTACAGCTGCAGACCGCTAATTGTAAACTAATTAGGTTATTAACAGGTTATGTTAATCTTGCTTAAATGATGAAAAATGTGTCAATAAACTAGTGAAAGCGAAGAAATGCGACTAAAAACAGTATTAGAGAAATATTACAATGTCTCTTGAAGCAGTATTGACCAACAAGTATTTAAATCAGCAACACAGTGCTTCCAAACCGACGTCCTGCCATATCACCAGGAATATTAGTGCCGCACAGGCAAAACTGCAACACAGACATCACAAAAGCATTTTACAGTTCACACTTTAGCAGCTTTGCGTAATTAATGTCCGTACTCTTCGCTCGCAGCCAACGCCAGAACTGTTAGTTAACATGCTTTCGTCTCTGCTGGGAACAATTGACTTATTTCACTTTGCGATAATGCTTGTTTCAATACGCCAATAATGATTTCATTGGTTCCATGATTTGCCGTCGCCAACTCTCCATTCTCTCGTCATCGTTGATCAAAAGCAATTCGAACTGCGCACTTTTTGAAGCGGCCTGTAATATGGTCGCCGTTTGCATTATCAGATCTCCCGTTAATCATAATGCCGGTTTCAAATTCGAATACTTCATCATCAATCGTTTGTCTCTAACTACCTGTATTGTGCGGCGCCCGTTTTAGGACTTTTATAAATAAATGATATATTTTATGGAGCAATGAAAAGGTTACATTGTAACATTATTACTTTCAAATTTCCATTTCAGGAGAGAAGATATTTTGAAGTTTATTTTTGCTCATTCAACATAATTGTCTTTTGTGGCCCCATCAGAACGGAGTTTTAAAATGGATACCTTTCAACACCTCGGAATTTCCGTTCTTTCGTCAAGAACTTTTTTTTTGTTTTTTGTTTTTGTTTAAATTCAAATTATTCTCAAAACACAATTACTTCAAAATTGTTTAAAGAATTCAAATGTAATTTCGGTGTTTGTTTCATTGATTTTGCGCAATTTAACATTTTATTCCTACGTCACTTTTGCAAACTGTTTCATTTTTATTGTAATAGGGAACTTAGTTTGTGAAAAAAGAAAAATCTTGATATTTTGTGAAAAATCTAGACTTTTTATTAAATCACATAGAAAAATATTATTTTTCTAATAGTCCATATGATAAAAATGGGTCCAAATATGACATTTGGACCCAAATCGTTGTTGTTGTTTTTAGTAATGAATAAAGGTTGATAAAAAATAGGTATCATTTTATATAAAATTTGTGGATGTTTAAAATAAATACTGGTCAACGAATGTGTGAACTGATTAACATGACCTGGTCAACTCGTTTTATTGCGTTTTTAATAAAAGATCAGATAATTATTAAAATACAACAAGCTACCAGACGTTAGCATATTCGTTAAAAAGTTATTGATATTTTTTCATTCACTTTTCATCGATTTTTAAATGCAAATTTCCGTGAGTTTTTTTCAGTGTCTTTAAAGAGCTTCTAACGTGACTTGGTCCCTTGAAATTGAAGATGTATGACTAATTCCAATACAAATATATTATAAACAAAAGTCGAAACAGTTTTTTAGTTCTATTAATTCTTTGCTTAGATTGTAATAGCACAGGGTGCATACTCGTAATTACCATGAAAACGAAAAACGTGAAACTGTGTTTTTACTTACTTTTGGGTATTGTGCTTTAATAATGATTACTATTTTAAACGAATTAGTGAGCTCAACTTCTGCACTCTTCTACACTTCCATAACATTATGTTTAGGTATTTTCCATCAGATGTTAAATGTCCCACTCCACTCTATAAATTAATTTCTTCAATTAATTTTCCATTTTTACTTTACATGTTCCGTAACTACGTGTCGCGTTCACGTGTCATATACAGTCATATTTTTTAAACTTTTTGGTCGTTTTCCGTAACTGTGTCGTATTATAGTCAGATTTTTCCATAAACGTTTGTACTTTTTGTCATATGTTTATCATTTTGATTCCATTTCCGCATACTTTCTTGCAGTAGTCTCAAAGAGATTTTTCACATCTCCTAACCGTTATCTAATTTCTTAAAATTGTTGTCTGTCTCCCTCGTAAATGTATATGTACGTTAATTGAGAGGATAAGCTAGAGAGGAAGAGAAAGAGAGAGAAAGAGAGAGAGAGAGAAAGAGAAAGAAAACGTAGAAAGCACCAGAACGAAGGAAATGTTGGTTTTGTTTTGTGCCAAGGGCGACTGCTTCTATAAATCGTTTAACTGGAAGAATTGTTTTCGCGAGGCGCCAAAAGAGGAGCTAATTGTGAATGTGCTAGATTTTAAAAGTATTTTCAATAAAATGGATATTTAAGCAACGGCAAGATTTTGAAGGATTCGAAAGTGCAATCAAAAAATGTTTAAGACATATTTATGGTCGTTTTCATATTTTTAGGTCATTAATACTTGCATTGTTCCAACATTTTTATGTCATAAACATCTGGGCCCTATCCATGACTTATTTTGTTTTTATTCGATCTCGTGGAAAAGAAGTCTAAAGATGTCATGGGAGTAACCTTCATGTGTGTGGCCTTCTCATCTCAGTTAACTGCAGTCTCCAAAAGTTAGAAAGCGAAAGTGGTTGACTAATGTTTATTTCTCTCCATCCGGCACTTTTCTGATTGGCTAATATTTCAGAGACTTTTCCGAGGAAAGTTTTCTTCTCCGTAGATACGGCCGACCTTCAACTTTTTTTCGTGGGCTGAGTTATAATTCATCCTGCCAGAGACACTTCTGCCCAGAGACTGCCAGTCCTCGACGATATCAGAGAGCTTCAGGGAAGAAAACTAATGTCATCGTATACTGAGTCGAGACAGTCAGCGGCATAATATTTTCGCGAAATGGCCTTCGACGAAGAAGACTGCCGAAGATCAAAGATATCGATGCACAATAACTGAGTCAGCATTGGCAGCAACGTTTTAGAAGAAAAGATTCGAAGGTTTTTCCATTTGCTATTCTGATGCATAAAAGAAGCCATTAAAAGTAATTATTTTTTTAAATCACTCTTATTCAATAAAGAAACGTCTGTTTCATTTTCATACTTTAAAAACAAATTATTTCTACTGTGTCTTAGAACACGAAAATATTCATAATAAAATTTCAATAATTATTTTCAAAACATCGATTGTTGTGAATTCGGTTTCATATTTTTTTCGATAACTGGGCCATAGTTACATAAATAAACCCTCTACGACATATCTAGTTGTTGCGTAATGGAGAAAAATATTTTTTCCTTAGCTGAGTATTTATTCTTGTATATGTATAATATGAATATACAACGTGGACCAGGGCAAAAACTCAGTACATTGTAAATACTAATTATTTTACAGTTAAAATTTATTTAAAGAAGAACTTAACTTTACATCTTTAACGATTCTCAATTGTCTTTGGCCTTCATGACGTCTTTCATGATTATTTACTAACAATAGTGTTACGGCACTGACTGGAATCTTTTTCCTTTTGAACAAGTAAGATATTTGTGAGAGCGTAGGCTTCCGCGGCCGGAGTCAGTATTTACTAGGCTGTCCGGGTGACGCCGCGTCCATGACGATAGCGCATTACGCCCTGAGGAAGGTCGCAGAATGTCGACCGAAACGGCGGCAACTTCGCCATGGTCGCGGCGTCACTCGGACAGCCCAGTAAATAAGATATTTGTAGTTATTTGATTTTAATTTACAGTTCTTTACTTGACGAATTGCGCTTTGCTCTCGGCGTTTTAAAAATAGAATACACAACAGGGGCGTGAGGGGTTCACGCACTCGTCTCTTTGTAGCTCGAGCGTAGCAAAGACTATAAACTGACGTGTGCGTGAATCGCCTGCCTCGCGCCCTTGTTACGTAAACTATAATTCTAATACGCAGTTTGCATTGCCAAATCTAAAACGCTACTGCCCTGTGGGCCTGTAAACTCTCCGTTTGCATCATCGCCATATTTCCCGTCATGTCAGTCCGCATGAAATGCTTCTAAGAGTTGGAGCAGTTCTTCTCCACTGCTTGCAAACACATTGTCTTTACTGTTGCTTGTGCGCTCGCGCCAATCTCCTTTCCTCCTAATATCGAATCGCTTCAAATGGAGCTCACCTCACATATCGCGAGCACATCGTCACTCTGCAGGCAGGAGAGCACTCGCACGTCCTCAACGAGCTCTGACGACTTTGTGGTGACGACAAAAATTAAAGCGCCGGCCGGGATTGCCGAGGGCGTTAAGGCTTCTCGCTTCGAAGGGTCGCAGGTTCAAATCCCGCTTGAGTGTGTCCAACGCACAATTCCTATTTTTTTTTCAAAATATCTTTTTGAGATTACAAGAACTAGCTTACAAATTCAGAACAGTGTAAGATAAATTTTCTGTGCTGGTAGGCCTTGGTCCAGTTGGCATTGAAGGGACAAACGTTTCGTCCACGACTGCGGTGGGCTGGCCAGTCCCCAGCCAGCCGCCGCCCCGCACACCGCCCGCGTCCCTGCCGCCACTGAGGATGTCCACCGCAGACGTAGACGAAACGTTTGGCCCCTCAGTGCCAACTGGACCACGGCCTACCAGCACGGAAAATTTACCTTCTATTGACTCCGGCCGAGAAAGCCTATGTCATAACAATTTGAATTCTCGGGTATCCGGGAGACGCCGCGTCGTTGGCTGGAATGCCGACGTTTCGCCTGGCATATCGCAGGCTTCCTCAGGGCAGTGAGGAAGCCTGCGATATGTCAGGCGAAACGTCGGCACCCCAGCCAACGACGCGGCGTCTCCCGGATAGCCGAGAATTCATGAATTCGAGCCGCGGAAGCTTACGTATACGTCAGAACAATTTGTTTAAAAAATTGATCACACTGGTCAGGGCTTACAATTGCTTCTAAAATAACTTGTAAAGAAACTTTTTTCAAGTTCTTGGTGTGTTCACGCCACATAAAATTCTTCGTACTCCACAAAAACAGCCTTTCGTATTGAAACTATGACACAGAGTCTAATTCGATTATTTTTTTAAGAGAGCGATGACATTAGGTCATTGTTACACCTCCTGCCTTGTAGAATCAATATTTTTAATTAGTTCACGAACGTCCTCCTCAATGGCTCAGAAATGTGCTTATTACTGTTTAAAAGATTCACACTCGTAGGCAGGAGGTGTAACAATGAACCAATGTCATCGGCCTCTTTAAAAAAGTCCAAGCCCCAGGACCTCGCTGGTTCCCGTCTCTCACACCAGTAGAAATGGCTCCGAGTAATAACGGTTTCCCCTACAGTCTGTGGCCGGAATTTGGTGGCGAGATTCCGACATGAGCTAAATCGAAGGTCGAAGTCGTCCGCTGGATAAAGGATGTTTCTAGCGGTCAGTTGCTCTGGTCGACAACTTTCCGTGATTTGTCCGATCAGTACCAGGCGAATGCCGCAGCACTACCCTAACAAACGGGCCACGGACCACGCCCAATTTTCTCTTCCTTCCCTAGCCCCCTGCTCTCGCATTGCAAACGCACTTGCACTCTGCACGCACCCCAAGACAGGTCGGGAGCATGAAGCTTGAAATCAACCCGCAGAGGGAGTATCACCGCCATCGCGAGAAAGAACATTCACTAGAGGGACTAATACCGGGAGAGGTCGCTCAGAGCATCGACTGATGTCACTGTAGTGCCTCTGGCTGGCAGATCTTATGTTCGAGTCCCGATGGGGGCAGGAATTTCGGCTCCAGCCAGACTGCTAGGTCGACTTCAGTTCCGTCAGCCAGCTTCTCTGATCGGTATTCTTCCGTGGTTTCTCCGATCAACACCAAGCGAATGCCAGGGCAGAGCCCTAACAAACGGCCCAAGGCCAGCGCGCAATCTTTTCTTCGCCTGCTTTGTCCTATCCTCACCCCTTACACACACACCAACATGCACTACATCACCACACATGTCGGGAGGCCGGTCGGGAGCTTAGAGCTCGTCCCGGCTGGGGCGGTGCCCCGCTGGTGGGAGATACCTGGTTGGTCCGGTGCCCCGCTAGCCGATGGTTGATCGACGTCAGATGTCGCCATCCAGCAGGGTCAAAATGGCCGCCACCTCCCAAGGAAGTTCATGAACTACACTTACGGGAGCTCACTATCTTCGCTATCTCTAACAACCACCGAATCTAAAGGGACTAATGACCGTAGCAGTATGAGCGCTGGGAAACAAACGAAGCCATTCATGCACGCGCGTGTGTCGTTGTCGGCGCTGGGTGCGTGGGCGAGGGCGGGTGACGTGTGGGCGCGCGCGCTGTGCTTGCGCAGGCGGCCGGGCGCGGGTGGCGGCTGGCGGTGCGGCTGGGCCGCCGCCGTCGGCTGCGGCTGCTCCTGCTACTGCCTGCGCGCCGCGCCCTGCCCCGCCGCCCCCGACGGCGACGACGAGGACGAGGACGACAGCGGCGGCGGACGAGGCGGCGGCGGCGGCGGCGGCACGCCCCCCTCACCGCCCCCGCCCCCGCCCGCGCTCGCGCTGGTGCCCCTGCGGCCCCCCCGGCTCCTGCCCCGCGCGTAGCGACGCCGCCGCCCTTAAGGCGACTCCAGCTGGTGCGTTCGTTCGGAGAGCGTCTGCTTCCTGTGGTGGGGCCAAAAGACCTACAGGCGCGCACCGAATGTGGAATTGAATTGAATTGAATTGAATTGAATTGAATTGAATTGAAGTAGGTGGCGAGACTCGGGCCATGAGGACTGCGCTTCCGTCTGACCACGCAAATTTCGCTACGCTCCTTTCACAAACCAGCGGAGCAAGGACGCATCACGCGGGCGACAAAACTGGCGATTTGTATTATGCTAGAGGCGTCATTTAGGCTTGATCTTTTACATGCAAATAAATCTACTTACATCGGACATCCGGCTTTAGTTCCTCTTCGAAGGAAGGCGTACAAAGGCGTGTTTTCAAAATACAGATACAATGCATTACAAGTTTGTTTGACAAACGACTGGCGCTTTCAACATATAATACTCAACGCGACGCAAAGCAGTCTGTAATTAAAATAGCATGGACATTGCATGTGCTGTCAGGAAAAACTGAGCTCAGTGCAGTGCCTCTGACTAGAAGATCCTAAGGTTCCAGTTGCCACGGTGATAGGATTTTCGACACTAGCTTGACAGCTAGGTCGAATTCAGTCGCTTTCTGGAAGAGTATTCTAGCGGCCGGCTGCTCTGATCGGTAGTTTTCCGTTGTTTCTTCGATCAACACCATGCGAATGCCGGACCACTACCTTAACAAACGAGACACGAACCGCGCGCGATCTTTCCTTCATCCTCCGTGTCCTATCCTCACCCCCTTACACACACTTACACTTACATGCATTACAATACCACACAAGCCGGGAGACCGGTCGGGAGCTTAGAGCTCGTCCCGGCTGGGGCGGTGCCCCGCTGGTGGAAGATACCTGCTTGTCCATCATGAAAACCATCAAGTCGACAATGGTTGGCGCCGGATCTCGCCATCCAGCAGGGGAAGATCACCGCCACCTACCCGCTAGAAGCAAGTACTATACTTACGGGACTACTTACGGCATTATTTTTGCGGGAATATAGCAAAATGGCGTGTTATCATTTTATTCAGTTCATTTAGCAGTATCCGTACCAAAAGTTTAAAGAAAAAATTTCGAGCCGTTTTTAAAAAACTCTTGTTTTTGATATTTTTAATATTGCACATATTTCACTAAATATTCTGCGAACACTACTAAAATTTTCAAAAGAAATTCACATGACCTTAATTAGAGAATTAACTATCGAAAACAAATTTCAGTTTGATGACAAATCTCTGTCTTTAATTTTGTAATTGTAGGAAGTTAACAAAAAAATGTCAAATTGTTGTAATTTTCGTAAATTCAGAATTAAAAATACAAATAGGCCTTCTTTATAAGTGTATTTCATTCTATTGTTACCAAAAATTTACAGAAAAAAAATTCAGTAAAATAGCCCGAAAATTTAAAGAATATTTTTCAAAATCGCACAGCTTTTATTTGAGCGAGGTCGGCCGGGAAATATGCATTTTGGAAAAAATAGTAAGAATAATTTAGGCGCTAGACTGGCGAACGGCCGGCCGGCCGGCAGTTTTGAAAGAAAAAAAAGATTCTGTAAATCAGAGAACCCCCAAACGTGTATTTCCCTCGAAATCTCGATTTTCCGCAACATTACACAACTTTCTCTATACTACATACGAGCATATTAGTCTGTATTTACGTACGTATACAAGAAAGTTATCTTCTACGTATGTTACTCCGTATGTAGTGTAACCCGTATGTAGTGTAACTCCGTATGTAGTTACTCCGTACGTGTACGTATGTAGACATACACATACACACCCGAGCCCGAGGCGGGACTCGAACCCGCGATCCTTCCGTCCGAGATCGCTACTGCCTTAGCGATCTCTCCACTCCCGATGGACGTTGTCTTCATTGTATTTATCTAGTGCTCGAAATACCCATCGATCCTCGCAGTCGAAATAGACCACCTTGAGCCCCCCCCCCTCTATACGTCAGCCTCACTCGTCCTGGCCTGCGCAGTCTCGTCGACCTTGAGGTTAACCCCGCCGCAAATGAACGAACACTTGAGTACCCTCCACTCAGGCGTTTAAGCGCCTCACTGCGGTCGTACTCTCCGTCCAGAGCGAGGTTTAGTGAGGCGTCACGCCGATATTTTCACGATAGCACGAACCACAGACGTTCAGGCGTCTTCCTTCCCCACTAAGCTGTGGAGGAGCCACCTCTTCGGGTTTGACCCCGAGACTCCGGGATTCAGATGTAATCTCCAGGCCCCGGTTTAATATAGAGAATCTCTGGGTAATACTAGCAATTAAATTCGTTGTGAAAAACATACGGAATTGTTGGGCAGAAGTACGTGACGGTATTTTTGACGCATGATGCAGTTAATCCACACTATACTGTTGAAAAAAGAAATCGTATTTCACAATAAAATTATTTTCCCGTTGTGAATTATTATTACAGCATATAATAATTTCAATACACTAACTTTCAAATTAAAAAACAAACGGAGAGAAAAACCGACGCATCTCGAAAGGCGCTATGATGTGTTATAATGCGATTCGAGCACACGAGTCTCTCGGGTTTTCACTCTGAAGCATATTTTGTAGGTCCTGTAGGATCACTATCAACTTTGCTTCACTCCTTCAAAGTTTGTAATCCATAGAAATACAAATTCATATATATTATCGTGAGATTCTACGGTCTAGAATTACCTTCATTACACTTAATTTTTGTGACCTCCCACTCAAAATCTTCGAGTCCGGAGGTGGCAACGCTCGGAGGCGGGAGAGTTTAATTTGAGGGCGTCGCTTAAGCCACTCCTGCCGGGAGGCCAGTGGCGCGGTGCCCCGCTCATGGAGATACCTGGCTGAGTGAAAACAGCCTCTCCCGACGGGTGGGTCGGTGCATCATCATCCAGCGGGGGGAGATCACTTCCATTTCCTCGATAAAAACATGTGCTATACTTAGGGAGCAAACAATTTTAGCAGTTGACGTAATCACTAATCAACCATAATCCTCTACTATGAGTACTACCCCACTCCCAGCCCGTCATCACCCTTAACACCAATACTCTTACCTCCTCACCCCATCACCCAAGTCATCACTTCCTCCGTCTGTACCACTAGCAATATCATCCCCATCGCCACCACTGCCATCGACCCCCACCCCGCCCCACCCCACCCTCAACTCATAAAAGCAACCGGCGACCTTTCTCACTCTCGCCAGGCGCTCATGTTGGCGTTCGACTCTCGACTACGCGGAACATGTTCTGGCCTTCTTCAGAACTATACCCAAACCAATACATATCTCCTGAAACACCTTCCATGTTGAAAATATTCTCTTCACGTACACAGAACACAAATATTTATCTTCAACGTCACGACTATTTGTATTCTGGCCGGCTGCACGGACCGCTAACGACGAATTGATGAGTTTGATCTGGAATATGACGGATGAAATGAACAGTTCATCGTCCCCACATTACTATAGCCAACCTGATATTCCAAAATTCCCATCTAGAAACTTTTATTTTTTTCCATTCTGAGCACGTGCGACGCGGGGGAGGGGCGGGGGGCGAAGGCGGGCGCCCCCGCGCTGGCGCCCTCGCCTCGGCGCCGGCCGCTGCGCGGGTCCCCCAACTCCCTAAGAAACGGGCCGCTCACCCCTTACGCACGCCCACTAACACGCACTGCACAAGCACACATGCAGGGGGACCGGTCGGGGCGCAGCGCTTGTTCCGGCTGGGAGGGTGCCCCGCTGGGGGGAGAAACGTGGTTGAGGGATACTCCGCTAGCCGACGGTAGGTCGGCGTCGAATCTCACCACCACGCCATATTCCGCTATAAAAAACATGCACTTCACTAAGGGGACTAATACAAGCCATTACTTCACCCCGTCACTTCCACTATCACTCTATCAGCCCCACATCATTCCCATTACCATAACCATCAGCATCCCACCGCATCAACCCCCACTACCGCTGCACTGCCGCTTCTGCCGGCCCCAACCTTTCTCCCCCACCCCGGCCATTCATATTGTCCCTTGACGTTCACCCCATCTGCCGCCGAGGCCGCCGCCGCCGGGGGCGAGGGCGTGGGCGTGGGCGAAGGCGTGCGCTGACGCCCCGCCCCCGGCGCGCGGCTGCGCAGGTGCCACACAGTGAGCATGACGATGGCGGGGCTGTCGGCGCACAACGGCCAGCAGCAGCAGCAGCAGCACAGCGCGGGCGGCGGGGGCGGGGGCGGCGGGGCGGGCGCCCCGTGGGCGTCGGCCGCCTCCGCCAACGCCCACCACCTCCACCACCAGCCGCCCACGGCCGAGAGCGCGCTGCTGGCGTAGCCCCCGCCCCCCGCGCCCCAGGCGGGGGCGACGGCGTCGGCGCCGCGACGCGCGGGGCGCCCGCCGCTGCTGCGCGTCAGGTTCAGCGCCCGCCCCGCCACGCCGCCCGCCCACGCCTTGAGCGCGCCCCTCCCGAGGGAGCTGCGGCCCCGCTGATGGCTTCCCGACTCAAACGGAGGGCTCCTTCAAGGCCACGATCTGGAAGGAGACAGGGGCATCCAAGCGGAAGCAACTGAGACCCCGGCGGCATCGCGCGTGGACATGCATTGTCCCATTTAAATGGAGTGTCTCGTCGTGGTCACAAGCTGAGAGGTTCTTCGATTTAAACGGTGTCTCGTCAAGGTCACGAGCTGGAGGGTTCTCCGATTTTAACAGACTGACTCTTCAAGGTATAGAAGAGTTGCTATAAGAAAGGACTTCTTTGACAGGTTAGGAAACAAATGAACACTATGCAGGGCGATGACATTTGCAAGTGATAGTGATGAACCCTTTTACAAATGAGCCAACTGTTAACGAACGCATTGACAAAATGAGTGCAAGGACATGACCTGCAGGTGTGTTGACAGTAGTGGCCAGGCAGTAGGTGTCAAAGCAGTCCCTTCTTATAGCTCTCCATGACGAGCTGGAAGGGGAGAGGGGGACCCCCAATCGGGAACTTCGTTACGACTTATTTTGTTGGTATTGGAGCTTCCGGTGGGAACACAGTGTACCCTTCTCCTTCCAGCTCGTGACCTAGAAGGGCACTTTTCAATAGGGGTATAAGCTGCGTTATCCAAGGTGCTATAGGCCGACTTGGACCCGATGGGAATGCCACCGTATTAGCTTCATTAGAGCAGTTTTGTGAATCCTCGAAATGTGCAATAACGTTAACACCACTGCGGTGCGACCATTCCTACACTTACGGGTATCTATGGCCAATCCTGCCACATAAAAAGAAAAACAGAAGGTCAGAACGACTTAAGCCAACTGGCACACACATTGAGTGTGCAGCAATACAGTTTGTTTCAAGTCTCATTGCGCTGTTTCAGATTTCATACTCCAGCAAGTTCTTAGGTCGCTAGTTCTTCGGGACGTCCAACAAGACGTTTCGTTACGACTTAAACTTTTGGTATCGAAGCTCCCGTTTGGATGACGATGTCCCCTCCTTTTCCCAGCTCGTGACCTTGAAGGGACACTACATTTCAATCGGAGTGTAAGCTGCGTTATCCAGGTTGCGCCACCCGCGTCGTGTCAGCAGAGTTGCGCCAATCGGGTGGCGCCTCCAGACTTGCGAGAGAACGCACGTTGGTGCATATGCATTACTGTTGGACAAGTGCGATTCAAAAGCGCACGTCGGCGAGTGAAGTTCCTATTTCGACGAAAGCAAGGTGGCCCCAAGGCAGGAATACGCAGATTCGAACTCGCAGCGTTTCGGCCACCCCTAGTCTCTGTTGCTGTGCGTGGAACCTCAATTGCTGGAGTTCGGCCACCCAAGCGGCCGTGAAGAACGGCTTCGCCACTCTAGGTGTGTCGTCATGGCTGATCCGCTCTAGATGTGACATGGCTGAGTCATTCTGGGTATGCAGCTCAATTTGTGTCACACAGGCTAATCGCCCACGAATTAGCCAGTACGTGCCATTAAGATTGCGCCAGTTCGTTTCATCCAAAGTGCGTAATCCAGGCTTGTGCAACACGATGTTCGCCATCCACATTAAGTCACGAGATTACGAAAATTCGCACGTTTGTCAAAATGCATCATGTTTTGGCACAAAAGCTCTAGAAACGCGTGTATTACTGAGTCTTCGTAGATAGACACGAGGTGACCGCAGACTTAAGGCGGAATTTCCAACTCTTCGCGTCTCAGCTACACCTTTTCTATACTGTTGTGCGTATGACTTATGCCAAAACAAATTCGCTCATTCCATGCCCACTGACAGTTGGCGAGGAGAGAACCATACTGATCCAAGTCTCATTCTCATCGTTTAGAGAAAACGAGGGAAACGCATTTGTGTTTGGTTTAAGGGAAGTGGGAAATTGAAAAGTTTTTGTGCTTGGGTCAATGTGGCATGGAAATGTATAGCTTCTCCCCTGTATCCATGCGAAAAGCTCGAAAAAGGACGAAGGATCAGCATGGTTCTACTGTTCCTAATCGGTGAACATTCGTGCATTTTCTTCCATTCCAGAAACATTGTAATTGTGAACATTTATTTGTTCGGGAAGACGTGGGCATTTATTGATCTAGTGTCTGTGCAGAAATAGAATTCCAAATATGCACTTAATGTTCTCCGAACCGTAATTCGTCTGTATCTAATGCGCATTAAAACGTTGCTTCTTCCATGTTTGGACACGTAAGATCGCTGGGATGCGTTCAGGGATGATTCTACAACACAATTACCGAAATAATGCATTGATTTGAATCAAAACATGCGTTAGTTTTTTGAAAAGATTGTGTGTGCTTTAGTCTTCATATGCAACCTTTATTTTTACAACGACAAGTCTGATCATTATAGCAAAACTAAAGAAATTAGTTAATCAGATGCGGTGAAGAAAATGTGAGTGAACAAATGACGTTACACACTACTACTATCTTACTTTTTTTTAATCATAACTTATGGATCCTGTAAGTTCTTATTTTATCACAAAATCACGAGCGATTATGAAAGCAATTAAAACTTTCATGGGACGACTTGAAAATTAAAATCCAAAAAGTTGACAAACATATCAGAAAAAGGCTTTGAAACTTATTACTGCTTAAAGTATTTTTATACCAGTATTCGAACAATGGGAACCAAGTTTCTAGACACCTCTGTAAAATGAATTTCACATCTTTCAAACTAATATTGCTAATGTAATATATTTTTCCAAATAAATCATAAATTTTGTTAAATAAAAAAAATTGTTCTTGTTTTTATAGCAGAGCATGTATGCAATATTGAAAATTTACATTGAAAAACCAGTTGTTACATTTTCTCAACATTTTACTTCTCTTTCAAAAACTTCTAATCAAATAAAATACTTCATTTAAAATAATAATAAATAAGCACATTCACATCTCCGAATCCTCAACTTGCTATTAAGGGCTGGGGGTACATTTTAGCTCGATTTTAGTTTCCCATCACATAAAGCTTTATATCTCTGAATTGAAGAAAAAAATACAAATGGGGCTTTTTTCCGGAATTGTAGGCTTTTTTCTTAGGGCAAATGTTTAATAACAAAAGTTGCATGTATGATCGGTGTTTCATAAATAATTATTTTGTTCATACATGAGGAGAGAGAAGTGAAAGTGTAGTTCTTCATTCTTGTGCATTTTTCTCACAACCTATTAATGTTACAAAGTTCATGTTTGTAATGTAATTAAATATAAAATTTGTGATATACCGAACAATTTTTTCTACACTTTGTTAAGCACAGTTAATGGAGAAAAATTGTGAATACAATGAAAGATTTTTTCAAAATTTTACCTATGTAAAATAGCTTAATTTTGAAACATGTCACATTAATTTATTTTATGTATAATTAATTTATAAATTAACAGACATAACTCTGTTAACATTTTTCTTCTTCCTTTCATAAAAAGAAGCAATACCGTCGTGTTCGTTGCACTTTCAATTTAAACAAGAGATTAGTTTTTGTTCTTTTAGAAGGTAATGTTTCACATCTTCTTCTACAGATCCCACAATATAGTTTAAATATGAAGAAAGATATTGTAAAGTACTTGCTCCGTATTTTTTAAGTTATTTGTAGGGTTTGCATTTCAATCAAATTTAAGGATGTTTCCTTTATAAACTTTTACGTCTAGTCGTTTACAAATAAACAACTTTTTGTAAATAATACAATTACACTTTTCTTTCTTAACCCTTTTAGTACTTGAGTTCTATGAAATGCAAATCTTAATATGAACTTAAGCCTTGCTGAATGCACTTCTCAGTTCGAAAGCAGTTTTAATTCGGTACTTTCCGTAAGGTTAACTTCTTCTTGATGGGCAACTTGCATAATTTAATTATCCAAATTGTGGGAGAAAAGGTGAAAAAAATTCAATAGACAGAATCAATGAATACTAGAAAAGTATCTTCATTGCAGATCTACGAGTGATAACACACTCTGTTCGAATACGAGTAAACACATGTAAGAAAATCATTTTTCATAATACTTCTTTCGCTTTTGCTCTAATCTTTCTTTTGTCATTGTAATTCCAAGACGCGTTGTATTATTACGATCCCTCTGAATATAGAACAATAAAAATGGTTAGCGGAGGCGGGACGTGACAGTAGCCGGGTCATAGTTTTCTGAACAGTCAAAACTTCCCACTGACGAATTGGAGGAAAGGGCACAATGAGGAGGGTAATTTGAATCCCTCATTTTTTATACTTTAAAATTAATGAGGGAGAGATGGGGGAAAATCCAGTCTTACGAAAATAATGGTCACTCTATGGTAGATCCTAAAACTAAGTGCGCTTATTAAGGGTGAATCTTGCGCGATTTTTCCTTTCTCTTTCTTGACCTCTCCTCACTCCTTTCTTGCATACATTTGGACTTGCATGCACTACACTACCCCACATGACGGGAAACCGGCCGGGAGCTAAGAGCTTGTCCCGGCTGGGCGGTGCTCCACTGATGGGAGATACCTGGTTGGGGAAAAGACTGCTCGCTGACGGTAGGTCGGCGCCGGGTCTCGCCGTCCAGTGGGGCAACATCACCGCCACCTCCCGAGCAGAACACGCACTACACTTACGGGACTAATGACTTTACATCTGACGCGCTCGTAATCACTAATCAATCAATAAATCAGTTTCATGTTTTACTGATATGTTGTAGCTTGTTATTGCTTTCGCGGGGTTGACATACACTGCATACCTTACCTGGATCGGGAGGATCTTGGTTACGAGGGAAATATGAAAACAGTTGAATGCTGCTATATTTTCCCTTACGGAGGGAATTATGGAAGGGAAATATGAAAACACTAACCGAGTCATGTTGCCATCAAGTTCATTAGTTATTAAGTAAATCTTAATCAATAAAATTAAGAAGGAAATAGAACTATGTACTATGTACCACGGGCGTTCACTAGATCTAATGATCAAGCGGCGACAAAATGCTCAAGGACTCGATCATTAGAACCTTTATAACGCCCCTGGTGCATCAATAACCCTTCTTTGTTATTCGGAGGGGAAGGGGGAGGGGGTGAATCCGGGGCCCTTCTCGCGAGTGCGACGCTTCCGGGCAGAAGGCGCCGCTGCGCGCGAGGCTACTTCCGTCCCGCTACCCTTTCCTCCCCCTCCTCCTCCTCCTACGTCAGGGCTCGGCAACAAGTAATCCCGATCGATCGGTCGAACGTCGGGAATAGCGAGTTTTTGCCCGCTTTAGCGGGCAGCAATCGACTGCAATCTCCATCTCATCTGCGCATGCGCAGATGTACAATAGTGATGCCAAACTTGAACTGCGCGTGCGCAGAAGATGGATTGTTTTAACGTTCGAGGGTGCAAAAACTACCTATTTATGTCGATCTTTAAATTCGTACTTCTTCCAATAGTATATTGCTTTTGTTTTAGATCAGGGTGGATCCAGAGACAAATTTGGGGAGTGTAAATTCAAAATGTTTTCATCGTGTGTGTCATACTACAGATTTTGTAAAATGTCGCAAGCTACACTCGGCTCATTCTTCGATACGATTTTATTCGTTTTAATGAGCAAATATTTTTGTTCGAAAGTTTAGTGACAATTTAAAATTATGATTCTGAAAAATTATGGGGAGGTGGAATTTCCCTCAATTCCCTCCCCGTGGATTCGCGCCTACTTTAGAAAAATAATATATTTATCCTAGTTGTCCCCAAAGTATTGGAATCAACACAGCAATGAAATCTCGAATTTCTACATTTCAAATTCGGTTAAAGTTTAAAGTTCTTTAAATTCTGTTGGTTTAAGGTGCTGTAACTTGGCATAGAGTCATTAAGGTTGATTAGCGCTCTTCCAAAGGCAGTCAAGATTGGTGCAGATGGAAAGAGATTACGGCCCAAACGGCGGAAAGCTTTGCGGCCCAAAATCGGGACATCTGGATTGTTTGATGTGGCACTCATAAACCTTTCATATGAGAACCTTTAGAGTGGAAACGTGTTAAAAAAAATTCAGAAGTAAGATGTGGTTGTCATTCAAGGAATTATTAAGATATATTATGATTTTGAGGGATACTATACTTGATATGAAGTCCCTGTGATATTTTCAAAAATTTTTTCAAGATTTTTGTGAAAATTGTCTGCATTATTTTCTGTAAATTATTTTTTACAAAAGAGAAAAGTTAATTTACAAAAGATGGTATATTTCCGATTTTAATTAAATCTCTGAAATTTTAAAAATTGTAGAAGTTCAAATATTTTCCAAACCATCCGATTGTAGAACTTCAAATTTTCCTTTACATCCAATATTAAAGTCAGAGATTTTTTTCTCAAAGCAATTTATGCGTGAATTGTCAATCTTTAAATGATGCCCAGCACCTTTTTTAATATGAATACTTAAGTAATAGTTATTAAGAAATAACACTATGAAGAGGTAAAGTTTCAGTAACCCATACATTCTCACTAGTTTATTGAAACAAAGAACTCTTATTTCATTTTTGTCTTATTCCTTGTATTTTTTTATTACTAATAGGGTAGTTTATTTTTCAATCCTTCTCCCGAACATATTTTTAATCATTTTTCAATTATGGCCAATAAAATATTTTTAAGTTTCTGAGATTTCCTTCTGTAATCATTCTTTTTTTGTCAAAATTTATTTTGAAACACCATAATTTGTATTCTATTATTTTGTGTATACACTCATAATGGGTTTCAAACTTGTCTTCAGTATAAATCTCTCTAACATATTCAGATGTTAGGGAAAACTTAGTATTTTTAATATGTCCACAACCTTTGATTGCATTGTTTTTCCCATCACTGCAAGTGATGAGAGAGAAATTGTGTACATTAATCTGGTGTAATTTAACAACTTAACGAAGATCTTCTGAAATTGAAAACAACAGTTTTGTTTACTTTTGCAATACTTCGTGTTACACCATAGAGATAACTTAATATTCAGAGATGCTCACAAAAGTGGGCTCTTATTATTGAAACTTTCCACTAAACACTGTATATGGTGCTTATGTTCCCTTTCAACATCTCCTGTTTGCTATTTTAAAACTTTTCCAATTCTTCTTTTTACATCTCATAGTGTCTTGTCTAAAATTTCAATTACAATTCGATGTCAACAACAGATGAACATCTCACACATTTCTTTAATGCGTTCTGGGCACACCCACTGGACATAACGTACACAGTACGGTCGAGTGCTCTTATTTCGTTGATGTCCCACACAATGTCCCACATTGCCCTTTGGTGACTAGCCGATACCTCGGTCTCTTCTTGGATTCCCACAGAAGTCTCCTGCATGTTCTTATTGCTGTTGACACACTGTTTGAGTTTTTGACGATTGAGTTTTTCACTCAATCGTCCTTTTTATTCCTGGTTTCATAAGGGACAATGCGATCCTTTAGAAATCGTAGTCAGCCTTTCTCGACCATTGTTCTTTGCATAAACATTCACAGCATTAATTTTAGCGATAATCATGATGTCCGCATAGGTCAGAAACTGAACCACTAGTGATCGCAAGGATTACTATTGAAATCCAAGCTTCCGGTGCTCATCGTTTGAGCTGCAGTTATTATTTGAGTCATATTTCCCTATAATTCAATAGCTGGGGCCTTCCACAAAAGGAACTGAAAAGTCCATACCAACAGTTTGTCAACTCTTTGCTCTAAACTGTGAATGAATAAGATTGGAATACAATAGCAATCCTCGTAACCACTGAAGGTTAAAAAAATTTTATTTCTCCAGAGTTTCAGCAGTCATTCTAAACTTTATTCTTATAGCCAGCGGTTTTATATGTCAGGACGTCTTTACAGTACGTGAACATCAAAGTGTATTTTGCTGTTTGCATTCTGGAAAGTAACACTTTCCAAACAATAAAAATTGAAGGTATGTACTAGTTACTATGTACGAGTGGTGCATATTTAATTAATACACGTTTAATTGTATGTTGTACGATCCATGGTGAATAGATACTCTTTAGAATTTATAATTAATTTTTAGCACAATGTAATGAATGGAATAGTTGTTCCTCGATATCTAATAGTAAATATGGATAAATTGAATATTTCCTCTCTTTAGATAAAACTTTACGCGAGTCTCTTAAGAATACATTTTCCGTCGAGATGTATAAAATACAATGAATGATTGGGAAAATACGGAACATTATTTTTTATAAACATTGGGAAAGAAACTTCTTTAAATTGAAAAGTTCCTATGAAAACCACATTTTTCTGCTTACATTGCACATTTTACTATTCAATATGTCATGTGCATCAGCATAGTGAACTTTTGAAAAAATGGTAAATTGGTTGTTTCAAAATTGTTAAGAATTCTGTTCCTGAATTCCATTGCTCAAAAAATCTTAAATAACTAAAATCCAAAACTGACAGAACCCACAAATTTAGTCCCTTGAAGAATGCAAATTCAGCCACAAAAATGATTATCCATTATTATTATTACACTTCCTTTCACAATTAAATTTTCAATTTGGTTCAAGTACTATTGATCTTTATTCTTTTTAGTACATAAATACTTGGTGTAAGAATAATTAACTGAAATTTTCTTGAAATTACCACATTTAAGAAGAGAATGTAAACTTAATATACTGGATTAATGTTTTTATTTGCTTTGCTGTTATCATCTTCATTGTTATATGTATTTATTAAATATGACATAATTTGCATTTTCACATTAAAATTTTCCTTATGAAACTGTAAATAGAATATTTTTTTGTTTGCACCTGCATATGAAGACTTTCGCATACTTATAAAAAGTATGTATTAAAATGATGGTCATAGAACAATTTTGAATAAATTAAAAAATGTTGATGAAATATACGAATGTTGTTATTTCATAATTGACTTTTTCATGCAATAAACCATGCCATGTTGGTGCGTGTTTCAAGAAGGTGACTTGATGAATTCTGGTTTTACTACAAATGTTTGCTCAAGTCCGTTTGAATCAATTGGAAATGTTCTCTTGCAATTTAATACCACATAGTGCGTTCAACTATCGCATGTGTAGGAAAGTTACAGGGAGAATTACAAAAACTTAGATACAAAGAATCTTGCCTAATATTAGTGAAGTGAAAGTGTGTGTGAACAAACATTATCTCATTGTGCCAACATCTGTTAGATGTTCTTTCGTTAGCACATTAAGTGCTGAAACCAAGAATGATGCATGATGCTAAGCAGAGAATTTTGCTGCAATGCATTGTTTTAGTCATTTGAGGCATTTGGTGCATTTCCAAGGTAGGAAAGACACTTCAATGGTTAATAATGAATAAATCCTTAACTACCAAAGCCCAAAAAGTGAACAATACCACAAATTGTATTATAATATCTACTGTGGTATTTATACAACTAAGTTTTGAATATATTCCTAAGTGTATACATAAGCGGTGTGAATGTTTTTGTTCCAAATCATTAATAAAACATAAGTATAAATGTATAAATGCTTAATATTGTTGCACTGTATTTCACCTTTTAAATCAATGTACTATTAAAATATTTTATTGTGTAATAGAACATTTCATTACATATATCCTTTGAAAATGCTACAATGTCCCTCCTGGTTTCCCATTCTTCAACGAATTAAGAAAATTAAAGGACCCTCTTTCCCTTTTCTTCTACACAACTAAATGTAAAATATAAGCAAAACAAGAAAATAATTATCACACATACATTTACGCATGTACATTTTAGCTAAAATAGTTACGATTCTGCATTTAACTCGCAAGAAAAGACTAAGCACGTCAATTTACATTTTTTTTTCTAGAGCTTTTATTGAGCTGTTTACCATTTACGTCCTGATGGGACATGCATTCATCCATACACTAGAATCAAAACACATGTCTGATTTTAAAATGTATACGGTAAACTTCGAATAATATAAATACTAGCTGAACCAGTGTGAATATTTTGCCCATTGTAAACCGTTTTTTTTAACAGGGAGAATCGTATCACACTGGATTTTCCCTTTGAAGAGAAAGATCAAGGACAGCATTATACTCCTAGAATAACACCTAAGTAAACATTCTAATATTTCTAAGCATTGCTGGAGTAGAAGTGAGAATATCTGCTCATTGGATCCTCACTTCAAACGGACAGATCCTGAAGACCATTATACACTCTTTATATACACCCTCCATTACACAGTATACCAAATTATCCCCATTAATCAATGTTGTGAAGAGTTTCTGATCAGGAGCCTTGTCTCTTTAGTTCTTGTACCTTGTTCTTATACAAAATCCTTCTGCTTCACCTGAAAATTTCTCAAATTTCATTAATATAAGAGACTTAAAAAATGAATGTTTTCTACACAGTATTTGATGTTTGCTTTGAATTAACTTATACCTTCATATCCTATTCTTCAAACTAATGGCAGCACATGAGGAAGGAAGTGGAAATATGACTTCCAAAAATTGTTAGGAAGGAATGGAAATTTGCTCTGCTCTTTGTTCTTAGTTTGATTTCAGTTTCATAGGAACCAAATTAAAACAATTAAAGGGTTCAGAAGATCATGGAGCTATCCCACTTTTTTTGTGAAATTGGGTTATTTGCAGTAAATTTATCTTCAAATATTGTTCTTTTAGAGTATTACATATGTTATTTAAATCCAGTATGGACTTGCATGCAAGTGCTTGCTTCAAAGTTTCAAAAACAAGGAACAATTATCAGAGGGTTGAAACAATTATTCTTAATCTCATAATATTGTTTCACGTACAACTTAAAGAAATTCATCTCAGAATCTACTATCCACATCTTACTATCCTCTACATTATCGATACTATTCTGATCTTGCATCCTATATCGTATTTATCGTATCTATATTCGTATTTATGCATTTTGCAGGAAAAGCAGAAGGGCACCTGTAATTTTCTTTGTTTAAATTTACTAATAGACTGGTATACTATTATCCCTTGAACATATTTTGTTTGTTATATACTGAATGTACACAAGGCTACATACACCAAACCTTATTCCATGAAGAACATGATTGGCAAATCCCATCACTTCATTTTTTTCAATTTTTCAATTTGTATTAATTTGACAATATGGAAATAAGCAATAAAATGTTTTTATCTAATTTTTGATGTATTTCTTAGATACCTGTAAATTGCTCAGCACTTTTTTTGTTTGTTTTATTAGATGATTGTCATCATCTAGGCCTGCTGCCTTTGCTCCTTCACAGCTTATTTTATATTACTATTGTTTATATTTAAGCCTAATTAATAAGTAATTAGAAGAAATGTACATATATTTGTTAATAATAAAATCCATTTCCTCTTGGAAAAAGTATCTGTGAAGAATAACTTGCATATTTTGTTAAATATTGAGTAAGTATGCTGCACTAAAGCTGAAAATCCTTTAAAACAGTGTTTATGTAAGCATTAACTTATTATGAGAAGAAAAATGTTCATCGAGCATATCAACTTCATAATTTCTTGGAATCTGTATCTTGGAAACTAATTTACTTTTTTATCACTATTTCATAAAATCTTCTCATCAGGATTAGTATCTTGATTAGTGGAAATAAGCCCAGAAAAATGCTGAAAATAATTTATTTATGAACAGGAACTATTTTATAATAATGAAACAATTTTTTTGAATTTTTTGTATAGTCTTAGCAAGTAGAATATCATTTTGATGGTTTAGAAATTAATTGATTATGACTTATATGCATTAAAGATAATACTAAAAACAAGTTACACATGCACTACTTGTATTTTTGAAGATAGTTATTTAAAAGGAAAAAAATTGCAAAGTAAATTGGCATTGAAGTTGTGCTGCTAATTTTCTTCAATTCCTTCCTGAATATTTTCACTCATCTGGCTCCTGAATATCTCGCTTAAAATCTGTACTAGTATTATTACCTCTAGCCATTATGAATCCTACAAAACTAAGAATATTTACTTCTTTTTCACCTCAGAGGGAAAATTCAGAATTTCATTCTTAGCCTTTATTTTCTTCACTTCATCTCACAAAAAACATTTCAACATTACTTGCATCATTATTAACAACAGTATTAATAATATTTTTTAGAAGGTTAGTTTATATAAAATTATGGAAACACCAAATTTCTTCATCCTGTTTTTTATTTACATTTGTTTTAATTAAAATTAAATGTTTTACCTGTTCTATTGGAACACAGTTTTTCAGTGTTGAAATTTACAATTATATACGATTATATTACTACAGAGATGATTACATTACTGGAGAGATCAGTAGACTGGAAAAGGTTGTACACAACTCAGATGGCTGGACGGAAGTAATGAGAAAGAGTAGGGATAATTATGCACACGTTCCCAGTCATCCACCTGTGAATTATTACATTTCTCACCACTTCCCAACTAGCAACAGGTGTTCCATCTTAAACAATCCCAGCTCCTTTTGACCATTGCCAACTATTCCATCCTCACGTCAGCCTAACCACCCACCCCAGAGATCAGCACAAAGAAAGGCCACGCTTAGTCTGCCCTCAAAAACCCAAGAACACAGTAAACAGGGCAAGACTAAAACACCAACAAAAACACTCTCTCTCATTCATTTATAGTACTTATATTAGCAGATAGCCATGGTAGGAACCTTTCTTCCACCATGAGAGAGAAACTCCCTTCAAAGTTTTCTGTAACTGGTGTTTTCATATCAACTGCCAGAATGGCACATGTAATTGAAAACTTACACACACTAGTCCCTTCAGACATCGTGACACAGTAGTAATTATAGGTGGGTAGAACGACATAAATCATGGCAGTAAATGTAACCCAGAAGAACATCTACAAACAATTCTAAAGACTTCCACTCACACTAACATCATCATGACTACTCTGCCCCCCTGGCACAACAACATTCCCACAAACAATGAAATTAAAATGGTAAACAAACATTTAAAACATCACTTAAGAGAGACACCAATTACACTACTTGATCTTCACAGTCTCTCAAGAAACCTATTTACAAAACATGGTTTCCACCTAAATCAGGTACGCAAACAGAAACTTGGTGCCATGTTAACACAACAAGTGTTGAGCTCTTTTCCATCTTCACAGCCACCCACCTCATCCCCATGCATCCCACCATCTACACCTACATCCACACTACCTTCTCCATCTCCACCTACCCCACCACAACCACCTCCATTTCATGATTCTATCCCAATGGCCACACCTGTCACTCTCACACGTGCTCCAATTTCTTCTACTAGTCCAAATCCTAAGCCAACGTACAACTTTCGTTGCAACTGCAGACTACCTCCCGCCTATGACCTGAAGCAACTACACTTAACAGGAAAGCCCACAACACCCCAAAACAAATATCTATATGTACTGCATCAAAATGTTCAGCCTTTAAGAAACAAGCTCTCAGACTTCAAAATACTAGATAGCACACACATTCCAGGTTTCACCCTAGCTAGTGGCTCATGCAGGGAAATAGGCAAATCATATCACGCTTATGGTGGTACTTGTCTTCGTTAAAAATAATATTAATTATGTGTCAATCACAGATTACTCCTCTCTCTTAAAAGATAAAGACAAACTATTATAAATCAACCTACAAGAATATCTACAAAAAGCAGTACTGCCATTGATCAAATAATAATAGATACAAATAATTGCAGTTATTCAGTTGTTACATATCACACAGGGTTTAGTGACTATATAGTGCAAATACTCAAACTCAAAATGAACCCAAAAGTTATTAAGGAAACACTTCATAGAGAAAGCCAAAACTTCTCTCAGGAAAACTTAGACAATTTTAACTCTTTAATAACTTCAGAAAACTGGGGGGCGTACAAAGCAACAGACACAAATACCAAATTTAACTTATTCATAAACATATTCCAAAGTTATATCAACACTGTTTTCCCACAAACACTGAAAAAATTATAAAAGCAAAAACCACAAATCACGGGTAACAAAAGGAATCAAAACATCATGAGAAAGGAAACAAATCATGCATGAAACAATCCTTCACCACGAATGTAGCTCTGATTTCATCTCTTATTACAAAGCATACAAAAGTATCTTGAAGAAAATAATTAAACAGGCCAAAATGTTAATGAATGATCAATGTATTTTCAAAGTACAAAACAAACTTAAAAGCAATGTGGAACATTGTGAAAATTACTCCAAAAACAGAAACACAAAGAACATTGAACTTCACTACAAAAATAATGTTCTATGCAACCCACAAGCAGTAGCAAAGACATTCAATAGACATTTCTCAGAAATTGGAAAAAAATTAATTCATGACAACTCCTTAAATAATATAATTATGCAGTCAAATATCCCCACACCAACAAATGTAAACTCCATATATATAAACATACTGCAACAAACATAATAAGCTGTCACGTTTGTAACCACTCCTTAATGACAGGTATCTTCCCAGAAATTCTCAAAAAAGCAAACGTTAAGCCACTATTCAAAAAAGGCAACACTCACTATTTCATGAATTACACACTGCTATCCTTACCATCTGGATTCTCAAAAATTCTAGACAAGCTTTTTAATGGTAGACTCAAAAATTTTCTCAATTTAAACTGACAATATTGACAGAGGCCCAACATGGATTCAGAAATGGTAGATCTACAGACACAGCTACCTTCACCTTTCTAAATGACATACTTGTTGCTCTAGATCAGAGAAAAATCCCGATTGGTTTGTTTCTAGATCTATCAAAGGCATTCGACATTATTGACCATTACATACTGTTATCCAAACTTGAAACTTTCGGAAGTAGAGGCATTGCACATCAATGGGTTACATCTTACCTCTCAAATTGTTGTCAAGTAGTCACAATCAAGCATGTTAGAGATAAAAATTTTTCTACCCATTTTTCCCAACCTAGAGTGATAAATTATGGAGAGCCACAAGAATCAATCCTAGGCCCCATACTATTTCTATTATACATCAATGACATCAATGACATACCCCTGATGACAATACATCAATGACATACCCCTGATGCTACAAAAGAGCAAAATGGTCCTATTTGCAGATGACACTAACTTTATTATTAAAGTAAATACCCAGCAAACTCTACAAAAAGAAGCACAAACAGTCCTAGAGGCACTAGTAAAACGGTTCCAGGAAAATAAACTCAACGTACACTGGTAAAACTGTTTCCCTAAACTTTCGGGATCCACTCTAAAGAAAAGCCTCCAGCATAATTGGTGATAAAAAACATGCCTGTAAAAATAGCCCAAAAAACAACTTTCCTTGGATTGACTATTCAAGATTATCTAAAATGGAACTCCCAAATCACAGATCTAAACAACAAGCTTACCAAGTCATGTTATGCCATATACATCCAGAAGTCAAATTCTAACTTAGATACACTGTGAATGGTGTACTTTGCAAATATTCACTCGCACCTAGAATATGGAATAATATTCTGGGGAAATTCTCCAGAAAGTATTCACACTTTCATCATCCAAAAACGAATATTTAGAACAATGACAAACACTCACAAACATGAGACCTGAAAACCACTGTTCAAAAAATTACAAATACTTCCACTCCCATGCATGTACATATTTGAAATATTAATCCTCACAAAGAAGACACTTATGGGAAACAAGGATTCTGTAACTCTTAACCACAGAAGTTCATAACTATGATGCTAAACAAAAAATAAATCTGGAGAGTGAAACTACACTCTTTCAAAAAAGTTCCCTTATAGAAGGCATTACACTATATAATAAACTTCCTAGCAAATTTAAAAGCTTAAACTCAAAACACGCATTCAAAAATAAACTGAAAGCTTTCCTGTTAAACCATACATTCTACAGTACTAAATAATATATGCATTATAAACATGTATCTACATCAATATAAACTAGTACTAATAATTTTTGCATTTACTGTTGCATGTTTTCAAAGCCCCCTAAACTGGTTGTTGGATATAAAGGACGGCCCCAGCCTAGGCACGAATCTATGAATTTCTTTTTTTTATTATAATTGATTTTTAACTTGTCTTCTTACAGTACTTATCTATAAAATTAATTAGCATTCCATAATTAATATGAGAATTGATTTTTAATTATTGTCTTGTATTTAATTTTTAGATATATCTGTTGTGTGTATTGTATGATTATATAATGGCATATGCTGTATTTATGTGACAAATATATTATTATTATTATTATTATTATTATTATTATTATTATTATTATTATTATTATTATTATTATTATTATTATTATTATTATTATTATTATTACACTAAATAGTACATAATGATAAGGCAAGTACATATGATCTCAGGAATTAAATTTAATAAAAAACATTTATCAATAATTTAATTGTTTGTTAATTAATTATGATGTATAATTACTGAAAATAGGATTGTTTATTAAGAAACTTAAGCAATATTCAGATAAAGAGCAGTTAAAGATAATTGAATACAGAGCAAATATGTTCAAAAACGAAAACTATTTGCTATTAATTCTGTAACTTGTAAGAGGTACAATAACATTCCCAAATATGAAATTGATAATTAGAAATAGCTTGTATCGATGAAATGTAATTACAGATTGATAAGTATTCTTTTTTGAAAAATTGTTGATAGCGATGATTATAAACTGCCAGGTTCTTTAAAATACCAGATATGTGGGTCCAGAGAGAAAATTTATTATTATTTAATATTATTATTTAATAATTAAATTATTAAACGCGTATTAAATGTAGCGGATTTTTCCATTCGCTTCATTCTCTCTGCACACACCTGCACAGAAAGCGCACCCCACCACATCCTGGCCAGCCAATCAAATCCGTCAAATCACTTCTATACTGTACCCACCAGAGCGCACGTCAGTAGAGTATTTTAAATCTGCTGGCTGGCAGTTGCTGTAAACGTGCACGTTCTGCAAGTTCCTTCTGTGAGTTTATAGGTCGCAGTTATATTGTTACAAAATAATTGTGTGATAAAAGGTGAGTTGAATATTGAGCAGGTTATTTGTTTGTTGTGTTTACTGACACTGAAGAACGATAATAAATAAACGTGCTATTAATTCCTTGTGATGTGAAGTGACGTTTATGAGACCTCAAGATCGTCAACTCTGATCATGATCTCGAAGAAAATGTATAATTATTCCTATATTTCGTTGGAGTGCCTATTAATAATTCCCTGAAACAAATATTTGTCACTCTTATTATATATTACATTCGTTGTCAGAGAAAAGAACGTTGAAACAGCATTGTAAATTTTAAAAAAATTCAAACTGTTCGAGGGAAGGCTTACCAACTGTTCACGCTCAAACTGCTTGGGAGGCAAATACAAGTGACGGTTTCGGATGTCAGAAAGGTCTGGTTCTTTTCGGTGTTCAATAGTTTACCGGGTTGAATTCATAGGAAATTTCTAATTCATTTTTGGTGAGTTTTCGTTCCAACGAGTATTAATATTTTTTCATATGCTGTAGATCTCCGCAATAACGTTTCATTTAGTACAGTATCCGAAGAACAACGGTTTTTGAAGTTTCAGGAGTGATACAATTTATTTTTCTGGGGATTATTAATGTGTTGACAACTTTATTGTACCGTGATGGAAATAATTATCTTTAATATTTCTTATCCTTGTCAACTTTATGTATTAATGTTTATTTCTTATTGACCCTTTTTTGTTGGCTTATATAAAAAAACAAAATGAAATTTTCACATTCTCATTATTAATTAAATCTTCAAATACACAACGTTTCGACAATTTTGATATATTGTCATCTTCAGGCTTCATTTTAATACTAATATATACAAATTAAATTTTTGGACTGCTTAAATGGTTTCATTAAACAGCCACAACTGCAAAACAATGTTTATATAAATACTCACCTCCTTAGATGCATCACAAGTTTGAAGATGACAATACGTCAAAATTGCCGAAACGTCGTGCATTTGGAGATTTAATTAAAAATGAGAATGTGAAAATTTCATTTTGTTTTTTATATAAGCCAACAAAAAAAGCTGTCAATAATAGATAAACAAATTATCTTCAATCAGTGAAATGTAGCAAGTGTTTACTTTGAATGTGTTGTGCTGTGTACTCTAGTAAAATATTATAGATTAGAGATAATCAGTAATTTGTACAGCATAATTGGTAAAAAAATTAAATTACCATTTATTTAACAAAAAATTATATTTTATTTATCATGATGACCACAAATTAGTAGGCACTGTTAATTATTTTAGTTTCCTGAAATGTCATATGTAGTAAAATGTAATTATTACTAAAGATTTATCAGAATTGTTATTTCCCTTTATGTAACTTGTGTGAAATGTAAATAACAGTAGAGCTTTTCTCAGTTAATTTTGTTTGTGTGCAGGTCTGTTTGTAAAGATCGTATGGTGATAATAACATGTCGATATCTACCCAGATGGATGTTTTGGATGAACTGTGTTCCAGAGTTGGGAACATTAATCTTGAAAGTTCTATAGCAAGTATTACATCTGTTGGCGAGTTGGAAGATGAACCTATTTATAATAAAAAGCAGAATGGAAATGAATCTGTGAGTTAAATTTGTTTTTTTCTTTTCTGTTTTTCCTTCCCCAAATGGGTTTTAATTTAATTTCTAATAATCATCAAATGGCTTCATTAATGAAATTTAAAGTACTTATGTTTGGCAGCTAATATTGTCATTCGGCTAATTATGTTTTGAATTGTTTTTTCACTACACAGTCGTGCAACATTATAATTTAATTCTTCATTTTATTTCTGACTTACATTTTTTATTATTGAAGTTTCAAATTGTAAATGGTGAGCCTACTGACCCTCCTTTTCCTGGGTTTAAATTATTGATTGAAAACAAAAAATATACTTTTAAAATTTCTTCCAATCTTTGTATTGTCGATTGACGGTCCACAGGGAGGGCTATCCAAATAACTTTTGTTAACAGTAGCCTGGATCATAAACATTGTCTAGACAATGTAGAGGTGGTGGAGTTCTTATTGCTGTTAAGGTCTCCATTCACTGTATTGAAATTAATGTGAGTTATCCTGATATGAACTCTTTCTTAAACTCTTTGGTGGATGGAAAGGTGCTATGGGGAAGGTTTACCTTCCTCCTGCGTGCAGAGTTGAGAAATGCACCAGCTTTAGTGTCCTCTGGAAGTTCTTGAGACTTATTGACCTCAATCCTCGCTGATTACCGGGGACTTCATTGGGTCATTTGCTGTTGTTGATGTTCGTCAGCACAATCATGTTGTGAACTCGCATGGTGCACTGCAGGGCTTAATTTTATCCAACCAAGATTCTATTGTGGTCATAGTGTATTGATGCCCTGTTATGTGCAATGCACACCGTCCTGCTCTAGTTTCTGAGCAGCCATCAGTGATCATTTCATCTTCTTAAACGTTGCTCAGTGTGGTTTTCGGAGGGGAGATTATTGTTCTATACAGTAGTGTCTAAATTGTATTGATTGGGACTTTGTTTTAAAAATTGTGAAATTCACGATAATGTAGATCAATTTTAAGATATTGTATATTTTTTATAGATCTTTATATTCCTAAACATATAATTCGTGATTCAAAGTATTCGTCATGGTTTTGAAAACTTTCATAAGCGAAAAGAAAAAATGTCACAAACAATTAAAATTTTTCAGAACTACAACAAATTTTCATCTCTGAGATCTGAGTGCATATTGCTGCAAAGAGAGGTGTATAAAAAATTTTTTTGGTCTCTTGATTTTCAGGCATTTTGAAAACCCATCAGAAATACTACCTCACACAATATATTACCTGGTACCATGCACCGAGAGGAAAGTCACAAAAACAACGGACAACATATAGAGTTTCCATGTTCACTAAATACTTCGATAAACAATTCTTCAACTGCAACATACCAGATTATTCTTGTTGTTTCTGATTTGGACTTGTAATTGTGTGACTGACTTTCATTCTATGATGATAATCTGAACATCAACAAGGGAGCAGGCCCTGACCTAATACCAAACATCTTACATTAATATAAATATTCACTTTCACTTTGGATACTTTTTAATCAATTCTTGCACACTGGTGTTTTTCCTCTGTCATGGAAATCTAGTAGAGCGATTCCCATTCATAAAAAGGGTGACAAATAGTACATTGCGAATTACCATCCAATCGCTATCCTCAGTGCTATCCCAAAATTGTTTGAAAAGCTGGAAACTAAATTCTTCGTGCTGAATTTCAAGAATTTGCTTTCTGAAAATCAGCCTGGATTTAGGAGTCACAGATCAACTATTACAAACTTGACAGTTTTTAGCAGTTTTATTGCAGATGCATTTGAGGATGGATACCAAGTAGACACAATTTATTCTGACTTTACTAAAGCCTTCAGCAGAGTTAATCATACCATTTTGACTTGCAAATTGTCCAGGATGGGTGTGGGTGAACCTCTTCTGTCTTGGATAAGTTCTTATTTGACTGGTAGAACACAGTATGTGTCTATAATGGATTTTGTTCAGAGACTTTTCTGATGGTATCGAGGTTTCTCAGGGTTCTCATTTGTGACCTATTCTCTTCATTATATTTATTGACGACTTACCATCTGTCATTTTGAATAGTCGTACCTTATTATATGCTGATGACACCAAGATGTACTCGAGAATCTCAGATGTGAACAACATTCGGCATTTGCAGCAAGATCTCGATAACTTGAATGTGTGGTGCACTGCTAATGCGATGCAACTACACACAGATAAATGTTTTACCATAACTTTTTCTCATCTTAGAAATCCTATACATTATCAGTATTCCTTGAACGATTGTCCATTGACAATTGTTGATAACATCAAAGATCTTGAAGTAATATTTGACAGCAAACTGAATTTTAATTAACATAGTTTCGATGACTGCCAAAAATGCAATGAGAATTCTGGAGTTTAATTATGAGAAACACTCGTGACTTTAACACATTAAAACCTTCAAGATCTTGTATTTTTCTTTCATTAGACTTCTTTTGGAATATGCGTCCATGATCTTGTTCCCTTGTACACAATATCGTGTTGATACTATTGAGAGAGTTCAGAACAGATTCCTTCGTCAGGTTGCGTATATAAACAACGCATTATGTCTATGTTCTGCAGTGACTACTCGGGCCCACAAAATGTTCCATGTACCTTCATTATCCTACAGAAGAGACTATAATGGCTTGTTATGTTTGTACAATGTCATTAACAATCAAATTGATTGTAGTGAAATATTATCTAATTTTTTTTTCAGGTCTCCGAAGAGATTTACTTGAAATAAAATATTGTATTGCACTAAATTGTATAGATTCAATTTTGCCACCAGCAATATCATTAAAAGAATCTGTAAACTTACAAATGATCCTTTTTTAACATTTTAGACTTCTTTGAGTGTAACTAAATGTGCTTTAAAGCTTGCTTGAAAAAAGTCTTGTCTGTATCTGATCCATTATATTGTATTGTACGTGATGTAGTATGAGTTGTTGTTGTTTTATTATTATTTTTGTATCATTATACTATGTATTAATTTTTGTGAAGGGCTCACCCCATTAAATAAATAACTAGACATAGGTGTCTTCCATATCAGCATGAAAATATCTGATATAAATCTATCAACTCGTAATAGACAAATATGCAAGATTTTCATTCAGAAACAACATAATGTAATAAAACGGAAATAAACAGGTTTTTACAATTTTTCTTGCAATTTAGAAGTGTAATGTGAAATTTATTTGAGAGCGTTCTTGACCCCAGCTGCATAAAAAGCAAGTTACTTCAAACCAAGAAAACTTCAAAAACTGAAAAGTTTACAATACATGTAAAACTGCATAATTAGCTTATCCAAAAGGAGAAGTTCATGTGAATAATTTTCAGTGTTGCAAAACATTATTTGTGCCTGGGGTCAAAAAAGGCCCCAAACAGAGTCTAAGGTTTAAAATGTGTTCTTTGAATGTTATTTCTGTTATGTAATAACTTGTTCTTAATGTATTTGATAACTAATCCAATATTTATGTTATTAGGTGGATGATATTGCTTCTGTTCAATTTGCAAGACTTCAAGATGCATCAAGTGTTGAAGGATCTCCCACAGTCGCTCTTCCAGTTTACATAACCCCAAGCACATTTCCAGGAAAAGAGGGAGAGTTGTTGCTTATTCCTGCCCGAAGAATGAGTAATTATAATGAGGAAACTCAAGGTGCAAACGAAAAGAAAATGGAAAGGAGTAATGTAGTAGAAGATCCAGAAGATAACGGTTGCATTAGCGCAGTGGAAATCGTGAATCAGATCCTATCATCAAATTGTGTCACCAGTTCAGAATTGAAGGCTTCAGACATTGATAAATTAGATGAGAATGTTGTGCAAAATATTCTCAATGATTCTTTTACTGGTTTGGCAGAAAGTGATTCAGATGGAGAGCTAAAGAACGTAAATCCTAAAGAAGAGTTAGAGAAATCATCTGCCAGAGCTGTCCTCAACTCAACATTTACTGAAAGTGATCTTTTAAAGGCAACAGAAGAATCACCATTATATACAAGAAGTATCCACTGCAGTGATTCAAGCTCCATGTTAACCAGTGTTAGTGGTGTAAGTGCTTCTGTGAAGGAATCCTGTGCAAATGGTTCAGTCCAAGAAATTACAGTTAAAGCTCATCTAGATTGCACTGAATCAGAATACTGTGCTGCAGAAAGTATCGCAAAAATGCAGGAGATTCTGTCTGATACTTCGTTACAAGAATCCAACATGTTAAGATATGAAACAGTGACTGTTCTAGAGAATTGTGAATTACAAAATGAAGGACCTTCTCTGATTTCTAAAAGTAATACTAATGAAATGGCTTCTGTAAGTAAAGGAAAGGAATCTCTTCCAAGTACTGACACTGTAATGAAAAGAGAGCTCAAAGCTTCTGTAATTGAATGTTCTTCCCAAGAGGGAAATGAGGTGTTCCAAACTCTATCAAAGAAGCTGACCATTCATGAAATGAAAAATTTTCAAGAAATTGCTGGGAAAATCATAGGTTGTGAATCAGGTCTCAATAATTCTCTTGGAGCGGCAGCTAAGGAACTTGCTGAAGAACTAGATGTGTCACAGATTACATCTGATGTGGAAACGGTTCTAAATACGTCTCTTATTGAATCTCCGTCATCAGGAGAAATGAGTACAGAAACCATTCTGAATACTTCCTTTATTGAAGTTGAATGCACTGGGAAAAAGGATGATGCTGAAATAGGAACCTTGCCAAAACTGGCATCTCATATCTGTGAATTTCAAAAGTCATTGAGCAATAATGTAATAAATGCTGTGGATATTAACAAATCTCGCAAGAACGGTGTTGAGGAAGACAGGGTTCAGGGTGTTCATAATGGTACTTTCACTGAAGAGTCTAAAAACCTGTCATCTGAAAACTGTGAATTCGTGAAGAGATTGAATGATAAAATGGTTAGAGCTATGGAGTTCAGTGATTCTGACAAAAATTGCATTGGGAAAAACAGTGTTCAGAATGTTTGTAATGATACTTTTATGGAAGAGTCCTTGATGAGAAACTTGAAAGGAAAAGCATCACATCTAGAAAACTCTACAGAAAAAGTATTAAACACATCATTCACGCAGTTTACTTCTGTAGCGGGTGAACAAATGGTCACAACAGATAATTCCTCATGTGGATCTTTCAGTAATAGTATTGAAAGAGATCCAAATGCACCAGAAGACAATAGTACAGAGAAAACAAGCTCTGAAATTGAATCTGTTATCAATGAATATCCAAAAGCTGATGTAGAAGGAAACATTTCATTTACAAATCCTATTGCTGAAGGTAATCTTGCTTCCTTTAATGGCAATGATGAAGTTAATACAAGTAGATCACCAGGAAATATTGTACTTAATGAAAATCCTTTTGATTCATCTTTGAATCAAACTTACATTGAAAATGCTGAAATGGAAGAAGAAGAAAATGCTTCTTTTACTAGAACTGTGAGACAAGCACAAAATGTTTCTTTTACAGAGTATTCTGGCAAAATAGATGAAATTCTAGTAGTTGATACAGAAACTATGAAATCTCAAGAAACCATATTGAGAGAATTATCTAGTGAAACTCTTACAATTCATAATGAAATGGAAGAAGACCTTGCAAACAAAACTAGTAGCAAAACTAATTTGAATATTACTTTTACTGAAAAATTTTCAGAAAATATAATCAATTCAGAGATAAATGCTTCAATGAGTATAGTAGATCCAGAGATGAATACACCATTGGATACAGTAGAACCAGAGAATACCACAATAGATATAGTTGAATCAGAAATGAATACCACAATGGATATAGTGAAACCAAGGATGAATACCACTTTGGATTCAGTAGAACCAGAGAGGAATACCCCATTGGATGCAGTTGAACCAGAGAAGAATACCACGATGGATATAGTTGAATCAGAAATGAATACATTGGATATAGTAGAACCAGAGATGAATACCCCATTGGATTCAGTAGATCCAGGGATGAATACCCCGTTGGATTCAGTAGATCCAGAGATGAATACCCCGTTGGATGCAGTTGAACAAGAGAATACCACGATGGATATAGTTGAATCAGAAATGAATACCATATTGGATGTAGTAAAACCAGTGATGAATACATTGGATATAGTAGATCCAGAGATGAATACCCCGTTGGATTCAGTAGATCCAGAGATGAATACCCCGTTAGATTCAGTAGATCCAGAGATGAATACCCCGTTGGATTCAGTAGATCCAGAGATGAATACCCCGTTGGATTCAGTAGATCCAGGGATGAATACCCCGTTGGATGCAGTAGATCCAGAGATGAATACCCCGTTGGATGCAGTTGAACGAGAGAATACCACAATGGATATAGTTGAATCAGAAATGAATACCACATTGGATGTAGTAAAACCAGTGATGAATACATTGGATACAGTAGATCCAGAGATGAATACCCCGTTGGATACAGTAGATCAAGAGATGAATACCCCGTTGGATACAGTAGATCCAGAGATGAATACCCCGTTGGATTCAGTAGATCCAGAGATGAATACCCCGTTGGATGCAGTTGAACGAGAGAAAACCACAATGGATATAGTTGAATCAGAAATGAATACCACATTGGATGTAGTAAAACCAGTGATGAATACATTGGATACAGTAGATCCAGAGATGAATACCCCGTTGGATTCAGTAGATCCAGAGATGAATACCCCGTTGGATTCAGTAGATCCAGAGATGAATACCCCGTTGGATTCAGTAGATCCAGAGATGAATACCCCGTTGGATTCAGTAGATCCAGAGATGAATACCCCGTTGGATTCAGTAGATCCAGAGATGAATACCCCGTTGGATTCAGTAGATCCAGAGATGAATACCCCGTTGGATTCAGTAGATCCAGAGATGAATACCCCGTTGGATTCAGTAGATCCAGAGATGAATACCCCGTTGGATTCAGTAGATCCAGAGATGAATACCCCGTTGGATTCAGTAGATCCAGAGATGAATACCCCGTTGGGTACAATAGAACCAGAGAATACCACAATAGATATAGTTGAATCAGAAATGAATACCACAGTGGATATAGTGAAACCAAGGATGAATACCACTTTGGATTCAGTGGAACCAGAGAGGAATACCCCGTTGGATACAGTTCAACCAGAGAAGAATACCACGATGGAAATAATTGAATCAGAAATGAATACATTGGATATAGTAGAACCAGAGGTGAATACCACATTGGATATAGTAAAACCAGTGATGAATACCACTTTCGATACAATAGAACCAGATATGAATACCCCATTGGATACAGCAGAGCCAGAAAAAAATACCACAATGGATATAGTAAAACCAGATAAGCATACCACTATGGATGTGGAACCAGATAAGAATATCACAATGGATATAGTAGAATCACAGATAAATACCACAACAGATATAGTAGTAGAATCAATGATAAATACTATAATGGATACAGAAGAGTCAGAGATTAATGCTATGATTGTAGTATCTGAAAACAGGGAACTTAATTCTACTTTCTCTTTTACAGAAACTGTTCTGGATTCCACTTTTGCAGGACCTACTGTGCCGGACAAAATAGAGAAACCATGTCCAGATACCTATCAACACCTGACTTCGCAAAATTGTGAAATGAACCTAACTACTCAGGCTGGTGTAGCTTCAACTTTTCCTCCAGTATGTCAAAAAGTAGTAGAAGTACAAAATGTTGAGAAGACTTCTTCCACAGAATCTACTGTAGAAAGAGTCATGGAAGACCCAAATATTAGATCAGATGATTTGGTCCATCAAAGAAAAGAATTTTCAAAGGTGCCCAGTGTAACAAAGATTGATCTCAACTTGACATTTGATACTTACAGTGAACAAGCATTAAATCTTTCAGAAACTGGAGCGGAGCAAACTGCTACTTTTAAAGAATTGTCTGATTCGAAGGGAGCTGTTGAAGTTCAGAATATTTCATCTGAAGTTTTTGTTCGTGAAAATTGTGATGTACCAAGGGAAAAGAGTTTATTGAAGACAGACCTGAACTCCACTTTTGTTACCGCCAGTGAACTGCCATTTGAAGTGTCAGACTCTGAAACCACTCAAGACACCACTTCCATTACAAGGAAAAATATAGAAAATCAGATGATCTCATCAACAGTCTTGGTATCTGAAGGCGATGTACTGACAAAGGATGCTGCTGAAATAAGGACTGATTTGAACTCAACTTTTCTTCACGAGTCACGAATGAAGGTAGCATCACCAAATGATCACAGAATAGAAATTTCCCAATCTGGTGAGTTGTTGCAAAAAGGAATGACTGATAATTTAAATGTGAATAATGGTTCCTTTAAAGATACTGTTGTGCACAAAAAACAAATAATTCATGGCAAGTCATTTGTAAATGATCAGTGTGAAGAAAGTATTTTGACAGAGAAGGATATTTTGAATGCTGGTGTATTGCAAGATTCACAGAAGGTAGTTATTAAGACAACAAATCAAACATCAGCAATTGATAAAATGAAGTTAAATTTAGCCAATAATCTTGAAAACACGCAAGAGATTTCCAAGATTCCTGATTCAGATGAGAAAGATAATATTAGCACAAATCTGAGTGAATTGAAGTCTGAATGCATATCATCATCAAATGATGTGCATTCTTTTACCCCCTCTGGTATTGTAGATGGGTCTAAACAATCTTCTGATATTCTTTCACATGCAATTTTCGGTCAGAACCCTGCAACCAAAACAACATCAAATCCGTATGCAGACGTTCAGAGCGAGTCCGGCCCTTTCAAGAAGAGTAATGGAATTGAGAATATTCATGAACAGAAACGTGGATTAATTGAATTTGATGCAAATCTCAATAATTTCAGTATTACTAACTTGGACAGAACAAATGGTGATTTGAACAGAATTGAAAAATTATCCAGTGTAAGTGCTTCTGAGGAAATAAATATTCCTTATGTTAAAAAAGAATCAAAAACTTCAGAGAGTGAATTCATGTGCCAGCAGATGACAGCTAAAAATATAGGAACAACCACTTTAGATGATCAAATAAAAGACTTAATGGCCAAGAGTGCATCATTGGAGAATGTTAGTGAAAAGGTATGTTAATTGTTGAGTTTCTGTTGTTTAAATCAATAAAGCAGGTCTTTATATTATTAGAACTCAAAAGACAAAAATGTTACAAATGGATATATTTTTATTTTCAACATCCCATCTGCAATTATCTTAGGACCTGCTGAAATTGTAGAAAATTAGAAACATTATTGCAACTAATAACATACAAAGTACATACTAAAGAAAATTCAGTATACATCTAAAAACAATTTATTAATACATAATTTTAAACTGATTTTTTAATCATTTTTAGAAACAAGTAAATTGTGTTATTAATTGAATTATTTCCTATTTGAAGTTGTGTACAGTTGTATTGTTTTTTGTAGAGAGAAAATACTAGTTGTGTGAAGAATCCTCAGGAAAACAGACATCAGAATGTAAAATCAAATGACATTAATTCAGAAATCCAAAGGAATCTTGATGGCATATGTCCTGCTGTTGAGGTTGTTCCTTCTCAAAAACCTAACTCAGAAGAGCCGTCAACAGCTACAATAGATTTTCTGGTAAGATTGTAATGCTTCTGTAATACACTGATGATTTTTTATTAAATAAAAAGAATTAGAGGTTTGTGCTTATGGAGAAAACAAAACATTGGGAGAAATTATACAGTTAGAGAAATCTGGGACTTAAAAAAAAAAAAGAGTGAAGCATGTTTTAAGTGGTCACCAGTGGTGTCAGAGACAAATTTTCAATAGAATGGGTGTGATGGAGAATGTGAGAATATGGTAAGCAAATATCTGTGTGTGTTTGCAAAGTAGTGTACGCTTCACTTCTTAACATGTTTTTATTCACACTTGATCCAAAAACCACTGGACTCATTTCCTACCAACCTTTCAATGATTCATATACAAAACCATTCAAATCATTGCTATATTCACATTATTATCAGTTTCTTCCCATTCCTAGACTCAAAGCTGCAAACTTCAGAGCATGCACGATTATCATCTATTCTGAGTAATCTGTCATTGGTGTAAACCAGTGCCAGAAGGTAGTTGAATCTAGAGTACAGTGAATAATACAGATTAATCTGCAAAATGTCTGACAGATGACTTAGAAACAGAGGTTTTTTATGCTCTAAAAAAAATTTTGAAATGTGCATTATGCCCTGAAAATTCAGAAATAAAAATTATGCTTTAATATGCAATTAAAATTAGAAATATTTAACTTTCTGTATACACCTTTCTTCATAAAATTCAGGAGAAGTGTGCTTGGATTGAAAAGATATATTTTTGTGTAAACATAACATAAACTATTCATAGGAGAAATAATTAAAGTAAATTTTCACTCTACTGAAGTAATTGTCTGTCTTGTTGCATTTCTTCTGCATGGTTTTAAAAAAATAATATATCAGAAAATTTCCTATATTTGTACATTTACAGAAAAGAAAAAAAATGCAAACTGTGACAAGCTCTTTGTAATCGATGAATGTTCAAAAATTAATAGATCATATGAAAAGTTGAAACCTTTTAGAAATAAGTCTTAACTTTAACAAAATATGCACTTATAATTACATGAATATGCCCCAACCAAAAAAAAACTGCCAAATATGCCCCTAACATATTAATCTACATAGTATTCATTTCTATCCAAATACCAAGAAATTTCACTTAGCTATACCCTGAAGCAACTGACAAGAATATGCAAATTCATAGAAATTCGCTCCCTACTGATGTCCATGGAGCAGGTCTATGCTTAAGAGGGAATATTTAGGAATGCGTATTGGAAAATTGGCCTTTAATGAAGGCTTTTAAAGCAGGCATCAACATAGCTCTCAAAGCTTGTAGGCCATGGTCCAGTTGAAATAATTGTTCTAGACATTTACTTACACTTGCAGCAGACATCTTCAGTGTCAGTAGGATTTAGCACCCTCCTAATAGCGTCCTCTAGAACATGGCTATAACCAGGGTTTCAAAGATTTAAATAGATAAAATATGTGTCATCGATTTAAAACATATGATGCTCCAAAAAAATTCATAGATTTAAATCAAATATATAATTAATTGTAAATTTTGCCAAGAATGATTAAATATTTGAAGGTCAAATAAAAGGAAAATATATCCAGAAAAATAAAAATAAAGTATTAGAAAGAAGGCAAGGAACAGTGCCTTAATATATTTAAAAAAACAACAATTTTTGGCAGACAGTGCACATTGACATTAACCATTGCAAAGGAGAATAGTGTACATTGGCGACATTTTCAAATGATAAAAAAGGTTTTGTGATTTCTATAAACTGGTTAACTATAATCCTCAAAATGGCTTATTTATATCTCAGAACTATGTCAACGTGGAATAGCCCCATTGTGCTACCGGGCTCTTCAATTTTTTTCTCTCTTTCTTCTAGTATAAAAAAACAAACAAACCTAATGTGAATATTTAAATATAACTTTAGAAAATCTAATTTAAATTTTTAAAATTCCAATAGATAAAAGTTTTTTTATTAACCCTGGAACCCTGGCTATAAGGAATTTAATCAGGGCCTTTTAAAGATAGTAATGATTGCAAAATTGTAGTTGATGAATGCAAAAAAAAATTCTCTGTATAAAATATGCTAAAAAGACATTTTTTTCACTGTTTATAAGATATCATTGACACAGATCTGTGTTATTACAGGGTAGGAAATTATACCTAGTTCTGAATCCAACAGATTTGAGATGAAAAAAATTGAAGTTCATAGATAGATAACTATAACGCCTGTTATAATCACGCACACCACAGAAACAGTGTCAAAGGCCCTTAAAACTATGTTTCTTGATAAAATTAAAGGGACTCTAATTTTCTATGCAATTTAATCACAATATTTATAATATGTGGTATAATATAGGTTTATATTAATACATACAATAATATTATAACAAGGTTATAATATGTGAGATCTACTTAAAGTTTAAACTTGAAATTTAGAGGCCGCAAATTATATTACTTATGTACATTCGTACATTAAAATGTGTCATTTTTTTGGGATATCATTATTTTTCAAGAAATTTGGTTGGTAAATCTTCGTTCATGAAAAACAGGACAAGTCCACAGTTTTTTTGTAAATTAAAGCAGAGCATTAATAAAGTTTTTATCACAATTATTCCTCAGTAATATTTGAATGGTTTGATGCAACATTTCTGAAATACGAAAATCTCGACAGCGTTTTTGTCATATGTATTCAAAAGTTATAACTTGCATTGTCTCAGAATGATCTTGCTGGACTAGTACTGTTTTTCCACTCATCCATTCAAGTTTAAGTGAAGTTAAAAAACTTCTTTCCCTTGGATTAGATAATTGCACACTTTGGCTTGAGCAAGGTATCAAATTTTCAGGTAATTACCCTTATTATTGATCCCATTTTGTTATTGGTAGAGCAGCTCCATAAAAATTGAAGATTTGGTTCTTTTTGTTGATTTGCAATAAAAACATGGGAAAATGTGATTTTGGAAATGAAAAGTGTGGACCAGAATTTAAATGGAAAATGTAAGAACTGTGGAACTGTGTAGTTAGTATGTATGTGTATGTATATATGTATGTGTGTGTGTGTATGTATGTGTATATATATATATATATATATTTTCATGGTAGTGATAAACAATGAAAGTTCTCTTAGACTTCTTTAAACTATACAGTTGAACCCTGTGAATCTGAAATTTTGGGTAATCCGTACAATTTGGGATAGAGAAAATAATGAACCACAACTAATTATTGAAACACAAGTCAAAATGAAACATTTATCGCACATGTAACTATGGTGTATATTACATGTTTATGTAGCAGTAATTTTCACTTAGAGGAACTTGCCAAATCGATAATCTTCATTTGCCATAAGGAATTGAATCTGCTTGATGATGTGATCGCTTTGCTACGTTGCCATTTTCTCACATCACACACTACGTTGCATTGTGTTGGGTAATCCTACAGATGCATTACTTTATGTAGGATACATTTTTTTGGTAACATAATTCAAGCAGGCCACATCCTTAATTAGTTCAGAATATCAGGATTCTGCTGTATATTACTTCGTGGAAGTTTTTGAAGTGTGTTTTTGACTATATCTGCCCTATGAAATTGTTTCAGGATCCTTCTGCAAATGAATTATTTAGCAACAGGGGAAATGAGATGTTTCAAGATTCAAACTTTGTGTTTGGTGATGAAGGTAAATAGTGTTCAACTAATTTTCCCCATTGGCTATTAGATTTTTTATGTAATGTTGAGTATGGACATAATTATTATTCGAAAAATCACTATTGATTAGTCAAGACATAAAAATGCATATTATTTTCTGCAAATATTGAGAGGTGAACAGATTATAGTAGTTTCATGTGAGAATGCCCTCCAAAAGAGTCTTTATTCAACAGGTAATATATTTTATATTAACTGTATTAATAATAAACTTCTTTTATTTGCAGTTTTCAAGGATCCCAGCACATTTGACTTTCTAACACAATTTGGAAATACAACATCTCTCCGTGATCTTCGTAAAGAGTCTTTGTACATAAAATTTGACCCTCTTGTTGGTTCACCTCGTTCAGTTACAGCTTCTGATAAACCTTTGCCAATAATGAATATTGTTAGAGAAGAAGAAAGGTAAGAAAGAGCAAGGAAACTTTTTAAGGAAGTTATTATTTCTTTAAAAAGTTATATCTTTATTATCGTTATAATATTATTATCACTATAAATAGATATATAAAGATAGCTATAAAGTTAAATCTATAATATATCTGAAGATGAGCAAACTCCCAAGTTCCAAACTTTAAGAATAAAGAAAACATAAAACTCAGCCTACATGTAGTTATGCTAATCTTTATAAACATTGACCTTCATCAAATAAATTATTAGACAAAATTATTCATATTTCAAACCAGAGGACACAAATTTTACAATGTAAGTGTATGGAGCCATCATAAAAGAAAAATATTTTTTTTAGCTGTAGAAATGTAGTTAACAAATTTTCTCTTTAGCAATCTATTTTGGCAGATCGTTACTTAATTTAAAATGTGGATCTTAGGGAATTAGCCATTATTTTCATTTTTCAAGGATTAACACCAAGTTTCTGTTATTGGTAATAGGAGTATACTAATTATAAATTAATGTATGCCTGAGAGTTTATCCAATGTTGTAGACATGATAGTTTCATGTATATTATTATAGTAACTTTTTATGCTGTACTTCTGTAAGTCATGGTCTAAGAAATAGCACTGAAAATAATTAGAGTGCATGTTTATATGCACTAAACACCTTTAAAATTAAATAAATGAATTAAAACAATATAAAATGAAATCACATAATATAACTAAATACGATATCACAAATTCCCCTCTCCAAAAACAATATCACAAAGTATGAAAGCATATCACAATTAACAATTGTAAATAAGAAGCACTGAAAATAATAAAATAAAATATGTAAGCAAGTAGACCAAGATGAAGTTAACTCAACTGCAAAGCTGAAGTTCATCCATGAAGCAGATGCACAAAGCTTTGAAAGTGCTAAGAGGCTGTGAACACTGCTTCCCCAAGTTTGTTCCAAGAGCATTTCATACCATTGTGTGAAATTTGTCGTATTATGCTAGCATGAATAATAATCCCTATATAGTATTTGACTTCAACTCTGAGTGAGCAAATGTGCATTTTTGAGGTTCCATCACTCGTGGCTAAACCACTTTCTGTGCACCGCCTCGTGTCATTCGACGCGACTTGGTCTCCTGATGGGGAACTGATAGTTTGCTTTTGGATCCAGCTAGAAGTACAGTCCACACTCAAAGAAATTTCCCAAAATGGGTTTTTTTGTATCTTCGCACTGCGAACTTAGTAACAATGCCAGGAATTAAACTAACGCCTCCTAAATCGATCTATGTAGGTGGCGTTGATTAAATATCAGTACTCAAAGGCATTTTTCTCTTAATACGCCATAATTTTCTTTCGTGACATTGGCAACACTGATGTTGACATCTTAAGTGCACAATTGAATTACCAAGTAAATCATGCTGCAGATTGATTTCATTTTAGATTCAAATTCTGGTATTTAAAAACCTGTATTTGCAAAAATCTACGAATAGGAACTTATTGAACTTGAAGAATTTCACAAATTAGATTGAGTTTGTAAAGTTTTAATCTCTTTAAAAATTAGGGGAGATTATGGGAAATTATGGAAATTTTAAGTAAATTCACGGAAGAATCAAATGTAGTTGTAAAAGATGTTGCGACAGAATTTTCGGAACTAATTGGGGATGATCTGCATTTAGCATTTGTGCTAATGCAAATGTGCTATGTGCATTTTTGTGAATATTAGAAAAAGAGCATAAATGTGTAGCTGTACTCAAATTTAACTATTAGCACGAAAACCTGCAAATGTTTGTTATAGGGATCGTAATTTTGAAATTGCTATATGAGCAGTTTGTATCCCATATGAAGGATTGGGTATTGCGAACTTTTAAACGGGAGTATAACCTTATCAGCTACTAAGATTCATTGGTATGTCAAATGTCAGATACTGAAAGAACATACTTGAACAATGCTAAACATGAAAGAAATTAAGTATGAATGAAATTTTTTACTCATGAAACTATTTTTAAAACGGTTTAAAGTGTCTGCGACACCACATTTTACTAGTAATAATGCTAATCTTCATCATTTTCATAAAGTGAAGATTCTTGTTTTTTATTACTCCGTGATGGCAAACCAAATTAAAAATTCCTGGGTCCTACATAACTGTTGATATTATTAATATACTCTTACTAATATGTTAAGGAAGCTCAGGGTTGTTTTTCTCCGTAAGCATGAGGGAACACTTTGCATCATGTAAGGAGATCTACCGCTGTGTAGTCCGCTATTGAATTGCACTGTATACTTGAAATATGCCTGAAAAGATTTTGTTTATTGATTCCAAACAAGAAAAGAAATTTGGTTCTTTATGCATATCATTATGGTTGAGGGGGGAAATGCAAATATGCAAATTCCACAACCTAATAATGAGCTTAATAAATACTCAGCAATGTAGCATGTGTTAAATTATTTCAGGAGTGAAAATGAAAATATAAATAATAATGCTGCCCTTCATAAACTTGAAGAATTGCAAGAAGAATGCAATTCTTTGAAAGCACAGTTAGCCAAGTTACAAGAAACAATAGAAACAAATGACAAAGTGCATAAGGTATGTACTACATTTTTATAAATATTTCATAATTGTATTATATAGTAAGTCCTGTACAGAAGTATTTTTATTTCCAGAATGAAATTTCTAAATACACGTCTCAAATAGTGGCTCTAGATTTTGATTTGGCAAGGCAAGGTGAAGTTGCTTCACAATATAAGAAAGAGCTGGAGGAGAAGGAAGGGGAGAAACTAGCATTCGAGTGAGTAATTATTGCAGTCCTTTTGTTTAACCATCAAGCGATCGTGCAGACAATATAAATACTGCCTTTGAAAATAAAACGGTGCTGCGCACTGATGTTTGAACTCAGCATGACGGGAAGCCAGGTATTCTCCAGTTATCAGTTGAGACACAAGATTGTGGTAATGTCTTCTCTAAGACCCACTCACATTTCTGCCAAATTCACTCAAAAGTGACCAATGTAATCAGTGTTTGCTCTATGTGGTGTAAACACCGCAACACAATCGCATCTATTCCAGTTTTTTGTCATGAGTATGATGAATCAGTAAGAATATTTTTCTTCTGTTTTTTGTTATACAAATGTCATAATTATCCACTTATGCTAATTATTGTGCAAATTAAATGATTTGGATGTTATTTAATAAATTCCCCATAACTGAGAAGCTGTAATACTGAAAAAAGGGAAGGATGTTTGTTAGCGGCAAAAATAGCACCCTGCCATCGCGCATGTGATACTTAATTGCGCGAGCGCTTGAAGGTTAATACTTCAATCGGTAATTCATAATTTGTGATCCATTCTCAGATCTCTGAATAAATGCATATCATTTACACATTTCCTTCAATGTGTTGGTATGCTATTTACCGTTGATTGTTTGGAAAACAGACACTAAACACAATGTTTGTATATGCAGGTGTAATACTTTACTATGATGAGTTGTTATCAATATGTAAAGTGAAGTAATAATTTATTTCTATACTTTCAGTTCTATATTGTCAGAATATGAGAAACTACTCTCCCAACTTGTAACTGAAAAAGAACAAAATTGTATAGAATTTAATCAAAAAGAATTGAAATTAACAAAGGACCTAAAAGAATGTCAAGAGAAATTGGCTGAGACAGAACAAAAACTTTCAGCTGCTCAACAGTAAGTACAATGTGATTTGATGCAATTGAAATTGGCAGAATTAGTGTTTGTTTTCATATATCAGTTATTCCGGGCTTCAAAATAAATCAAGAAATAAAGTCATTTGTTTTTAATAGTTCCCAAGAAGAAACAGCAACAACTTAAACTAATAATATTAATACCAAAATTATATTTCAGTCCTGTATTTCTTTTCAGACATGAATATTTCTAATTCAATCGCAGATTTTTAATATGAACTGTTCCTTCATTACATTCCAATTTTTCACAATAAAAGAAATATTTTTTCATTTTCTCTGTAATCTCTCTTTCAATTTCCTACATCTCTTTTATTACTCGTAACTGTAACAGCAACTGTAACTTGTAACAGCAGTTTAAGTGGGAATGGAATGCCATATCCTGGCAATGTTAAATATTTTAGTCTAAATCTCAGAATCTATTGAAATTAGGCTTATGAAATTTGTACATGTTGCAGATATGTCACTCACGTGGTTTTGAAAAATATTTCCTATTTGTGTAGGTAAAAATAATTTCTCATAATGGAATTGTTTTAAACTATATTTTCAAGTTTATAAAGTTCCATATAATGGATAACTAAAGTAATTAGAAATGCATTGTTTCAGTAAATGTGTAGACCTTAACTAACATCTGAAGATTTCAGTTTCTTACTACAATGTAGGGGGGTTTCATTCTGCTTTTGACACATTATGGCATACATCACTTCTTGTGGGTAGTTCGTATTGCATACAAATATTACATTACTTATTACCTTCATATTTCTTTATCCGTTTCCGCTTTCCTTGGTGTTTTTATTTAATAATATTACATTTGTCATTTATTGCTTATAATTAACTATTTATTATCCTCTACATTGCTGCTTAATTTCCAAGCACATCACATTGGCTTGTTCTCCTCCATTGTAAATTACCTTATTCGTTATAAAAATGTATGTTGTTATTAATGTTTTCTAATTCTCAGGAAATGTGAAAATTTACAAAATTCTATGAAAAAACATGTTGATACTCTTCTTGTAAAAATGAAGAGTTATGAAAAAGCTGTGGAGAAAGAAAAACAAAAATATGCAACATTAAAGGAGCATGCTGCAGAACAGCTTGAAAGGTATTCCTGAGCTTTTACATTTTAATCAATGTTTTGGATGTTAAAGGAATGAGCACTATAACAGTCAAGTTTCATTATAACAGGCTTCAGTTACATGTTATATGTAATAAATTATTGTAATGCAGCGATACCTCTATTTAACACCACTCTACAGACTACTCAATAAAAATGTAAATTCAAGGAAATTATTTTTTGTACAGATTTTGTTTCAAAACACATTGTAATTCAAAAAATAATACATTAAAACTTCAGTTGAAAAGAAATGACCCTTAGAAAAAGAAATATATTTTAAACTGCACACAGTCTAAAATTGATTTTTCTTGTTTTCCAGCTGTTTTACAATGTAGAGTTTGTTCATTATGTCGTTGCATGAAACCAACACTCTTTCTTCTACATTAAATGGGTGAAAATATTTTCAAGCAGAGTCATGTCCTCTAAGAGCTTGTACAAGTCAACCTTGTCCTCCTCGTCTTCCTCAGCAACTTCAGACATTTTCCTTCCTTTACCATTAGATTCGTGACCTTCTAGTATCTGATCAACAGCCTGAACCTCACAAGTAGTTAAATAATTGTCGACAAGCACATAATCTTGGAAGTCAGGCAATTACTTCCAATGTCAGCCAGTCATGCTTTTGTACGCTGTTAAAATTGGAAGAACTATGTTTTCCATTTCACCTCCAATTTGAACACCCCCCCCCCCCTTATTTTATTTTATTTTATTATTATTATTATTATTATTTTGTAGAATTTATATGTGTGTGTGTGTGTTTATATGTATATAATTCTGATTTGTTTCAAAAATTCTTCCAGTTATCCAGGCTTGTTGGTTGGCCTGTATTTTGTTGGAATAGTTTTAATGTTTTCCAAACATTGGGGGTTCTGAAACTTATTACATTTATTAGAACTGCAAATGGGTATGACCCGGTGGCAGTTAAGTGACAATAATTGCAAAAATTACAACACTTACATTAATAATAATAATAATAATAATAATAATAATAATAATAATAATAATAATAATACCACCGTACAATACAGTACAAGACGAAAAGCAGCATTGAAAAGAGCATTGATCGCGTTCACCGCACTTCACTTCACTACACTACACTTTTGTGCTTTGAATTACACTGACCATCACTTCACAGCACTTCACCGCACTACACAGCACATACTCATTTAATATCTTGTTCTAATTTGTTTCTAAAACTTCGGACACTGAGAGGAAAAGCTTTGAAAGCTGTTGCAGGTAAACTGTTCCAATCTCTAATTGTTCTGTTACAAAAGGAAAACTTCCCAAGATCTGAATTTTGTTTCCTTGCTCGAATTTTGTGAGTGTGATCGCTTCGGCCGAAATAATTTGGTTTTTCTAGTCTAATCTGAATTTCCTTCCAAGCTGGTTGACCTACGTACTATTTATAAAGAGCGCAAAGCCTTGCCTTTGTTCTTCTCGTTTCTAGAGGTTCCCATGACTTTTTTGTTATGTTACTTCTATAGGTAAACTTATTCGCTTTTCTCTGTATTCTATCTAGGTTTTTCCGGTGCGCCTTTCTGTATGGATCCCAACATGCAACTCCATATTCCATGAGAGGGCGAACCAGCGTAAGATATGCTAATTCTTTGGCGTTTGCAGAACTTTTCTTTAGTATTCGCATTACAAAATGCAAAGACTTCCACGCTTTTCTTACTGTCTGATTTATATGCATCTCCCACCCTAATTTACTATCTAGATGAATGCCTAAATACTTGCATGATGAGACTCTTGGGATGATAACCTCACCTAAACGATAGTCTGGTTCCTCATAATTTCGTCCCCGCCCGAACGTTATTGTTTTGCTTTTAGATCCATTAATTCCCATGTCATTTTTTTCAGCCCAATCATGTAAATGCTCTAAATCCTGCTGTAATATTTGTTCGTCAGCGCTATCTTTGATTTTTTGGTATATAACACAATCGTCTGCAAATAAACGCACCTTTGATTGTATGTTCACATGGAGATCGTTCACGTAAGCTAAGAAGAGTAATGGCCCTAACACTCTTCCCTGTGGAACCCCTGAAGTAACATTTCCCGTAGTCGAAAACTGATTGCCAATTCGAACTTTTTGTTTCCTGTCCCTAAGAAATTCGCTTATCCACCTCACAACTCTAGCATCAACTCCTGAGGTTATTACTTTCCTAATAAGTAAATTATGCGGTACCACGTCGAATGCTTTCGCGAAGTCGATTACTACTGCATCCACCCTCCCACCCGCGACAAGTACGTCAGCTAGATCTTGAAAAAGAGAAACAATTTGACTTTCGCATGAATGTTCACTTCTAAGCCCATGCTGTCCGTGGAAAATCCAGTTCGCTTTCTCCCATTCGCGACGAATGTACCTGGCTATTAAATGCTCCATTATTTTGCATACTACTGAAGTGAGGGATACAGGTCTATAATTACATACTTTTGCTTTATCACCATTTTTGAAAATTGGAACCACTATAGCTGCCTTCCAATCGTCTGGTAAACTTGCATTATTAATGGAAATATTGAATAATCTTAACAAATAGGGCAATATCGCCTCACCACCGAGTTTAATAAAATCTGTCGAGATACCGTCTGGCCCGCGTGATTTACCGTTTTCCAGTGATTTTATACGATTGCGGAGTTCCCATGCATGGAATTTGAATTTGTTTTCTGTTGGAAAATAATGAACTTGCTCCTGCGCCCGTTCTGGTTTGAATACCGATACGAAATACGCGTTGAACGCATTTGCTTTTGCTTGGTCGTCGTGCAGTGGCTCGTTATCTGCGACTCGAGTTTCCTGAATTTCTTCCTTCTTCCCCCGGCGTCTGCGGACATATTTGTTAGTTATATATAACTAACTATAACTATATTTGTTAGTTATATATAACTAAAGGAGGCATTTTTTTTGCTTCCGTCGGCATTACATGCTAGCAGTATGGTGATTCTTTGTTTTGATTCAGTGCCTCCATGGCATGGGTCCCCTTTAAAATCCAATGTTTTGTTGGGCTGTAGATTCAAGGACTGCATTGACGGATTTCATCTGCATTAAAAATGTTCTTCATTTCATAGCCCTCGGTTAGCTGATGAATCTGCTGTTTCCAGTCTGAAATGGTGGCTGGATTCACACTTCCACATTCTCCAGAGGCAGTTTTGTAAAATAGTTTCTGATGCCTTTTGAAGCGATCCAGTTAGCCATTGCATGCCTTGATGTCTTCAAGTTCTAGACATGCTGCTATATGTAGCACCTTCTTTTTTTATATGTAATCCATCAATGGCTAAAGTAGATATTCTCGCTTGCTTAAACCAACCCATGAGGGCAGTTTCCAATTCTTCCATCAGAGACATTTTCAGTGATTTTTGCAACTTTGGAAACTGGGCGCATCTCGAGTAACACTTTTGAATTCAAAGTGGACACACACTTAATCCCATTTTGGAAACGAGGTCTACTTGCTTCCCAATGTGGGCATCAACTTCTAAAATACGAATTTTTGAATAGCAAAGCATGTAATATTTATATGTATCCCCACCAACTTTCCCAAAATTGACAGTCATTTCTGCCTTTTCTTTCAGTATGTCAGTCTAAATTAAAGAGACCTGCTGTGAAAAAAATCTTAACATGGGGTTTACTACACGATAGGACTTCACTAGTCAGATGCAAAATTAAGGAAAATTATACGTTACTTATGGACATATCGCCAGGACTACTCGGTTATTACATGAATTTCAAGAAAATGTATAGTTGGTTCCACTTAATGTACATATTGTGCATATGTATGTATTGTATATAATATGTACATATTATTGAAATCCCTGATTTTGTTCTTTGTATTCAAACCCAAGTATATTTAACTTCTAAAAACTCTTTACTTGGTCCTATTTCATTATAATTTAGTACAAACATAGTTTAAATATCTTTTGTATAATCGTTCTAGTTTCATCAGTTATTCTCCCCAAAATTTTCTGTAATTGACATTTCATAACATTTCCCGTTTTATTCAGAACCTTTCCCAGTGGTTTACTTGCATTGATTGAATGGAATATACTGCTACTTTTAATTAGTGAAGCTAAACAAGAAAAATGTTACCTTCAAAAAGATGTGTGTTTAATTGGATGAATTTAGATGATCAACTCGATTTGAATGAAACCTGAAGTGAAAATCTTTGTTTCATTAGAGTTGATATTTTTAGCTGATCCACTAAAGTTTGAACCAGTCAAACTGTTCTAATTCAATGATTTCGTTCAATTTAAATTGTTCGGTATAACTCCTTTCTTAAGAACTTGCTTTACAGTACACTTGTGAACACACAATGCCGTTTTGAATAAACATCCAAAAGGAGAGTTGTTTTTAGAAACTGAAAATTTAAGTACAAAAATGTGCAAAAGTTTCATGACTTGTTGAAGTTAAAACTTTTTGCTTAATAAGATTAAACTAACCAACATTAATACATTTTTCAAAGTTTAATATCATTTAGTAATAATATTTCTTTTTTGATGTTTTTAATCCAATAAATAAATATGAATGTTTAGTTTTTTCATTCAAATATGGTATACTGAAAGTTTTGCAATGTAACCTATATAAACCTCAATAAAGTATATATAAAATTATTTTAGGTTGTTCTGTAAAACCCGTTCCGAACCATTTGGTGGTTTGGTCTGTTCGGATCATTCAAAAAATGTACTGTACATATACAAATACATTTACAGCCTAACCAGATGAAATGCAAAGAAGCATGTGATGTGAGAAAATGAAAATGTAGTGTAGCGATCGCATCTTCATGAAGATTCACTTCCTTAGGGAAAAGGTTATTACCGATTTTGCAAGTTCCCCTAAATGAAAATTACTGCTACATAAGCATGTGATATACACCATAGTAACCATGTAATTTCATCAACTTGTGTTTCAATAGTTACTTGTTCAGTTCTGCAGTAATTATAAAATACTATCTTTACATTACAAATAAGCATTTTGTTTACTTTTCCTCCATCTCAAATTTTGTACAAATTATCTGATTTTTCAGATTTGCAGGATGCTATTTTACTCCATAATTTTAACAACGCATTTCATGAATTTTGTTTTGTTTATTAATTTTAATTCTGACTTTGTGACAGTGCAAATGAGAAGCTGATGGCTGAAGAGAAGCGGCATCAATTGGAATGTACGAAATACAGCAGTTCTGTCGCTAATTTAGAACTTCAAGTGACAAATTTGCAAAACCGATTGGATCAGAAGACTAAGGAAAATGAAACACTCATGGCAATGTGTAATGAGCTTGTGGAGCGATTTGAACATTAGTTTTATATACATATATATTCTAATTTTAATGCTTGTAGAAAGTAAACTTGTAATTGATTTTTAACTTATAGTGGGAAAACTGTTTCAGCCAAAAAGTCTTGAAAATTTTGCAGACTAGCATTTGTTTTAATTTCAGATAAAATTTTAAAAAATTATGGTCTTGCACTTAAGTATTTCTTTATTGTTTCATTTCACTTAACAGAAGAAACTAATAATCTTGAAGTTTACTTCTTTCAAACCGTGATTCAAAAAGTAAATTATTTAAAATAAAACATGCCCAAAAAATTTAACTAAAAACACTGTTCTCATGACTTACAAGTTCTACACCAGAAACAGAAACCAAACCCAAATGCCTAGGTTTCAGATTATTCCAGTCACTAGTTGTTAGTAAGAATTCTCTTCAATATCAGTGAAGCAGATAATTTTTCAGATGCTTTGCATTTGCAAAGAAAGGGAAAGGCCAAGACTTAATATTTGTAAAAGTTTTATATTGTACATATTATTTTTCCCCTAAATATATAAAACAATTTTAGATTTTTTTTAGCATATGAAATTTTAGAATTTTCTTATTTCAACAATCGAATTAATTGTCATGAACTTGGAAACCAAAGGACTGGCAAATGTAAAGTCTTACTTATAACTATATAAAAGTGGTGATTGGTTTTTCAAACACTTGTACACCTGGGATATCTTATTTCATATTTATTGTTGTATTAGCATAGTATGAACAAATGTTAGTGATACAGATGAATTATTGCTCTAAATAGAAGTAATATAAAGTATTAAAGTATTATTTTTGTATGAAAAGCTAAGAGTTTTAGAGCTGTATATATAATTTTATGTTTAGATTTGTACCTTTTTGTAAGTGAACTTTTTCTTGAACATGTATATATTTTATACTGATAAATGTTTTTTTAGAAAAAAATTTATGAAAACTATATTATCATAAAACCAATTAACTTTTCTTTCATGTAATTGTAATTAGTGCTCTGTATTGTCGTTAACCAGTCACTTTAACAGTGCCAAATTAAATAATAATACATTGAGTTGTGCACTATCTACGTTTTAGTTAAGGAGTTTCCCATAAATTCCGTAACGCTAAAGGGGGAGAGATTGAGACAGCATTACACTGCGTTACTTAAGAGGTAGGGTAGGGGGTATAAGTTATTTGTTATGTAATGTTGATAATTATTTTTCAATATGTGCTGAAAAAATTCCTTTTTTAGCCTTGTATTAAACATTAAAATATTAATTAATTAACTTGTTTTAAAATTAAATAAATAAATTTAAATTATTATATATAAATTGTTAATTAAACAATAAAAGGAAAGATTTTTTTCATCAGTTTTGGTGGGATGAATCTGTAATATTACAAAGCAAATATTCAAAACTGATTTGTGTAGTATGTTCCATTTAAATTGGCACAGTAGTCTTGCCCAACCACAATGGCATGTGCACGACTAGTGATAAAAACGTTTCTCACCTATGCATCTTCCTTCACTCACAACTTGCTCCCAATCTTATTGTTATGTGCAATCAATATCACCAAGTAATTCTGACTTGAATTATTATTTTAATAATGAACTACATGGGATTTTCTCCCATTCACAAAAGTATTTCAAATACAAATTAAAGAAAGAATGATGACGCATATCAATTTGAATAAATGATCATAAATTTTGAATATAGAACACAAACAAATATGTGTAATCAATATAATAAACACATTTGTTAAAAACTTACATGCAGCTTATATTGATATAACAGGTTCAAAACACGTGTGAGTATACCTTGAAGATCATAAATATTAAATGATTGGGGAATGAATATAAAACACAAATGGACTTCCAATTAGAACTTGAACTACACTGTTACTATATATATTTTCATGGGCTTCCCTGAAGGGACTTACCGTACTGTAATCTAATTTGCTGGTGTTATTATTCAATATTGAACACTTTTTTTTATATGATAGGAGTCATTTTCGCTGAATATGCCGTAAACAATCCAAACAAAATGAAATACAGATAATCCCGAGTCAAGACAGGTGCTCACTAGTTGCCAGTTGCTATAATGTATGTAAATGGTTATTGTCAAATTTTACCACCCATGCCGCTCCCATTCTCCTGCATTACTGCTGGTACCCAGTGGAATACCAGAATCAGTTGGACTAGTTGCATGTTGAAAATTAAGACAGTATGCTAAAAATGGAACTGTTTCAGAGAAGTTTATAAGAAAAAGGAGGGTAAAATAGTGTTTATGATGGTTTACCTATGTTTTAATTGTTAAATAAATTTTCCTCTTCCAAAATGTGTTAATCTTTGTATTGAAATTAAGCTTAAAACAGTAAAAAAAACGAGACATTTTAATATTTGCTCTTATTTTGCAAATAAATGGGCTGCAGCAAACCTCAAGTTAAAGAGAAAATATTTTATTTCTTCACTTTCCAGAGAAACGTTTTGTTTTTCAAAGATGTGTCTGAGATTTCTTTTAATGTTCTTATCTGTTAAGTTAGAGATCTGTTAACAATTCATTGCTTTGTATTGTGTTCGGTTGCTAGTCTAGAATTACTGGCAAAGCCGTAGGTGGAATGTTATAATGCTAATCTGTCCTCGGGGACGGGCAATGTGAGAGAATTGGATGTTCTGGATAGCAGTAGATTTTACACAGTTTGGAGTTACATTTTTTTAGTGACGTCTGATGAGCAAGTAGAATACGAAGTGTAATACACTGCAGTCGCTATTTTCTTAGTGTGCCGCGATCGAGGCAAATTCTGCTCGGGCGACGCGACGGGCCGTCACTCGCCGGGGAACGGCGCGCTCAACTCCCATGCGGACGGGGGCGTTTCGCGGTCTCGCCCTGCGAAAGGCGTGCTTTGCATCTTGTTGGAAAAAAGGTTTGTGGCGGCTCGCTCAGAGTTCACTCTCAAGCGGAAAGTGTTTGTATATGACATACTACGTAAAATGTGTCAGTTTTGTGCATCGCATTTCTGGAGACTTTCTTCCAAATGTTGATAAATGGGCGTATTTACTTACGTAATTTCTACGATTTTGCATACTCTGTTGCTTCGGGACGTAGCTAAATGAAATTTTACATTTGGTTAGAATTGAATGCTACGTAGATTAATATCTTTGTGCATATTTGGTTGATTTTTCTTGTTTCTTCATATTCGTGTAATTATTAGCGCATATTTCGTTTACATAGAAACCTCTGTAAAACGTTTCATCTTTTCGTAGAATATCTTTCATTTGTGAGCGTTCATTTATTCGAAAAAGCTTGTCACGATTTGCGTTTGTTTTCCTTCTCTACAGAGAATAAAATACTTGTGCAAAAGAAGGTTCTTGATATATTTTAAAGCAGGTAGAAGAAATGCAACAAAACATACTAGGTGAATATTTACTTCAATTATTTGTCTCGCGAAGTAAGATTATGTTATATTTGCACAGGTATATATCTTTTCATCCCGAGCATGCTTCTGAATTTTATCAAGAAAAGTTCATACAGGAAATGACATATTGCTTATTTCAAGATTTTTTAGGGCATAAGAATCCTCTCCCTAGTAATTAAGGTCTTTTTCAACAGGACTCTGCAACCGCACAAACTGCTTCAGTTTCCTTAAGGGTTTATATCCGTTTAAAGGCGTATACGGGCCAATTTGTCGGACCGACCGTCGGGACAACGAAATTGGACTTGGCTACACTGTCCGGCCAACCCGATTTTTCAGTAGTGCTCGGAATTTTGAGAAGGCAATATCTGTGCGAGCACAGTGATTCCCGACCTCGAAAATCTGGCCAAAATGAAAAAAAAATCGTATTTAGAGATATTTATGTTCACAATAGTTTACCTATACAGTCATAGAGTTAAAATGCAGGTGAGGAACACGTCAATTGTATTCGTCTTCAAAGCCCAGTTCGAAAGCTAACCACGTGCAACCGTGTTCTATTACGACAGCAAAATATACCACCAGGTTATTAACATTTTAACAAAGTTTTTGTACAAATAGAACACGAATTAAAATGGAAGATTTATTCCAAGTGAATACTGAATATTATGTTAATTACTAAAGTGAAAAATGAATGAGAAAAAAAACCTGTGTTATAGTACATAATTCTACGGTCAAATTTGCAATTTTCTTGTATATACTGCGTATTTGGTACCTTTCAAAATCACATAAGTTGCTGCGTCTCGCTGTGACCGCATTGTTGGCACGTGGTTGAATAAAGGAGTTTTTAAGCAGTTAAATAATGATTTTCTCATGATATTGTATGTAATTTCTACAATTTATAAATACAAACAATTGCTTTTTTTATGTTGCTTTTATTCTCATAGTTATTGGGAAAATTCGCTTACATTGCCGATGTTGAAAAGAAATTGCATTTAATGTTTTATTTACTTTTCTGCCAAATTTGATCCGTAATTTTATTTCTTGAAATTTTCGACAGCATATTCGTAATCAGTGACCTCCAAAACCCCCCAAGTACCAAAGAATTTTCCAATTAAACAACCGTTTCACATTTGAACCAGCGTTTTGAGGTCTGTAATCACTGTAAGTTGACCCAACACTTCTACACACTACACAAATTACAATTTGTCTGGCAGTATGGTGGAGTAATTGGCAGTCGTGTGGTCAGGACGAACCAACCGCCTGACTAAAATTTCTGTTGGACAACATGCCTTCATATGATGCAATTTGTCGGATTGACTGGCCGGTCGGCCCGAGGAATTGGTACGTGTGTAGGGGCCTTAAGGGGACTGAATTATAACACGTGGCCTGCACGCTCTCCTGATCTGGCTCCGTGCGATTTCTTTTGGGGATTTCTGAAAGATCGCATATCTGCGACAAATTCCCACAGGGTAGAAGAATTAAGGCCCAATACAGGAACACTACCGGTCATCCCTTACTGAGGAAACCAGAATTTATTTAGGGGCCGTCCATAAATTACGTAACGCAAATTTGGAGTATTTTTAATACCCCCTCTCCCTTGTAACGCACGATTGAACCCCCCTAAATTATTACGTAACCCTTGCAAATGCAAGAAGTGAAAATAAATTATAGCATAGTAAAAACAAGTCGTATTTATTTTAAAGTAATTAACGATAATTAAAACAGAAATTGGTTGGCGGCGCTGGCTTCACCTGACAATAATGTTGGGGCAAGTAGTGAGTGAAAGAAGAATGCATGGGCGAGAAATCCTTGATCACACCCTGATGCACACGCTGTCCTAGATTATGCAAGAGCGTGAGTTTACAGCGCCAATTTAAATAGGTTCAAGAATATACTACGTATCAGTTTTGAAAATTTACTTCGTTATCTTATACTAAAAAAAATGTTGAAAAAATATTTCCGTTTATTGTTACAATTTACAACTAATTACTTTACTTATTTATGTTTTTAAAACAAATTAATTAGTTAATATTTTAATGTTTTAGTACAAGACAAAAAAAAAGAAATTACTTCAGCAAATGTTGAACAATGTAAAAAATTAAATATCAATGTTACGGAAACTTAACTAATACCCCCCCTTCCCCTATGTAACGCTACCTCAGACCTCCCCCCTCTCTTTAGCGTTACCTAATTTATGGACGACCCCTCAGATGTCAAAAATGTACCAGATCCCCGGTGATAATTCCAGTCTCCCTATAGCGCGAGTCCAATTGAAGTTTTCCAGTAGCGAAGAGCCATCTATTCCACCGACCGCCCTGGCTCGATTTCTCGGGCATCCGTGGCCTTCGCAGACGCCCAATGCACGCGCGACCCACACGCTCATAAAATAGTTGCAGTGCAATAAATATGTGCTGTTGCCCCACTATTAGTTTCATAAATTGTTAAAAGTTTTTGCTTTTTCTTGTGATAACAACTCCACCTGGGGAGTACAAGACCCTGTAGTTGAGAGTGGAGCTCAAGTACCTCCGTGAACCTGAGAGAGATGTCGGCAGTAGGCTGGCCACTGCTACGGCCTCCCTTGCTGCATAGGTTGAAGGTGAGGAGTCAGACGAAGAAGTACGCCAGAGGGAAATTGAGAAATCTTATTTGTAGCTGTAGTGGCCGATTACATCCGACCTTCCCCTAATTACTTTCTGATAGTAGTACATAAAGAATGTTTGTTTGTATATATATTAACCATTTCATTCCGATCTTAATGCTATCTTCACCTTCGAATCAAATATAACAGTTTGTTGAGACGAAATATCCCGAAAAGCCCTATATCCACCCCGATTTCCCCATCTTAAAGCTGAATTGCAATGCGCATTCTTTCTGTTTTTGCGAATATATCTAAAACGGCCAACAAACCCCACCAACGTGGTTCTAAGCTCTTTCAATGGTTTTTCCGATAGCGAAATTAGGTTACGAGTAATCGGCAGTGAAAATTGAAGGCTTGAAATAAAAAATGATGTAAGCCATTTTCATACTTTCGAGAAAAATATATACGTTTATACACACACGTTAAACCTACCGTTTATATATACATTAAACCTACAGGCGCATACAATTTCTGACATTTATAATCACCGCCAAGCATTATCAAGAAATACGTCTGGACTTTGGTTCTTATTTACGTTATAGGGCTTGATTCATTCATTATTATTTTGGTAAAAACATTAATTTAACAGAAATGTCACGCACATCTGTTATATTATGAAGTTCGACGCATGCGCTGTGTGTACAGATGAAAGAGGTATGGGAAGTGTAGTCATCGTTGTGAATAAACCAAGTTCTTTATATAAATTGAAGTTGTTTACTAACGTAGAGACAAATAAAGCATCCTTTTTCCTTTCTCCCCAGGAAGATCAGAGAAAGTTACGTAATGCTGCGTGAAAAAACGGCGAATTTTCAGCAGAAAAACTCTTTATTCCAAGGCCGTAGTAACGGAAAAGTAGATAAATCCAGTTGCTAAATTTAGAAAACTATACTGTTATTAATGCAACTCTGCACCTGGTTGGTATCAGCCGTTGACGGTTTCATCCAATCGGGAGTTTCGACGTTACCATACTGCGTCACTATGGTAACGTTCAAGCTCTCGATTGGATGAAACTATCAACAGCTGATACCTGCCAGGGGCAGAAAATTGCAGTATAGTGGTACCACAGAATGGGACAGATTTTACCGTATTAATTTTCTATTTCCTTTGGTCTCGGCTTGCTATTGGGTCGTTCCCGGAAAACAAGGAGTCGTCAAAACTCGACCTCCCAAAATTAGCTATTTTTTTATATTTGATTCTTCTTAGGGTAAATATGCTTTATGTGAAATATTAATCAATTATTATCCATTGTTGCATCACAATGGTTGGTTAAAGTTCCACGCATTCGCATTACACGTCCGTATTATTTATTTTTTCCTGATTATGTTAAAGGACAGAATTTGATTGACATTGATATTGTCCCCCGTCCCCAAAACACGCTCTTAGAAACTATTGGTTATGTAGAAAAAAAATAAACCACAAAAAATGGAAATGAGAAGGGAGAAGAGGAGAGAGATTTTATTGGCTGAGAGGAAAGGAAAAACGAAAAACCACATTACGTAAGAGACTTTAAAAGACCTCCGTCGTCTGTAAATTGTGTGTGTTGTTGTTTGTGACGATTTCAAAAAGGTACGTCGGCGATTACGAAACTTGGTGCGCGACCATTCAAAGAGTGCTGTTCAATCTCCTTTAAAAATGTCGACTAAAGAAATATTGAAACATTTACACCAAAATATAGTGATACAATATTGCAAATTTTTCAATGAATATTTAACGAGCGATGTAACGATTGTTACTGACTTTGCTAACCACAGTGTCTATCCTCATCTTTTTGTGAAAGCCTTATTAAATTTTTCAAAAAGAAAAACATCAAAAAATATATAATTACTCTTATCAATTGATCAAGAAAGTTGATGATAGACACGTGTATGCTCGTATGATTGACGAGGCATTTTCAATTTTTAATTTTTTAACGTTTAATAATATTAATTTTTTGCAGATGCTAAAAAAAACTAATGCCGTTGTGTTTGACTGAAATATTTTTTTAAAATGGTTCTGAAAGGATTGTATTATTACACCTTGTAGATTCCATTATAAGGAGTAAAGACTCTATTGTGAGGATGGATGATTGTAGTAAAGACCCTATTGTGAGGATAGATGATTGTAGTAAACTCAAAGCTCACTCTATTGTGAAGAATTATATATATATATATATATATATATATATATATATATATATATATATATATTTTCAAAATATATAGTTTTCGTTATTTGCGAAGGTTATATGAAGAGGCGAGTAACGGCGATGTTTGTGAGAGTTTCCGTAAAATTCCGCAATAGGTGGAAAAATATATTTTCTGAAAATGTATCAGATAAAATAGCTTCTAAAAGTAATAAAATACCATTTAAATGAGAATTTAGGCAAACGTCGTTTGATATATTGAAAGACCAACGATCGTCGTACAATTCAAAATGTAAAATTATTTCCTCTGTAGCCCTTGAACAATGTTTATACGCTTCTTGTATAGTTGAAATTTTAGAGGAACACTATTTAAAGAAATACAGAGACGCGCCTTCTCGAGCGCTCTCTTTGATTTTTCTTTAATTTCAAAAAAATTTCGACCCGTCCAAAGAAGAACAAAAAAACAACGAGAAAAAACAATACTTTTTCCCCTCCGGCGTCGAGGCAGGGACGCGGAAAAATGTCTCGACTCCCCCACGCGGTAGAGGCCGTCAAAACGGAGAGAAAAGCTCAGGAACAGCGGGTCGCTAGCGGCGTTCGTTTTCGAGATTTCTCGGGGAGAAGGGCCAGAATCGGCACGGGGAACTGGAAGGGATTAGCACGGGAAACGTTAATACCTCGAGAACCGTTTGTCCGATCGAAACGTGGTTTGCGTTAAAAGACTTGTAAAATTTTGTTGTATTCAAAGACGTAAAAGACGAAATTGTTTATCGGAAAAATAAACAATCGGGTCTCGTCGGGATCGAACCGAGAACTCCAATTTTTTTCAAAAGCCCGCCATTCGAAAAAACACGTCGCGTACTATACAAAAAATTATTTGCGCCGAGACGCTTCGAAGCTTGGTTTCGGCGCTACGAATTTTGCAAGATAATTTGTTTATAAGCCGTTTTCTCCACAACCCAAGCAGATAGAGGAACGGGGATGCCGCCGTTCGATAGAAAACGCCGATTCGCGACGAAAACGTGTTATTTGTCGAAAGCGTCCGTTTTGGCGCTATTTAATTTTACGAGGAATTTGTTCATGAAATAACTCGTTAACGATTCCTAAGTACAGATTGTTTCACAATAAAATAGCTAAGCTGTTCTAAGAAGGTCTTCTGAGAGATCTAGAAAGGTCACATCACAAGAAGATTTCTACGTCTGCTAAGTGAGCTCCTACTTGTGGGTATCACTTCGATAGATATACTCTGATTGCTACTAGTATATCACATAATTTAAATATATGCTCACCTGATGATGACAAATGTAATATAACAAAAACGTATCTTTTTAGAAGATAATATCAGAAACTACTTGTCACATTAAGGAAATATTCAAAAGTTGTGGAATGTACTCTACCACGCTACGATCAAATAGACTATAATGAAGTTTTAGCGAAAGCTTTACTACGATACAACTAGAGCTTCAAGAAGCATGATGGGGAAAGATATAAAGCTTTCATAAATGATAACAAGTCTAGAGTGTCATCTTCATGCTTGAAACCGTTTGAATTAATTTTAAGGATGTCAAATGGTAATGATAACACACTATTCTCTTGACAGTTTGACAACATTGTCAATGATCTAAAGAAGAATAAAAATCTCTTTAAACAAGCGATAACAGTACGTGATGTTTCAGGTTCTATGCAAGGTATTCCTATGATAGCTGCTATTAGTTTGACTCATGTTGTAATGAGTCTTACTGAAGCCCTATGGAATCGTTATTGTATAACATTTAGTCAAGAATCGGAGATCTTTGAATTATATCTACCACTCAGTATTGACGACAGACTAGATGATCTAAGGTGTATGAAATGGAGTTTCAACACAGATCTTAATAAGGTGTTTAATCTCCTAGTTGACACTGGTTTTATAAATGGTATTCCTAATGACAATATGCCTGAGATATTGTTTGTATTTAAAGACATGGAATTTGATTATGCGTGTGGTCGACATTCTAATGTACAAGAAGTTAAAATTCTGTTTGAGTCAAAATGATATACTTTTCCATTGATTGTGTTTTGGAACTTAAGAACAAGTGCATCTTGTCCAATTGTATATAATGAAAAACGTATCATGCTTTCTGGATTTTCTTCGAACCTACTAAAGTATTTAAAGTGTACTGATATCAATGATACAAATCATATTCACCTATTTAATTAAATCAATAATGTTGACAGGTATTCTGTGTTCCAGTGTCAGGATCAATTTGGTATTTGTATGAGTAGTGAATATAAGTTGTCTGTATTGTATTTTTATTTAGCTTTAGACACACTATTTTCTTGCGACTTATATTTGTATTTACACTACTTTTTGCGGCTTATTTTAAAAAAGTGACGCTCGAAATAGTATGAGTTGCATATCAGTTGTAATTTTTTTTATATAGAAGCTACCACAACAGTATCTGTGTTAAGAAATTTTAAATAAATAAAAATTAACAGTGAGGGCCAACTTTTAATTTTTTAGTGATTATCCTCTCTTTAATATTCCCCCATTCCTAATCAGATGTTGTTTTCGAGAAATTGGAGAAAAATAAGATAATAAAATGTTTTCGAGAAATGTTTAACTGGGATAACTTAATCATAAATGTAATGTTCCCAAATGGGTACTTCCGCTTAACGCCTTCTGTTTCTCTCAAATTTCCTTTATCTATTAAAAAATGTTGGGAAATATCATGATCAAAAATCAGATAGGTTAATCATTATCGACGCCGTGAAAACGGGTCCTTTCGATCTAAGCTGAACGCCGGAAAAAGACCTGGAGAGGGGAAAACGGACCCGGTTCGAAACCCAGGACGGCCGACTGCTCGCACGAGAGAAACTGGGCCTGCAGCGGCATTCGCCTGGAAGTTATTAAATCTCGAAAGAGGTAACTTGCAAGACGGGCGTTTGGCACCAGGACCAACGACGAGGTCGACTGTCCGCACAAGCGAGGGACGGACCGCTGTGGTATTCGCCTGGAAAATATTCAGGCCACACAAACCCGAACAATTTCTCCCAGAAAAAGGTTCTCGCGTGAAAAGTTTAAATGTATCAAACAAAATGCAATGAATTAATCAGAAATTCCTGATTATTTATGAGTTGAGACAAAAAGTCAGAGTTGACTCTTGGCGGTCAGGGTCGTTGGTCAAAAATTGCGATCACAAAGCAACCGGGGGTTACTTGGAAGCTCTTATTGAAAAGGTAGACATTCATTTATATCTACCCTAACATTCTCTACTTTTTCCTTTTTATGAAATTCACATTCAGAAAATTGACATTCACAATATCTCCTCACTGGAAAATCATCATATCATGTTTATTAGAAAGTAAACCATCATCAGGGGGAAGAGAGGTCATTCAACCGGAGAGAGGGGAAGAGAGTATATTAATGTTTCCGTTCGGGAGGGGTCATTCGTTTTTTAGGCTTATGAGGCGAGAGGAGAGAATTTATATTAGTTTTATGTTATATATTGAGAGGACTACCAGATCCTTTGAGCTCCAATAAAAATTACAAACACGGAATATTATTTGTAGAAGTCTATATTTATCAAATACGTAAAAAAAAAGTATTTTAATGAAATCATTACAAGTTTTATCTGCCGAATATATTATTTGGAATAAAATATCGCTAAACGGATCTTCATATTGGTCAATTGTTCTCCAATGTAACCGATTCTGTATCTTATTTGGATTATTATAATAAATATAAATTCTCTTTTTTAATCAAATTAAATGAAATGGTATCAAAATATAGCATTCACTGATATTAAGTATTACGATAATATAACGTTAGACACATTTTATGAAAAATTTGATTGGTGGACATTTGGTATCACATTTGGTTTCACAGCTTATTTCGTATTGCAATATTGGATTCATTCAACAGACAAACAGTTTTTTACACTCTGTTTTCCATGCGCTGTACAAGACATTTTAAAGAGTTTATACATCACAATATCGCCGCCGTTCTCAAGAAGACGGAAGAAGATGAAATACATAGCAAGTGTCAAATTACTCAATAAATATACAATAATTATTTCAATAATAATTGGTTAATTTTCAATATATTTTTGTCACTTCGCGATTCCAGTGTGGATAACATGTGTGAAACACTTCACAACTTTTGATATTCTCAATGTTTAAAATATTAAAATAAATTTAAAAAGAATTTTGTAGATAGATGTTGTCTAATAAGGTTCAACATCTCCAAATATCGTAAATACTCTGGAAAGTTGATGCGTTCAAGCGAATCTCCCCAGATAATCGTGTCGTAATATACAGCGCTTGCTTGAGCGTGAGAAAAATATCTTTGCAATGTTCGAACTTAATAGTAATAGTCCATTATAATAATGCTTGTATGCTTACTTTTGATTACATTATTATTATTATTATTATTATTATTATTATTATTATTATTATTATTATTATTATTATTAAATTACGTCCGGTCACGCACAAAAAATACTTCCCTAACCTTCATTTCTAGTTATTATAATGCAATAACTAAAAGGAATACAGCATTACTTCCTGTTAACTGTTGTAGAATACAGGAAGTCACTGACGCAATCGTTTTAATCATTATTCAAGATGTGATCAAAGGAAGTGAATATGATGATTAAATTTCTCTAAAATGATTTTTCATTTACGGATAATTAATAATAATTTTTGATATAGACATATTATTATCATGATTCTATTCTTGTATGCTCAATACAATTTACAAAATATTTTAAATAATGTAAATGTCAAATGTTATGATTAAATTAACTAATTCTCTGTAAAGACCCACCCAAGAATAGCACCGAATATGACGCTATACTCTCTTGCGTCGCGTCCTCTTCAACCTTTACTCTGATTGCGACACGTGGCTTCACGACGATGATTTAATTTTTAATTTAATTGTCAACATGTCACTTTGTGATGTTTTTTCATAAGGTTTTGTTTTCTTCTTATTCCAATGTGATGATGATATATTTCATGAAGTGAGAAAACCTAATAAGAAAATGTTTTATCTTTGTGCCGTTGGACGTGGAATGTCGCCGGCTATCTATAGCAAAATCGGCCGGATATTCGTCGCGGGTTGACCTACCATGAGCGCTAATGCCAGATGTTTCCGTCGCGACGTTTCATCTGCTTTTTGAATTTATTCCTAGAGGGCTCGAGTATCTATTGACTTGGTTCATCTGCGGCTTTGCGAAGAATACCAATGGTTTTTGTTTCTGACTCATAGATGGTGTTGCTTGCAATTTTTTATTATTTTTTGTTGGATAGTGTGAAGGACGTACAAGAGAATGGTGCAGGTCACACGATCGTTAAAAACACAAATTTTTCGAAAATTTCAAAAGTTCAAAATTTTTTCGGAGTCTTGCTAGAATTAAAGTATTAAAGATTGAGATTTTTTCCATAATAAAATCTGTTCCTTAATGATAGATTTTGAAATAAGATCTCTTACAACTTTCGAAAATTTGAGTATTTTTCGCAAAAATTTGCGTGCAAATAGAGGGAGGAAGTGCGTGCTATTTAGCACCTCTTGATAACTCAAGTCTTGGATTATTTCCGAGGGGGAAGGGCGCGGCGCGGGACTCGGGGCAGACCGCGAGGGTTCGTTTGCAGTGCTGCCACTTGACAGCGGGAGGTCGAGGAAGCAGTCGACGGCAGTCTTGCACGCGGAGTCCGTCAGGCGAGGCGAGGCCGAGCGAGGCGGAGCGTTACCGGCAGGGGCGTTGCCATCTGGGGAACGCAAACGCTTTTCTCCTTGGCCGCTCTCTGGAGAGAAGGCGCGGGCGGACAAGAATTTTGTTATTCGACGCTGAATGCGAAGGAGGTAAAATATCATTGTTTCGTTTTTGAAGCTCCCCTTTATGATGGATGAATCTCACGATTAAAATTGTCAGTTTCAATTCAGTCACTGCCAATTTCTCGTAAAATATGATTCTCATGAACGTATTCCATGCACTGAAAGTTGTTTCCATTCCATCTAGTATTGTGATTCATTAATTGAGACACACCAGCTGCATTTGTTGTTGATAGCTTCACCTGACTGTTGGGTTCTGATACGGTATATCATTTCTTTTATATTTTGCATTTCCGTAAAAGGGGCTTTTATTCTTGTATGGTGCAACCACATGTAATTTATTTTTGTTTCGTTGGTTAAAGTTTAGTATACGGTACACCCTTAGATAAGCGTGGCGGCGGGGCTTAAGCACTAATTACTGTACGTGCTCTAAGAGAAATGAGTAAAACTTACGAATAGGATATTTTCATGGTTCGCCCTTTATATGCTTTGTCCCCGCCGCATTGTAACGCCAATTTACTTTCAAAGGCAAGTTTTCTCGCTTCGCTCACCCGGATCCAAGTCTCGGCGAGGATTGGGTCTTCGGCCCTCGCGTTCACTATACACATCCTTGAGTCTATCCAACGCATAATTACCAATTCACTTTTATAAGAAAGCACTTTTCAAGAAAGCCTCCAGAATTCTAACTGCCTAGTTAACGCCGGAACGGCGCAAAGTGCCGGTTTAAACTTCCTTAGGTTGTACCGTATACTACATTTCAGCCGTTGCGTTTAAGTTTGGACATCTTGTACGGGCAAATGAAATTTGCCGATATTTCCTACGTACTCGTATTTTATGCCAACTAATAAACAAGAGAGATAAATGCATTATTTTCCCAAAGTGTAATTATAGCCAGAGGACTACAATTATACTGAAGAAAAATAATGTATCTCACGAGGTGTATATGCTCTTTTTTCACGTCCATAATAGTTTGAGATTAAATTTAAAATATTAAGCAATGGAATTTAAAATTCGTGATAAGTGAATAGTATTTGGCACCAACGAAACTGTCAATTAGCACTACACGTTTAATAGAGGCCTCGGCTGAACCTAAATGCATATCTGGTACTGCTAATGAAGATATTAGAAATTTAATACCCAAAAATCTAAAAACAATTATAATGACGATTGTAGCAAAATTTAGAGATTCATGAAAAGATAAAGAAATATTAAATATTAGTGAGAACGTCATGCTGGCGTATTTCGGTGAGAAAGCAAAAAAGGACAAATGTCTTGTTTCATTGTGTGTTCATATACATTCATTTTATTCAGGTGTGTTGTTTGTTTTCACTGTCATAACGTAAAAATTAGAAATAATATTATTAATCGCTAGAATATTAGTTGCATATCGATGCAACCTCGTGAGTCTGATTTAACGAAACTCAGTTTTGGTACAGTTGGACTCATCTGGCTGTCTGGAACCCTCAGAAGGTAAAACCTCATTATAGTTCTCTCCAACGACAATTGAAAGTACTCAACATTCACTGGCTGATCGTCACAAATCAGTTTTTTTGCCTCTCCTTAAAAATTACTGAAACCACTTCACTAACTGCTTTACATTACTCCCTCATTTGCCAACAATAAAATCTACTTTTTTCCCGATCGTGGGCAAATGTTTCCAGAGTAAGTTCTTCGCCTCGCTGAGCGTTTGAGTTGGTGACATGACCCCGGCCTACAGCAATGGAGGTGAAACGACATTGACTTAACTCTTCACTGACTTGACATTGACTCTTCAACGCTTTTAATGCCAAAATACTTTATGGCCGAACAGTGTGTGAGCGCGTTAAGACTTGTGATACATTGACCGGTTTAGGTGGCTCAGGGCATCGATTGATGTGAATGCAGTGCAGGAGCGGATTCAGCCGATCGTTTTGGGGAGGGGTGGGTATCATTGATTTTTGTTATATAATAAACATATTTTCTATTATATTGTAGATTATTTTTGTGGTGTATAAATTATATTATACAATATTATTTTTTAAATAATTGCATAATTCCAACATAAATATTTAAATAAATTTTTCCAAATAAAAGGAGGTTTCGAACGAAAACACTTGGCACTGGGGGCGGGGAGGTCATGGCCTTAATGCCCTCCCCCTGGATTCGTCACCGATGCAGTGCCTCTGACAGGGAGGTCCTACGATTTTCCACACTAGTTACACAGCACATTCTCGGGGCAACGTAGCGGGCTGAGTTAATTCGACGACTTTGACGGCAACTTTTCAAGACCGCTAATTTCTGAAATGTTTTTTTTTTTTCATTATCAAATGAATCAGAAATGGCTATTTTCAAGCAGGAAATTTTTCGGTATCAACAATTCACAAACCATGAATTCTGCCTACACAACGCGTTAGAAGATGTAATTTACTTCGTATGTAGACAGGATTTATCCCCACTTGCGTTACCAGGGCCCGACAATACGTTTTTATGTCGCAAATTCCCCGTTTTTACTTTCTCGCTACTGCTTACGCAGTATAGCAAAAGCAATGTAATGATTTTTCAAAAAAGCCTTCTGCGCGTCCCGGTCTGTCTGCCCGGTGGTCTGTGGAGACCGCTGGGGGCCGGCGGCTCCCTCTGCCCTCCGACGATGGCAGGCGTTGAGGCATTGAACTCCCCCGATGTCTGAAGAGTTGTAAGCGACCGGGCCACCATTTCCTCTCCCCACCCCTTACGCACACGCACGCACACACGCCGGGCGACCGCTCGGGAGCTGAGAGCTTGTCCCGGCTGGGGCGGTGCCCGCTGGTGGGAGGTACCTTGCTTGGGTATAGGGGAGGGAGATCACCGCCATATCGCGTGATGAAACGTGAGTAACAGGATAGTAATAGGATAGCGACTGAATAGCAAATGGATAGCGACTGGATAGCGACGGGACAGCGACTTGATAGCTACTGGATAGTACGAGCAGAATTAATGACCAGAGCAGTTGACGGGCCCGGAAACACGAAATAATCAATAGAAGAGTATTTAAACATATTTGTAGATTGGCAGTTAAATTGTTATTCACTCCTAGCTTTCCTTCCTCCTTTCGCATTGCATTCATTCGAATATGTATACATGCGGTAAATACGAGTACTATAAAATGTTTGGGCCAACACACCAAACAAACATGACTAACTTTAAGCACGATAAATGGACAAGTGCGTTTTTAAAGAATCGTTTCTTTTTTTAACACAAATATTACATCAGTGTTTGAAATTAGTGTGCTTGATAATCAGAGAGCCTTGTGCAATAATTTTATTTGGAGGAAAGTTTGAATTGTTTAACCTGTTATGTATCTTATAGTGCTCAGACACGCGAGAAATTAACAATTGTATTGAGGTTGACTGAAATCTTCGTAATGAATACGTGAAGTCAGATAAATGTTCATTCAATATATTGTAATATATTGTTATAATGTAGTGTTTTTACTATTAAACCAGGTAATAGGAGCAAGTGATAACACATCTAGAGCTCACTATATTTGAATAAAGAAAAAGTACGACATTTGATTCGGTAGAATGCTCAAATTGTTTTCTAAACAAAACCTTTAGTGTTTTAAATATATAGATACAGTAGAACCCCGGTAATCCGAACTAATTGGAGACATGATCTGTTCCGATTCGGAAATGTTCAAATTATCCAAGAAAATGTTCTATACATATACAAATACATATTTTATAGGTTACCGGACAATGCACCGTAGCGTGCGATGTGAGAAAATGTTATCGTAGGGTTGAGATTGCTTCATCGCATCGCAGCATCAAGAAGATTCAGTTCCTTACGGGAAAAGAAAATAACCGATTTTGCGAGTTCCTGTAAGTAAAAACTACTGCTACATAAACATGTGATATACACCGTAGTTACCAGTGTAATTAACGTTTCATTTTGATAACTTGTTTGAATAATTAATTGTTCAGTTCTACAGGAATAATAAAATAATTTCTTTACCCTACAAATAAGCATTTCATTTATTTCGTTTATTGTTTCTTCATCCCGAAATTTGTTCGAATTATCCGAAATGTCGGATTTGTAGGGCTCGGTTAAGTGAGGTTTTACTGTATTACGGAAGTTACAAACACGAGTATCTTGTGTTGTACAATATTAATGTTGCATCAGTAAGCAACTCTTATTTTACAGAGTACGAACATTAATTTTTTGTCTTGGAATATAATAGAAACTCAAAGCTTAATGAAGAAAAATCAGTGTCGCTTCTTGCCCTACCAACAAACTAAATAATCTTAACTCAGTTGCACTTACGTTTTATCTGGCATCACTGTTCACACTTCTTGGCCCAACACGCAGCGTTCTCGTTCTCCTTTAATAGAAAATATTCCTTCCCTTTGATGCCTTAGAAAATTCTTTCTCAACTATTTCATTTAGGTCAACACATGCAAATAAAGCGCTGCCAAAGGTAGGTGCAACTGTTTTGATTTTTGGAATATTACTTTTGACTAAACGTTCAGTTTTACTGCTCACCTATGCTTCTTGGATGAAGGGTATTCTCTCGAGGTAGGAATCCTTCGAGAAACTCGCTAGCATAACTAACTTATTTAATCTGAACCAGTTCACATCAGAGTGGACGGCCCCCAGAAGTCGTAACGTCGCAGGGCGGAGGCTTCCCGAGGCCGTGACGTCACAGGACTCTCGAGGTCGTGACATCACAGGGCGGAGGCCATCGAGGCCGTGACGTCACAGGATGGAGAACACTCTCGCGTAGTGTTGAAGGCACGAGGTGGATGTCTCGCGCTGCGGTGAGGCGTCACGTGCTCTTGGCGCTGGTAAGGCTGGCGCCGGCGCTCTTCGCACTGGCGCTCTTCCCGCCCACGCTCTTGGAGGTGCTGTTCTTGCTCTCGTCCAGCTCGGCCTCCCTCCGGTCGCGCGGCGGCCCCTCGCCCTCCAGGTCGTCGTCGCCGGGCGGCGCGCACGAGCCCCGCAGCGTGTCCAGCACCTGCACAGCGACGGCCACAGAGAAGAACCTGCATCGCGCCCGTGTGGCGTATTTTATTTCCTTTGGAACTATTCGAACTTGCCACATACTCTTGCGAATTGCCGGCCAGCGAGTCGCCGCCAAAAATAATTTTTTTTAATTGTCGATTTCCTAATAGAACGGAAATATTATATTAAAAGTATTAAAGAACAATAAAATCACGTCCTAAATGGCAATTTTCTTTGAAAAGTTTGGAGACGTTTTCAAGAAAATGGCGCTTAAGCGCTACAGTAAATTCTAAATTTTAAGCACATTTTCTGAAAAATCTTTGTTTTCGAAAAATTTCATTTGAAGACGTTTGAAACACTTTAACTCCAACCTCCAATCCCAATAGTGTTTACAAATTGCTGGAGAAGTGCATGCTAACTTTAGAAATGTTAGAAGAAAAAACTTTGGAGTCGTTTTTGAATAAATGGCGATTGAGCGTTTTTGAAAATGCGAAATTTTGAATTAGTTTTCACAGAAAACGGTTCAGTTTTCAAGAAGCTTTATCTGACATTATTTAAAGCACATGTATTCATAAATATATTGTGAAGAAACTGCTGCTAATAACTAACAACTTGATAGACAAGTAATTTTTGAAAAAACAAAGGAATATTGCAATATGCGGCTTATGTCACTTTACAGAGTGCATTTAGTACAATCCCTACTAAAAATTTAAAGACTAAATTGAAGTCAACAATAGAGTGCAAAGGTGGGCGTGCACCTGCGCGGCCGGGGCGGCGTCCTCGCGCGCGTGGCCGGCCCAGAGGAAGCCGCGCGGGGGCGCCGGGAAGAGCGCGGCCAGCAGGCGCTCGTCGCCGGCGCGCGCGCGGAAGGCGCGGGCGGGGCGCGGCTCGTCGGCGCGCGCGCGCGGCCACGCCTTGGACGCGCAGCCGCGACGCGCGTCGCGCACCACCAGGTACAGGCGCGGCGCCCACAGCTGCGCCCACGCCGCGCTGTACGTCACGTAGTTGTAGATGGGCACGAACCTGCGCGCACGCGCCGCCGCCTTCACTTCGCGTCGCGCTGGGCCGGGGCACAAATGAAGATAAAAAGTTCGAGTTGTGTGAGAAAACGGTTTTGTCAATTACCGTGAAACTGAAGAATAAATTACGCAATTTATTCAAAACTTGTATATTACCTCTTTTAAAGATCAGAGTTTGTTTTTAAAAATTTCGTTTATGTCAAAAATCGCCACCTTCAAATTTGTAGTTTTTGTTTGTAGTTTTCAATGTTACTATTTTGCAATTTTCGAAAATAGTACGTTCGCCGAAAATGCTGTTGCCGCCATTTTTCTGACCGATCTTTCGTACTTACGATGAGACAATTTGATAAAAACAATTTTTTGAAAAAAAGAAGTTTCAAACTTGCGTATTTTTCATGCCACATTGCGCGTTCAATTTCGTTAGGATCGTGCGATTTCAGCAACGAAGAGCTAATGAGACGTGTTCACTCAGATTCTCCGCCGCTCAATGTATATTTGGGGTGAATAATTGCAATATGTGTATTTCGTAACTTCAAATACTAAGGTCCCTTCCCTTGTCGCGCGCGCCCTGGCAGGGGGAACGGTAGGTCACTGTGTGGCGGACTGTTACTTTCAAAATATACGTTAAACACTATTCGCTGAAAAATCAAAATTACTCAAAAAAATGCTTATCTAACGTATGACAATATGTATATCATTGGATTCGTCTTTTTCGCTACTCATGATAGACTGAAAAAATGTGTATTTCTTATGAAAAAAACCTAACAAAGTTACCTAAAATATCTCGTAAAATACAAGTTATAAAATAGAAATAAATACGTATCAATTAGCTGCGTTCCCTTATGCACTTCCGTGGAAACTGCATTGCAATAACTTTAACGTTCAAAAGTAATAGTAGGTGCTTACGTTATATGACGCACCCTGAATATTTAATGGATAATCAAAAGAGGCGTTTTCGCATAAACACTCAAGAAACGAAACACAAACAATGTTGCCTACTCTAAAAGTCGAGTAGTCATAATGTGTTTATTAACGCCAGAAAAGACAAAGTGAAATGAAAAGAAAACATAGTGAATGAAAATCAATCAAGACATTTAAATGTTTGTGTGTTTATACTCGTATGTAATTGACCACGTTATGAAGGTTCATAAATTACCGCCACCTGTTGATACGACATATTCAGAAAGTGCGTGTAAATTCGAAAAAAGAACACAATGTTTGAGTGAAAATATTGTTATATCAGTATGATACCTTACATTTTTTTATGTATGGCGGATAACATTATTATTATGAAAAGTATTATAGTTTATTAAATAAAGCACGTGTTCAGGAAATGCAAATGTAAAAGCGAAACAAAATTCCGAATTTCTAAGAGGTACTGCAAACAGACGAATAGACAGACTCCAGTCAACAACTGGAAGAATAGCGAGCCTTAAATTGAATGCAAAAAGAAAATATTTTCAAAATATGTTGGTCTCCTTGTGAGAGATCACAGACAGAGATTACCTTTCATCTGACATACGCCAGTACAAACATATTTCTTCAGGGTCCAACTGAGGTTTCATATCTTGTACACAAGCTTGAATGTCTTGCAGCAAGGGAGCATATTGCTCACGACTCTATAGAAGAAATTAAGAATCCCAATCAATTTTATCGTATAGATTTATTAATGACAACAAATTTCTATTTTGTTTCACATACTCCGAGATAATAAATTATGTGACATAAGTGTAATGAACACAAGAAAATAAATTTGAGACAATTCACCTGGAGTGGAATACGCACAGAAGAAATAGTATTATCAGTATTTGAATGGACGTGTACAATCGTCAGAGTAATCTCCATTTCGTATCGCAAGTAAAGCCAAAGTGTTCATAAATTAATAATGCTTTTATTTTCCCATTATTTCAATTCCAATTCATTCTAGTAATTTCAATTTCACCTTCCAACAGATATAGAAAATAAAAACATTTATCGAAAATCTGCACAGACACAAATTGTAAACAAAACTATTACAAATTATCAAATGATATTTATATAATTCACAAAATTGAAGTGTTAGTGAGTTTTACTATTTCATAATTTAAAATATTTTTTACAAACTTTCATTATTTTAGAACTCGTTCATGAAAATATTCATTACTTAAAAACTCGGCACAAAAAATTTAAAATGTATGTATTGATTACAAAAACATAAGTATGACAATTTTGAATTACGAGGCTATAGCAGTCAATTGTTCAACAATCACAGAATGTATAATGAAAACATTAAAATATATACAATTCCAGAGTAGCTCTGATCACCTTACTTTCGCGAAGAGAAGTACTTTCATTTCCCGATTTGTTTTTTAATTATGAGCAAGATTATTTTTTGGAAATCTATTTCTGTAGAATATGCAAGTCTGTTCACATTATTATAATGATGTATTTAGAATGCATGAACTATGTCATCAAATTTTAACCCATAAATCATGAAAATGTATGATAAAATAACGACATTTCCTACCCTTGAAATGGAAAGGAAGTGTCAAAAATGCATTTGAATTCGTGACTAAATGCAAGGTAAGAAAAGTAGTTTTTGATGCAAGGTAAGTAAGTAGAGAAATTTTGTATTTACAGCTTTAATTGGGATGTATACGTGTTGGATGTTCAAGATGTGTGTTCAACCATGCAAAAGTGTATCCGGTCCATATAAATTTTTGATCATCTTGTTTTATCTTACTTTTTCCGTGCCTATTCCGAAGCTTTTTTCGCAGCAAATTTCGCAGTGACATTGAGTAACAATCATTTACCTTTTCACTCTTTACTATTTTACGTTATTTTTACTTCTGTTCTTGGAACAGATGGTAAAATCAAATTATCACAAATACCTCTCACGGTCATATTGCTCAATGTCACTTTTGTCTCTCTATCGTGCTACCTTTTTGTCTCTCTATCGTGCTATCATCTTTTTGTCTCTCTATCGTGCTATCATCTTTTTGTCTCTCTATCGTGCTATCATCTTTTTGTCTCTCTATCGTGCTATCATCTTTTTGTCTCTCTATCGTGCTATCATCTTTTTGTCTCTCTATCGTGCTATCATCTTTTTGTCTCTCTATCGTGCTATCATCTTTTTGTCTCTCTATCGTGCTATCATCTTTTTGTCTCTCTATCGTGCTATCATCTTTTTGTCTCTCTATCGTGCTATCATCTTTTTGTCTCTCTATCGTGCTATCATCTTTTTGTCTCTCTATCGTGCTATCATCTTTTTGTCTCTCTATCGTGCTATCATCTTTTTGTCTCTCTATCGTGCTATCATCTTTTTGTCTCTCTATCGTGCTATCATCTTTTTGTCTCTCTATCGTGCTATCATCTTTTTGTCTCTCTATCGTGCTATCATCTTTTTGTCTCTCTCTCTCTCTATCCTATCTTTCTTTGTAATATAGTTCTTTTATGCAGTGAGAATGTTCTTTCGCAATGTCGCTTTTCTCCAATTTTTCCTTCTTTTTTGAATATCTGTAGACATATAAATTAAAAACAAGCAATTCCTCTTCAAATTTCAATCAAACATGTGCACCAAAGGGCAGGTGGGCCACGAACCGCGTAAGGACGCAAGGACTGTATCTGAAACGATATATATAAAACTGACTGAATTATTATTAAATACTATTAATACTGATAGAATCCAATACCTTCACTGGAAATTAGGAAAACTTGCTTTTATGTTTTAACAGTCGAAACCAAAATTAGTTCTTTCTTACCCATTGTTTCCCCCTCCCCTTGACGGTCGAAAATAGTAACTACGTGGCCCGGAACTGTCTCCGGGGTTCTCTAAATAGACGGCTAACTGGAAGGAGCAGCAGAATTACGGACGCTCAGTGTTAATGTTTTGTAAATAATTTAAATAGTTTAGATTAGTTATAATTGCATTCCAACTCCATTTTTTTTAAAGTTACCGTTTGTCAGCTTACATACAACCGTAATAGTTTAGGCGTAAACTGCATTGTAATCTATTTGAAAGCTGATGGCTATGAAGTGTAGCCGAACAATCAATCACATGATGTATATGTATAAATAAATATGTATATTTGAAGAGGAACTATTTGTTTTTAATTTTCTGCTGTTTATTGAGGGGTGAAGATCCCGCGCCCTCGGTGGCTCGTTGGTTAGCGCGCTCGCTTTCCACGGCACAGCCCCGGGGTCGATTCCCGACCGGGGCAAAGTAATACCTTCTAATTCCTTACAAATGTCCCAGTATCTAATGCTGTGTGACGATGAGGAAGCCCACCCTGAGGTTAAGAAGACCAGTATATAAAGCGGAGGGATGTCTTCGTGGCCGAGGGGCTGGGCCACCGCCGGTCGCCCAAGGCCCGTAGCGGGCTGTCGAGGCGTGGCACAGGACAGAAATAACCCCAATGAGGAGGGTGTAGCTTACGTCATGTTTTCTTATAAGGAAATTTTCATTTATATTGAATGAAAAATAATTTGTTTTTTGGTGGGTATTTTTTATAACGTATTCAATTGAAATATTGAACGACATTCTTTACTAAAGAAAATAAGTAAAAATATATTAATGTTTCATCGACTTTTGGGTGGCTAAGAACGAAACCGTATGCCTAAACTATAAATTAAAAATTATTATTTTTCTTACAGATTAACTTTAATGGATAAAAATATGGAGTCTGAAACCATAGAGAAAACTAATGAGTCTCCCAGGAGTGTGTTGTTGCAAGTCATGAACAGATTTACAAATACCACCTGTGACAAAGAGGAGCAAAATGAGATAATTTTAAGAGCAGAAAAAGATTACAATGATTTGCCGAATGGCGTTGATGAATTAGAAGAAGAAATTTCACTTCTGAAGGAAATATTAGTGAAACAGGAACAAACATACCAAGTGAGAAATCACTGGCTGACGAACAACTTTCTGCTTTGATTCTTCACTAAATAATAAAATAATTTTCAATTCATGTATGTTCCAGGCAGAAGTGCAAGACTTCCAAAAGCAAATTGAAGATTGTCAGTTACAATTGCAGGAAAGTGAAACGCAAAATGAAATATTGGATAAGCAAGTTTGTGAAGAATACAAAAGAGATGAAGATCTAAAGTGAGTATTCATAAATGTTTCTTTCTCGTGAATATGTATATTTTCATCATTTTTTAATCTCAAGAGATTTTAAACTGCAGATTCATATAAAATAACTTCAAATACTTATCAAATACATAAACGTTATCTGAAAGATGGTTGAATTCAATTTTGTTTTCTCCAAGAGTTTAATTTGTAAACCAGATTGTCGATACAAACAATTGGCCTGTTGATAATATAAGAAAAACGAAGGTAACGCATAATCGATAAATCTACCCGCTACCTCTAAAGGGGAATAAACCTCAATATTCAATCCCCTCCCCTGGCGGTATTTGGCTGGCAATCCCCTGGCGGCAATCCCCTCCCCTGGCCCCTGGTGGTGGTGGTGGTGGTGGTGGTATCTATAGATGATCAGTGAGTAGAAAGTATATCAAAAGCACTACATGAAACATTAGTTAACCAGGTAGAAAATGATACTGTTTATCGAAAAGGTACAAATCTTTGGCCTAAGAAAGGGACTATTTTGGAGAAATCACAGGATTTGTAATGGCTTTCCAAGACAATATTACCAACCAAATACAACAGAAAATTCATTCAATAAGAAAAAGGATTTTTTTAATATTGCACATACCAATTGCAAAAAAAACTGCACCTTCAATTTTGTAGTTGGAAAAATGTCGATTTCTTTTTTTTTAATTTTGCAATTTTAAAATTTTGATTTAACAGTGAAAATGGAACGTACACCATGTTTATAACTCTGTATTACTATATTTACGTGAGATTTAAAGCAAAAAATTTGGAGCCATTTTTGAGAAAATGTTGAAAATGTCCCAGGGTCTTCATGTAGAGTACCTCCTAAATTAATGTTTTTCAAAATCGCATAAATTTGGGCAGGGCTAGATCGACGGGGGAATGGGAAAAATCCTGCGCATACGTAGCTAACGGGCTAGTGTTCGAGCCAATGATCGTTTTCATAGAAATTCACTATAAGACATCATGTAAAGCACATGTACTCATAAATTCAATAATGTGAACAAATCAATGCTAATATTAATATTAAGAATGTAAGAGACAATTTAAAAATTACATTTTTATATTTTTTTAAAAACACGAAAGAATATAGCAAAATAGTATTTATCTAATACTTTTAGCACTATCCATATCAACAGTTTAAAGAAAAAATTTGGAGCAGTTTTTGGGAAAACTTGTTTTTGTTATTTTATAATATTGCACATATTTTACGTAATATTACGTGAAAAATTCTAAAATTTTCAAAAAATATTCAAATCACTTTTATGAAAGAGTAATTAAGGAGAACTGATCTCATTTGCAGTATAATCTCTAACTTTAATCTTGTAGTTGTAGGAATACACCTAAAAATTTCACACTTTTGCAATTTTCGAAAATTGAGTTAACAATGAAAATGGACCTGTGCCATTTTTAAGTGTATTTCACAACATTCTTAAAAAGTTTTAAGAAAAAAATTAGAGCCATTTATAAGAAAATTGCGAAAATGTCCCAGGAGATTTATGTGAAGTACCCCTACATTTTAAAGAATGTTTATCAAAATCGCAGACCTTTGGGTGGGGCTAATCGTTCGCAGAATATACATTTTGGAAAAAGCCTGTGAATAGTTACAAAAGTACGAATAGGTGGTAGTGTTCACAGAAGACGGACAGACGGACGCTTTGAATAAAAATCTTTTTATCTGTAAAGAACCCACATTCTGACTACACAATGTGTTAGATCAAGTAATTTACTACATATTGGAACAAGATTTATCTGCTTTTCCTGTATCAAGACCTCACAATACGAGATTCTGTGTTGAAAAATCGCCTTTTTTGTCGCAGCATTACATTACTTTCTTCTATACTTTATAAATACGTATGTATACGAGAAAGTAAACAAATAAATACTACAAATAAAAATACAATAATAAAATATTTAACTAAATTGTATCACGAATTTAAATTAATATTTTTTACTAACATTGCAAACGTTAAAAATTAATGGAATCAAAAACTATATAATGTTATTTCATTTTCAGGAGTATAATGGACAAATACGATGACACAGTGTGTCTACTAGTCAACGAGAAATTGGAGGTTCAGGAGACCCATAATAATGAAATAATGAAGCTTGAAGAAGACTTGCGAAAAGAACAAGAAAATCTTTCCAACTCTGAGAAACAGTTTGCAGAATTACACAAGTACGAATATAATATTTGAACGCGCCGTGGAATATATGGGAGTGTGTGTATGGGAGTTTGTGTATGGGAGTTTGTGTATGGGAGTGTGTGTATGGGAGTGTGTGTATGGGAGTGTGTGTATGGGAGTGTGTGTATGGGAGTGTGTGTATGGGAGTGTGTGTATGGGAGTGTGTGTATGGGAGTGTGTGTATGGGAGTGTGTGTATGGGAGTGTGTGTATGGGAGTGTGTGTATGGGAGTGTGTGTATGGGAGTGTGTGTATGGGAGTGTGTGTATGGGAGTGTGTGTATGGGAGTGTGTGTATGGGAGTGTGTGTATGGGAGTGTGTGTATGGGAGTGTGTGTATGGGAGTGTGTGTATGGGAGTGTGTGTATGGGAGTGTGTGTATGGGAGTGTGTGTATGGGAGTGTGTGTATGGGAGTGTGTGTGTGTATATACTCTTGGCCAACTCTTCCGAGAAGCGTCATTGTCTTCTCGCTTGTTTCCTTTCGTCGCCCGAAAAAATATTTTTTCACATTTTCTTAATTACTCAGCTCCGTAATGCTAGAACTGAAAGAACCATATACTTTTACTATTATGGAAATATATATTGCATGTCGTAACTGTATAGCCGTAGTAACTAATTGGGGGCGTGAAGCCAGAACTCGTCGGTGGACAGGTTAGCTGGTTTGAGTATAATCAGGGAACTATAATTTGTGACAATTGAAGGAAATGATTGATAATTACAGAAAAAGAATATTGCAAACCATTCGAAACAATTCAAATCGCAAATACTATTAATCAAGATAAAATAGCTGGAATTATCTGTATGTGATTTTGGAATTTTCAACTTTTAAACAATTTTTCATATCAATTGTTGGATTTGTACAACGTATGAATCATCAAATCAATTGCTGTCGTTAGGCGCTTATGACTATTGTAGAAGTGTTAATTCTCTGTATAACCCGGGTGTTCGAAGTGGTTGAAGATTCAAACTCGGCGTCTTGGAGGGAAGTGCCGCTGGTTCGAGACTTTGTCACAACACTCTGTCAGAATACTATTGAGAATTTTAGAAACTTTATTGAAAATATCATCAGTTATTTCCGAGCTTGAAGGCCGTGGTCCAACGGCCCGGAAATAACTGATCATGATGTAGAAACCGGCCGTGAAAGCCTACGTTGTATGTTTATTGAAAATAATTTGAAACAATTCTACTCACATATACGATCTATTAAAATTATAAATAAAGTGGAAGTTTCTGTAGTATGTCGTTTAAAATTTCAAAATACATAAGTTTATAACTCATAAGTTCATAAATTCATACGTTTACAACTCTCTTGTCCTGTTTGTGAAACGTATCTCACATCAAATCAATTGTTCAATATAATATTCATATATAATACTGCGAAGCGTTTATAAACCTCGCGAGAAAGTATGTGCTTTGGCAGCATCACTAGTTGAACATTATATTACATTTTTAGTGGGGGAAGGGGAGGGGGAATGAGATGAAGGGAGAAGGGGAAAATGAGAGGGAGAGAAAGGGAGAGAAAGGGAGAGAAAGGGAGAGAAAGGGAGAGAAAGGGAGAGAAAGGGAGAGAAAGGGAGAGAAAGGGAGAGAAAGGGAGAGAAAGGGAGAGAAAGGGAGAACATCGGTGGCGATGGTGTAACGGTTAGCGTACCGAACTGTTGTACCCAAGTTCGCGGGTCGATGTTGTACCCGATCGAAGCCGTGGATTTTTAAGGGCGAAAAAATCCTTCGTACGCCTTCCTTCGGAGGGAAAGTAAAGCCGGCTGTCCCATGTTAGTAGATTTACTTGCATGTAAAAGATCCTCAAGCCTAAATGACGCCTCTGAGCTAAATTCAAATCGCCTGTTTCTCGCCCAAGAAATACCTCATTTCTCTGCTAGTTGATGAAAGGAGCGTAGCGAAATTTGGGTGGTCAGACGGAAGAGCGGGCCTAATGGCCCGAGTCTCGCCACGTAAAATAAGGCAAATTCAATTCAATTCAATTCAATTCAATCTTCTGCCGGGTTCCGCTAGAAGGCTGTTTATTCCCACCAACGGTCAGTATATTTCATAGCCTGCCAACATTGTATACGTCAATCTTGCTTCAAATAACTGTTTAGAAAAACCTATCTATACTTGTCTGTTTAAAGAAATGAAAAATAAGAGTATAGAATTCCTCTTATTGTACCTGAAATAGACCACAGGTTGACCTTGTGTCCGTGAGTCTACAAAAATGAGCCAATTGCACACTTCAGTCTGCCCGCCATGTCTTTTCATTGAAATTATTTTTTGACCATTGAAAATATTTTTTTACTTAATGCCGAAGTTATCTTCATCACATCATTAATGACTTTCACTAGGTCAATATAGAGTTCTCCCTAGCCACTACGATAGGTGCAGATTCTTCAGACAACATAACAAGTCTGTGGTAAATTTACAATCAAAACGCATTAAAAATCAGATGGATCCGCGAATGAAAATATGGAATTTAATTCCGGAGAGTCCTGAATGGCCGAAGTGGCTAAGAGTGTGCACCGACGCAGCGCTTCTATCCCAAGGGTGGCAGGTTCGCCTGCTGCCTTGGCCATGGTTGTTTGTCCCTTGTCTCTCGTGTGTGTGTGTGTGTGTGTGTGTGTGTGTGTGTTGTCGCGGAGGGCCTCGCGTTCTGCTGACCCCAGATCAGAGGAGCCCGCGAGTGTGTTGGCCGAATATGGGCCCCATTGGGACGTAAAGGATAACCGGCTGCTCGCTGGAATAAGCCCTGGGAAAAAATGGCGGACAATAATAAGAATTTAATATGTGCAGGACTTATGAATCAAAGAAGCAATGTAAAGCTGCCCTGGAAAGACAACTGAGTGAGCTGAAAATGCAGATTAGCAGAAATCAAATGAATCTCACGAAAAGTGAAAATGCGTTTCTTGAATTAGAAAAGCACGCAAAAGAACAAATAGACAAGTAAGTTAATATGTTCAGTATTAAGTTCAAATAAATCTCCAAGGCTTTTAGAATTTATAATATCACAATTTCACATATAATATCATAATTTATAATATTGATAATTTATGCATTATTTGTTTTCTGTGAAAATTTGAATGGGTGAAAACCAGAACGGGACAAGTGACATTTTATAAATTCTGAGAAATCTTTTTATTTAATTCAATATTACTTTAAAGTCGTGTTGCTTTTTTTTATTCATTAAATCCAGAACATTTCAATTGTTCATTAAAACCACGAAAATACACTGCCACTGAAAAATACAGCCTAAAATAAAACGGGTTTTCTCAGACTTGTAAAATGTCAATTATACCGTTCTAGTTTTCACCCACTCATTCATTTAATGTATTTCAATCTTGGTTCAAGGGCTAACCAAGAGCTGAATAGCATCAGGCAGAATCACCAAGGTGAATCCACTAGGCTGAAAGGTCTTGCAAAAAAATTGGAGCTTCAAATTGCATCACTAGAAGGAATGATACAACAAAAAACAAGAGAAAATATTGAACTTGCAGCAATTTATGATGACTGCCTGATCAAAATGACTGGAAATACATAAAAATGTTCTGAGATATTGATATTATTATAAATCTTATAAATAGGGATTTATCGATATATCACCATATCAGTCTGTATTACAAACTGTATTAAAATGTCCGTCCCTTAACGACAGTAATAAAGTGATAAATTGGTTGAACTTAGGTGAAAGTAGAGATAATACGAACATATGTTTCAAGAATGTTTTATGCAAAGAAACATGTGCAGTTTTGCTTTATGACACGAGAATGAGATTAATTTTGAAAGTTTCACAAAATTAAAATTCATGTTACTTCTTTCTTTCCTAAATATTTATATTAAAAAGGTTTGCTTGTAAAATGAAATTTGTTTTTATTAATTAATTTTTTAATGTTTTATAATGAATTATGTTAATTGTGATTAAATTAATTGAAATAATAAACATTATGGTCTTTAATTTTTGTTATTTTAAAATGAAATTGTTAATTTGTATCACCCGAAACTGATAATGCGTTAGTTCCCAAATTAGTTTTCTTTCAGTACTTTTCAACGCACAACACAAGCCGATTACCCGGCGTTCAGAGGGTATTTATCTCAATTACAGTTGCTGCTGCTCCTCATGGGGTCTAGGGCGGCGATTTCCCCAGAAAAACAAAGCTGTGGACTTGCAATCAATTGACTCGTTTAATTTGTGCATACCACTGCCGCCATTTTTAGGACTAATTAAGTTGAAATGCCCGATTATGTGAAAGATAAATGTTTTTGGAATGGGTAGCTTCGTGGACTATCAGGAGGCCGAGGTCATGCGAGGCCATGGATGCTTGAGGAAGGAGTTCGGAGGGAGCTGCGTGCTCCAGTGAGGGATTTTTCGGCAGAGTCCACGCCTATTAACTAAGCTAAGAATACCGACCATTTCATCTGTTTTCGTAAATTTCTGTTTTGTTTGCTGGAAATATTTTTTAATTTATTTTCGCGTGATCACAATTGTATCTTTCGTTATCAACGTAAAAATTTCTTAGACAAGGATTAAAATCCCGATAAGTCGCTGAAGAAATATTTCGAAAAGGTAAAATGTATGTGATCCGCTCCCCCCCCCCCCCCAAATCCGCCACTGCAGAATTATTAACAGCCTCGCGCGCCCGGGACGCCTTACGCAGCAAATGTTGACCGTCCTTTCACGCAGCCTCTGCGGCTTCTTCCTCCCGCTCTTCACGCTGCTTCTGCTCCAACCTGGAGATTGATTTTTAGCCATTCCGGGCGCGTCATCTACTAGGGTCATCAGTCCCGTAGGTGGAGTGCAGGTTTCTTGCTCGAGAGGTGGCTGTGGTCTTCCCCAACCAGGTATCTCCCACCGCCCCAGCCGGGACAAACACTTTGCTCCCGACTGGTCTGCCGGCATGTGTGGCACTGTAGTGCATGTTCGTGTGAGTGTGTGTAAGGAGAGAGGAGAGGGCAAGCAAGTGGTAGGAAAGATCGCGCGCGGTCCGTGTCCCGTTTGTTCGGGGACCGCTTCGGCATTCGCCTGGCGTTGATCGGAGAAACCACGTGAAACTACCAATAAAAGCAGTCGGCAGCTAGAATTCCCCTCCGGACAGCGACTGAACTCGACGTAGCAAACAAGCTAGTGTCGTTAATCCTGCCACCGCCGGGACTCGATACTAGGACCTGCCAGTCAGGGACTGCAGTGCTCTGCCGGCCGAACCTTGCGAGCGGAATCTCTGCACTCGATGACGTCACAGGAGATAAGCGATTGTACTCACTTCCGCCTCAACTAGAGGCGCTAAAACAGTACGAATGTTCTCGCCCGTACTCTCACGTAAAATGACACCAAACGTTTTCGAAATTTGTATATGACCTTATTTCAAAATCTATCAGGAAGGAACAGATTTCTTTGAGGGAAAAATATCTATTTTTAAGATTTTAGTTGCAGGAAGTTAACAATTTGTGCTATTACAATTTTCGAAAAATCAAAGTTTTCAAGGAACATAAAGATACAGACGCAACAGCAATTGCGATCTTGTGACTCAAGAATGTCAGAATTATAAAAACTTACGTGGGTTACATAACTCAACATGTATAAAATGTAAAAACTCCCAACCACACACCACTTTCCCCAAGAAAATCAACACGTATGCAAAAAGGCGCCATACATGACCTTACCGCCAAAGCAACAGTCCTGCATCTAGCGGTGAGTAGGTACATCATTGCTCGAATTTTACAGTATCATCTCCATGACCTTCCATTGTTGCAAGTAACCGGTTTCATAAAATGTTTTCACTGGAGAAATAAATAGTCATCAATTTCTCGTGATATTTTTGTGAAACTTCTTGAACATATCTACTCGGAAGGTATTATTATTGGAGGAGATTCGTCAAGAACTCACTCAATTTTGCAGCACAATTGAGCCCAAAAGACTTCATTTGCGCAAAACAGGTATTTCCTATGTGTACATTACGAGAATAATATTGTGCAATGATAGACTGAATTTTCTTGCATTCGTTGATCTCCTTGAATTTTATAAAATCCTGTATAGGCGATATTGAATTTAGACAATTAGATTTTTAAGTTTCGGCATCTATCGTGCCGTTTCCATGGCGTAAAAGGAAGGCGCACAGCGAGTTAATTCGGAGAGCCTGAATTCCAGTCTGGGCGCGGAAAAAGATGGTTTGCTGCTTGAAAACACTACTGCAGGTTCATCCAAAGAATTGATGTATCAAATGCCTTGTGATCTTTAACTCAAGATTACAAAGGCAACGTCAGACAAAAGCGTTGTCTGACAGACTACTTTGGGTAAAAATTAAGAAAAACTCATTTTTACAATGAAACACAAAATTAATGGATTGAACATGTATTTTATGGAGTTACAAAATACATTTTAAACGTTTTTGTAGATACATCTAAGTGACTTTGGCCTTCACATCACACACGTGTTTGATGCTGTCCATACACTGCTTTAGAGAAGCGTCCGCAGAAATGTCTCCTTGTCATGCGACCTGTTTATGATCGCCGTCGTCCCATTATGATTGTTAAATGTTCAGAACAAAACTTAAATGCTACAAGACAAGACTTTTGTACTCATTATTTACAATATTAGTCAATATAGCGCCAAAAATAACTCTGAAGTAACTACAAAGCGTACTCTACCGTATGACGCGTGTTGAAATCGCGTACATCGGAAATAATTACGCGCGCCAGGTGACGCGCATTTCACTGGCCAGTCGCACAATGAAGGTGCACAGAGTTTTATGAACGGGGAGAGAGGGAAAGGGGTGGGCAAAACGTTCGACACTAGTTGCGTCGTTTGGCAGGCTAGACCTTTGGGTTAAGGTTTTGATGAGGTATCCAAAGATTTTGATGGCCTATAGTTATCTTTGTTTCGGACGTGTGCTCAAATCGTTTTGAATCATACATCCAAGTCATTGAGTGTAGCTCTGTATGTAGTAATGATTTCTATGGGAAATAACCCAATTATAACTGTCTCTGCTGCGTTCGCTTTAAACCCGTGTATTGTATAATGTGATTTTTATTACTCGCGCAACTTTTCTTGAACGATGACCTTGCTTCCCCCTCTCTGACACAATAAACAGTTGAAGACAAAAGCTCGCAGCGTGCACTGATGACAACATTGCAAACACATCTTCACTGGCGCGAAATAGAAACTATTTTCTGTTGAAGATGAGAACTTCTGACCGTTATTTTCTTCAAAAAATTTAAATAAATGACCAAAGCAGGTGAAGATTCATCATAGGAAATATCTGGAACTCCTGACAAAAAATTAGATCGCAAATTATTGAGAAAGTTGCGAAGGCATGACTGATTCTCCAGAGATTGGCATTGCTTCATAAAATCTGGTGGTCGATTTCGTAACTAATACCCCCCACTCTACCCGCAGTTCTTCAATCCATCGTTCAAGAAAAGTTGCGCGAGTAATACTACTTCTACCGGGACTAGGCGTTAATTCATCTACCAGATCATATTGAAATTAAGTCTATGGACTTTGTGACACTTCACACATTATCAGACAGGTGATAGCACGCCCCTATGAATATGGGCTACTATTTTTTTAACAATTATTTCTTAAGAATTCAAAAATATTTCATATATGTTTTTATTGAAAATCTCATCAATTATTTTCGTATACATTTTGTTTACATAGTTCAATATTTCAGTATTATTAGCGGGGCCCATAATTGGGACTACAATTAATAAACTTATTCTAAATTATAACCAGGTCGATAATGCTTGAGACTGGAAGAAACAATGCTAGTATCAAACATTCGTTTTCTCGTTATCTTCTTACTAACCGATAAGTTTACAAATATAGATATATTTATAAGAAAGGATCGTTTTGATAGCTGATTGGCGGTTGCTGGCAATATAACTGCAAGTCCATAAACTCATTTTGTCAGTGCGTTCGTTTACAGTTAGCTCATTTGTAAAAGCCTTCAGCAATTACAATGTCATCGCCTTGCATGGAATTCATTTATTTTCCGACCTGTCAAATTGGTGCCTTCTTAGAGTAAATCCTCTATACACTACTAATAAAGTGTCCAACAATAAACAGGCGTTCAGTTTATCTTACCACAATTGCATACTATACATCGATATATCACGCATTATTTTGAATTCTTTGATGGCTCAATTTCAGAGTGAAATTCTTCAGTGCCTTGAACAAGTTTCCACATTCGCTATCAAAATGATGTGGCACGATGAAGAACATTTTAAAAGGCAACTGGAAGAACGAAGGCTGGAAAGGGAAACGCTCAGGTGAGCTGCATTGCTCAGAGGGCGAAGAAACAGATGTGATGTTTTCGAAAACTTCAGAGAATTTCTCCCGAAAAGATTTTACTTCTAGTAACTATTTAAACTAAGCTTAAATATGTTCTTAAAGGGAAGACTTACGATTGCTTTTGTCTAAGGAAATATTTGAAACCTTGCTCTTTACAATATCATGTTTGAAAAATAATTTTCTAATGGTTCCAAAACTTTCAGTATTTTTGGAAATTGCGAAAGTCAAAATTTTGTATTGTGCCTTTCTAAATAATTGTAATATTGAAGATTGTAACCATTTCAAATGATGCGAGAAAAGTGCCCTCCTATTGTACCGTTGATTTGTTATTAAAATTCATTAAAAATCGGTATTTTCTAACCCGTCGTGCGCGAAACGCGGTTTTGGGCTTGTTTACCGTGTGCGAAACAGCTAATTTTTTTCACAGTGTGGGAAACATCGCGATGCGTGAGCGAAACATCTGTAACGATTCGCAACTGTCTTTCGTCTTAATGTTTTCGTTTATTATTTGCAAACAAGGGTGTTACGATGCTGCCTAGAATCCATTTATTATTTTACAAGAAAGCTATTTTATATTTAATTCATATTCCATTACTTGACGCATTTCGCTCACGGCTCAAAGATAGATTTTAAGAATAACCTTATTTGACGCGTTTGGTTTTGAGTGTAAAGTGGAAGCTAAATTTTTAAAATGCTCTTCGAGGAGCCACAGAAAGAGGGGGCAAACCAATCATGGAACAAATTTAAAAATAATATATATTTAATATGCATTTCATTTCGAAGATCTTCAAATTGATATCATAAAAGATTTACGTGTTTATGTATTTTGAGAAGAAATTTAATAATTAAGCTAACAACAGATTTATTAAACTGATACATGATTAACATAGATGGTGATGGTAACATAGATTGGTGAATTTTAGTTCAGTTTTAAAAAAAGCGCGGGATAATGTGCAGCGTTTCTGTTAATAAATTCTATTTCACTTATAATTTACTTTTAAACTTTATTTACTTATAAAGCAATTGAATTGTTTCATGCCTAAAATCATGGGTTGTAACACTCAAATTAAGTCTCAAAAAGAAAGAATATTTCCATTTACTATAGATATAAATGAAACTATAAATACTTTCGATTTTGCCAAAAGCCCAAGATGGCTATTGATTAAAATAATTTATTGATGTAGATTTAAATATGTATCCTATTATTATGTATAAAGATTTGTAATAATAAATTAATAGTAAACATGTATAATGTATAATTAGAGCACAATTAACTTAAACAGATGAATATTTGCGTGTTCATAATAGCGCTCAATAAAAGATCTGAAATCCAGCCTCTGAGGAGCGGTGAAACTGGGAAATTTTGATGCAACGCGGCACGCAGTTGCTGCGAAGGCGGCATTTTGAACTATCGCGCGCCACCTTCGCGACTGCGAGACCAAACCAGCGAGACGAGAGCCAGCGATAATAGAATGCTTTAGTCCGGCGTTAATATGCCGGGAGACTAAACTAGTCTAAACTAGCAGCGCCCAATTTCAACCAAACTCTATCCAAACTTTTAGGCTAATTTGAAGCTAATAAAATGCTCTATTTCCGAATTTTAGGCCTTTTTGGGTTTCCCAAAATCGTGGACGCTGCTAGCTTTAGACTAAAGCTAGCAGGTTACACCTAAAATTCAACTATAAATCATAAAAAAATTCTGAAAATAATTTTTAACTATATAATAACTAATAAATTTAACTAATAACTATATTTATAACTGAAAAAACTATTTATAACTAATAAATTTAAAACTAATTTGAAGCTTCAGGAAAAAATATTTTTGCACTTTCATTCCAAAAATTAGGAAGAATACACACTAAAATTAAAAAAAAATCATAGAAAAATTCTAAAAAATTCTACCCAAGATTTAAGGCTAATTTGAGGCTATATGAAAATATTATTCCCGCATTTTTATAAACTCGCAAAAATATAAAAAATCAAAATATAAAAAACAAAAAATATAAAAAATCAAAACTATAAAAAATCAATAAATATAAAAAATCAAAAAATATAAAAAATCAAAAAATATAAAAAGTCTCGTCTCGTTTCGTCTCGTCAGGTCGCGTCGCCTCGCGTCTCGTCTCGTCTCGTCTCGACTCGTCTCGTCGCGTCGCGCCCTATCTCGTCTCGTCTCGTCTAAAAATTATGAAAATTTAAAAAATCAAAAAATATTAAAAATAAAAAAATATAAAAATATAAAAATTCAAGAAATATAAATTTCGAAAAATATAAATTTCGAAAAATATAAAATATCAAAAAATATAAAAAATCAAAAAATATAAAATATCACAAAATATGAAACATCAAAAAATATAAAAAGTCTCGTCTCGTCTCGTCGCATCGCATCGCGTTGCGTCTCGTCTCGTCTCGTCGCGTCGCGTCGCGTCTCCTCTCGTCTCGTCTCGTCTCGTCGCGTCTCGACTCGTCTCGTCGCGTCGAGACGAGACGAGACGAGACGTGACGTGACTTGACGTGACGAGACGACACGAGACGGGAATTTTTATATTTTTTGATTTTTTATATATTTTGATTTTTTATATTTTTTGATTTTTTATTATTTTTGATTTTTTTAATTTTTTGATTTTTTATATTTCTGATTTTTTATATTTTTGATTTTTTATATTTTTTGATTTTATATATTTTTTGATTTTTTATATTTTTTTAATTTTTTATATTTTTTGTTTTTTTAATATTTTTTAATTTTTTCAATTTTTATAATTTTTAGACGAGACGAGACGAGACGCGACCCGACGCGACGCGACGAGACGAGTCGAGACGAGACGAGATGAGACGAGACGAAACAAGACTAGACTTTTTATATTTGTTGATTTTTTATATTTTTTGATTTTTTATATATTTTTTGAATTTTTTTACTTTTTGATTTTTAAATTTTTTATATTTTTAATTTTTTATATTTTTCGAAATTTATATTTTTCGAAATTAAATTTTTTGAATTTTTATATTGTTTAATTTTTAATATTTTTTGATTTTTTAAATTTTATAATTTTTAGACGAGACGCGACGCGACGCAACGAGACGAAACGCGACGCGACGAGACGAGTCGGGACGAGACGAGTCGGGACGAGACGAGACGATACGAGACGAGACGCGACGCGACGCGTCGCGACGAGACGAGACGCGACCCGTCGCGACGCGACGCGACGCGACGAGACGAGAAGAGACCAGACGAGACGCGACGCGACGCGACCCGACGCGACGTGACGCGACGCGACGCGACGAGACGAAACGAGACGCGACGCGACGAGACGAGACTTTTTATAATTTTTGTTTTTTTAAATTTTTTGATTTTTTATATTTTTTAATTTTTATATTTTTGTTTTTTTATATTTTTTTATTTTTAATATTTTTTTATTTTTTATATTTTTTGATTTTTATATTTTTTGATTTTTTATATATTTTGATTTTTTATATTTTTTTAATTTTCATTTTTTTGATTTTTTATTTTTTGATTTTTTATATTTTTGATTTTTTATATTTTCTGTTTTTTATATTTTTTGATTTTTAATATTTTTTAATTTTTTTAATTTTTATAATTTTTAGACGAGAAACGACGCGACACGTCGCGACGAGACGAGACGCGACCCGACGCGACGCGACGCGACGAGACCAGACGAGACGAGACGCGACGCGACCCGACGCGACGTGACGCGACGCGACGAGACGAGACGAAACGAGACGCGACACGACGAGACGAGACTTTTTATATATTTTTTAAATTTTTTGATTTTTTATATTTTTTGATTTTTATATTTTTGGTTTTTTATATTTTTTGATTTTTAATATTTTTCGATTTTTAATATTTTTTTATTTTTTATATTTTTTGATTTTTATATTTTTTGATTTTTTATATATTTTGAATTTTTATATTTTTTGATTTTTTATTTTTTTGATTTTTTAATTTTTTGATTTTTTATATTTGGGATTTTTTATATTTTTTGATTTTTTATATTTTTTGATTTTTAATATTTTTTAATTTTTTCAATTTTTATAATTTTTAGACGCGACGCGACGAGACGGGACGAGACGAGACGAGACGCGACGGGACACGACGCGACGCGACGCAACGAGGAAAGACGCAACGCGACGAGACCAGACGAGACGCGACTTTTTATATTTTTTTATATTTTTTGATTTTTTATATTTTTTGATTTTTCATATTTTTTGATTTTTATATTTTTTGATTTTTTATATTTTTCGAAATTAATATTTTTCGAAAAATATATATTATGAATTTTAAAATTTTTTGATTTTTATAATTTTTTGATTTTTTAAATTTTTATAATTTTTAAACGAGACGAGACGTGACGAGACGAGACGCGACGCGACGCGACGAGGAGAGACGAGACGAGACGCGACGCGACGAGGCGAGACGTGACGAGACGCGACGCGCCGCGCCGCGCCGCGATGAGACGAGTCGAGACGAGACGAGACCGTTTTTTTATTTTTCATATTTTTTATTTTTTATATTTTTTGATTTTTTATATTTTTTGATTTTTAATATTTTTTTGATTTTTTATATTTTTATTTTTTAATTTTTTTTATTTTTTATATTGTTGATTTTTTATATTTTTGATTTTTTAAATTTTTTATTTTTTCAAATTTTTTAATTTTTAGACGCTACTAGACGCGACGCGACGAGACGAGACGAGACGAGGCGAGACGGACGCGACGCGACGAGACGGGACGAGATGAGACGAGACTTTTTATATTTTTTGATTTTTTATATTTTTTGATTTCAAATATTTTTTTGATATTTTATATTTTTTGATTTTTTATATTTTTTTGATTTTTTATATTTTTTGATTTTTTATATTTTTTGATTTTTTATATTTTTTGATTTTTTATTTTTTTATAATTTTTAAACGAGACGAGACGAGACGCGACGCGACGAGTCGAAACGAGACGCGACGCGACGCGACGAGATGAGACGAGACGAAACGAGACGAGACTTTTTATATTTTTTATTTTTTATATTTTTTGATTTTTTATATTTATTGGTTTTTTATATTTTTTGATTGTTTATTTTTTTATATTCTTTGATTTTTTATATTTTTTGGTTTTTTATATTTTTTGATTTTTTATGTTTTATATTTAAATTTTTTGATTTTTTATATTTTTTATTTTTTATATTTTTTGATTTTTTATATTTTTTAAAAATTTTTAAATTTTTCGAAATTTATGTTTTTTGAATTTTTATATTTCTTCATTTTTAATATTTTTTAATTTTTTGAATTTTTATAATTCTTAGACGAGACGAGACGAGACGCGACAAGACGCGACGCGACGAGACGAGTAGAGACGAAACGAGATGAGACGCGACGCGACGCGACGCGACGAGACGCGACGCGACGCGACGAGGCGAGACGAGACGCGATGCGATGCGACGCGACGCGACGAGACGAGACGAGACGAGACCAGCCGCGTTATATTTTTTCATTTTTTATATTTTTAATTTTTTATATTTTTTTTATTTTTTATAATTTTTAGAGGCGACGCGACGAGACGAGACGAGACAAGACGAGACGCGACGCGACGTGACGCGACCCGACACGGCGCGACGCGACGCGATGTCTCGTCCCGTCCCGTCTTGTGCCGTCTCGTCTCGCCTCGTCTCGTCTCGTCACGTCACATTAAAAAATATTAAAAATCAAAAAATATAAAAATTCTCGTCTCGTGTCGTCTCGTATCGTCTCGTCTCGTCTCGTCACGTCACTTCACGTCACGTCACGTCACGTCTCGTCTCGTTTCGTCACGTCATGTCACGTCTCGTCTCTTCTCGTCCGGTCTCGTTAGTCTCGTTTCGTCTCGTCTCGTCTCGTTTCGTCTCGCCTCGTCTCGTCTCGTTTCGTCTCGTCTCGTCTTGTCCCGTCCCGTTTTGTGCCGTCTCGTCTCGCCTCGCCTCGTCTCATCTCGTTTCGTTTTAGAATTATAAAAATTTAAAAAATCAAAAAAATTAATAATAAAAAAATATAAAATTCGAAAAATATAAATTTCGAAAAATATAAAAAATCAAAAATATAAAAATCAAAAAATATAAAAAATCAAAAAAAATAAAAAATCAAACAATATAAAAAATCAAAAATATAAAAATTTTCGTCTCGTTTCGTCTCGTCGCGCCTCGTCTCGTCTCGATTCGCCTCGTCTCGTCTCGTCCTGTTTCGTCTCGTTTCGTCACGTCTCATCTCGTCTCGTTTCGTCTCGTCTCGTCCCGTCTCATCTCGTCTCGTCTCGTCTCGTCTCGTCACGTCATGTCACGTCACGTCACGTCACGTCACGTCTCGTCTCGTCTCGTCACGTCACGTCTCGTCTCGTCTCGTCTCTTTTCGTCTCGTCTCGTCTCACCTCACGTCACCTCGCCTCGTCTCGTCTCGTTTAAAAATTATAAAAATTTAAAAAATTAAAAAATATTAGAAATCAAAAAATATAAAAATTCGAAAATTATAAATTTCAAAAAATATAAAAAATATAAAAAATCAAAAATATAAAAAAACAAAAAATATAAAAAATCAAAAAATATAAAAAATCAAAAAAATTAAAATGGCTTGTCTCGTCTCGTGTCGTCGCGTTGCGTCGCGTCTCGTATCGCCTCGTCTCGTCTCGTCTCGTCCCGTCTCGTCTCTTGTCTCGTCTCGCCTCGCCCCGTCCCGTCCCGTCCCGTTCCTGTCCCGTCCCCGTCCTGTCCCGTCTCGTCTCGCCTGGCCACGCCTCGCATCGCCAAGCCTCGTCTCGTCTCGTCTTGTCTAAAAATTATAAAAAATTAAAAAATCAAAAAATATTAAAATTCCAAAAATATCAAATTCGAAAAATATAAAAAGTAAAAAAATATAAAAAATCAAAAAATATAAAAAATAAAAAAATAAAAAAATAAAAAAATAAAAAAATATAAAAAATAAAAAAAATAAAATTCTCGTCTCGTTGCGTCTCGTCGCACCGGGTTTCGTCTCGTTTCGCCTCTTCTCGTCTTGTCTGGTCTCGTCTCGTCTCGTCCCGTCTCGTCTCGTCCCGTCCCGTCTTGTGCCGTCTCGTCTCGCGTCGCCTCGTCTCGTCTCGTTTCGTAAAAATTTTTAAATATAATTTTATAATAATTAATTTTATTATTTTAAAATAAAATTTTTAAAAATAAAAAAAAATTTAAAAATCAAAAAATATAAAAAATCAAAAAATATAAAAATTCAAAAAATATAAAATATCTCGTCTTGTGTCGTCTCGTCTCGTCGCGTCACCTCACGTCACGTCTCGTCTCGTCTCGTCTTGTCTCTCGTCTCGTCTCGTCCCGTCTTGTTTTGTGCCGTCTCGTCTCGTCTTGTGTCGCCTCGCCTTGTCTCGTCTCGTTTCGTCTAAGAATCATAAAAATTTAAAAATCATAAATATTAAAAATAAAAAAAATAAAAAAAATATAAATTTCAAAAATATAAAAAATAAAAAATATAAAAATCAAAAAAATTAAAAAATAAAAAATTATAAAAAATCAAAAAATGAAAAAAACAAAAAATATAAAAAATCAACAAATTTTAAAAAACCAACAAATATAAAAATCAAAAAATATAAAAAATCGGAAAATATAAAAATTCTCGTCTCGTTTCGTCTCGTCGCGCTGCGTTTCGTCTCGTTTCGCCTCGTCTCGTCTCGTCCTGTCTCGTCTCGTCTCGTCCCGTCTCATCTCGTCTCGTCTCGTAACGTCACGTCACATCCCGTTTCGTCTCGTCGCGCCGCGTCTCGACTCGTTTCGCCTCGTCTCGTCTCGTCTCCTTGTGTCGTCTCGTCTCGTCTCGTCTCATCTCGTCCAAGAATTATAAAAGTTTAAAAAATCAAAAAATATATAAAATCAAAAAGTATAAAAATTCGAAACATATAAATTTCGAAAAATATAAATATTCAAAAATATAAAAAATCAAAAAATCTATAAATCAAAAATTATATAAATTCTCGTTTCGTGTCGTCTCGTCTCGTCTGGTCTCGTCTCGTCACGTCGCGTCATGTCACGTCACGTCTCGTCTTTTCACGTCTCGTCTTGTCTCGTCTCGTCACGTCACGTCATGTCATGTCATGTCTCGTCTCGTCTTGTCTCGTCTCGTCACGTCTCTTCTCGTAACGTCACGTTACGTCACGTCATGTCACGTCACGTCTCGTCTCGTTTCGTTCGGTCTCGTCTCGTCTGGCTTCGTCTCGTCTCGTTTCGTCTTGTCTCGTTTCGTCTCGTCTCGTCCCGTTTTTGCCTTCTCGTCTCGCCTCGCCTCGCCTCGTCTCGTCTCGCCTTGCCTCGCCTCGTCTCGTCTGGTTTCGTGTAAGAATTATAAAAATTTAAAAAATCAAAAAAATTTAAAAATCAAAAAATATAAAAATTCGAAAAGTTTAAATTTCGAAAAATATAATAAATCAAAAATATGAAAATCAAAAAATATAAAAAATCAAAACATAAAAAGTAAAAAATATAAAAATTAAAAAATATAAGAAATCAAAAAATATAAAAAATCAAAAAATATAAAAACTCAAAAAATATAAAAAATCCAAAAAATAAAAAATAAAAATTTTCTTCTCGTTTCGTCTCGTCGCGCCGCGTCTCGACTCGTTTCGCCTCGTCTCGTCTCGTCTTGTCTCGCCTTGTGTCGTCTCGTCTCGTCTCGTCTCATCTCGTCCAAGAATTATAAAAATTTAAAAAATCAAAAAATATATAAAATCAAAAAGTATAAAAATTCGAAAAATATAAATTTCGAAAAATATAAAAAACAAAAAATATAAAAATCAAAGAATATTAAAAATCAAAAAATATAAAAAATCAAAAAATATAAAAAATAAAAAATTAAAATATAAAATCAAAAAATATAAAAAATAAAAAAATATAAAAAAATATAAAAAATAAAAAAATAAAAATATAAAAAATCAATAAAAATTAAAAAATCAAAAATATAAAAATTCTTGTCTTGTTTCGTTTCGTCGCGCCGCGTCTCGTTTTGTTTCGCCTCGTCTCGTCTCGTCCTGTCTCGTCTCGTCCCGTCTCGTCTCGTCTCGTCCTGTCCCGTCTTGTGCCGTCTTGTCTCGCCTCGCCTCGTCTTGACTCGATTCGTCTAAGAATTATAAAAATTTAAAAAATCAAAAAATATTAAAAATCAAAAAATATAAAAATTAAAAAAAATAAATTTCGAAAAATATAAAAAATAAAAAATAAAAAAATAATAAATTATTTTAAATATAAAAAATATAAAAAATCAAAAAATATAAAAAATAAAAAAATAAAAAAAATATAAAAAATAAAAAAATTAAAATTCTCGTCTCGTTGCGTCTCGTCGCACCGGGTTTCGTCTCGTTTCGCCTCTTCTCGTCTTGTCTGGTCTCGTCTCGTCCCGTCTCGTCTCGTCTCGTCCCGTCCCGTCATGTGCCGTCTCGTCTCGCGGCGCCTCGTCTCGTCTCGTTTCGTCTAAGAATTATAAAAATTTTAAAAATCAAAAAATATTAAAAATCAAAGAATATTAAAAATCAAAAAATATAAAAAATCAAAAAATATAAAAAATAAAAAAATATAAAATATCTCGTCTTGTGTCGTCTCGTCTCGTCGCGTCACCTCACGTCACGTCTCGTCTCGTCTCGTCTTGTCTCTCGTCTCGTCTCGTCCCGTCTTGTTTTGTGCCGTCTCGTCTCGTCTTGTGTCGCCTCGCCTTGTCTCGTCTCGTTTCGTCTAAGAATTATAAATATTTAAAAATCATAAATATTAAAAATAAAAAAATATAAAAATTCGAAAAATATAAATTTCAAAAAATATAAAAAATAAAAAATATAAAAATCAAAAAATTTAAAAAATAAAAAATTATAAAAAATCAAAAAATGAAAAAAACAAAAAATATAAAAAATCAACAAATTAAAAAAACCAACAAATATAAAAATCAAAAAACATAAAAAATCGAAAAATGTAAAAATTCTCGTCTCGTTTCGTCTCGTCGCGCTGCGTTTCGTCTCGTTTCGCCTCGTCTCGTCTCGTCCTGTCTCGTCTCGTCTCGTCCCGTCTCATCTCGTCTCGTCTCGTAACGTCACGTCACATCCCGTCACGTCTCGTATCGTCTCGCCACGTCTCGTCTCGTCTCGTCACGTCTCGTTTCGTCTCGTCACGTCACGTCTCGTCTTGTCTCGTCTCGTCTCGTTACGTCTCGTCTCGTCTCGTCTCACCTCACCTCGCCTCGTCTCGTCTCGTTTAAAAATTATAAAAGTTTAAAAAAATAAAAAAATATTAGAAATCAAAAAATATGAAAATTCGAAAATTATAAATTACGAAAAATATAAAAATTAAAAAATATTAAAAATCAAAAATTATAAAAAATAAAAAATATAAAAAATCAAAAATATAAAAAATCAAAACATAAAAAGTCTCGTCTCGTCTCGTTTCGTCGCGTTGCGTCGCGTCTCGTCTCGAATCGCCTCGTCTCGTCTCGTCTCGTCCCGTCTCGTCTTGTCTCGTCTCGTCCCGTCCCGTCTCGACCCGTCCTGTCCCGTCTCGCCTCGTCTCGCCTGGCCTCGCCTCGCCGCGCCAAGCCTCGTCTCGTCTCGTCTTGTCTAAAAATTATAAAAAATTAAAAAATCAAAAAATATTTAAAAATTCCAAAAATATAAAAATTCACAAAATATAAAAAATCAAAAAATATAAAAAATAAAAAAATAAAAAGTCTTGTCTCGTCTCGTCACGTCACGTCTCTTCTTGTGTCGTCTCGTCACGTCACGTCACGTCTCGTCACGTCTCGTCTCGTCACGTCTCGTCTCGTCACGTCACGTCACGTCACGTCTCGTCACGTCACCTCTGGTCTCGTCTCGTCTCGTCTCGTCTCGTCACGTTACGTCATGTCACGTCACGACTTGTCTTGTATCGTCTCGTCTCGTCCGGTCTCGCCTCGTCTCGTTTCGTCTCGTCTCGTCCCGGCCTTTCTTGTGCCGTCTCGTCACGCCTCGCCTCGTCTCGTCACGTTTCGTCTAAGATTTATAAAAATTTAAAAAATCAAAAAATATTAAAAATAAAAAATATAAAAAATCAAAATATATAAATTTCGAAAAATATAAAAAATCAAAAATATAAAAAAATCTAAAAATGTAAAAAATCAAAAAATATAAAAAATCAAAAAATATTAAAAATAAAAATATAAAAAATAAAAAAAAATAATAATTCTCGTCTCGTCTCGTCTTGTGCCGTCTCGTCTCGCCTCGCCTCGTTTTGTCTCGTTTCGTCTAAGAATTATAAAAATTTTAAAAATTAAAAAATATTAAAAATCAGAAAATATATAAATTTGAAAAATATAAATTTCGAAAAATATAAATATTCAAAAATATAAAAAATCAAAAAATCTATAAATCAAAAATTATATAAATTCTCGTTTCGTGTCGTCTCGTCTCGTCTGGTCTCGTCTCGTCACGTCGCGTCATGTCACGTCTCGACTTTTCACGTCTCGTCTTGTCTCGTCTCGTCACGTCACGTCACGTCATGTCATGTCTCGTCTTGTCTCGTCTCGTCACGTCTCGTCTCGTCACGTCACGTCACGTCATGTCACGTCTCGTCTCGTCTCGTTTCGTCCGGTCTCGTCTCGTCTGGCTTCGTCTCGTCTCGTTTCGTCTTGTCTCGTTTCGTCTCGTCTCGTCTCGTCCCGTTTTTGCCGTCTCGTCTCGCCTCGCCTCGCCTCGTCTCGTCTCGCCTTGCCTCGCCTCGTCTCGTCTGGTTTCGTGTAAGAATTATAAAAATTTAAAAAATCAAAAAATATAAAATTTCGAAAAGTTTAAATTTCGAAAAATATAATAAATCAAAAATATGAAAATCAAAAAATATAAAAAATCAAAACATAAAAAGTAAAAAATATAAAAATTAAAAAATATAAGAAATCAAAAAATATAAAAAATCAAAAAATATAAAAACTCAAAAAATATAAAAAATCCAAAAAATAAAAAATAAAAATTTTCTTCTCGTTTCGTCTCGTCGCGCCGCGTCTCGACTCGTTTCGCCTCGTCTCGTCTCGTCTTGTCTCGCCTTGTGTCGTCTCGTCTCGTCTCGTCTCATCTCGTCCAAGAATTATAAAAATTTAAAAAATCAAAAAATATATAAAATCAAAAAGTATAAAAATTCGAAAAATATAAATTTCGAAAAATATAAAAAACAAAAAATATAAAAATCAAAGAATATTAAAAATCAAAAAATATAAAAAATCAAAAAATATAAAAAATAAAAAATTAAAATATAAAATCAAAAAATATAAAAAATAAAAAAATATAAAAAAATATAAAAAATAAAAAAATAAAAATATAAAAAATCAATAAAAATTAAAAAATCAAAAATATAAAAATTCTTGTCTTGTTTCGTTTCGTCGCGCCGCGTCTCGTTTTGTTTCGCCTCGTCTCGTCTCGTCCTGTCTCGTCTCGTCCCGTCTCGTCTCGTCTCGTCCTGTCCCGTCTTGTGCCGTCTTGTCTCGCCTCGCCTCGTCTTGACTCGATTCGTCTAAGAATTATAAAAATTTAAAAAATCAAAAAATATTAAAAATCAAAAAATATAAAAATTAAAAAAAATAAATTTCGAAAAATATAAAAAATAAAAAATAAAAAAAATAATAAATTATTTTAAATATAAAAAATATAAAAAATCAAAAAATATAAAAAATAAAAAAATAAAAAAAATATAAAAAATAAAAAAATTAAAATTCTCGTCTCGTTGCGTCTCGTCGCACCGGGTTTCGTCTCGTTTCGCCTCTTCTCGTCTTGTCTGGTCTCGTCTCGTCCCGTCTCGTCTCGTCTCGTCCCGTCCCGTCATGTGCCGTCTCGTCTCGCGGCGCCTCGTCTCGTCTCGTTTCGTCTAAGAATTATAAAAATTTTAAAAATCAAAAAATATTAAAAATCAAAGAATATTAAAAATCAAAAAATATAAAAAATCAAAAAATATAAAAAATAAAAAAATATAAAATATCTCGTCTTGTGTCGTCTCGTCTCGTCGCGTCACCTCACGTCACGTCTCGTCTCGTCTCGTCTTGTCTCTCGTCTCGTCTCGTCTCGTCCCGTCTTGTTTTGTGCCGTCTCGTCTCGTCTTGTGTCGCCTCGCCTTGTCTCGTCTCGTTTCGTCTAAGAATTATAAATATTTAAAAATCATAAATATTAAAAATAAAAAAATATAAAAATTCGAAAAATATAAATTTCAAAAAATATAAAAAATAAAAAATATAAAAATCAAAAAATTTAAAAAATAAAAAATTATAAAAAATCAAAAAATGAAAAAACCAAAAAATATAAAAAATCAACAAATTAAAAAAACCAACAAATATAAAAATAAAAAAACATAAAAAATCGAAAAATGTAAAAATTCTCGTCTCGTTTCGTCTCGTCGCGCTGCGTTTCGTCTCGTTTCGCCTCGTCTCGTCTCGTCCTGTCTCGTCTCGTCTCGTCCCGTCTCATCTCGTCTCGTCTCGTAACGTCACGTCACATCCCGTCACGTCTCGTATCGTCTCGCCACGTCTCGTCTCGTCTCGTCACGTCTCGTTTCGTCTCGTCACGTCACGTCTCGTCTTGTCTCGTCTCGTCTCGTTACGTCTCGTCTCGTCTCACCTCACCTCGCCTCGTCTCGTCTCGTTTAAAAATTATAAAAGTTTAAAAAAATAAAAAAATATTAGAAATCAAAAAATATGAAAATTCGAAAATTATAAATTACGAAAAATATAAAAATTAAAAAATATTAAAAATCAAAAATTATAAAAAATAAAAAATATAAAAAATCAAAAATATAAAAAATCAAAACATAAAAAGTCTCGTCTCGTCTCGTTTCGTCGCGTTGCGTCGCGTCTCGTCTCGAATCGCCTCGTCTCGTCTCGTCCCGTCTCGTCTTGTCTCGTCTCGTCCCGTCCCGTCTCGACCCGTCCTGTCCCGTCTCGCCTCGTCTCGCCTGGCCTCGCCTCGCCGCGCCAAGCCTCGTCTCGTCTTGTCTAAAAATTATAAAAAATTAAAAAATCAAAAAATATTTAAAAATTCCAAAAATATAAAAATTCACAAAATATAAAAAATCAAAAAATATAAAAAATAAAAAAATAAAAAGTCTTGTCTCGTCTCGTCACGTCACGTCTCTTCTTGTGTCGTCTCGTCACGTCACGTCACGTCTCGTCACGTCTCGTCTCGTCACGTCTCGTCTCGTCACGTCACGTCACGTCACGTCTCGTCACGTCACCTCTGGTCTCGTCTCGTCTCGTCTCGTCACGTTACGTCATGTCACGTCACGACTTGTCTTGTATCGTCTCGTCTCGTCCGGTCTCGCCTCGTCTCGTTTCGTCTCGTCTCGTCCCGGCCTTTCTTGTGCCGTCTCGTCACGCCTCGCCTCGTCTCGTCACGTTTCGTCTAAGATTTATAAAAATTTAAAAAATCAAAAAATATTAAAAATAAAAAATATAAAAAATCAAAATATATAAATTTCGAAAAATATAAAAAATCAAAAATATAAAAAATCTAAAAATGTAAAAAATCAAAAAATATAAAAAATCAAAAAATATTAAAAATAAAAATATAAAAAATAAAAAAATATAATAATTCTCGTCTCGTCTCGTCTTGTGCCGTCTCGTCTCGCCTCGCCTCGTTTTGTCTCGTTTCGTCTAAGAATTATAAAAATTTTAAAAATTAAAAAATATTAAAAATCAGAAAATATATAAATTTGAAAAATATAAATTTCGAAAAATAAAAAAATATTCAAAAATATAAAAAATCAAAAAATCTATAAATCAAAAATTATATAAATTCTCGTTTCGTGTCGTCTCGTCTCGTCTGGTCTCGTCTCGTCACGTCGCGTCATGTCACGTCTCGACTTTTCACGTCTCGTCTTGTCTCGTCTCGTCACGTCACGTCACGTCATGTCATGTCTCGTCTTGTCTCGTCTCGTCACGTCTCGTCTCGTCACGTCACGTCACGTCACGTCATGTCACGTCTCGTCTCGTCTCGTTTCGTCCGGTCTCGTCTCGTCTGGCTTCGTCTCGTCTCGTTTCGTCTTGTCTCGTTTCGTCTCGTCTCGTCTCGTCCCGTTTTTGCCGTCTCGTCTCGCCTCGCCTCGCCTCGTCTCGTCTCGCCTTGCCTCGCCTCGTCTCGTCTGGTTTCGTGTAAGAATTATAAAAATTTAAAAAATCAAAAAATATAAAAATTCGAAAAGTTTAAATTTCGAAAAATATAATAAATCAAAAATATGAAAATCAAAAAATATAAAAAATCAAAACATAAAAAGTAAAAAATATAAAAATTAAAAAATATAAGAAATCAAAAAATATAAAAAATCAAAAATATAAAAACTATTAAATATAAAAAATCCAAAAAATAAAAAAAATAAAAAAAAAATAAAAATTTTCTTCTCGTTTCGTCTCGTCGCGCCGCGTCTCGACTCGTTTCGCCTCGTCTCGTCTCGTCTTGTCTCGCCTTGTGTCGTCTCGTCTCGTCTCGTCTCATCTCGTCCAAGAATTATAAAAATTTAAAAAATCAAAAAATATATAAAATCAAAAAGTATAAAAATTCGAAAAATATAAATTTCGAAAAATATAAATTTCGAAAAATATAAAAAACAAAAAATATAAAAATCAAAGAATATTAAAATTCAAAAAATATAAAAAATCAAAGAATATTAAAAATCAAAAAATATAAAAAATCAAAAAATATAAAAAATAAAAAATTAAAATATAAAATCAAAAAATATAAAAAATAAAAAATAAAAAAAATAAAAAATATAAAAAATAAAAAAAATAAAAATATAAAAAATCAATAAAAATATAAAAAATCAAAAATATAAAAATTCTTGTCGTTTCGTTTCGTCGCGCCGCGTCTCGTTTTGTTTCGCCTCGTCTCGTCTCGTCCTGTCTCGTCTCGTCCTGTCTCGTCTCGTCCCGTCTCGTCTCGTCTCGTCCTGTCCCGTCTTGTGCCGTCTTGTCTCGCCTCGCCTCGTCTTGTCTCGATTCGTCTAAGAATTATAAAAATTTAAAAAATCAAAAAATATTAAAAATCAAAAAATATAAAAAATAAAAAATATAAATTTCGAAAAATATAAAAAATCAAAAATATAAAAATCAAAAATATAAAAAATAAAAAAACGAAAAATATAAAATATCAAAATCTATAAAAAATCAAAAATATAAAAATTCTCGTCTCGTCACGTCACGACACGTCACGTCACGTCACGTCAGGTCTCGTCTCGCCTCGTCTCGTCTCGTCACGTCTGTCACGTCACGTCTCGTCTCGTCTAAGAAATATAAAAATTTAAAAAATCAAAAAATATTAAAAATCAAAAATATAAAAATTAAAAAAATATAAATTTCGAAAAATATAAAAAATCAAAAATATAAAAATTCTCGGGTCGTTTCGTCTCGTCGCGCCGCGTCTCGTCTCGTTTCGCCTCGTCTCGTCTCGTCTCGTCCTGTCTCGTCTCGTCCCGTCTCGTCTCGTCTCGTCCCGTCCCGTCTTGTGCCGTCTCGTCTTGCCTCGCCTCGTCTCGTTCGTTTCGTCTAAGAATTATAAAAATTTAAAAAATCAAAAAATATTAAAAATCAAAAAATATAAAAATTCGAAAAATATATATTTCGAAAAATATAAAACATCAAAAATAAAAAAAATAATAAATTATTTTAAATATCAAAAAATATAAAAAATCAAAAAATATAAAAATTCTCGTCTCGTGTCGTGTCGTCTCGTCTCGTCACGTCACGTCAGGTCACGTCTCGTCTCGTCTCGTCGAAGAATTATACAAATTTAAAAAATTAAAAAATATTAAAAATCAAAAATTATAAAAAAATCAAAAAATATAAAAAATCAAAAAATATAAAAAGTCTCGTCTCGTCCCGTCGCGTAGCGTCGCGTCTCGTCGCGTCTCGAGTCGTCGCGTCGCGTCCGGTCGCGTCTCGTCTCGTCGCGTCGCGTCCGGTCGCTTCGCGTCTCTTCTCGTCTAAAGATTATAAAAATTAAAAAAAATATTAAAAAACAAAAAATATAAAAAATAAAAAAATAAAAAAAATTATAAAAAATCAAAAAATATAAAAAATCAAAAATATAAAAAATCAAAAATTATAAAAAATCAAAAATATAAGAAATCAAAAATATAAAAAATCAAAAAATATAAAAAATCAAAAAATATAAAAAATCAAAAAATATAAAAAAAACAAAAAATATATAAAATCAAAAAATATAAAAAATAAAAAATATTATAAGTGTCGTCTCGTCTCGTCCCGTCCCTTCACGTCGCGTCGCGTCTCGTTTCGTCGCGTCTCGCCTTGTATCGTCGCGTCGGGTCTCGTCTCGTCTCGTCGCGTCGCGTCCCCTCGCGTCTCGTCTCGTCAAAAAAATATAAAAATTAAAAAAATGAAAAACACTAAAAATAAAAAATATAAAAAATAAAAAAATATAAAAAATAAAAAAACAAAAATAAAAAATATAAAAAATCAAAAAAATATTAAAAATAAAAATATAAAAAATCAAAAAATATAAAAAATCAAAAAATATAAAAAATCAAACAATATAAAAAATCAAAAAATATAAAATGTCTCGTCGCGTCGCGTCTCGTGTCGTGTTGTCTCGCCTCGTCTAGTCGCGTCGCGTCTCGTCTCCTCCCGTGCGTCGCGACTCGTCTCGTCATATAATTCTAAAAATTGAAAAAATCAAAAAATATAAAAAACAAAAAATATAAAAAATCGAAAAATATAAAAAATCAAAAAATATAAAAAATCAAAAAATATAAAAATCAAAAAATATAAAAAATCAAAAAATATAAAACGTCTCGTCTCGTCGCGTCGCGTTTCGTCTTGTGTCGTCTCGCCACGTCTCGTCGCGTCGCGTCGCGTCCCGTCTCACTCGTCTCGTCTCGACTCGTCGCGTCGCGTCGCGTCGGGTCGCGACACGTTCGTCTCGTCTAAAAATTATAAAAATTTAAAAACAAAAAAATCAGAAAATATAAAAATTCAAAAAATATAAATTTCGAAAAATATAAAAAATCAAAAAATATAAAAAGTCTCATCTCGTCCCGTCGCGTCGCGTCGCGTCGGGTCGCGTCTCGTCTCGTCGCGTCGCGTCTCGTTCATCTAAAAATTATAAAAATTGAAAAGATCAAAAAATATAAAAAATCAAAAAATATATAAAATAAAAATATATAAAAAGTCTCGTCTTGTCTCGTCCCGTCTCGGCGCGTAGCGTCTCGTCTCGTCGCGTCGCGTCTCGTCTCGTCTGGTCGCGTCGCGTCGTGTATAAAAAAACAAAAAATATAAAAATTAAAAAATATAAAAAATCAAAAAATATATAAAATAAAAATATATAAAAAGTCTCGTCTTGTCTCGTCCCGTCTCGGCGCGTAGCGTCTCGTCTCGTCGCGTCGCGTCTCGTCTCGTCTGGTCGCGTCGCGTCGAGAAATAATAATCGTCGCGTCGTGTATAAAAAAACAAAAAATATAAAAATTAAAAAATATAAAAAATCAAAAAATATAAAAAATAAAAAATATAAAAAATCAAAAATTATAAAAAATCGAAAAATATAAAAAATAAAAATCAAAAAATATAAAACGTCTCGTCTCGTCTCGTTGTCGTCGCGTCTCGTCTCGTCTCCTCACGTTCGTCGCGGCTCGTCTCGTCATATAATTCTAAAAATTGAAAAAATCAAAAAATATAAAAAATCGAAAAATATAAAAAATAAAAAATATAAAAAATCAAAAAATATAAAACGTCTCGTCTCGTCGTCGTCGCGTCTCGTCTCGTCTCCTCCCGTTCGTCGCGTCTCGTCTCGTCATATAATTCCAAAAATTAAAAAAATTAAAAAATATAAAAAACAAAAATATAAAAATAAAAAAATATAAAAAATCAAAAAATATAAAAAATCAAAAAATATAAAAAATTAAAAATATAAAAGTCGCGTCTTGTCTCGTCCCGTCTCGTCGCGTAGCGTCGCGTCTCGTCGCGTCTCGTCGCGTCGCGTCACCTCGCGTCTCGTCTTGTCTCCTCCCGTGCGTCGCGTCTCGTCTCGTCATATAATTCTAAAAATTAAAAAAATCAAAAAATATAAAAAAATATAAAAAATCAAAAAATATAAAAAAATCAAAAAATATAATAAATCAAAAAATATAAAACGTCTCGTCTCGTCGCGCCACGTCTCGTCTCGTCTTGTCTCGCCTCTTCTCGTCGCGTCGCGTCTCGTCTCGTCTCGTCTCATCTCGTCTCGTCGCGTCGCGTCTCACTCGTCTTGTCTCGACTCGTCTCGTCGAGTCGTTTCGCGTCGCGTCTGGTCGCGTCTCGTCTCGTCTCGTCTAAAAATTATAAAAATTTAAAAAATCAAAAAATATAAAAAATCAAAAAATATAAGAAATCAAATAATATAAAACGTTTCGTCGCGTCGCGTCTCGTCTCGTGTGTCTCGCGTCGTCGAGTCGCGTCTCGTCTCGTCTCGTGTTGTCTCGCGTCGTCGAGTCGCGTCGCGTCTCGTCTCCTCCCGTGCGTCGCGTCTATTCATATAATTCTAAAAATTGAAAAAACCAAAAATTATAAAAAACAAAAAATATAAAAAATCAAAAAATATAAAAAATCAAAAAATATAAAAATTCAAAAAATATAAATTTCGGAAAATACTAATTTCGAAAAATATAAAAAATTAAAAAAATATAAAAAATAAAAAATATAAAAAATCAAAAAATATAAAAATCAAAAAACAAAAAATCAAAAAATTTAAAAAATCAAAAAATATTAAAAATAAAAAATATAAAAAAAATATAAAAAATAAAAATATAAAAAATCAAAAATATAAAAAATCAAAAAATCAAAAATCAAACAATATAAAAAATCAAAAAATATAAAACGTTTCGTCGCGTCGCGTCGCGTTTCGTCTCGTGTTGTCTCGCGTCGTCGAGTCGCGTCTCGTCTCGTCTCGTGTTGTCTCGCGTCGTCGAGTCGCGTCGCGTCTCGTCTCCTCCCGTGCGTCGCGTCTATTCATATAATTCTAAAAATTGAAAAAACAAAAAATTATAAAAAACAAAAAATATAAAAAATCAAAAATATAAAAAATCAAAAAATATAAAAATTCAAAAAATATAAATTTCGGAAAATACTAATTTCGAAAAATATAAAAAATTTAAAAAATATAAAAAATAAAAAATATAAAAAATCAAAAAATATAAAAATCAAAAAACAAAAAATCAAAAATTTAAAAAATCAAAAAATATTAAAAATAAAAAATATAAAAAAACAAAAAAAATATAAAAAATAAAAATATAAAAAATCAAAAATATAAAAAATCAAAAAATCAAAAATCAAACAATATAAAAAATCAAAAAATATAAAACGTTTCGTCGCGTCGCGTCTCGTGTTGTCTCGCGTCGTCGAGTCGCGTCTCGTCTCGTCTCGTGTTGTCTCGCGTCGTCGAGTCGCGTCGCGTCTCGTCTCCTCCCGTGCGTCGCGTCTATTCATATAATTCTAAAAATTGAAAAAAACAAAAATTATAAAAAAACAAAAATTATAAAAAAAACAAAAAATATAAAAAATCAAAAAATATAAAAATTCAAAAAATATAAATTTCGGAAAATACTAATTTCGAAAAATATAAAAAATTTAAAAAATATAAAAAATAAAAAATATAAAAAATCAAAAAATATAAAAATCAAAAAACAAAAAATCAAAAAATTTAAAAAATCAAAAAATATTAAAAATAAAAATATAAAAAAAACAAAAAAATAAAATATAAAAATATAAAAAATCAAAAATATAAAAAATCAAAAAATCAAAAATCAAACAATATAAAAAATCAAAAAAATAAAACGTTTCGTCGCGTCGCGTCTCGTCTCGTGTTGTCTCGCGTCGTCGAGTCGCGTCTCGTCTCGTCTCGTGTTGTCTCGCGTCGTCGAGTCGCGTCGCGTCTCGTCTCCTCCCGTGCGTCGCGTCTATTCATATAATTCTAAAAATTGAAAAAACCAAAAATTATAAAAAACAAAAAATATAAAAAATCAAAAAATATAAAAAATAAAAAAATATAAAAATTCAAAAAATATAAATTTCGGAAAATACTAATTTCGAAAAATATAAAAAATTTAAAAAATATAAAAAATAAAAAAATATAAAAAATCAAAAAATATAAAAATTAAAAAATATAAAAAATCAAAAAATAAAAAAATCAAAAAATATAAAAAATTAAAAAATATAAAAAGTCTCGTCTCGTCCCGTCTCGTCGCGTAGCGTCGCGTCTCGTCGCGTCTCGTGTCGTCGCGTCGCGTCCGGTCGCGTCTCGTCGCGTCGCGTCCGGTCGCGTAGCGTCTCTTCTCGTCTAAAGATTATAAAAATTTTAAAAAATATAAAAAATCAAAAATATAAAAAATCAAAAAATATTAAAAATAAAAAAAATAAAAAACAAAAACATAAAAAATCAAAAATATAAAAAATTAAAAAATATAAGAAATCAAAAATATAAAAATTCAAAAAATATAAATTTCGAAAAATATAAAAAATCAAAAAATATAAAAAGTCTCGTCTCGTCCCGTCCCGTCGCGTCGCGTCTCGTCTCGTCGCGTCGCGTCGGGTCGCGTCTTGTCACGTCGCGTCTCGTTCATCTAAAAATTATTAAAATTGAAAAAATCAAAAAATATAAAAAATAAAAAATATAAAAAATCAAAAAATATATGAAATAAAAATATATAAAAAGTCTCGTCGGTTCGCGTCGTCGCGTCGCGTCGGGTCGCGTCTCGTCGCGTCGCGTCTCGTCTAGTCTCGTCGCGTCGCGTCACGTCGCGTCTCGTCTCGTCATATAATTCTAAAAATTGAAAAAATAAAAAAATATAAAAAACAAAAAATAAAAATAAAAAATAAAAAATATAAAAAATAAAAAATATAAAAAATCAAAAAATATAAAAAATCAAAAAATATAAAAAATCAAAAAATATAAAAAATCAAAAAATATAAAAAATCAAAAAATATAAAACCTCTCGTCGCGTCGCGTCTCGTCTCGTCGCGTCGCGTCTCACTCGCCTCGTCTCGACTCCTCGCGTCGCTTCGCGTCGCGTCGGGTCGCGTCTCGTCTCGTCTAAAAATTATAAAAATTTAAAAAATCCAAAAATATAAGAAATAAAAAATATAAAAATTCAAAAAATATAAATTTCGGAAAATATAAATTTCGAAAAATATAAAAAATAAAAAAATATAAAAAATCAAAAATATAAAAAATCAAAAAATATAAAAAAATATAAAAAATAAAAAAATATAAAAAGTCTCGTCTTGTCTCGTCGCGTAGCGTCGCGTCTCGTCTCGTCGCGTCTCGTCTCGTCACGTCGCGTCTCGTCTCGTCTCCTCCCGTGCGTCGCGTCTCGTCTCGTCATATAATTCTAAAAATTGAAAAAATCAAAAAATATAAAAAACAAAAACTATAAAAAATCAAAAAATATAAAAAATATAAAAAAATCAAAAAATATAAAAAATCAAAAATATACAAAAAATCAAAAAATATAAAAAATCAAAAAATATTAAAAATCAAAAAATATAAAAAACAAAAAATATAAAAATCAAAAAATATAAAAAATCAAAAAATATTAAAAATCTAAAAATATAAAAAATAAAAAATATAAAAATCAAAAAATATAAAAAATCAAAAAATATAAAACGTCTCGTCTTGTCGCGTCGTGTCGCGTTTCGTCTCGTCTCGCCTCGTCTCGTCGCGTCGCGTCTCGTCGCGTCGCATCTCACTCGTCTCGACTCGTCTCGTCGCGTCGCTTCGCGTCGCGTTGGGTCGCGTCTCGTCTCGTCTAAAAATTATAAAAATTTAAAAAATAAAAAAATATAAGAAATCAGAAAATATAAAAATTCAAAAAATATAAATTTCGAAAAATATAAATTTCGAAAAATATAAAAAATCAAAAAATATAAAAAGTCTCGTCTCGTCCCGTCGCGTCGCGTCTCGTCTCGTCGCGTCGCGTCGGGTTGCGTCTCGTCGCGTCGCGTCGCGTCGCGTTGCGTCTCGTTCATCTAAAAATTATAAAAATTTAAAAAATCAAAAACTATAAAAATTAAAAAATATAAAAAGTCTCGTCCCGTCTCGGCGCGTAGCGTCGCGTCTCGTCGCGTCGCGTCGCGTCTCGTCTCGTCACGTCGCGTCTCGTCTCCTCCCGTGCGTCGTGTCTCGTCTCGTCATATAATTCTAAAAATTGAAAAAATCAAAAAATATAAAAAATCAAAAAATATAAAAATCAAAAAATATAAAAAATCAAAAAATATAAAAAATAAAAAAATATAAAAAATCAAAAAATATAAAAAATCAAAAAATATAAAAAATAAAAAAATATAAAAAATAAAAAAATATAAAACGTCTCGTCGCGTCTCGTCGCGTCTCGTCTCGTCTCGTCGCGTCGCGTCTCACTCGTCTCGTCGCGTCGTTTCGCGTCGCGTCGGGTCGCGTCTCGTCTCGTCTAAAAATTATATAAATTTAAAAAATCAAAAAATATAAGAAATCAAAAAATATAAAAATTCAAAAAATGTAAAAAATAAAAAATATAAAAAATAAAAAACATAAAAAGTCTCGTCTCGTCCCGTTTCGTCGCGTAGCGTCGCGTCTCGTCTCGTCGCGTCGCGTCTCGTCTCGTCTCGTCTCGTCTCGTCGCGTCGCGTCGGGTCGCGTCTCGTCTCGTCTCGTCGCGTCGCGTCCGGTCGCGTCGCGTCTCTTCTCGTCTAAAAATTATAAAAATTAAAAAAATAAAAAAATATTAAAAATCAAATATATAAGAAATCAAAAATATAAAAAATCCAAAAATTTAAAAAATAAAAAATATAAAAAATAAAAAAATATAAAAAGTGTCGTTTCGTCTCGTCCCGTCCCGTCTCGTCGCGTCGCGTCTCGTCTCGTTTCGTCTCGTCGCGTCGCGTTTCGTCTTGTCTCGTCGCGTCGGGTCGCGTCTCGTCTCGTCGCGTCGCGTCCCGTCGCGTCTCGTCTCGTCAAAAAATTTAAAAAAATAAGATATAAAAAAACCAAAAATATTAAAAATTAAAAATATAAAAAATCAAAAAACAAAAAATCAAAAAATATAGAAAATCAAAAAATATTAAAAATCAAAAAATATAAAAAAACAAAAAATATAAAAAAATAAAAATATAAAAAATCAAAAAATATAAAAAATCAAAAATATAAAAAATCAAAAAATATAAAAAATCCAAAAATATAAAAAGTCTCGTCTCGTCGCGTCGCGTCGCGTCTCGTCTCGTCGCGTCTCGTTGCGTCGCGTCGCGTCGCGTCGCGTGGGGTTGCGTCGCGTCGCGTCTCGTCTCGTCTCCTCCCGTGCGTCGCGTCTCGTCTCGTCATAAAATTATAAAAATTAAAAAAATAAAAAAATATAAAAAATTGAAAAATATAAAAAATAAAAAAATATAAAAAATCCAAAAATATAAAAAATCTTATAGTACTTCATTTTTGTTCAAAAAATGAGGTTTGTACAAATACAATCAAATTAAAAACTTCTTAAAGGTGAATGAACAGAAAAAATCCCTAAAGAAATATGTAAGACTAATTTGAGGCTCTAGTACGTTTTTTTAAATCATATTTTAAAAACCAGTGCTGAACAGAAAGAAACAGTTAACATAATTTTCTAGTAGTATGATAAGTAATAGTTGTCTTTTCCATTTGCTTTACTACACAGTTTCATTCTGCTGCACTCGTGCAAGAATTTCGTATCCTAGTACTTGCCTTGTGAGGAAGAATTGCGAAATGAATCACGCTAAGTAATTTACTCTCAAGATGTTGGACGCAATAACTCATTATCACTTATTAACTGGCAATGGGAAGGGGGAATCATTAAGAGAAGTCTGTCAGTCCGCTTCAGTGTGCAAAGTAAACAAATAAATAAAAATAAAATATATTAAAAATATTGTCGTAAAAAATAAAATGTAAAATGTTCGTAAAATATCTAATAGCAATTCCCAAATTTATTCGAAAGTTTATTCGCCCATAAGAACCAATGTTAATTGTTTCTTTTTGTGCAGCCCTCAATTTAAAAATAAATATGTGGGAATAATTTTTAACTAGAACCTTAAATTAGCCTTAAAGTTTTGGGTAGGGTTTTTCAAATTTTCTAAGATTTTTTAAAATTTTGTGTTTATTCGCCAATAAAAACCAATGTTAATTGTTTATCTTTGTACATCACTGATTTTTTGGAATAAAAATGTGGAAATATTTTTTCCTAGAGCCTGAAATTATCCTTAGCTTAGTCTATTATTAGCTTTAGTCTAAAGCTAGCAGCGCACAGGTTTTTAGAAATTCAAAAACGTCTGAAATTCGGGAATAGGGCATTTAATTAGCCCAAAATTTTGGATACATTTTGGTAGAAATTGGTTTTTGGGCGCTGCTAGCTTAAGATGGCTGGGAGACCGGTCGGGAGCTTAGAGCTTGTCCTAGCTAGGGCGGTGCCCCGCTTGTGGGAGATACCTGGTTGAGGGGAACACTGTTAGCCGACGGTACGTTCAGCGGGGGAAGATCACTGTGACCTAGGGGACAAAAACATGCACTACACTTACAGGAATAATGACCTTATTAGCTGACGCGCCCGGAATCACTAACAATCCATTAAATTGAAACAAGATTTAACTAATGTTCTGTGTCCAGGGCTCAACAATAAGAGTATTTTCGTCGAAAAATCGTCAATTTCTGACGCACGATTACAATAGATTCTCTTCTTACGTAGTAAGAAAGTAAAACAAGGTTAAAAAGGGGAATGCATCACTGTTCTTTAAACAACTTATGAAAATTTCAGGCAGTTAATGGACGAATACGAAAGAGTGATACCCAGACTCGTGGCAGAGACAGAACGTGCGGATGTAAACGAAGATTACATGGATACGGCCTTATGTAAAGCTTGTGTAGCCAATCAACAAAGATATGAAGAAACTCAGAAAGAATTAAATTCAGTTAAGGGGTAAGTATAACTGAGAAATATTTATAATTTATAGTAGTATAGTATTTATATTTATAATTTATGTAGTTGTACCACTACAGTATACACATTCCTGTATTATTTGTAACGTTTTTTAATTTTCAAAAATTCACAGAGTTAAACAAATATAAGAAGTGCGAAATGTTTAAGCACCCTTCTCTATTCGAGAAAAAAGTTAATACAAAAATTCGCTTTTCGACGACCACATGGCTGTCCGTTGTGGAATATTCGGTGCCCAGAAATTTAGGAATAAACGTCTTCGCAGCAGACTAAGCTACCAGCTCCAAAGAAAATTGTATCACGCCCACACTGTTCGGACCACACGGGTAATTGTGATTACGGCTTCTCGAATGACAATCTGACTGCAAAGTACGTGTCTCGCAACGTCGTAGGCAATTAACCAATATCCCTTCGGCCAAGGGCTCGGCGTCATTAGTAGGTTCTCAGACGGCAACCCGTCCATGAATTCGTGGTGTCTCGTGCGGAGTATTGTCCATGACTTCACGGAGCGCAGTTAAATAATTCGACCACCAAAATCGACTTGAATTCGGCTTGGTCATCATCGCCGAATGAAGCATTGTACGTCCTAAACGTCACATACCTTTAAATTCACGACGATGACTGCTAATTGTACAAGAATTTCTGAACATTTCTATTTAAATCATATTTTCGCAATTGTTCAAGAAAGTACTTGTTTGTGTAGTCATTTAACTACTGCAAATGCCCACCTTACACCTTACATATTTTCCAGGAGACACCGGTTATTGGAAATAGGCCTGAAAGACCGAGAAGGAATTGAGGCGAGGCTGAAAGCCAAATTATCTCAAGCGCAAAAGGCTTCTGAATCAGAAAAAAGAAAGCTTCAAGCTTTCAAGGATCATGCTGCGTCTGCAATTCAAACGTAAATTAATTTATTTTTTTGTAGATAAATAAAAGGGAATGTGCGTATGTGTGTCGCAAAAAATACGCGAAAAATACTTGACCGATTTTTCTGAAATTTTCACTTTGTTCTTATTAGTGATGGGAGTTTTTAAAGAGTGATTTTAATTAAATCGTACACGTGGGGGATAATTTTTTCGTTTATGACTCAAGCGCCCCTGACATCTATGCAACCCGCCGCGCAATCAGTGATTATTCATTGCATGCAAGTATTCTGTCCCTGCGATTGTGAAATATCAGCCGAATTGTTACTTGAATCTCGGACAAGTAAAGCAAATTTCTCCAAGATATTGGCATAGCGAACGCGTGCCCAAATTTGAGGTAGAATATTTAAAAATAGAGCAGAGAGTATATAAAAGGATACTTGCCAACCATGTCCAAACCAGGACACATATTTGCGAGAAAGTCTTTCATATATTAGAATGTTTGCACAGTGCAGCGAAGAACGTTCTTAACAGGGGGCGGATTTTAATGAAATATCTTTTTTTCGTTTTAGAACAATGCCGTTTAGAATAGAAATTAATTTTATGTTATGAAACAATAATATAACCCTTTTTTATGAGTAATTTTTAATGCATTTTTCGCTGATTTCATTGCTTTTAATATCATTTTAATAGTACGTGCTTCAAACAGTGTTTACGAGAGACAACAAACGTTCACCACACAATCCGCGAGTAGCGTTTTCGATTTCTTCGCTCATATATTGTAGACCTTATGTCAGTCGTCGCCATTTATTTATAACCGCAAGATTTATGTGCTCGATACCGATCTTCAGTTATCAGTGAGAGAGCAGATGAATTAACTCTAATATTTTACACCAAAAGTGTTTTTTTTTTTATTTTTTAGTACGGATGTACACTACTGCGTACCTAAAAAAATGTTTTGTTGTCTACCATTTGCCAATAGGACGTTGACGGGAATTAGTCTGTTCCAAAAATTATTTTACATTACCATAACACGTCTATGTTCAAATATATTTGCAAACTAGTGGATTCTGCAATGTTTCACTATTGCAATGTACTTCACACACTACTGGTCACGTGATTATTAGTTACGTTTTATGCTCTGCTCTGCAAGTATTTGAATAGATGAAAGACTTTCTCATGAGTATGGGTTTGTTCTGTCCTCGTTTGGACATGGTTGTCAAGTACCCTATTATTAAAATGTCCTCCCTGAAGTTTGGATATGCATTCGCTACGGTACTTTTTTACGTTAATTTTTAAATTTTGTATTTACTTCTTAGATTTAATAAAATTGAATATCTGAGCCAAAGTAACTTATCCATTGTTAATTGTAACTTGGAATACACAGCATTCAGCGAACAATAATGTATTTTAAAACAAAAATAAATTCAGTCACTTGTCGCTTTCTTGAGTTACTAAGCACAATTTAAAGTGCGAATTAATGTTTAATTTCTTTTTGCAATAATAATAATAATAATAATAATAATAATAATAATAATAATAAATGGAAAAATAAATTGTACATTACGTTCTACAAAGAGGAGAATTGTTTCACATGATGTCACATATATTCAGCATATACAAGGTTGCCTGAAAAGATGTGAGTTTCGTTTCAATTATAACAAAAAACAACAAAAATTAGTCAAAAGCATGTCTACCTCCAATATTATAAAAACATTTATTGACACCAATCCAAGGCAAATATCGTGCCTTACTGCCGTTTACATGTTGTGACAAGTGTTGAAGTACAATTTTTTAAATTTTGAACTTGAAGAAGAAATTCATTTTACATAACCAATAAGTAAATTTATTTTACCAACAAGCATATATCTACTTAGAGAGTTTACATAAGGTCATACATGTTTATTTCTATTAATAACTTCATTACTATAAAGATTTCAGTATAGTCATTTAGTAAATTTTAATGTCATTAGACAGAGTATGCTTTCTTCTCAGTGTATTATATTTGTAATGTGAGCGAACCCAGGCTCAGACATACCAACTCTTAGGGAGGCCTTTGTAGATCCTATTCGAACATTTAGTTTCTTGAGCTCGTTTTCAATAACGATGTGGGGAATAATAGGACATACTTTCGAAATTATTAGTCTCTTGGAGAAATTGAATTTACTTGACCGATATAACGTTCAAGGAATATGCCGATATTTGACAATCGCAGGGGTAGAATACGCAGCGAGGACGCTTAATACTCGAGGGTACGGCGGGTTGCGTTCAAGGGAGCGTAAGGCGCATAAAATCACCAACGCCCCGATTTTACGTCCATGTGCGACACATATCTCTACTATCAGCTTCTTCATATTGTAATATACCTATATTCTTCGCGCAAGTGCAAACAAGAAGTTGACACGTTTTATCTCCATCGGATAAACTGTACGGCAGCGCATAAAATACGAACAAACACGCGTTGATCTTTATATATTAGTTACATGCAAATATATTTGACTCGGTGAGAGCAGAAACCACTTACTCCAGATTATCAAATTTTCCAGAAGAGAGAAAAACGACATAACTCCTCAAAATTTTCAAATCATTAAACAATTTCCCCCTCTCTGTCAAATCATGCAATAATGTTGCTCTCATGCAAAAAATACCTAGTTTAATTAAATTGAGCACAGAAAAATGTAAAATTTAATTAGTACGTACGCTATTTCTGCACTCAACTGGTTTTCAGAAGCAGATGAAAACTTGGAAAAAATTTAAAAGTTTTTATTTATTCGTATTTCAAAAAAGTAATGATTGCAAAATAATTATACAGCATAAATTTAAAAAAGTATAAAACCGATAATAAATCAATTTCAATCGTTGAATCATCGTCATGGGCACTACTGTTTGGCCAGGTAAATAGTTCACCATTGATCAGAAATATGGACAATGATATTCTCAATGCCTTCATTTTTTTAAATGTTGTTTGAAACTTTCCGTGATGGGTAGCCATGACTTCACGGAAAAGCAATATCTATGTTCCGGGAAGTACGTTTCAGCAGTTGCTAGCTTGGATTATTCCTTTTTCTTCATAGTTATAGTGGAACTCTCTTGGAGCAATGGCAGTCACACTGCGATATTGAGAATTACTTACCACCATTACCCTTCGAGCACATTTTTATCAGAATTTCTCATCTCAACTACAAGCAATTGGTATCAAATGATTTGTTGAAGTACTTCCCTTCCAACAATTTTTGATTCTTCTACAAATCTCCAAGTTCACGCGAGTAAGAAATTATTTTCTGAAAGCACTTTCTAACATCAACCATTCACTTTCCTGGTACGAACGCGATAATTGTCGACGTAAGCATTCTTTAGCGGCAGCGGTCAACTGACTGTAGTTATAATGTCAAACGGTAGGTAGAATCATATGTTGCCGCCTTCCAATATGGTTTGATTACAATATTTATCGATAATTTACCGCTGACTCTCATTATTCCATGACCCCCGTCACTCCTGCTTCCCTTCTTCCAAATTTCTTGTCCTGCCAGGCCGCTGTGCGCGAGATTGTGTTTACTTGAGACACTTCATGCAGATCAAAAGCACTCGCATCGAGATACACAGATCCCGTACGTCCCGGCTCAGGATGGAGCGTGGCTTCGCGACGGGAAGGTGCTCTGCTTTGCACACCGACGCCTAAGTACAAGCAGACCAACCACGGTCTCTGCAGCAAGCATACGCGCTAACCGGGCTCGGATCGGCAAACGAGGCTTCATAATCTGTTGCCGGTTATATTTGTTTTGGGTTCTTAGTACACTAAAACCGCGGACAAAGGCCGACTGCGGTTTTCTGCGAAACAAGATGTAAGCCATTGAAGGAAGTGTTGGCTTCCACTCTACAGGAGGATGGAAGCCAGTGAGGGGAAATATTGAAATTCTTGTGTTTTCGCAAACGGGGAATCTTGGCTGTCCGGGAGACACAGGCACAGGCGCACACTTGTCGGCCGCCATTCTGCGCCCTTCCTCAGGGCGAATTGCGCAGAGATGGACTGCGCACGGCCAACAGGCCGGTAGAAGGCAACAGTGCTCTATACAAACTCGTGCGTAGTCACTAGCCCGCTCTGCAGCAAGGATCATTAACATATAATTGTAAACATACACTTTCTACATACAATTAAACTTGTGTCACTTATGAGGAGAGCATGTTGGTGTTTGGTAGAATGTTTAAATAAAAGAATTTTTTTTTATGTTGGAAAGCAGTTTGCTCCACTTTCAGGCAACAGTAATTGCGAACGATGTGTTGTTTGGTACAATAGTCTTTGGGCTTTGATAACCTCGTTATTTTATTTTGTCACTTATTTCAAATAAAATATCTCAATTTGTTAGAATTCAGTTTTATTCTTTCCTAATTGCTTTATTCAACTTCAAAACAACAGGTAATGTAAAACAATGCATTTTCTTAAATGACCTTGATATTTTTCTATCTGTGAAACTAGGTGGTATATTAGCAACAAAAAAGTTGTGATATTATAGTAAACGACATAAAATAATGCTTTTGATTTCAATTGTAATCCTAGTCTCACGAATTAATCGTTTCTGTTTATATTCTGTTATCATTCAAACAGGGCAGACTCGAAATTGACAGAACTGCGGAGAGAACATGAGGAAGAGATGGCCAAACTGACAGATTCGTTACAGGAAGCAAAAACCCAATTTCGTAATGAATTTGGTCCTTACAACGAACTTAAAGTGGAAGTTGCAACCCTTAAGAAGAAATACGATTATTATAAAGGTCAAATAGAGGCCAGATTGAGAGAGCGTACTCCCATAAACCCTTGCGGTTGAAACTTATTGTATCTACAAAATTTATATTTCTCCAGATGTTATGTTGTTAGTGACGTAGTGAATATTAAACAGCATACTGTATATCTCAAATCAAAATAAATAAAATGTTAAGCAAATTTACCAACAAAATGTGAATTACCATTAAAGTGTGGATTATCTTCGTAACTTCAAAATGCAATGTTATGTTCTTTCATGTATTGAAAACAATGTTATTTAATTTAGTATTAAGATAAAATAGAAAATAAGTTTTGGATTTTATATGTACGTAGTGTCTAATCTTCTAGTTTCCGACTAGTGACTGCACTCACGCATGCGCAGAGTGAGAGTACGTAAACTGGCTGTGATTGTTTGCTGGAACAAACCTTTTGTTTCACTGACCGAATCGAAAATATTTTTTTTTTTATATTACATTTCAACATGCTTCTACTCTTACTACTTATCAATTTTTTTTGAGTTATTTGTAGTGAAAAAAAATCTACACAGATTACATTGTCTACATGTAAAAAGAGTCATGTAGACTACACGTAGAAGTAAAATTTATAGTCTATGGCACAACTCTGCGTTAAAGTACATTACGCTTTTTTGGCATTTTTTACCCCCTCCCACCGTCGTAACAGATAACTTGAACACTCCCCCCCCCCCAAGTGTGTCGTTCTAAATTGATGTCAATCTCCCCATCCATTTAAATATTTTATCCTCTTTTAATTCTTCACTTTAAACTATTTACTGTCTCGTACTGGGTCTGCCATTGAAGTAAATCTTATTTCTTTGATATTTACAATTCTCCAATATTTTTAAATTAATGGAATGGCTAGCCCTGGTTTTAATTTAATTTCAGGGCGTCAGCATACTTACGTACTATACTTGCCTTCGTGGGCCTGAAAATACCGCTCGTATGAGTATTCGGGTGGTAAACAATTTAATTGTCGTTAGCACTACTGTTACTGATAAATTGATCAATGTACAAATTTTGTTTATGAATTGCCAGTGACAGTGTCGGCTGCCACACTTAATTTATTTCAAATTTCTATTTAATTAATTTTACTGATCAACAATGTATCTTTATATTCCTCTACGGTTTCTGCAAAATTCTACAAACTTACATCAATTATTCTTCAATCTTAATGTTAACTTAACCTGGCCTTGCTATAATATTTCCATTAATGCATTTCTGTCACTTAAAGCCAAAGCCCAAAGCACTTAAAGCCAATTGAAAAATTTACAGCAATCACATTCTGTAGTAGTGACCTTGACTTCTCCCTTCAGCCTCGACAATATACCGTCATTGACCTACTCTTGCGACGTTCACCAGAGTATATATCACGCGTCGAACGTTTCGCTTCGCTTCCTTTTTGAAAAATATTTATTCCCTCCACTATCATTCCCTGATTTATGAGAACCATTTGATTTGCTCTTGACCTTTCTTTTCCTCATAAAAATTGTCTTCACCCGTTGTATCATTTTCCCTCTCGTTCCAGTTTGAATTGTTCATATTATTACTTGCGTCTTTTGTGTTACGTTCGCCGGTGTAGCTGACATTTTGATCGAGATTACTCAACCTTTGCCATAACTCATCGATACTGCCAGGCATATTGTTTATTATTGAGTTTTGGAAGCTATATTCTAACTGCCTATTACCCTAATAACTCTAAAGGAAACTATATTTGTGCAAAAAAATTTTAAACAGCATGATCCTTCAGAAAAAATAATTGGTAATATTTCTCAACGAGATTAGACGAAGAAGAAAAAAAAACTAACAAAAAAAATATGCCACCTATTTTCAACCCACACCTTATAAAAAAAGTTTCAAGTCTCTAAAAAATTCGTGTAAAAAAGTGATGTTTTGTGAGTGTGTGCTTTTAGGTGGAATGATTCAAAGGTGACAGTTGCAAGGGCTACTAAAGGAAATACAAAGGGTTGCAAAAAAGTATACAAATTTTAACAAGATGTATTTATTTAAAGTATTTCAATGTTTGGCCGGAAAAAAAACGGTAATGGGTAATATGATGTTCTGCAAACAGATGTGTCGTATGTTATACCAGAGTTACTATGCGATAGGTCAACCAACAATGAATAAAATGAAGCCAAGAGCCCAAAGTGCCTAAATCGACAGCAGAATAAAAACGTATTGTCTTACACTTGTAAACATATTGTTTAGGGTTTAATGATGTTCTCAAAACAGATGCGACTGTCATGCAATGCGCACCAAGTACCTGACGAGTGCGACCACTGTCCGTTCCCTGTTTAGATGTGCTCAATCGTACTGGAGGTGGCCTCTCCCTTGAATGCTCATTATATGTGGGTATCATTGCCATGCCAGAGAAGTTATCTGCATCTCTCCATCCTTCTAATACAATGTGCCAAGAAAGCATCTCCACAGTGAACTGAATCGGGGCCTCCTGCATTTTGAATTCATTTTGGTAGCAACTAGATCACTGGGAAACAAGTGAAGGGAACAACACTAGCAGCGTCTATTACGATTGTGGTAAGCTATTCACGATTTCATGCTTCAGCTCGAGCTACCAACATAATTTCTGTTGCACCAGCAAGGTGCCACTGTGGAGAGACTTTTCTGGAGCACTATATTTCCCTTAGAGCTCCAGGGAGAGACATCAACTCCACTACTTCTAGTTCAATCTTGCAGCTACTGCACGAAGTTTGGAAACACGTATTGTTTGAGGAGGCAATAACGGGAAAGTTACATGGCAGACCTCTGGTAAGTTTTAGTTTTTGTCAGTTCTTCCATTACAGTGAAAAACCCAAATGTGTTACTATTGTCTGAATAATATTTCTGCCTACTCAACAGCTATCAGCTGACAGGGAAGAGGAAGTTCCTTTATCCAATCAGAGGCTTCAAATTGTGAATTCACTGCAGAATTGCCAATGAGATGCTTATGAAGAAAAAAATGAAAAATTAATCATGTGTGATCTCAATTTATTTTTTGCTACTGCTGCTGCTGTTGTGATCTGACGCAAGAATGCTAAATGAATGAGTAAGATGCAACATTGTTTAACCCCACCACCAGCTGTCAAGTAGATAGAAAAATTATTCAGATAAAATAAGCATATTTGATAGGAAGAAAGTGACTGACCTCTTGGCTCACGATTCCCTGAGTTAACGGTTCAACACAACATTGATAATATTTTAAACTACAGAGGATCGTCAAATAAAAACCATTTCTTCCTCAAACAAAAATATCTGTTAACTTAATATTCTTAATACACTTTATAAATTCTAAACAAACATTCAATTTTTATTTAAGATGAAAGCAACGAGCACGAGTTGGACATTCACTAGCTATTTGCAGTACAGGCCACCGCGCCAGCAGCCTTGTGTTATTAGTTTCTGTTTGTTGTTGTAACACATGTTGCACTGAAATTCTTTGAAGAAGGAAAAGTTGTTGATAATGTCTTCACTTCAGCAACTACAGGAAAGGTGAGATAGGTTAGAGAAGTGAAGTGAGAAGTGTAGCAACACTGGCTACACCTGACTTTTCGTAAAGGAGTTCATGCTTACCCTAAGTGCTTCAATCCTTATGTAGGAATGTGTACGAAACAATTAATCTTTTACTTTATGCACAAAATACATCATCTACATTAAAAAAAAGATCAATTAACTGTTCCTTGTGAATGATGGTGCAATTCTTTTTACAGAATAAAAATTAATATTATCAAAATTAATATTATCAATTATATTCCTATCAAATGAAAATAACATATAAATGATATTCTCCAATTTATGATCAATATATCATTCAATATGATCAATAATTTTCCATTCCAATGAGACTGCATTTGGAATTAATTATTATCTCCATTTTCATTTCCTAAAACTATTATGTGCACACAGCTTCACATTTCTATTGCAAATTACTACTGTCTATACAAATAATCACTTAAGTTTTTGTAATTATTTCTTGCATTACATTTACAACAATGCGAAGCAAATTTGATATTGAATTACACCACATACAATAATTTAATGCTTGCAATTCATTAAATAACAAACACAAAATAAAAGGGTGTATTGAAAATGAGCACAAAACACAAAACTTAATTTGATGGAGTAAAGTCGGCTTTCACGACACACAATCACCCAGCTGAAACCTCCATTGATTCATCTTCTGAAACAAGAAATATACATGAATACAATATAACTGTAAATAATTATCATAAATCTTAACATATTTTGTGAAGTATAAAATATAAGTGAGAGATACTAACTAATTGTTTTGCATCTTGTCAAATAAATAAAACAAGAATCATCTCATTGATTTGTGTATTTCGAGAGATTTACTGTATGATAGAACTCTTTCTGCATGATAGAACATCAAACTTCGAACATCATATTACAATACCATCTACAGTACAACACCATTTTTATATTCCTGGATTTTACGTTTTCCTGCCTTTTTAAGTAATTTTCCTTTGGTCCCAACTGCTGACCCACAGGGGGGGGGGGCATGAGGTCCAAGTATCAACATATGAAAATGCGACCTACACCAGTTCTATCAGAAGAAAAGATTTCAAGAAAAATATTGAAGCCATATTTTAAAAACTCCTGAAAATGTTCAGGTTTCATATAAAGTACCCCGAAGAATGAAAATATCCGTTCAAAATTCAAGTGACAGTGACATCAGTCTGATTGATTGCGGAATATCAATTTTCGTGAATATACTGCTTTAGCCACTAGCATTGTTTACAGATGCATGGACGTTTTGGATAGCATGGTTCACAGATGGACAGACGTTTTGCTGTCAATCGAATTTTCAATGTGAAGGACCAATCAAACACAGATTCTATGTACATATTGTGTAAAGAGGAAGTAATTTACTACTAATAGGAACATCACTTTTTCATTGTAAGGGCCCATCAATGAGAATTTTTCTGTCAAAGAATCGGTTACCCTGGAACATAATAACACTTTCTCTTTACTATGTAAGGAGTAGGAGAGAAAGTAAAAACAGTTTTTCACTGTAGAGGGTTGACTGCAATGGGACGGGTGCGGGTGGGCTAAGAAACCTTTTAAAACTCTTATTTTTATGTTCGAGACATTATTTAACTCTTCACAAGTTATTTGATTTTAGGGAACTAGATCCTAAACTAAAGTCCAAACAATGTACCAATCAGACAATGATTTGATTTAAACTTTTTAAACTGTTATCAGATTGAAGTAAGCTCTCCAGCCTTGCAATGAAACCTCCCCTGTGCAGTCACACTAGACCTTCACACCCACTGCCTCCCTCACAAACAAGTAATGGCTCATAAGTTAGTCGAATGCATGTTGCAATATTATATTACACCTCCGTTACTAAGAATATCAATCTCGATGTGCAAACTTTCAGGGTACAGACAGCGGAAGGACACCTTCCAGGTTGTTTGCATTCACTACTTGCTTTCAGTGGATAAAGAATGTATTTTTGTAATATCCATATTAATTGTACCACTTAAGGAACCACTTACAGTTCCAGCTACGCTACTCAGCAATTTTAATTATTCAAATATTTTTTTGATAATTACTGAATTCAGAGTTAACACTCACTTAAACCTAAAGAATGCAAGGATATTTGAAAAGGTGCACGCCCACCCACATGCAAATTTTCAATACACAATCTTAATTGCATGTATAACTTTTTTTTGCAGTACTTACCCAACTCATTAAACATGAACTCATCCTGATATTCCTTCAGAAACTGAGCAGAGCGGTTCTCGTCTAAGAATAAGGAGTAAACTCGTTTCACATCATCAATATCAACCTATAATATAACAATACAAAAATTGACAGTTGTAAGACAAAGCACCTTGTTGTACTCATAACAAAAACTAAATAACTTTTTCAGTATCAAGGGACTGCAAAACATGTATTTCCATTAAAATCTCAAAACCTATATTCCACAGCTTCACATAACTTCCTCTGAACTACATCCATTACTCTGTATATAAGTACACGAACGATAAAGTAAAAATCAAAATCTAAAGTTCATGGTATTCCATGAACACTCCATCTATCTTAAAAATTGCATTAAAATATCTATAAAGTGTGTCAAGGAACCTACACTATTCAAAGTTGCCATTTAAAATATTCGATAGAAAAATGCTCTTTCCGAAACAGAAATTCTTACATTAAACATTCCTGACAAGTATGTCATTTATTATTATATATAAACCGTGCACTTTCATCATAGTAATGAGAATTCTTTTTTCTATTTTGAGTATTTCCCTTTAGAATAATCAAGACTGATTTAATGTATGAAAAGACACACTTGGAAATTTCCATTTCTAAAAGCTTGTTTACTTGAGCTGGTGATTCCCATTTATTGAAAGTGAGTGAGAGACAAAAAAAATGAAGCGGTACACCTTCATTTTTGTGTTGATCAATGTTTGTTTTGCGTAGATTAAAAATCTTTGAAATGAAAAATATTCACCTCAGTACTCTTTCTCTTCCGACTCACAAGGCTTGCAGTAGTAATTAATTGGATGGCATACCGCAAGGATGTTTCGAGAGCAATACGTGTCAGAACTGTTAGAGCATCATCTGTCATCTCACAATCTTCTTCTTCACACCTGAAATGTATTAAAAATGTATATTTTTACATGTACTGGAAACACCACAAGGTGAATCAAACAAAATATTAAGCAACAGCACAAGCTGAATCAGAGAAAAGCTAGACAAAACATTTAAATCGCAGACAGAAATGTTTGCTTCAAAATTAAATGAATAAAAAAATAACATAGAATGACTTCTTGAATTCATGACCACAATAATAATTATGGGGTATAAGACGTGTTATACTTGTAAGTGTGCATGCTTTGGCGGACCTCCCACTTGACTTCATTTTGTGTACTGTGTTCTTTTACAATCCTTATGGAAGTTTTGTCTTGTTTCCTATCGAAGTAACAAGTAATGTATCTCAGTTTCCGGTCGCGATTAGGTTTTTGCCCAGGTTCTCCCATCCATGGAGCAAATGCTGAGATGACCCTTTGTTTTGCTCCTGGACATAAATGTACTTCACTGTAGAGATGGGGCTGTGCTACTAATTTGATAGCAAATTAAAAATCTGCAGTTTGTTTACCTATGCAAATAGTTTTCTATAGCTCGGGAGCATAAAAAGTCTTGTTTTCAATAGTTGCTAACTTCACTTTTTTTGAAACTTCTATTCATGATTAAACTATAATTAACTTAAGAAATAGATCACACTATAATTAATGAAACCACAACTAGATATGAAATAAAAAGTACTTATCTTGGATGCAGTGACCACGATGCCCAAATTCTTACAATTACTAATAACATGAACACTGACACAATAAATAATACTCGCATGTGCAGAACGTTCGCTAAAGTTAACATAAAATTATTTACGGACTACTTTCTGAAGGAATCATGGGACACAACGCTACTGAGACAGATGAAAAATATAATATGTTTTACTCAGAGCTTTCATTTCACTTCAATGCACATTTTCCTCTCAAAAAGAGAAAATTAAAAGTAATAGTTCAGGCAAAAATAATGAAAAATAATCAGGATATTTTACATGCAAGTAATAAAACTAAACCAATGTGGAATTTCATAAAAAATACGACCATATTATCCTGATACTTTGTAGAGAATAATGAAAGAGAAGCAAGTAATCCGGAAAAAGTGGCTAATTTCTTCAATCAACACTTTTCTAGAATTGCGGCTGAACTCACAAAGGGACTAAAACCACAAAATTCAACATCATTCCCTTCCCAAAAAATGTTCAACGTGATGTTTATTTCCGAAACACTTCTAACGAAATCCTAAGAATAGTCAGTAAACTAAAACATAAATACCATCTAGTTTAGATGAATTTCCGGATTTTTATTGAAAACTGTGAACCTGCCTTTATACACCAATTAACTCACATTCTCAATGCTGCACAGGAATATTTCCAGATATTTTCAAAATAGCAAAAATTAAGCCACTTTTTAAAAAAGGGAACAAAAATAAAATTCAAAAGTACCAACCAATTTCTCTTTTGTCAGGTTTCTCAAAAATATTAGAGAGACTTTTCTATACGTGAATGGAAACTTTTCTGAAGAAAAACCAAGGGGTTTGCGGACTCAACACAGTTTTAGAAAGTCAAAATCTATGGAAATTGCCATTTTTTCATTTCTTAAAGATGTTGCTTCACCAATGGACCAAAATGAAACACCCATTGGAATATTTTTAGATCTTTTAAAGCTTTTAATGTTACTGGTCCAAAACATTTTGCTGTCAAAATTACCTTCTTATGGAATTCTTGGTATCACCCTAGATTGGATAAACTCTTACCTTAAACATTAATCTTAAAGAGTAGAAATACTGTACTGGCATGAAATGTGCATTCCCGCCTGAAATATGTCATAATATTCTGGGGAAGCTCATCATGTAGTGCCCAAATCTTTAGATTGCAAAAGAAAATTATTGGAATAATGAAAAAATTCCATTCGTGTGATCTCTGCAAGCCTCTCGTCATTCAGGTTTGAATCTTACCATTGCTTTGCCTATTTATTTACGAATCTGTAATATTTGTCAAAACTGACTTAACGGTGGAAACATATTTTCGTACAATACTGATATTTATGATTACAACACACGTGATAGAAATCACTTTCATAAAGTGTCAGTATCTTCAGCTCACTACCACAAATCTGCATACAATACATGTACGTTACTTTACAATGCATTGCCAGATGACATTAAACAATTGAAGTCCGAACACAAATTTAAGTTAAAAAAAAAATCTTTTCTGCTGCATAACTGTTTCTATTCAATTAGAGACACTACTGATCATCAAAAAGAAAAATAATGTTTATGTTAACAAAACAGTGACATATTATGAATTAGTTTACATTTGTATTGTATATTTTTTTAAAAAAGGTTAATATGTTTGTAACAAATAATGTACTTCAGCTTCCCGGTCAATGACCCCCATCTCGATCAGAATTTTATCAGTAGGAGTAGAGGTAAGGGCAAGTTACTATTTTGTTAGTAATGCAGAAAATAAAATCTGCAGTTCGATTACCATTGCAAATAAGTTTTCTATAACTCGGGCACAAAAATGTGTAGTTTTTCGTATTATAGTAATCTCACACTTTTTTTAAAATTTATTTATTTATTTATTTATCTTCAACTTTTACTCATCTTTCAACTATTTATAGTCAAAATGATGCTGGAATTCAAGAAAACGTGTGTAGATTATCTTCTCCCCCATACATCACATACAGTTTTTACTGTTTTTGACTAAATAAATCTAAATCTATTTCTAGTTAAAATATTGGGAAGTGATAATGGAGCTCCAGAAAACGTGTACAAGTAGTAATTCTCCCCCCCATACCACATTCAATTTCTACTGTGCTTTGACTAAATAAATCAAAAGTAACTTTGGTAGCAGTTTTCACAAGCAGGTCCAGGAGGAGCATGCCAATATAAATATTGAGTTTTTCTTTGTTCATATATTCAATTTCAGTTACATGTTTTTCACATTTACATAGTTTTCCCCTTCAGTCCCCTGAGAAACTGTACTACTTACCGAACATGCTAATATTTGGTTGTATTGTAAATCATTCATGAAAAATGCACTGTTAATTGTATTTTGATATTGTGAATTTTTCTGATTTGTGTCTAATAATTGTTATTCGGTATGACTTCGTTTAGTATTTTAATTTTCCCTTATTTCATGTAGATTGCTTCATGTAAAGTACCTCCGAAAATTCAAATTTCTGTTTCAAATTCGAGGCCTGTGACAACAGCCTGATTGATCGGAGAATATCAATTTTGGTGAAAATCCTGCTTACCGTTTAGCTCCTAGCATTATTCACGGATAGATGGACAGAATCTTGCTTTCAGTAGATTTTTCAGTATCAAGGACCCAGAAAAAATGGATTCAGACTACACAACATGTTAAAGCAAGTAATTTACTACATATAGGGACAAGATTTATCCACTTTTGTCTTACCAGAGCCCGGAAATAAGAGTTTTTCTGTCAAAAATTTCCTGCAGCATTAAAATGCTTTCTTTATACTGTGTAAGGAGTAGTGAGAAAATTAAAAAAGAAATGTACTAATGTAGGTAAGTAATTGTATTAAAGGTCATAATTTGAAAAGAAGGAATAAATTATAGAAAATGAGTAGGTACCACCATACACAAAATTTACCATAGACTACAAATACTCTAGAATCATGAGTACAATTTGAAAATTCCATACCTTATTTTTAAAATTTCTTTAAGTTCCTTTTCTTGATAAGGAGATGTTGATACGATTATCATTCGGTCCAGTAGATCTATTGGAATACCATGTGGAGATTTGTAATTAGTGCCACGAATTCTCGTAATACCTCGATTAGTTGCCATGATTACAACAGGAGCCATCTCATTTTCTAGGGCACGGTTCAGAAAGGAGAAACATTCAATATCCAACATATGCACCTGCACAGAAGATACAAATGCAAATAGTAAAAAACAAGGATGGAGAGAAAGAAATAAGAACAAATGAAAGTTTAAAAATGATTCTAAAATTATACCATTGTATTAATACATGTGATGATCACTTTCACCACTAATTAAAGCTTTAATTCTTCCGGAAATTCCCTGAACAAAAATACTACTCCATATGCTTATAGTACAACATAAAACACATGAAGAGACAAAGTCTCCTAAATTTTATGAAGTTAGGAGAGTCCCCCAAGTCTCCTCACTAGAGAGTTGGATTCTGAGATCTCTCTGGAAATGTATCTCATTGTTTACACTTGATACAAATGTCTCTACATGTTCTTTAGTACAGCCTTATTGAATAAGCAGCTGATGAGCAGTGGAGAGCAGTTGGAGGTTATAATGCGACAATTCTTCCACTGCCTGTGCCACTTTAATAATTTTGAAGTAGTGGAGGAAAAGAAAGAGGCAAGGGTGGTGAAAATGAGAGCGTAGGCTTCCGCGGCCGGAGTCAGTATTTACTAGGCTGTCCGGGTGACGTCGCGTCCATGGTGAAGGTGCCCGGACAGCCTAGTAAAAAAAAATGGTGGTGAAAATGTTTTTTTGAGAAGACAAGAGCTGAGTATTTATAAAAATTTGATGGTGGAATTAGGGGAAGAGGTTAAGTTATGTACAAAAACTTCATAAATGTTACTCCCCAAGGGTTCGATTTTTTATTAGGAAAAATATCTCGTGCAATTAAAACACAAGACCCCGTAATGTGCAAAAGAATTTTTAGCAGAGAAAGACTTGCCTTTATGCTATGGTTTTTGGCCATATATACAGTTCTTTGTCATTTTTATTTAAAATTCCCCACAAACACAAAGAACAGAAATCCACAGACCACACTGGAATGAGATGCATAGACGCAGAATGACTGACTGAGCATGTGGAGCAAAAAGCATTTCCAACTTTCTTGGAATACAATTAATATCCCAGGAGATAAGATTTCTCATTGATACCAGAGACTTCACACTGCTCTCTCATGGAAACAAACTCTCGTGATGTCATACCACTGGAGAGAAGATTGTTCCTCTGAGAGTTTATGGTGTGTCTCCTAACAAGTTCCGGAAAGTTAGGAGAGAAAACTCTCTCCATGTAAACGTGCCTTAACAATGGAAACTAACCTCATCAATAAAAAGAACACCAGGTACAATTTCTGCTTTGCCTTCTTCTCGCCATTCAGCCACTTTTGAGTTTATTTGTTCTCGTACTTCGGCTTTAATTTCTCCAGTATCTCCTAAAATATAAAGTAAGTTATTATAAGTGAGTGCAGAGATGCGTTAAAAGAAGGAAACCAGGCAGTCGATATCACTTTCGAATAAATTTAATAAAAACTGTCAGGAAGAAAGGATTACATATTGTTATTTCATAACATAGTTACTCAAGAGACAGTTGCATAAAAAAGAAGGGAGCTATCATACCACTAATTTATTTTTAAAAAGAGAACTCAAATTTTTACCAATTTATGCATTTGCATTGTTCTTTGATATTTACTAATCTTTTATCATACTAATTTAAAGTAGTACATGCTAATATTAATTGTAAATCATTGATCTAAACTGCACTGTTAATTGTATATATCTTTGATTTGTGTCTAATAATTTTTGTTTAGTTTTTATTTGTCCCTTATATTAGGCATTAAAACTTAATGAAGCTATTCTTAGAATTTTGACATAGTGTATTTCTTTGAATGTAAACTTTGTATTTTGATATTGCATATTTCTCTGATTTATTTATTTATTTTAGAGTTTCATATAACAAAAAATAATACAAAGATCATACACAATGTTACAAGATCCTGTGTCCGACTCTGAAATGACCACACAGAACTATAACATTCAAATAAAGTAACAAGTCATTTTTATACAAGAAATCTGATAATAAAATAACAAAGGCAAAGTATACAGAACATAAGCAAGTAATGCTGTCATAACTATCGAATATTTGTTAACTTCATTTTATGAAGATCAAGTGTAATAAATTAATGAGTTCAATGAATCAGGATCTCAATAGTTTCCTAAATTTACATTAAAAGCCTACCCTAACATTATTTATGACTAGTTTTTGCTATTTGCTCGTTCATCTGCAAAGGTAAAATAGCATGTCTCTTATAGGGCAAAAGCTCTCTGTTTTCAGGTTAGTTTCCTCGGTTGTCTGATTTAATTATAGTTTCAGGAGCATGGTCCAGGATTTATTTATAGGCAGTCAGTTTACTATTTTCATTGATATAACTTTATAAACCAACATATCGAGGCCTGTTCCAGTCTCATTTTCAAGGTTGTGATTTACTGAAATATACATGTCACATTTAATATTATAAAATTTGCAAACAACTATAAAACAAGAACTAATAATCACACTAGATCTAAAACACTAAGAGTTAAATGAAATATACCGTATTTGCCCGATTGTAAGCCAACCTTACCCCCCCCCTTCATGTAGTTCAAAAATTGACCCTCTGCATAGAATCAGTATTGTATTGCTATAGCGTAGCTGACACCAGACATCCCTAAAGATATCTATTTTTCATCAGCCCTGCAGCGGACACGGTAGAAAGTAAGGATAAAACCTGCAGGAAGACACCACTTATATTAATTTGAATTACATAATTGACTAAAATGTTTGAGTTTGTTGAGTTGAAATGTTTGAAGACATACTCAGTTGAAATGTTTGAAGATATACTCACAAAATCCACATGGTGCCACCCAGCCCGGATTCAAAACTTGCAATTGGATAACAGACCCCCCTCTCCTTCCAAACTCTAGCTGTCAATCAATCAGATCTTTTATCTCTACAATAGTTCTAAGCCTGTCTGTAATTAGCAGGGTAATTAGTAAATGTGTTATGGGGGATAGTGAGACCAAACTCTTATAATGAAGCGCTTTCATTATACTGCTGATTTTAAAAGAAAAGACATCCTGTTTGTTGAGGAGGCATCAAATCTTCCTGTGCAGAAGCGTTATGGAGTTGATGTCCGTGGAGAAAGCAGAAAAACGAATTGTGTGCGAGTTCCATCAAAAGACAAACATTTAGTGGGCTAAAATGTGGTCGGCACTATGCAGTAGACATTGTTTTAAATAATTTCATGAGAGAGCAGCGTAAGAAATGTTTACCTGTGAATGTTGAAATAATTTAACTTAACGCTCACGAAATTGCTCAAGAGCAGAAAATTGCCGGTTTCAAAGCTAGTCTACACAGGGTGCAACTCTTTATAAAGTGCTGGGGGTTCCCACTCCAGAGACGTACGACAATTGCGCAGGAATTGCCAGAATATTATGAAGAGAAACTGATAGAGTTTCAGTGCTTCATAATGAAGCAGTGCGCTGAAAAGAACTATCATCTCGGTCAGATAGAGAATGCAGACCAAACTCTGGTGTATTTTGACATGCCAGCAAATTATGCAGTGGAAGAAAGAAGGAAAATTCCTGTCAACAGGAAGTGAAAAACCAATTTGGCAACCGATTTGGCAATTATTCCAGGGGGACTAATTTCAATACTTCAACTCCTGGATATGTGCATCAACAAACCATTCAAGGAGAACTTGAAGAAAATGTACTCAAACTGTCTCTCCAAAGAAGACAGAATGCTCATGTTCACAGGGCACCTGAAACTGGTTAGTCTACCGCAAGTTTGCGTTTGGAGAGATGGCACCTGGAAGAGTATTCTAATTAATTGTTGCAAGGTCTTTAAAAAGTGTTGAATTTCAAGTGCCCTTGATGGCAGAGAAGATGACTACTTCGTCATGGCCAAAAGTGACAGTCAAGTGAGGAATCTCAGTTGTCGATGATGAAATTGAGTCAATGATCTCTGAAATATATAGAATGAATTGAGTATCAAATGTATTGAGTGAATTAAGTATCAAATGTATTTCTTATGTTTAAATTTAAAAATATAATATTTTAATGTCTATAAATAAATCCTGGACCATACTCTCTGTATTCACTTTGGATTTTGGGAAAGTTCAACATGAAAGCCTTGTCGATATACAACTTCTTGATTGATATAATATTAGTTTCTTTGAATAAATTGGTTGAATCATTAGTTGATTTTGTGTTTGATAATTTTCATTCTGTAGGTTTTTGTTTAGTTTTTTATTTGGCACTTATTCATGTATTGAACTTTGTATTTTGATATTGTGCTTTTCTCTGATTTGTGATCGATCATTTTTGTTTAGTTTTTTATGTCGCTTGTTTCATGTATTGAACTGTGTATTGCCGGTTGTGCTGTATTCTAAAGGGAATGCTCCCGTATATGTGAATAAATAAATAATAAAAAAAAATAAATTTGTCCAATAAGTTTTCTTCCAACATACCTGAGAAGAGAGCAAGAAATCCATGTGTGCGTGAGTTAATTACATCAACTTCATGCACTGTGACAGTGTATACAACTTCTTTGCGCTTTTGTAATTCCCCCTCTGGACATTGCACGAAACGTGTCTGAGGACCAGTTGCATCATAGTCTCGAGCCCGAGTGAAAGAGCGACCCAGCCGACTGATCTTACCAGTAGCTTTGTCTATGGTTATTACATCACCAGCTTTTACCTGGAAGGAAAGACAGTATTGTACTGATTCAAAAGATCTACATCAACTGCAACACATTAGCAGAACTTCAAAGTAACTGTCACTTAAATATACTCACAACACATGCATTCTGACTGCATGTATTATAGGGAGTAATTTACTTTATATAGGAAAATTATTTGTCCATATTTTCCTACCTTTTCTTTCATTAGGGACTATCATCTTGTTTCCTAAATCATAAACTGTCTCCATCTCTGTGGTTTTCAGGGTCAACTTTCCTACTTTTGTACCCACACCTGTAGCTGGCCGCTCCACCTGGATCTCAACCACTTCTCCTTCAATGATCTCCGTTTCCTCTCTACATTAACATTTTAAAAAACTAAAATTACAAAACGTGTTAAAGCATTGAAGTAAATCCTTTTTTCCTGAATAAAGGCCATTATATGAGCAATGATGGAAGTAAGGTTTTAAATCTGTTGAAATTCAATGAATCAATATTATAAACAAACGCTATATTTTTATAACAGTATTATAAATTTATGAAACAACCAAAATTAATTTACGGAACTAACATTCAAAAGCAGTTTTAAAGTTGGCATAATACCAGAGAGGACTCATAAAATCATGGTTCCAGAGGATCATAAAATATGATTTTATGAACAGATTCTTGCATCGTTGTAGTTGCATTGCATTAGTTGGTATATCAAAAATAACAATATACCTTTTGGTATTAGACTCAGAAGTTAGACCACACACTAACTTTCATGTTAAAATATCTACATTCTCTCCCCCTATACCTGCCACACACACCACATACTTACTTAATGCGCACACCTATACTCTTACGGATGGCCTGGGTGAGAGCCTCCGTCTTGCTGAACTCCAAACTGTAAATTTCGGATCCAGCCATGCTAGTAAAGGGAGTGTCTGGTCCCAATGCTTGAGCAATTCCCATTGCTATAGCAGTTTTGCCAGAATAAAAAAGTAATAGCAGTTTCATTATATGCATCAGCAAATATTTAGTGTTAATAACATAAGTATTAGGAATGATTATCAGAATGATTCTCAAGAAGTCGCTAGAACTATCAATACAATAAAATGTATATCAGTAGAAAGAACATGAATTGACTATGTCTACAGAATTGGCAAACTTATTTTCAAAATTTACTAACTGAAAATCAATGAGTATTTATATTTAATAATTATGAAGAGCTGGATAACAAAGTGGGAATAACACAAACTTCAGTTGTAAAAAATATTTTTCGAAAATAAAAAAAAATCAGATCACCAACGCTATGTTGATTAATGAATTAGTGAAGATCTCTCCTGAAATTATGATTGAGAAGATAACATGGATATTTAATATGAGCTTAAGACAATGCACAGTAACAAATGATTAGAAGGTACCCATATAAGCTTCATATAAAAGAAAGGGAAATAGAAATGAATATTCAATTTATCAAACAATTAAGTGTCATGCTTCATTGAGTAGACTGCTCAATCAAACTGGTTTTATATCTACTAGGGCATGCATGAATAATATTTTCTGCTTAAAATTACTAATGAAAAAGAAGCTTGCATGTCAAAGAGAAAATACATCTCATATTTGTGGATTTACAAAAGACCCATGATAGTGAGCTGGTTTCAGAATTGTGAAATGCTTTACGAACAAGTTCAAAAAGCTCTGAGCTTAAAGATGATAGAAATTTTGAATGAAAATCATCAGAGCTGTGTGTGTGTGATGAATTGCCTATAAGATTTCATAAAGAGCAATGATCTTCAATAAGTATGATGTTTGTCTCCAGCATAGAAAAGTGACTCCTGAAACCTGGACAAAGAAATGCAGAAAAATAGAAATTAAAATTGGGAATAATTATTTGCTGATGATCAAACTATCCTTGCAAAAGGTAATGAAGATATGAAGCATGTGATGAATAATCTATTAAAGGAATAAGAAAAATGGGCCTGGCTAAGATTGTAAGAAAGAACTCAATATATGATAGTTGGGAGTCACAAAAAAACTACATTTAGATAAAGGTGTAATTAATTCTACCGACACATATAAATATCAGGGGTTCTGACCTCATCAAATGGAATGGATGAGAAGGATATTACATTCACAACAAACAGATCTCAAATAACATAGTTGTTATTATTTATACTTTGGAATAATAGTCTCTCTGATTGAATCAGGAGAAGATTATTCAATTCTCCCGAGACAAGTGTAGTGACTTACGGTTCCAAACAATGGGCATTGAAAACAATGTTAAAACAGTAGAAATGAAAATTCTGGAGGAAATGTTGCCAAACTACCATAATGGGCTGGATTGAGTATGAAATGATGACATTAGGGTACACATGAGAGTGGAGAAATCTGCCAAAACATATAGTGACTACACAACTAAAAAGGAATGGCCATGTTCTCCGAATGAATGAAGACATATGCATCAAAATATTAATTAAATTGCAACTACACAAAAGAAGAAAACAAAGAAGTCCCAAGGTGAAAATTAAAGACAAGTTGCATGTAGAGATGAAGAGAGAACTAGATAATGAAGATGGTGAGAATAGCCAAAAATGGAGATCACGATGTGAGGAATGGCTTGGGGCCATAAGGTAAGACTTTTTTGGGGAATTTTCAGAAATTAAACCTTACCTGTTCCAGGCTGCCCAGCCAACAAAATAGCTCTTCCAGCAATTTTTCCTTCCTTAATCATTTCCAGTACCACGCCAGCAGCTCTTCGAGCAGACAACTGCCCAACCATTCCCTGGGACACCTACAAAATATTTATTTCAAATCAAATAGCAATAATAATGAATATATTAATGTCTGTTATCTAGTTTATTTTATTGTAATGGTTTGTTGATCTTAATAAATAGACTCAGTATTTTTTATAACAATTTATTTCTTATAAGAGAAATTTTCCCGGCCGGTAGGCTGTAGTCCAGTTAGCATTGAAGAGCCAAGATTGTGACTGAAAATGTCCACTGCAGTCATGGACGAAATGTTTGGCCCTTCAATGCCAAATAGACCACAGCCTACCAACCCCCGAAAATTTCTTGTACATTGACTCCAGCCATGATGGTCTATTATGTGCTGTAATTTATTTCTTGTTATACAATTTATTGACACCACATCATAAAATGGTGTCAAAAAACCTGGACATTAGATTTAAAAAAAAAAACAACAACAACAAAAAAATATGGTCAAAACATCTTGACTATATAACAAACAAATTGTTATAAAAAATACTGAGTCAGTTTATTAAGGTCAAGAAATCATTACAATAAAATAGGAATAATTATTTTATATCAGTAGAACAATAATTAATGATAAAAGACAATTAAAATTGGTAGTAATCCAAGTATTACATATATTTACATACTTACATGTCGGGGTTCGAGACTGTCATCTAATCCTAAACCTCTAATATGCGAGTGGGCACCAATTCGTTCTATGCGCGTTATCTCTCGTACTTCTTGCACCTTGGCTGCGGCCACAGACTGCAACACAAAACATTACCTCAATTACTATTGATTTGTTTGTTTCTTTATTTATTTATTAATGGTGGCAGCAACAAGCTGTTGGGCACATATCTTACAACAGTGTAATAAAGTTATATGATAACTCACATAAGTAGAGTAACAAATCACAAATATAGAACGCAGATCATATGTGTAGAAATATATATATGTAAATATTATCATTTTGTTGATAACAATATTATGACCAGTGCTTGGATACTGATGACATGTCATCATTTGATTGATGCATTCTAAACATAACTAACTTGTAAATCAATGTTTCTCACGACATATAGATGATAGAAATGTAGTTATTGGGTCATTTCTTGTCATTTTTCAATTTTTAGGTCATTTATCTGTCATATTTATGAATTTTGTTTCCTTTTCTTGTTTTTTGTTAGTGACTGCTTTATGAATTTACCATGACTTTAAAACAAAGTTTTTATTGTATGATGACATTCACAACTGCAATGGACTGTTTTTCGAACTCTGAAAATTACACAGATCTTTGGTAACTTCCCCAACCCTTCAAAACCGATGTTTGATAGATCTGAGCTAAGGATTACATTACCAACAACACAAAAAGAAGAAAAAAAACAACCCTAAACAAATGAGGTCATTTTCCCCTTCTTTTAAGTTATTTTATAGGTTATCTTCCTCTTATTTTGAGGACTTTTTAGAGATAATTTTCAAAGAATTATTAGGTCATCAGAATCCGAGCTCTGATTATCATCCCAACCCTTCAAAACCGATGTTTGATAGATCTGAGCTAAGGATTACATTACCAACAACACAAAAATAAAAAAAAAACAACCCTAAACAAATGAGGTCATTTTCCCCTTCTTTTAAGTTATTTTATAGGTTATCTTCCTCTTATTTTGAGGACTTTTTAGAGATAATTTTCAAAGAATTATTAGGTCATCAGAATCCGAGCTCTGATTATCATAATTTAGTTGATCACAAAATAATGACTGTCCAGACTATCCTTGAAGGTGTTCAGGATTTTGTAAACAGCATGCAGGAAGTTCATTCCATGTATTTAGTACTTGGTTTACAGTAAAATGACAAAGTTGTCATCTCCTTGTTCTTTCTTCCATCAGCTTCATTGTATGCCCTCTAAGTCTAGATTCAAGGTGTTTTCACCATCCTCTTCCGAGCCTACCAAAAAACAATGTATAAAAAAATTATTTCTTAAGATTTTAAATTTTTGTGCAAATGAACAATTGCAAGCAGAACCACTTGATGACCACCTGCACATGAGAAGGATATTCTGATGCATTTTGTAAAGATTAATTTTTCATTCGGAAATGGAATTTATTGAAATAAAAAAGAAAAATGTATACATAAATTTGTTTAACATAGATACATGTGTATACTTTTTCATTAATATAGAAGAAAAATAGAAGATGAGCAATACAAATTCATGAAAATGTTTTAACTTGCTTAGTAAAAAGACCAATCCAACTTTTCTTTTTGTGTTGTTGAATTAATTGAACTTAAATTATTGAAAACAATTTATACGTATTGATCTCATCACATTCTATGAAACTTTCCATCAATGAAACCTTCTTTGAATTGTCAAAGTATCACCTTCAGAAAGGGACTTTTTCATATTGTAATCTAATTTGCAGGAGTTATAGTGCAATGTTAACACAATTTTTTATATGAGAGAAGTCAACCTCACTGAATATTAGTCAAACAATCCAAGCACAAAATAAAATACAAATAATCTCTACAAGGCAGTACAGACAGTGTTGCCATTTGCTGCAATGAGCAAGATGTCATTATTATACATTAATTTCAACAAGTCATCACAAAATAAGTAATGAAAGATTCCGAACTCATTTCAATCTATCCGAATTGCAGGTGCGACAAAAATATGACATGAAATGGAAATAATTTTTGACATTCACAAAATGGTATTGTTATTACTTCGCTGTAAGTAAAATTTAGAGATGCACTTAAATTTCAAGTAGACTATATAAAACGTCAAATGAAAAATTTAAAAGAAATTAAAGATGATTAAGCTAAACTGGAAAATATTAATACAAAGCACATAAAATTTGTTCATGGTGTGTATGTTCGTTGAGAAGACCAAGCATCCTATTGACATTTGTCTAAAAATATGAAGTCCATCACTAATCTAATGATTACAAAGTGACAGAAAATAGAATCATTAAAATATGTTTAACAAGTGTAAAAGTATTAATGAGATTAGAAGTTGACATGCAATATAATAAATGTTCTGAAGAAACAACCTTCACCATTTCACAAAGATTTTTCTCCCCATATTTCCATAACGAGCAAACTTTTCTTCTATTCGCCAAATCTTTGAACCGGCGGGAAAGTTCATAAAAGGCAAGGAAAAAGAAAGTACCCCGAAGTTGTATGTTTATTCATTCCATTATAATTAGTTAACTGGAAATGTACTTACCGCCATGCTTTAATGTTCGTATTACAACTAGATCACAATTACACACATAAAACGTTCCAGTCAACAAACAGGGAAAGGCAAGGGATACACAAAGAAGGCACGTTGTCACGAAGCGTAATCGCTTCTTGATTTGTTGCCTTTTTCAAGTTCTGTTTTAACAAGATCACCGGCTCTTTCCTGCAATCTGTAATCCCCACCAATCGCTTCCTCCCTTTCAACTATTTGTTGTTTTCAAACAGGGCACATGGCCGAAATTATTAAATAACCTTGATCCCCCTCCCTTGTGCAGAAACAGTTGAAGGCAAAAGCTCGCAGCGGGCACTGATGACATCATTCCAAGCATTAAAACTTCGTTGGCGCGAAACAAAAGCTAGTCAAAGCCAGTTGCTTTCATAGTGCAGAACCCCTGTTCAGGTTTATTGTCAATATCGAAAGAAATGGCTGAATCAGGTCCAGGTCCTTCAAGGGAGTCACCTAAAACTCCCGAAAAAGTTAAGCACAAGATGGAGTTTTGACTTTCATATCACAGACGTTGGCATTACTTAAAATACTCTAGTGGCCGACTTTGTAACTAATACCCCCACTCAACCCGAAATCGTCAGTCCATCGTTCAAGAAAAGTTGCCCCAGTAATATTTTTCTTTTGTGTTAAAATGTATGCAATTCGTTTATTGCATTCGTACAAATCTGAAAACTCACTTCTAATATCTCTCGTTTTCAAAACATATTCTAATGCAATAAAGCTCAACAGCCAGTTTTACACTGTCATTTTTTTCGTCATTTTTCTGCCCCGGAAATGGATGGAAAAGGCATATTTGTTTGTACGCGTATCAAAATTGGATGAAGGAGATCAACGTTTTACACAGTCATTTCGTTTTCTGCACGAAATCGCGATGAAAATATGTTGACTGGACGCCGCAAAAAGCGATGAATATCAAGCATCTACGGCAACAAATTAAATTACGTTCAACGAGCTAGAAAATATTCCATATAGAGTGGCTGAAGCGCCTCCATCTTGGAAGCAAATTGAAGCCATGTTTTTGCAGTCAAAGCAGCACCAACCATGTATGTAACCATGTATCATGTATCCTTGCATCAGGAATTAACTGACAATGACTTTCAAAACCAACTACAGTTTTGTCAATGTGCAGTTCAGTGAATACAAACGAATCCGAACTTTTTTACTCAAGTACTATTCTCTGATGAATCGACATTTACAAACCACGGTGAAGTTAAACACCATACTACGCATTTTTGGAGTGTAGAAAGCCCAAACTTGATTCGTCAAGTAAATCATCAGCGACCTTGGTCGGTTAACTTTTGGTGTGGAATAATTGGGGATAAACTTATCGGACCATACTTTATTGACCGTAATCTAAATGGTGACAAGTATCGAAACCTTCTTGATAAAGAACTACCGAGGAACGTCGAAGACGTAAGTTTGGAAATGCGACAAAACATGTGGTTTCAACATGATGGTTGCCCAGCACATTACTCATTAGTAGCACGCGAGATATTGGATCGGGATTACAATAATCGTTGGATCGGTAGAGAAGGGCCAGTGCACTGGCCTGCCAGGTCACCAGACCTTTATTAACCACTAAGAAATAATCGACCACGCTCAAAACCACTCAAATTACAGTCGGAAATCTTCGGAAATCAAGTTTTTGCGATTACAGCGCCAGCTATCACAAATTAGAAAAAAGTTTCAGACAAAACTCATGTATTTTTGTCCGTAAAATCCGAATCTGAAATAAAAAATTGGGGTTCCTATTTAAGATTTCAATGTTGCCCACCGCCCCACCTAATTCTGGGGGCAGGGGGTGCTGATTTTAGCATAGAATGATTCCCCCTTCAAAACTGTTAAGATTTGGTCGCGGTTCAATTTTTCGTACGTCGCGTATTTTTTTAGTTATTTCAAGTTGTCAAGTTAAATGAGACACCTTGTATAATCATAAAGATTATATAAATGATCAACAAGGCAAATTATTTATCATAAAAAGCTTTTATCAAAATGTAAAGTTATGTAAAACCATCTGTAAACAACGCTAGTGGCTAAATCGTTCAGCCGATTTTCTCCAAAATCGATATTCCACAATCGATCTGACTGATCTGACGTAGAACATTTTTCAAATTAAAAAAAAAGGCTTTGTTGTTTGATTAAGTTTTTTGTTAGACAGTGTGAAGGGCGAATAGTGCAGATCTGATGTTCGTTGAAAACACTGATTTTTGGAAAGTGGCAAAAGTCAAACTTTTTTCAGTCTTCTTACATCTGAAATATTAAAGATAGAGATTTTTTCCCTTAAGAAATATTTTCTTTAAAGATTGATTTTGAAATAAGGTCATGTAAAATTTTTCGAAAATTTGAGGACTTTTCGCATAATTTTGAGTGAAAATAGGGCGAGAATGTACGTGCTGTTTTAGCACCACTAGTTACTTGAAAGTTTCGTGACAAGTTAAAAATAATAGTTACTAAAAATTGTTTTGGGTATTATTCGTACAACTTTTCATGAACGATGACCTTGAACCCCCTCCCTTGTGCAAGAAACAGTTGAAGGCAAAAGCTCGCAGCGGGCACTGATGACAACCTTCCAAGCGTTAAAACTTCGTTGGCGCGAAACAGAAGCTAGTGAAAGCCAGTTGCTATTATAGTGCAGAACCTCTGTTCAGGCTTTTTGTCAAAATCAAAAGAAATGGCTGAGTAAGGTCCAGGTCCTTTAAGGGAGTCACCTAAAACTCCCGAAAAAGTTAAGAGGACATATCATAGCGGCGAACGCAAAATTATTGCAAAAGTGGTGCATGCATGTGAAATGGAAAAGGGGAACAATGTTTTGTTGCATCTATCTGACTGCTTAAATACATTTTCATTCATCTAGTGTCCCTGCTGTTGCCTTCCCAGGGCGATGACCTGGCCGCACAAGATGCAGGTATGACTTTCATTTCACAGACGTTGGCATTACTTAAAATACTCTAGTGGCCGACTTCGTAACTAATACCCCCACTCCTCCCGAAATCGTCAATCCATCGTTCATGAAAAGTTGTACGAATAATACGGGAGAATTTCCCTCATTACACACCCGAGTGGATTCGTTAGCCACTAAACAAGTTTTAATTTCGCGGTTGCACAGAGGCAAAACAATGTATTATAGCGGCAATTGGGTCAGTATTGAAGGCATAGCAGTGTTGCCAACATACGTTTTCAAATCTGAAACGGAATGACATATGACTGATTTGTTTTGTGACCCGGTATTTCATTTTGAAGTATCAATAGGTAAGCTTGATTTACCATTCATATAAGAAATTTAATCACGGTAATGATGTAATATTTCTGAATACCTGATATAAATACCTAACATCCAAAATGGAAAATATGAATTCTTCACTTTTTGGGCACTTGTTTTGTCTTCTTTCAAATTATATAAGAAATGTATAATATTTAAGAAGAATTGAAACTTTTTATAATAATAAAACAATATAGGAATTATTACGCAATACTTATCTTATGTTGTATAACCTGCTCAACCAATCACCATTTTGGCGGGCTATGGGTCGTATGCGGGCGCCATTGTGTAACGTCTCGTCTACTGAAGCTGACGGAGTGGTGATTGCGAATTAAGCATAGTCAGTATTAAATAACAGGTGAGTTGGGGCGTGTATATGCCGTATTATTAATGGCGAGTGAATAGGTGCAGTGAATAAGGATTTTGATGTGGTGAATTTTACTCTGTTCATTCAAGAAGAGATGGCTTCCCGGGGAGAAAACCGACTACATCAGTATAAACGTAGGGCTCCCGAGCAAGAAACTCACCGAAAGAAACTTGCAGATGAACGGCGAGCTAAACGGCTAACCGCCCGAACGGAAGCGTTCTCTGCTTTCAGAGGAATCACAGTGAAACAAAGGAACCGAAGGTCAGTGAACGACACCATGAACTCCGGATCAACCGACGAAGAACAACCACCACCCCGTAAGTAATTATTCGATTTATTTATCGTCTAAAAATGATAGTAAAAACTGTTCGTTGCGTACGAGGTATATATATCTAACTGGACTAATTGAAAGCAGAGACAATTTGTGTATTTTTTAAAATTTTTTATTTTTAGGGGGGAAAATATGACAATGGTGTTTCGCGCTCAGTCTACTAGCTTCATTCCATAGCCAGGTAAAATACTTATTTTTGCAGGTTCTTTGAATTTATTCCCAAGAACACTTCATTCTCATTGGAATAGATGGGAACAAAAAGGATTTGTGTTTATCACTTACCATAAGATTCACTTCCATTTACGAGAACAAAGTGTTCTTCGGAATAAATGCAAAGAACCTGCAAAAATAAGTATTTTACATGGATGACTTTGTGATGTTCTTTCCACTCACGTAAACATTCAGAGCCATTATTCAAATTTTATTAAGAACTTACTTATGAATATTTACCTGATTAATATTGATTTTTAAGAGTAGAAATTAAGCAGAAGGTGATGTTTTACTTACGAGTTATTGTGAATATATCAGACTTTATATTGTTTGTATTAGAATTGTATAAATTCTATTTTCTAATAATATAAAGGTAAGTTCTTTAATGTGTAACTTAGATCCATTTATGTGTTTAGTTGTGAAAAAATGGAGTGCTGGTTGTACTTTGCACTATATATTTACTATTTGAAGTAGGAGTAGAAACCACATTAAGTATTCTCCAAATAAAAAAATTACTTCAATGTGTAATCAGCTGGGATGATGTGGTTATTCAGTCGGGAGCTTCACAATCAAAAATTAAGTCATAACAAAACTCCCAGTGGGGTATCCACAACTAGCTGATCAAATGTCAGAAGTCACTATTTAAATCAAAGTCCTGAGAAAAGAGACTTGTTAGGTTCAGTCCTTTCTAGAAATCTGCATTCAATTCGGTGATTTTTACAAAGTCTCTTAAAAATGTTCTCCTAAAAAGATTGAATTTAAATGTATGTTTCTGACATGCTTGTTCACCACAAACTGTCCTTTTATGTTATGGATACTCGGGTGGCCAGAGAAACTAGAATGGACAAGTGAAAAAACACATTTTTAGCTACGAATTAATCATCATTAGCCGTTAATATTGAGATCTGTTTGACCTGTACCTTTTGAGTCAGTATTTTCTTAGTCACTGAAATGTTCCTGAGCTTCCCATCTTAATTTGGGTCCCCCCCCCTCCCTCCCCATCCCTTTGGTTTGAATGTCAGTGTGTGTTTTATATGTGCCTGACTTCGTTCTCGTGTAGCTTTGCTATTTTCTATGGTAGGTTGTACTTTTTTACCTGTTGTTTATTATAGCTTTAATGCATTTGCTATATAATAATTACATTCATTTGCCACCATTGTTTTACTAAATAAGAATGTTATTACCTGAAATGTGATTGTGTACAAATCATTGTTCATCCATTAAAATTGGTGTGTGTAACATTTATCTTCAAAATCTCTATATTAATCTTGGTTCTTAGTTTTCTATAATTACATATGTACAATGAATAAACATTTTCATTTTATTACTTTGAAATTTGTTTTGGAAAAGCAGTAGTTAAAAATGTTGGTTGAAAATTGGCTTCTCTTTTTGAATAGCTGCAAATACTAGGAAGCAAGAACTGGAAGAGTGGAAGAAGAGATGTCAAGTAGCCCCAAAGCCAGAAAGAAAAGGAGATGTAAAGAAACCTGCCTTTGTGTTCAAAAAAGTAACCTACAATGATGCACATTTATACAAACCTCTTGAATCGTCCACCTTTCGTGTGAGTAGTTTATCTGTGGCTTAAATAATTTATTTAGTTTATAATTTTTTATTAAGAAAGTTAGCAAAATTTTGAGGTTTGGGATGATAAAGACTGCTCAGGAAATGAGTAAATTTTAATTCACGTTTGCTTTGGCTATTTATTATAGGTGACATTAATCTCTCGTTAATATAATTAAATAAGTTTGTCATAGCTGAATATACATTTGCCCTGTCAATTCTATGTTTATTATAAATAAAATTAAAATCGGAACAAATATGGATATGCTTGGTAATAAAAGGATTAACCAGAGAGGTGAACTTTAATTCAGATTAAATTTCACAATTGATAACATTCAGTGATTATTGAATCCTACATTAATAAACGAAAATGTATGTGAGGCCTGTGTATTGCATATCTTGTGTGTGTGTGTGTATTGCCCAAATAGCATATTACGAAATGCAATAGTTGTGAAGGTTATTAGTTTTTGATTATTTTAAATTGTACTTGATATGGATTGATACTTGAATTATTTCAAGTATGTATGCTCATAGTTGTATTTTAATTATTCTATGTAACACTCGCAGCCCCCTAAAGGTATCCTGCCTGTACATTCTTCACAACCTGGTCAGCAGCTAAGGTCTCGTGCAAGGAATCAGCACAATGGGTTAGTTCTTGCAGCTAGTTCTTGTTAGATGGAAAATGTCACTTCTTCTTTTGCAGCATCTCATTTATGAAATTTTATTTCCAGGCCACCGCAGAGTATAGGGGAAGTTCTGAATGCTTTTGCCACTGCTATGGCAAAAACTAAACCAGCAACAACTAAAGTGAAAACGGTTGAGGATTTGAATAGGACGTTTGATAGGACACCCACTCGAGAACAAAGTGTAGTGCTTCCAGAGGTTACTAATCCATTTAATCTGGAAACTTTTTCCAAAATAGAGACCAAACCGATAGAGGGGCCCCAGGAGCATCCTGCAGAGAAACTTCCAGAGACGTCTGCCAACTATTTCAGGTAATTTGAAGAGCTTAAGTTTTTGATTAGGTTAGTGTTAATTATTTGAATCAATAACATCAAAGACCAAAAGTAAATAGTATATTTTCCTAAAAATGACATGTAAATGATTATTTCTGTAATCTTTTATCCTTTGAAGCAAATTTAGCGCTTACTCTGCTTTAGAAACTAGAAGAGGGAGAGATAGGTTTTCATATGTTGGCAATGCAGCCATTCAGAATGAGTAAAATGGGTGTGTATGTATGTATGTATGTATGTATGTATGTAATGTATTTGTGTTGCATGCTATTTTTCCACTCGAGGTTAATGTCCTAATGTAATATTAATTTTATGTACTTTATTTGTGTATTGTATGTTTTATGTACCTCTTAGAAATGTACCAGCGGGTGTTACATCCTAAGTTGATGAAATATATTGCAACATTTTATCAGGCCCCATTTTGGGCATGTTAGTTGTAATGTTTTTATGATTCTTCATTTGTAATTTGCCTTAGTTCCGCAACCATTTCTAACACTCCTCCTATTCACAAGTTTTTCAATAATATTGTTTATTTTAATGCCTTGCTATGCTTGTAAATTACTGCTTGAATAATTTATACTTTGGTTAGCTTTTTGCGTGCCCCCCCCCCCCCCCCCCCCCGAAGAACTAAAATTTTGTTCTCGTTTGATGTACAACATGTGTTACTTTACCTGTTGCATGTGGATGTATGACTACAGAAATCTCAGTTTGTGGAAATTCTGTGGAATTTACTCATTCAATTGATGACAATTCAATGAAATATCAATCTTTTCTTGACAAACAATGATTAATATTTATTATAAAATTACTATAACATGATTTGAGCTCATTATTGACTGGTTCTATGGCATTGATACATTACTAAATCGTACAGCTTTGATAAAAGATTGTAAGCTTTCAGAATGTTCTTCTCAGTCAATTTGATACCATAGTTGTCTCCAGAAGAGGATGTACTGGGTCCCCCTGTGGTGCAGTTTATGTGCCCGTTGTCCATGTAAACTTAGTTACTTCCCAATAGTTACTAACTATTCAGTCAGCTATTTGGACAAGTATATGACAGCAAAATTACTATGCCGTAATGTCCATTATCATCTGAATGGCTCAACTGCCTTCATAAGGGTAAGATTTTTTTCTCTTCCCCTGACTGAGATTTTCAATACCCTCTCATCATCAATCCCGTGTTAATGCCACCAGGCCATGCGTTCCCTCGGCAATACTATTCCCGTTTCTAGCATCCAGTACAGCATTCCTCTGTTTATTAGTCCGTTGCTATGCTGCACATATTCCCGGGGGTCCCCGGGTCTGATTCAATTCTGGAATTAAAATTTTAATTTTCATTACTGAATGTATTTTTCACATTACACCAATTGTTAACTTCAACTCATCACTAACTTCACACTCATCATTCAATTCATCACTATTGTATATATTTACTTTTATTATGGTTTTATTACATTTTTTGAAAATTTTAGTAATACTTCATGCAATATTTGTAATTTTAAAAATTAACAAAAAACGCATTTTTTTAATCAGCACTAACTTTTTTGTTTATCATTTGGTAGGGATAGTACTAAACTCTCTATACAATGACATAAACAGCTTTATGCTCTATTGTTTTGTTATTCAAAAATTACAAAAATGATTTTTTTTTACTTGTCTCTCATGTTGTTTATATTGACATTAGTGGTGGTTAGTTCACGTTATATTTGAGTTCACAGGCTTTAAATGTTGTATACTGCACTCTTTAATATGACGTAAAGTTCTTTTTTTCCTCTCCAAAAATTATGCCAATGAAATATTTTTTTAAAGGACTCACAATATTAATATTAACATTTCCAGCAATTTGTAAACCCTATAGTATTTTTGAGTTGTTGTTCTTCAAATGGCTGCTAATGATGTTTCTCGAAAACTCTAAAATTTTCCTGTGAAAAAGAGATAAAAATTTCGAATTTGCAGTGGTGCTTGAACACCATTTTCTTCAAAACGTCTCCAAATTTTTCAAAGAAAATTGCCATTTAGGACATGGTGTACTGGTCTTTAATATTCTTAAAATAGTATTTCTGTTCTACTATATTAAGAAATTGAAAAATTAAGAAAATTTCAAAAAAATGTAGTTTTGATGGTGATAGTTGGCAGCTGGCAAGAGTGTGTGGCAAGTCTGAATAGCTAGTCGAGACCAAAGGTAGTAGAAAACTAAACGGGAAAGTCTGTGCCATTCTGTAGCGGCACCTGTTTTTCTGTTTAATGTAAATATGTGAACTTAACTTTTTGTCATTAATATGTGTTAATGCAAACTGAAGACATGTAGAACGAATAGAGTACTCCAATACAGACAGTGCAAGATTTCTCACTTTCGTTAACACATAAATAAGAAAAATATTTCTTGCTCTTCAGCAAGTTCCAATAGAAACTCCTGTGTGAATCTACACATTGGCAAAATGACACTTTGTTCTCTTCCAACCCCTTTGCATTATAAAATTATTTTTCTTTGCAGTTCCGTTAGGTTATGTGTGCGTTGTTTGTCTTGTATGTGTAAATTCTTGGTTATTTGTATGTAATTTGTAAATAATTAAATTACAATGTCCTATGACTCTGCCATTTCTTTCCATTTTAATTTAGACATTAAGACGTAGTTTTTGTATCAAACATGTGAAAAATATGTAGGTTTTAAAAGCCCTTGCATGATCAGTGCTCTTGCATAGTTGTACAGGTTTTTCTCAGAGGTCAATGGTCGCAGGGCGAGGGATTCTAGGTAGGCTTGCCACTGAAGTCTGTCAACATCTACTTATAACATATTTAGTGTGGTGTAAATAATATTAACAATTATGGAATTTTAGTTTAGCTGAAAATATAAAATGAAGGACTTCTCAACCTAATTTGATGTTTGTGAAATTGTTGGTAGGGTTATTTAAGTGCGAAATTTATATTAAGTATCATGACTGGTGCAATGCAGCAAACATCACCAGTTTGTTGTGTGAAAATAAATTTATAATGGAAAGAATTTTAATGGAGGCATTGTGATTGCAAAATTAGGGTTAGGGTGTACAGGCCAACAAATATAAGATGCATGCCTTTGAATGGAAGGGGAGCCTAGCATTGCTCAAGAAATAGTGTTTATGTTTCAGGCAATAATAATTGCCTGAATAGTTGCCTAATAAGCAATTCCTCTAGTTCAAAATACTTCTGTAATATGACGTTTTGTGTACAGGTCATTGCATCATGATGCTGTTGAAAAGTTGAATAATTTATGCAATACTTGGACAAAGCGACAATCTCAGGATCTACCAGATTCTATTAATGATGACATACATGTTGCTGTAGGGAATGCCCAGTTACTGATTTCTCAAAAACTACAGCAATTTCTAGATCTTATTGTAGAACATGAAGACACAAATAGCTCTTCTGAATTAAAGGTTTTGTCAACTGATCTTGATGGTTTCTGGGGGATAGTAAACAATGAGGTTTGTAGATTTCATCTTTTCCATAATTGATTCAGATTGGCTTTATGGTACCTATAGATATGAATTCAATATCCTCTTTTTTTAGCTTAAAGATATTCAAAACAAATTTGATAAGCTTGAAACCTTGAGTCTAAACAACTGGCAAGACTCTAATACCAGCTTGCTACCAGAGAAAGGAATGTTCTAGGTTTCTTCTATAGTTTCTAAAATTTCAGAAACTATTGCGTAGAACATAACATGTGATAAGTTGATAGAATCGCAAATTCTCGAAGTTTTTGTCATTTTGTCGTAAATGTTTGGTATGTCATCCTTCAATCTCATGACACACATCCATGTGATAGTGTAATTGGGCCCAAACACAATGTGGCATTTCTTCAGAAACAGGTAGTCTTTATAGGAAAGACAGACAATTGTAAGCAATTAGATAACAATTAGGAGATATAAAAAAATCTCTTTGAGACGACAACATGCAAGTATGCGAAAATGAAATCAAAAGATATAAATATGACAAAAAATGCACAAATTCATGGACTAATATGACCATATAAAAAATTAATGGAAGCATCGACAATGCAATTATTCAGTTCTTATTTTTGTTGGCAATGATGGCATGTAAACTGTGTATTCGACATGCCCAAAATTCAAAGAAAACAGGAACTCAGGTTGGAAGCCCTAGGGGACTACGTGAACAGCGCCAAGTCTTCTTCAGCATAACACCAGATCCATTGTCCGGGAGAGATGTCTCAGGGCATCAACTGATGTCACTGCAGACCCCCTGACCGGGAGGCCCTGCTCCACTCCCCACGGTGGCAGGGTTTTCGACTCTAGCTCGCCAGTTGGGTCGACTGCAGTCGCTGTCTAGAGAAGAATTCGAGCCATTATCGGTAGTTTTCCGTGGTTTCTCCGATCAACGCCAGACGAATGCCGGAGCTGTACCCACACAAACGGGTCACACGCGATCTTTCCTTCCTCTTAGTTGCCCTGTCATCACCCCTTACACACACACACACACAAACATGCCCCCTACCACACCTGCCGGGAGACCGCTAGGGGGCTTAAAACGTGACCCGGCTGGGGCGGTGACCAGGTGGGAGAGCGAAACCTTGGAGATACCTGGTTGAGTGAAACCTGCTAGGTCGGCGCCGGATCTCGCCATCCAGTTGGGGAAGATCACCGTACCTTCCGAGGAAAACGTGCATTTCTACACACTTAACGGGACTAACGACCTCAGTAGTTGAGGCGCCCGCAATCGCTAACAACCTACCAGATCCATCGATGTGGAATTTTCTCAAAAAGGAAATGGCGCTCGCCTCTGTGCCAATGCAGAGAAGCACCATCTTGTTGAAGTATGAACTTTCTCCCAGTTGTGACAATAACCACAACTGTATCATGTAATCATGTACGTCATACCGTCACAGTGGTCTCGCAAAAAAGAAAGTTCGTTGCACCTTTGCCTTGGATATCGCACAAAACACGTTAAGATTGGGAGAATTGCGCTCAGGAGCAGGTAGATTTTCCGTCCCCCATACGTGTACATTATGTTTTAATATTTTATTGAGTCACATATACAATTACAATCGCGTATGACGAGACAATAGGAGCCCCGGTGGGTGAGGGGTAAACTTACTGGCCTCTGAACCCCCAGAGCGCGGGTTCGATCCCGGATTTTCAAAGGGCGGAGAATACACAGCAGCCGTCATACTTGAAGCATGTAAAATAACCTTGGCGGTATATCCAGCGAAATTGAATCCCTCCGACAACATCCGCCCTGACGAGATCTGTCTCAGCCAGGTGTAGGGCACGGTTACTATATCCGAACTCTCCTATCGTGATCTCTTACCCTCCAAACAGTTCCGGTATAGTAACTGAGACCGACATCTGGCTGAGAAAGTGAGAGTCTTTAAGTCAGGCGCATGAAGGGACTGGCCGCGAGGTGCGCCTGCTCGGCAAGGTCCCCAGACCGGAGGCACGCTTCTAAGAAGCGTGGGTCGAAACCGCCCTGCGTAATTTATCCCAGAAAACCCACAGTGGGTCACCTAACTTCCGTATGCGGACAGGACTAAAGAAGAAGTCAATATGTCTTGATATTGATTGAAAGTGAAATGTTGCATTGATTTTGATTAAATTTTATTGTTATATGGTGTGAAGGACGTTTAAAAAAGAGAATGGTGCAGTTCACATTTTCGTTAAAATCTCGGATTTTTCGAAAATTGCAATAATTCAAAGTTTTTTCAACGTCTTTTAACAACTACAATTATGAATACAGAGATCTTCTCCTAATGAAATATGTTTTGTTAAGATAGGTTTTGAAATTATGTCGTATACAATTTGAGTGCGTTGGGCGTAATTTTGCGAGAGAATACGTGCTGTTGTAACAGCACTAGTTCTTGACGTCTCTTGATGTTGTAGCAATTGCATAGCTTTTTGTTTGTTTGTTGTTGTTTTTTTAATTTTGAAGTTTTGCAGTGAAAATACCTGTTTCTTTTATTCAACATATAGTAAATTTTTTGAAGTATCAGATGATATTAATTGTAATATACCTCACCAGGCATTCTGAGGAGTAATTGATAAAAAAATGCTGCAAAATTCATAGCAACGGGAAGCATTAGCGAAACGAAGTGAGTGCGGGCCCGCCCGCAAAGCTTTTATCCGTGCTCCCTTTGTAAAAGAGTATAGCAAACACAAGTAGCGTTAGTATCTTAAATAATTTTTAAAAAATATCCCCCAAAACTGGCCCTCGGCCTAAGAGTTTCTTTTGGGTCACGAGAGAACACGCACGAACTTGACTTTGCGCCACACAGTATTTGACGATAATTCTTTTTTCAATACAATGTGGACAAATATTCATCGCATAAAGAAAACGTACAGGCGCCGAAGTCACCCTAACCCACATTAGGTATTGCTTACTTACGAAATTATAAAAAGCATGCGAGAGACTAAATTTATTGGTAAACATTGTTTTTCTAGAGCAACTATTCAATAGTTCTATTTTAACTATTTACAAATTATTTAAATTTCCATTAGCTATATTAATCTGGTGTAGTAAATGGTCGAGAGTTTGACTAGCGACTGGCACGAATATACCACCGTAAGCGGCTTCTTTTTTCTACATATGCTTTTCATTGCTAGATATGTTACGTAGATAGATTTATCTAAATTAGCAACGTAAAATTTGCCAGAAATTCAGACCACGCAATTGGTGGGAGTTAGGAGGAAATCAGGCTCCCTCAAAAATCTTATAAAAATTATAAACATGCTGTAAGGTAATAAATCATTAATTTACCTGAGTATTTCTTGCCTTTTCAAGATAAGGACTAAAATATGAACGAGAGCTAAACATTGCAGTAAAAACGCCTCATTGGAGTTCACCTGTGCTGCTCCACTTGCATCTCGGGAGAGAAAAATGCGGAGCCACGAACGTACACGAAGACAGTCGAGCGAAGGCATTGGTCTTTTACATCCAGTGTTGCCAGAGGTACTCGAACCGCATTTCCGCGTTTTCAATCCCCGATCCGCATCGAGCCACGCGGATGACTAAAAACGCGCGGCTTTACAATTTATGAAAATATTGTGATCTTGTACTTTATTTATTTACTTTTATTGGCAGTTTAGGAGTCTGGCACTTGCGTCGAGATGGTCTAGACCGCGGAGACAATCGGCTTTTAAGGTACGCGTGTGCAGAACCAACATTGTGTGGGTCTTAGCATCAATTATTAGAAGCGGTCGGAGATTTGCAAAAATGCCATGCAAATTTTGGGCGAACTTTGTACAAACAGTATTTATGTAAAATGTGTTCAATTCTTGATTATCAGAGGTACTTAATTTTGTTTATTAAAATAAATTTTGTATGGTTCAATTTATTGAAGGCTCCTGGACCAGGACCTGCCGGCCCGGGTGGATGCGAGACAAGTAATCTTGCGGATTACGCATCTGCTGATGGAAATAGAAAAGGGTAGTTTCATGCCTTTTCGTAGAATTTAGATATAACAATGTGGATCTTCGCTCTTTTCTCTCTAATCAATATTTTCTAAAGTAAAGAAAAGGGCCGATCAAATTTCTGTACATGTCATAAGAAAGTAAGAAAAGTTTTGTAACAGTAGTAAGACAAAGAAAACAAAATCTAAGCATGCGTATTCCAATTTCCGAGTGGTATACGCATGGGCATTTATATCCGCATTATTGCCAAACTTCGCAAAAATCCTCACTGCGGCGCTTGAGATCGCGCATTCGGACAATGAACCTCTGGCAACACTTTTTACATTGGCTTAGAGTTTGAATCAGAAGTTCTGCGGAACTGTGTGGCTTCGCCACGCGTGTCCAAGTGGAAAACTAGGTTAGAGACTTTGCCCGTCGCATCTTTGAGTCTGCCCTACACATAATTACTATCGCGTTTTATGCGAATACTCGCCTTAAAATTCATTTGGCGTACATCAGTGTAAAAATAATCTGTTGAGCTCGCTCGGCTCTCTTCATATGCATTCATGGCTGCGCATTTTGCTCTCCCGAGACAAGTTCATTCTTGTATGCCTTCGAATCGGCCACTGCCGCTTCTGGGAATACGCTGCACGCTGCAATGTTGCCAGCTGCAATGTTGCCAGCCCTATGTTGGTACTGCTCGGATAAGTTGTCATTTTCCCCCTAGATTATGAAATAATCTCCAAAGTACTTGCTACTTATTTTTAAAGTTACATAGTAAATTTAACAACATTTTATAAATTACTTTATTTTACTTTATAGTGTGGATGGCGTTCATGATTAATATGCTCAAAATAGTGGAGTCGCGAGCTTAAGATCGTGTCACTATACTAGTTTAGTACATTTTTAAGTGCAAGCACATTTTTATTACATAAATAGGAATCCCTTAAACTTTCCCCCCCCCACACACACACACAAACTTCCCTAACAGCCTACTAATCTAAAATGTCCAACGATTCTAGAGGCAAGTCTGGCAACAATGGCTGACGTACCTTCTACGTCCGATAACTGCGGAACAGATGTTTCCGTGAACAGATGTGCCATGTTCGGCGGAATTTCGCCAATTTGGCAGAAAAAAAGTCGACTCGTAAGAAAATGTCGTTTTGCGGGATTCTGCCCAGCGGGCGGAATCGGTTTTTTGAGAGGATTTTGGACGATCCGTTGCTTTTTGTAAATACATCAGTAGTAGCTTTTCGTGAAAATGTACAAATATTGATAACGCCTGAAACATGCCCCACGCTCAAGAACAGTAGCGTAACGAAGTGAGTGTGGGCCGGACCGCAAAACGTTTATCCAGGCCCCCTTTATAAAGGTGTATAGTAATCACGAGTGGTGTTATTACCTTAAATAATAACAGTGTACCCCCAAAATAGGCCCTCTTTTACCTGGGCACGCCCGCATCGCGGACCTTGCAGACCAGAATGTTACGTCACTGCACTAGAGTGTAAGTTCCGAACATTTGCAAATGTATAACTATTATGAAAATATGTCTGAGCCCACTTTTTTTATCTTGAATTAAACAGGCATGCACTCGTGCTTTCCTTTTCCAGAAATTATACAAGAATCAGGGGTGGGTCCAGAGACAAATTTTGGGAGGGGAAATTCAACATGTTTTGGTTAAATGTGTCATATTACAGGTGGTGTAAAATATGGCAGGCGGCACTCACCTCCCGCTGCGATACGATTTTATTCATTTTAATGATTATCCGAAAATATTTTAGCTTGATAGTTTCGTGACAAGTTAAAATTAATAATTGCTTTAAAATTTTAGCGGGGGTAATTTCTCTCATTTCCCCCCCTGTGGATCCGCACCTGAGTATTGATTGACTTACTATTGGTTGGCTTTTTGCACAAGAGTATTTAGTTTAAACAACTTGGAAATTTAGCGATTTTGAAATGACCAGCTCCGGAGTCAAAGTCTGCTTTTTTCACCACTCAGATGGCAGAATTGGAAGGATTGTTATCCCTTGATGGCGCTCTTTCCCAGTACGGATCTGGCAACGCTGCCGTAGAGCATGCGGAGGTCAATTGTGACGAGGTTGCCAGGTTGGGGAATTGTGTCCGTTGTGGGAAAATAATGGGAAACAAATGGGCGTGGAAATGTTTCGGGATTTTTGAGGAAATTATTTTCACCCGGTGTCAAGATATAAATATTATTCTCTCAGTATTAATAAAAAAGCTTTGGACATATTCTCTCTCATTAAAAAGAGAAAAATAAATGTCAGGCCTAGAGAAAGAAAAAGTTAGAAAACGAAGATTGTATAGGACTTCGGGCAGCTCAAAAGATGATAGGTTGATTTGAATTTAAGAGGACAGCCAATGGAATCGCCAGGGACCACTCATGTTTGGCGTAAGTTGGAGAATATTTTTCGTTTTGAAGTTGGGGGATTTGGTTTCATTGGAGAGGTTATTTGGAGAAATTTCGTAGTAGTGGTGGGGAAAGAGCTCGGAACGACTGGTAACACTGCAGTGTGGTAAGGTATTGTCCGAATAATATTTCTGTCTCCTTAACAGCTGGGAGTGGGGGTAAAGCGATATTTTCTTTTACGGGGGCGGCACACCCATGGTCGTGAAGTCGTTCTTGCATCATATCATTTTTTAGATATGCATGACCTGCTCATTGTATTACGAAACGTATTAAACGAATGGTATTAATGACACTTGTGTATTTCATAAAGTATTTTACTATTGACCCTTACACTAATCTCGCCAATTAAAGAAATAACGAATCATTTTGCACAATACGCGTAAAACAAATGAAAGACATGTAGAGCGAGACGCATTTTAAAAGGAAAATGCATATAATGCAAAGGGAAAGAGAACTGGTAACCAAACGAGTAATGGCGCTCTTTAATTTTCAGTAGCTTCGCAATGAAGTTTTCATTTTTTAATGGCTATCGGCAACACTGCAGAAGACATGATGACATGATTTGAAGCCTCTGATTGGATACCGGAAACCTCTCTCCTACTAATATTCGCGCAACTTTTCTTGACCGATGACCTTGAACCCCCACCCTTGTGCAAGAAACAGTTGAAGGCAAAAGCTCGCAGCGGGCACTGATGACAACCTTCCAAGCGTTAAAACTTCGTTGGCGCGAAACAGAAGCTAGTCAAAGCCAGTTGCTATTACAGTGCAGAACCTCTGTTCAGGCTTTTTGTCTAAATCAAAAGAAATGGCTGAGTCAGGTCCAGGTCCTTCAAGGGAGTCACCTAAAACTCCTGAAAAAGTTAAGAGGACATATCGTAGCGGCGAACGCAAAATGATTGAAAAAGTGGTTCATGCATGTGAAATGGAAAAGGGGAACAATGTTTTGTTGCATCCTCTAAGTCATGCTCTAGATCGGGCTTCTGCGTATACTGGAGCCAGTATTTCCACTATACGTAGAATAAAGTCAAAAAGAGCCAATGACCCTTCACAATCCCCCGAAACGCCCGGTAAAAAAAGGTAACATTCAAGGAAATCAATTTATCATACTCTCTGTAATTATATTTCTTACATACTATTTCCATATACTTTACACAGATCTTCAAATGAAAGGCTGATTTATAGTACTTTAAGACATTAAAAATGTTCGCCTTGTTACTTCCTCTTTAGACAGTCACAATTTATAAGAAGAAAGTATTACAATGAATGTATTACAATAAAAGTATTTCTCACTAGAGGCAAACAAAAGTCAAGAAATTAACCAGTCATGTATTAAAAAATGTGAGGAGCAATTTTAAATACAAATCTGACACAGAACATTTCTATTAAAGATGTACTGAGAGCAAAAATCAATTAAGCTAAAATGAAAAAGTTGCGAATGCTTAAAGTACAAATCTTAATAATCTATTATTTTCTGGAACTGAATATTACTTTACTACAATCAGTCAATGAATAATTGTTATTGAGTATTATTTTTATAATTATGGCATAATATAATATTAAAAAACAAAAATATTAATGTTTATTAATTTTTAATTTGAATTGAATCTCTTTAAATTGAATTGAATTTCCTTCCTCCATAATCAGTATTGCTATTTGGTATCCACTCATTAAAAACAATGATGGTTTAATTAAATAACATTTAATTATGATATAATCTAATGTTTTAACATTTCTTTATTTTTAATCCACTTTGCCTTATTGACTTCAAAATGATTTTAGTTTTTTTCTGATCAGCAAAATACAAACATCTGCATTTTGCTGGGCATTAAACTTGGTTGCATTATGACATAAAAATGAATTCCTTCTTCTTAATTCTGTCAACACTAATATTGTTTTTAAAAATCTAATTACTTATGATATTATAAATCAACCATTCATTCTAAAAATTTGGAAACAATTGTGAAAAGATGTAAAAGGAAAATATAGATATACTTCAATTATAATAAATTGGACACCTCTGTAATTATTAAACTAAGGCATCCTATCTTAAAATATATAAAATGGAATTTTGATGTAATTGCGTCATCATTTTTTGCTAATTTGAAATATTCCATAATATTTACATATTATTTAAGGGCTTATTCTTTTCTTTTTTATATTAGAACAAGAACAAGAGGTAAGGTTGCTGTTGATGATTTTGACAAGAGAGTTATTCGAGATACAATCCAGCATTTTTATTCAGTAGAAAAAGTTGTTCCATCAATAGACAAACTTCTACCTGTTCTGCGAGAAAAGATTAATTGGAAATGGGGGAAAAGCTCTCTTAGAAAAACATTGCACAGCATGGGTTTTTTTTGGAGAAGAGTTCAAAATAAGAGAACTTTGCTTCTGGAGAGAGCTGATATTGTGGATTGGCGAACTCGTTTCATTGTACAAATGAAACATTTCCGAGAGAATGGGAGAGAAATTTTTTACCTAGATGAATCATGGATCGACAGCAATCTTACTGTGAGAAAATGCTGGCAAAGGAAAGACGTTATTGGTGTCACTGATTGGGGAAGTACATCTAAAAGATTTATTGTTGCCAGTATAGGTTCCAAAAATGGATTCATTGAGGAGGCTCAATTAATATTTAAAGCCAAATCAACAACAGGGGATTATCATGGTCAGATGAACTCAGAAAATTTTGAAAGATGGTTTTGTACAAAAATACTTGACAATCTGCCTCCTGAATCAGTAATAGTGCTGGACAATGCATCGTATCACAGCAGACAGGTAGACAAAACCCCATGCAGATATGACACCAAAATAACCATGGTTCAATGGTTAGAAAATAAGGGCATTTCATGTGATATGTCCATGAGAAAAGAAGCACTATTTAAAAAAATTAAGGAAAATAAGCCTGCTCATAAGACATATGTTGTAGATGAAATTGCAGCAAAAAAAGGCCACACAGTAATTCGTCTGCCCCCATATCATTGTGATTTGAACCCCATAGAACTTGCATGGGCTAAAATCAAAAGATATGTCAGAGAGCAGAACATTTCAGGAGATATGTCGGCAGAAAATTTGCTTAAGCTAACTAAATCAGCTTTTGCACAAGTATCACCATCAGACTGGGAAGGTTATTGTAGACATGTGCAAAACCTTGAGGTGGAATATTGGACCAATGATGGCATTTTAGAAATGTCGATTGATGACATTATTATTAACACCTCCTCACGGTCCAGTGATGAGAGTGAAGATTTGCATTCATCAGAAAACTCTGATTCTGATTAATTTGACCATTACCCGATTACGACACCAAACCCGGACTTGACATTAAAAACCTCGATTATGACTAACTTGCTCTCAAAAGGTAGGGTGGTTGGGAGGGCAAGTGGGGAACTCGATGTGTAGACACCTCCACGTGGTGAGTTCTGGGTAATTTCGACAAAAATACTTGTCAAAATTAGCGAAGATCTACACTATCTGACTGCTTAAATACATTTTCATTCATCTAGTGTCCCTGCTGTTGCTTTCCCAGGGCGATGACCTCGCCGCACAAGATGCAGGTTTGACTTTCATTTCACAGACGTTGGCATTACTTAAAATACTCTAGTGGCCGACTTCGTAACTAATATCCCCACTCCTCCCAAAATCGTCAATCCATCGGTCAAGAAAAGTTGCGCGAATATTACCTGTCAAGTATAATTTTTTTTATAGGCAGAAATAATATTCGAGCCATAAGAGCCAGCCGCTGAAGGCATTATCTTGCCGTCTCGCTAGGAGAAGAGATGATTGAAGACGAGGAAACCGCCCTCTGCCAGCTTTTCAGCTTTCTACGAGGAAAATGGTATTTGTAGCCTAATCTGAGAGAGGAGGAAATGACTAGGCCTCATGACATGTACTTTGTATTTTTTTTTTTTTTTTTTCAATGAAAAATGTAAGATAACAATAATTTTATCTACAATGACTTCAATTATGCAATTTTTACGAGTCATATAGTCATATTTTGGTTTTTTAAAATCCTTTGGTCCATTTTCCATTAATTTTTTGTCATATTTTTTCATGATTTTTTTAAAATATATTTTTATCTTTTTGATTCTATTTTCGTATACTTGTATTATATGCGCACGTTTTCTTGAGCCCAGGAATACCTACCTCCACTTCTTTGCTAACATTAGTTAAGAATAAATGATAGCAAAGAGCGTTGTAGGCAAAATCTGATAACCAGAAATGTTCTCTCTCGTATAATAGAAACTATTTTGCATCGAGAAAGGGATTACAAATTTGATGCAAAATTCTTTTCGTCAAAATAACCCAACTCCCCACTCCTCACACCACTACCGAAGCGAGGGATCAGGAAAACTTACGCGTATGGTCTTGTCAAAGACATTATTCATATCTCCTAAATGTTATCTAATTTCTTACAATTGTATATAGTTGTGTTTTTCCTTTATTGGTGAATTGGGAGGGTAAGCGATATAGGACAAAAAGAGAGTGTAGAACGCACCAGATGCGATGGAAGTGTTAATTCAATATTTTCATTTTTGTACCAAGGTCAACCGCTTCTATAAAATTGATTTAATAACTTTAGCAGGTATAATTGTCTTCATGGGGCGCTAAAGAAGAAAGGGTGAATTGTGAATGTGCTAGTTTTTAAAAGTATATTATCAATATAATGGTTATTAAATCAGCGGAAAGATGTGAAGCTATCGAAAATGCAACCAAAAGTTTGTCAGTTAAGGTCATAAATGCTTCCATATTTCTAACTCTTTTAGGTCGTTAACATCCGGGCCCTAACAATGACAATTAATATGGCTTTTGTGTATTACATTTCTAAATGTTCATTTGGCTCCTTTTCTGCTAGATATCTTTCATTTACCTCTAGGCATGGTGTGATTTTCTTTTACGCGTTTTCCTTGATTTTAACCCTGCGCAAATGCACACTTTTTTCCCCCATAAACTGCACACTCGGTCTCACGTACTCCGAAGATTTTGTTATAAAAGATTCAGAAAAATTGTGTGAGATTCAAAAATGAGTAATTGCATTTTATTTGTATTTAAGAATGCATGAAAATACAAAAATGGATTTTAAGAAGTATAATTTATAGTATTTTTAACGTAGGTTCTTTCCTCAATTTTAACAGGATAATTACAAATACAGTGAAATCACGTCAAACAACTTTCAGAGGAAACAGAAATGTTATGAATTCGCATACTGCCCGAGGTGATTTCCGCACTCGTCTCTGTGACGTCCTCGCGACGTCTGGACGACAAACTTGACTCGCGCGTGGAATCACATTGTTTGTGCCCTTGTTAGGTAAACTGCAATTTTGATATTGAAGCTCCCGATAGATAATCGCGTCTCTGGTGATCAAAAGTCAATTCGCCGTACGTTTTAATCGGAATACAGTGGAGTTTGAAAGATGCGATTGTAGCATAGGAAATGTCACCAAAATCTTAAGAACACACCCGCTCGATAACTTGCCTCATCAGAATAATCATTTTCCAATAACTACGTCCTTTTGACATATTTTTTATGGTGGTTAGCTTCACAACATAGTGTACTTTCTGCATGTCTAAGTCTTTCTTATTTATGCGCTGCATTGTGGAACAGTATCTGAAAGTATTGGAGCAAGTACCTAAGGAGGACTTCACTTATAAATATTGTTTTTAAAAAACTTGTAAGAATGATATCAACTAATTTTAAACTCCAAATTAAAAAAAAAAATGTTTGGGAGATCTCTGAAAGATGAAATACCCAAAATAATTTTTGACCGGAAAATTATTCCATATCCTCTTAAGGGCGAACGGTGCCATAATTACATTTAAGACATTTTTACGATTTTATGATATTTAATTATTTTAGCTTTTCCATGTGATTTTCTCAGCTATTATTCATTTATTTTATTGTTTATGTAATTTTCTTTTTATCTTATACTAAGCAATCTGGTAATTGGTGTTTTAGTGATTGATTTATAACAAAATTACTACAAATATGTATGCCATAGTTTTTGCGTGAAGAACGAAACAAATTATTTCTGAAATGTTGTACTGATGTAACAGATGTTTCATAATATTTAAATATGATTGTGTATATATTTTATAAAGATAAAACAATATATTTCTGAAAATTCTTTCCTTCTTACTTCTGAAGATACTGTTTACTGGGAAGGTAAAATTTGCAAAGTTCTCACATTTACTGTTATTTATTGTCATATAAATTGTATTTATTTTATCAGTGATCACTACAATCTTCAAATTTTATTACACTTGACATTTTATACATACATTGTAATGTTTATTTAGTTGGAACTGATATGGAAATTGTAAATATTGTAATCTTTGTTCTTATAATTATGAATTTGATTATTTTACCATTTTGTTGCGGTTGCTGTACTCAATTTAAATTCTTATTGTATAAGTTTGTTATTTAATTTCTTGTATTACCATTGTTTGTTTTCTTGTTGTTTTTCCTTCTAATTAATGTATGTATTTTTAGATTTTCAATTTCTGTCAATGTCCTAGGCTTTCAGTCACCCAATTGATTGCGGTTTTCTGGGTTCACTCAATTGCTTAAGGTGTATGCCGAAATGGTCGCTAGTTTGCTCTCCTAGAAGTAAAACAAAAGTTCTTGCCCCCCTCGATCTTCTTCATAGTTTATGAAATAATGTAAATATTTAACATGGTTAGGTGGAAGATTAGGTCTAATGGTCTGTGCCTCACCACTAATAAAGACTTTTATTATTGTTATTATTATTATTATTAATATTATTTATTTATTTCAGGAAAAACGAGATTGTGTCCCCATATGATGATAAAATTCCTAGGAACCCGATTGGTTCACTTCAGGAAATGTGCATATCTCGGCGATGGCCGCCACCAAGCTACGAGATGGTTACCGAGGAAGGTTTGCCTCATGTACCGCTCTTTACTATTGCGTGTACTGTGTTCAAGCAGAGAGAACTTGGTAGGTTTATTTATTTATTGACAGGTTGTATAAATATACAATAGACAACTATACAATACAAAACTTACATTCTCCCTATAATTGAGTTCGGTTCAACAATTTAGAACCCTTACCTTATCAAAGACATTAATTTGATTGAACAATTCTGAGGAGGGCGACACCTATAGACCTTAAAAATTTAAACTATGAACACCTACTAACTGTACTTGGGCTTCCAAAGTTGATAACAAGAAGAGAGCGGGCGATATGATTGATAGAAACTTACAAGATTCTGAACGGACAGTATACCTGTGATGTTCCATAGAACCCATAATTCACATCTGCAAGGCAATGATGCCAAACTCGCCACTGCTAGGCATAGACTCCTGCAATACAAACACTTTCTGAGCCATGGGATTGTTGAAAACCGGAATAATCTACCTACAGATGTGGACACACCTCGAAACATTGAAGCTTTCAAGAGGGCTTCCAATAGATTAACAAAGCACCATCCTACTATTGTCTATTTAAACTTACGTGGAATTAAAACAACTACTGTGACTTTTGGTTTTTTCTAACTTTAAATGCTATTTGTCTCATTAACCTTTGCTATTAATAAAACATATTTAATGAATATCACACAATATGTCAATTGTGAATTGTGTTAGCAATGATTCAGGCTACACCAGTTGTACTGTTGCCTATAAATACTTTAAATTAGTAAGTTAGCATGATTTATGTGTGTTGCTATTCACGAGGTAATAAACCTGTGCGCGAAGCCTGAGAAAACACAGCAACCCTTTTAAATAAATAACTGGCACAAACCTGAAAGTTTGTGTCATTTTTTAAATTTATGGTACATAAATGTTGCCATTTCTTAAAATAGATTTTAACTCTTGGTGCAGTGGTTGAGAAGAGTAATTTGGGAATTCAAATTTTAAATGTTTATTACCACTTGTGATACAAGTGAAGGGCTCAGTAAAACAAAGGGCTATTAAACTAGTTCTGAGATATTGAGGTTTTTACTAGAAGATTCATTACATAACTGAGAAATCGTGGATCTATAAAATTTTTGTCAAATACTCTTTTATACATATCAAGGCAACTTTATGCAAATGATGAGAAAAAAAATATTAATATTTTATTACATTTTTGGGGTTTACAACAATTGTTCTTGTTTCACTAGCATTGGTTCTGTCCTTTAAATACCCTCTTTTGAAAGAATAATACATAATTAGCCCAAATAAATATTCAATTTGAGTATTACAATTAACCAATTTACAGAAATCACAGTATCTATTTCATCATTTGAAAATACCTTGATTGTACACTATTCTCTTTTGCAATATTTAATATCAGTGCATACTTCGGCTGGCACAAACTTCTGTCTTTTAGATATATATTCTTCTTCACTATTCCTTGCCTTCTTTCTAACCTTTTTCTTTTGAGTTTTTAGGAAATCTTTTCCTTTTATTTGATGTTTTATGCATGGGATAGCAGTCTCATCTCCCATAAGCTCAGTAGTTATTGTAACAACACAGTTGGTCACATTGATTTACTATGATCGTAAGGACATTTTATTTATATTCACTAGTTAATAGACCTACTAACTAATAAGACAGAAGCTCGGATTCACATTGGGGATTTATTTATTTATTTTATACCAAAAACAGTTGAAACCTGTTTGGGATAGCCCCATGTTCGACAGATTTCTGTGAAGCTGATATACAGAATTTTTTTTATACACAGTACACTGGCATATAAGTTCATATTGGATTTAAATACCATATTACACTAAAAGAATAATATTTAAAGTCATACTTAATGCTAATAACTCAATTCCACAAGAAATGTGGGATAGCCTCTTGTTGTATAGAGCCCTTCAAATATTTCTTAATTATCTGCTGCCTCTTTTCAATTTTAATAATCTTATTGACATAAAATTATTAACTTGATGGAGATGAAGTATTTATCTACAAGAAAATGGAAATGGTTACTGTAAAGAAGGGTTACTTTGGCGTTATTGTATAATATTGCTGACTGCATCCTTCTACAATCTTTTTGCTGCTCCTTTACATTGAACCTGCCTAGTTGTAATCACCTGTTGCATTGCAAATTTGAAGTGATCTCTTTGAAATGCTGCTCAATAACTTTTTGTATGTTTTTGTTTTTGAAGAAAGTAATACCACAGGGTCATTTTTTTATATTCATTACTTTTATATCTGCAATGTGTTCAATATGTTTGGAATTTCAGTTATTATTGTTAATGTGATTGAAATGCCTGTAGGGACTGGGAAATCCAAGAAACTGGCTAAGAGAATGGCAGCTCATAAAATGTGGGAGAAACTTCAAGATGCTCCTATAGCCTCTAGCAACATGCCAACAGGACTGGAAGATGACGATGAGGTAAGTCATACTTTCCTCTTTTTTGGAGGGAGGGGGAGTATTATGTTATTTAACTTGGTAAAAAAGATATTTTTTTTTAAATTTTAAGGTAAACTAAAGTTTTCCATGAGTAACTTTTTGCATTAGTGTACTCAAAAATGACAGTATGTTTCAATGATCTGACTTCCAGTCAATACGGTTCTTTGTTTGGTACTGGAATCATATCAACAGAGATCTCTCAAATATCTAGAACTAGCAGAGCCCAACAGACGTTGTTCTGCCCTTCATCTCCCTCTTTCTCCTTTCCTCCGTGTCTCTCTTTCTCTCTCTCCCCATCTCTCTGTCTCCCTCTCCCTCTCTGTGTCCCTCACATACTCATTTAGTTGCAGATTCTGTACGTCTCTGAGCAGGTGGGGGAATATTGAAATGTGCTGGACCAGCAAAAATGTAATAGAATATTCAAGAAAATCTCATCCTGTAGATTATGATGTTAGAAATGTTTCTTTGGCCTCAAAATTTTAGTTTTTAATGCCCCAAAATGCTTTATTTAGAAGTTATTTAACAATATAGAGTGAAAAATCTTGCCATGTGTTGTGAGTTGCATTTGACATGAATATTTAGTGGTTTTTATTATTATTATTATTATTATTATTATTTATTTATTTATCTATTTACATAGTTTACGCCCACATTGGAGCACTTAAATCAAGCCCAAATACATTTATGTTAATAAAGAATTAACTGAAGATTTAGCTTGCATCATCTTCTTCCTTTCCCAAAACCTCTTCATTCTGGCTGACCTGGCTGCCCTTTCTTCATCAGATATGACATATTGTTTGCGTTGTACAGTTTTTAATGGCAATCTTATTTGTTTGTTCTTGAGAATCCTTTTTTCTTCTCTATTTTCAATTTGCTTCATTGTAATATTTAGCTCTTTTAAATCATTCTGAACTTCTTTAAACCAATTATTTTTTGTTTTACTGTTCCAAAAGTAATTAAATAGTTGTTTTAGTATCCTATTATCATTTAATCTAGAAAGATGACAGAAAAAGGCAATTCTTCTTTTTCTCATCGTATCTATTATAGATTCACTTTCCCTATAACCACTGCATTAGGCACTAATCTCCATTGTCCATCTACGTGATGTTTTTTATTAATATTAAGGGCTAGGGAGTCTTTCTTTTTCGCGCCCTTCATGGCCCTTGTCTTTCTTTGGTCGATACCTTCATTTTTCGAAGTGTTGGACCCCTTCCGTATTTTCTCCACAAATTCATCATTCATCAATCCATATTTCATTAGTCATCCTTCCAGATCACATCTGGAATGGTAAACCCTGACTACGGTCCGAAACATTGATCATTGATCAGATAATCAGCCAGATATGATTATTATTATTATTATTTTTTTTATTATTATTATTATTAATATTATTATTGGTATTTCATGAATTTGTCGGATATTTTAATAGTTATTCTGCCATTCAGGGTGGAGATGAATCCAAAAGATCTGAGATAATTAAAATTGGTCCAGCAGTTCTTGAGTTATAAGTGGTGTAACTAACCCAACTTTGTTTAATATATCAAGAATTTAAAGTCTGGGATGTACCTCCTGTGAGGGATTGAAAATGAATATCTGTATTCTAAATTCATTAGGTATTTCTGACAGAGATGGCAGTTGTACATATTTGGGTTTTAAATATTTTCAGAAACACTGTTGAATGCCCATATATTCACGCTCAAAAGATATTGATTTTGATGATTCCCTCTTGACTTTGTTATTTAATCTTTCCAATATGTTGCTTCATTAACAAATGATATGACAGGAATTAAGTAATAATAGTGAATACAAAATGATGAGAAAATCTGAGACAAATTATTGAGGATGAAAACATTGGATTTATTCTGCTAATTTACTTTTTACTTGAAATACAAATAAATAAATGTTGTGAAATATAGTTGAAGTTATGCCCTTCACTACACTCAAAAATATTAATATTGTTTTTGCTGATATTGTACATTTTCTTGTTTTTAAAGACAAAACATCAATTTTTTGAGTTTGGTCTTTTGTGTGCTTTATTCCAATTAAATTATTCAATTCATGAACTAAATGCAAACAAAATCTTCACTACTAGGAATTATTGAAATGGCCATATGGTTTGATCTGCCTTCCAAAAAGTTTGATTTTCAGTCACATTTCTCATATTGTTCAAAATAGAATACGATGCTACATTGTAAGCTTTTAAAATTGTTGCTATGAGAGATTTTATTTCCTCTGTTCATCATTTTCTTCACCATCAGTGATCCTTGGGTTTATTCCTATTCTTAATTCAATGTTTTCTTTTAATTAGGGACAATCAGATGGAGGAATAAGTTATGAAGTCAGATTTAACCCTTTTCTCAAAAATGGCATTTCAAAGAAATTCCTTTTTCCGATTGACTCTAATTTAAGGATGACATAAAATTAATATATCAAATTGGACAAACTTGTGAGAGCGTAAAATTTATTCCCATTCCCATTTTAGTCTGTACCTTTGCACTTCCAAGCTCTTCTAGAATGCTTCTTGCCTGCAGGGGCGGATCCTGAGACAAATTTTGGGAGGGAAAATAAAAATGTTTTGGTCCATATCATATTACAGATTTTGTGCAATGTTGCAGGATACACTCGGCTTATGCTGCAATACGATTTTATTTGTTTTAATGATTATCTGAAAATATTTGTGCTTGAAATTTTTTTGACAAGTTAAAATTTATCTTCTTTCTCTCCCCATGGATCCGCACCTACTGTCTGAAACTTGTTTGTAATTTGAAATAATGGCATTGTTGTTTTGCATTTTTCATTGTTCTCACTATGTACAATTTGGCCTCAGTGACCCCTTTGTACTCCTTTTCTTGAAAACTATGACTGCCTCCATATGTCATGTGCAGACAACTACTATGCCACCCTGCTTATGTGCATGTGCCATGCTGTGATTAAAGCTGCTCAAAATTTGTGAGAAGAATGTTTGAAAGTTTCTTGAAAGAAACTTCTGAAGCATCTAATGGGACTGTTAGATACAAATCAAGTATATTAAATATTAATTATGCAAATAGATTAATTAAATCATTATTAAATTAAATGATACATCTGTTATGTGGATGATATGAATGAAATGAGACTTCAAGTTCAACAATATAGCATTTGTGACAGTCCATTTTCAGTAATTTAAATATTAAACAAAATGACTCTGGTTGGCACATGTTATGTAACGTATAATATCGTCAAACGTAATGAAAACACTAATAAGTATTTGAGAGTAACATTTTCCAGCTCGGGTGAAAGAAGAAATGATCATAGTTTTGATTGATGAGAATTTTGCGCTAAATTAAGTGTAACATAACTTTGATGGCGTGTTATGGCGTGTGGCGTGACTAGTGAGTTAACTCAACTAGTGTGTTTTGGCGAGTTTTCGGTGACAATAATCATTTGATTCCGATCAGAGTTGACGTGTTTATAAACACACTGTATGCAGTATAAATAGGTATCTTGATATTTGTTTATATTGTGAGTTGATTAAGTAACTAAGGTTAGTAACTCTGATTATAGTTATTTCTAATTTTTGATCAAATATTTTTAAAATTTGATTAAATTTGATCATGTCTGAGAAAATTATTTGCTCGTCATGCACTCGCAATATTAAATCAGACATATATGCCAAATGTGACAGTTGTAATAGATCATATCACTATGATTGCGTCAATATGTCTTCAACTGAGCAACGCTGTCTTGAGTTGAAAGGAAAAAGATGTTTGAAGTTTTACTGTGAGGACTGTGAGAAAGGTCTTCGGGTTCTCCCTGAGATTTTGACGAAACTTGCAGCCCTGCAACAGGAAATTGCTACACTTAAATCTGAGGGCTTGGGGAATCCAGAGTGTGCTAATCCGAGTACTGCGGAAGCACATGATACAGTCAGATTTGAGCGTACGTTAAAGGAATTCTCAGAACGCCAATCGAGATCCAAAAACATCATTGTATATAAAGTACCGGAATCAAGCCACGCTGACTCAGGAAAACGTCGTGATGAGGACAAATCCAAGGTTGCCGAAATTCTGGGTTCGTTCAACGATGATTGCTCGGAATTGCAAACGGTCATTCGACTGGGAAAAAAAAGGGACGATCAGCATCCGAGACCACTTAAAATTGTGCTTCGTGATTCTGAGTCGGTCTTAAAAATTCTGAGGAGAAAAAACTTGTATGTGGGAGCAGCTAAATTTTCATCGGACCGTACATTGCAGCAACGTAATTACTTGAAGGATCTCAAACAGGAAGTTGATCGCCTGAACTCTATTCCCGGATCTGAGAAAAAAATCATCAAGTACCGAAATGGTTTCCCGGAAATTGTGACGCAGAGTAACCAGATGCCAAAAAACGCAACCAGGAGGCAGTGATTTCGTCGCTCAGTGTCTACTACCAGAACGTGAGAGGACTTCGGACCAAACTTCACCATTTACGTGACACATACCATCAATCAGACACCGCTGATGTTATTATTTTGACAGAAACATGGCTCAACAAAGATTTCTGCGATGCTGAATTGGGTTTGAAAAATTTCAACATATATAGAAAAGACAGAGACTACGCAACTTGTAATTTTGATAGAGGAGGTGGTGTTCTTATTGCCATTAATAAAAGATACGATAGCTTTGTGAATACAATAGTTAATCAAGACGTTGAGCATCTTTTTGTTACAGTTATCAGTAAAAATAATTACATTATTGTAGGTTCAGTTTATTTGCCACCAAGAGCTCCATCTGATCTATATGAGAAACATTGCGAAGATATCGAACTGTTATTAACAAATGAAAATAGACAAATTATAATCGTGGGAGACTATAATCTTCCGGGAATGTCATGGCGCAATGATAATAACAACTTATATCTTCATCCTAAACTAAACTATCTTCAACACGTATACGAAAAAGCCTCAATGATATCGGATTCCTTCAATTTTTTGAACTTAAATCAATTTAATGATATTACAAATTCCTTAGATGAACAACTAGATTTAATTTTTTCCAACATTCAATGTAACGATGTTTGTATTTCTATAGATCCAATAGTACAGATCGACTCATATCATCCCCCGTTAACCTTCAAAGCAATTTTAAATCATCCTTTACATACTAACTTGCAATTTAGTTTTCTTACACGTGATTACAATAATTAGCCGATTACAATAATTGCCGATGAAGCCGATTACAATAATTTGTCAACTGACCTCGAATTAATATCTTGGAATTTACTTGGAAATTTTACTTTGACTGAGTCTATAAAATTTTTTTACAATAAACTAAACGATTGTATTGCTAAGTATGTTCCAAACAGATTAATAAAAATGTCGAATTTTCCACCTTGGTATAGCAATGAATTGAAAGCTTGTATTTATGATAAAAATAACCATCATCAGAGGTATAAAATGTTTAAAAAAAGTGAAGATTATACTAATTTTTCACAATTCAGATCCAAAACAAAGGCACTCCAGCGTGATTGTTATAATAAATATATAAATGATACTGAACAATCAATTAAAAATGATATTAAACCCTTTTGGAATTTTGTAAATAATAATAGAAAAGTTTAGTGGGTTATTAACAAACCCACTAAATAATAATTCATAAATATAGTATTCTCAGGATTGGTCTATGGTAGGCCATAGACCAATATCGGTTTATGGCCTACCATCTGTACTTTCATATGAGCATCATACTGCTATTGGAGGACTAGAGGCAGTTGACTTGCTCGTGGATTACTTTGAATCTGTATATTCCCCGTATGATTCTAATGTGAATAGACTTATTAACACGAGTAACGATAATATTCAATTAACACACAATACTTTTTTGAACTTTGTCATTACTCCAGAAGAAGTATTAGTTGAATTAACCACAATAAAAGAATCGAAAAGTACTGGACCTGATGGAGTACCAGCTATTCTTCTAAAAAAGTGTGCACATGTTCTTTATAAACCTCTTTGCGAAATTTTCAATAAATCTCTCAGAGAGGGCACAGTTCCTGAATTGTGGAAGTCTAGTTATGTAACACCGATTCATAAATCCGGTAGTAAGTCTGATATCTCTAATTATAGACCAATATCCATTTTAAGTTCTATTCCGATAATATTTGAAATTATTATTTCAAAAAAAATTAATCTTCATATCAACTCTTTGATTATAAATGAACAACACGGATTTGTGAATGGTAGATCTACATTGACAAACCTGATGCTATTTAGCCAAGATATACATGTTAATATGGAAAATGGTCAGCAAATTGATGCTATTTACACTGATTTTTCAAAGGCATTCGACAAAGTTCCTATTTGTTTATTGATTGCAAAACTCGTGAGTTTTGGATTTGATAGATTAATGTTGACCTGGTTTCATTCATATTTGACTGATAGAAGACAATATGTTAAATATAAGTCTTATGTCTCGAAAGAAATCAATGTTACTTCAGGAGTACCACAAGGCTCACATTTAGGGCCAATTTTATTTCTTGTTTTCATAAATGATATTGCCTCATCTTTTAAACATTGTAAATTTCTACTTTATGCGGATGATTGTAAATTTTACCGAACTGTTAATGATGTTAGTGATTGCGTTAAAATTCAGGAAGATTTGAGAAATTTAGCATTGTGGTGCTCTGAAAATGGTATGTACTTGAATGTAAACAAATGTAAGCAAATTAGTTTTCATCGGAGCAGAACCTTCATTGATTACAAGTATATACTATCGGATATACCTCTTGATCGCGTCACATATATGAAGGATCTTGGTGTTATATTCGATACTAAGGCTACCTTTAATCAGCACATAGATTATGTTGTAAATAAGAGCATGAAAATGCTTGGCTTCTTGAAAAGAAATAGTGTCGACTTCAAAGAGGTATCAACGTTGGTAACTTTGTACAACACTTTAGTTAAACCAATCCTGTTATACTGTTCCACGATTTGGTCTCCTCACTTTGCAACTCATATAAAACGCTTGGACAGAGTACAGCATAAATTTTTTTCATACGTAGCATTTAAAGCTAAACTGCGAAATCCAGCTAGAACTCACGATTATTCCAAAATTGCAACCTTAACTAATTTGAGTTCATTAAAATCATTTAGAAATTATAACGATGCGTGCGTTTTATTTAAGGTTGTAAACGGCCTGTTTATCTGTCCTGAACTATCTGCATTTTTTGTTTTTAATGAACCCAATCGGCATATCCGAAGGAATCGATTATTTAATGTTCCAGTTCATAGAACATCGTATGGATTTTATTCTCCTGTGTCTAGATTGTTACGAATGGGCAATGATGCGTCTTGTCCTTCAATGTCTCTAACATCGCTTCGTATATTCAAACGTCATGCAAGATCCGCATATTTGTATGAACTGTATTAAATATTCACCGTTATCACCTTTATATGTCAACATGTTATGTATATTATAACCATTTTTAATCCTTTGTACTATACTGTATACTTTTTATTCTTTTGTATTGGGCTTTTAGCCTGTTGCTAAATAAATAAATAAATAAACATACTGATGCAAATTTTTTGAAAGTAAAATTAATAGATTGAATGATATTTTGGGTCTGAATAAACAGAAAGTAGTTCAGGATATGTGGATAAATATATATTAAACTGTAAATGTTCATTTTGGAAACGTGTAACCAATTACTACTTGTTTATATTACAATTAGTGTGTATATCCTCGTTTGAGTGCAGTCAGTTTCTGTGCATGCACCATTTAAGATGTTCCTTGCATGTTAATTTTGAACACATTACAATAACTTTTTTATGTTAGAGTCTAAGAAAAAGAGTCAGTATGTATTTTGTTTTTGATTCCTAGAAGGAATCATTCAAAAGTTTGCATGCGTGTCCCAGATTTTACTATCTTTGAGTAGGCTCATGTAAAACATCATTCTTTGGATATTTTACTGAATAATTAGAAAATACCGTAAACATCATGCACCTGAATAATTTGCTCCTTTTTTCAAATGTTACTTCATAATAAGTGAGTTCTCATCAGGATGAGTACTGTAAAGGAAAGTATACTTTGCCAAGTTGTAAAATGTATGAAATATAAAGTAAACCTGAAATATTTCTATATGTTACTTGTAGATTGCTCAGCGTGTTGCAAATATGGCAGCACGTTATGCCGATCGGAAAGATAGTAAAATCTCCACTCTGACGACATCACATAGTCACAAGGTGTCCCAGTTTCATAAGAATCTGAAGCTTTTGTGTGGAGAGAAATTGTCAGAATTGCAGGTAAGACTTTGCTTCTGTAATTGTAGCTTATAGATTTTTCTTTTGCTTTTTTGCACTTTGAGTATTAGTGTGAAGTTAGTGTGTTAGCTCACATTAGTAGTAACTGGTGATATTCCTGTCATTATTGTCCTATGTCCATGATATTAATATTTGTTTTGAACTTTCTGACAGAAATCTCTAAATGATGCAACCTTCAACTTCATACAGTTTCTTCAGGAGAACAGCAGTTCTGAAGACATCTGAACAGCAGTTTTGAAGTGACTTATGTTGATATTGAGGAGAAGTCAATTTCAGGTATGTTTTATTACTGTGAACTTTGAAGATCTGCAACAATATTCAATTCCTCTCATCAACCAAATTTTCATGTAACGGACACTAAACCCATATATTGTTTGTAAATCATATCCCGGTTACCAAACCACCCTTTTTCCTGACCAGCTACGCCAATAATCTCTCGTCTGCCACTCGAGCGATTGCAAAGTGTTGTCAAGACCTTTCATCACAAACCTCCTCGTTCTCCTTCTTGATTGATTGATTACTTATGTGTTTCCGGACGCGTAAACTTCTATAGTCATTAGTGCCATAAGTGTAGTGAGTGTTGGAGGTGGAAGTGATTTTCACCCGCTGGATGGCGAGATCCGGCGCCGACCTACCGACGGCTAGCCATTAAGGGCTTTCCATCAAGGCATCTCGCCCGGCGGGGCGGCGCCCCAGCCGGGACAAGCTCGAAGCTCCCGGCCGATTTCCCGGAATGTGTGGTGACGTAGTGCATGTTAGTGTAAGTGTGTGTAAGTAAGGGGGTGAGGACAGGGCAAGGAAGTGGTAGGAAAGATCGCGCGCGGTCCGTGGTCCGTTTGTTAGTGTACTGATCCGGCAGTCGCCTGCCACTGTTCTCGAAATCACAGAATTCTACCGATCAGAGCAGCCGGACGCTACAATTCTCCTCGAGACAGCGGAGGCTTCGACCTAGCGGGCGAGCGATTGTCAAAAATGCTGCCACCGTCGGGAGTGGAACCCTAGGACCTACCGTTCGGAGGCGCTGCATTGACATCGGCCATGCCTGTGGGCCATCGAGGCCGGTGTCTTTCTTGATCTCTGCCTTTCGTGGCCGCATCGCCGTCAAAGTGATTTGCACAAATGACGAAGAAATATTTCAACCCAGCTTACAAAGCGCTACAACAGTTACGTGAATCGACTGAAACAAATGCCGTGGTAATCAATGGGTCGAAAAGCAAAATGATAACGTTTGGTTGAGGTCAAAATTACGACGAATCAAATTACGGTTTAGATGACAATATTTCACGACTATCATCATATAGTATGTATATTGGTACTTAATTATAAAATTAGATTGGAAAATTATGTAAAACACGGCGTAATGCATTTCATAAAGCAACTTGTAAAGATAGATCCAACGAACACCAAAGTATCAGCTATTTATCTCTGATGTAATATGGCGTGGCATATTGGGAGCCGTATATCATTTTTCACCCAAAATGTCTAAATTGAGTAAAAAGGAAAGCAAACAGTTTACTAAAAAAGCTAGCCCAAAAAGAGTCAAGGGAATCTCTAGAAACAATAGAGGTTACATGGCTCGAGCTCTACCACATAAAAAGTTTTTATTACATTATTACGACAATAATAATAATAATAATAATAATAATAATAACAATAATAATAACAATAATAATAATTACCGAGCGACGTGGCTCAGTGCGCAGCGCTCTGACTTCGCAGTCGAGTGACCCGAGTTGGCTCCCCGGGCCGGCCATCCGCACCGGAGTTCTTTTATTTATTTATTTATTTATTCATTGAAGCAACAGGCTTAAGCCCAATTTACATAGTTCGTTCGGATATAATATACATTTCAATTTTCATTAATTAGTTTTACAAAGATGTGAGTACTTTATTAGTCAAATGAGTTCAAATATATGGATTTTGCTTGCTGTTTGAAAGTGTTTACATTTGTACATGTGCATAATGATAGAAATTCAACGTCATTTCCCATTCTAGACATTTTCGCAACCGGTGAAAAGTAACCATAAGATGATCTGTGTGCTGGGATTTTAAATAGTTTCATGGTTCTCAAAGCATATTCCGATTCATTTATACAAAATAATGATTGAACTTGTTGACTATAGATGTCATTATTAAAAATTTTAAACAGCACACAAGCATCGTTATAGTTTCTATAGGATTCTAGGGTACTAAGATTTATTTTGGTCGCAACTTCTTTGTAATCGTGGGTGTGGTAGGGATTTGGCATTTTTAATTTATACACCACGTAACTGAGGAATCTATGTTGGACATTTTCGATGCGTTTGATATGACATGAATAATACGGTGACCAAATTGTAGAAGCATACATTAAGATTGGTTTAACCAGGGTAACGTAAAGAGTTTTCAAAGTTTCCATTCGTGTAAAGTGTTCACTGTTGCGTTTCACAAACCCCAGTGTCCGCAGGCTTTTATTTACAATATAGTCGATATGGTACATAAAAGTGAGTTTTTTGTCGAATATCACGCCTAGATCTTTGATTTGTGACACGTTTTCTAAAGTTTTGTTTGATAATTGGTAATTATATTTTATAGTATTCTTCTTTTTATTGAAGCTTACGACCTTGCATTTATCGGTGTTTAGGTACATTTCGTTTGATTCACACCATTGGTGTAAATTTTTCAAATCGTTATGAAGTAGAATGCAATCATTGATGTCATTGATTTGACGGTAAAATTTACAATCATCGGCGAAGAGTAGAAAGGAGCTGTTTAAAAAGATTGATTTGATATCGTTAATAAATATTATAAATAATAGTGGTCCCAGGTGTGAGCCCTGTGGCACTCCCGATGTAACATGTATAGGATTCGATTGATATTGCTTATATTTCACATATTGTTTTCTATTGGTAAGGTATGATCTAAACCAATCATGTAAGGTTCCTGTAATGCCAAAATTTTTGAGTTTGTCTAGTAGTAAATGGATTGGTACTTTGTCAAAAGCCTTTGAGAAGTCGGTGTATACAGCATCCATTTGATTACCATTCTCCAAGCAATTGATTATTTCATGATTGTAAATGAGCAAGTTGGTTAATGTGCTTTTACCAGGAAGAAATCCGTGTTGCTCATCTATAATCAATGGCAATATCGATGGTTCTATTTTTTTAATTATCATTTTTTCAAGTAACTTGGCCATGGTATTTAAAATTGAAATGGGTCTATAATTATTAACGTTAGTTTTACTTCCTGATTTATGAATGGGTGCTATATAACCGATCTTCCACATCATGGGGAATCTTCCATCTGTTATTGATTTATTGTAGATTTGGGTGAGTGGTTCAGCTATAGCTTGGGCGCATTTTTTAAGAAAGACTGCTGGAATACCATCCGGACCAGGACCTTTTGATTCATTAATTGATTTTAGTTCATTAAGTACTTCGGTGTCAGAGAAGTTCGAGAAGGATGTTGTATTATCAGTTTCATGATCATTTGAATTGTTATTTGAATTATAAATTGTGGTGCTCGGAGTATATACTGATTCAAAATATTTCGCTAATAGGTTGACAACTTCTTGGCCGTTTTTTGCATTTTCAGAACCAAGTTCGAGTCCAGCAGGTAAACCATAATCCTTCCTTCTATAATTGATGAAATTCCAGAAAGGTTTAATATCTGTTTTAATTCGTTCTTCTGTCCTTTGAACATGTTTTGAGAAACACGTTCTCTGTAATTTTTTTGATTTTGATCTTAATTGACGAAAATTAACTTTATCTGTATCATGATTTGATTTTTTATATCTATTATGAGCATAATTTTTGCACTGTAATATTTTAATTAGTTCTTTACTATACCAAATAGGGTATTTTGGTTTTGATAGACGTTTTATTGGGACGTGTTTATTTATTATTGTATTTAATATGTTATAAAACTTTTCGACTGCAGTATCTAATGAGTTGTTTGATATAAAATTCCATGATATATTACTCAGATCGTTGGTTATGCTATCAAAATTTGCTTTATCAAAGTTATATACTGTGAAATTAAAATTAACATTTACAGTAATTATTTCATCTATTACAATAGAGCATGTTAAGGGTGGATGATAAGGGTCTATTGGAATCAATGGGTCGATGGATGTTGACAAGTTTTTGATTTCTGTACTGGAGAAGATAAGATCAAGATGTTCTCCTGTGAAATTATTCTGGTTGTTAAATTGGTCAAAATTTAAGAAACTGAAATTGTCTGATATTATTTTAGCGTTATCATAGATAAATTGGCTACAATTTGGTTTTTGCTTTAGTGTTACACCGTGATTAACTTTTATCCATTCAATTCCAGGAAGATTATAGTCTCCTGCTATAAGTATTTCGCAATTATATTTATTTTGGATGTCAAATACTTCTTCGCAGTGCTTTTGAAAGAGTTCAGGTGGGGCACGAGGGTGTATATATATTGAACCTATTACGAGACATTTTTCGTTAATGGTAATTTTGACAAATAGTTGCTCTATTTCGTTATTTTTTATTTCAATTCGAGTGCTCATTAATTTTTTGTGCACCGCGATAAGCACTCCACCCCCTCTTTCAAAGTTACTAGTTGTTGAATCTCTATCTTTTCTAAATACATTATAATTTTTAAAACCCAATTCGTTGTCGAGGAATCCATCGTTGAGCCAAGTCTCGGTGAGGATGATCAGGTCGCTGTTGTCACATTGATGGTCGATGTCGGAAAGGTGGTGGAGTTTCGTCCGAAGTCCCCTTACATTTTGGTAATATAACTGGAGAGAAGGGTCTACTGCGTTTCTGCTGGTGGGTTTTTTGAGTTCATTGGGTTCTTCTGATGTTCATCAATTATCTTCGGAGTTCCATTTATGTACTTTATTATTTTCTTCTGGTTTCCAGGAGTAGAGTTCAGTTCAAGGACTTTTACTCTAAGTTCTTTCATATATTTCCTTTGCTGTAACGTTTTATCAGAGGAAAATTCTGCTGGACCTTCATAAAGGTGTTTACGTCTCAAGATATTTAATGCTGTTGTAGAGTCCTGTAGAACAATTTTCAGTGGTCTACATATTTGATCTTTTGGTTTACCGAGTCTCAATGACGTCAAGATTTTTGGACATGGATTATTGAAGGAGCTCAATATCTCGGTTGATTTTGTTGTATCATCATTTCGGCGTAATTCTGGATCTTTTTCTTTGGATTCAGGGACATTGTAGATAATGACGTTATTCATCCTCTGATTTCTGTCCGTGATTTCATTCAGAATAGTTTCGAAATTAATTGTGTTTGATTCGTCTCTTACAGTTTGTATATTGTCTTGTTTGTTTTCGATAACTGCTTTCTTCAGTGTTTCGAATTCATGTTTAAGATCAGATATTGATTTGATAATACTTGGGAGAATTCTCAGACCTTGAGCACAATCATCACAGAAATAATTGAGTTTCCTTCCTGATTTCAGTTCCAGGGCTCGTTGTTCAGTAGATGTTATTTTGGCACAGGAATAGTGATGAGCTCTTCTGCAGCTATCACAAACTGCGAATTTGTCTTCATCGATCACTAGATCACATAACACACAGATTACATCATCTCCATGTTCCGACATATTGAAGATGTTTGCAGTAAGCCAAAGCAGCAAGTATATTGTGTAAAACTCAATCCATTCAATTTTACACGGTAAGCATAACAAAATCATCGACGGAAAACTTGCATATCTGCAGGTTCTGAGGTTATGTTGCCATTGATGGTATTTTCAATCGTGAATGAGAGGTTAAATTTTTGCAATACTTCACGTTGAAATTCACACGCAATATACAGCACAAAATTTATTTATACACACTTGTAAATTAAAGCCGAGCTTTAACAAAGATGTCCATTGCAGCGGTCACAAAACAACGTGTTACATATCGCGACAAACGTCATACACTACGACACAACTGTAATAAAAACTTCCATCACTTCACCCACTCGAATTTTCGTTTAATTCAATCCTTGATAAACTTCGGTCATCTGGCGATGGTTGGATACACTATCTATTCACTTCAAAGCACTATTCACTTTATCACAGCACTATATGATCATGATGCACGAGGATACAGAACGAGGTACCGGGAGCGACCAGCGGACACGTCCGTCGCCCACGGGGGCACAGGCACGAATGGTTCTCGTGGTTTCTCTCGGTCATTCGGGCAAATGGTGGGATGGCTCATGGAACGCCCACGATAACCTCTCATCATCATTAACCTATAACCTCGTAATTCATAATTGAAGGCTTAACCCTGTCTTACAGTGGGATACAGCCGAAAAGCTGATCCCAACAACGACACACGTTTCTCTGCCTCTGGGATAGAATATAAGTGGAACACGGAAGAGAACGTGTAGCATGGTCAGAAATGGCCGATAGCATATTATTATTATTAATTATTATTATTATTAATAATAATATTAATTATTAGTCCCGTGCCTGATAGGCAACGCCTCGTCGAAAGCCTGTGAGGCGCTGATATCAGCCGTCCTTTCCTGACCTTTAGCGCGAGTGTATTGACACAGCGCTAAATAAGAGCGAATGAAGATCGTTTTATCTCCGCCATCACGTGGCCATCTGCTGGGTCCTGCGTCTGTCGCAGCGGGGGGGGCGGGGGGGGGGCGTGGCGGGGACGAATCTTGTCAGGCACGGAGCCGTCCTCATTTGTTGCGCGAAGGACGCAGGGAGGAGAAGGCGCGAGGGCGAGAGGGGAGAGCAAGTGGAAAGGGATGGAATCCATGATGTGCCTGGCAGGGCCGGAGCCAGACAATTTCGGGCCGGGGTCAATGCCCAAACGTAGCCGCCCCCCCCAAAAAAATGAAAGGGAGAAGGTTGAATCAAGAAACTATACGAGATTTTTTATCTCAGCAAATATAAAAAATTACAATGTTTAAGCGAGAAAAAGGTTTTCAAAATAAACATTTTAAATAATAGTTTTAAGTAAAAATATTCAGTGATCAATTAATACAATATCCACAGTGCTCGTGGAGATTTTCCCCAAGGACCTCCCCGCGGCGGGGCGCCGCCCTCGCCGGGACACTCTAAGCTCCCTCTGGCCTCCAGGCAGTGTGCTAGGGTAGTGCATGCGAGTGGAAGTGAGTGTTGGGACGTGGCGGGTGGCCCGTCACCCATTGGTTATGATACTGCACAGAACAATTCCAAATAAAATGTGAGCAATTCGTGTAAATTCAATAAAACTCAATTTAATGAAAGTCAATATTAATCCATCACTGGCATAATTTTATATCTAAAGTCCATATGAGATACTATGCTCACCTCGAGTGCACGTGGTTTTGTCTTTCATTACCAGTAGACACTCGAGGTTTTCCTAGCAATGACACAACTATAGGTAACTGAATTCAAACAACAGAAAACAGAGTAGGAATTCAGAAGTCGGTGATCATACTCCAGCACTTTTCAAAAATCATAATTAGGTCAGATCACACTTGTTTATTATAGCAATATCTGCAATGTTCAGGAATGTATAATCTCTAAATGTGAAATTATGAGCATATTCATCAGTTTACTTCATACAGCGATACCCGATAATTAATTTTTCAAAAAGTGAAGTTCGTTTTTATGAGATCAGATTTTTTGTCGTCCCGTCCCACAAATAGAAACGACAGCCATACCGACAAGAATAAAACTTATCAGATACTTAATTGCCGCTCGATAGCTCGTACGCTCTTATTTTCATAATTAAGTTAAATGTCATATTGACAAATGGAGCGGGGGGCCAGGTCGATCGGATAATATTCATTTTAGCAAAAAAAAAAAAAAAATAATAATAAATCCTACGAATAGATTAGGCGCTTTACAGATGGACAAACTGGCGCAGAGACGGACGGAGAGACAGACAGACATAGATAGGGACGGACGCGGTATTTAGGAACAACACAATGTGGATTTTGATCAAGATAAGTATTAGAAAAAGTAATTTCTACCTTAGGAACTCGAAACAGTTTTCACAGAATGAGGAAGCTACAAAACTACTTTTTCTTTTCAAAACATCGGCACTTGTCGCTGCAGCATTATATTCTCGTGCTAAACACATTACTCCGTATATACGAGAAAGTAAAAATGATTAATTTTATTAACGATATAAATTAATTTGACATTAATCAATTATTATTTAAGAATCGCCCAATTCCAGTAAAAACATATTATTCATTGATTTTGACTTTCTTGCTACGGAGTAGAGGGAAAGTTTTATAATGCTGTTCGAGGAAACGGCGAATTTTAGGCAGAACTCTTACGAGAACTCTTCGTATTACAGGGCTCTGGAATCGAAAAAATGGCGAAATCTTGTTGCTATATTTAGGGGAAAAATCACGTATCACGTGGTGTAGTCAGAATTCATATTGTGCGACTCATTACCACCGAAAAATTGATGGCGGGAAAACGTGTGTCCGTCTGTGAAAATCGCTAGCTGGTAAACTGTTCAGCCGAATTTTTCAAAAATTGGTATTCTCCAATCGATCTGACTCAAGTTGTGATTCCTTCAATTTGAAACTGATATTTTAATTTTATTGAGTGCTTTGCGATAAGCTCCCCGGACATTTTCAAAATTTTCATTAAAAATTTGCTTCATTGTTTTTTATTAAATGTGTTTGTTACATAGTGTAAAATACGATTAAGAGGATGATGCATGGGTTAAAATCTCTAATATTTCGAAAATTGCAAAATTCAAATTTTTTGGGCGTTTTCGTACAAGTACAATTATGAAGATAGAGATTTTTTCCTTTATGAAATGTGTTCCTTAAAGATAGATTTTGAAAAACGGATAAGTACAATTTCTTGAAAATTTGAGTACATTCCGCGTAAATTGGGTTGGAAATCCGGGCGGGAAAGTACGTGCCGTTTTCGCGCCACCGGTTACTCGATTTGTTTGGAGGGAAAGGCGCCACTCCGAGAGCGGCCCAAGAGCCAACTGCGCGGGCGGAATGCACGGAGCGCCTGCCGATCGCCGCCCCCCCCCTCGCCCCCGGCGCCGCCCCGCCCCGCCCCGCCCCCCGGCCCTTCCCCGCCCCGCCCCTCCCGCCCCGCCCCGCCCCCGGCGCCGCCCCGTCCCGCGCCGCCCCGCCCCTCCCGCCCCCGCCCCACCCCGCCGCGCCCCGCCCCACCCCGCCGCGCCCCGCCCCCCGGCGCCGCCCCCGCGGTGATTAACGAGGCCCGGGGCGAAGGCGCTCGCCGGTTGTCGAGCGGCGCAGACACTAATGGAACTGCAGCGCCGCGCGGGGCGGCCGCCACGACGCGAGGACAGAGGAACAGGTGAAGAAGGAATTGGAGGTAGCGAGCGGAATGGGCAAGAGAAGGCAGAAGAACCAAGAGAAGAAGAGGAACTGAAGAATTCGTGGAAAGAGACTAGGCCGGGGTATGACCAAAGCAATGAGTAGAACAAGAATGCGAGATGAAAGTGGAAAGTAACAGGAGCGAGAATTGGACCAGACGTAGAAGAGCTCGTCAAAGTTGAGAGTACAGTGCGCAAAGTGAAGACACGGAGTGAAGGGAGAGTGAACGGAAGAAGTGAAGGCTTGTGGAATGAGAATTGACCGGGGCAAGGCCCGGGGAAGGTGCACACAGAGTTAGAGAGCGGGATGGGCGAGTGGAAAGAGAGACGGAGCAAGAATAGAACCGGATGAAGTAGAGGAAGAGGGGTTTTGTTTATGTGAACAAACAACCAAAAGTTAACCCTTGAAGAAAAAAACTGCCTTCTATTTTCATATTTACCCACACCGTATCAGTTACTGTTTTAATTTCAACCGACCCGATTTCGAAAATAAAAGAAGAGAGATAAAAATAATATAAAGAGCGACTCGTCAGTATTTCTAAGAGACGAAATATCAGAATAAGCAGTCGGATTTATTTGCTGAGTGAAGAACTTAACAAATATTTACATGAGGTGAATTAACGAAATACGACCCCGCTGCAAAGGGTTGTTTTGCCTTTGCTCATTTTTAGGCTCCTTGTTGGAGCTTCAGTTCGTCTGACCCAACCACGATCGACGAGAGGCTTTCCGGAATTTCAGTTGTTTACAGAAAGATACAAGCACCTGAAGAACTTTCAGGACTTTATTAAAGTTGTCCACAAAGAAGGAGTAGACATTGCAAGTATTCCAAAGATGATAGCCTATGAAGAGTCATTACGTACACACCAAAGAAAACATTAAAGAGTAAACAATATTAAAAAATAAATATCTAGGCCAAAATAACGTGTGTACTTAAATTTGTCCAGTATTTCACCAACATGTGATTTTGAAACATACACAATGTTTCGACGTCACATTACACAATGTTTTTTGGTCTAAAGAGAGGCTTCTTTTGGCTTTTAAAGAAGGGTCGTCTTTTCGCTTGCACCTTCGTCATTGAAACAGCTACTCATGTTCGAATCCAGTGCTGTCCAGCAGGTAAGGAACTTCTCACCTTACCTTCAATTTACTACTCGTATATGCACTATCATATTTTTAATTTAAATGTAGTGTTCAGGTCCTTTAAACTTTTCTGCTTGTGATGTATATCACCGTGGACTTTGCCTCGTTCTACATTAAATTTACACATTTAACGACACACCAAAATTGTGTTTCTCGTATTTACTAAGGTATTTGAAATGTCAGATTTCATCTTCCAAAGCATTTTAACGTATATGAGTTCATAACACTTCAAAAGCCTTACATACCGATCTAAACGCCTGATTAGGCAGACGACCGACTACCGCACGAGCCACATCGATCCGCACATTCATAGGTCATCCAGTGCGTTGCTGCTCGTTCTGGCAGAAACTCTCCTGCGCACCTCGTGAAATTCAATAACTCGCAACTCGCTTTTCCTTTAAATTAAAATGAATTGAAAAATTACAACCGAAAATCTAGAAGACGCATGAGAAAATTTGGAGTAACTGTTCCTTTCTCTGATAATAAACGTTCAAGTATTTCGAGCGTTACGAAAAGGGGGATGGGCGAACAAACACACAAGACCAGCACCAGGAGCCGTAGCTCAGGGCGTCAACTGATGTCACAGCAGCGCCTTTGACCGGAAGTCCTAGGTTCGAGTTCCGACGGAGGCAGGACTTTTGACTACTTTCTCAGCTTGCTCAATTGCAGACGGTATCTGACCGGTAGTTTCCCGTGGTTTCCCCTAACAAACGGGCCATTGACGGTGCGCTATCTTTCCTTCCTTTTCCATGTCCCTCACCCATTACACATACACACAAACATGCATTATACTACCACACTTGCCGGGAGACCGGTCGGGAGCGTAGAGATCAGCCTCGCTGGTGGGAGATACCAGTTTGGGGAAAATCCGTAGGTCGTCGCCGGGTCTCGCCGTCCCCGGAGAAGATCACCACCATCCGAGGAAAAGTACTACAATTACGGGACTAATGACCTTATCAGCTGACCCGCACGGAGTCACTAACAATCAGTCATGAAAGATCCACAGCCAAACGCATCACCAGTTTTCGAATTCGCGTGAAAAGGGAAGGAGCAGGAGTACGGGCGGAGAGCTGGAGTAAAAACAAAAGCAGCGAAGGAAAAAAATAAAAATTCGCTCCCACGAGATCCCACTCCGCAACTACACTGCGCTCTTTGCCCCGTTCATCGGGGATGGGGGAGGGGCACTCGGAGAATTCGGTTATAAATCGCACTTCCGGTGGGTCAGCATTGTTTCCGGGTCGACGCACGGCGCCCTGCCCGCTACGTGGTCGGGCAGCAGCCCGAGAAGGCAATCTGCGCTCTGCTTGGGTGCCTTCGAATCTCTCAAATATTACGTGCATTCTGTTTGGGGTCACTTTTGACCCAAAACGTCTTACCCAATAATTTACAAGTATTTGATGAAGGAATATTATTTGAATTATTAATAGAGAAAGCGATGCTATTTATTAGCTTTATTTACTTTATTTTTTGTTATTTAGTAAATGATGTTATTTCCAGAAAAAAACTTTCTATCATATCCTCATTGCTATATATAGGTGTCTATCTAACCAGCATGAGAATCTTTGAAGTAGGGCTATCAAATCATAATAGACAAATACACTAAATTATCATTGCAAAACCGAAACATATTATTACCAAACGGAAATGGATACGTTTTTAGAATTACGTTTTTAGAATTTCTCATGAAATTGATTTGCTAAATGTGTCATTTTTGAGTCCCATCGCATAAAAATCAATTTTTTCCAACAAAGAAAGAAACTTAGAAAACTGAAAAGATTACAACATATGTAAAACTAGACGTATATAGCATATCTAAAAGGAGAATTCATGTGGATAATTTTCAGAATGTTGCGAAATATTATTTGTTCCTGGGGTAAAAAAGCAACCTAAGGGTATAACAGCCGCACAGAAATGGAGCGGGGAGGGGTTCTATAACGGACCTAAGCGTAGGATTCTTCGGTCTTCATTTAGGTAATTGTTTCGTTGTTCAGGAAGTTTATTATTAGATTAATTAATAGATAGCTTAATTGATTAGTGATTCTGGGCATGCCAACTGAGTTAATTAGTCCCATACATTTCCCAAAAATTGCTAAATAATATGTTAGCCATGATTTTGTTTCTATAAATCTATTTGTTAATCCATTTATTCATTATTTCTCTGGTTTATTTGTTTAGTCTGTCAGCATACCAATCTGTACAACCCATTCACTTCCTAGCCAGGTTTTTTTCTCAGTAATAATGTGTATCTTCATGGACTCTTTTACTTACTCATCTATTTAATCTTACAAGGGTAACTCCAACATGAGAGTCAACGGTTGTTAATATGGAAAAGGAAAGATAGGGAAGATGCTGGAATTTAACATTCGAGAGTTGCACATGTACGATAGTGTTTTGTCTTTTTAATAACCTTGTTCAGAATAATTATCATATATTGATCTCATCACATCCAAAACTATTCGCAATTTGAAGGTCATATATCATATTTAAAAATATTATGGGGGCCCTACCAAAATTGATCTTCCCTCCTAAAATACATCCTGAATACAGCCCTGCTCAGGCATGGCCGAAAAGACGTAGGTCCTAAGGCTCAGAATAAGAAAGATCCCATTCGTTGTTCCGGTGCGTTGCAGGAGGTTGTCAGAACCGTGAGAGAGAGAGAGAACATGCAATCCTCCCTTTCACGCCCTGTTCCACTCGCATCTTAGGGCATCGAACCCCTATCCAACGCAGTCCGATCCGTGCTAAATAGAAAAGCTACGGAATATTAGGACAAGGTGCTAATTGAGCTGTAGCGCTATAGAAATAAAATATCCCCAGAGAGTCTACAGAGCTAGAACTTTCACAGCAATTGGTTTTCGTAACATACACGCAGGCGTGGCACTAGGGGGAGCAGACGAGGCACGTGCTCGGGCGTTGGATAGGCAGGGAGCGCCAAACTCAATCACTTTGCTCTTGGATTTGACCCCCTTCTCCAGTGTTTCTGCCTCGGGTACAACTGCCTACTCGGTTGATACGGTAGATATTCGCCCGAAAACAAGTTGATAATAATAACAACAGTAACACAGCAAATCATCAACCGTCGGAGGTGTTGTCTTTGCAGCAGAGCAGACGTTTCCGTGTATAGTCAGTGCGGTGGCTTCCTAGAAGCCCCGGGAGAGAGACTGTAGCTTCAGTCTGCCGCAGCGAAAGGGAGGCTAAACAACCATCGGCTAAATGGCAGCGGGGGGGCGGGGGGCGGTGAGCCCAGATCAAAGGCCGCGCGGGCGGGAGGGCGCGAATTGCAGCTAGGTTCTCGAGGGCTCCGACGCGAACGCAGCCGCTCTTTTGCCTCTGGACGCAGAGGTAGCTTCACTTTGCAGCTTCACGTTTTGTTGAACTCTCCTTTTGCTCTAGTGGTAGGAGTAGAGCTGAGGGGGAGTTGTTATTTTGTTAGCAAAATAGAGAAATCAAATCTGCTTGTTCAATAAAATCAGTTTGTTTGCTGATGAAAATAAGTTTTCTATGAATCGGGAACGAAAATGTTTGGTTTCCAGAAATGTTGCTAATCTCACGCTTTTTTCAATTTTATTATTATTATTATTATTATTATTATTATTGTAAAAATTTTATTCATCTTTCAGTTATTTATAGTTAAATGTTGGGGAGGGGTTCTGGAACTGAAGAACACGAGCGCAGTTTATTTTCTCCCCCATACGTCACGTACAGTTTCCACTGTTCTTTGACTGAATAAACCAAATCGGAATAAACGAAGCCGTACGCCCTGCTCTGGCTCACACAACGCAGAGTTGTCACACGCTCCGGCAACTTCTCGGAGCCCTCCAGCGCACCAACGCACTTCCGGTGCCCGGACAACCACTTCCGGTGCCAGGACGGGGAGTCAACGGCGCACCTCAGAATACATCGCGAACTACTAAAGGAAAAAAAATAGTAATTAATTATTGAAACTCTTGTCAGTCATTTTCATTATGTAGGAAAATTATTTTGGCCATTCATACGGCGAACAGTTTCTTGAACAACGTATTGCACTCAATGATACATTTATTAGTGTTTCTACAAAGCGACGTTTTGAGTCTCATTTTGCCCCATCATGAGGCTGGAAACAACACATTTTGTAAATAGTATACATTCTGTTAACAACCTATTGGAGAGTACTCAACACAAAAATCTTTAAATTTCTCTTTGTTGAAATATTAATAAATGATTTATTAACTGAAATAGATTTTTTAAGAAATGTCTCATGAATGGCCAAAATAATTTTCCTTGAAAATTTTATTTATTTAAGAAGTATTGTAACACATTATTATACGTTCATTTATCAATTCATTACACTCATTTTCTGCACGTTTGTGTTTATATATCACTTTTGAGTTACGGCCAGAGAATATATTATGTAGTTCTTTTGCGGGAACTTTCTACACCGACATATTCTTATATAATATCGCAGTGTTTATGTGACAGTAAAACTGCCAGAGAGCGGCTGGAGTGGACCTTCCCTCCCCATCGCTTAGAGTTAGGAAATGTCCTGATAATAAAAGTCCCAGACGATGAAGCAGCAACTCTTCACCTCAACGAAGGAATAGCAATCACCTTCTCGCCGGGGTTGAAACGTCTCCCTGTTGGTACGCGAATGTTGAACGGCGCTCTTTATAAATCCTTCACAAACGCAAAGCGATGTTTTGGGAGGTGTCGTTAAAATATTCCTTAGAGAAAAATTGTCAAATATGGTAGACATTTTTTCAGTAGAGACGTCTTAAAAATTATCAAAATATAATATTAATATAAATCATTTGGGACATTGAACTTTATTTTTCCTAATCCAGTTCCCTTACATAGATTTAACCCCATCAAACAAAAATGAAACGCTATTGGAAACGGCCGGTGCCCCGTTAAGAACTTCACAGTCTATAAAAAATAAGGAGTTTTTATCTTTCAAGAAAGTAATGAATATTTACTTGTTCCGACACTGCCAATAATAGTTCGAATACAACCATAACTGATCTAAGGGTAACCTAGAGTCTTGAAATACGTTCTTTATTTATCTGCGAACAAACCATACGACAAATTGGCAAGGTTATTGTAGCAGGAGTCGCCTCCATTAAGGCAAGCCCGTAGCAAAGGCACGGCAAAGGCATGGCTGCTCGTGGCAAAGAGTTATAGGAAGAGCTTAGAAAGGGCAGTTTAGTACGCTGCAACGTGACTGTGCCAGGAGGATATTCAGGTCGCCAGGGCGGGCTGCTAGAAAGTGCGCTAGCACACCGTAAGGCTAGCATTCGGATACGCCGGAACAAAACTCTAGTGTAGAACGTCTGCCCATATCCCGGGCGTGGCCGCTTCGCCAGCCCGAAGTTTACAAGTTGTCTAGAGTTTTACAAGGCTGGCGCGATAGGCAACCAAGGACCTGCAGGAACACTGGAGAGTCATGCACACTGAAGAAGCCGGCGGCGGTGACGGACCGCTGCCACCACAGCCAATACGGAATCTTCAATCTTCGCGCGCTGCAACTTCAACCACGCTTCTTCAAATACCATTCCGCCAAATTTACATATTCCGCTCCAGATGCCGTTTCCTAGTGCTGCCACGTTCCTCGTCTAATTTGTTGCAATTTCCAGTGCCACCTCAATCGCCATTCTCATCCATCCCCACCGTTGCCGCTTAACCTGCACGTCTTCCCAAACGTCGTCTTTGTAGTGACCGGCCACCATTTTACCACATCTACCACCACCATCACCTCCACTAAGTCTTCTACCACTGTTGGCGTCGCCATTTCCATCGCTGACTCCGCAATCACCGACACAGACGTCTCTGCTGCCGCCACCTCCGTCAAACGACATCGCTGTCGTCACTACCGCCGCCATCGCCACCACCACTACCACCGCCGCTGCCATCCCCGCACCACCTCCGCCGCCACCACCACCTCTGCCGCCGCCGTCGGCGACCACATCGCCGCCACCACCGTCTCCACCACGCCGGTCTGCGGTATTCGGGCGCCTGACACCGGCCGCCGCCGCCGATTGATCATTGTATGTTAAAGCGCGGTCCGACAGGCGCATTTGAAGCGGCAGTTGCGTGCATTCCTGGACCGCCGCAGTCGCCGGCGCGTCGCGCTGCGCTGCTAGGACGCAGGTGTGGTGGGCCCCCCCACCCTCCCACCCTGCCCCGGCAGGCTCCAAACCCCCAGGCCCCACGCTCCAGGCCCTCCTCTTCACGGCGGCGCATCACGTGCACAAGTTGAAAGAGGAAATGTTAATGAGAGTTCGAGAATCTGCGATGCTCTCCAGGCACGAAAAATGTTTCCTAAGAAATGCAAATTTTTGAGCTAGCAACTTTTTATTCTAAATATTTGTAACAGACATTCAAGCACGTTAGGAATTTCTGTTGAAACTTCTGTTGTTCATGTAGTAAAACAGGTAACTATAATTCATAGAAGAGCGACTTTTGTAACATTGTAAATATTTCATACTTATTAGTGTTTCCGGGAGCGTCAACAGTTAAACTCATTACCCCCATTACTGTAACACATGTTTTTATTGTGGGAGGTGGCAGCGATCATCTCTCGATGAATTGCGAATTCCGGCGCCGACTTACACGTTTTGCCGGGTTTCCCCATGAAAGTATCTCACACCAACGCTCCTCTCCGGACAGAACAAGCTCTAAGCTCTCGACTGGTGGTAGTGTAGGGCATGAAAGGACAGGGAAGAAGAAGGAAAGTGGTCCGTTGCCCGTTTGTTAAACTACTAATCCTGCAGTCGCCTCGCGTTGATCGGAGAAATCACGTAAAAATTCCGATCAGAGCAGCCGGCCGGAGAACTCTCCTCCAGATAGCGGTTGAAATAGTCTTAGCTGCCAAGCTAAAAATCCTTCCACCCTTGGAACTTGAACCATTGGTCCTCCGGTTCAAAGTTTTAAGCGTTGTGAATACGACTGCAAATACTATTTCTTACAAGTAATTGAATATAGCATTTGCAATTAATTATCCATTCAAACGGGTACAAAAATGATTCGGTGTTATGAGAGAGAAAGGGGGGTTGAAGATGGCATTAATGACTTGTCTAGTTAGAAAATGGTAACACAGTGCAATTCCGAGTATTCCGAAGGAAGTGGCAGCCAGCCAGGAAATACGTGTGCAGGAGACGTAGTGACGAGGTGGGCGGTGGCGGGGCGGGGCGGGCGTTAATGACTTCCCAGGCTTTCTGGGGCAGGGCGGCGGGGCAGGACGCAGGGCGTCGCGTCGGGAGCTGCCGAACAGCAGCCTGCCGCTTCGGATGCTCTTCCAAAGCGAATACCTTTCACCTGAGTGCGTTGCGAATCCCATGAGAGTTTCCAGTGGAGAAGTCTCTAGTAACTTATCGGCGAACTAATGGGTGAATATGATATTTCTAACAATAGGTTGTTTCTAATAAGGCCTTGCCTAGGATAAAATAGAATGAAAACATGTAAACACTTTGTATGGTATATAAAAAAACAGGTTTGGTGGGGGAACATTACATTTTACATTGAGTCGGGTCAGTGAAAAATGTATTCGAGTTGAGACTACTTGCATGAATGCCTATTACTTTCCTATCTCCTAAGATAATCTCTATTTGGTTTCATAAGGTGAAGAAAATGGAGACGACATTGGAAAAATGAAACCTTGAGTGTTGAAAATTCAACTTCTGAAACGGTTTTTGTTGTTGCAGTTGATTCAGTCATTCTGCGCACATTTTCTGTGTGTTTAACTTCCAAAACGTCAAAATACATGAAAAATGTGATCATTTTATGAAGATTCATCACCCAACATCTATCATGATTTTGAGAAATGAATTTTTTTTTAATTTGAAAATTTGTAGCAAAAATCATGTTGAGTGCCTTGCCCTCATCTTAACAACAGCCGCCTCACGAACAAATAGTTTCCGAGATAGACGAGATACAAAAGGAACCTCAACTGCGCAAGTTTTAAAACGACCCCCCCCCCTTACGTGCCAAATTTCGAAAAATATTAATTTCAGCACTGCTATCTCTAATTCTGTATACAAGTAGAACATTTTAAAAGAAATTCATTGGTGCAAAGTAAACTCCAATCAAAGAGTTTAAACCATGGACTAACCTAACCTAGAGTAGTTTCGTTCGTATCGCCTTGGGCATAAATAGTTTTGAAACTATTATTTTAAAACTTAGCTTGAGATATTTGACTTTGAACAATGTAATTTTTTAATACATTACAACATTACTGTTTTCTAAGGGGCACGGCCTCGCGTTCCTCCATCGTATCCGTCCCGGTGTTCTGTAAGCTGTGCTTGCTTAAAATTTTAATTTGCATTTGAATTGTTGCGGTACAGATTGTCACTGAATGCAAGTAAGTTCTTCTTATCACTGATAGGCAAAACATATAATCGCGTTCGTGATCGAATAACGTGATTGTGGGCTGCCATTCACTGTTTGGGTTAGTTGTTTTTAGATTCTCTTTTCATTTGACATGATGTACAATGTTTTGTAGTTTTTTTATATATGATTGGATGTTAGTCTATTATATGGTTTTGTATGTCTAGAACGTGAAGATGGAGGAAATAATACCAACCTCCGAAACGATAAGTGCAATTCAAAAGATTGTGTGTTAAGATGTCATTCTAAAATTTAAACAAAAGAATAAGATAATTGTCAAACAATACATGAGCTCATCAATGATAAAAACAAACACGGTTAAATTTTTGATGGTTTAAATTGCAGTGAAAATGGCTGTTGTACTTACAGATACTGCATCTGGACAGAATCAAACATCACGCACGAAGACCAGGTGCAGGGGTCGGAAACAAGCAAAGACGTTTTTACTCTGTTAAATTACAGAATATAGTAGTGTAAGAAATACAAACGTACAAAAAAATCACACAAAAACTAATGTTCGTCGCATGGTTAATCTCGTATTATTATGGACTAGCGATTACGGAAAAAGAAGAATCAATTAAAATAACTATAGTTTTCTTATAAAATGTTGTAAGTACTCAGAAGGAAGCATTACGGATATATGAAATGTTATATTAGAACAAAATTCCTTTATTGAAATAAAATGGATTTGAATTGTTTTTGCTTTCCCTCTTCCTTCTCCTTTAGCTCCTTCCGCGCCCCCTAGATCCTCCCACGTCTTTCGCTTCTTCCCATCTCGCTTCCTCCGCTCCTCTAGTTAAACTAGTGATGAAAAACAATATTTTCTCGCCCGTATTTTCACGCAAAATTATGCGAAAAGTTCTCGAATTTTCGAAAAATTGTACATAACATTATTACAAAATCTATCTGTAAGGTTCAGATTTCATTAAGCGAAAAGATCTCTATATTCATAATAGTAATTGTAGGAAGATGCCGATAAAATTTTAAATTTTTGAAAAATTAAAATTTTCAACCAAATGCTATTTTTAGCTACTGTATTTATCCATTTTCTTGTTATCAAGGCCCTGTAACAAGAGTATTTCTGCCGTATGTTAGTAATTTTTTCGTGCAGCATTACATAACTTTCTCATTATTGCGTAAACTGTAGTGAGGAAGTAATTATCTCTACAGCGCAGTAAGTGATAGCAAGAAAGTAAAAGCGATTTTTTGTATAAAATTTTGAATCGCATTTATTCTATTTGTTTTAGTAATGACCGCTCGAAAGAAATCGTGTGAAATTTGGGGGCAATAACTCGTGGAACCAAAGTTTTTGTGACTCGTAAAAACATTCCCTTCACGCACTTTTCCCTTCATATACTAGACGTATCTTCGTAATCTCGATCACATTCACTAGGGTTCAAAACAAGAATATATGGCCGGTACTTCTTACCATCGCATCTCCTTGGTTAAAATATTCAAATCATCCACGAAGGGCCCAGTACAATTTCATACTACTAGATTAGTTTTGTGTAAGTGGACATTTGAGCGATGGGAATTTTGACAAAGTTTGGTTTTTACAATCCCTTTCGATATTCTCGTACAAGAATAGGGGTAAACATGTTCTGAAAGATAAAACAATATTAATCCGTGCCAACGATAACCAGAAAGTTTTAGAGTAGTTATTTGGATTCTCACATTCAAAGAAGCTAGTACCAGAGTTGGTCACCCCTCGTTTTTTAGAAGGCTACTAGTTGTACCCACAACTTCGTTTGCGAGATGACTTGAATTAATTTAGACAGGTTAATTTAAATAAGTTGAAATAAAGTGTGAAAATAATTATTGGACAACAATTACACAATAGTTATTTCGCATCAACAAAAAAATCATATACTATGTGGTCAAAAGTATCCAGACACGTTCAAAACGGTCTTATGGTGTGGTCGTGTTTTTCATGGACGGGATTTATACCCCTTGCTTTATGTGGTACTATCACGACACAGGCCTACGTTAATGTTTTAAACACCTTCTTGCTTCCCACTGTTGAAGAGAAATTCGAGGATGTCGATTGCATCTTTCAACACGATCGAGCACCTGTTCGTACTGTACGACCTGTGGCGAAGTGGTTACACGACAATAACATCCCTGTAATGGACTTGCCTGCACAGAACCCTGATTTGAATCCTATCAAATCTCTTTGGGATGTTTTGGAACGTCGACTTCGTGTCAAGTCTTACCGATCTACATCGATACCTCTCCTTAGTACAGCACTCCGTGAAGAATGGGTTGCAATTTCCCAATAAACCTTCCAGCACCTGATTGAAAGTGTCTCAAGGCTAAGGGTGGGCCAACACCCTCTTAAATTCCAGTATTATCGATATAGGGCGCCACGAACGGGTAAGTCATATTCAGCCTCGTTTCCGGATACTTTTGATCACATAGTGTATCTTCGGAACAGATTGGGATATTGCGATAAAATAAAAAATAACACTGTCCCGTGAATAGTATCTATAATGTGTTTAATATTCATGATAATACATTACGTAAATGTTTAGTTAAATTGGTTCGCACGGACGGACGGGCAGCCAGCTAGCCAGCCAACAACTAATTTACGCGATAGTCATTTTTGTAATAAAAAAACAAGTTGAAAAATCATTTAAAACTTGAAAATTCGAAAATCATCGAAACGTCAGATTTAATTATCTGTATTGATATCATGCCTTCCTCTGGAGAGACAGAGTTGTTTAAATTGCGCCCTACTCGTGGCAATCAGATGACAGCACCAGTCAAGCCAGGGCATATGAGATATCGGTCAATCCGCTTGTGAGAGTGTTCTACGTCACTTAATCTCAGGTTGAGCTCAAATGAGGGTCACCTATTCCGTTTATAACCGTCTAATTTTTATATAAAATTTCTTTAATTAATCATGTGTATTGGTATTAAAAAAGTATGAAACTGTGTATAACTCAGAATTCGGTTAAGTTTTCCACTAATAAAATACTTTTAATGACACAAATGTTAATATTTGAACGCGAAAGCGAAGATATATTTCTCCGTTAGTGTGCTCGAAAGGTGCTGTCCACCTTGATATATAAGAAATGTGTAAACTCTATTCTCTAGAAATTGTTTCGCTTCTCTATTTCTATTTACATTGTGACTGTGTATGATATTGATTTGTATCATATTGTATTGATTGTTCCGATATGTATTCTACTATGTTGTGTATGTATTTTATTGCATTGCGTTGTGTATGAGTATGCGAAATGAGTCTATTCAAAGTTATGGACAAAGAGTAAATGTTTCTTACCACGTGTAGAACAATTGTAAGTGCAGGGCATGGCAAAAAAAAGTTATTTACGTCGGGTAACACATATTTCAAGGTTTTATTATATTTTCATGTCTTCCCCGCACCTGAAATACACATTATTATTATTATTATTATTATTATTGGCTGAAAATATTTTCTACATAATAGACATTTACGCACAAATTTTTTAATATTTCTTATTCACATGTCACATCAGTCCCAATTTTCAGCTCAAAAGGATTAGATCGACATCAATTAATTCAAGAAAGCTTAATTACTTCTAAATACAGGACAAACTGTGCGTGAGGGCTCGAATAGTTATAAATAACTTGATCAAATAAATGGCCTTATTTTATAATCTGCTTATTACTTTCTTGAAAAATACTATATGACCCATTTTTAACGATACTCAAGGAATCGAGTACTTTTTGCGGTTACGGAGAATTTTATGGAGGGATTGTACGGAGGTAAACAACCAAACCAAGAAATGTCTGAATTACAAAAAAAACTATAGAAAAGTTAGTAACAGAGAGTTTACTCTGTATCTTAAAAACTTATCTTGCCTGTCTTTACTGTGGTATGCAAGCTGTTGAAAACACACACACACCTGCAAGAGATGTTCCATGTTATTGTTCTACCGTTCCATGTTTTCTAAGATTCGTTTAACGACAGACAGCGGACAAGATAAGGTTTTTATGTTTAGAACTCGTGTTATCCGCTGGTGATTCGAAGTTCGAGAATTTCGGGCACAAAAAGCAACCGTTTCTAGACGACAAATCACCCGCAACAAAGGGAACAATTTCAACCTAAGGTCAATGCACAACAATAAACTGCAGACCTATGTTAGCTGTACCAACATGTCCTTATGAACAAAAGCTGTAGAGTATGGGGATTTGATACCAAAAATTATTGTCAACTGCGATTTTTTCTATCGCCAGCGCAGTACGTTCGAAATGAATGTTCTTCGCTGTTGATTAGCGCCAAAGAATTGTTATAAATGATCGAATTCCCAGTATGGCGCCAAAGTTGAATTAATTTCGCCGCCTTCGTGCCAACGTAACGTAATGTACAATTTTTGAAAATATGAAACGTAATGTACAATTTTTGAAAATATGAGTAGTTTTTGCGTAATTTTGCGGGAAAAAGGCAATTTTTAAACATGTTTCTTAAACAGGTATTATATTTTTATTTACATTTTCTTTCCGTATGTATCAAAGGATGATAAGAAATGGCGCTAGTCGTATTTTCGGGCAACTCTATTTTTAGAAATTGCAAAATGTTAACATTGCAAAAGTACAAAATTGAAAATAAAGGTTTTTGTCTTAAATTAAATCTGGTGTAATACCACTGGTGCTAAAATACCACGACCAATTTTTACCCTTATTTTCAAGCAAAATTGCGCAAAAACCAACGACGAACAATGCGTATTTTTGCCTTAAATAAAACTGTTAGTTTATATGAATGCCAAAGAAAAGAAGCAGTCATTATTGACTTCTGTTATCAGTGCGGTATTATAAGCAAGAATTCGTAAGGGATACACATTTTGCCAATGAGTATTGTTAATACCGCTAGCAAGAAAATGAAAATGTATAGAAACTAATTGTTGCAACAATAACACATACTTTCTGGTGTCATTAGAAAAAGCTACGAAACATTTAAATATTGCATTTTCTACGCTACTAACACCTCAGCTATTATTAGAAAACGCGCAAAAAGCGAGCAACACACTGTTGTCAACGTTGTCAAAACTATGTGCATTCGCTTGGCTAATAATATCAATATAGTAATTAGAATACATGTAAATGACATGAAAATAATGCCTTTCCTCGTACGATAACTATTCCGATAGAGTTTCAGCTTATTTACTTTCCCGTATACATATGTACACTGAAGAACCTAAAAATGGTACAGCCATGCGTCTTGAAATAGAGATATGGAACCAATCAGAATACGGCGCTCATGTCGGACGTCTATATAAGACAGAGTCTGGCACAGTTGTTAGATCGGTTATTGCTGGTACAATGGCAGGTTATCACGATTTAAGTGAGTGAACTTGGTGTTATAGCCGGCGCATGAGAGATGGGGCATAGCGTCTCCGAGGTCGCGATGAAATTTGGATTTACGACCATTACACGAGTGTACCGTGAATATCGGGAATCCGGTACAACTTTAAACTTCCGGCATCGCTGCGGCCACAAAACGGTAGTGCAAGAACGGGATCGACGTTGACTGAGGAGAATCATTACACGTGACAGAAGTGCAACCCTTCCGCAAATTGCTGCAGATGTCAATGTTGGACTGTCAACAAATTTATGCGTGCGAACCATTCCACGAGACATTATCGATATGGGGATCAGGAGCCGAAGGCCAACTCGTGTGTCCTTGATAACTGCACGACACAAAGCTTTACGCCTCGCGTGGGTCCGTCAACCCCGACATTGCGGGGACCATACACCGACACCGGCTCGTGGGGGCCCTGCACGATATTAGGCAGGTGTACCAGTTTTTTGGCTCTTCAGTGTATACACAGGAGTCACACAAAGGATGTAAATACATTTTAGTGTTTGGGTCAAAAATCTGCTTTTTCTAGATGTCTCTGGAAGGATAAAGGTAACACAGTTGTTTATGACATGAAATTTAGAAATGAAATAAAATCAAAAATAGTATATTGCCAACGAATTCAGTAAGGTCAAAGCATTCCAATATAAATTTAAACTAATTTTTCAAAACTTAAAGCAATAGAGCATGGTAGGGTGGTTTGACCAAACAATATGTAGGTTTCTTTACGATTGCCATTATAATGATGATGAAAAGTTGCATTGAGATGTCAGAGAGATCATAATAGTGTTTCTTTTGAATAGATGACGCTGTTTTGAAAACAATTCGGAAGATTGTTATCCCTAGGACGATGAGATGATGATGATGGATGAAAGGACGGCGCACATATATAGCCATCCACAAATACACCCATGCCCGAAGTGGGACTCAAACCCGCGATCTTCTAGTCCGAGATCGCTACAGCACTACTGCCATAAAGATCTCGGCCATCTGACCGGCTGTTCCTTCTCTTATGATATATTTTTTTTTAAATATTCAATTTATTGAAGTGAAGTGAAAACAATTATTCATTACATAAATATACTTGTATACCACTGATAGCGAGCCTTCTATTGCATGTTGACATAAACTCGCCTTAATGACTTGATTTCCTTTTTAATCAATCCACTTTAGAGATAGTGAAAATATTCCCTACGAACAATATTACACTTTTCCTCGAGATTTGAAATTTAGATGGGTGAAAGCTATAACTTTCTTCATAGCAGACCACAAAACAAACCTGTATATCTCCTACCATTTTCACATTTGCAATAAAATACCCTGATTTCAATTGTAGAAGTGTAAGAAGTGCTAGTACTAATAATATTTTAGTACTAGCACTTCTAACTAGCTAGTTTAAGTTGTTAGCATGCTCCAGGAAAGTAATAATCCATAGAAGTAATGTATGTTCGCCCCAAAGTGCGATCTGAATCAATGTGGCACGTACGTGTTTGCGGTTTTGATAATAATTATTGTTATGTTTGCTTTGGCCTTCCAGGAAATGCAGAATGGGACCAGGTAAGTTAGGTATTCGAAGGAAACCCGCAGCAGAGGCGTTGGTTTATCGCACTCTTTGTACACCCTTGGAAACATTTCGCGTCGAAAATTACTTCGCCCGAGATGTTCATGGAGTTGGCCACCCCTGCCTGCCGACTGCATATCCAACGGAGTTTTAATGCAATAATACTTTACATTATATACTTTTATACTTTACATTATACATACATTACTAATACTTTACATTGTATACTTTTATACTTTACTAATTGCATAAATTACTATTAAACGTCCATTGAGAGATAAATAGAAATAGAGTACAGATAAACGATCTACCCATTAAACTGAATTGACATTTATTTTTGTACACCTAATGTTGCTTTCAAGTTTCATTAATATAAAATGTGTTGTTATGAGAGGAGTGTTGCAGCAGTAAATTGATGACTGAGTGTCACTGAGATGTTCCAGTTCTTGGAGAGTAGGGTGTTCTATTCCCAGTCTGCATAGATAACTTTATCCATTCTATAATACCATAAATCTACTAAATTACAACATTCTACATTTGTCTTGTCGATGTCGTGCATAAAACAACCAAAATTGTCGTTCGCGAACAATGTTAATATTTGAATACTGCAGAAATTACATAGTTAAGGTAGTGTAATATCGATTTTGTAAAACAACTTGTACTAAAAATTAACACGAAAATATGACTGCTTCTAGTTATACATCAGAAGACAAATGCGAGCATGAGAGTTTCGTATTTGTAAACGTATAATGATTTCGTACATTGTGGTGACCGAGACTACTATAGTAATGGAAAGACCACTAAAGTAATGATCTAACCAGTTTAACTCTATGCAAAAACCTACGCCTACATTTTCTTCCCACCGGGGGGGAGACCCCCCAGTGCATCAACTGATGTCACTGCAGTGCTTGTGACCGGGAGGTTCTCGGTTCGAGTCAGCACAGTGGCAAGATTTTCAACACTACCTTGACAGCTTGGACAAATTCACTCGCTGCCTGGAGGAGAATTGTAGCGGCCGGCAGCTCTAAAAGGTAGTTTTCTGTGATTTCTGCGGTCAACGCCAGACGAATGCCGGAGGCGAGTATTTTTTTGACAAACAGCTAAAGCATATATACAATTTCAACCAATGATAAATCGTTTTAGAAAAATATTTATAACCGCGAAATTTAAAATTTTAAATATATTTATAACCGCGAGATTTAAAATTGGAGGGAAAATTATCAAGTGACGTCATACAAGACAGATGGTAATATACACACCGATGTTGATGTAGTATGAAACAGGCCGAGTTATGGTATGTACAATGATATTTTTTTCTATGAGGTGATTGGAGAGTGGAAGTGTAAGGATAAATGAAACGATAAGTTTAAAATAATTCAGTTTTTATACATTAATCATTATATACATACATTTTTAATACATACATTAATATACATTTATATACATATTTACAGTTTTTATACATTAATCATTTATATACATACATTTTTAATACATACATTAATATACATTTATATGCATATTTACAGTTTTTATACTTAATCATTTATATACATTTATAATACATACATTAATATACATTTATATACATATTCACAGTTTTTATACATTAATCATTATATACATACATTTTTAATACATACATTAATATACATTTATATATATATTTACAGTTTTTATACATTAATCATTATATGCATACATTTTAATACATACATTAATATACATTTATATATATATTTACAATTTTTATACAATATACATAAACGACTAAATACAAACTATTATATACATATTAAATTACAAACTATTAATTTTCAAAATTTATCAAATATTTCATTCTCCTCTTTTAGAGGTGTGTGAGGTGTCTGGGGGGGGGGGAATATCTAGAGCATCTATAGAGTCCGGTTTTGGAGTTTTTGGCATATACTCTTCAATTTGTAAAGAAAAATTTTGCCTAAATTTTGAATTTTTATATTGTAACGTTCCTCGTGGTGAATTAAAACCAACTCAATATTTTAAACAATTACGTTTATTCGGGAACAATTATACACTAAAATCTACTTGGTCTATTTACAGATATATTACACTTAATTATTTACACTGTTACACACAACTCCGTTCTCTTGATTTATTTACACAGTTCGCTTCTTACACCCTATTTATTTAAACAGTTCTCTTCTTCTACAGTATCAGTCAGTCCATGCACTGTCCACGGTCCACTGCACTTGACCCCAATTCCCTGCACAGACCACAATTCCCCTGCGTAGACCACAATTCCTTGCGCAGACCACACTTCACTGCGCACACCAGGGTCCACTGCACTGCTGTTTACCGCGATGCCCACTACACAGCTCAGCTTCCACTGCAGACTTCAAACTGCTGACTGCTGTTTCCCCACTGCACCACTGCTTACCGCGATGCACCCTTCACAGCTCAGCTTCCACTGCAGACTTCAGACTGCTGACTGCTGTTCAACCACTGCACCACTCTTCACCGCAATGCACACTTCCCAGCACAGCTTCCACTTCGGACACACTGACGGACTGACGTCTTACTGCTCACTACTGACTTCCTTCTGTTAACTTCTGACTGACTTCGGTAACTCTGACTCGCGGCCGCCGGCAGCGGCGCATTTATACCTGCCCGGCGCTTGTCTCCAGGCACCCGGCTCATTCTCGGCGTTTCTCCGCGGCTCGCGGATTGTCCGGAACCGTCTAGTTCGGGGGGAAGGGAAGGGGCGGCGGCAGATGACGCAATCCACGCGCAGCGACTTCGGCAGGTGATGCAATATTCGTTACAATATAATAAAATGTACGGTAGGATATAATTTGTACCAATACCATCATTATCATTTAATAATTTGTGAAAATCCAAAATTGTAATGTTATTTAACTGTTTTTCCATTTTTATTTTTATTTTCTCTTTTTTTTTTCATTTACTTTGGAAATATATTTTCGAAATTCGTGGACATTTTCAAGTGGATTTACAAGTACATATGGCTTATTTGAACTTATAAAATCCAAAGGTACTACACCAAAAATCGAAAGATAGTAAGACAATAGAACAAATATTATTTTGTTAGGAACTTTTAATTCTAACATTTTTTCTACCCACAATAACATTACAAAAATGGCTTTTGCATATTATTACTAATATTAGTATAACTGTCGCCTGAAGAAGATTGCTCAAATATATTTTTAATTTCAGTTTCAATTGCTTCTAAAAACATTTAAATACATCATAAAAAAGGTTACCTATACTAAATTTTATATTATAATTATTTAAATTAATATTTAAGACACTTCTCTCCTCTAAAATTAAAAAAATGTTCTTTTAATTTAAATATATAATTGTAATATAAAACATTATCTCGTATACCATATATCAAATTTAATGTCTCTTTTAAATTTCCTTTTTTAGACGAAAATGTGCTATTTAAATTTTGGAATATAATTGTCAATAATTTATTAATTTCTTCTACTAGATCTAAAATATATATTTTCAAATCTTCTTCCGTCAGTTCCTCAGATTTTTCAATTTTTTTTTAGATTTTAGATGATGTAATTCAGCACAACACTAGTGATGTTGATGTAATTCAGCACAACACTAGTGATGTTGATGTAATTCAGCACAACACTAGTGATGTTGATGTAATTCAGCACAATAATAGTGGTGGTGGTGGTGAAATCCAGCAAAACACTTGTGGTGTAATCCAACACAATGATCTTAAAATCCGTTTAAAACCGAGTGGTGTTGGTGTAAACACTAGTGGTGTTGATGTAATCCAGCACAACACTAGTGGTGGTGGTGGTGGTGGTGAAATCCAGCAAAACACTTGGCGTGTAATCCAACACAATCTTAAAATCCGTTTAAAACCGAGTGGTGCTGGTGTAAACACTAGTGGTGTTGATGTAATTCAGCACAACAATAGTGGTGGTGGTGGTGAAATCCAGCAAAACACTTGGCGTGTAATCCAACACAATAATCTTAAAATCCGTTTAAAACCTAGTGGTGCTGGTGTAAACACTAGTGGTGTTGATGTAATTCAGCACAATATTAGTGGTGGTGGTGGTGGTGGTGGTGGTGGTGAAATCCAGCAAAACACTTGTGGTGTAATCCAACACAATAATCTTAAAATCCGTTTAAAACCGAGTGGTGCACTAAAAAGAAAAGATGTGTTACCATCTAAAATTCAATCTTCTAAAATCCAGCACAATAGTCTTAAAGTCCGTTTAAAACCGAGTAGTGTACTAAAAAGAAAAGATGTGTTACCATCTAAAATTCAATCTTCTAAAATCCAGCACAATAGTCTTAAAGTCCGTTTAAAACCGAGTAGTGTACTAAAAAGAAAAGATGTGTTACCGTGCCAATCTTCATCTAAAATCCAGCATAGTTTAAAATCGAGTGGTGCACAAAAAAGAAAAAATGTGTTACCGTCAAAAATTCAACGCAAATATTTAAAATCGTCTTTTAATTGTGTATCGTCTGTTTCTAATGTACCGTCTAATGGTAAAAAATTTTCAGATAAAGAAGAAAACTGGATTATAAATATCGTAAATATAAATCCTGCTTTAACTTCTTCGGACGTAAGACAATTAGTGCAATTTTACTTAAAAAAGACATGCTGTGAATCAACTATGTGTCGTGTTCTAAGAAAATATTTTATTTATGATGGAAAAAATAAAATGAAAAAATTAAATTTAATTATAGAAAATCTTTGGAATAAATTAGGTGACTTTCGATATGTAGTAGTAAACTCACAGTGGAAACAAGGAATGAAAAAAGTATCGTGGGTGATGAAGAATAGCAAAAATAACGTAGACAATAAATTGAAAATTACTTCTAATTTTAACAATTTAACTATTTCTTAATTATAAAATACACAATATTAATGATTGTTTGTTTTTTTCTACCTTTTCCGTTCCTCTTCTGAATGACTTATCAGACATTGGAGACAATCATATATGAAATTTAATTTTGGAATAAACACGCTACAACATAATAATTTTTCGATATTTGAATCAATTTTTTCTATTTCGATTTTTTTAAAGTTTCCATTATAACTATTGGCAATTATGTCATATAAAATGTAGGCAAAAGATACCATTATTCTGTCATGTGTATTATTTTTCTCGCATAATTGTTCTTGAATGCGTGTAATACACATATCTCTAAGCGTAGAAAATAGATTTTCAAACATGAAACATTGCTCTTTAGAAGAGCTATTGACTATATCGACAAGACGCAATACAAATTGTTTAATTTGCAACGTTTCTACAAAGGGATATTTATTACCGTCTATCAATTCTTCCACGAGATGTTTGTATTTTTCCTGTTGTTGAGACTGTTCTAAAATTTTTAATTTATGTTTATTTTGAAATATTATCGTTTTAAATAAAACACGTTCCTTTTGTCGATATAGAAAAAATACATTTTCTGTAAAGTTTCGCCGTTTATAAAAAATTTTCTTCTGTAGCGTCATGTTCCCATTTCCAAATAAAATGTTTTCAAATTGTTCTGCTTTGTTATTACCATCGAGTAAACGTAACCATGGGTCCGATTTCCAAGGCGTTAAAACATTTGATTTTGAATGAAAAATTAAAACAAAAATTCTATTCACTATAATATCTAACGTTGTGAAATCATTATTGACACTTATTCCACATTCTAAAATGTGAAATAAAAGTGCAAATGTAACAATGTGATCGATTAACGAAACCATTTGCGGATAGAGTTGAGGATGGCATAATTTCTCGTCTAAATATTTTATTAGATGAATAACGTTTTTTGGCATCTCTTTGACAGGTCTCATGGTGTTTGTTAATAAATATCGAATATAAAATATATCAATCAACATTTGTTGATTAGATTCAATGTGGGAAATCATATTGTTTAAAATTTTCCTAACTGATTCCGTTTCTTGATTTGTATTTTTAATTTGATTCTTGTAAAGTTTTTTTAACGAAAATAATCCTAATTTTATACAATATTCAAGAGCAGAGGTAATACTTTTGTGAAAATCCTGTGTCACACTAACGTTTTCACTAAAATATAACATTTTAATTACATTATAAATATCTTCTGAAAGTGTAAATGATGAGGGAAAGAGAATGGAAATTTTTTTATCAGTAATGAGGGTAACTTAATTTATTCATAAAATATACAGGTAAATCAACCACCTGTTCCATGTTGACCCAACGTGTTAATATTCAATCAGTCTTATATACAATTTTAGGTTTACATTGAGAAAAAACACGTTTTCTTTAATTTCTAGATCACATTCAATAGTGATACAAATTTTCTATTCTGTAATAAGACGATCCAAATTGATGGTGCCAAAAACGCAAGATGTTACATCCTTCCCCGATACCAAACGACCAATTTTTTATAAACAAATCGTCCTCGGCTTCGGGAGAGAGCGCCTCTCGCGAATCTGGATTCGGTCTCGACAACATCGCCAGCGACAAACCGCCTAATATGCTCTGTGGTCGAACGACGGTAACGATGCAACATTCCCTTCGAGCCTGCCCTATTCGAGATTTTGAGGATTACGCTCACGTATCGCACAACACTATAGTGGACCTACAATGTGGAGTGAACACGGAAAACGATTGTAGTCACATCGTTGTCAATGCCCCCTATTCACGGTTTGCAAACGGTATAAAAAATCAAAAGATATAAAAATTCAAAAAAATATAAAAAATGAAAAAATATAAAAAAAAAAATAAAAAGTCTCGTCGCGTCCGGTCGCGTCGCGTCTCTTCTCGTCTAAAAATTATAAAAAATAAAAAAAATATTAAAAATCAAAAAATATTAAAAATAAAAAAACAAAAATATAAAAAAATCAAAAAATATAAAACGTCGCGTCTCGACTCGTCGCGTAGCGTCGCGTCTCACTCGACTCGTCGCGTCGTGTCGCATCTCGTCTCGTCTAAAAATTATAAAAATTTAAAAAATCAAAAAATATAAGATATCAGAAAATATAATAATTAAAAAATATAAATTTCGAAAAATATAAAAAATCAAAAAATATAAAAAATCAAAAAATATACTAATAAAAAAATATAAAGTCTTGTCTCGTCGCGTCACTTCTCGTCTCGTCTCCTCCCGTTCGTCGCGTCTCGTCATATAATTCTAAAAATTGAAAAAATCAAAAAATATAAAAAACAAAAAATATAAAAATTAAAAAAATCAAAAAAAAACAAAATAAAAATATAACAAATCGAAAAATTAAAATATAAAAAATCAAAAAATATAAAACGTCGCGTTGCGTCTCGTCTCGTGTTGTCTCGCCTCGTCGAGTCACGTCGCGTCTCGTCTCCTCCCGTGCGTCGCGTCTCGTCTCGTCATATAATTCTAAAAATTGAAAAAATTAAAAAATATAAAAAACAAAAAATATAAAAAATCAAAAAATATAAAAAATCAAAAATATTAAAAACTAAAAATATAAAAATCAAGAAATAAAAAAAATCAAAAAATATAAAAAATCGAAAAATATAAAAAATCGAAAAATATAAAAAATCAAAAAATATATTAATCAAAAAATATAAAAAATCAAAAAATATAAAACGTCTCGTCGCGTCACGTTTCGTCTTGTCTCGCCTCGTCGCGTTGCGTCGCGTCGCGTCTCACTCGTCGCGTCGGGTCGCGTCTCGTCTCGTCTAATAATTATAAAAATTTAATAAATCAAAAAATATAAGAAATCAGAAAATATAAAAATTCAAGAATTATAATTTTCGAAAAATATAAAAAATCAAAAAATATAAAAAATAAAAGAATATAAAAAGTCTTGACTCGTCGCGTCGGGTGGCGTCGCGTCGCGTCCGGTCGCGTCTCTACTCGTCTAAAAATTATAAAAATTAAAAAATAAAAAATATTAAAAATCAAAAAATATAAAAAATCAAAAAATATTAAAAATCAAAAAATAAAAAAATAAAAAATAAAAAAATATAAGAAATCAAAAATATAAAAAATCAAAAAATATAAATAAACAAAAAATATAAAAAATATAAAACGTCGCGTCGCGTCTCACTCGTCTCGACTCGTCGCGTCTCGTCTCGTCTAAAACTTATAAAAATTTAAAAAATCAAAAAATATAAGAAATCAGAAAATATAAAAATTCAAGAATTATAATTTTCGAAAAATATAAAAAATCAAAAAATATAAAAAATAAAAGAATATAAAAAGTCTTGTCGCGTCGCGTCGGGTGGCGTCTCGTCGCGTCGCGTCTCTACTCGTCTAAAAATTATAAAAATTAAAAAATAAAAAATATTAAAAATCAAAAAATATTAAAAATCAAAAAAAATAAAAAATCAAAAAATATAAGAAATCAAAAATATAAAAAATCAAAAAATATAAAAAAACAAAAAATATAAAAAATATAAAACGTCGCGTCGCGTCTTGTCTCGCCTTTTGTTGTCTCGCCTCGTCGAGTCGCGTCGCGTCTCACTCGTCTCGACTCGTCGCGTCGGGTCGCGTCTCGTCTCGTCTAAAACTTATAAAAATTTAAAAAATCAAAAAATATAAGAAATCAGAAAATATAAAAATTCAAAAAATATAAATTTCGAAAAATATAAAAAATCAAAAAATATAAAGTCTCGTCGCGTCGCGTCTCGTTCAACTAAAAATTATAAAAATTGAAAAAATCAAAAAATATAAAAAATCAAAAAATTGAAAAAATCAAAAAATATAAAAAAATCAAAAAATATAAAAAATCAAAAAATATAAAAAGTCTCGTCCCGTCTCGGCGCACAGCGTCGCGTCGAGTCACGTCTCGTCTCCTCCCGTGCGTCTCGTCTCGTCATATAATTCTAAAAATTGAAAAAATCAAAATATATAAAAAACAAAAAATATAAAAAATCAAAAAATATAAAAAATTAAAAAATATAAAACGTCTCGTCGCGTTTCGTCTCGTCTCGTTTTCCCCCGTCTCGTCTCGTCGCATCGCGTCTCACTCGCCTCGTTTCGACTGGTCGGGTCGCGTTTCGTCTCGTCTAAAAATTATAAAAATTTAAAAAATCAAAAAATATAAGAAATCAGAAAATATAAAAATTCAAAAAATATAAATTTCGAAAAATATAAAAAATTAAAAAATATAAAAAATCAAAAAAATAAAAGTCTCGTCTTGTCGCGTCTCGTTGCGTCACGTCGCGTCTCGTCTCGTCATATAATTCTAAAAATTGAAAAAATCAAAAAATATAAAAAAAACAAAAAATATAAAAATGAAAAACTATAAAAAATCAAAAAATATAAAAAATCAAAAAATATAAAACGTCTCGACTCGTCGCGTAGCGTCGCGTCTCACTCGTCTCGACTCGTCGCGTCGTGTCGCGTCTCGTCTCGTCTAAGAATTATAAAAATTTAAAAAATAAAAAAATATAAGAAATCAAAAAATATAAAAATTCCAAAAATATAAATTTCGAAAAATACTAATTTCGAAAATAAAAAATCAAAAAATATAAAACGTCTCGTCGCGTCACGTTTCGTCTTGTCTCGCCTCGTCGCGTCGCGTCTCACTCGTCGCGTCGGGTCGCGTCTCGTCTAATAATTATAAAAATTTAATAAATCAAAAAATATAAGAAATCAGAAACTATAAAAATTCAAGAAATATAATTTTCGAAAAATATAAAAAATCAAAAAAAATACAAAATAAAAGAATATAAAAAGTCTTGTCGCGTCGCGTCCGGTCGCGTCGCGTCTCTACTCGTCTAAAAATTATAAAAATTAAAAAATAAAAAATATTACAAATCAAAAAATATTAAAAATCAAAAAAATAAAAAATCAAAAAATATAAGAAATCAGAAAATATAAAAATTCAAGAATTATAATTTTCGAAAAATGTAAAAAATCAAAAAATATAAAAAATAAAAGAATATAAAAAGTCTTGTCGCGTCGCGTCGGGTGGCGTCGCGTCGCGTCCGGTCGCGTCGCGTCTCTACTCGTCTAAAAATTATAAAAATTAAAAAATAAAAAATATTAAAAATCAAAAAATATAAAAAATCAAAAAATATTAAAAATCAAAAAAAAAAATCAAAAAATATAAGAAATCAAAAATATAAAAAATCAAAAAATATAAAAAAACAAAAAATATAAAAAATATAAAACGTCGCGTCGCGTCTTGTCTCGCCTTTTGTTGTCTCGCCTCGTCGCGTCGCGTCTCACTCGTCTCGACTCGTCGGGTCGCGTCTCGTCTCGTCTAAAACTTATAAAAATTTAAAAAATCAAAAAATATAAGAAATCAGAAAATATAAAAATTCAAAAAATATATTTTCGAAAAATATAAAAAATCAAAAAATATAAAAAGTCCCGTCGCGTCGCGTCTCGTTCAACTAAAAATTATAAAAATTGAAAAAATCAAAAAATATAAAAAATCAAAAAATATAAAAGTCTCGTCTTCTCTCGTCCCGTCTCGGCGCACAGCGTCGCGTCGAGTCACGTCTCGTCTCGTCTCCTCCCGTGCGTCGCGTCTCGTCTCGTCATATAATTCTAAAAATTGAAAAAATCAAAATATATAAAAAACAAACAATATAAAAAATCAAAAAATATAAAAAATTAAAAAATATAAAACGTCTCGTCGCGTTTCGTCTCGTCTCGTTTTCCCGCGTCTCGTCTCGTCGCATCGCGTCTCACTCGCCTCGTTTCGACTGGTCGCGTCGTGTCGGGTCGCGTTTCGTCTCGTCTAAAAATTATAAAAATTTAAAAAATCAAAAAATATAAGAAATCAGAAAATATAAAAATTCAAAAAATATAAATTTCGAAAAATATAAAAAATTAAAAAATATAAAAAATAAAAAAAATAAAAGTCTCGTCTTGTCGCGTCTCGTTGCGTCACGTCTCGTCTCGTCATATAATTCTAAAAATTGAAAAAATCAAAAAATATAACAAAAACAAAAAATATAAAAATGAAAAACTATAAAAAAAATCAAAAAATATAAAACGTCTCGTCTGGACTCGTCGCGTAGCGTCGCGTCTCACTCGTCTCGACTCGTCGCGTCGTGTCTCGTCTCGTCTAAGAATTATAAAAATTTAAAAAATAAAAAATATAAGAAATCAAAAAATATAAAAATTCCAAAAATATAAATTTCGAAAAATACTAATTTCGAAAAATATAAAAAATCAAAAAATATAAAAAATCAAAAAAATATAAAACGTCTCGTCGCGTCACGTTTCGTCCTGTCTCGCCTCGTCGCGTTGCGTCGCGTCGCGTCTCACTCGTCGCGTCGGGTCGCGTCTCGTCTCGTCTAATAATTATAAAAATTTAATAAATCAAAAAATATAAGAAATCAGAAAATATAAAAATTCAAGAAATATAATTTTCGAAAAATATAAAAAATCAAAAAATATAAAAAAATAAAAGAATATAAAAAGTCTTGTCTCGTCGCGTCGGGTGGCGTCGCGTCCGGTCGCGTCGCGTCTCTACTCGTCTAAAAATTATAAAAATTAAAAAATAAAAAATATTAAAAATCAAAAAATATAAAAAATCAAAAAATATTAAAAATCAAAAAAATAAAAAATCAAAAAATATAAGAAATCAAAAATATAAAAAATCAAAAAATATAAAAAAATATAAAAAATATAAAACGTCGCGTCGCGTCTTGTCTCGTCTTTTGTTGTTTCGTCGCGTCTCACTCGTCTCGACTCGTCGCGTCGGGTCGCGTCTCGTCTCGTCTAAAACTTATAAAAATTTAAAAAATCAAAAAATATAAGAAATCAGAAAATATAAAAATTCAAAAAATATAAATTTCGAAAAATATAAAGATTCAAAAAATATAAAAAAATTAAAAAATATAAAAAATCAAAAAATATAAAAAGTCTCGTCTTCTCTCGTCCCGTCTCGGCGCACAGCGTCGCGTCGAGTCACGTCGCGTCTCGTCTCGTCTCCTCCCGTGCGTCGCGTCTCGTCTCGTCATATAATTCTAAAAATTGAAAAAATCAAAATATATAAAAAACAAAAAATATAAAAAATTAAAAAATATAAAACGTCTCGTCGCGTTTCGTCTCGTCTCGTTTTCCCGCGTCTCGTCGCATCGCGTCTCACTCGCCTCGTTTCGACTGGTCGCGTCGTGTCGGGTCGCGTCTCGTCTCGTCTAAAAATTATAAAAATTTAAAAAATCAAAAAATATAAGAAATCAGAAAATATAAAAATTCAAAAAATATAAATTTCGAAAAATATAAAAAATCAAACAATATAAAAAAATCAAAAAATATAAAAAGTCTCGTCTTCTCTCGTCCCGTCTCGGCGCACAGCGTCGCGTCGAGTCACGTCGCGTCTCGTCTCGTCTCCTCCCGTGCGTCGCGTCTCGTCTCGTCATATAATTCTAAAAATAAAAAATCAAAATATATAAAAAACAAAAAATATAAAAAATCAAAAAATATAAAAAATTAAAAAATATAAAACGTCTCGTCGCGTTTCGTCTCGTCTCGTTTTCCCGCGTCTCGTCATGTCGCATCGCGTCTCACTCGCCTCGTTTCGACTGGTCGTGTCGGGTCGCGTCTCGTCTCGTCTAAAAATTATAAAAATTTAAAAAATCAAAAAATATAAGAAATCAGAAAATATAAAAATTCAAAAAATATAAATTTCGAAAAATATAAAAAATTAAAAAATATAAAAAATCAAAAAAATAAAAAATAAAAGTCTCGTCTTGTCGCGTCTCGCTGCGTCGCGTCTCGTCTCGTCATATAATTCTCAAAATTGAAAAAATCAAAAAATATAAAAAAACAAAAAATATAGAAAGGATAACTATAAAAAATCAAAAAATATAAAATGTCTCGACTCGTCGCGTAGCGTCGCGTCTCACTCGACTCGTCTCGTCTCGTCTAAGAATTATAAAAATTTAAAAAATAAAAAAATATAAGAAATCAAAAAATATAAAAATTCCAAAAATATAAATTTCGAAAAATACTAATTTCGAAAAATATAAAAAATCAAAAAAAATAAAACGTCTCGTCGCGTTTCGACTCGTCGCGTCGCTAGCGTCGCGTCTCACTCGCCTCGACTCGTCGCGTCGTGTCGCATCTCGTCTCGTCTAAAAATTATAAAAATTTAAAAAATCAAAAAATATAAGATATCAGAAAATATAATAATTCAAAAAATATAAATTTCGAAAAATATAAAAAATCAAAAAATATAAAAAATCAAAAAATATAAGAATAAAAAAATATAAAAAGTCTCGTCTTGTCTCGTCCCGTCGCGTAGCGTCGCGTCTCGTCTCATCGCGTCACGTCTCGTCATATAATTCTAAAAATTGAAAAAATCAAAAAATATAAAAAAACAAAATATATAAAAATTAAAAAATATAAAAAATCAAAAAATATAAAAAATCAAAAATATAAAAATCAAAAAATAAAAAAAATCGAAAAATATAAAAAATATAAAAAATAAAAAAACAAAACGTCGCGTCGCGTTGCGTCTCGTCAGGCCTCGTGTTGTCTCGCCTCGTCGCGTCTCGTCTTCTCCCGTGCGTCGCGTCTCGTCTCGTCATATAATTCTAAAAATTGAAAAAATTAAAATATAAAAAACAAAAAATATAAAAAATCAAAAAATATAAAAAATCAAAAATATTAAAAATTAAAAATATAAAAAATCAAAAAATATAAAAAATCAAAAATATTAAAAATTAAAAATATAAAAAATCAAAAAATATATTAATCAAAAAATATAAAAAATCAAAAAATATAAAACGTCGCGTCACGTTTCGTCTCGCCTCGTCGCGTTGCGTCGCGTCGCGTCTCACTCGTCGGGTCGCGTCTCGTCTAATAATTATAAAAATTTAAAAAATCAAAAAATATAAGAAATCATAAAATATAAAAATTCAAGAAATATAATTTTCGAAAAATATAAATTTCGAAAAATATAAAAAAATCAAAAAATATAAAAAATCAAAAAATATAAAAAATCAAAAAATATAAAAAATAAAAGAATATAAAAAGTCTCGTCCCGTCGCGTGTCGTCGCGTCCGGTCGCGTCGCGTCTCTTCTCGTCTAAAAATTAAAAAATAAAAAATAATAAAAATCAAAAAATTAAAAAAATCAAAAAATATTAAAAATAAAAAATATAAAAATCAAAAATATAAGAAATCAAAAAATATAAGAAATCAAAAATATAAAAAATAAAAAATATAAAAAACAAAAAATATAAAAAATCAAAAAATATAAAACGTCTCGTCGCGTCGCGTCTTGTCTCGTCTTTTGTTGTCTCGCCTCGTCGAGTCGCGTCGCGTCTCGACTCGCCGCGTCGGGTCGCGTCTCGTCTAAAAATTTAAAAAATCAAAAAATATAAGAAATCAGAAAATATAAAAATTCAAAAAATATAAATTTCGAAAAATATAAAAAATCAAAAAATATAAAAAGTCTCGCCTCGTCCCGTCTCGTCGGGTCGCGTCTCGTCCACTAAAAATCATAAAAATTGAAAAAATCAAAAAATTTAAAAAAAAAAATATAAAGTCTCGTCTTTTCTCGTCCCGTCTCGGCGCACAGCGTCGCGTCTCGTCGAGTCACGTCTCGTCTCCTCCCGTGCGTCGCGTCTCGTCTCGTCATATAATTCTAAAAATTGAAAAAATCAAAATATATAAAAAACAAAAAATATAAAAAATCAAAAAATATAAAAATAAAAAATATGAAAAATCAAAAAATATAAAAATCAAAAATTATAAAAAATCAAAAAATATAAAAATCAAAAAATATAAAACGTCTCGTCACGTTTCGTCTTGTCTCGCCTCGTCGCGTTGTGTCTCGTCGCGTGGCGTCCCACGCGTCGCGTCGGGTCGCGTCTCGTCTCGTCTAATAATTATAAAAATTTAAAAAATCAAAAAATATAAGAAATCAGAAAATATAAAAATTCAAGAAATATAATTTTCGAAAAATATAAATTTCGAAAAATATAAAAAATCAAAAAATATAAAAAATAAAAGAATATAAAGTCTCGTCCCGTCTCGCGTCGCGTCCGGTCGCGTCTCGTCTAAAAATTATAAAAATTAAAAAATATAAAAAATCAAAAATATAAAAAATCAAAAAATATAAGAATTCAAAAATATAAAAAATCAAAAAATATAAAAAACAAAAAATATAAAAAATCAAAAAATATAAAACGTCTCGTCGCGTCGCGTCTTGTCTCGTCTTTTGTTGTCGAGTCGCGTCTCACTCGTCTCGACTCGTCGCGTCGGGTCGCGTCTCGTCTCGTCTAAAAATTATAAAAATTTAAAAAATCAAAAAATATAAGAAATCAGAAAATATAAAAATTCAAAAAATATAAATTTCGAAAAATATAAAAAATCAAAAAATATAAAAAGTCTCGCCTCGTCGCGTCGCGTCTCGTTCATCTAAAAATTATAAAAATTGAAAAAATCGAAAAATATAAAAAATCAAAAAATATAAAAAATCAAAAAATATAAAAAAATCAAAAAATATAAAACATCAAAAAATATAAAGTCTCGTCGTCTCTCGTCCCGTCTCGGCGCACAGCGTCGAGTCACGTCTCGTCTCGTCTCCTCCCGTGCGTCGCGTCTCGTCTCGTCATATAATTCTTAAAATTGAAAAAAATCAAAATATATAAAAAACAAAAAATATAAAAAATAAAAAATGTAAAAATAAAAAAATATAAGAAATAAAAATATGAAAAATCAAAAATATAAAAAATCAAAAAATATAAAAAATCAAAAATATAAAAAATCAAAAAATATATTAATCAAAAAAATTAAAATTCAAAAAATATATTAATCAAAAAATATAAAAAATCGAAAAATATAAAAAATAAAAAATATAAAAAATCAAAAAATATAAAACGTCTCGTCGCGCCGCGTCTCGTCTCGTCTCGTGTTGTCTCGCCTCGTCGCGTCTCGTCTCCCGTGTGTCGCGTCTCGTCTCGTCATATAATTCTAAAAATTGAAAAAATCAAAAAATATAAAAAACAAAAAATATAAAAAATAACAAAATATAAGTAATCAAAAAATATAAAAAATAAAATATATAAAAATCAAAAAATATAAAAAATCAAAAAATATAAAAAATCAAAAAATATAAAAAATCAAAAAATATAAAAAACCAAAAAATATATAAAATCAAAAAATATAAAACGTCTCGTCTCGTCGCGCTACGTCTCGTCTTGTCACGCCTCGTCTGGTCGCGTCGCGTCTCACTCGTCTCGTTTCGCGTCTCGTCTCGTCTAAAAATTATAAAAATTTAAAAAATCAAAAAATATAAAGAATCAAAAAATATAAAAAGTCAAAAAAAAATATAAAAAATAAAAAAAACATAAAAAGTCTCGTCCCGTCTCGTCGCGTATCGTCTCGTCGCGTCCGGTCGCGTCGCGTCTCTTCTCGTCTAAAAATTATAAAAATTAAAAAATAAACAAAATATTAAAAAGCAAAAAATATAAAAAATCAAAAGATATAAAAAAGTAAAATATAAAAAATCAAAAATACAAAAAATCAAAAAATATAAGAAATCAAAAATATAAAAAATCAAAAAATATAAAAAATCAAAAAATATAAAAAAGTCAAAAAATATAAAAATAAAAAAAAATATAAAAAATAAAAAAATAGTATAAGTGTCGTCTCGTCCCGTCGCGTCTCGTCTTGTCTCGTCGCGTCGGGTTGCGTCGCGTCGCGCTACGTCCCCTCGCGTCTCGTCTCGTCAAAAAATTAAAAAAATTAAAAAATGAAAAACACTAAAAATCAAAAAATATAAAAATAAAAAAACAAAAAATAAAAAATATAAAGAATCAAAAAATATTAAAAATAAAAAATATAAAAAACAAAAGATATAAAAAGTCTCGTATCGTCCCGTCTCCTCGGGTCGCGTCTCGTCTCGTCGCGTCGTGTCTCGTTCATCTAAAACTTCTAAAAATTGAAAAAATCAAAAAATATAATCAAAAAATTTAAAATATATATATAAAATAAAAATATATAAAAAGTCTCGTCTTGTCTCGTCTCGGCGCGTCGCGTCTCGTCTCGCCGCCTCACGTCGCGTCTCGTCTAGTCTAAAAATTATAAAAATTTAAAAAATTATAAAAAAACAAAAAATATAAAAAATAAAAAATATAAAAAATCAAAAAATATAAAAAATTAAAAAATCTAAAAATATAAAAAATCAAAAAATTTAAAAAACAAAAAATATAAAAAATTAAAATATAAAAATTAAAAAATATAAAAAGTCTCGTCGCGTCGGGTCGCGTCTCGACGCGTCGCGTCTCGTTCATCTAAAAATTATTAAAATTGGAAAAATCAAAAAATATAAAAAATCAAAAAATATAAAAAATCAAAAAATATATAAAATAAAAATATATAAAAAGTCTCGTCTCGGCGCGTAGCGTCGCGTCTCGTCGCGTCGCATCTCGTCTAGTCTCGTCACGTCGCGTCTCGTCTCGTCTCCTCCCGTGCGTCGCGGCTCGTCTCGTCATATAATTCTAAAAATTGAAAAAATAAAAAATATAAAAAACAAAAAATATAAAAAATAAAAAAATATAAAAAACAAAAAAATATAAAAAATCAAAAAATATAAAACGTCTCGTCGCGTTTCGTCTCGCCTCGTCGCGTCTCGTCTCGTCGCGTCGCGTCTCACTCGCCTCGACTCGTCGCGTCGCGTCGGGTCGCGTCTCGTCTCGTCTAAAAATCATAAAATTTTAAAAAATCAAAAAATATAAGAAATCAGAAAATATAAAAATTCAAAAAATATAAATTTCGAAAAATATAAAAAATCAAAAAATATAAAAAAATAAAAAATATAAAAAGTCTCGTCTTGTCTCGTCGCGTCACGTCGCGTCTCGTCTCCTCCCGTGCGTCTCGTCTCGTCATATAATTCCAAAATTTGAAAAAATCAAAAAATATAAAAAAAACAAAAACTATAAAAAATCAAAAAATATAAAACGTCTCGTCGCGTCTCGTGTTGTCTCGCCTCGTCGAGTCGCGTCGCGTCTCGTCTCCTCCCGTGCGTCGCGTCTCGTCTCGTCATATAATTCTAAAAATTGAAAAAATATAAAAAACAAAAAATATAAAAAATCAAAAAATATTAAAAATAAAAAATATAAAAAGTATAAAAATCAAAAAATATAAAAATCAAAAAATATAAAAATCAAAAAATATAAAACGTCTCGTCTTGTCGCGTTTCGTCTCGCCTCGTCGCGTCGGGTCGCGTCTCGTCACGTCTAAAAATTATAAAAATTAAACAAATCAAAAAATATAAGAAATCAGAAAATATAAAAATTCAAAAAATATAAATTTCGAAAAATATAAAAAATCAAAAAAATATAAAAAGTCTCGTCCCGTCGTGTCTCGTCGCGTTGCGTCTCGTTCATCTAAAAATTATAAAAATTGAAAAAATAAAAAAATATAAAAATTAAAAAATATAAAAAATCAAAAAATTAAAAAAAATAAAAAATATAAAAAGTCTCGTCTTCTCTCGGCGCGTAGCGTCGCGTCTCGTCGCGTCACGTCGCGTCTCGTCTCCTCCCGTGCGTCGCGTCTCGTCTCGTCATATAATTCTAAAAATTGAAAAAATAAAAAATATAAAAAACAAAAAATATAAAAAATAAAAAAATATAAAAAACAAAAAATATAAAAAATCAAAAAATATAAAACGTCTCGTCGCGTCTCGTCTCGTCGCGTCGCGTCTCACTCGCCTCGACTCGTCGCGTCGGGTCGCGTCTCGTCTTGTCTAAAAATCATAAAAATTTAAAAAATCAAAAAATATAAAAAATAAAAAATATAAAAAGTCTCGTCTTGTCTCGTCGCGTCACGTCGCGTCTCGTCATATAATTCTAAAAATTGAAAAAATCAAAAAATATAAAAAACAAAAACTATAAAAAATCAAAAAATATAAAAAATCAAAATAATATAAAACGTCTCGTCGCGTCTCGTGTTGTCTCGCCTCGTCGAGTCGCGTCGCGTCTCGTCTCCTCTCCTCCCGTGCGCCGCGTCTCGTCTCGTCATATAATTCTAAAAATTGAAAAAATATAAAAAACAAAAAATATAAAAAATCAAAAAATATTAAAAATAAAAAATATAAAAAGTATAAAAATCAAAAAATATAAAACGTCTCGTCTTGTCGCGTTTCGTCTCGCCTCGTCTCGTCGCGTCTCACTCGTCGCGTCGGGTCGCGTCTCGTCACGTCTAAAAATTATAAAAATTAAAAAAATCAAAAAATATAAGAAATCAGAAAATATAAAAATTCAAAAAATATAAATTTCGAAAAATATAAATTTCGAAAAATATAAAAAATCAAAAAAATATAAAAAGTCTCGTCCCGTCGTGTCTCGTCGCGTTGCGTCTCGTTCATCTAAAAATTATAAAAATTGAAAAAATAAAAAAATATAAAAATTAAAAAATATAAAAAATCAAAAAATTAAAAAAAAAATAAAAAATATAAAAAGTCTCGTCTTCTCTCGGCGCGTCGCGTCACGTCGCGTCTCGTCTCCTCCCGTGCGTCGCGTCTCGTCTCGTCATATAATTCTAAAAATTTAAAAAATCAAAAAATATAAAGAATCAAAAAATACAAAAAATCAAAAAATATAAAAAATCAAAGAATATAAAAAATCAAAAATATAAAAAATCAAAAAATATAAAAAATAAAAAATATAAAAAATCAAAAAATATAAAACGTCCTGTCGCGTCTCGCCTCGTCGCGTCGCGTCTCGTCGCGTCGCGTCTCACTCGTCTCGACTCGTCGCGTCGTTTCGCGTCGCTTCGGGTCGCGTCTCGTTTCGTCTAAAAATTATAAAAATTTAAAAAATCAAAAAATATAGGAAATCAAAAAATATAAAAAATAAAAAAAATATAAAAAGTCTCGTCTCGTTCCGTCTCGTCGCGTAGCGTCGCGTCTCGTCTTGTCGCGTCGGGTCGCGTCGCGTCGCGTCCGGTCGCGTCTCTTGTCGTCTAAAAATTATAAAAATTAAAAAAGAAAAAAATATTAAAAATCAAAAAATATAAGAAATCAAAAATATAAAAAATCAAAAATATAAAAAATCAAAAAATATAAAAAATATAAAAAGTGTCAACTCGTCCCGTCGCGTCTCGTTTCGTCGCATCGCGTCGCTTTTCGTCTTGTCTCGTCGCGTCGAGTCTCGTCTCGTCGCGTCGAGTCTCTTCAAAAAATTATAAAAATTAAAAAAATATAAAAAATCAAAAAATCAAAAAATATAAAAAATCAAAAAAATAAAAAATAAAAGTCTCGTCTTGTCGCGTCTCGCTGCGTCGCGTCTCGTCTCGTCATATAATTCTAAAAATTGAAAAAATAAAAAAATATAAAAAAAACAAAAAATATAAAAAGGATAACTATAAAAAATCAAAAAATATAAAAAATCAAAAAATATAAAATGTCTCGACTCGTCGCGTAGCGTCGCGTCTCACTCGCCTCGTCGCGTCTCGTCTCGTCTAAGAATTATAAAAATTTAAAAAATAAAAAAATATAAAAAATCAAAAAATATAATAATAAAAAAATATAAAAAGTCTTGTCTCGTCGCGTCACTTCTCGTCTCGTCTCCTCCCGTTCGTCGCGTCTCGTCATATAATTCTAAAAATTGAAAAAATCAAAAAATATAAAAAACAAAAAATATAAAAATTAAAAAATATAAAAAATCAAAAAATATACAAAATAAAAATATAAAAAATCAAAAAATATAAAAAATCGAAAAATATAAAATATAAAAAATCAAAAAATATAAAACGTCGCGTTGCGTCTCGTCTCGTGTTGTCTCGCCTCGTCGAGTCGCGTCGCGTCTCGTCTCCTCCCGTGCGTCGCGTCTCGTCTCGTCATATAATTCTAAAAATTGAAAAAATTAAAAAAATATAAAAAACAAAAAATATAAAAAATCAAAAAAATATAAAAAATCAAAAATATTAAAAACTAAAAATATAAAAATCAAGAAATATAAAAAATCAAAAAATATAAAAAATCGAAAAATATAAACAATCAAAAAATATAAAAAATCAAAAAATATATTAATCAAAAAATATAAAAAATCAAAAAATATAAAACGTCTCGTCGCGTCACGTTTCGTCTTGTCTCGCCTCGTCGCGTTGCGTCTCGTCGCGTCGCGTCTCACTCGTCGCGTCGGGTCGCGTCTCGTCTCGTCTAATAATTATAAAAATTTAATAAATCAAAAAATATAAGAAATCAGAAAATATAAAAATTCAAGAAATATAATTTTCGAAAAATATAAAAAATCAAAAAATATAAAAAAATAAAAGAATATAAAAAGTCTTGTCTCGTCGCGTCGGGTGGCGTCGCGTCCGGTCGCGTCGCGTCTCTACTCGTCTAAAAATTATAAAAATTAAAAAATAAAAAATATTAAAAATCAAAAAATATAAAAAATCAAAAAATATTAAAAATCAAAAAAATAAAAAAAATAAAAAATCAAAAAATATAAGAAATCAAAAATATAAAAAATCAAAAAATATAAAAAAACAATAAATATAAAAAATATAAAACGTCGCGTCTTGTCTCGCCTCGTCGAGTCGCGTCGCGTCTCACTCGTCTCGACTCGTCGCGTCGGGTCGCGTCTCTTCTCGTCTAAAACTTATAAAAATTTAAAAAATCAAAAAATATAAGAAATCAGAAAATATAAAAATTCAAGAATTATAATTTTCGAAAAATGTAAAAAATCAAAAAATATAAAAAATAAAAGAATATAAAAAGTCTTGTCTCGTCGCGTCGCGTCGGGTGGCGTCTCGTCGCGTCGCGTCTCTACTCGTCTAAAAATTATAAAAATTAAAAAATAAAAAATATTAAAAATCAAAAAATATAAAAAATCAAAAAATATTAAAAATCAAAAAAATAAAAAAAATAAAAAATCAAAAAATATAAGAAATCAAAAATATAAAAAATCAAAAAATATAAAAAAACAAAAAATATAAAAAATATAAAACGTCGCGTCGCGTCTTGTCTCGCCTTTTGTTGTCTCGCCTCGTCGAGTCGCGTCGCGTCTCACTCGTCTCGACTCGTCGCGTCGGGTCGCGTCTCGTCTCGTCTAAAACTTATAAAAATTTAAAAAATCAAAAAATATAAGAAATCAGAAAATAAAAATTCAAAAAATATATTTTCGAAAAATATAAAAAATCAAAAAATATAAAAAGTCTCGTCCCGTCGCGTCGCGTCTCGTTCAACTAAAAATTATAAAAATTGAAAAAATCAAAAAATATAAAAAATCAAAAAATATAAAAAATCAAAAAATATAAAAAGTCTCGTCTTCTCTCGTCCCGTCTCGGCGCACAGCGTCGCGTCGAGTCACGTCTCGTCTCGTCTCCTCCCGTGCGTCGCGTCTCGTCTCGTCATATAATTCTTAAAATTGAAAAAAATCAAAATATATAAAAAACAAAAAATATAAAAAATAAAAAAATGTAAAAATAAAAAAATATAAGAAATAAAAAATATGGAAAATCAAAAATATAAAAAATCAAAAAATATAAAAAATCAAAAATATAAAAAATCAAAAAATATATTAATCAAAAAATATAAAAAATCAAATATATAAAAAATCAAAAAATATATTAATCAAAAAATATAAAAAATCAAAAAATATAAAAAATCGAAAAATATAAAAAATAAAAAATATAAAAAATCAAAAAATATAAAACGTCTCGTCGCGCCGCGTCTCGTCTCGTGTTGTCTCGCCTCGTCGCGTCTCGTCTCCTCCCGTGCGTCGCGTCTCGTCTCGTCATATAATTCTAAAAATTGAAAAAATCAAAAAATATAAAAAACAAAAAATATAAAAAATAAAAAAATATAAGTAATCAAAAAATATAAAAAATAAAAAATATAAAAAATCAAAAAATATAAAAAATCAAAAAATATAAAAAATCAAAGAATATAAAAATCAAAAAATATAAAAAATAAAAAAATAGTATAAGTGTCGTCTCGTCCCGTCGCGTCTCGTTTTGTCGCGTCTCGTCTTGTCTCGTCGCGTCGGGTTTCGTCGCGTCGCGTCGCGCTACGTCCCCTCGCGTCTCGTCTCGTCAAAAAATTTAAAAAATTAAAAAATGAAAAACACTAAAAATCAAAAAATATAAAAAATAAAAAAAACAAAAAATAAAAAATATAAAGAATCAAAAAATATTAAAAATAAAAAATATAAAAAACAAAAGATATAAAAAGTCTCGTATCGTCCCGTCTCGTCGCGTGTCGTCGCGTCTCGTCGCGTCGGGTCGCGTCTCGTCTCGTCGCGTCGTGTCTCGTTCATCAAAAACTTCTAAAAATTGAAAAAAATCAAAAAATATAATCAAAAAATTTAAAATATATATATATATATATATATAAAATAAAAATATATAAAAAGTCTCGTCTTGTCTCGTCCCGTCTCGGCGCGTCGCGTCTCGTCGCGTCTCGTCTCGCCGCGTCACGTCGCGTCTCGTCTAGTCTAAAAATTATAAAAATTTAAAAAATTATAAAAAAACAAAAAATATAAAAAATATAAAAAATCAAAAAATATAAAAAATCAAAAAATATAAAAAATCAAAAAATTTAAAAAACAAAAAATATAAAAAATTAAAATATAAAAATTAAAAAATATAAAAAGTCTCGTCGCGTCTCGACGCGTCGCGTCGCGTCTCGTTCATCTAAAAATTATTAAAATTGGAAAAATCAAAAAAATATAAAAAATCAAAAAATATAAAAATCAAAAATATATAAAATAAAAATATATAAAAAGTCTCGTCTTGTCTCGTCTCGGCGCGTAGCGTCGCGTCTCGTCGCGTCGCATCTCGTCTAGTCTCGTCACGTCGCGTCTCGTCTCGTCTCCTCCCGTGCGTCGCGGCTCGTCTCGTCATATAATTCTAAAAATTGAAAAAATAAAAAAATATAAAAAACAAAAAATATAAAAAATAAAAAAATATAAAAAACAAAAAATATAAAAAATCAAAAAATATAAAACGTCTCGTCGCGTTTCGTCTCGCCTCGTCGCGTCGCGTCTCACTCGCCTCGACTCGTCGCGTCGGGTCGCGTCTCGTCTCGTCTAAAAATCATAAAAATTTAAAAAATCAAAAAATATAAAAAATAAAAAATATAAAAAGTCTCGTCTTGTCTCGTCGCGTAGCGTCGCGTCTCGTCGCGTCACGTCGCGTCTCGTCTCCTCCCGTGCGTCTCGTCTCGTCATATAATTCTAAAAATTGAAAAAATCAAAAAATATAAAAAACAAAAACTATAAAAAATCAAAAAATTTAAAAAATCAAAAAATATAAAACGTCTCGTCGCGTCTCGTGTTGTCTCGCCTCGTCGAGTCGCGTCGCGTCTCGTCTCCTCTCCTCCCGTGCGCCGCGTCTCGTCTCGTCATATAATTCTAAAAATTGAAAAAATATAAAAAACAAAAAATATAAAAAATCAAAAAATATTAAAAATAAAAAATATAAAAAGTATAAAAATCAAAAAATATAAAAATCAAAAAATATAAAACGTCTCGTCTTGTCGCGTTTCGTCTCGCCTCGTCTCGTCGCGTCTCACTCGTCGCGTCGGGTCGCGTCTCGTCACGTCTAAAAATTATAAAAATTAAAAAAATCAAAAAATATAAGAAATCAGAAAATATAAAAATTCAAAAAATATAAATTTCGAAAAATATAAAAAATCAAAAAAATATAAAAAGTCTCGTCCCGTCGTGTCTCGTCGCGTTGCGTCTCGTTCATCTAAAAATTATAAAAATTGAAAAAATAAAAAAATATAATAATTAAAAAATATAAAAAATCAAAAAATTAAAAAAAATAAAAAATATAAAAAGTCTCGTCTTCTCTCGGCGCGTAGCGTCGCGTCTCGTCGCGTCTCGTCTCCTCCCGTGCGTCGCGTCTCGTCTCGTCATATAATTCTAAAAATTTAAAAAATCAAAAAATATAAAGAATCAAAAAATACAAAAAATCAAAAAATATAAAAAATAAAAAATATAAAAAATCAAAAAATATAAAACGTCTTGTCGCGTCTCGCCTCGTCGCGTCTCGCCTCGTCGCGTCGCGTCTCACTCGTCTCGACTCGTCGCGTCGTTTCGCGTCGCTTCGGGTCGCGTCTCGTCTCGTCTAAAAATTATAAAAATTTAAAAAATCAAAAAATATAGGAAATCAAAAAATATAAAAAATAAAAAAATATAAAAAGTCTCGTCTCGTTCCGTCTCGTCGCGTAGCGTCGCGTCTCGTCGCGTCGGGTCGCGTCTCGTCGCGTCGCGTCTCTTGTCGTCTAAAAATTATAAAAATTAAAAAAGTAAAAAAATATTAAAAATCAAAAAATATAAGAAATCAAAAATATAAAAAATCAAAAAATATAAAAAATTAAAAATAAAAAAATATAAAAAGTGTCGACTCGTCCCGTCGCGTCTCGTTTCGTCGCATCGCGTCGCTTTTCGTCTTGTCTCGTCGCGTCTAGTCTCGTCAAAAAATTATAAAAATTAAAAAAATATAAAAAATCAAAAAATATAAAAAATCAAAAAATATAAAAAATCAGAAAATATTAAAAATCAAAAAATATAAAAAATAAAAATATAAAAAATCAAAAAATATAAAAAATCAAAAATATAAAAAATCCAAAAATATAAAAAATAAAAAAATTATAAAAAGTCTCGTCGCGTCGCGTGGGGTTGCGTCGCGTCTCGTCTCGTCTCCTCCCGTGCGTCGCGTCTCGTCTCGTCATAAAATTATAAAAATTAAAAAAATATAAAAAATTGAAAAATATAAAAAATAAAAAAATATAAAAAATAAAAAAATATAAAAAATCTTATAGTACTTCATTTTTGTTCCAAAAATGAGGTTTGTACAAATACAATCAAATTAAAAACTTCTTAAAGGTGAATGAACAGAAAAAATCCCTAAAGAAATATGTAAGACTAATTTGAGGCTCTAGTACGTTTTTTTAAATCATATTTTAAAAACCAGTGCTGAACAGAAAGAAACAGTTAACATAATTTTCTAGTAGTATGATAAGTAATAGTTTTCTTTTCCAATTGCTTTACTACACAGTTTCATTCTGCTGCACTCGTGCAAGAATTTCGTATCCTATACTTGCCTTGTGAGGAAGAATTGCGAAATGAATCACGCTAAGTAATTTACTCTCAAGATGTTGGACGCAATAACTCATTATCACTTATTAACTGGCAATGGGAAGGGGGAATCATTAAGAGAAGTCTGTCAGTCCGCTTCAGTGTGCAAAGTAAATAAATAAATAAAAATAAAATATATTAAAAATATTGTAAAAAATAAAATGTAAAATGTTCGTAAAATATCTAATAGCAATTCCCAAATTTATTCGAAAGTTTATTCGCCCATAAGAACCAATGTTAATTGTTTCTTTTTGTGCAGCCCTCAATTTAAAAATAAATATGTGGGAATAATTTTTAACTAGAACCTTAAATTAGCCTTAAAGTTTTGGGTAGGGTTTTTCTAATTTTCTAAGATTTTTTAAATTTTTGTGTTTATTCGCCAATAAAAACCAATGTTAATTGTTTATCTTTGTACATCACTGAGTTTTTGGAATAAAAATGTGGGAAATTTTTTTCCTAGAACCTGAAATTATCCTTAGCTTAGTCTATTATTAGCTTTAGTCTAAAGCTAGCAGCGCACAGGTTTTTAGAAATTCAAAAACGTCTGAAATTCGGGAATAGGGCATTTAATTAGCCCAAAATTTTGGATACATTTTGGTAGAAATTGGTTTTTGGGCGCTGCTAGCTTAAGATGGCTGGGAGACCGGTCGGGAGCTTAGAGCTTGTCCTAGCTAGGGCGGTGCCCCGCTTGTGGGAGATACCTGGTTGAGGGGAACACTGTTAGCCGACGGTACGTTCAGCGGGGGAAGATCACTGTGACCTAGGGGACAAAAACATGCACTACACTTACAGGAATAATGACCTTATTAGCTGACGCGCCCGGAATCACTAACAATCCATTAAATTGAAACAAGATTTAACTAATGTTCCGTTTCCAGGGCTCAACAATAAGAGTATTTTCGTCGAAAAATCGTCAATTTCTGACGCACGATTACAATAGATTCTCTTCTTACGTAGTAAGAAAGTAAAACAATAATTAAAAAGGGGAATGCATCACTGTTCTTTAAATAACTTATGAAAATTTCAGGCAGTTAATGGACGAATACGAAAGAGTGATACCCAGACTCGTGGCAGAGACAGAACGTGCGGATGAAAACGAAGATTACATGGATACGGCCTTATTACGGAGCTTACGGAGCTTGTGTAGCCAATCAACATAGATATGAAGAAACTCAGAAAGAATTAAATTCAGTTAAGGGGTAAGTATAACTGAGAAATATTTATAATTTATAGTAGTATAGTATTTATATAATATAGTATTTATATTTATAATTTATGTAGTTGTACCACTACAGTATACACATTCTTGTATTATTTGTAACGTTTTTTGATTTTCAAAAATTCACAGAGTTAAACAAATATAAGAAGTGCGAAATGTTTAAGCACCCTTCTCTATTCGAGAAAAAAGTTAATACAAAAATTCGCTTTTCGACGACCACATGGTTGTCCGTTGTGGAATATTCGGTGCCCAGAAATTTAGGAATAAACGTCTTCGCAGCAGACTAAGCTACCAGCTCCAAAGAAAATTGTGTCACGCCCACACTGTTCGGACCACACGGGTAATTGTGATTACGGCTTCTCGAATGACAATCTGACTGCAAAGTACGTGTCTCGCAACGTCGTAGGCAATTAACCAATTCAGCCAAGGGCTCGGCGTCATTAGTAGGTTCTCAGACGGCAACCCGTCCATGAATTCGTGGTGTCTCGTGTGGAGTATTGTCCACGACTTCACGGAGCGCAGTTAAATAATTCGACCACCAAAATCGACTTGAATTCGGCTTGGTCATCATCGCCGAATGAAGCATTGTACGTCCTAAACGTCACATACCTCATACCTTTAAATTCACGACGATGACTGCTAATTGTACAAGAATTTCTGAACATTTCTATTTAAATCATATTCTCGCAATTGTTCAAGAAAGTACTTGTTTGTGTAGTCATTTAACTACTGCAAATGCCCACCTTACACCTTACATATTTTCCAGGAGACACCGGTTATTGGAAATAGGCCTGAAAGACCGAGAAGGAATTGAGGCGAGGCTGAAAGCCAAATTATCTCAAGCGCAAAAAGCTTCTGAATCAGAAAAAAGAAAGCTTCAAGCTCTCAAGGATCATGCTGCGTCTGCAATTCAAACGTAAATTAATTTATTTTTTGTAGATAAATAAAAGGGATTGTGCGTATGTGTGTCGCACATAGACGCAAAAAATACTTGACCGATTTTTCTGAAATTTTCACTTTGTTCTTATTAGTGATGGGAGTTTTTAAAGAGTGATTTTAATTAAATCGTACACGTGGGGGATAATTTTTTCGTTTATGACTCAAGCGCCCCTGACGTCTATGCAACCCGCCGCGCAATCAGTGATTATTCATTGCATGCAAGTATTCTGACCCTGCGATTGTGAAATATCAGCCGAATTGTTACTTGAATCTCGGACAAGTAAAGCAAATTTCTCCAAGATATTGGCATAGCGAACGCGTGCCCAAATTTGAGGTAGAATATTTAAAAATAGAGCAGAGAGTATTTAAAAGGATACTTGCCAACCATGTCCAAACCAGGACACATATTTGCGAGAAAGTCTTTAATATATTAGAATGTTTGCACAGTGCAGCGAAGAACGTTCTTAACAGGGGGCGGATTTTAATGAAATATCTTTTTTTCGTTTTAGAACAAAGCCGTTTAGAATAGAAATTAATTTTATGTTATGAAACAATAATATAACCTTTTTTTATGAGTAATTTTTAATGCATTTTTCGCTGATTTCATTGCTTTTAATATAATTTTAATAGTACGTGCTTCAAACAATGTTTACGAGAGACAACAAACGTTCACCACAGAATCCGCGAGTAGCGTTTTCGATTTCTTCGCTCATATATTGTAGACCTTATGTCAGTCGTCGCCATTTATTTATAACCGCAAGATTTATGTGCTCGATACCGATCTTCAGTTATCAGTGAGAGAGCAGATGAATTAACTCTAATATTTTACACCAAAAGTGTTTTTTTATTTTTTAGTACGGATGTACACTACTGCGTACCTAAAAAAATGTTTTGTTGTCTACCATTTGCCAATAGGACGTTGACGGGAATTAGTCTGTTCCAAAAATTATTTTACATTACCATAACACGTCTATGTTCAAATATATTAGCAAACTAGTGGATTCTGCAATGTTTCACTATTGCAATGTACTACACTTCACACACTACTGGTCACGTGATTATTAGTTACGTTTTATGCTCTGCTCTGCAAGTATTTGAATAGATGAAAGACTTTCTCATGAGTATGGGTTTGTTCTGTCCTCGTTTGGACATGGTTGTCAAGTACCCTATTATTAAAATGTCCTCCCTGAAGTTTGGATATGCATTCGCTACGGTACTTTTTTACGTTAATTTTTAAATTTTGTATTTACTTCTTAGATTTAATAAAATTGAATATCTGAGCCAAAGTAACTTATCCATTGTTAATTGTAACTTGGAATACACAGCATTCAGCGAACAACAATAATGTATTTTAAAACAAAAATAAATTCAGTCACTTGTCACTTTCTTGAGTTACTAAGCACAATTTAAAGTGCTAATTAATGTTTAATTGCTTTTTGCAATAATAATAATAATAAATGGAAAAATAAATTGTACATTACGTTCTACAAAGAGGAGAATTGTTTCACATGATGTCACATATATTCAGCATATACAAGGTTGCCTGAAAAGATGTGAGTTTCGTTTCTCTTATAACAAAAAACCACAAAAATTAGTCAAAAGCATGTCTACCTCCAATATTATAAAAACATTTATTGACACCAATCCAAGGCAAATATCGTGCCTTACTGCCGTTTACATGTTGTGCCAAGTGTTGAAGTACAATTTTTTAAATTTTGAACTTGAAGAAGAAATTCATTTTACATAACCAATAAGTAAATTTATTTTACCAACAAGCATAGATCTACTTAGAGAGTTTACATAAGGTCATACATGTTTATTTCTATTAATAACTTCATTACTATAAAGATTTCAGTATAGTCATTTAGTAAATTTTAATGTCATTAGACAGAGTATGCTTTCTTCTCAGTGTATTATATTTGTAATGTGAGCGAACCCAGGCTCAGACATACCAACTCTTAGGGAGGCCTTTGTAGATCCTATTCGAACATTTAGTTTCTTGAGCTCGTTTTCAATAACGATGTGGGGAATAATAGGACATACTTTCGAAATTATTAGTCTCTTGGAGAAATTGAATTTACTTGACCGAGATAACGTTCAAGGAATATGCCGATATTTGACAATCGCAGGGGTAGAATACGCAGTGAGGACGCTTAATACTCGAGGGTACGGCGGGTTGCGTTCAAGGGAGCCTAAGGCGCATAAAATCACCAACGCCCCGATTTTACGTCCATGTGCGACACACCTATCTCTACTATCAGCTTCTTCATATTGTAATATACCTATATTCTTCGCGCAAGTGCAATCAAGAAGTTGACACGTTTTATCTCCATCGGATAAACTGTACGGCAGCGCATAAAATACGAACAAACACGCGTTGGTCTTTATATATTAGTTACATGCAAATATATTTGACTCGGTGAGAGCAGAAACCACTTACTCCAGATTATCAAATTTTCCAGAAGAGAGAAAAACGACATAACTCCTCAAAATTTTCAAATCATTAAACAATTTCCCCCTCTCTGTCAAAACATGCAATAATGTTGCTCTCATGCAAAAATTACCTAGTTCCATTTAAATTGAGCTCAGAAAAATGTAAAATTTAATTAGTACGTACGCTATTTCTGCACTCAACTGGTTTTCAGAAGCAGATGAAAACTTGAAAAAAATTTAAAAGTTTTTATTTATTCGTATTTCAAAAAAGTAATGATTGCAAAATAACTATACAGCATAAATTTAAAAAAGTATAAAACTGATAATAAATCAATTTCAATCGTTGAATCACCGTCATGGGCACTACTGTTTGGCCAGGTAAATAGTTCACCATTGATCAGAAATATGGACAATGATATTCTCAATGCCTTCATTTTTTTAAATGTTGTTTGAAACTTTCCGTGATGGGTAGCCATGACTTCACGGAAAAGCAATATCTATGTTCCGGGAAGTACGTTTCAGCAGCTGCTAGCTGGGATTATTCCTTTTTCTTCATAGTTATAGTGGAACTCTCTGTAGAGAGGGGAAGGAAACATGGCTCTGGCTAAAGGGTTTGTTTATAAAAAATCTTTCCACCAACCGTCAACATTTTTATGTCAATTGCTTGGAGTAGCTTGGTGATGTAATAGTAGTTTACGCAATTAGTTTATAATGTTAGGCTTTATTGCATGAGTACATGTTTTGAAAACGAGCGACTTTACGAGCGAGTATTCAAATTTGTAGGAATGTAATAGAGCAACTTTATAAACGAGTTACATTCTATATTTTTTGTATAACAGCATTATGGATTAATAAGAGAATCAAACGTAATTTTGCGAAACAACTTCCCTGTGACGACTCGGGTATTTGACAACGTGCGAGTAAACGGTGGTCGGCTGTTCCGTTCAGCTCTACCTGCCCCCGATTCTCTCGCTACGATTGACTGATTGTGTGATGACGCAATCATTCGTGACAATCTAATACGTCATCATATGTGCCGTAAAATGCCAGATTATGAACGATTTCTTGCAACAGAAAAGGTTCTTTTATAATGCTGGTATACAAAAAAGTTGTTACTGGACTGAGCACACACCTCATCTCCATCAGGTATATAAATTCTCCTGTTAATAGTTCCGAAATCTTGATCGTGGAAGAAATGAGTGCCCTCGAACAGAGTAGTGATGAATAACTTGGCTAAAACGTCCCGTATCTTTCGAACTAATAATCTCACCAACGTTTTGTTTTGCACTCAAATCTGCACCTTGCCTTCCAAAACTTTTTTTGTGACTAAAGTGGTTTCTGCACTCGCCAATTCACTTGCTACTGGCCTTGTGGAATTGAGTCAGATGAACCTAACCCCACCACCTACCTCGGGGCTTGTGACATGTGAACCCAAGGATGCGAGTTTTATTTTTTTCTCCCTCTGAGTGAGAGAAGGGAGCGCGGTCCATGCTCGCCCTGCTTTGGTTACAGCTTCCCACCCACTGTGCTCACCCCCTCGCCGGGCGCCTCCGCTCATTTAACCGCTGCCTGGCGGGTGTCTGAAGGTCGGTTTGCACGTTGCCAATACTGGCGTGCCAGTTACGGGTTTGCTAGCATCTATACAGCGCTGGCGCTCTATGCGACTTGGCAATAGCTAGTAATGGCATGCAAGAGGAGATATTTATCTCACTGTACTTAGTTAATGTTCTTTGTGAAGTGCTGCTGACAGTATTTGTCGCGTAAGCTATTGTACATGGCAAATGTTCCATAAACATTTTATCTTATTCACTTAATCAGTCTTGGAGAAGTTATCAATCCCCATTTTATTTGCAATTGTCAGCATTCGTGGTTTTTATATTTTGCTAAAAAATAACCCACAATTTTTTCGATTCTGTATATAACTGGTCAAACTTGTCAGTTTGTTCTTCACGAAGACTTGTGCTTCCCAGTCATTTTTATAATTAAGCTTATTAGCTTACGTTAATCACCATGCAAGTGTTGAGTCAGGAGGTGTTGTTCAGCTGGCATCGCCAGTGACTGGTGGTAAGGTCTTGCCAGTCACGTGCAACAAGGTGGTTACAGGTTGCTTGTCTCCACTTGCCAGTTGCTGGCAACCTCAGGTGGCAACGTACAAATCAGGCTTAAGACTCGCGCCGCCGGCAGGCGCTAGAAAGTCGCCAGGTGGGCGATCTCTTCTTACGCGGTTATTCTCACCTTAGATAGCTTCCAGTGGGACCCCCAAGTATCCACAATAAATAATAATAATAATAATAATAATAATAATTACATAGAATACATAGTTACTTTCACTGAATAATAATACTAAATATATTTATTACACACATGTGAACATTCAGGAAACTAATTATGATGAGAGTCATTAAAGAAATATGAAGCAAAATGAACACATTAGTTCTTCAAACCTATTTTCACCTAGGCAGCGTGTCTCGCAAGGTTGTCCAAGATCAGCAGCGCTGGGTTCTGGGCAGTTGGTCAAGTAAGGCTTTTCAAGTCTTTGAGCCACTCGACGATTTCTTCATCCGTCCAATCATTCTTGCTACATGTGTAAATAGCACCAGGGGGCATTTAAACTCATTCAGATCAATAAATTATTTTGTTTGGAGCAATGGCAGTCACACTGCGATATTGAGAATTACTTACCACCATTACCCTTCGAGCACATTTTTGTCAGAATTTCTCATAAACTTTTATAGAATATTTAAAACTACAAGCAATTGGTATCAAATGATTTGTTGAAGTACTTCCCTTCCAACAATTTTTGATTCTTCTACAAATCTCCAAGTTCACGTGAGTAAGAAATTATTTTCTGAAAGCACTTTCTAACATCAACCATTCACTTTCCTGGTACGAACGCGATAATTGTCGACGTAAGCATTCTTTAGCGGCAGCGGTCAACTGACTGTAGTTATAATGGCAAACGGTAGGTAGAATCATATGTTGCCGCCTTCCAATATGGTTTGATTACAATATTTATCGATAATTTACCGCTGACTCTCATTATTCCATGACCCCCGTCACTCCTGCTTCCCTTCTTCCAAATTTCTTGTCCTGCCAGGCCGCTGTGCGCGAGATTGTGTTTACTTGAGACACTTCATGCAGATCAAAAGCACTCGCATCGAGATACACAGATCCCGTACGTCCCGGCTCAGGATGGAGCGTGGCTTCGCGACGGGAAGGTGCTCTGCTTTGCACACCGACGCCTAAGTACAAGCAGACCAATCACGGTCTCTGCAGCAAGCATACGCGCTAACCGGGCTCGGATCGGCAAACGAGGCTTCATAACGAGGTTTCATAATCGGTTGCCGGTTATACTCGGACAAAGGCCGACTGCGGTTTTCTGCGAAACCAGATGTAAGCCATTGAAGGAAGTGTTGGCTTCCACTCTACAGGAGGATGGAAGCCAGTGAGGGGAAATATTGAAATTCTTGTGTTTTCGCAAACGGGGAATCTTGGCTGTCCGGGAGACACAGGCACAGGCGCACACTTGTCGGCCGCCATTCTGCGCCCTTCCTCAGGGCGAATTGCGCAGAGATGGACTGCGCACGGCCAACAGGCCGGTAGAAGGCAACAGTGCTCTATACAAACTCGTGCGTAGTCACTAGCCCGCTCTGCAGCAAGGATCATTAACATATAATTGTAAACATACACTTTCTACATACAATTAAACTTGTGTCACTTATGAGGAGAGCATGTTGGTGTTTGGTAGAATGTTTAAATAAAAGAATTTTTTTTTATGTTGGAAAGCAGTTTGCTCCACTTTCAGGCAACAGTAATTGCGAACGATGTGTTGTTTGGTACAATAGTCTTTGGACTTTGATAACTTCGTTATTTTATTTTGTCACTTATTTCAAATATAATATCTCAATTTGTTAGAATTCAGTTTTATTCTTTCCTAATTGCTTTATTCAACTTCAAAACAACAGGTAATGTAAAACAATGCATTTTCTTAAATGACCTTGATATTTTTCTATCTGTGAAACTAGGTGGTATATTAGCAACAAAAAAGTTGTGATATTATAGTAAACGACATAAAATAATGCTTTTGATTTCAATTGTAATCCTAGTCTCACGAATTAATCGTTTCTGTTTATATTCTGTTATCATTCAAACAGGGCAGACTCGAAATTGACAGAACTGCGGAGAGAACATGAGGAAGAGATGGCCAAACTGACAGATTCGTTACAGGAAGCAAAAACCCAATTTCGTAATGAATTTGGTCCTTACAACGAACTTAAAGTGGAAGTTGCAACCCTTAAGAAGAAATACGATTATTATAAAGGTCAAATAGAGGCCAGATTGAGAGAGCGTACTCCCATAAACCCTTAATTATTTTTGCGGTTGAAACTTATTGTATCTACAAAATTTATATTTCTCCAGATGTTATGTTGTTAGTGACGTAGTGAATATTAAACAGCATACTGTATATCTCAAATCAAAATAAATAAAATGTTAAGCAAATTTACCAACAAAATTTGAATTACCATTAAAGTGTGGATTATCTTCGTAACTTCAAAATGCAATGTTATGTTCTTTCATGTATTGAAAACAATGTTATTTAATTTAGTATTAAGATAAAATAGAAAATAAGTTTTGGATTTTATATGTACGTAGTGTCTAATCTTCTAGTTTCCGACTAGTGACTGCACTCACGCATGTGCAGAGTGAGAGTACGTAAACTGGCTGTGATTGTTTGCTGGAACAAACCTTTTGTTTGACTGACCGAATCAAAAATTTTTTTTTTTTTTTTTTATATTACATTTCAATATGCTTCTACTCTTACTACTTATCAATTCTTTTTGAGTTATTTGTAGTGAAAAAAAATCTACACAGATTACATTGTCTACATGTAAAAAGTCATGTAGACTACAGGTAGAAGTAAAATTTATAGTCTATGGCACAACTCTGCGTTAAAGTACATCACGCTTTTTTGGCATTTTTTACCCCCTCCCACCGTCGTAACAGATAACTTGAACACTCCCCCCCCCCAGTGTGTCGTTCTAAATTGATGTCAATCTCCCCATCCATTTAAATATTTTATCCTCTTTTAATACTTCACTTTAAACTATTTACTGTCTCGTACTGGGTCTGCCATTGAAGTAAATCTTATTTCTTTGATATTTACAATTCTCCAATATTTTTAATTTAATGGAATGTTTAGCCCTGGTTTTAATTTAATTTCAGGGCGTCAGCATACTTACGTACTATACTTGCCTTCGTGGGCCTGAAAATACTGCTCGTACGAGTATTCGGGTGGTAAACAATTTAATTGTCGTTAGCACTACTGTTACTGATAAATTGATCAATTTACAAATTTTGTTTATGAATTGCCAGCGACAGTAAGTGTCGGCTGCCACACTTAATTTATTTCAAATTTCTATTTAATTAATTTTACTGATCAACAATGTATCTTTATATTCCTCTACGGTTTCTGCAAAATTCTACAAACTTACATCAATTCTTCTTCAATCTTAATGTTAACTTAACCTGGCCTTGCTATAATATTTCCATTAATGCATTTCTGTCACTTAAAGCCAAAGCCCAAAGCACTTAAAGCCAATTGAAAAATTTACAGCAATCACATTCTGTAGTAGTGACCTTGACTTCTCCCTTCAGCCTCGACAATATACCAAGTCATTGACCTACTCTTGCGACGTTCACCAGAGTATATATCACGCGTCGAACATTTCGCTTCGCTTCCTTTTTGAAAAATATTTATTCCCTCCACTATCATTCCCTGATTTATGAGAACCATTTGATTTGCTCTTGACCTTTCTTTTCCTCATAAAAATTGTCTTCACCCGTTGTATCATTTTCCCTCTCGATCCGGTTTGAATTGTTCATATTATTACTTGCGTCTTTTGTGTTACGTTCGCCGGTGTAGCTGACATTTTGATTGAGATTACTCAACCTTTGCCATAACTCATCGATACTGCCAGGCATATTGTTTATTATTGAGTTTTGGAAGCTATATTCTAACTGCCTATTACCCTAATAACTCTAAAGGAAACTATATTTGTGCAAAAAAAATTTTAAACAGCATGATCCTTCAGAAAAAATAATTGGTAATATTTCTCAACGAGATTAGACGAAGAAGAAAAAAAAAAACTAACAAAAAAAAATATGCCACATATTTTCAACCCACACCTTATAAAAAAAGTTTCAAGTCTCTAAAAAATTTGTGTAAAAAAGTGATGTTTTGTGAGTGTGTGCTTTTAGGTGGAATGATTCAAAGGTGACAGTTGCAAGGGCTACTAAAGGAAATACAAAGGGTTGCAAAAAAGTATACAAATTTTAATAAGATGTATTTATTTAAAGTATTTCAATGTTTGGCCGAAAAAAAACCAGTAATGGGTAATATGATGTTCTGCAAACAGATGTGTCGTATGTTATACCAGAGTTACTATGCGATAGGTCAACCAACAATGAGTAAAATGAAGCCAAGAGCCCAAAGTGCCTAAATCGACAGCAGAATAAAAACTTATTGTCTTACACTTGTAAACATATTGTTTAGGGTTTAATGATGTTCTCAAAACAGATGCGACTGTCATGCAATGCGCACCAAGTACCTGACGAGTGCTACCACTGTCCGTTCCCTGTTTAGATGTGCTCAATCATACTGGAGGTGGCCTCTCCCTTGAATGCTCATTGTAAGTGGGTATCATTGCCATGCCAGAGAAGTTATCTGCATCTCTCCATCCTAATACAATGTGCCAAGAAAGCATCTCCACAGTGAACTGAATCAGGGCCTCCTGCATTTTGAATTAATTTTGGTAGCAACTAGATCACTGGGACACAAGTGAAGGGAACAACACTAGCAGCGTCTATTACGATTGTGGTAAGCTATTTACGATTTCATGCTTCAGCTCGAGCTACCAACATAATTTCTGTTGCACCAGCAAGGTGCCACTGTGGAGAGACTTTTCTGGAGCACTATATTTCCCTTAGAGCTCCAGGGAGAGACATCAACTCCACTACTTCTAGTTCAATCTTGCAGCTACTGCACGAAGTTTGGAAACACGTATTGTTTGAGGAGGCAATAACGGGAGTTACATGGCAGACCTCTGGTAAGTTTTAGATTTTGTCAGTTCTTCCATTACAGTGAAAAACCCAAATGTGTTACTATTGTCTGAATAATATTTCTGCCTACTCAACAGCTAGCAGCTGACAGGGAAGAGGATGTTCCTTTATCCAATCAGAGGCTTCAAATTGTGAATTCACTGCAGAATTGCCAATGAGATGCTTATGAAGAAAAAAATGAAAAATTAATCATGTGTGCTCTCAATTTATTTTTTGCTACTGCTGCTGCTGTTGTGATCTGACGCAAGAATGCTAAATGAATGAGTAAGATGCAACATCGTTTTACCCCAACACCAGCTGCCAAGTAGATAGAAAAATTATTCAGATAAAATAAGCATATTTGATAGGAAGAAAGTGACTGACCTCTTGGCTCACGATTCCCTGAGTTAACGGTTCAACACAACATTGATAATATTTTAAACTACAGAGGATCGTCAAATAAAAACCATTTCTTCCTCAAACAAAAATATCTGTTAACTTAATATTCTTAATACACTTTATAAATTCTAAACAAACATTCAATTTTTATTTAAGATGAAAGCAACGAGCACGAGTTGGACATTCACTAGCTATTTGCAGTACAGGCCACCGCGCCAGCAGCCTTGTGTTATTAGTTTCCGTTTGTTGTTGTAATGCACTGAAATTCTTTGAAGGAAAAGTTGTTGATAATGTCTTCACTTCAGCAACTACAGGAAAGGTGAGATAGGTTAGAGAAGTGAAGTGAGAAGTGTAGCAACACTGGCTACACCTGACTTTTCGTAAAGGAGTTCATGCTTACCCTAAGTGCTTCAATCCTTATGTAGGAATGTGTACGAAACAATTAATCTTTTACTTTATGCACAAAATACATCTTCTACATTAAAAAAAAGATCAATTAACTGTTCCTTGTGAATGATGGTGCAATTCTTTTTAGAGAATAAAAATTAATATTATCAATTATATTCCTATCAAATGAAAATAACATAAATGATATTCTTCAATTTATGATCTATATATTATTCAATATGATCAATAATTTTCCATTCCAATGAGACTGCATTTGGAATTAATTATTATCTCCATTTTCATTTCCTAAAACTATTATGTGCACACAGCTTCACATTTCTATTGCAAATTACTACTGTCTATACAAATAATCACTTAAGTTTTTGTAATTATTGCTTGCATTACATTTACAACAATGCAAAGCAAATTTGATATTGAATTACACCACATACAATAATTTAATGCTTGCAATTCATTAAATAACAAACACAAAATAAAAGGGTGTATTGAAAATGAGCACAAAACACAAAACTTAATTTGATGGAGTAAAGTCTGCTTTCACGACACACAATCACCCAGCTGAAACCTCCATTGATTCATCTTCTGAAACAAGAAATATACATGAATACAATATAACTGTAAATAATTATCATAAATCTTAACATATTTTGTGAAGTATAAAATATAAGTGAGAGATACTAACTAATTGTTTTGCATCTTGTCAAATAAATAAAACAAGAATCATCTCATTGATTTGTGTATTTCGAGAGATTTACTGTATGATAGAACTCTTTCTGCATGATAGAACATCAAACTTCGAACATCATATTACAATACCATCTACAGTACAACACAATTTTTATATTCCTGGATTTTACGTTTTCCTGCCTTTTTAAGTAATTTTCCTTTGGTCCCAATTGCTGACCCACAAGGGGGGGGGGGGGCATGAGGTCCAAGTATCAACATATGAAAATGCGACCTACACCAGTTCTATCAGAAGAAAAGATTTCAAGAAAAATATTGAAGCCATATTTTAAAAACTCCTGAAAATGTTCAGGTTTCATATAAAGTACCCCGAAGAATGAAAATATCCGTTCAAAATTCAAGTGACAGTGACATCAGTCTGATTGATTGCGGAATATCAATTTTCGTGAATATACTGCTTAGTTTAGCCACTAGCATTGTTTACAGATGCATGGACGTTTTGGATAGCATGGTTCACAGATGGACAGACATTTTGCTGTCAATCAAATTTTCAATGTGAAGGACCAATCAAACGCAGATTCTATGTACATATTGTGTAAAGAGGAAGTAATTTACTACTAATAGGAACATCACTTTTTCATTGTAAGGGCCCATCAATGAAAATTTTTCTGTCAAAGAATCGGTTACCCTGGAACATAATAACACTTTCTCTTTACTATGTAAGGAGTAGGAGAGAAAGTAAAAGCAGTTTTTCACTGTAGAGGGTTGACTGCAATGGGACGGGTGCGGGTGGGCTAAGAAACCTTTTGAAACTCTTATTTTTATGTTCGAGACATTATTTAACTCTTCACACGTTATTTGATTTTAGGGAACTAGATCCTAAACTAAAGTCCAAACAATGTACCAATCAGACAATGATTTGATTTAAACTTTTTAAACTGATATCAGATTGAAGTAAGCTCTCCAGCCTTGCAATGAAACCTCCCCTGTGCAGTCACACTAGACCTTCACACCCACTGCCTCCCTCACAAACAAGTAATGGCTCATAAGTTAGTCGAATGCATGTTGCAATATTATATTACACCTCCGTTACTAAGAATATCAATCTCAATGTGCAAACTTTCAGGGTACAGACAGCGGAAGGACACCTTCCAGGTTGTTTGCATTCACTACTTGCTTTCAGTGGATAAAGAATGTATTTTTGTAATATCCATATTAATTGTACCACTTAAGGAAGCACTTACAGTTCCAGCTACGCTACTCAGCAATTTTAATTATTCAAATATTTTTTTGATAATTACAGAATTCAGAGTTAACACTCACTTAAACCTAAAGAATGCAAGGATATTTGAAAAGGTGCACGCCCACCCACATGCAAATTTTCAATACACAATCTTAATTGCATGTATAACTTTTTTTTGCAGTACTTACCCAACTCATTAAACATGAACTCATCCTGATATTCCTTCAGAAACTGAGCAGAGCGGTTCTCGTCTAAGAATAAGGAGTAAACTCGTTTCACATCATCAATATCAACCTATAATATAACAATACAAAAATTGACAGTTGTAAGACAAAGCACCTTGTTGTACTCATAACAAAAACTAAATAACTTTTTCAGTATCAAGGGACTGCAAAACGTGTATTTCCATTAAAATCTCAAAACCTATATTCCACAGCTTCACATAACTTCCTCTGAACTACATCCATTACTCTGTATATAAGTACACGAACGATAAAGTAAAAATCAAAATCTAAAGTTCATGGTATTCCATGAACACACCATCTATCTTAAAAATTGCATTAAAATATCTATAAAGTGTGTCAAGGAACCTACACTATTCAAAGTTGCCATTTAAAATATTCCATAGAAAAATGCTCTTTCCGAAACAGAAATTCTTACATTAAACACTCCTGACAAGTATGTCATTTATTATTATATATAAACCGTGCACTTTCATCATAGTAATGAGAATTCTTTTTTCTATTTTGAGTATTTCCCTTTAGAATAATCAAGACTGATTTAATGTATGAAAAGACACACTTGGAAATTTCCATTTCTAAAAGCTTGTTTACTTGAGCTGGTGATTCCCATTTATTGAAAGTGAGTGAGAGACAAAAAAAATGAAGCGGTACACCTTCATTTTTGTGTTGATCAATGTTTGTTTTGCGTAGATTAAAAATCTTTGAAATGAAAAATATTCACCTCAGTACTCTTTCTCTTCCGACTCACAAGGCTTGCAGTAGTAATTAATTGGATGGCATACCGCAAGGATGTTTCGAGAGCAATACGTGTCAGAACTGTTAGAGCATCATCTGTCATCTCACAATCTTCTTCTTCACACCTGAAATGTATTAAAAATGTACATTTTTACATGTACTGGAAACACCACAAGGTGAATCAAACAAAATATTAAGCAACAGCACAAGCTGAATCGGAGAAAACCTAGACAAAACATTTAAATCGCAGACAGAAATGTTTGCTTCAAAATTAAATGAATAAAAAAATAACATAGAATGACTTCTTGAATTCATGACCACAATAATAATTATGGGGTATAAGACGTGTTATACTTGTAAGTGCGCATGCTTTGGCGGATCTCCCACTTGACTTCATTTTGTGTACTGTGCTCTTTTACAATCCTTATGGAAGTTTTGTCTTGTCTCCTATGGAAGTAACAAGTAATGTATCTTAGTTTCCGGTCGCGATTAGGTTTTTGCCCAGGTTCTCCCATCCATGGAGCAAATGCTGAGATGACCCTTTGTTTTGCTCCTGGACATAAATGTACTTCACTGTAGAGATGGGGCTGTGCTACTAATTTGATAGCAAATTAAAAATCTGCAGTTTGTTTACCTATGCAAATAGTTTTCTATAGCTCGGGAGCATAAAAAGTCTTGTTTTCAATAGTTGCTAACTTCGCTTTTTTTGCAACTTCTATTCATGATTTAACTATAATTAACCTAAGAAATAGATCACACTATAATTAACGAAACCACAACTAGATATGAAATAAAAAGTACTTATCTTGGATGCAGTGACCAAGATGCCCAAATTCTTACAATTACTAATAACATGAACACTGACAAAATAAATAATACTCGCATGTGCAGAACATTCGCTAAAGTTAACATAAAATTATTTACTGACTACTTTCTGAAGGAATCATGGGACACAACGCTACTGAGACAGATGAAAAAGTTTTACTCAGAGCTTTCATTTCACTTCAATGCACATTTTCCTCTCAAAAAGAGAAAATTAAAAGTAATAGTTCGGGCAAAAATAATGAAAAATAATCAGGATATTTTACATGCAAGTAATAAAACTAAACCAATGTGGAATTTCATAAAAAATACGACCATATTATCCTGATACTTTGTAGAGAATAATGAAAGGGAAGCAAGTAATCCGGAAAAAGTGGCTAATTTCTTCAATCAACACTTTTCTAGAATTGCGGCTGAACTCACAAAGGGACTAAAACCACAAAATTCAACATCATTCCCTTCCCAAAAAATGTTCAACGTGATGTTTATTTCCGAAACACGTCTAACGAAATCCTAAGAATAGTCAGTAAACTAAAACATAAATACCATCTAGTTTAGATGAATTTCCGGATTTTTATTGAAAACTGTGAACCTGCCTTTATACACCAATTAACTCACATTCTCAATGCTGCACAGGAATATTTCCAGATATTTTCAAAATAGCAAAAATTAAGCCACTTTTTAAAAAAGGGAACAAAAATAAAATTCAAAATTACCAACCAATTTCTCTTTTGTCAGGTTTCTCAAATATATTAGAGAGACTTTTCTATACGCAAATGGAAACTTTTCTGAAGAAAAACCAAGGGGTTTGCGGACTCAACACAGTTTTAGAAAATCAAAATCTATGGAAATTGCCATTTTTTCATTTCTTAAAGATGTTGCTTCACCAATGGACCAAAATGAAACACCCATTGGAATATTTTTAGATCTTTTAAAGCTTTTGATGTTACTGGTCCAAAACATTTTGCTATCAAAATTACCTTCTTATGGAATTCTTGGTATCGCCCTAGATTGGATAAACTCTTACCTTAAACATTAATCTTAAAGAGTAGAAATACCGTACTGGCATGAAATGTGCATTCCCGCCTGAGATATGTCATAATATTCTGGGGAAGCTCATCATGTAGTGCCCAAATCTTTAGATTGCAAAAGAAAATTTTTGGAATAATGAAAAAATGCCATTCGTGTGATCTCTGCAAGCCTCTCGTCATTCAGGTTTGAATCTTACCATTGCCTTGCCTATTTATTTACGAATCTGTAATACTTGTCAAAACTGACTTAATGGTGGAAACATATTTTCGTACAATACTGATATTTATGATTTACAACACATGTGATAGAAATCACTTTCATGAAGTGTCAGTATCTTCAGCTCACTACCACAAATCTGCATACAATACATGTACGTTACTTTACAATGCATTGCCAGATGACATTAAACAATTGAAGTCCGAACACAAATTTAAGTTAAAAAAAAAATCTTTTCTGCTGCATAACTGTTTCTATTCAATTAGAGACACTACTGATCATCAAAAAGAAAAATAATGTTTATGTTAACAAAACAGTGACATATTATGAATTAGTTTACATTTGTATTGTATATTTTTTTTTAAAAGGTTAATATGTTTGTAACAAATAATGTACTTCAGCTTCCCGGTCAATGACCCTCATCTCGATCAGAATTTTATCAGTAGGAGTAGAGGTAAGGGCAAGTTCCTATTTTGTTAGTAATGCAGAAAATAAAATCTGCAGTTCGATTACCATTGCAAATAAGTTTTCTATAACTCAGGCACAAAAATGTGTAGTTTTACGTATTATAGTAATCTCACACTTTTTTAAAATTTATTTATTTATCTTCAACTTTTACTCATCTTTCAACTATTTATAGTCAAAATGATGCTGGAATTCAAGAAAACGTGTGTAGATTATCTTCTCCCCCATATGTCACATACAGTTTTTACTGCTTTTGACTAAATAAATCTAAATCTATTTCTAGTTAAAATATTGGGAAGTGATAATGGAGCTCCAGAAAACGTGTGCAAATAGTAATTCTCCCCCACATACCACATTCAATTTCTACTGTGCTTTGACTAAATAAATCAAAAGTAACTTTGGTAGCAGTTTTCACAAGCAGGTCCAGGAGGAGCATGCCAATATAAATATTGAGTTTTTCTTCGCTCATATATTCAATTTCAGTTACATGTTTTTCACATTTGCATAGTTTTCCCCTTCAGTCCCCTGAGAATCTGTACTACATACCGAACATGCTAATATTTGGTTGTATTGTAAATCATTCATGAAAAATGCACTGTTAATTGTATTTTGATATTGTGAATTTTTCTGATTTGTGTCTAATAATTGTTATTCGGTATGACTTTGTTTAGTATTTTAATTTTCCCTTATTTCATGTAGATTGCTTCATGTAAAGTACCTTCGAAAATTCAAATTTCTGTTTCAAATTCGAGGCCTGTGACAACAGCCTGATTGATTGGAGAATATCAATTTTGGTGAAAATCCTGCTTACCGTTTAGCTCCTAGCATTATTCACAGATAGATGGACAGAATCTTGCTTTCAGTAGATTTTTCAGTATCAAGGACCCAGAAAAAATGGATTCAGACTACACAACATGTTAAAGCAAGTAATTTACTACATATAGGGACAAGATTTTTCCACTTTTGTCTTACCAGAGCCCGGAAATAAGAGTTTTTCTGTCAAAAATTTCCTGCAGCATTAAAATGCTTTCTTTATACTGTGTAAGGAGTAGTGAGAAAATTAAAAAAGAAATGTACTAATGTAGGTAAGTAATTGTATTAAAGGTCATAATTTGAAAAGAAGGAATAAATTATAGAAAATGAGTAGGTACCACCATACACAAAATTTACCATAGACTACAAATACTCTAGAATCATGAGTACAATTTGAAAATTCCATACCTTATTTTTAAAATTTCTTTAAGTTCCTTTTCTTGATAAGGAGATGTTGATACGATTATCATTCGGTCCAGTAGATCTATTGGAATACCATGTGGAGATTTGTAATTAGTGCCACGAATTCTCGTAATACCTCGATTAGTTGCCATGATTACAACAGGAGCCATCTCATTTTCTAGGGCACGGTTCAGAAAGGAGAAACATTCAATATCCAACATATGCACCTGCACAGAAGATACAAATACAATAGTAAAAAACAAGGATGGAGAGAAAGAAATAAGAACAAATGAAAGTTTAAAAATGATTCTAAAATTATACCATTGTATTAATACATGTGATGATCACTTTCGCCACTAATTAAAGCTTTAATTCTTCCGGAAATTCCCTGAACAAAAATACTACTCCATATGCTTATAGTACAACACAAAACACATGAAGAGACAAAGTCTCCTAAATTTTATGAAGTTAGGAGAGTCCCCCAAGTCTCCTCACTAGAGAGTTGGATTCTGAGATCTCTCCGGAAATGTATCTCATTGTTTACACTTGATACAAATGTCTCTACATGTTCTTTAGTACAGCCTTATTGAATAAGCAGCTGATGAGCAGTGGAGAGCAGTTGGAGGTTATAATGTGACAATTCTTCCACTGCCTGTGCCACTTTAATAATTTTGAAGTAGTGGAGGAAAAGAAAGAGGCAAGGGTGGTGAAAATGAGAGCGGAGGCTTCCGCGGCCGGAGTCAGTATTTACTAGGCTGTCCGGGTGACGTCGCGTCCATGGTGAAGGTGCCCGGACAGCCTAGTAAAAAAAATGGTGGTTAAAATGTTTTTTTGAGAAGACAAGAGCTGAGTATTTATAAAACTTTGATGGTGGAATTAGGGGAAGAGGTTAAGTTATGAACAAAAACTTCATAAATGTTACTCCCCAAGGGTTTGATTTTTTATTAGGAAAAATATCTCGTGCAATTAAAACACAAGACCCCGTAATGTGCAAAAGAATTTATAGCAGAGAAAGACTTGCTTTTACGCTATGGTTTTCGGCCATATATACAGTTCTTTGTCATTTTTATTTAAAATTCCCCACAAACACAAAGAACAGAAATCCACAGACCCCACTGGAATGAGATGCATAGACGCAGAATGACTGACTGAGCATGTGGAGCAAAAAGCATTTCCAACTTTCTTGGAATACAATTAATATCCCAGGAGATAAGATTTCTCATTGATACCAGAGACTTCACACTGCTCTCTCATGGAAACAAACTCTCGTGATGACATACCTCTGGAGAGAAGATTGTTCCTCTGAGAGTTTATGGTGTGTCTCCTAACAAGTTCCGGAAAGTTAGGAGAGAAAACTCTCTCCACAGTGCCTTAACAATGGAAACTAACCTCATCAATAAAAAGAACACCAGGTACAATTTCTGCTTTGCCTTCTTCTCGCCATTCAGCCACTTTTGAGTTTATTTGTTCTCGTACTTCGGCTTTAATTTCTCCAGTATCTCCTAAAATATAAAGTAAGTTATTATAAGTGAGTGCAGAGATGCGTTAAAAGAAGGAAACCAGGCAGTCGGTATCACTTTCGAATAAATTTAATAAAAACTGTCAGGAAGAAAGGACTACACATTGTTATTTCATAACATAGTTAGTCAAGAGACAGTTGCATAAAAAAGAAGGGAGCTATCATAACACTAATTTATTTTTAAAAAGAGAACTCAAATTTTTACCAATTTATGCATTTGCATTGTTCTTTGATATTTACTGATCTTTTATCATACTAATTTAAAGTAGTACATGCTAATATTAATTGTAAATCATTGATCTAAACTGCACTGTTAATTGTATATTGTGTATATCTTTGATTTGTGTCTAATAATTTTTGTTTAGTTTTTATTTGTCCCTTATAGTAGGCATTAAAACTTAATCAAGCTATTCTTAGAATTTTGACATAGTGTATTTCTGTGAAGGTGTATTTCTTTGAATGTAAACTTTGTATTTTGATATTGCATATTTCTCTGATTTATTTATTTATTTATTTTAGAGTTTCATATAACAAAAAATAATACAAAGATCATACGCAATGTTACAAGATCCTGTGTCCGACTCTGAAATGACCACACAGAACTATAACATTCAAATAAAGTAACAAGTCATTTTTATACAAGAAATCTGATAATAAAATAACAAAGGCAAAGTATACAGAATATAAGCAAGTAATGCTGTCATAACTATCAAATATTTGTTAACTTCATTTTATGAAGATCAAGTGTAATAAATTAATGAGTTCAATGAACCAGGATCTCAATAGTTTCCTAAATTTACATTAAAAGCCTACCCTAACATTATTTATGACTAGTTTTTGCTATTTGCTTGTTCATCTGCAAAGGTAAAATAGCATGTCTCTTATAGAGCAAAAGCTCTCTGTATTCAGGTTAGTTTCCTCGGTTGTCTGATTTAATTATAGTTTCAGGAGCATGGTCCACGATTTATTTATAGGCAGTCAGTTTACTATTTTCATTGATATAACTTTATAAACCAACATATCGAGGCCTGTTCCAGTCTCATTTTCAAGGTTGTGATTTACTGAAATATACATGTCACATTTAATATTATAAAATTTGCAAACAACTATAAAACAAGAACTAATAATCACACTAGATCTAAAACACTAAGAGTTAAATGAAATATACCGTATTTGCCCGATTGTAAGCCAACCTTACCCCCCCCCCCTTCATGTAGTTCAAAAATTGACCCTCTGCGTAGAATCGGTATTGTATTGCTATAGCGTAGCTGACACCAGACATCCCTAAAGATATCTATTTTTCATCAGCCCTGCAGCGGACACGGTAGAAAGTATGGATAAAACCTGCAGGAAGACACCACTTATATTAATTTGAATTACATAATTGACTAAAATGTTTGAGTTTGTTGAGTTGAAATGTTTGAAGACGTACTCAGTTGAAATGTTTGAAGATATACTCACAACATCCACATGGTGCCACCAAGCCCGGATTCAAAACTTGCAATTGGATAACAGACCCCCCTCTCCTTCCAAACTCTAGCTGTCAATCAATCAGATCTTTTATCTCTACAATAGTTCTAAGCCTGTCTGTAATTAGCAGGGTAATTAGTAAATGTGTTATGGGGGATAGTGAGACCAAACTCTTATAATGAAGCGCTTTCATTATACTGCTGATTTTAAAAGAAAAGACATCCTGTTTGTTGAGGAGGCATCAAATCTTCCTGTGCAGAAGCGTTATGGAGTTGATGTCCGTGGAGAAAGCAGAAAAACGAATTGTGTGCGAGTTCCATCAAAAGACAAACATTTAGTGGGCTAAAATGTGGTCGGCACTATGCAGTAGACATTGTTTTAAATAATTTCATGAGAGAGCAGCGTAAGAAATGTTTACCTGTGAATGTTGAAATAATTTAACTTAACGCTCACGAAATTGCTCAAGAGCAGAAAATTGCCAGTTTCAAAGCTAGTCTACACAGGGTGCAACTCTTTCTAAAGTGCTGGGGGTTCCCACTCCAGAGATGTACGACAATTGCGCAGGAATTGCCAGAATATTATGAAGAGAAACTGATAGAGTTTCAGTGCTTCATAATGAAGCAGTGAGCTGAAAAGAACTATCATCTCGGTCAGATAGAAAATGCAGACCAAACTCTGGTGTATTTTGACATGCCAGCAAATTATGCAGTGGAAGAAAGAAGGAAAATTCCTGTCAACAGGAAGTGAAAAACCAATTTGGCAACCGATTTGGCAATTATTCCAGGGGGACTAATTTCAATACTTCAACTCCTGGATATGTGCATCAACAAACCATTCAAGGAGAACTTGAAGAAAATGTACTCAAACTGTCTCTCCAAAGAAGACAGAATGCTCATGTTCACAGGGCACCTGAAACTGGTTAGTCTACCGCAAATTTGCGTTTGGAGAGATGGGGCCTGGAAGAGTATTCTAATTAATTGTCGCAAGGTCTTTAAAAAGTGTTGAATTTCAAGTGCCCTTGATGGCAGAGAAGATGACTACTTCGTCATGGCCAAAAGTGACAGTCAAGTGAGGAATCTCAGTTGTCGATGATGGCATTGAGTCAATGATCTCTGAAATAATGAATTGAGTATGAAATGTATTGAGTGAATTAAGTATCAAATGTATTTCTTAAGTTTAAATGTAAAAATATAATATTTAATGTCTATAAATAAATCCTGGACCATACTCTCTGTATTCACTTCAGATTTTGGGAAAGTTCAACATGAAAGCCTTGTCGATATACAACTTGATTGATATAATATTAGTTTCTTTGAATAAATTGGTTGAATCATTAGTTGATTTTGTGTTTGATAATTTTCATTCTGTAAGTTTTTGTTTAGTTTTTTATTTGGCACTTATTCATGTATTGAACTTTGTATTTTGATATTGTGCTTTTCTCTGATTTGGGATCGATCATTTTTGTTTAGTTTTTTATGTCGCTTGTTTCATGTATTGAACTGTGTATTGCCGGTTGTGCTGTATTCAAAAGGGAATGCTCCCGTATGGGTGTATAAATAAATAATAAAAAAAATAAATTTGTCCAATAAGTTTTCTTCCAACATACCTGAGAAGAGAGCAAGAAATCCATGTGTGCGTGAGTTAATTACATCAACTTCATGCACTGTGACAGTGTGTACAACTTCTTTGCGCTTTTGTAATTCCCCCTCTGGACATTGCACGAAACGTGTCTGAGGACCAGTTGCATCATAGTCTCGAGCCCGAGTGAAAGAGCGACCCAGCCGACTGATCTTACCAGTAGCTTTGTCTATGGTTATTACATCACCAGCTTTTACCTGGAAGGAAAGACAGTATTGTACTGATTCAAAAGATCTACATCAACTGCAACACATTAGCAGAACTTCAAAGTAACTGTCACTTAAATATACTCACAACACATGCATTCTGACTGCATGTATTATAGGGAGTAATTTACTTTATATACGAAAATTATTTATCCATATTTTCCTACCTTTTCTTTCATTAGGGACTCTATCATCTTGTTTCCTAAATCATAAATTGTCTCCATCTCTGTGGTTTTCAGGGTCAACTTTCCTACTTTTGTACCCACACCTGTAGCTGGCCGCTCCACCTGGATCTCAACCACTTCTCCTTCAATGATCTCCGTTTCCTCTCTACATTAACATTTTAAAAAACTAAAATTACAAAACGTGTTAAAGCATTGAAGTAAACCCTTTTTTCCTGAATAAAGGCCATTATATGAGCAATGATGGAAGTAAGGTTTTAAATCTGTTGAAATTCAATGAATCAATATTATAAACAAACGCTATATTTTTATAACAGTATTATAAATTTATGAAACAACCAAAATTAATTTACGGAACTAACATTCAAAAGCAGTTTTAAAGTTGGCATAATACCAGAGAGGACTCATAAAATCATGGATCCAGAGGATCATAAAATATGATTTTATGAACAGATTCTTGCATCGTTGTAGTTGCATTGCATTAGTTGGTATATCAAAAATAACAATATACCTTTCGGTATTAGACTCAGAAGTTAGACCACACACTAACTTTCATGTTAAAATATCTATATTCTCTCCCCCTATACCTGCCACACACACCACATACTTACTTAATGCGCACACCTATACTCTTACGGATGGCCTGGGTGAGAGCCTCCGTCTTGCTGAACTCCAAACTGTAAATTTCGGATCCAGCCATGCTAGTAAAGGGAGTGTCTGGTCCCAATGCTTGAGCAATTCCCATTGCTATAGCAGTTTTGCCTGAATAAAAAAGTAATAGCAGTTTCATTATATGCATCAGCAAATATTTAGTGTTAATAACATAAGTATTAGGAATGATTATCAGAATGATTCTCAAGAAGTCGCTAGAACTATCAATACAATAAAATGTATATCAGTAGAAAGAACATGAATTGACTATGTACAGAATTGGCAAACTTATTTTCAAAATTTACTAACTGAAAATCAATGAGTATTTATATTTAATAATTATGAAGAGCTGGATTACAAAGTGGGAATAACACAAACTTCAGTTGTAAAAAATATTTTTCGAAAATAAAAAAAAAGTCAGATCACCAAGGCTATGTTGATTTAATGAATTAGTGAAGATCTCTCCTGAAATTATGATTGAGAAGATAACATGGATATTTAATATGAGCTTAAGACAATGCACAGTAACAAATGATTGGAAGATACCCATATAAGCTTCATATAAAAGAAAGGGAAATAGAAATGAATATTCGATTTATCAAACAATTAAGTGTCATGCTTCATTGAGTAGACTGCTCAATCAAACTGGTTTTATATCTACTAGGGCATGCATGAATAATATTTTCTGCTTAAAATTACCAATGAAAAAGAAGCTTGCATGTCAAAGAGAAAATACATCTGATATTTGTGGATTTACAAAAGACCCATGATAGTGAGCTGGTTTCAGAATTGTGAAATGCTTTACGAACAAGTTCAAAAAGCTCTGAGCTTAAAGATGATAGAAATTTTGAATGAAAATCATCAGAGCTGTGTGTGTGTGATGAATTGCCTATAAGATTTCATAAAGAGCAATGATCTTCAATAAGTATGATGTTTGTCTCCAGCATAGTAAAGTGACTCCTGAAACCTGGACAAAGAAATGCAGAAAAATAGAAATTAAAATTGGGAATAATTATTTGCTGATGATCAAACTATCCTTGCAAAAGGTAATGAAGATATGAAGTATGTGATGAATAATCTATTAAAGGAATAAGAAAAATGGGCCTGGATAAGATTGTAAGAAAGAACTCAATATATGATAGTTGGGAGTCACAAAAAAACTACATTTAGATAAAGGTGTAATTAATTCTACCGACACATATAAATATCAGGGGTTCTGACCTCATCAAATGGAATGGATGAGGAGGATATTACATTCACAACAAACAGATCTCATATAACATAGTTGTTATTATTTATACTTTGGAATAATAGTCTCTCTGATTGAATCAGGAGAAGATTATTCAATTCTTCCAAGACAAGTGTAGTGACTTACGGTTCCAAACAATGGGCATTGAAAACCATGTTAAAACAGTAGAAATGAAAATTCTGGAGGAAATGTTGCCAAACTACCATAATGGGCTGGATTGAGTATGAAATGATGACATTAGGGTACACATGAGAATGGAGAAATCTGCCAAAACATATAGTGACTACACAACTAAAAAGGAATGGCCATGTTCTCCGAATGAATGAAGACATATGCATCAAAATATTAATTAAATTGCAACTCCACAAAAGAAGAAAACAAAGAAGTCCCAAGGTGAAAATTAAAGACAAGTTGCATGTAGAGATGAAGAGAGAACTAGATAATGAAGATGGTGAGAATAGCCAAAAATGGAGGTCACGATGTGAGGAATGGCTTGGGGCCATAAGGTAAGACTTTTTTGGGGAATTTTCAGAAATTAAACCTTACCCGTTCCAGGCTGCCCTGCCAACAAAATAGCTCTTCCAGCAATTTTTCCTTCCTTAATCATTTCCAGTACCACGCCAGCAGCTCTTCGAGCAGACAACTGCCCAACCATTCCCTGGGACACCTACAAAATATTTATTTCAAATCAAATAGCAATAATAATGAATATATTAATGTCTGTTATCTAGTTTATTTTATTGTAATGGTGTGTTGATCTTAATAAATAGACTCAGTATTTTTTATAACAATTTATTTCTTATAAGAGAAATTTTCCCGGCCGGTAGGCTGTAGTCCAGTTAGCATTGAAGAGCCAAGATTGTGACTGAAAATGTCCACTGCAGTCATGGACGAAATGTTTGGCCCTTCAATGCCAAATAGACCACAGCCTACCAACCCCCGAACATTTCTTGTACATTGACTCCAGCCATGATGGTCTATTATGTGCTGTAATTTATTTCTTGTTATACAATTTATTGACACCACATCATAAAATGGTGTCAAAAAACCTGGACATTAGATTTAAAAAAAAAAACAAAAACAAATATGGTCAAAACATCTTGACTATATAACAAACAATAAATTGTTATAAAAAATACTGAGTCAGTTTATTAAGGTCAAGAAATCATTACAATAAAATAGGAATAATTATTTTATATCAGTAGAACAATAATTAATGATAAAAGACAATTAAAATTGGTATTAATCCAAGTATTACATATATTTACATACTTACATGTCGGGGTTCGAGACTGTCATCTAATCCTAAACCTCTAATATGCGAGTGGGCACCAATTCGTTCTATGCGCGTTATCTCTCGTACTTCTTGCACCTTGGCTGCGGCCACAGACTGCAACACAAAACATTACCTCAATTACTATTGATTCGTTTCTTTCTTTATTTATTTATTAATGGTGGCAGCAACAAGCTGTTGGGCACATATCTTACAACAGTGTAATAAAGTTATATGATAATTCACATAAGTAGAGTAACAAATCACAAATATAGAACGCAGATCATACGTGTAGAAATATATATATGTAAATATTATCATTTTGTTGATAACAATATTATGACCAGTGCTTGGATACTGATGACATGTCATCATTTGATTGATGCATTCTAGACATAACTAACTTGTAAATCAATGTTTCTCACGACATATAGATGATAGAAATGTAGTTATTGGGTCATTTCTTGTCATTTTTCAATTTTGGGGGTCATTTATCTGTCATATTTATGAATTTTGTTTCCTTTTCTTGTTTTTTGTTAGTGACTGCTTTATGAATTTACCATGACTCACTAAAACAAAGTTTTTATTGTATGATGACATTCACTACTGCAATGGACTGTTTTTCGAACTCTGAAAATTATACAGATCTTTGGTAACTTCCCCAACCCTTCAAAACCGATGTTTGATAGATCTGAGCTAAGGATTACATTACCAACAACAACACAAAAAGAAAAAAAACAACAACCCTAAACAAATGAGGTCATTTTCCCCTTCTTTTAAGTTATTTTATAGGTTATCTTCCTCTTATTTTGAGGACTTTTTAGAGATAATTTTCAAAGAATTATTAGGTCATCAGAATCCGAGCTCTGATTATCATAATTTAGTTGATCACAAAATAATGACTGTCCAGACTATCCTTGAAGGTGTTCAGGATTTTGTAAACAGCATGCAGGAAGTTCATTCCATGTATTTAGTACTTGGTTTACAGTAAAATGACAAAGTTGTCATCTCCTTGTTCTTTCTTCCATCAGCTTGATTGTATGCCCTCTAAGTCTAGATTCAAGGTGTTTTCACCATCCAATTCCGAGCCTACCAAAAAACAATGTATAAAAAAATTATTTCTTAAGATTTTAAATTTTTGTGCAAATGAACAATTGCAAGCAGAACCACTTGATGACCACCTGCACATGAGAAGGATATTCTGATGCATTTTGTAAAGATTAATTTTTCATTCGGAAATGGAATTTATGAAATAAAAAAGAAAAATGTATACATAAATTTGTTTAACATAGATACATGTGTATACTTTTTCATTAATATAGAAGAAAAATAGAAGATGAGCAATACAAATTCATGAAAATGTTTTAACTTGCTTAGTAAAAAGACCAATCCAACTTTTTTTTTGTGTTGTTGAATTAATTGAACTTAAATTATTGAAAACAATTTATACGTATTGATCTCATCACATTCTATGAAACTTTCCATCAATGAAACCTTCTTTGAATTGTCAAAGTATCACCTACGGAAAGGGACTTTTCCATATTGTAATCTAATTTGCAGGAGTTATTGTGCAATGTTAACACAATTTTTTATATGAGAGAAGTCAACCTCACTGAATATTAGTCAAACAATCCAAGCACAAAATAAAATACAAATAATCTCTACAAGGCAGTACAGACAGTGTTGCCATTTGCTGCAATGAGCAAGATGTCATTATTATACATTAATTTCAACAAGTCATCACAAAATAAGTAATGAAAGATTCCGTACTCATTTCAATCTATCCGAATTGCAGGTGCGACAAAAATATGACATGAAATGGAAATAATTTTTGACATTCACAAAATGGTATTGTTATTACTTCGCTGTAAGTAAAATTTAGAGATGCACTTAAATTTCAAGTAGACTATATAAAACGTCAAATGAAAAATTTAAAAGAAATTAAAGATGATTAAGCTAAACTGGAAAATATTAATACAAAGCACATAAAATTTGTTCATGGTGTATATGTTCGTTGAGAAGACCAAGCATCCTATTGACATTTGTCTAAAAATATGAAGTCCATCACTAATCTAATGATTACAAAGTGACACAAAATAGAATCATTAAAATATGTTTAACAAGTGTAAAAGTATTAATGAGATTAGAAGTTGACATGCAATATAATAAATATTCTGAAGAAACAACCTTCACCATTTCACAAAGATTTTTCTCTCCACATTTCCATAACGAGCAAACTTTTCTTCTATTCGCCAAATCTTTGAACCGGCGGGAAAGTTCATAAAAGGCAAGGAAAAAGTACCCCGAAGTTGTATGTTTATTCATTCCATTATAATTAGTTAACTGGAAATGTACTTACCGCCATGCTTTAATGTTCGTATTACAACTAGATCACAATTACACACATAAAACGTTCCAGTCAACAAACAGGGAAAGGCAAGGGATACACAAAGAAGGCACGTTGTCACGAAGTGTAATCGCTTCTTGATTTGTTGCCTTTTTCAAGTTCTGTTTTAACAAGATCACCGGCTCTTTCCTGCAATCTGTAATCCCCACCAATCGCTTCCTTCCTTTCAACTATTTGTTGTTTTCAAACAGGGCACATGGCCGAAATTACCATGGTCTGTCTCAAAGAATATACAATATATTCCTCTGTGGAGTAAATATCTCCGAGAAGGCGCTCAAGGTTAAACCATGGATGGATACATTCAAGGATGTAATAATATATAATAATGACAAAAGGGCACGCAATAGCACATTAGTTGGTTAAATGTAAGTTAGGTAGCACTTATTTCGCCTAATTTCACACGCTTATTATCACTAAATTCTTTGGTTAATTTTCGGCAGGATGTTATGTGGTACCTTGGACATGTTTTTTCGCAGAGTTTGCACTCGCATTCATTGTGTTTCGTGGAAGTATTCCCTTTTGCACAGTCGGTGGTGGTCAGGGGCGTGAAACTTGGAGGTCAAAACGGAGTAATGATTTTTACGCCATCTACAGCAGGCTAGTAGTGAGCCGAACTAAACGTATGACGTCATGCAATTCAAAAAGCTGGCAATGTAGGCGGTGTTTGCCAGTAGTGGTAACTGTGGAGGCATATATTAATCTAGGAGTATATTTTGAGACATGCTGCTTTTTTTTTAGATAGGTGGCCTTGATTTCTCCGATGATTTGCAGATCCTTTTTTTTTCCCCTCAGATGTGGCCATATTTCTTCAATTCCGTCGGTCATTATCGGGAGAATTTTCGCGTGGAATAGTTGCTTTGCGGTTTTGATGGATAGGTTCTTAATGTTTTTGATATGGTTTATTGCGATCTCTGCTGCAGCTGCCCTGTCTTTAAGGTGGCAATTGAAGGTCACTTCGGTTGTCTGTAGTGTTATGCGTAGATATTTGTAGATGCCGACAGTTTTTATGCCTCACTTCCCATTGCTATGGTTTCATTTCCGGCTACTTTGCTTCCTTTTCGAAAAAACATTAAATCAGTTTTCTCTCTGTTTACTCTCAGGTCGTTCTCGGTTGGCCACTTACACTTAAATACACTTATTCTCCTCTCTGCAGCAATTTCCAGTCTAGTTTATTGTTTAACTGATGACGGGTGAAACAATTTACAAAAAAAATGGTGGAGATGTTTGGAGGAGGTCCGCCAAAACACCGTGGAAGTGGCCCCGTATGCAGTGAGATGAACCCGGGGCTCTCGTAGGCTGCACCAGAGATGTCAGCGGCCGATCGCGACCACGCAGGGAGAGGGGTGTCGCCCAAATCGGTGCTTGAATCGGGAATCGGTCAGACGTTCCCGTTTAGCATCCGTACGGAAGAACAGATTGCTTGGGGGGGTGCTGTATCCATTAATTCGAAACAAGCTTTAAGAATGATATATAAATGAGTAATTTATTGTCTAAAGCTAACACCGAGTTTCTACCTAACAACCAATACAGTTAATTGTATTTTTGTTGGGGTTCTTTTCGATTAAACAATATGTTTTATCCGCATGATTCTCGTTTCAAGATGCACACCTAAATATCTCACTGAATCTATTTGCAGAAGGTTATTTCTGTTCAATTGCACTGGAGGAAGCTTTTTTCTCTTCGTAGCGAAATCAGTCATTTGTATCTCGTATTTTTGTTCCCTATATCAAGAAAGAAAATATGACATATGAGATTTCAGATTCGCAAATATGTTTAACCTTTTGGAAGTACAGTTACAATGGCCTTAACTAACACGTTATTTTCTAACATTGTGCGTTGTCCAACATTTTCTGTAATATAATACAATTTAATATTATTGTTATAATTTTTTATGGTCGCGAGTAGGCCGACTTGGAACACGTGTGCAATCACCCCTGCTTTACCGGAGCCCAGAAATATTATCGCGTTGGTGTGTGCACGTAATTCTTTGCAGGGGATCAGCATTTAGCTGGATCCGATTTTTATACCCTGGTTTTGTGAACCTTGAGGGTATGGAAGATGAAATTGTGTTGATTATTAGGGGTGAGCGAACAACACACACACACACACATACAAACGCAAATACACCCATGCCCGAGGCAGGACTCGATCCCGCGATCTTCTGGTCCGAAGCTGCTACGGCACTACTGCCTTAACGATTTGCCTTAACGTCCAGAAACACTATTGAATCAGTCAATCAAAACGTAGTTTTAACAATGAACCCATTTCTTGTCTGCGTTGTCGGTCCCTTTTCAAGTAGTGCAACCACAGACGTTTCCACAGGCGATGACGTAATTAGAGCAGCGTCGACCTTCGTGCACGGCTGCGAGCGCCGCTTTCGGCCACTGATAACGACGACGGAAGACGCAGCTGATGTGAAGCCAGCTGCCCACAACGCAAGAGTGCGATAGAGAACTGGAAAATAAACACCACGTTCCGAGACAGATTTTATGAACATAATGATTTTGGGCACGTCAACTGCTACTGTCAATGGTTCCGTTAGTGTAGTGAATGTTTTGTCACGGATGGTAGCAGTGATCTTCTCCTGCTTGATGACGAGATTCGGTTCCAACTTAAACGTCGCCTGGCGAGGGATTTCCACCTCCGGGTATCTCCTCCCAGCGGAGCACCGCCCCAGCCGGGACAAGCTCTAAGCTCGCGACTGATCTGATGAGATTCGGTTCCAACTTAAACGTCGCCTGGCGAGGGATTTCCACCTCCAGGTATCTCCTCCCAGCGGAGCACCGCCCCAGCCGGGACAAGCTCTAAGCTCGCGACTGATCTGATGAGATTCGGTTCCAACTTAAACGTCGCCTGGCGAGGGATTTCCACCTCCAGGTATCTCCTCCCAGCGGAGCACCGCCCCAGCCGGGACAAGCTCTGAGCTCCCGACTGATCTGATGAGATTCGGTTCCAACTTAAACGTCGCCTGGCGAGGGATTTCCACCTCCAGGTATCTCCTCCCAGCGGAGCACCGCCCCAGCCGGGACAAGCTCTAAGCTCGCGACTGATCTGATGAGATTCGGTTCCAACTTAAACGTCGCCTGGCGAGGGATTTCCACCTCCAGGTATCTCCTCCCAGCGGAGCACCGCCCCAGCCGGGACAAGCTCTAAGGTCGCGACTGATCTGGCATGTGTGGTGGTGTAGTGCATGTAGGAGCATGTGCGTGTGTGTTAGGAAAAGGGAAGAGATCAGAAAGAGGAAAGAGGAAGGAAAGAACGCGCGCGGTCCGTGGCCTGTTTTTTAGGGTACAGTTCCAGGATTCCCTTGACATTGATCAAAGAAACATCGAGGAATTACCGATCAGGTCAGTTGGCTAGAATTCTCCTCCTAGACGAGGCTGAATTCGTCCTAGTTGAATAGCTAGTGTCGAAAGTCTGCCTCAGTAGGAACTCTTGGACGGCGCTGTACAGATAGGGGCAATGATGGCACTGAGCTAAGTCAGTCGATTATGTTTTCGAAATAAGGTGATATGTTTCAGACACATCTAAGAAGTCATCAAGTGACTGTACATTTTCATGGATGGATTGTAGCCATTAATGAATCGAAAAGCACAGTTTTTAAATTGAATTAGAACCAATGCTTTAGATTGAGGAAAATCAATGACGGGGCGTAGCAATTCCAAGCCAATTTTTTTTTTATCAAAGGCATTTCTTGTGAACGTAATTTAAGATCAGTTAATCTCTAAAATGTACAATCGGAATTGAAATTCGTCTAGAGCATAATTCAATAACACTGTAAAAAAGTCATTTTGTAGCAGGTATATCTATATGTATTTCATACTGTATTCAGTGTACTTATTCAAAATACGTAAAAAAATTCTCTACACGTTTAAAAATCATCATTCCGTTGTCACGTCCCTTCCGGTTTATTATTTTGGCTTATATTTCAGGGAAATATTTAATTTGGTATTCGCAAGACAAGTTAATTTTCAGGCATATTTCCTGCGTATTTGAATTATTTATTTCAGAAATCCGTTAAATGCCAAGGTTTAAAAACCGCGTAATGGGCGGGATATTGTTTCCAGAGGACTGACTCATTGTTTCGTGCAGAAATTAAATATGTGCGACTCCCGCAATGGAGTTTGAAAGACCTTAAAAATCGTGTTTAGAACAGAAACCTGTCGTGCGCCGTCTAGTGAGGTTTCAGGTCCAAACCAACAGGAAATAGCGCGAATAATCACATGAATAATTATTTAGTGTAATAGTTATAGTAATTAATGAAACGAGGGGATAAAGTGGGGTATAATTGCACGAGTTCAAGAAAACGAGCGATTATAGGAGCGAGTTTTCTTATTTAACACGACTGCAATTACATCCCTTTAACCACATGCTACATTCAACATTTTTTGTTTCCAATTTAGAATAATTTAAATTTAAAAAAATTCAAGCACATATTTACCATTTGAGGCATACAGTTGATGACGTATTGCAGGAAATATTTGCAAATGGAAGGTACTGAACATATTGGGGATAAAATATTAGAAGAAGCTGACAGTCATGAAAACATTCCTTCCCCCAAAAACTAAAGACAGGTATACCTCGTGTATAAATATTGGAAAGTAAAAACAAAACTAGTCACTTCTGACACAATTTTGCTGTAGCGTATATTTTATCTAACAGGTAAACACACGTGACGTTTACATTTTTCAATCTTGTATTTCCAAGACCAAATATTTGACATGTAAAACATTAAATTTATTCATGTTAAATATTTTATGTTGATCCAATAGTCAGCTAGCTCAATGTTTATTCCGCCAATTTAGTTTTATTCATTCGTTGTTTATATGTAGTTGTAGGTACGTAATCTGTGATGTATATTTTGGTTCATGTTTCATGGCCTGTTGAAAGTACCTTTGCTTCGTCTGTGTTATAGTTTCTTAAGCGATTTGGTGCCTTTTCTGAATGCTGATTAGTAGGTGTGGAGCTTTAAATGGCCGATTGTATTTTAATTGCCCGCATGCTAATAACATAGAGATAATCAACGATTTTTCATGGAGTTAATGAACGTATTTAGTTAACTAAACGAAAAAAGTAATAATTCTAATAATTATTATTATTACTATTGAAATGCAAGTAACTTTAAAAGGCTTGGATCAGCACCACCCCAGCGGCCAGTTAGGTTACACGTTCGGAAGGGGAGATTAGAAAGAGGTACTGGAAATGCCACTGAGATACATATCTGGGGGGATTCTAAAAATAGGCACATTGTTGTTCTCAGTTTGTAAGTAGAATCCATTCAGAGAGGTGTTTTGAAGTTGCTTTTGCAGCTTATTTGATTGTATTGATTAATGTGGTAGAAAAAGCAATTTTTTTGAGAAAACATGTCTAGTTCTGAAGATGACACTTTAGTAAAAGGAGACGTGAGGGAAGATAAGATGATTTAGTGACACTGAGACCTTATGTATTTGGCTATGAACAATTTTATTTTGCATTGACCAAGCAGGTGAGGGTGATGTTCTTTAAGACGAAAAACGATTCTCATTTTTCAAGATTTTGATGATCAAGTGATGATTTCGTTACAAATAATGTTTTATAAAACTGCTATTACGTATTAAGCTGATGTTACAATTCTATTATTACATAATTCAGTGTACATTTATCAATTTATTTAATACGTTAATTATCTTTTTTTTTAAATTGAAGTCTTCACACGCTGTTTTATAATGAGTGCTAGTGTGTTATTATTATTGTATCATTTATTTTAACGCCAGTAACTTATTTATGTTCTTTAAAAAAATAGTATTCTGTTATATTCATTTTAGCTTCAAGAAGGGATAAATTCATGACCTCGAAACATCGCACAACGAACTTTAGTTAAAGAAGAATAAACATTAAGTTTATATTTATGTAATTCTGTGTTTTATTTATAAATGTTTACTTTAGTCTGACAAAAAACTGTGTCCAAACTCATCAAATATGAGTGAATAGTAATAGAGGACAAATTCCTGTTATAATTTTTTGTATAAATATAGTTGAAGTTTAATACAAAGTTGAGTTTTATTGTTATTTTAAGTTGAATATTAATATTTCCAAAATATCCAAATATATTTTAAAAAATAGTTTTAAATTCTAAGTCTTAAAACTATTTCATCCAACATTATGACTTCTGCCGGCCTGTCTGTCAGTTAATGGTCGGTCTTTCTGTTCGAACCTGTCCTACACGTTAAAATATATTGGAACTATAGATTTATATGTCAATGCAATATATTTCTCAGTTTAAGATTTCTAATCATTTTCTATATTTGCTTTCGAATTGTAAGTAATTACATATCGTGCGATTGTACAGAATTTTCTATGTGTGAAAAAGAGTGGAACATAACATTACACATTAACACAAGTGTTAAAGAGAATCATTGTGTGATATATTTAATTATTATAGTTTTATTATTGATCTATTTTTTATCAATTTGTATTTGGTTTTTCAAATAGTCGTTTTGCGAAATAAATATTATTCGCGCACGTTTTCTTGAGTTGCGAGAGGAGTGGGGAGGGTTTTTTTTATATCCAAATGAAATTTACATCAAATTTGTTGTTCATTTTTCGAAGCAAAATAGCTTCGATTTCACGGGAGCGAACATTTCTGTTTATTAGATTTTGTCAACAACGCTCGTTGCTATCATTCTTCATTCAACTAATGTTGGCAAAAGAGTGGGGGTAGGAATTGCGGAGCTCAAGAAATCGTGCGCGTATAATATGCGGTACTTACACAGCGCACGTTTTCGCTTTGACATCGCTTTACTACTACAATAGTCAGTAGCACCGTCGTTACTGGTTTGTTATTATAATATTTTTGTTATATTATTTGTTTTTTTAAAATGCTTTATTGTCGTTGAACGACAATTTGCCAACAAAGACTTTAAACAATACATTGAAAACGGTCAAAATACAGTCTTTTGGAGAGTTGTTTAGGAAGAAACACCTAATTAACAAGTAATAGTAATTTTGTAATTTACAACAGAATAGTTCATTTTAATGGATATGTAATAGACATTTTATTGTAAAGAAATAAAATTATATACAAAGTATGAAGAATATAGACGATCTGGACTGTAACTGCTAGCTCGTGTTTACAAGCAGATGCCTGCAAAACCTGTATCCAACGACTCAGCGTTAACCGGTTGACCTGGTACCGTATGATACCACCTGGTACCTGGCCTGATAATGATGGATAGAGGGCGGCACTACAAACACGGAATGGCCAGACGTAGGCTTCGCCAATCAGAAAATATGCTCCATCTAAATTTATGAATTAATTAATGGGAAAAAATCAAGGTCGCGTCCATTTTGGTCAGTGACCCAACCGAGGAAGATACTAAAGAAGTAACAGCATCATTGGAGATCGTTTTGTAACGTTCCTCCTATTCGCGATTATTTTGCACCGCGTTGGGCAGATATTTTGTAATATTTCTGTCTTGTTAATTATTAATCTTTCTATTAATTACTTTATTTATCCAATTATCTTTTTTTAAACCTCTTTAAACTGTGGCGACCATTTCTAACTAGTTTAATTTCCGAATCATTCCAGGCTCTATAGAAAGTATTATTGGTAAGAATATATTCTCTGTGTTAAACGTAACTGGAACTCGGCTATTTCTTTGTCTCACATCGAAAGATGACCTCAAGCCCTGACTTGCAGATTAAACATTACTTTAACTGCTATGATCTTCGTGACATCCTTTGCAAACCCGAATGTCACCTTTCAAGAATCTTCTTACCTTTGTTTGAGTCATCTGTACAAGACCCCCAACAAATAAGGAAGGTGATAATACTGCGGCAAGTTTTAATTCTGAGAAAGTAATTTGAGTGTCGTGCAAAGATTAAATATTCTAGTAGAAAGGCAGGAAGGAAAGTGAAAAAGGTCTTAATTATAATTTTGAAATCGTTTTAAAGGCACAATAAAAAGTTGTTTTTGAAATTGATAATTTTGAATTAACAATTCATTTTATCAACGGCTAAAACACACATCCTGCTTCTTAGATGCGTTTATGTTCGTGAATACACTAAAACATGATCATACTGAATTCAATAGATTAGAGCTATTTTTATTTAAACATTTCAATAAAAATATATGTATTTTCACTCTTTTTGTGATTTCTTTTTAGTTTTTGAAGTGATATCTGAATTAGAAAACAGAAGTGTTTATGTGGATCCAAATATTTCATCAATTTGCCGGAATTGCGAAAATGTTTGTGCTGTATTATCACAACTTCCTTTTCTACGTGAAAACTAGAAGTTAGCGCGCAGAAATCGAACATATTATCATTATTAACGCAATGTCTGGTAACTCAGTATCAGAAATGTTCGATTATTAATTTGAGTAAGATTATCTTCTATATTTAGTGCTACGACTATAAACATCTTTTGTAAAATCCACCGTTTATAAACAAAGCTTCAGATGTCGACTACAGTCCTTCTCCCGGTGAACTTTGAATCACTGTTCTCTTTCACTTCAGGGTTGGAGAGGTAAGCTTTGGACCGCCGTTGCGCGTAAGGGTAAGCGAGCCTGGTCAGGGCTCTACGCAACGTTGTTCTACCTTCTGCCAGCAGAAGTTGGGTTGCCTTTTCCTGCTGATTTCTTGTCTGTCTTGTCTCCTCGCAACCTCCTCATAAGAGCCAAGTAGCCCCCTTCAGGAGCGGCCAGCCAAGTGACGACCGCCGCCCGGAAGAAGTCCGTGACGTAACCGGCTGCCCGGTAAGCCAAGTCCCTATCTTGACGAGAAGCAACAGTCCAGAGGCTAAAATATTTTTCACCAAGACTGGCATTGTCGTGTGTAGTCAACCACATTATAACCTCAGTGAGCATTTCAATACCTCCGGAAATAAGTGTCATTTTAATATATAGTTTAATTCTGCAACAAAAGGGACAAGAAAATATTTTTTGTATTTTACTCATATTCTCAGTGTTTTAGAGATTTATCAAATAATGCCTTACGTTTTCGCATCGACTGTCGTGCCTCTTCTGTTTCCGCTCCCTCGTGTCTGTCCATTGCCCGTCGCAGTGTGTGGCGTGGGAGGGCTTTTCCCCTCCTTGTGTCTTTGACCACGAGGAATCTGGTCCTCCTCTCGGCGAAGTACAGAGTTGCCTCGCTGGAGGTACTGTACCTTTCTCAAGGTCATCGCGAGGCATACTATGTTGCACATCACTAGACAGCACACAGGGCCGTAATAGAACAGCGCGGTTCCAGATTTCATAAAAGGAACTCTTAGTGACGAATCATTATCTGAAATATCAAAATGTATAGGTACATTTTTTGGTAGAATTACCTGAAAATAAACGTTCCTGTTAATAAACGAAGTCGATATAAACAATATTCTCAAAAATAATATGAAAATTATAGGTGTTACAATTTTGTTGATGCATCGCAGGGTTTTTAATTATTGTGAACTGATAATTGAAATTTGTGTTAGCAATCGATCGAATGGTATTATGAACTGTATCTGTCAACTTCAATTCTTAAAATGAACATTAAATGATGGAATGATAAGGAAGTTGTGATGGGACGAGAGAAGGGGGTAAAAGGAGAGGAAGGGGAGTTAAAATGAAGTGATAAAGGAGCTAATGGAAACATTGATTCTATATAAAATACTGCCATATTCATGTGAAATTATTACATTCTACCATTGAATTCATACTTTTAGATAATTTTAGATACTAATACTTAATACTTATGGAAAATTTTCTAGTTTCGATATCAACAGTACTAACATTTTCAAAAACCATTTGGTGACCAGTTTTTATTTTATGAGTGGTGGCCTAATTTTGTCTATGAGAAGGTCCTCTAATATTTCTCTCATGTTTTTTCATTCCTGTAAATAATTTCCTCCACCTACCTTCGGAATAGAAAAGCGGTTCAACGTAACACACTCTTGTCTCCATAAGCGAGGGGATGTACCACGCAGGAGTCTTCTTGCCATTCGGTTGAGTAAACAAGATGCAACACGCTATTGTGAGCACTGCAGGCAGCCCCCAGGCGAGGGCTGAAATCGCCAGGAATTTCTTTCCGCTTGCTTTATTCAAGCGTGGCATGTGCAAACTACGGTAAAAAGAGAAGTACGAAACGACACAAATTAATCTCACTAGCATTGGGGTATACCAAGGTACAGAGTTCTCTATATTTTCCGTGCCACCGTTGTTGTAATAGAACATGAAATCGCCAGCAATAAAGGCAATTCCCTTTAAATCAACTACCTTTGACAGTATACCAAACGATTAAATTTTGATGGCCCTGGAGTACTATAGATTGCATCCTAGACTTAAATGGTTTTGCAAGGCTTATGTTGCTTATGAAGTCGTAGAATACCACGTAACTAATAAACAGCGGAAAGGAAGTGGCAGAAAAAGAAGTATTCAGATTAACTAGTTCGGCTAAAATTACAAAACCGAAAGGTGGTTTTTATAAGCTTGTGAACAAAGTAAATAGGCTCAATCGTGAAAACTGTTGAGGTCAACACATTCAGGTCGTAGTCTCAGCACGAATGTTTTCCACCTCTGTACGTAAGGTTTTGATGTATATTTGAAGGCTCATATCTTCTGAACCAACTGAGAAAGGCGATCTCAGACATATTGTGAAATAAATAACAGCTTTTTCGGTATTTTGTAACCATAAATCGTGGTTTCTGATTACGCTACACATTGGAGAAATTAATTTGCCACATATAGGAGGAAGAGCACCTCTCTTAAGATATCGCGGAGGCATAAAACGAGTTTTTCAGTCGAAAAAATGGCATTTTTCTCTGCAGCATTACATAACTTTCTTTATACTGCATATACTACTCAGTTTGTAAGTGCGTATACGAGGAAGTAAACATTAATTATTATGAAGGAGAAAGTGTGAACTTCTGATGTGATATTTTGTTTGTGTAGTGTATCATAGGGTTCTTTCGCGAAAAGAGATTTTTAACAATAATGTTCAGTCGTATGTAACAGATTTGGTTTTTGCAGATGTGGATCCTTAGTTTCACTATTTAGTGATCTGATAATTACGTTGATTTATTACTTCTGGAACGGAAGAGTTCGAACATGGGGCGTTTCTTACCACAAAGACCAAGAAAAAATGTATTTTGCAGATACCGACAGGAAAGAGTACCTGTTGAAACAGCATATTTTTCGTACCTGAAGCCCCTCGCCATGTTTGCACATAGGGCCGTCAACCAAAACCAGGCAGCTGTCAGCACGAAGTACATCGGCAGAGCTACACACAGAAGACACTCTCAGTGAAATGTTAGATTGCTCTATAAATAAGAAAGTTAGTCGTAACACACATGTTCGAAAAAATAGTTTTCCAAATAGGGAAAGTAATGTACATGGGCCATGTTCATAATCACCATTTCTAAGTTAATAGTATATGATAGAGCAATAGTTTAAACAATTATTATCAGTACACGTTACTTTCTCGTATTAAAACAGAGTAATATTCATTGTGTATGAAAAAACGAGTGACGTTCCAAAGTAGCACGGAATTTCTCGCAGTTTTCTGATTTTTTTAGTCTGGGCTAGCTTTTCGGGTTTGTCCACCCTCGTCCCAGCTGCCATCAATTGCCGCCTAAAGTAATTTTCTAACATTTTCTCACTTTTTTCATCCCCGAATGATAAAATGGAAATATTACTTTAACAATACTAGAGATGAGTAATCTCTGGCTCTAAATGAACATTTTTATTGAAAAAGCTTGGAGCCATTTTTGAGAAAAAGGGCGTTTAAGCGTTCCTGAATATCCCGAATTTTGAGCTCATTTGAGTTATCGTGAAAATTCATTGGAAATTATTTAAAGTAATTACTCACAAATGCAATAGTGAATAAATACTTCCGAAATTAAATTAGTGACAGCATAAGATATATGTAAATGTGACTTTGGTTGTCAACTGTGCCTGTGACGCTGGTTTGCCTAGCATGCACTACGAATCTGTAACTAGTTCACACTTTCACCTTAAAATGTTGCAGAAATACTATTAGAACTTTAATGAGAACTCAAAATTTTGAAGGTAAAAATTGTAATATATTGTTTTGAAATTATAAAATGCAATTAAAGCTTTTAACAAAATAATTCAGATAGATAACGGTTTATATGTGATTTGCGCCATTTATTTTACGCAAATCTTATATGAATATATTCACTAAAATATGTCACCAAAAATGAATATACCCACCAACATACTGACATACACTCTGAAGATCTGGTGGTATCAAATATTTTTCTTCTTCATTCAATCGGTCACTAATTGACAAGTAGTACCAAATCTGCCCGATGTTGAAGGCCAAGAGGCAGGCAGCGTGGCTAGCCAGACAGCGACCGTGGATTTTTCGTCGCATGTTTTTGTTGCACGCTACTGACAGGAGCGAGACCATCAACAGCAGAGCGGAGAGACAGCACAGCGGCCGGAGCAGCCAGTAGACGCCTCTGGTTGTACGGGCGCGCTCGCAGTAGAAGACGCCTTCCCCCAAGCGGCCGTCGCCGGCGCGGTAGAAGTCGAAGCATGTGGTCCAGGTGGAGAAGTGGAACTGGTGGATGCTTTGGGCGCGGCTGGCCCAGTCGGCGTACTTGTCCTCGAAGGGCAGCAGTCGGTGGTGCAGGCAGGAACTGAAGTCCTCGAAGGGAATCTCGGGGTCGAAGGCGGCGAGGGAGGACTTCTTGGGCGTCCAGAGACCGCGGGGGTCCTTCTCGCACATCCAGCGGCCGTCCTCGCCCTTGAGCAGCTTCCCGTAGCGGCAGCACTTCCTCGCGCACTCCTGGGCGACGCACCGCGTCGAGAAGCGCATGGCGAAGGGCCCCAGGGGCGGCGGCGCGCCGTCCACGCAGTAGTCGGCCACCCGGAAGCCGCCTCCGGGCTTGGGCCTGGCCGCGAACACGCCGCCGTTCAGCGCGACGAAGGCGTCGCTCGAGACGTCCTGGCCCCGGAGCAGAGAGCCGTTCCGGAGGGACGACGCGGCGACCGGGGCGACGAGGAACGGGGGGGAGCGCACCCTCGCATCCATGAGGACGCTGGTGCGCTGCAGCGGGAGCCCGGGCGGCAGCCAGCGTCGCACCCACGCCCTGTCGAGAGGCGGCAGGCAGAAGTCCGCGTCTCTTTGAACGGAGAAGTTGCCTGGCCAGGCGGCGTCCGCGCAGGATTCCCCGTCGGCGGAGAGCATCTGGTAGGGCAGGCAGCACTTGTTTATCAACATCACACTATCATCTTCATCGGCGCCCGTGGTGACCGCCCGGAGCGCCAGCATCAACGTGAGAAATACAGACGAACGCATCGAGGACGAGGTTGATAAGACCTCGAGAAATAGATTGGTAAGCTTTCCCCTCGCCAAAGAGAAGAGACAAGACGAGCGAGTGGTGCTGATGGTTGAGCGAACCTCTCCCTTGATATCGCCTCTAGCGACGGAATCTTTGTCCACTAAAATGTGCCCCTCGCCGGAGATAAGGGCGAAAACGGACGAGTGGCGCTGGTAGTTGGGCAAACCGTTCTCCCTTCACAGAATCTGCACAGTGAAGTAGTCGCCCGCTAATAATTGCCTTCTTCACTGAAGTGTCGCAGACGAAACTTGATGCGTGATGTTCGTTCTTGCTATCTCTAATTGTGTAGAAAAGGTTAAAAATCGAAGAACCAAGAGTTAAATCAACGGGCAGTTGTGGATGTTTGAGACACAGGGCGAAAGACGTCCGCTGTCCACGGTGATCGAGCAGATGTTTGTGTGTCCCTTCCGCTCCATGCCATGGGACGTCGGGGTCCTGTTTACCAAGCGCCTGGGGATGTGGTCTGGCCGAATAATCGGCTTCCCCCTACCGCAGCTGGGAAAACCTCGACAGCGTGAACGGCTAGAGATACTAGCTTATTGTAAGCTTATTGATTTTTCCTTAATTTCTTACTTAGTAACTAGTAAAATGTGGCGCCGCCGACGCTGTAAACTGCTTTAAAAATATTTTAATGACTTGAAATTTTTTTCATGCCCAGAAATTTTTTTCATACCTGATACTAAAATACATTATTTTAGTATCAGGTATTTGACTTAACAATGAATCGTACTAGCGGATAATGTTATACATCCGTTCAAAAGTTTCCAACACCTTAATGCTTTGTATGTTATCTCCACAAAGGATATGAACTGGTCTTATTGCAATTTCAGAATTATAATCGCCATAGCAAATACTTGCAAGTTGTGTTGCCTATAGGTGAATTTTAGCACAGCTACATTTTTAAGCTTTTTTCGCTATTATTCACAGAAATGTATGTTGCACATTTGCATTAGCACAAATGCTAAATGTACAAATGCAGTACCAATTAGATCCGAAAATTCTGTTGCAACAACTTTTGAACGTCCTTTGATTCTTCCCCGGATTTCCTTATTTTTGTCCCCTAATTTTTGAAGAGATTGAAACTTTACAAACTTATTTGTGTTCGCTTCTACCTCTGCAATTGGTTTATTATTTGTTTTGTATGTGAATCTAGCATTGCATGCAAATCTTAACATTATAAGGCGACTGTTTTATATGTTTATGTGAATAAGGTGATAGTTAAATTTAATAAAATAAGTTCTGAGTCAAATTCATTTGAAAATCGCACAGTTAAGTAAGAACAATTTGCACACTTAAGTACGTAGAAGTAAGAAGTCGTACATTACGTTCATTCACTCTCTAGCATTAGTTTTGTTTTCTCCGTATTCACTTGAAACTCTTCACTTTTAATAATTTCCGAGGCAATACTGTTTGTAGGTTGGCGCAAATTTATTTTTTTAAATACTTTAATTCGAATCTAAATTCAAATCAATCTGCAGCGCGATTTTCTTGGTAATTCAATTGTTCACTTAAAGATGTCAACATCAGTGTTGTCAACGTGTGGTAGCGTAGTGAACGTATTACTCGCGCACCTTTTCTTGAACGATGACCTTGATCCCCTCCCTTGTGCAATAAAAGTTGAAGGCAAAAGCTCGCAGCGGGCAGTGATGACAACCTTCCAAGCATTAAAACTTCGTTGGCGCGAAACAGAAGGTAGTCAACGCCAGTTGCTTTCATAGTGCAGAACCCCTGTTTTGTCAATATCGAAAGAAATGGCTGAGTCAAGTCCAGGTCCTTCAAGGGAGTCACCTAAAACTCCCGAAAAAGTTAAGCACAAGATGCAGTTTTGACTTTCATTTCACAAACGTTGGCATTACTTAAAATACTCTAGTGGCCGTCTTTGTAACTAATACCCCCACTCCACCCGAAATCGTCAATCCATCGTTCAAGAAAAGTTGCCCGAGTAATACCATGGTCTGTCTCAAAGAATATACAATATATTCCTCTATGGAGTAAATATCTCAGAGAAGGCGCTCAAGGTTAAACCATGGATGGATACATTCAAGGATGTAATAATGTATAATAATGACAAAAGGGCACGCAATAGCACATTAGTTGGTTAAATGTAAGTTAGGTAGCACTTCTTTCGCCTAATTTCACACGCTTATTATCACTAAATTCTTTGGTTAATTTTCGGCAAGATGTTATGTGGTATCTTGGACATGTTTTTTCGCAGAGTTTGCACTCGCATTCACGGTGTTTCGTGGAAGTATTCCCTTTTGCACAGTCGGTAGTGGTCAGGGGCGTGAAACTTGGAGGTCAAAACGGAGTAATGATTTTTACGCCATCTACAGCAGGCTAGTAGTGAGCCGAATTAAACGTATGACGCCATGCAATTCAAAAAGCTGGCAATGTAGGCGGTGTTTGCCAGTAGTGGTAACTGTGGAGGCATATATTAATCTAGGAGTATATTTTGAGACATGCTGCTTTTTTTAGATAGGTGGCCTTGATTTCTCCGATGATTTGCAGATCCTTTTTTTTTCCTCAGATGTGGCCATATTTCTTCAATTCCGTCGGTCATTATCGGGAGAATTTTCGCGTGGAATAGTTGCTTTGCGGTTTTGATGGATAGGTTCTTAATGTTTTTGATATGGTTTATTGCGATCTCTGCTGCAGCTGCCCTGTCTTTAAGGTGGCAATTGAAGGTCACTTCGGTTGTCTGTAGTGTTATGCGTAGATATTTGTAGATGCCGACAGTTTTTATGCCTCACTTCCCATTGCTATGGTTTCATTTCCGGCTATTTTGCTTCCTTTTCGAAAAACCATTAAATCAGTTTTCTCTCTGTTTACTCTCAGGTCGTTCTCGGTTGGCCACTTACACAGGGAGTTTATAGCTTCTTGCAGGTTATCGATATTATTTGATGTTCATATCATATCTGCATATAGGTAGAGGAAGACTCCATCTATATCCTCAATAATGCTACCAATATCTATGAGAGCAATTTGAAGAGTCGTAGGCTCATGCAGTCTCCTTGTAGGACGCCGTTAGTGCGATTTCTATTGATTTTGCAACATTGTCGCCTATAGTAATGTAGTTAAGATGGAGGATGACTTTTATGACTGGAATATATTCTCCTTCGTCGATATATCTTTCTAATTTATTTGCACGTGTTCATCTGTCGAGGAGATCAAAAACTTTAGTGAGATCCACAAAGATTGCATCCTTTAGGATTATTTAGCGATCTTTGAATTTCATTTAGTACGATTTCGATGGCCTGTGAGGTGGAGCGACCTGATCTAAATCCAAATTGGGTATCTAACAGTCTTGTGTCAATGACGAACGATAGTCTGCTGCTTATTATGTTCTTGGACAGTTTAAACAAAGTGTTTTCAAACGCGATGCCCCCATGCGATTCTGGAGCGTCTGTGCTCCCTTCTCCTTTATACATGACTTTTATTGTTGTGCACCTCCAGTTATCTGGTATTCTTCCGGGTTGTATGCATTTATTAAATAGATCAGTCCAGCATTCCTCTAGATATTTTTTGAATATTTTATATGTTCGTTGAATATGGGTTTCCGACCGAATGCTTTGTTGTTTTCTCTTACTGCACTTGCGGTTTCAGATAGCAGGGAACTGATAGCAGGGAACTGCACATTGACAGTTCCAAGTTGTTGAAATGCACAGCTCGTGTGTTGAGAATATTCAAGAAGTCATTTTCCCAGAACTTCATTTGGATACAGTTCGATAATATTGTTTTTTCTACTTTAGGGGTCATTTTCGGCTTCGGCGAGCTTTATCGCCTCCCTTTATATGTAGTTTGTTTTTTTCAATTTAAGTCTTATAGTTTCTCTTTGCCAAGCAGTATTGGTTGTATATTTGTGCTGTGTGTTCTGTTTTGGCCTTCTTTAGTAGAGTACTGCTCGCTTCTCACTGTGGCATTCAGAATCAAACCATGTTTTTGCTCTTCTTTAATAATTCTGCAAAATTATTCGAATAATGAAAAAATGCCATCCACGTGATCTCTGCAAGCCTCTCATCATTAAGCTTGGAATCATATCATTGCCGCGCCTATTTTATTAACGAATCTGTAATACTTGTCAAAACTAACTTATCGGTGGGAACATATTTTCATGCAATACTGATATTCATAATTACAAAACACGTCATAGTAATCACATTCATCAAGTGTCAGTACAAGTGTCGGCTCACTACAAGAAATCCACATACAATACATGTTCATTACTTATAACGCATTGCCAGATGACATTAAACAATTAAAGTCGGCACACAAATCTAAGTTAAAAGTGAAACCTTTTCTGCTACATAACTGTTTTTATACCATTAGAGACTATGCTAAACATCAAAAGGAAAAATAATATTTATTCTAACAAAACTATAATATATAATGCGTTAATTTACTTTTGTATAGTATAATTTAAAAAAAAGAAAATATGCCTGTAACAAATAATGATCTTCAGCTTCCGGTACAATGACCGAACATTGTAGGCTTTCACGGCCGGAGTCAATATTCCTCATGTCTTCCGGGCTGATGGGCCGTGGTCCAATTGGCTTTGAGATACCAAACGTTTCGCCCACGACTGCGGTGGGCATCTTCAGTGGCGAGGTCTCGGGCGAAGTCAGTCGCCAGTCAGCCACCGTCCCGGACACTTCGCCCGAGACCTCGCCACTGAAGATGCCCACCGCAGTCGTGGGCGAAACGTTTGGTATCTCAAAGCCAATTGGACCACGGCTCATCAGTGGAATACCAGAAGTGATCACCAGAAGAATAATGACCGAACAGGTTTTATGTCCAGTTTCTTTGATTCATTGAGCAAGTGCTGAGATGGCTCCTTGTTTCGCTTCTAGACGTAAATGTAGCTTAACTGTGCGCACGTTTTGTTGAACTCTTCTTTTGCTTGTAGTGGTAGGAGTAGAGCTGGGGGTGAATTGCTATTTTGTTCGCAATACAGAGGAATCTAATCTGGAGTTCGGTTGCCGATGCAAATAAGTTTTCTATAACGTGGGAAAGAAAATGACTAGTTTCTGTTGCTAATCTCACGCTTTTTTCAATTTTTTATATTATTATTATTAATTATTATTATTATTACTATTACTTTTATTATTTTTAAACTTTTATTCATCTTTCAGTTAAATGTTGGGAAGGGGTTTTGGAACTCAAGAAAACGTGCGCAGTTGATTTTCTCCCCCATACATCACATACATTTCCTACTAAATAAATTGACTAAAACAATAAAATGAAATTGTATTTTCTGTTTTCGGGGATTATTGCCAGACCCAAAGACTTGAGACATGTTTCTCTATGTATGTTGCCACGCAGTATCCGAATCTGAAGATGGAATTGCGCCATAATCCTCCAGTTTTCGCGATTAAAAAAACAGCTCAGAAACAGCATATAATGTGTCGTCTTGGATCTCACATTTTTTTAAATTTTGTGTGTCTGTGTTATTGATTTTAGATCCTTCTTATTTTCCCGCATACGTATATACGGAGTAATATACGTAGTATGGGAAAAGTTATGTAATGCTGCGGAAAATCGATTTCGAGATTTCAACGGAAATAGACGTTTTGGGGCCCACTGATACCAAAAAAGTTGTATTTTCAAAATGTCCGTCTGTCTGGTGTACGTGAACAACACCAGCGCCTAAACCATACGTAGGATTTTTTCCAAATTGAAGAAATCTCTCTTTACCATGAGTCGAAGCTCTGCGATTTTGAGAATCAGCATTCATTATTTTTTGGGGATAATTTACATGAAGCCCCAACGACATTTTCAAAATTTTCTCATTAACTTCTCCAAATTTTTACTTTAAATTTCTTGTAAGAATAGAGTAAAATACACTTACAAAGGTGGCGTAGGTCCAATTTTCACGGTTAACTCTAAATTTTCGAAAATTTCAAAAGTTTGACTTTTCGGGTTCTTCCTATAACTACAAAATTAAAGATAGAGATTTTTTCAAATAAAGTTTGGTCTCCATAGTGGGTTCATTAAGGTCATGTACATATTTTTGAAAATTTTAGTAATCTTCGCGCAATATTGCTCGCAATTAAAAAAATTACAATACGATTTTCTCAAAAACCGCTCCAAATTGTTTCTTTAAACTTTTTGTAGGGATAGTGCTAAATGTACTCTAGAAAATGACATAAACGCCATATTACTATATTCTTTTGTTTTTTCAAGAGTACAAACATATAATCCTTTTGACTTGCCACTAAGATTTACATTATTGGCAATGTGTTCACATCATTATGTTTACGAGTACATGTGCTTCAAATAATGTCATAGAGTTTCCCGAAAACTCAACCGTTTTCGGTAAGAACTAGCTCAAAATTCCGCACTTTCAGAAACGCTCTAACGCTATTTTCTCAAAAACGGCTACAAATTTTTTCTTCAAACATTCCAAACAGATAGTGCTAATTCCACTCCTTAATATGACCTAAAGTTCATTTCGGGGTATTTTTTTTCAAAAATTATGCAAACGTAATTTGTTTTAAAGATATCAAGCTGTTGATATGAACATTTCCAGAAATTTGTAAACACTATTGTATTTGTGAGTTAATGTACTTCAAATGAAGTTTTTCAAAACTCTAACATTTTCTGTGAAAAAGGACTACAAATTTCGAATTTACAGTAGGGCTTAAACGTAAGTTTTTTCAAAACTGCTCCAAATGTTTCGAAGGAAATTGCCATTTAGGGTGAGGTTTTACTGTTCTTTAATTTTCGTTTTATGAAATGTATTCATCATGAGTGCCTTGCGGCCACTACTTGTCTAGGGCTTGCGCCTTTTTCACATTCGCTGCCGCCTTATTGTCCCGGGTCGGCCGGGGGGCTCCCGAAGGCTGCGGACTTCCGAAGTCGAAGTCGCCTTGTGGGAGAGATGCCGGCGGCACTTGCCGCCGCTCGAACCCTTCGGTCCAAGAGCCAGCGCCTTGCGCCGTCTAGCGTCAGAGAACTCTCGAGGAGTGTTTGCTTCGTTTTATGAAATGTATAAATTTTAAAATAATATTTCCGCTCTACAATTAGGAAAACGAAAAATTAAGATAATGTGAAAAAAGGGCGGCGATAGAAGGTAGCTGGCAAGAGTATGTGGGAACAAAACAACAAAACAAATTAAAGATAGAGATTTAAAAAAAAAATTGTCCATAACTGGTTCTTTCATTGAGGTCATATACATTTTTTTAAAATTTTGGTAGCGGCAACTTGTTCACATTATTGTATTTATGAGTGCATGTGCTTTAAACAATGCCATATGAAGTTTCTCGAAACTCAACAGTTTTCTCTGAAAATTAGCTCAAACTTTCGTATTTTCAGAAACGCTCTAACGCCATTTTCTCAAAAACGACTCCAATTTTTTTCTTCAAACATTTCGATCGGATAGTGCTAATTGCACTCTTTAATATGACATAAACTTCATTTCGGTGTATTTTTTTTCAAAAGTTATACAAATGTACATGTTTTGAAAGATCTCTCACGTCGTTGATATGCTAATTTCCAGCAATTTGTAAACACTATTGTATTTGCGAGTTAAATCCCTTAAAAAACTCAAAACTTTTCTGTGAAAAAGAGCTTCAAATATTGAATTTACAGTAGCTTAAGTGCCTTTTTCTTAAAAATGGCCCCAATTTTTTCAACGAAAATTGCCATTTAGATCGATGTTTTACTGTTCATTAATAATCTTAAAATAATATTTCCGCTCTACAGTAAGGAAACTTAAAAATGAAGAAAATGTCAAGAAATGTACCTTTGGCGGCGATAGATGGCAGCTGGCAAGAGTATGTCGCGAGCCTTGTAGCTAGCCGAGACCAAATGAAATAGAAAACTAATAAAGGGAAGTCTGCTATTCTGTATCATCACTAGTTTTGCTTGGAACCATGTGTATTTATGAATGTCTTAATGATTAAAGAATTCATTCATAATTATCATTGAGAATTGTTTACACACTTTTTTGAACTTTTTACTATTTTCATTAACAACTTATTCCCCATATGTACCCACTGATTTCCATTAATTTCTCTGCCAAACCGCCCATGAAAATCTTCCAAAAGCATTGTAATAATATCTTTCCTTATTGATTCTATAATTTCGTCAATTTCTTAAAGACTTCAACTTTTATTTAATTTCTAACTAGTAAAGCAATTCTCTCGTTAACTGGTTCAAGTTTGGCAATCTTATTGTAATGTTTTTGATGTACTACAATTGATATTACTGATATTGCTCTATTTTCTTTACCGACTCCACAATGGAAATGCAAGTTGGCGGATTCAGATTTATTCAAATTAACCAACTTGACACGAAATACAAATGACAATGACTTGTACATAAGACGGGATCTACTGCGGGAGCCTTCTGTCCACTGAATTTGACAGTCCATTAATGGACAGAGCAAGTGATGGCTGTCGCGTGTACTCTTTATCTCGACCGGCATTTCCGCTGCTCCGGCTGATGCTGGCCGACGGGCTTTGGCGTAGGCTGGGGGGGGGAGGGGGGGGGCATCGCCAGGGCTGCGTGTGTTGCAGCTCTCTCCCCACCTCTACTAAGCAATTTTCCAAAATAACCTCCAATGACCAACTTGGAAACGAAAAATATTCTCCCAATTATTGACCAACGATATGAGCTGGCCCTGACAATTCCACTGGCCGTCACCTTATATTCAAATCAACCAAACAATCGTCGTTTGATGTGCTGGAAGCCATATTCATTTTTCTCGTGTTTTTTTATGTCCATCGTTTATTTTTCTTTTTTATGTATAAAAAGGAGAGAAAATAACGTCTACTGTTTCTTTCTTAATCATAATAATTAAGAGAATAATATTTCCATCTCGACTCCAGATGAAAATAATTTCCCCCAAAAAGCCCCAAACATTTCCCCGGTCCTTTCTCGTTCCCATTCTTTCCTCACATCGAAAAACATTTGGGGTGAAATTTCCCCCCTATTTTGGAGGCAAAAATTCCCCAACCTGGCAATCCTGAGCTTGCGTTTCCAAATTTGTCGGCTGCAACCGCCCAGCTCGTTCAGATGACAGGGTTCGTCGGCAGGGGGCGACGAGTGATGCCTTGAGAGAGGGGAGAACATGTAGGTGATGACTTCAAATTCAAAATAAAGATCAATGAAGTAAACTCATTTTAAACACGAAGTTACATAAATCATTTTATCTTCCGTACATATTTTTGTAAAAGTTAACTAAAGTGTTTTCATTTTTGCAGGCCTTCATTTTTTCAGCTTAGGACGAATAAGTTGTATTTATGGACGAAAAGTAGACGATAAAACAGTAATTTGAGAGGTGTGTACAAAAATATATGACGCTATAAAGTATCCATACAGATATGAGGAAGATATATAGGTATTTTTACAATGAATAATAGAAGAGTTTTCAAGATAAAAAAGTACTCTTTTCCTCCATATTTTTATTGGAATGCTTCGTATCTTTCGTGGCATAGAAGAATCAACAAAACAGATTGGAAAGTCAATGCTCTTTATACTAGATACTTCCCAATATTGTATTATTGCACTTTGTAGTAACTACAATTAAATTGGAAGAACATGATTTCTAAATATGGTGTGGTACGTGTTTTTTAATATTATCTAAATTACCGTCAAACGGGTCGAGACTGAGCCGTATGGGGTGTGTATATGTCATGCTCCATTTCTTGAGATATAAACATCCCATTGACAGGTATAGGAATTTTGTTGTTTATAACTTGCATAAGTAGCTATGCTTTAGTTTTGTTTTGTTTTCTGGATTTAGTGAATGCTGACCGAGTCGAGGTACGTTAGTTCGTAAGGGAGTGAACAGCAAATAGAAAAATATCAACAATACTCAACAAAGCAATTTCTCGCTTCTTATTCGCAGGCATTCAGTGCGTCACTTGGCACGAACATGACTTGGCCCTTTGCGAAGCGAGACTTTGCAGGACCATCAATCCTTCTACTTGTGCAAGACGGAAACAAAGTTATTTTTTCTTTCAATAGGATGCGCATATCTCAAAAATGGAGTCTGGCATATTCTCTCCCCATGTGGCACAACTCTCGCCCCCGTTTGGCGATATGACTTTTTCTGATTATCTCAATCTGCATAACATTTCTGTAACACTATGCACTTCGTTTTTTCTCAGTATGCAGAAATATTATCGTTTTTATTATTATTATTTAATTTTTGGCAAATGGCTACCTTCCACTTACAAAAACAATCCATGTTGTAATTATCTTACGAATCAAATGGACGGCGCACTTCTATTGACACACGTTTGAGGAGATGACTTGTTTCTGATGAGCAGTCTCGGTATTCCAGATTCCTGTAGACCAGTCTTTGGATTTACCACTGGATGGAATTGTGAGCCACAAAACGACTTTCTTGTTTATATACTCCGATGTAGTGTCCCTGCAAGGTCACGAGCTGGAAGGAGAGGGGACAGTGTCAGCCAATCGGGAGCTTCATCTTTAGAGCGACAACTCAAGAGGCATCAGTGGCGGCTGAGTGGTCGTTGCCCCCTTCCGTTTGCCAGGGAGCGAAGTCGGCGCCCGACTCCCGTTAGCCCACGTCTCGATTTACTAGACCTATGAAGACAACACGATTGCGTAGCTTCTCACCAGATTGAGTGCACCCCGTTCCAGACCCAATCCTAAGGCGAAAACTTCCCAGAATCGAACCCTGGCTATGGATCGTAACTATAAGGCATGCACTTGCATTTGTGCTCCAGAAGCTGCCGATGGGGTGGCAGTGTCCCTTCCCAGCCCGCGCGGGTGGGGGAGCGGGGCGGGGCGGGGGCGGGGCGGGGCGGGGCTAGGGCGGGGCGGGGGGGCGCGCCGTTGCGCTGGGCCTCATCGTGCATCTGCAGGATGAGCGAGCGCAGCGCGGCGGGGCGCGCGGCCGACAGCTGCTGGTGGCGGTTGAAGGCCGAGATGAGCTGCGCCACGCTGAAGCGAGGCTCCTCCTCTTCCTCCTCCTCCTCCTCCTCTCCCTTCTTCCTTTTGTCTTCTTCGTTCTTTTTCTTGTTCTCCTCCTCCTCCTGCTGCTTCTTCTTGTTCTCCTCCCCTTCCTTCGTCTTCTTGTTCTCCTCCTCCTCCTCCTCCTCCTGCGTGCGTGGGGCGGGGGGCGGGGCGGGCGCGCTGCCAGGCTCGGAGGTGGCGCGCTCCCGAGGCTGGGCCGTGCGGGGGTGGGCGTGGGCGTGGGCGGGCGCCGACGAGGGCGACGGCGAGGCGGCGGCGGCGGCGGCGTCGAGGGAAGCGGCGGAGCCGAAGGGCGAGGGCGCGGGCGAGAGGGCGAAGGGCGATGGCCCCGCGCGGGGGAGGTCGGGCTGCGAGGCGGTGGTGGAGGTGGCGGCAGCGGCGGTGGCGCGGGCGAGGGCGGCCGCCAGCAGCGGGCTGGGGGCGGCGGGCCCCGCCCCCGCTCCCGCCCCCGCCCCCGCCCACGCGAACAGCTCCTGCGAGCGCGACAGCGCGCGCAGCCCGTACAGCTTCTCCCGCGACCGCGACAGAGACACCTACGCACACACACAGACACAGCCCTCTGTTAGGGGGAGATATAAAGAAAAGCAATAGTACTCCCGGAACAAGTTTCCTACTAATTTAATGTATTATATTTTTTTACAAATTTCTACATACACGACCTGTCATACGACAGAAATTGAGTCTCGTACAATCATAATTATTTTTTCTTAAACAAGTTGTACCCCTTACAAAAGTATATATGAAACAATTTGATAACAGTAAAATGAGAAATTAACAGTTAACCGTAAGACACATGAGACAGAGAATGGAAAGTTGGAGACACAGTGTCTCATCACAGTGTCTGTGAGGGCAGAAGAGGCAGTAGCCTAAACCGCGAAGTGAAGAAGAAAAAATTCCTGTTGTCTAATGTTTAATTAATTTAAAAATAAAAATTAGTGTCTTAGAATTCTCCCTTTTATTGACATTCATTTCAGTGTGTCTAGCTTAAGAGAAGTATAAAGTTTAATGTGGTTGCGGACCATATTTTCACTGGAGCGACGGAAGAGTGACTTCCACGTATTGTTGAAATCGGCAGATTGCCCTGAACAGTCAGCTCTGAAACATGGGGGGGGGGGGGGGGCATGCGGGATATCAGGCCGCACCAAGCATAACGCAGTGAAGCACATAGGGATGATATAGAATTTGTGCATTTACTAGAAACGAATCTTAAACCTACCTTCACGTGTGTGGAGCGCGGCAAGGCGCAATGAGTGCTCACCTGGCTCTGCGAGAGGGGCGCGCCGCGCCGCAAGCCCCCGCTCCGCCCGGCCAGCCAGCGCTCCGCCAGCGCCTCCCGCGACTTGGACAGGAAGCGGCGCAGCTCGCGCTTGCCGCCGGCCCCCGCCCCCGCGCCTTCCGCCCCCGCCGCCGCCCCCGCCGCCGCCCCCGCCGCCGCCCCCGCCGCCGCGCCCTTGCCGGCGTGCCCCTGCAGCCACGGGTGCCGCAGGCCCTCCGCCGCGCTCGGCCGCGCGCTGCACACACATTTAGGAAAACAATTAAACAGTCACAGCATGTAGGACGTGCGTTAACTGGCTTTAACGACCTAGATCAGTAGAATGCCCTCGCTTGCGCACCAGCCGCTGGTGCATTAAAATCACGTACAAAAATCAAACCTTGTGTGTCCCACTGATCTCGATCATTAGAAGCCCATGGCGCCCTGGCTTTGGAGCAGTACCTGGGGTCGCGCACCAGCCGCTGGCGCATTAAAATCAGGTACAAAAATTAAACCATGTGTGTCCCACTGATCTCGATCATTAGAAGCCCATAGCGCCCTGGCTTTGAAGCAGTACCTGGGGTCGCGCACCAGCCGCTGGCGCATTAAAATCAGGTACAAAAATCAAACCTTGTGTGTCCCACTGATCTCGATCATTAGAAGCCCATAGCGCCCTGGCTTTGAAGCAGTACCTGGGGTCGCGCACCAGCCGCTGGCGCATTAAAATCACGTACAAAAATCAAACCTTGTGTGTCCCACTGATCTCGATCATTAGAAGCCCACAGCGCCCTGGCTTTGAAGCAGTACCTGGGGTCGCGCACCAGCCGCTGGCGCATTAAAATCACGTACAAGAATCAAACCTTGTGTGTCCCACTGATCTCGAACATTAGAAGCCCACAGCGCCCTGGCTTTGAAGCAGTACCTGGGGTCGCGCACCAGCCGCTGGCGCATTAAAATCACGTACAAAAATCAAACCTTGTGTGTCCCACTGATCTCGATCATTAGAAGCCCACAGCGCCCTGGCTTTGAAGCAGTACCTGGGGTCGCGCACCAGCCGCTGGCGCATTAAAATCACGTACAAGAATCAAACCTTGTGTGTCCCACTGATCTCGAACATTAGAAGCCCACAGCGCCCTGGCTTTGAAGCAGTACCTGGGGTCGCGCACCAGCCGCTGGCGCATTAAAATCACGTACAAAAATCAAACCTGGTGTGTCCCACTGATCTCGATCATTAGAAGCCCACAGCGCCCTGGCTTTGGAGCAGTACCTGGGGTCGCGCACCAGCCGCTGGCGCATTAAAATCACGTACAAAAATCAAACCTTGTGTGTCCCACTGATCTCGATCATTAGAAGCCCACAGCGCCCTGGCTTTGAAGCAGTACCTGGGGTCGCGCACCAGCCGCTGGCGCATTAAAATCGCGTACACGAATCAAACCTGGTGTGTCCCACTGATCTCGATCATTAGAAGCCCACAGCGCCCTGGCTTTGGAGCAGTACCTGGGGTCGCGCACGAGCAGCGCGCGCACGAAGGCCGTGGCGTGCGCCGAGACGCCGTCGAACAGCTCCTCGGGGAAGTCGAGCTGCGCGCGCGCCACGTTGCAGAACGTCTCCTGGTCCGTCTCGCCGCCGAAGGGCGAGAAGCCCGTCAGCAGCGCGTACGCCGTCACGCCCGCGGACCTGCCCGCCAACACAGGCATTCCGTGTCAGAAGGACCCAATCCAACGGAAGATCAAATTTTATTGCATTCTTTATCGTCAAAAACGGTTAAAAACTGTATTAGACTTACATGGTGGAAGAAGTGTATCATGTTTTCGTAACAAGTTAAAATCTGTATGCGACGTAATTGACGACTGATTACTATTGATTCCGTAGTAGGTCATTAGTTCCGTAAGTGTAGTACATTCTTCATTCGTGGGACAAGGCTGTGATCTTCCCCCGCGGGATGGCGAGATCCGAAGCCGACCCACCGTCAACTAACGGGGTTTTCCCCAACCAGGTTTCTCCTACCAGCGGGGCACCCCCGGCCAGGACAAGCACTTGGCTCCCAACTGGTCTTCCGGCATGTCTGGTGGTCTCCTTTATGCCACTCTGATTGGTAGTTATCCGCGTGGATTCAGGCGAATGCCGAAGCAGTACCGTAACACACAGGCCACGGAACGCGAGCGATCTTTCCTTACACATCACCCCTTACACATACGTACACTAACATGCACTACACTGCTACACATGCCGGAAGCCCGGTCGAGAGCTTAGAGCTTGCCCAGATTGGGGTGTTGCCCTGCTGGTGGGAGATATCTGGTCGGGGAAAACCCCGCTAGCCGTCGGTAGGGCGGCGCCGGATCTCACTGCAGCGGGGGAAAGATCACCGCCACCTCTCGAGCAAAACCATGCGGGACTAATGACACTAGTAGTCGAAGTGCCCGGAATCACTATCAATCATTCAATCCTGAAAGTTGGGTGCACTTCATAGTTTCAGAGGACACTAAAGTATTCAATCATCGGGTTATATATCCTGCATTTATTTATTTAACTCAAAACAGCTAAAAACTGTATGTGACGAACTACGAGGAAAAGTGTATAATATAATGAAATGTTCAAGGAGAAGTTAACTATAAAACTCATTAAGGGGCAGAAATTCTATCCCCGAATGCAAACCAACAACTCTAAATATTTCTATTTACTTTTCGTGTGGCAATTCACTATTGATTTGATAAGCTTTGAATGCGTTCAAATAGCTGAAGATGTCATCCTGACCATAAGCAAGAACCCAGAAAATTACGACCTTATTTCAAAACTTATCTTTAAGAAACAGATTTCATTAAGGGAACATTTTTTATCTTTAATATTTTAGTTGTAGGAAGTCGCCGAAAAAATTAAAATTTCGCAATTTTCGAAAAAGTAGGGTTTTTAACGAACATGAGTCTATTTATCAATCTTTAAGGAACATTACGGGGAAGAATCTCTATCTTCATAATTGTAATGGTAGGAAGACGCAAAAAAATTTTTTTTTTGCAATTTTCGTGTTTTTAACAAAAATGAGACCTATACCATCCTCTTAAACGTCCTTCACACTATCCAAATGAAAACCGTTGGAGTCATACTTTTGAAAAGATCGTAGGGGCTCTATGCCAAGCATCTCCCAAAATTAAAATTTCGGTTTCAAATTCAAGGGGTCGTGACACAATTTTGGAGAAAAACGGGCGAACGATTTAGCTGCTAAAGTAGCTCACAGACACACAGACGGATGGATAGACACACGTTTTGCCGTCGTTCGATTTCTTGGTATCAAGGACTCACAAAACATGGATTCTGGCTACACCACGTGTTAGAGTTTTTGTTTTTAATTTTAGCAACTGTTTTTATCTACTTTCTCGTTATGACAGCCCGGCAATTAGAGTTTTCTGCCGAACGTTCGCCGTTTCCGCGCAGCTAACACCTCTTTCTCCCCTGCGTCAGCGGCAGCGCGAGAGTCGCGCAGGGAACTCACCACATGTCGGCGGCCAGCGTGATGGGCTCGTAGTGCAGGATTTCGGGCGCTGCAACAGAGAAGGCGTTGCGCGGGGCGGCAGCGGGGCCGGGAGGGGCGGGGCGGGGCGGGGCGGGGGACGCAGATGCCCTGCTGCAGGGAAACTCCAGAGTCTACAGTTTTCCTTTGGGTGGCAAAATAACTACTGGGTTGTAGGTAGACCCTGCGGATAATGTAGGTATGGTGGGTAGCTAGCTGTACGTACACCAAAAATGCCGACTGGGTATAATAGCCAGTCGGAATTTTGGGTGAGAGGAATATTTCATAAACGTCAAATTCCAGTAATGAACGATATTTCTCGGAATTGCGTCGACTCAAAACGTATACGTGACCAACAATTTTTCAAGATCGACTCAAAAGAATTGTGGGTTTACTTGTTTATAGGGACATGGCTCAGAAATTCAATTTGCAAAAAAATTTAAATGAGTTTACATAAAAAAATGTAAAACACAGCTCTTTTTTGCATTTCAACAATGAACTGCTGAAATTACATAAAATAATTGAAAGGCTCAGTAGAACAAGGGGCTATCCTACAGTTTTTGTAAAATTGAATTATTAGCATTATGCAAAATTTCAAATATTAAATATTCTTTTAGTGTAATAATTATTTAAATCTAGTATGAACTTATATGCAAGTGCATTGTGTTTAAAAATTAAAAAATTATATGAGGGAAGTTCAGGTAAAACCCTTATTATTCCAAAACTATGTCTATGTGGGATAGCCCCCTGTTCTCTTTTGTCCTTCAATTGTGATAAAAAATTGATGACAATTTAATGTTAAACATGACAATTTTAAAACATTTTTTGTATTTTTCCCTTCATAATATGAGTAGAAATTGAATTTTGAGTTACATACATTATTTAAAGAGAAATTCATACTCTTGTGTCCAAGAATAGTGTCATTTCTTGTTTGTCCTAGTTGAGACAATTATTGGCGATGTTCGAACTTCATAAACATGATTTGGAAATGTAATTTCAAACCTTTAAAGCGCTCTCCTTAAGAATCACCTTTTTGGAGTTACGCCACTTTTCCACTGGGAGTGCGAACATTTTCGGTGGGGGGTGGAAGGGAGAGGGGACCCCCCCCCCCCCACCGGGTCAACTACCCACTCTGGCTAAACACCACTTGCCGGCCCCGGTTGCAGAACTCAATATGAATCGTTTATTTCAGAAACCCGTCAAACCCCAAATTCCTTATTTCGAGAAAACTAAGAAAAAGTGTCCTAGCGATTGGTTTTGGAGTTTCCGGAGGTTTAGGATTGGTTTTTCTGATTTTAAAATATTTTTTAGTATTAAAGCAGTTCATAAATGAATAGTTTTCATGTAAATGTTTTTTTACTGATCTCGTTATATTTAAAATAAGTTTAAACCAGTGCACTTGTCGGGTTTCTGCAATAAACTACTAATTTGATTTATAATATAAGTTTTTACTATTTATTATTTATTACATTAAACGAGATAACTTTAGACGATAAGAATTTTTTTACATAAAAATCCTGAAAAATCAGACTTGTTATTCGTCTTGAAGCGCAACAGCATCATCAGGTACTTTTACTACGTACAGGTTCATTTTCATAACTACACATGTTCTCACAAAAAATCACACTTTCTTACTTACTAATCACAGGTAAATCAAAACACTTGCAAAATAAATTTCAGTACTCTGAACAGATGCTCCATAGAAATTGAAAACAACAATCTTACTAGTTTTAGAGGAGCAGATAGAGGTCTGGTAGAGACTTCCTTAGGAAATCTCCTCTGCCGAACGTGTAACCTAACCGACCCCCCAGGTGGTGCTGATAACCCTTCAAAATAGCTTGGATTACACGTGATATCCTGATTCTCGTAGTTGTGTGCATGCGACCACTGCAAGGTTAAAAGGAAATTGCCTTTTGGTTTAGAGCAGAAACCCGTCAAACGACGTGAATTGGATTGTTCTAAACACAATTTGTGTTTTGTTTTTTCCAGACTTCATTGCAAGAGTTGCAAGTAGCTGATCTATGCACTAAACTATGCGTTTAACCTCAAAGAACAATACATTGTTGCTAATGTTTGTGGCTTGACGGGTTTCCGAAATGCACGGCTCCTTGCGGTGAATGCCTGGGACGATGTAAGCGCGTCGGGGCTCACCCACGTAGTCGGGCGTGCCGAGGATCTCCCTGAGCGGCGCGTGGGCGCTGAGGACGCGCGACACCTCGAAGTCGCACAGCTTCACGTCCCCGCGCGGGAACTCCGCCGTCAGCACCAGGTTCTGCGGCTGCAACAGCGCAAGGCGGCTCCTGCGATCGGAGGGCAATGTCTGCTGCGCGAGGGATGACAGCTGACGAAACCTCGCGTTGGGATCTTCGCGTCAACTACCGACATCACGAATCTCGTACATATTGTACACGTTTTTTTGCTCGGGAGGTGATGGTGATCGTGCCCCGTTAGATGGTGAGATCCGGCGCGGGGTTTTCCAACCAGGTATCTCCCCCCAGTAGGGCACCACCGCAGCCGGGACAAGCTCTAAGCTCCCGACTGGTCTCCCGGCATGTGTGCTAGTGCAAAATCTCTTATCATCAATATTGTACTTCTGCTGTTACATTTTCGCAATTTGTTAAAATAATGAGTTTGCCAAAAATGAAACTTGTGCCATTATTTAAGCGACTGATGTTCTATTCGAGGAAAAATTTTAAAAAAATTGCTCTAGTCGTTTTTGAGAATATAATTGTTAAAAAATTGCATATATTTTACGCAAAATATCTCCTCCCTACACGTCACATTCAGTATTTCCTTTTTGACTAAATAAATCAATTCAAAAATTATCTAAAAACTACTCATATTTTATCAAACTTAAATATGACCTTATTCAGTCATTAAAGAACAGATTTCATAAGGGAAAATTTTTCATTAAAAAATTCAGTATTACAGTTGTAGTATAAGCTGAAAACAATTGCGGAAATTTCTAGTTGAAAATTCAGAGAGTTTAAAGAAAATGAGTCCTTCTCCATTTTTAAGCGCCCTTATCTCTACCCGATAAAAAGGTTAAAATTTAGTGCCTTTAATGAGAACACTTTGAAACCTGAAGTACCCCCGAAATTCAAAATATCCACATGAAACTCACAGGATCTCGAGATCCTCTAGATTGCTTGGGGGAAATCAATTTTAAAAAAGTCGACTGAACACTTAGTTTAGAAGCTAGAGTTGACCCCAGTATTGTGGATGAGGTGGCACTGATTGAATGCAGCACAACACACCTGTGCAGCGATTGCCGTGGACTGGTTAACTGCCCATTTCATCGTTAAACGAGCTCACGTAAGTTTGAAATTAGATTTAATGGCGCGCAGGGTTTTCATTATCATTCAATATTTCTGTCACAAAAATTACTGATAGTTCTGGGCTAACTATTGCGAGACTACACGCAGCAAAGCGAGGACGGTGTAAATGGACGTCTGATACCGCGTTTTGGTTCGCAAAGGCTTGGGGAATGGATGGTGTATGACATGGACACTCCAAGTAAATTACGTGAACAGGTCTGGTGTGCTTAGTAGACGCTGATTAAGAATCTATGACCTGGAGGGTTACATTCCGGGGCGAACTAACTTCGCATGCGCGCCAGTTGAAATTACGAAAACGTGATGTGCGTTTAGAGGGTCCGTGAGGTGCACGTGGAACCGAAAACGCGCTGAGGGAATCAATGAGACCTCGTGATGGTAATCGTTGCAGGGGGGGGGGGGGGCGGTCTGAAGGGATTCGTGTAAACAGAACGCATGAAAAGGTTTTGTGGCCGAAAACAGGAGAGATGTGGGCTGGAAATTGCGCGAGGAGGCGAGGTAAATTAAATCAACTGCAAGTAAATTGTACTACTTATAAATTGATTGATTATTTTGTTAACTGGCGCGTCAACTGGTAAGGTCACCATTCCCGTAAGTACAGTGCAAGTTATATTCCGGGAAACGATAGCGTTCGCCCCTACTAGAACGTGAGATCAAATGCGGATCTGCACGTCACCTGGCGGGTTTCCCCATCAAGGAGTATCCCCGGTGTGTCAACGCCCAAGCCGGATCTATCTGTAACTCTCGACGTGTGTAATGGTCTTGTACGTGTAGGTGTGGAAGGGGACAGGATAAAACAAAGAAGAGGTAGGGAATATCGCGCGCGGCCCGCGGCCTGTTTGTAAGGATACTGTTCCGGCATTCGCCTGGTCGGAGAACCAGGGACAAATACCGATCAGAGCAGCCGGCGGGTGGAATTCTCTCCCAGATAGCGACTGAATTCCACCAAGCTGACGAGCTAGTGTCGGCAGTGGCACGTAGGACCTCCGGCTCAGAGGCACTGCGATGACATCAGTGCATGCCCTGAGCCACTTCTGCCAGTACGAGGGTTTGAAGAGCGTTGGGGGGTAAGGAGCGGAGCGGGGGGAGAGGGGGAGCGTGGCGGAGGGCGCCCGCCGCCTTTAAAGGCGAAGCGCGCGTGGCCTTGGCTCCTCAGCCGCCGCCGCCCGTCCCGCCCCGCCCCGCCCCTCGCCCACGCCCCTCGCCCGGCGCGGAAAGAGCAGAGCGCGCCAGCCAGCACCGCCGCCCACGGCCTCCTGGCCGCGCCGCCCGCCAACCGCCTCAAACACACTCCCCGACTCTCAACTGCGACTCCAGAGGAGGGGGCGCAGGCTGCCTCCACGGGAGCGGGGTTTCCACGCCAGATACGAAGGAGGAATTCAGCCGCTGATTCCAGCGAACGGCTGCTGCGATCGGAAGTTTTCCGCGGTTTCTCCGATCAACACCAGGCGAATGCCGGAGCAGTACCCTAACAAACGGGCCACGGACCGCGCATGATTTTTCCTTCCTCCTCCTTGTCCTATCCTTACACTAACACGCCGGGAGATCGGTCGGGAAATTCTAGCTTGTCTCGAGTGGGGGGGGGTTACCTGGAAGGCTGCGGTGTAGGTCAGCGCCGAATCTCACTTGCCCACGGCGAAGCAACGCCGCTCCGTTCTGGGATGCCACGTATTATACATCAATGGGAGTAAAGTGCATAGCAGTTGACCCGATCTCGGAAGCAGAAAATAATCAATCTGTAGAATGTGGCAAAGCTTTCGCTACCAAAATCCAATACATTTCGTGGACGTACCGACACTAGGTGGCAGAGAGTGAGAGGTGGTTGCGAGGGAGGCCGCCGCTGGCAAAAGTAATCGTCTTATCTAAATCTGCTTTTACACTGACCTTTCGTTCTTTTTCTGCTCAAAAAATCAATAGAAAAGTGTTTCGACGCGGAGCTGTTTCTGTATCAAAAGTAGATGAACAGCATTTTACACGGCCATTCCGTTTTCTGCACGTCATCGTGATGAAATTACACCGCACAGCACGTACAAGATCAATGAGTTGAACATTGATGATGTGTGAACTTTCCACGAAAAGTACAATTATAATTATGATGTATGTATAATTATACATACATCATTGTAACAAATTAAGTTAGACAAGGTCAGGACTGATCACGGAACTATACGTAGCACACACAACATGTGAATCATTTTATTCTCACCATACAAATCACTTTATAACCCAATTTAACACATTACAACCTACTCATAACTGCACAAAAGGACAAAACGCATCACGAGCATAAACGAGAAAATGGTCTGGTGAGTGACGCCACTGGCGCAGTAGTTAAATTGGATGTATTCTATACAGAACTAGAAATGCAACAGAATAGCACAGACTTTCTCGTTTATGCTCTCTCGTTTATGCTCTTTCTCGTATTTCCTAGTTTCCTTATCTCTTCAGTCTGTTTTTGGTTTTGCCCACCATCTTCCCCGCCATCTGTTGGCACCTAAAATATATATGAGACGTATTTAAAAAAAAATAGTAATTTATATGACAAGTGGCTAAAAGGGACCATTACTTGCGAGTGAGATTATTATGACACGAAGGCTTTAACGCGTGTGTGCTTTGTTGGTACGTATAATATTTAGGATTTTATTTTATACTATCGATTGTGTGAATATTTTCGTTTCAACTGATCGTAATGTATATCGGACACAATCTGACAGCGCGCTACCATGTTTATTAGCAGTCTAGAAAAATTTACACCTAAGAAATGGAAGATACAAGAAAGAAAGACATGGAAATTTCAGAGGCTGCTGATGCGATCATGAGTTTTCTTTCAGAGACGTCGAAAGACATATGACAAAGAATATGAATTATTCAAAGCATGGAAGACAGAAACAACTAGTGTTTGAAAATCGCGAATCACCGCGTGAAATCTACACGCGAAACGTCCTTATTGTGAAATAAATACTTTTTTAAGAATTACCTTTTGATTGTAAAAAAAATAAGAACATTTGGGTTTTTACTGTTACTTTCAAAACAATTTACAGCGTCGGCGTCGTCACATTCAGTCAGTATATCAGCGTTCTGTATTTAGGTAATTACGTTTCCGCCATTCGATGGAGCTGCAACTTCCAGTTTGCTGGGACACCAGCTGCCATTGATACACGAGTAATCAGGCTCAAATGGTCGCAGAGAAAGTGTATCATACCAACATTACGAAAATCTCCCGCCATTCTAACGACACTGGTTTAAGGACTTTTCGTTGCACTTTGTTTACTAAAGGTCCAGTTCAGGGGAGTCAACTGGCAATGAAACCCCCCATGTGATGGCGTACATGCGCAGTAACATTTTGTAGCTATTTTCTTTTTCATTTGTTTTATTGTCTACCAACATGTTCGAAATTGCACTCTTGAACACGTGGAAGCATATTGACATTTTTTATTGAATTTGGCATTTTGTTGTGATATTCTCAATGCATTATTGGTTTCTGAATTTGTAAACAATAGTTTAAGTGTGTTTCAATGACGCTGAAAAATCTTGTTAAATTATGAATATTAAATAGTACAGCAAGAAACAATGTTATTACTCTATTTGAGAATTCGAAAACGAATATAAAAGAGAAAGGATGACGGAGACGAATTCCGAACGTACGTGTAAAGTGGCATAATTAGTCGAGGTAAGGTGTTTACGAAATGTAATAAGATCTTAAATTTTCGCACTAAGGGTGAGATTATTTGCATTACCTTATGCATGTATTTTGTACATTTTTTGTTAATATCTATAAATTGTGAATTTGCGTATATATGGTCATTGAACATTCTTTAATTCTTATTGTTCTAATAGTGAAGACTCGTGTGAATAAATTATCATTACAAATGTATTGGATTGTGAAACAATGTGATTAGTGCATAGTTGCCAATACAATAATTGTTTTAAATATGAATTGATTTGATTGTATATAAAGTAAGAGGATAGCTCTGCACATAATAATATTCAATAGTTAGATAATAATTTTTGATCTCCCTTGTATTATTACTACTATTATAAACTTGAAATGGTTTATTACTATTTTGTGATATCCTTATGTTCATTTCAATTTCTAAAAAGATATTTCTAGAACTAGTTATTTATTCCTTTTTCATCTTAATTATTCTTCATGAATTCATCATAAGATTTAGGATAATCTTTATTTGCTTATTACATTTTTTTATAATGTTAATATTCTTTTTATTTTCTGGGTATTTATTATTGGGGTGTTGACCTATATGGTATGACCCCTTTTGACCGAGTGTTTTTGAATACATGTGTTAATGATTTGATTGTCTATTTGTACATTTATAGGTACATTTTTTTATAGTTTTTACTTTTACTTTTAGGAGTTCTCTTTTTCAAATATAATTCTTTTGTGTATTTCTTGATATGTTAATAAAAGAACTAGAAATGATTTAAAGATAGGTCAACACGATTCAAGTCTATCAACCTTTTCTGGATGAGCTAATTTTATTTATTTTTGAATGTCTTGTGTTCGTGATGCTTGACCCCAGAAAATTATTGAAAATTGTTGATATTTTTCACTCATGACTGATCCAAAAAGGAGTGTTTGTTGTTCATAATACGAGCAAAGATTTATTATTCACTCTGGCCAGAAAGCCCATGAGAAGATCTAAAATGTAGGTAACATAAGTCAAATTAGACCAATACTGCTAACATTTTGTGTAAAATGTGCTAACTTTAAAAATACATTTTTAATTGTCAGTATACATGGTAAATGCAGAATATTACTATTCTTTCTTTGTAACTTTAACCTTCTCATATTCACCTTCATATATTCTATTAAAATGTTTTAAGCAGTTATTGTATAAATCAATTTGTTTCAAGTGTTAAAAGTAATTACCCACAGGTGTGTAGTTGATAAAATGCTGGGAGCGGAAGAGCATACTGTTTCAAAGCTTACTCCCTATCATAGCATGTTCAATCCAACTGAATAGGTGTGGTCTCAGGCAAAGGGATACTTCAATAAGAACGTTCTTGCAAGATCTTGCCAGGGAATGGAAAAGGCCAGAAAATTTTGGAAACAGGCTTTAGAGCAGGTATCTTAGTTATCAACATTCATTGACATATAGAGAGAAGGATGGGGTTGATTGTGAAAACAAATTTATTATACATCTGAACAGGTTCACTGTTGAATATTCAGATGAAATATATTATTGTAGGACTGTGGAAATTATAAAATGCAGACAAATAAAATTTAAGAAATACTCTAATATCCATTGTTAAACATTTTCCTTTCATTCGTCCTATATCTATATCAATCATTTACAATATTTTTAAGAATGTTATTTGTTAATTTATTCCTCCAAAGTTTTCTAAGTATACTTTCGTTTTGCAATGAAGTAAAACATTAAACTTCTCATATTTCAGCATTAAGAGTTTCAGGAGAAAATTATCAAAATAACTGGCCTAAATGATAATTATTTCAATGTTTCAAAACATTCAGTGGATTAAAAGTAATGTTACTTTGAGAGAAATTCATGATAGCAAGCCTAAAATTGCGAATTTTAATGTAGAGCCAAATCCTAGCTTCATGTACATTTTCGAAATTGGCAGAATCGAATGTTCGCCATATTGAAAATTTTAGGGACCAAAGCACGCTGTTAAGCCCTAAATCAATTACTTTTATTTAATTATTCAAAATCAAAAGAATACATCAAAGTGGCATTTATGCCATGTTATTCAGTTTATTTAGCACCATCCGTACAAAAAAATTAAAGAAAGAAATTGGAGCCGTTTTCAGGATTTTCACAGGAAATTCACAGGATTGTCCTTACTTGCATCTCTAGAGTCAACATGTGCAAATATTCCACAGTGTCCTCGAGCTCGTGTTAGCTAATTTACCTTCACTATTTGAGACTTTTAACACCATGAAAAATCAGTTTTCACATTATAAAGTAACCTGATGATACAATTCATCTGCAATGAAGGATTGTCATTAAAAATAGAGGATAAGTTTTTTTCTAATGTAAATATTATCGACAATCAGCATGTTTGCTTTTCATCTGCAAGTTATTCTATACTTTCGCGTAGTTGCACTTGCGTGCATCATTGTAAATAATAATATTTTTTAAATATTTTGTAGTGGATCTTTAATGTTTCTTAACAACATTTTTGTAATAAAATTCTTAGAAGGTAATTCAATTGCTTTGAAATTATGAGAGAATGTTGAGAATATTATCTATTAATGACGTAACAGTGTTTGAATGTACATTTTAACAAATGTAATCAGTTGTCTCTAACCTCCAGAACCTTTACAAGCATATTCAAATTTTCAAAACCGTTCTCTTTTTACCTACTCGCAGTGTGCAGGAATTCTATGTGGATTTCACCGTTTCTATTTAAAATAGATCTTATTCATTTGCCGTGATAGTTGACCTCTTAAACGGACAAGCTTTGCCAATTTAATTCAACGATCTCGAGATAAAAATAACTTCGATACTCGAAGGAATAGAAACGCTTCTCGGATCTAATGGCTGTAGAGAAAACGTCAAGTTACCTTTTACGTCCGTGACTAATTACCCGATAATAAGTACACCTTTCAGATTTCACCTAACTACGTCTGACTTAATAGCTGTTTGTGTAAATTTCCATATTCGCTGCGAGGCAAACGAAAGAATACTACACACGAGCGGCACGCGCTGCCGCCAGCACTTAGGGGCCATTTGCATCAGCCGGCGGCTCCAAATAAGCGAACCAGGCGGAACAACACACCGAGTGACGTAACGGCCACTTTAAACGAAGGCACAAGCACAGGCATCGGCGGGGGCCGCTCGGCTCGGGAGGCTGCTCTTGAATGAAGGCGCCTTCGGGGGCAGGGCGACGAGCGTTGCGCTGGCCGGGACTCGAGGAGGTGGGTGGAGCAGCAATGCGCCGTGCAGTGGGAGGAGACAATGGAAACAACGGAACAGAGATATCGAGAAATGGACCAAGGAATCGCGGAGGCATTTATTGAAGGACTGCGGACAGTAGAGGGCCATGTGAGCGACTGAGGAGCCTTGTTTGAGACTTTTAACGTGTTCACACGTGCTAGGTGAATACCTGCTAATGTTGATGTTGGAGAATGTAATAATTGGGGGCCGTTTAAATTAAATGTAATTTTTTTCACTTTAGAAGAGCGCTGTTTAGTATTAATTTTGTTATGACAAAAGGAAATGTTCGAATTTTATAAGTGATTTTTTTGCATTCTTCATCAATTTCGACTAATAAGTAATTTTTTACCCTTTTGTGTCATTTTTATTGCATTTTCGCTGATTTCATTGATTTTAATATCATTTTAATGGCACTTGCTTCAAATAATAATGCTCTCATGCAACCAACGTTCTCCACTGAATTTCTGAATAGCCTATTCGATTTCATCGCTCACAAATCGGAAGGTCAGCCATTGAATGTAATTTAAGGTTTTTGTGACGCCTATGAACACCATTGTCGGTTAGGTCGATTTCGCGATAAAGACAGATTTCCTGGTAAAGAACAGTCTAAACTAAATGTTTGCAAGCTCGAACGAAAGGAAAAATCCTCGATTACGTCAGTAACGTATTTACTTGATGGATGTTGGATATCCAACAGCGTTAGTTGTTCATCCAAACTGGTGTCCTGAACTTTTAATCACATTTGTACGTCATTTTCTTGAGTTTAGGGCATTTTTAAATCATTTTGAGAGCGTTTCATTGATCATTTTTGGTGATGATGGCCATCAAAATCCGTCCCTCGTAAAGCCTGACTTACGCGGTCGTTTTTCATCCTTTCTCTGCGCAGAAAGTGGATGGGAAATGGACGCTCCTTTCTACGCGTTATGGAGTCGGTGCCGAAACTGGATAACAAAGATTCCAGTCTCACTGTCATTTCTGGCTTTGTAAGTAACCGTTATGAAAATACTTGCTCCGGACGCCTCAAAAAGCGCTGAAGATCAAACATTCGAACATCTTATCTATGATAACAAATTAAGTTACGTTATATTAGAACTGAGCACGAAACGCGACAACATTAGAACACAGTACATAATTTATTTCGCAGTACATAATCACTTTACATTACAATTTAACACATCAGAACGCTCTCAAAACTGAACAAAATAAACAAATCGCACTACACGCACAACGAACTAGAGAAACTTCCGAAATGTGACGCAAGGAGCGCGGTAGTCAAACTGGGTGACATCTGCACCGAAAAACTAGCGTATTTTTTCGTACAAATTACGTCCAGTCTGGTCTGTCACTTTTCTGTACCGACAAAAAATGATAAAAAGCTGATCGTGTAAAGCAGGCCTAATAATAGAACGCAGGCTCCACGAGAGCGACAAGGAGTCTCTGCGCTGAGAGGGAAGCGCTTCGCGGGCGACAGCTGCGGCGCCAACCTCCTTCCTTTCTCCGGGCGTCTTCCACAGGCGGCGCACCGCCCCAGCCGGGACACGCTCTCAGCCCCCGACCGCTCTCCCGGCACGGGGCGAGGAGAGGCCGAGGAAGAGGAAGGTCCGTGGCCCGTTTGTTGGGGTTCTGCTCCGGCAGTCGCCTGGTGTTGATGGTTGAAGGGCGAAGGCAGCGCCTCGCGCCTGCCCGGCTGAGGAACTCGAGCTGGCTGACCGGCAGCTCCGAATTCCGCGGCGGCGATGGTGTGGCGGTTAGCGTACCAGACTGTTATACCCAAGCTCGCGGGTTCAAACCCGATCGATTTTTAGGGCGACAAAATCCTTCGTACGCCTTCCTTCGGAGGGGAAGTAAAGCCGGCTGTCCCATGTTAGTAGATTTACTTGCATGTAAAAGATCCTCAAGCCTAAATGACGCCTCTGAGCTAAATTCAAATCGCCTGTTTCTCGCCCTTTCTCTGCTAGTTGATGAAAGGAGCGTAGCGAAATGTGCGTGGTCAAACGGAAGAGCGGGCCTGATGGCCCGAGTCTCGCCACGTAAAATAAGGCAAATTCAATTCAATTCAATTCCTAACATTAGCGCGAGGCGGGTCGGGGTCAGCAATGCTTGGAGGGAAATCTAGCGGCCGGCTCCGTCCGATCAGCCTCTCATCAGACATTGTTGTGGTAGGTTATGATTCGATGACGCAATGATGGCTAATAATTCACGAATGCAATATTACGATACGAGCGAGGAAAGAGGCGTATCGTAAACTTTACACGGGTGTATCAACACTCATGACCTAGTTTCATGCGGTTCGTTTTCTACGACTTATGGCAACTTTGATAAGAAACTTTTGCATTGAATCGTTTCGTGACAGTTGACTTGCATTCTGCCAAGGCCATCTAGCGCACAGCTCCCTACCCTACTTTGTCGCATTACCAGTCCGCCTGCGAGGGACAATTGCGCAAGGCAAGTAGGATCAAAGTGAAATTACCATCTAATTTATTTTAAATAATATTCCATGTAAAAATTACTACTAATAAAAACTGACAAGCGTAATATAATATTAAATGCAATTTTAATGTTAATTTACAATCAAACGAAACATTTAATTAACCATTGAGAATCGTTTTAGTAAGTGTCAATACTTCGTTTGTAATTTTTTCTGCGATTGGTCACGATTCTGTATAATAATGGAATCTGTGTCGTAAAGGGTATCATTATGCATCAGTCTGCAACCATCAAATGACAGAATTGTACAATAGGAGTAGAAAAAAAGTATATTCCAAGATTATAACTCAAAGATTATCCACGACTATAGATGAAAATTTCACCTGAGCAAACAGGATTTAGGTCAGGTAATTCCATCATAGATCATTCACAAACAATAAACCAAATATTTGAAGAATCCCTGGAATTAAATTTAAAAATATATGTTGCTTTTGTACATTTTGTAAAAGCATTCCACTTACAAAGGGGGAACTTTCATCAGATTCAGGTCGAAATCTGGCCTCATATTTTCCCTATACATAAATATTTACTATTGCTATATACTGTGAAAAAAATAGCTGCCGTCTGACACTGGAAGTTACTGAAACAAAATATGAAAGTTCCACACATTTCACCACACAAACCCTCGTTCGCGCGGGGTTTGTGCAGCCCTGCGTGCAGAGAGAGAGAGAGAGAGAAGAGAGACAAGAGAGAGAAGAGAGAGAGAGAAGAGAGAGAGAAGAGAGAGAGAAGAGAGAGAAGAGAGAGAGAAGAGAGAGAGAAGAGAGAGAAGAGAGAGAAGAGAGAGAAGAGAGAGAGAAGAGAGAGAAGAGAGAGAGAAGAGAGAGAGGAGAGAGAAGAGAGAGAAGAAGAGAGAGAAGAGAGGAGAGAGAGGAGAGAGAGAAGAGAGAGAAGAGAGAAGAGAGAGAGAGAGAAGAGAGGAGAGAGAGAGAGAGAGTGCCCGCCGCGGGAACGCGCTGCTATGGGCTCGAAGCACAGCTAATGGCATTGACAAGTGCGCGATCGGCGCGGCACAAAGCCGCTCTTCCGGGCACTGCTCTTCGACAACGAGAAACAGAAACCCCATGCGCTGCCTCAATTCAAGTGTACTTAACATTCCAATAATACGTTGCTTTTTTTTCTGGCGAAATGTCACTTTTTCTAGCGCCCGATTACATAACTTTTTCTTACGAAGAATTCGTAAGGCGAGAAAGTAAAATATCAGCACAGATTTCCACCTCAACCTGTTGAAAGATCCCGTCAGTAGAACATCTGTACATTCGTCAAAGAATGAAGAAACAAGGAATCTAAAATAAATACGAGTAAATCAGACTAATTGCAAAACTCTGTTCACTCAGCTACGCACAAATCAAAACAGAAAATGACCTCTCTTCTAAGGTTAGACAGGCAGACCCGATATTCCCAAAACTATTCACTCGTACTCTCGAAGACATCTTTAAGAAAGTGAAGTCGCAAAATCGAGGTATAAATATAAACGGTCAAAATTGCCAAATTTAAAATTTGAAGTTGAGACAGGACATAGTACTGTTTTCAGTGTCAGCAGCAGAACTCGAAATTATGTTGAAGGATCTACAAGTTAAATGAGAGGAAGCAAGGTCAAATATTTTTAATTATATTCGGAAGTAAGTATATCTGGGACAAACAGTTTCATTCCCAAACAGTAAAAACAAAGAAGTTAAGAGAAGAATATCTCAAGTTTGGCCAAAGTTTTGGTCAATTTTATGGTAATAGACATACCACAAACGATAAAAAATTAAAAAAAAATATCCTCGAGAGTTGTGTTCTTCCGTACTCATTAATGGTACTTAGACATGGTCAATAACCCAGCAACAAATGAAATTATATAAATAAGTCAAAGAAAAACGTAAAGTAAAATACTAAGAATATATCTAAAATACCACATAAGAAACAGTAAATCAGAACAAAAATTGAAGTAGAAAGATGCGGTTCACTGCGACCAAATCCTGAAGTGAAGACGGGCGGGGCATGTGGTCGGCAAACGGCAGGCGGAGAGGCCTACAACAAGACGGGGAGACGAAATGAAGAAAGCAGGTGCCCGGTGGACCCGAACTGCACGAAACCGAGGAAAATGGAAGAGTTACGAAGCAGCAAAAGAACACTAACATGAGCTTAAAAGTGTGTGAAAATGTGTGAATTAAAATTCAAATTAAGCTATCCTCCACCTTGAGGAGTCCACTGGCTTTAATATTATTATCTACCAAAGAACGTTGATGCTGGTCCCATTTTCAGGGAAACTCTTCATGTTTGAAAATTGCAAAGAAGTAAAAATTCCATAACGACGGCATTGAAGGTAGATATTTTTCTTGAATAAAATATGTTCTAAAAAATTAAATCTTGAATTAAAAGTTAATTAAAAGTTCATGTAAAATACTTTCTGAATACTAGTGATGTTTGAACAGCATATATCTTCAAAATTATAATAACGTTATGTGATGTTATAATGTCACAATTTCTGTCTTTCGTATACTTCAAATCTCAACACTTGCAATAATTTAGATATTTTAACTAAACTGATCTATGCGTCTTTATTAAGCATTATAAAGTCATCCATTTAGCGTTATCCGACGGCAAAGGTTAATAAAAACATTTCTAGTAATTTTTGTTAAAAATTGATAATGCCTTTGAGACTTCATGTAAAAAATCCCGAAATTTAAAACCACGATTTTAAATTCAAACCAACTCGATAGGGGAACATCATTTGTGGTGAAAATCCCATTTAAGGTTTATAAGATAACGTTGTTCACAGACGGATGGACAGACTGACAGACTTTTGCCGTACACCAATGTTTGGGTACAAAGGGCCCACAAAACGTAAATCTGACTGTACAACATGTTATGGGAAGTAATTTATTACGTATAAAAATTATCTATTTTTCCCGTATCAGGGATCTAAAATACGAATTTTTCTTCCGAAAAATCGCTTTTTCTCTGCAACACTACAAAACTTTCTTTATACTACGTACCTAGTATGTAAGATTAGCATAACAAAGAGTTGTGTATGCAAGAATTTAAGAATGTCGTTCCAATGGGCGGGAGAGGTGGGTCAGGGCATCAACTGTCACTGCACTGCCTCTGACCGGAGGCTCTGGAGTTTAGTTCCGACGGCGGCAGGATTTTCCACAATGGCGTGTCAGCTAGGTCGAATTCTGTCGCTATCTGTTCGAGGATTCTAGCGTCCGGCTACTCTGATCGGTAGTTTTCCGTGATTTCTCCGATCAATGCCAGGCGAATGCCGGAGCAGTACCCTCACAAACTGTCACGGACCGCACGCGATCTTTCCTACCTTTTCCTTGTCCTATCCTCACTCCTTACACACGCACACTTACACTAACATGCACTACACTACCACATACATCGGGAGACCATACGGAAGCTCAGAGCTCTCTCGGCTGGGGCGGTGCCCTGCAAGTGGGGGATACCTGGTGCGGAAAACCCCGCTCGCCGACGGAAGGTCTGCGCCGGATCTCGCCATGCAGCGGGGGAAGATCACCATCACCTCCCGAGAAAAATTCAAACTACATTTACGGGACTCATGACATCAGCAACTGACGCACCCGAATCACTAACAATCAGTCAGCTTCGATGGTTATTTTCGAGGCTTTCTGATGGACGCATTCCGCATCAATGTCGCGCTGAAGGTCTGAAGAGAGTTGATCGCCGTCGCTTCGCGAAGGATTTCGAAATCTTTTGGGCGGCGAGCGCGCCTTTGTGCGGCGGAGGCCGCGTGGCCGTGGGCCGCGGATTCGGCCGCGGGAGGCCTTGGCGGCCACCATATATGCCTCCGCCGCCGCGCGCCGCCGCGCGCAGCCGTCACCTGTAGTTTTATTGCGACGGGTGCGGCCCCGCGCCGTCTCACCCGCCACGCTCCGCCCCGCCACGCTCCGACCGCCCCGCCACGCCACGCCCCGCCACGCCCCGCCACGCCCCGCCACGCTCCGCCCCGCCACGCTCCGCCCCGCCACGCTCCGCCCCGCCACGCTCCGCCCCGCCACGCCACGCGCCTTCCCGCTCCACTCCACCACGTTCCGTTCGCCCCGCTCTGCCTCTCCCCACACCCTCCCCGCCATGCCACGATCCGCCTCGCCCCGCCGTTCCACACCACCCTCCCACTCACCCTGCCCTCCTCTCCTGTTAATTGAATCGGAAGTTATCTAAATATTTTGTCTTATAATATTTTGGCAATTTTTTGTAAGTATTGACAAAAATGTAATTTTTTTTAATTTGATCGCTATAGATCTCGTTGCTGAATTGCGTTGAAATTGAATGCCATGACAAGAACGTTGTTAAATAAAATCTTTGTTTTGACCTGTTCGAATATGTGATCGAGATTCGACTACGCATTGACTGGATTTTAGACACTCGCTTGTCACTTAGGTCGAATTCCAGCGGCCGGCTCCTCTAATCGGTAGTTTTCCGTGATTTCTCCGATCATCACCAGGCGAATGCCGGAGCGGTACCCTTCCAAAGGGGCCTATCCTCGCCCCCTTTCGTGCACACACTAATATGCACTACCCTGGAGATCGGTCGGGAGCTTAGAGCTTATCCCGGCTGGGGCGGTGCCCCGCTAGTGGGAGATACCTGGTTGGGAAAGATCCGCTAGTCAACGGTAGGTCGCCGCCGTCGGGGGAAGGTCTCTGCCACCTCACGAGAAAAAGAAACATGCACTACACTTACGGAATGACCTTAGCCATTGACGCGCACGGAATCACTAACAATCAATCAATCAATCGAATATATGAATTCGGCAGCCACTGATCAGGGTTCAGAGACTGTTTGGTAATGAAAAAAGGGGTTGTGGTGTGGTGTATTGAAAGCATAACATAGTATGTTATAATAATTATTACGTAATTACATAGTATGTAACAATGATTATAACAATTGTTGACGTCTTAGTTTACGACGTACGTAGTGATTGCATTTCAAGGGCGTTAAGTGGTTTCATTTTATAACTGAAATATGTCCGTGCGGTGTTTTTTGTTGCAAAAGAAAATATTGCAATGCCTCTTATACATACGTTAGCATTTAAATGGCGTGCAGAGAAACCGGTAAAGGGTTAGCCATTGAGAAACATGTTATCAAAGCTAGCGACACGCAGTGAAGACTACCGTCTGCTAACGGGGTTTTCATAACCAGGTATCTCCCACCAGCGGGGCACCGCCGCAACCGGGACGAGCTCTCCGCTCCTGACCAGACATGTGTGGTAGTCTAGTGCTTGTTAGTGTGGGTAAGGGGCGAGGATAAGGAAGAAGAAGGAAAGATCGCGCGCGTGGTGTTGGTCGTAGCTCGAGCCGGCGACTGACCTTGATGTCGAGGTGCGCGACGCGTCGCTCGTGCAGGAAGGCGAGCGCCTCCAGCAGCTGGCGCACGAAGCGCGCGGCGTCCGCCTCGAAGGGCACCGCGTCGTCGTCCAGCACCGACTGCAGGTCGCCTCCCGGCGCGCTGCAGCACACACAGCGCACAGCGCACTCACCACACACAGCACACCACACAAAGGACACAGCACACAACACACAAAGCACACTTGGCATGTAGCGCACAAAGCACATCAAGTAAATTGAGCACACAGCACACAAACAATACTGCGCACACAAAGCATACAACACATACTGCAAACATCACACAAAGGACATAGCACACAGCTCACACAGGACACATCACACAACACAAAAACGGCACTACGTATGTGGACGCGCTCAATGCGAATCCGAAGCGCACGAACGCTTCTCAAATGTCGCATTAATATTCCCCACGCCGTAAACAAGAAGTAAAGAAGCCACTTTGCTTGTTGCACTCACTACTCGAGCAGCATGACGAGGTGCTTGGGCGTCTCGAAGACGGCGAGCAGCGCCACGACGCGCGGCGACGGCGCGCACAGCGCCAGCAGCGCCACCTCGTGCAGCAGCTCCGCGCGGCAGTCCTCCCCCAGGCGCACGCGCTGCGCGAACTTGGCGGCGCACACGCGGCCCGACGCGCGCGCGCGGCACCGGCGCACGCACGCGAAGCGGCCCCTGCGCCACCACGACACGTGCCACAGGGGCGAGCAAGGGAGACTTCGATGCCGGAACAGGAGGGCAGACATGCCAAAGGAGCGAGGAAGGGAGACTTCAATGGCTGAACAGCAGGGCAGACATGCCAAAGAAGCGAGGAAGGGAGACTTCAATGCCGGAACAGAAGGGCAGACAGGCCAAAGGAGCGAGGAAGGGAGACTTCAATGACTGAACGGCAGGGCAGACATGCCAAAGAAGCGAGGAAGGGAGACTTCAATGCCGGAATAGAAGGGCAGACATGCCAAAGAAGTGAGGAAGGGAATTTCAATGGCTGAACAGCAGGGCAGACATGCCAAGGAAGCGAGGAAGGGAGACTTCACTGGCTGAACAGCAGGGCAGACATGCCAAAGAAGCGAGGAAGGGAGACTTCAATGCCGGAATAGAAGGGCAGACATGCCAAAGAAGTGAGGAAGGGAATTTCAATGGCTGAACAGCAGGGCAGACATGCCAAAGAAGCGAGGAAGGGAGACTTCACTGGCTGAACAGCAGGGCAGACATGCCAAAGAAGCGAGGAAGGGAGACTTCAATGCCGGAACAGAAGGGCAGACAGGCCAAAGAAGCGAGGAAGGGAATTTCAATGGCTGAACAGCAGGGCAGACATGCCAAAGAAGCGAGGAAGGGAGACTTCAATGGCTGAACAGCAGGGCAGACATGCCAAAGAAGCGAGGAAGGGAGACTTCACTGGCTGAACAGCAGGGCAGACATGCCAAAGAAGCGAGGAAGGGAGACTTCAATGGCTGAACAGCAGGGCAGACATGCCAAAGAAGCGAGGAAGAGAGACTTCAATGGCTGAACAGTAGGGCAGACATGCCAAATAAGCGAGGAAAGGAGACTTCAATGGCTGAACAGCAAGGGAGTCATGCAAAATAAGCAAGGAAGACTTTAATGGCTGAACTGCAGTGGAGACATCAGGAGACCGGCACAACAAGGATGACATTATACATTGCAAAAGAGACTTTAATGGCTGAACAACAATGGAGACATGCAAATTAAGCAAGGAATGAAGACTTCAATGGCTGAACAGCAGAGGAGACATAAGAAGAGCTTTATAAAACAAGCAAGGAAAGGAGACTTCAATGGCTCAACAGCATGGGAGATCAGGACACCTAGACAAAATAAGTAAGGAAGGGAGACTTCAATAGCTGAACTGCATGGGAGGCGTATGAAGAGAATTACAAAATAAGGAAGGGAAACTTTAATGACTGAAGAGCAAGGGAGACTTCAGCAGTCTGGCAGACAAATGACGAGGAAATAAATAATGGAGGGATAGAGGGGATAAATAAGGGGGTTCATAGTAATACATAATAAATAATTTATGAAAAGACCTATGACTAACACTCAGACGATGCAGAAAAATGGAGAGGGCGAGAGACCTTTAGGATGTGGAGAATGTGGAGGGACATCGGATGTTTACGAAAGAATGCTAAGCACTGCGACAAAAAGAGGAGGACAATGAGAAATGTGTGAGAAAAGTTGGAGGAAACTCGGAAATGCGAGAAAGGGGAATAATAAATGGGGAGAGGAAAACAATAGGATATCATCAATATTCAAGTTGATATAGTTTAAGTACAAGTTGTTCCTGAACACAACGAATATATAAATTGTTTTTAAAATATTTTTTCTGAAACTTTGTTATTCATTAAATATCCTCATTCACAAACAACATGAAATTGGAACAGCCACATGAAAATAATTTTTAAAAATCGTCAGATCTACTTTATAATGATTTTAGAAATATTTTCACGTCAGGCTGCGCCTTGTAGCAAATTACAGTTTTTTGTTTATAAAATGGTTTAACTCATTTTAAGCAAATTATACGAAATATAATATAACGATTTTTCTTTGAACTACATAGAACCTCGGTAATCCGAACCTCGCAAAACCGAAATTTCGGATAATCGGAACAAAATTCGGGATGGAGAAAAAACGAAATAAATACAATGCTTATTTGTATTGTAAAGAAAGGGTTTTATAATTATCGAAGAACAGAACAACAATATATTAAAACATTTATTGCATTTGTTACTGCGGTGTGTATCATAGGTTTATGAAGCAATCATTTTTACTCAAGAGTAACTTTGCAAAATCGGTAATGTTCATTCGCCGCAAGGAACTGAATCTGCTTGACGATTCGATGTGACGATGTAAAGATGCGATCGCTACGCTACGTGGCGCGTGTGGTAATCTTATAAGTGTATTTCTACCGAACGCACGGTACATTTTTCGGATATTCCGAACACACCACACCCCTAATCAGTTCGGAATATCGAGGTTCAACTGTACTGAAACAACTGAAGGGACTTTCACATTCCTATGTTACAAATTCACTTCGTGTGTGTAAATGAATCGGTAACCGCTTGCCTTGGTGCCCCCCCCCCCCTCCGCGCCGATGGGAAAGGAAGCCAGCGGAGCTAAAGCAGCACGGCCTTCCTCGCCCGTATCTTCACGCACAACTACGCGAAAAGGGCTCAAAGTATGAACAAATAGTACGTGACCTTATTTCAATATCAATCTATAAGGAACAGATTTCATCAATGGAAAAAACTATATCTTTAATACTTTAGTTGTACGAAGGCGACAAATACATTTTACATTTCAGTAATTTTGCAAAAAAAATAGGGTTTTTAACGAATAAGTTCTTCACGCTATCTAACAAGAAAATTTAATCAAAGACAATGGAGTAATTGTTTTGAAAATGCCACAGGGACTTCATGTAATGCATCCCAGAAATTAAAATACCGGTTTCAAATTCCAGAGGTCGCAATATCAGCCTAATCGATAGGGGAATGTCAATGTTGGAAAAAAAAAATCAGTTGAACGGTTTAGCCGCTCCTGTTGGGGGCGGATCCAGTTGATCGTGTTGAAACAGACTTTTGTTAAATAATAAACATTGTAGTAATTGTATATTATTTTGCAGTGTATATAAGATAATACACAATATTATTTTTTTTAAATATTTACATAATTCAAGCATAAATATTTAAATCAATTTTGGCAAATAAAAGAAGGTAACAGACCAAAACTCTAGGCCATTTTCGGGGTGAAGTGTAATGGCCCCATGCCCTCCCCATGGAGACTGAGGGATCCAAGGTGGGGGGCATGCCCCCTCCAAAAATTATGTAATTACTCAAAGAATATCATTGTGTAGTATCGTTTCCACAGTACATAAATAATATACAACATAAAAACTAACTCAACTTCTTACTCAACAAAATCCCCATCGATCGGCTGGATCCGACGCGGTTTCTCGTGATGTGTCTGCGTGGCGGAGTGTGCGTGGCGAGTGGCGAGCACGTGCACCCAACCGGTCCCTCGCCCAGCGGCCAGTGGCCGAGCGGGCGGGCGTGGGCGCCGCCCAAACATGGTCCGAGCAGAGGCAGGGCAGGGGCGGAGGAGGGGGGGGGGTCGCCGCGTGGGAACCGCCGCCCGTGGCCCCCTGACGCGCAGGCGCCGCACCTCGCCTCGCCCCACCCCGCCCCGCCCCGCCCCGCCCCGCCCCGCCCCGCCCCGTCCCGCCCCGCCCTCTCCCGCCCTCTCCTGCCCAGTTCCGGTTCCGCTCCACGCGGCCACCCGTCGCGACGGCGCGCACGCCGCACCTCCCACCTTCGGCTGCGAGGCGAACGCGTCAAGCGCTTTATTGCTAACTAATTGCATCAATTTGGAATCAATTAATTTTCAAATCGTAGAAATTAATTAGCAACGAAGTATTTGACAGTTTTTAGTCTAGCTACGATCCGAATTTAACTTTTGTGTAGGGAGTGGATTTCTATGATTTTGCATATTTCTATCCGTTGCTTCAGTACATTATATATACATACGTAATATTTCTTGACATTAGGTTAGAATATGTTATGTAGATTAATTGTTAGAGCATATTTGTGCTTATTTGGCCAATTTATCCTGTTGGTGCCTATTCGTGTAATTGTAGCACGCGTTTTTGCAGATTTGGCACATTTCTTTAAAATGGGGACTTATCCATAAAACGTTTTATCTTTCCATAGAATCTTTTTATTTGTGAGCGTTCATTGATTGGCAAGAGCTTGTCACAGTTTGAAGATATTTTTCTTATCTAGAGACGATAAAATACTTGTGCAAATGTTGGATATTTCTTGATAACATATTTTAAACCAGTCAGAAGTAATACAGCAATGTTTAATGTTAAAAAGGGAAATTAAAAAAAGGGCGCTTAAGTATTTGACAGCCTAGGGCGCACATAAATTAAAGTCAGGCACTGCCTACAGAGCCCGTGCAATAACCTCCATGTTATTTATTTATTTTAACGTTTTAAAAATATTTTTATTAGTTTTTAAATGTATTTATTTATTGTTTTACATTTATTTTTAATTTTTTACGTATTATTATGATGTATTATTTATTTTTTCATGTAGACATTTCGAGCGTGTAAACGTGCTGGCTGTGCGACTCACGAGGCGAAGGGCTCGGCCTCCACGTCGAAGAGCTGCTCCAGGGGCTGCGCGCGCACCAGGCGCTGCAGGTCCTCGGCGCGCGGCTGCAGGAGCCCCAGGCGCGCCTCCGGCCCCGCCCCCGCGCCCGCGCCCGCGCCCGCGCCAGGCACCAGCATGCCGCCTGCAACACGACCACGGGAAGCACTCGTCCCGCTCCGCCAGCACTTGAACCTTCGCTGCTTCTCCGTTGGCTCACGCCACGATCACGTATGAACCGCCGGACCGGATGGCCCAGATCGTTAAGGCAGAAGTGCCGTAGCGATCTCAGACCGGAGGATCGCGAGTTCGAGTCCCGCCTCGGGCATGCCCTTTCACCTCCTATCGTCATCATAGCGTATCATCCCCATAGTTACCACACCGTTACTCACAATAGTGGTCGCTAATGACCTAGAAGTAGATGCGACCTTAAATTACAAAATAATAATAATAATAATAATAATAATAATAATAATAATAATAATAATAAAATGTAATAATAATAAGAGGAAAACCATTCTAAAATGACACATGTGTTCAAGCTCAATCGCTCTCCCAAAGGGGAATAATCGTAATAATAATAATAATAATAATAATAATAATAATAATAATAATAATAATAATAATAATAATAAAATGTATGAACCACCGCTAAAGATTGAAGGAAGTAGTTCCCTGAAGCACCGGAAGACGATGTATGCGTGATAAATGCCTGCAGAACACTCGAGAAGCATCTTTCACAAAAGCAACAAGGCATTTTCTTGTCAGCTGGTGGTGTTCGCCGAGGTTCGAGCTGTGCAACTAGTGCAGAGAATGTTCCAATGGTCCCGTGCTTGAAAGAATTAAGGTCTCTTCGGCCCCGGCCCAACAACGTGTTAGAGGAAGGAGATGCTACATATGGGAAGAATAATTATTCTCTCTTCGGTTATTGGGGATCTACAATACGACTTTAAAAAAATATTTTAAGTCGCATAAACTACAATGGTTATGGGCGACTATTACAATAATTAAATGCAATTACAAACCATTGAAAATATTAATATTTTTTTACAAAGTTGTAAAACATTTTGATAATAATTTGGTGATGATAAAATTGCATTGAAGTTTTCATTTCCTAGCTCTTTTCACTTGGGATGGGTTATTCCAAAAGGACGCGGTTTATTGATAAGACTGTAATGGAGATGTTACAGATGGGTTTTGCAACTTTGTGAAGAGAAATTTATGAAAGAATAGTGAGTGTTTGTTTTCCACATTTTGGCAGAGTAACTTGTTCTTGTCGATTCATTGAGGGATTTCTTACAAGTCCAAAGAAGTTAGACATATTTTTATGGAGTTTGCTGAATTTTTCATTTTGACATGTTTTGTGCTATTGTACATTTATTCCTAATGAATTTCCAAATCTTGAACTCTTTGTTGATGATATTGTATGGATGTTATTGCTGCACATGGCTCTTTTAGTTCGGAATGAGCAACATCAACAATATACTTTATGAAATATATTTTTATGTGCTCATATGCAAGTGTAACGTATTATCCAGCCTGCCTCGTGGCATCTATTTGGGGGCGCTTAGTAAGGGATTAGTAAGAGGAAACTCCTCGCCACAGGAAGGAGAGAAGGGTTTTTCCGTAAAGCAAGAACGCGGAAACGGGAGACACAAGGCTTTGGGGTCTTCCGGTCTTTAGAAACCCTTAATTGTTAGCATTAGAACAGCGGTGGGGGTGGCGTGACGTAGTAGGTCACGTGGGCCTCGACTATATAACGGAGTGTACAGAGCCAGTGGGTGGGTTCTGGAGACAGTGGAAGAAACTCGTGCATTTGCCCAAAACTTGGCGCCACGACGGTGCTGCGGCAGGCAGGGCTCGCGAGGCAAGTCACGTGTTGACGAGCCTGTGGAGGACTTTGTGTCCTTGGGTGACTGCGGTCACGTGGGAGCGATGCTGTGTGCGTGCTCCGAGGTGAGGAGTGGTTGAGTGCCACGATTCACTTCGATTCACAATCGGGTAAGATCGCTCCTGCGATCGAGGCAAACCATCAGTTGGTACGCCAGTACGGACTTTGTGTCCCAGTGTGACATCCGGTCACGGAAGCTTGGCTTTGTGCGCGCTTCAGATGTAGGAGTGACGAATGCCTCAATCGAAACCGATCATCAATCGGGTTTGGATCGCTACCGCGATCAGGGGATAGTAGGCTTATCAGAGCTAGGGTGTAAGAAGGAAATTAATTGTAAATACTTGTTGTTTTCTTTGTAAATAAATATATTTGTTATATGAAAGCTCTGTGTCTGTGTTCGCTGTGAGTATCCATAACGTCACACAAGTAATAATTATATTTTCCCAATTTTGATTTATTAAAATGTATTTCACGAAAATGATTCAATATTTCTGATGTTTTTATGTTTTTGCTGATGTAATCCAAAATATATAATGAAACGGTATAACTAACTTTATAGTAAAAAAATCACAGTTTTTCGCTGCAGCAACATTCTCTACATTATGTAGTACGTAGTGTGCGAGTGAGATTTATTATATACAAGTAGATTAGAAGTTTTTAAAAAGTCCTGGTGGCTTTGGGCAAAGCGTCCAATTTTACCAATCCAAAATTCCAAATCCATTTCCAATTCCAAGGTCCGCTGCATCAGTTAGGTAAAGAAACTGTTGGCATAGCCATACACGAGTCTTTTACGCCGCATTTGCACTTTAAAACTTTTTGAGTAGAGAGATATTAAAAGCTATGACAGAGACAGCTCTAATAGAGATAATAGTAAGTGTTGGAATAGGTGTCGGATTGATGCGCAGCAGTCCGATTCGAACTTCACAGCCCTTTGTTTGATAAAATAGGTTTTAGATGCCATGATACAGAAGCAAATAGAAGAGGTAAAAGAGAGGAGAAAAGCTATAGCAGTATTTCACGTCGAATTTACTCTTGAAAACGTTTTGTTTCAGGCGAGGGGTTTTAGGTGCCACTACCGGAGAAGTTATACTCGTAAAAGAAGAAAAAAGGAAAAATTGGAAAATGGATCCATAAAACACAGGGGGACACCAACAGTCTTTTACATCGGATTTACCCTTTAAATCTTTTAAAGTTAGTTGAGGTATTTAAGATGTGGGATAGGAATAAACCAATGTGATAATTCTCCATAGAAATTTATTTTCTATTACTTCCATTTTCTTCAGAGTGATAGTACCAAATGGGGCAGGCAGAAGTCAGAGACTGTCGAATTATTCATTTACCACATTCTATTTTAATTTACTTTTATCGAGTTGTGGGTGTTTATTTGTAACGACAGAGAATGCTATAAACAAGGTAAAAGAAAATTTTGGTACAGGCTGAGGGCAAATGCAAAAAACGTCTTACGTCAGATTTGCGCTTTAAAACTTTTTGAGTAGGGGGTTTTAAGGCTCCACGACAGAGAAGACTATTGAAGTTTAGCTATACTCTCATAGTAGAGCTATACTGCTGTTTATAAAGATGTATCGCAAAGTTCATTATGTCGAAAGGCTGGTTCAAGAAGCAATAGTGTCAATGATTTTCTCTGAAGCGCAAGTTGAGCTATGATTCAACTTTTTTATGACCCTGGTTCGCGTGATTCGACAGCAAAATTAAACGAAGGTTCATTTACTGACAAATGTAAACAAAAAAGTTGTCGATGAAACTAATCGCTTGCCGCAAAAGTATTGCCATTGAATGAATACCGCTCAAATCATGAATTGTTTCTCACTCTAGAACGCCTTTCAGAAACGTAGTCGGGGTTAAGGAATATTTTCCTTAAAATTGAGTATTTACACATCTCAAACAAATTGAATGAAGCGGAATTTCGATTTATCAAAATTCTGGTAAAAATGTGTTTGGAAAATCAAGTAAGGCACTAAAGTGATCATAAATATACACTACAAGGCCTACTAAAATAGGTGTTATTCAAAACGAATATGACGTCATCACATACCTACCACTAGTAGTAAAGATATGACTGAATTTCTCAAAATTAAAATTATTCTTTAATGGAAACGAAAAATATTGAACGTAACATGTGTAGAGGTGGATAATTGCACTCATGATAAATAAGAAAACTCGCTCCTATCATCGCTCGCTTTCGTGAACATACCATTCATGCAATTATCCCCCTCTTTATTCTCTCGATTCCTTAATTACTATACTGTGTGTTTATTAAGGTTCAGAAACAATTATAATAAAACAAAACAATATAAAAGACGTTAATATAATCATCATAAATACTATAAATGTTGGAATAGGTAGTCTCAAGCCGCAAGCTGTCTTTTCGAAGGATTTGCTCCTGAAAAATTTTTGAGCAGAGCTTTTCTAGGCACCATGACAGGGACAGTCATAAAGGAGTTAAGAATCTGCTGTAAAAGACAGGGGAAAGGCAACAGCCCGACGAGGAGTTTACACTGCAAACCTTTTGGTGGAGGAGGCTTTTACGTACATTCACAAAGAAAGTTATAAAAGAAGTAAAAGGGACTGTTGGAATAAGCTGACGGCAGAGGGGCAAGTAGCTTTTTTGCGTCGAATTTGCGCCTTAAAACTTTTTGAGCAGAGCGCCTTTAGACGTCGTAACAGAGAAGGCTATAAAAGAGGTTAGAAGCTCTGTTGGAATAGGCAGAGGGGAAAGGCCAGGGGAGCAGGCTTCTACATCGAAGTTTTCTATGAAGTGAGTGTTTACGTGCCATTATAGGAGAAGTTACAAACGAGGTAAAACATGTTGAAATTAGCAGAAAGCAGACGCGATAGCAGACCTTTTCATCAAATTTACTCTGGAAATTTTTTTTTGAGTTGATTATTTTTAATTCCATGACAGAGAAAGCAATAAAATAGGTAAAAGTAACTCTTGGAATACCCATATGGTAAACGGCATACCTCTCTTTAACGTCGGAATTATACTTGAAATATTTGATACAGTTGAGTATTATGTGCCATCACAGGAAAAGTTATAAAAGAGGTAAAAGAAAACGTTAAAATTGTTTTTTCGGAGACCCTACAATGAATGCACAAATAAGGTAAAGGAACTGTTAGAATAGGGAGAGTCAGATGCACCAGCACCTATTTACGTCGTATTTACTCTGGAAACATATTTGAGTTGAGTGTTTTAATGCCATGACAGAGAAATCGATAAACGCGGTAACAGAAACTATTGGAATACCCATATGGTAAAGGCCATACCTGTCTTGTACGTCGAATTTATACTTGAAATATGCTTGATAGAGTTAAGTGATTCCATTACAAGAAGCCATAAACTAGTCGTGCTACAACAGACGTACATTCTTGCCCGTAATTTCACGCAAAATTACGCGAAAAGTACTAAAATGTTCGAAAAAAATGTACATTAACATTATTTCAAAATTTATCTTTAAGGAACATATTTCATTACGGGAAAAACCTCTATCTTCATAATTGTATTGTAGAAAGACGCGGGAAAAAATGAATTTTTGCCATTTTCGAAAAATCAGAGTTTTTTTAACGAAAATTAGACCTGCACCATTCTTTTAAACGTTCTCTATAACAACAAAATTTAATCAAAAACGTTGGAGCCATTTTTTTCAATTTTGGAAAAGGGCTTTCAGGGGCTTCATGAAAAGTTCACCCAAAATTAAAATATCAGTTTAAATTCAAGGGGGTGAACCATCAGATTGATTGAGGAATTAATCATCAATCAATCATCATAACAATTACGGAGAAAATCGACTGAACGGTTTAGCCCCTTGCGTTGTTCACAGACAGACATTTCGCCGTCAATCGATTTTTTAGTGTCAAGGACCCACAAAACAGGAATTCTGGCTACACAACGTGTTACAGGTTTTTTTTAAATTTAGTCACTGGATTTATCAACTTTTTTCGTTACCAGGGGCCTGTAATAAACTATGTTCTGCCGCAAATTCGCCATTTTGCGCCGAACATTACATGAGTCTCTACTGCGTAGGCAGTAGCGAGAAAGCAAAAGAGATGAAAGAAGAGGCCGGGGGCAGAGGCGCCAGCAGCCCCTTTGTTTAAATTGAGGCCATTACAGGGAGTTCATAAAAGAGGGTTTAAAATAATGAGTTTTAAGTGTAAGAAATCTAACACGAGGCATTCAGTGCCACAAGGTCTCTCCCACATTGACATAAAATGGAATTATAAAGCTTTCAAGTTTTACCTGAAGATTGCTGACTTTTTTGTACATTTTTATTGGATTTAGAACACTGACACAGAGAACGTACAATGATGTACTAATCTAAAGCACTTTTTAAAATTATTTGTTTCATATATTAATTGAAAAAAAATTGTCTGTGATTGATTAAAATGGGACTTTGCCAATATCACAGACATAACAAATTATACATATTATACTATTACATTATAAAAGTCTTACTAGTCATTACTTTCATAATGTAATATAATATACGTTATTTTGTGTGTGTTATTGCCCTAATCCTATATTAATTGGAAAAGTTGTGGGTTAGGCCATTTTGACACTTCTTGAACACTTCTTAATAGAAACTTGGGTTCTAATGTACGAGTGGTTGGATTGAGAAGTTGCTCGCATGATTTCTTTCACAATTTTGGTTGCAAATTTGTTTGCGGTGAGTGTATTATGAACTACATTTTATCGTCATCGTCTGCATCGTCTTCGACATTCGAGATTACACAGTTCAAAAGAACTCTTTAGCACTAATACTTTTTATGTTTGCATATAATGTCAGATTAAATGGTGACATATTGGTGTAATGAATGCAAGCAAGCTCTTCAAATCTTCCACTTGTTCTTTTGCTATCGATCTCCCTTTTGAGTACAAGCATTGAAGTTTGTGAAAAACTTCCTTTATTCCTTTTCTACCTATGTTAACATGATCAAAGGGTACTATTTCATTATTGTAATACTTGTAAAGTGAAAGGAGTTTCCTCTTTAGATCATATCCATTGAATTTGCATCCATTGAACCTTTTGATTGTACCGCTTTTATGATTTGTTGCAACTTTTTCGAAATGAGCAATCTTCAGTTTTCATCTTCACAATTTTAAAGATTTCTTTTTAATTTCTAGCACACTTGATAACCACAATTCAACTATCGGGAACAAAAATGTTTTTATGATATGGTTTTTGATTCGCAATTGTTACGAAATCTTGATCACGGGGAAGAGAGAAACGACCGGAAATGAGAAACGTATGGCTAGGAGGCGGGTTTTGATGACCCAAAACATCGTAAATCAATAAATTGCTCTTAAACCTTTTTAAAATGTCGTAAGAGCAAAGGAAAATTATGTAACATTTTTATCAAGACAGTTGTGATGAACAACTCAAATTGCTGGATTATATTACTGATGTAATGGACTCGACTTCTATTAATTCAAGTGAACTCAGCATTCAAACTTTTGGTTTGGACTGTTCTTTACCAGAAAATCTGTCTTCACTTATCCCAAAATCGGTCGAACCGACAGTGGCGCCGATTCGCGTCACAGGAACGTTAGATTATATTCAAAGGCTGACATGACAATTTCTGAGCGAAGAAATGAAATAGGTTACTCAGGAACTCTTTGGAGAACATTTGTTGCATTAAAATTATTTGAAGCAAGTACCATTAAAATTGTATTAAAATCGATTAAATTAACGAAAAATGCTTTAAAAATGACGGGAAAAGGTAAAAACTGACTCATTAGTCGAAATCGTCGAAACATACAAAATATGCCATTTAAAAATGGGTATTTTCCTTCTGCCACAATATAAAATGAATGTCTATACTAAAAACCATTGTTCCAAAGTGAAAAGAAAAAATGACATTTCGTTTAAATCCGCTCCTTCCTATGATCTGTCTCTCGCCTGTCAGGCTCTCTCTGTGGATTAACCAAATGCGGCAGGGCGTTGAGTACAAGTGGGTCAGGCCGATCTGACTCGCTCAAACAGCGCCTAAACAGAATGCTAAAAACAAAGAACCTGCGACATCAATCCAGTGTTGCCAGATGCTTCATAGAAACATCCGCCGTTAGATGGATGTAAATTCGCCCAAAAAGAAAAATTCAACATTGCAGGCAGAACATTTGAATTTGCATTAAAAAGAATTGTATTAGAAGGTTTTTTGAGATTGTGACCATATGAAATACTTGATTATTTAATTTTGGTTTGTTTGTGAACATTGTAATTAATAATATTTATGTTAAAACTTATATTTTTTTATAACGAGTTATACCTTAATATTCATAATTAGTTGACTTTTCCTACAACTGCAGCAGATGGGACAATACTTTAAAGGATAAAATAATTTCCCCACTTCCCCATTTTCATTATCCATGCTCCTCTTAAATGTCCGCGCATAAAAAGATTACTATAGAAATGTTTACATATGCATTCGTATTCCATATGGCTTAACAGAAAATGCTGGCATTGAAACCATACTTCCAAAAGATGACAAATTTTAAATGTTTTAAAATTAATTCCAAGTATTGCCAATGAGATATATTATATACTCATGTTGTGCATGACAAAGGCGCTATGAGATACCCTATAATAGAGGTCTAAAAACTTACATTACTATCAAAGTAAATTTGAACAAATTAACAAATAATTAATAAAAAATCATGAATAATGTAAAAAACTAAAAAAAAACAGCTCACTGTCAACGTCGTTGTGGTTGTTTTCTGAAAATTTCGTCGTAATCTGAAAATCCGCCCAAAACCGCTCAGTTCGATGCTTTTCCGCGTGTTGGGCAGGATTCCGCGAAATCAATTTTTGCCCCGCGAGAGAGAGCCGTTTTCCGCCCAATCTGGCAACCCTGCATCAAATGCCACAAGACTCAGTTGAGGATAGGTCTTGGCAAACTGCATCTCTTTTAACAGTAAGTCATCCGGGTCCCAGCCTGTCGAGGGGTGCGATGAAGCTTAGCCCCCTGGGAGGACAAGAAATTGCGTGGCGTGGCAGCCCACGCAGGGGCCGTGCCATTGAAGCGAAAGTACAAAACGAAGGTTTTGATGGATCGGTCATTTTGGCACTGAGCGTCTCGTATCATGTAGAACAGCGAAATCCAACATGCACTAAGGCCACAACTAAAACCTTTAATATGGTTGCGGGACAAATTTCCATTACTCGGGCGGTCCACACGTGACCCCGTGTTGTTGACCTCGGCAGTTTGCCCGGCTGCTCTGAAACGGGGGGGGGATGGAACCGTGCGTGATATCAGGCCGTTCCATGCATTACGCAGGGAAATACATTGAGATGGTTTTGAATTCTGAATGTACTACAAAAAAAAAAAAAAAAAAAGAACCCTTCAAACTCAACCTACTTTAAATTAAGAGGGTGTTGACCGTAGTGGGGCATGTGTGCTCGACGCGCAATGTCCTTGCCCTATATGGATGACAGGGATTTTAACGTTTCACTAATAACCTTTTGCGAGCCACAATAAATGGCACCGCGGGCCACCAGTTGGGCAACCCTGATCTAGAACATAAGTGGGATTGGGAGCTTTAATACATGCTCCAAGTTTCCATTGCCGAGCATTAGAGAAATTTTGAACATTACAGGAAGCTCTTGGGGGAGGGTTGTCTCCGGACGTACGCAGCTGAATTAGCATAGTTCAGGGTTGTCCAACTGGCCGGCGGTGCCATTTATTATGCCCTGTGAAAGGTTATTAGACAAATGATTAAGTCCCTTGCATCCATATCGGACGAGAATATTGCGCGCCTAGAGTTCACGCCCTGTCGGGATCAGCACATCCTTTGATATAAATATAGGTGAGGTTAAGATTTAAGGATATTTTTTGTACATTCAGAAATTTAAAATCATCCCAACGTATGTACCTGCATTGTGCATTGTAGAGCCTGATGTCATGCATGGTTCCCTTCCCCCACTCGTTCCAGAGCAGCCAGGCAAACTGCCGAGGTCTACACGACGGGTCACGCGTGGATCGCCCGAGTAATTTAAATATGGCGTGCAGCAACAATAGACGTTTTAGTTGTGGTCCATTAGGCCTTGCAAGTTGGACACCCCTCGCGTAGTGCAGCATTCTTCCAGACCGGGAGGTCCGAGGGCGACAGAGCTGAGGCACATTCAGGCGCGCGGCGGCGGCGATCGTCCCCGCTGGGGGGCGAGCTCCGGGGCCGATCTGCCACTGGGGAGCGGGGCACCGCCTCAGCCGCGTCAAGCTCCTACCGGTCTCCCGGCAAGTGTGGTAGTGTAGTGCGTGTTAATGCAAGTGTGCGTGTGTAAGGGGTGAGGATAGGACAAGGAAGAGGAAGGAAAGAGCGCGCGCGGTCAGTGGCCCGTTTGTTAGGGTCCAAGTGGAGAGGAAATTTGTCGCGAGGCGACGAGTTTGTCGGAGGAACACCGCCACCTCTAAGGATTTAGCACGCCCAACAAGAAAACTGGGAGTGGCGTCTCAACGCTTCAACTAATGTCGATGCTCTGCACGAGTTGCATGTCCTAGGGCTCCCCCCCCCACGGCGATAGGATTTTCGACACTAGATTGTTAGCTACGTCGAATTCAGTCGCTGTCTGGAAGAGCATTTCAGAGGCCGACTGCTCTAATCACCACCCGGCGAATGCCGGAACACTACCCTAACAAACGGGTCATGGCCGAGCGCGATCTTTCTTTCCTCTTACTTACACACAATTACACTAAGATGCACTACTCCACTCGCTTGCCGAGAGACCGGTTATCCAACTCTGCCCCTGATAGGTATCAGCTGTTGACGGTTTCATCCAAACGGGGGCGAGAATATCACCATAGTGACGCCACGACGTTCGATAAATCGCAGTATAGAGCTTGTCCCGGCTAGGACGGTGCCCCGCTGGTGGGAGATACCTGGTTGTGGAAAACCCCGCTAGCCGACGGTGGGTCGGCGCCGGATCTCGCCATCCAGCGGGGGAACACCAACAACATCTCCCGAGGGAGAATGTACTACACTTACGGGAGTAGTTGCCTTAGAAGTGACGCGCCCGGAATCATTAACAATCAAACAAACACGAAAGGGAGATATGCAGCAATTGCAGTAGTTCCTTTGTTGCTCCACAAATGTTCGTCTGCAAATCCTAAATAAATAAATAATCGTCTACTTGTCCCACAGAAGAGCTCCTGATCAATATCGTAAAATATCGCCAAGACAATGGAATGTTTGATTTCGATGACACTAATGTGAACTATTTATTTGATTTCGATAATTCAAGTTTCAATGTTTTCTGAACGTAGGATATGACCCGCTCAACGGAAACGTGGATTCTTGTGACTCCGTGCGCTTCAAAGGGCTATTTCTTCTCAGTCACATCCCACATGAAAACTGTCACAAGTGGTTTATAAGTGTAACGAAGCGTCTCACAAGGGCAGCAATATGTCACGAGATATTAGAAACTCCGATATTCGAATTCTATCCATTCGGCCATATTAATTGGAATTATTGCAAATTTGAATTTTGAATGAATGTACGTTGAAACGTCTTGGAAGTTCCGTTCCTCCGAGCGGCGCCTGCCTGGCCTACTTTTGTGGCTCTTCATATGAACCTGGCATGTGCATCAGAGGATCAAAGAACATCATGCAGGACTATTCTTTGATTTTTCAACAGTGGCCGCTGACATTATACTTACAATTTTTTTTCTTGGCGCATGACGCAAATCAGCTGGTGACGGTGTCCTCCAATCGGGGTCTTCACGCAACGTCTTCACGGTGACGTCACAGTGGTGACGTTTAAGCTCCCGAATGGATGACACCGTCACCAGCTGTTGTACGTCATGCGTCATTAAAAAACGAAGTATAGGTTATTGTTCTATCTCTTGCCTTCTAGAATGAATAGTTTTAATTCATTTGCGAACGTCCTTCTCGACGGGGCTCGTGGCCTCAGAATTGTGCTCACCACTGTTAAAGAGACTCGTTCTATAAGGCAGGAGGTATAAGAATGACCCAATGCCGTCGGCCGCTTTAGAAAAATCGAAACATAATCAATTAATCCATTGGCCTCTGGAAGTGAGTGCGCGCCAAGCAGCGGCGTCTGTTGGCCTAGCAACTCCCCCCACCCGCACCCACGCGCCGGGCGCTAGCGGCCTCGTGGGCGTCGCCACGCGCGGCATCCTCTAAAGGCGCGCCGCCCCGCCCCGCCCCGCCCCGCCCCGCCCCGCCCCGCCCCGCCCCGCCCCGCCCCGCCCCGCCCCGCCCCAGTCTCGCTTTCCTCTCGCGCTCTCCACGAGAGGTCCACGGTCCAAGGGGGACGCCGCTCAAGCCTCGACCAGAGACGGGCCAACGGCGACAGCCCAATGACCACGGCTCGGACTCCGATGACTTGGCTTCTTCATTGGTGCGTTCTACACAGAGCTTAGCACGACACACAGGCGATACAAATGTACAGATATTGGCTCATTTTTCGCTAAGGGTTACGTTTCCTCTTCAAATTGAGATTTATATTAAATACAATTTTATATAATGCAATTTCATTTACAGTTGTAAAATTCATTGAATAAATAAACATTTTCTTAGAAATGTTTGAGTATTTTTTACAATTAGGTAATTTTCCCTTACCTTTAAGTCATTTTATAGGTTCTTTTCAAAGAAGTTGTAGGACATCAAAATCCGAGAATCGCTAATGACAAAATGACTTCATCATTCGGGCTATCGCATACAGGGCAGCGGTCAAAATTGCAACAGCGGCTATGCACATGTGGAGGTTTCTAGCTATTCCCTTCTCTAGTGCTGCATTCGGGAGAGAAAAAACTCAAGGAACACCCCCAAGATAGATCATTATGTGTCGTATAGGTTCTTGTTTATTTCCTTTTGCAATCTTCCTTGAGATAATTGTCATGCGTTAATCAAACTATGTTGACAATAATAAACGCAATCTATGTATTCATTACAAAACTAGTAGAGCAACGATATCACATACTTTATCGCATTATTCCTAACTTTTGCAAATTTCGAAAATTCAGAGAGTTCAACGAAAACGGGATCTATGCCATTCTTTTAAACGTTCCTTGTTTGTTTGTTGTTATTGAATTTATTTTAGATCGCTCTGCAACTGCATGGTCATAAGAGATCAAAATCTCATTTATAACTTTACAGTAAATTAATATTTACACTTTTCATTAGTTCAGCGGTAATTCATTTCGGTGTCCCTTGTATATTGAGGGTAAAATTAAAGAAAAAAACTGTTTTTGAGAAAATGTCTGTTTTAATTTGCATTTGAAGTAAGGCAAATTCGGAAAGTAAAGCAGAAATTGCGCAAAAACTACTACAGGACATTTTATTCATGACAGAAATCTCGTTATTCAAACTTGCACTTTTGCGATGTATCTTTTTTGAAATTTTCAAAAACAGAGAGTTCGCCGGAAAAGGAACTAGCCCATTTCTTTTATCGTTCTTCGATATCTACGAGGACAAAATTTAAAGAAAATTCTGAAGCCGTTTTCGAGAAAACAAATGTTTAAAATTTGCTCAAATTTTGCAAATGCTAATCATATTTTCGAATTGTACGTGACCTTATATCAACTGATTATTGAACTGTGAATTTTGAAACGTTTGAAAAATTAGGGATTTTAACAAAACGTGCCATTCTTTAAAACATCTTTTACGCTATTTCACGAAAAAGTTTAGTACAAAAATTTGGAGCGGGTTTTTTAAAAAAATGGAAAATGTTGAGGCTTCATGTAAAGTACTCACAACAGTGAAAATATCCATTTTAAGGTCTATGACGGCCGAGTTCCTTTCCATCGAACAGAGAATATAAATTGTGGAGAAAAACAGCTGAAAGGATAAGGTGCTAGAGTTCACCGGAGACAGACGGACGGACAGATATTTAACAGTCAATCGATTTTTCGGTAGCATGGATCCACAAAACATGGATTATGACGCCAATATTTTCTATATGCTACATTAAATAGCATACACTTCCCACTTAAAGTTGTGGTTACGAAGTAATTCCTAGGCATTTTAGGATCCCCTGGGTTTCATAGACTTCCCCTCGGAACAATGAAGTTTCTTTCTTGCATCTACTACCAGCAATGGTAAATTGCTCCATCGTAATTTACAAATTGTGTGTAGAGTTTAATAGAGCTTCTGAGAGAAGTTAACGAGATAATCAGTACATCGCCTCGAGAGGTGATCCCCAGGGTCTTGAGGGCACTGACTGTGGATCTTGGCATAGCCCCAGACCACCACTGGCAGGATTCTGGCGTTGGGTACTCCATGAAGTTGGACTGCCAGGGGAATGACTGGTTGGTGTTTTACCTTTTCCTCCTCTCCTTTCAGAAGGCTAGACCCATACTCGTGGTGGACAGCCACATCGACCTCGTGGACACATTCCCGGCTTTTTATTACCAGATCAGGTTTGAGTCAAACCCGTTCGGTAGCAGGGAAAGAGGCTTCCGTGGACACCACGCTGTCCGATGTCAGGGGCATCTTCCCTTCAATGAAGTTCTTGATCTCGTCATGACGCTTTATTCTTGCTGACTTCATAAAAATGCACTGACCGAGAATGTGATTCGTGGTTTCTACCACTGTATTGCACTTCCTGCAGTATACATCCTCTCTGGGTCTTCCTCTACTAAGAGTAGTTTTATTGGTAACGGTATTTGATCTCAATTGGAGTGCAGTGATAAAAAGACCTGGTTTCAGAAGACGATAATCTTTTAAAAAGGAATTTCCAATCGGATCGTTTATATGCGCCCTAACAGCTCTCCCTTGGGATACCAGCTTCCAGGCGGCTACTCCCAGGCGGCTTCTCCCAGGCGGCTTCTCCCAGGCGGCTACCTAGTCATCGGCGCATTTCTTCTTATAAGACCTTAAATCTTGTTCAGAATAGGCCAAGTTGAGTCTGTGTTTTGCGGTCTTTTATTGGTAGACACTTGGACGGGAGCTCAACCATCTGCAAATAGGATCTTCAGACTTTTCTAATCGTAATCTTAGGTTCAGCGCAACTCTAGGAACGTGTTGGGCGAACCGCAGCAATCCCAGTTCTCCATATCTCTTGGCCAGATAGAATAAGCCATCTGCTGTACTCATATGCAGATGTAGGAACCGTTTGACTGCCACTCGGATTTGACCGACCACTTCCCTGAGCATCGACATACGAGTAGATGGCATGGATAAAACCAATTGATAAAGGTAATGTGGCATTATGTAGGTATGAAGTAATGCCAACTTCTTGGAGGGCTTTGAATGCGCCTTCTGAAGCCTCGGCACTGCTTCCATCGAATTCGATGTGGATGCTTCAGATGGAAGCCGTTCCAGAGAGAGCAGTTTAATCCCAGGTATATTAGTGTATGATCATTACTGATGAGAGGAATTCTCTTCCTCGCCTTTTCCAGACGGGGGTCTTCAATGAACCAGGATCGTTCAATGGTTGTAATTTGAAATAATGAACATTTCGCGATGGACAAAGTCATTCCGAGGGCCCCAAGATATTCCACCACAATATCAACCAATTCTAGAGCTCCTGGGGGCATCTTTTGCTAACAGCACCAGATCGTCAGTAAATGCTAACAAGGACACGCTCCTTTCCAGTTGCATGTACAATGACATGTTTTCCAATTTCTCAAGCAGGCACTCCATGATGAGATTGAAAAGGAGTGGGCATCCCCGTTTTTTTACTCTACGAATTGGCGCCTCAATTCCGCTCGAGGGGCGCTGAATGGCGGTGGAAGCATCGGCAATTGCCAAATCGGTAGAGGCGTCAGGGATCCCTTTCCTGGACAGAGCCCACCGAATCGCCTCGTGAGGAACAGTGTCAAATGCTTTCGATATATCTAGCACAGCACCTACACCACCCTCTGCTTTTTTCTTATCACAGATTGCTTCATGAAGAATGTAAATATTAGCGAAACAGCCAGGTTCAGGGATAAACCCTTTCTGGCATGGACTGAACTTCACCACGGATCGAATACGTTTGTTCATAATGCCCCCAAAAAATCTGCACAACAGAGAACTAATAGTGAGGGAACGATAGTTAGTGACAAACGTATTGTAATTTTTTTATTTCCTCTTTTGGTATAAGGATGGTGCGATTAGCTTTCCACCCAGAAGGCACAAAGCCACTGTATACAATTTGGGTGTACAATAGGGGCAATATTTCAATTTTTGCTCCTGAAGATATGTGGAGAACATTTATCTTATCTTGGTCCTGGAGCCATGGCATTTTAAAGGAAGTTAATTGCTACATATAGGAACAATATTTATCAACCGTTTCGTTACCAGAGCCAAGCAATAAGAAACTGATGTCGATATATCGCCGTTTTCCTACGCGCGATTACAATACTTTCTCTTTTTACGAAATAAGAGGAGACATTTAAAACAGATATTTAAACTAGTGGTGCTACAGAATGGCACAGACTTTATCGCAGTAGCTAGTCTTCTTATCTTTTTAGAATAGGCTACCTGTACGGCATTGTACTACCTCCTTCCCAGATGCTACCCATCGGCGCCGAAACTAATTTTTCTTTTTTCATTTGCTCGATTTCTCGGCCCCCCTCAACAAGAATACAAGAATTGTAGAATAGCAGAGTCTAAACAGTCTTTAAGAATATTAGAGAGTAAAACAGTCCTATATGCGAATTCGCATTGAATAATTTGGAGCTGTTATTTTTCTAGCACATTTTCACAGAAAAGTTTTGGATTTTCGAGAAACTCCATGGGAAATCATTTCAAGCACTTGTGTTCACAAAGGCTTCGTATATATAAAATTACTGGAATGTAAGTATTAAATACTTATGAGATATTTTTTACAATAATTTTCTAATTAAAAAAGTATCAAAAGAATAAATAAAATGACGTTAGCGTCATTTCATTCAGTGCGTTTACCACTGTTCTTACAAAAGTTCAATGAAAAATCTCGAGCCATTTTTGAGAAAATGTCGATTAAGCGTATCTGAAAACGCGTAATTTTAATCTCATTTTCACAGAAAAGTTGAATTTTCAATATATAACTTTTGAAAAAAATACAGCAAAATGGCCTTCATGTCATTTTATTCAATGCATATAGCACTATTTCTATAAAAATTTTCAAGAAAAAATTTGAAACTGACCTAAGAAACTCGTATTTATATAATTCTCTTCATTTTACACCAAATTACTCTAAAACTAATAAATGAAATGACACTAACGTCATTTTATTTATTTTTTGATATTTTTTTCAAAGTGTATATCCTCATATCTAATTTTGATTTCATTTAGAGAAAAAAATCTATTTTTCAGACAAAAATATCTATATCTACAATACGAACAAATTTGTAATTTAGATCACTGATACCGAAAAAAGAGGATAATTCTTGTGAAAAAAGAAGATCAGTTGTTATTGTTATATAGTATTCTTAAAATCATATATTTCAATTCTACTGTTAGGAACCGAAAAATGAAGAAAATATGAAAAGTGTCTTATAGGCACCGAGAAGTTACAGGTCTGGTGAGGCTGGGACAATACCGAAATGATAGCCCAGACTGAAGAGATGAGGAAAGTAACTAGTACGAAAATGTATGTGTCCTGTAACATCACTAATTTAAAAAAAATCGTTTTAGAATCGTAGGCTGTTCTGCACGTAAAGGAACAAAGGTTGACGTATGTTAATTGATACTGAAATTTTGTAAACACTTCAAATTAACTTAGATGGTACGCATTAATAATTAAATCGTTCATTAAATTCATATTTCATTGGTGATATTTCATTTGTTCTAACACATTCCACCAGTGCTTTAAATATTCTCAAATAAATTCCCAAATGGCTTCTCCTCTAATATTTGTCGTCAATTTTCTAAGAAATGGTGGTAATAACTAAAGTATTCGATTCACCTCGAGTTTACTTGAAATAAAAGTGGGTGGCAAACACCCGTAGTAGTTACTTCGCGGAGAAAAGCGCTTAAGCACAGCAAACGATGTTTCTAATAACATTTGCGTGATAGGCGGGAAGATACTGAGATACCTTTTCCTTTATCTCTCCACCAAATTTCGTTGAATTTCACACTTAATTCGATCATGTCCTATAAACACAGTATACTGTGCTATAAACACATAAAATCACAATACTGCTGAGTCAATAATGCATCATAGTTAATCGCATGTACTTGTGAGTCGACCCAATACTGCGAAACTTCGTTCATTTCTGGAATTTGACGAGTATTGAATATTTCTCTCACCCCAAATCCCGAGTGGGTATTTTCCACAGTCGAAGTTTTTCGTGTGGGTACAGCTACCCACCATACCCACATTATCCGCAGGGCCGGCCTACAACTGATCGCTAACCCCAAAATCGTGTTGCAAAATTCCGTTGAGAAGCCGCCTTGAAACCCGAGAGGCATCGGAGCAGGCGAATGCGAGGCCGGCGCGGCGGTCAGTGGCGGGCCGTCGGGGCGCGGGGGCGCGGGCGGGGCACGGGCGGGGCGCGGGCGGGGACGGGCGGAACGTGGGCGGGGTCCGAAGGAGCCGGGCCGCCGCCGGCTGCACCTACTTGCACTCTCCCGATGCGTGAGGCGCTGCGCTCCGCACAGACGGCTCCTGTTGCACTGTCACTTCGCAAGCACTGCGCTTCACTAGAATGTGTGGTGTGGACAGGCACTCACTGTGTACACTGGCGACGGCCCTGCGCTGGCTTCCTCCGCGGCCTCCACTGAGCACTGGCGCGGGACGAGCAGCGACGGCCGCGTGCGGCCCCGGCGGCGTCCGGCGGGCGACTGGAATGGCCTCGCTACGGCACGGTGGCGCCGGGCGGGGCGGCTGGGCGGGATGGCGCGGAGCGGCCCGGGGCGGGCCAGGCGGAGACGGGACGGGACGGGACGGGACGGGACGGGACGGGACGGGACGGGACGGGACGGGACGGGACGGGACGGGACGGGACGGGACGGGACGGGACGGGACGGGACGGGACGGGACGGGACGGGACGGGACGGGACGGGACGGGACGGGACGGGACGGGACGGGACGGGACGGGACGGGACGGGACGGGACGGGACGGGACGGGACGGGACGGGACGGGACGGGACGGGACGGGACGGGACGGGACGGGACGGGACGGGACGGGACGGGACGGGACGGGACGGGACGGGACGGGACGGGACGGGACGGGACGGGACGGGACGGGACGGGACGGGACGGGACGGGACGGGACGGGACGGGACGGGACGGGACGGGACGGGACGGGACGGGACGGGACGGGACGGGACGGGACGGGACGGGACGGGACGGGACGGGACGGGACGGGACGGGACGGGACGGGACGGGACGGGACGGGACGGGACGGGACGGGACGGGACGGGACGGGACGGGACGGGACGGGACGGGACGGGACGGGACGGGACGGGACGGGACGGGACGGGACGGGACGGGACGGGACGGGACGGGACGGGACGGGACGGGACGGGACGGGACGGGACGGGACGGGACGGGACGGGACGGGACGGGACGGGACGGGACGGGACGGGACGGGACGGGACGGGACGGGACGGGACGGGACGGGACGGGACGGGACGGGACGGGACGGGACGGGACGGGACGGGACGGGACGGGACGGGACGGGACGGGACGGGACGGGACGGGACGGGACGGGACGGGACGGGACGGGACGGGACGGGACGGGACGCGACGCGACGCGACGCGACGCGACGCGACGCGACGCGACGCGACGCGACGCGACGCGACGCGACGCGACGGGACGTGACGGCGGACGGGACGGGACTCACCACAAAATATCAAAACTTTCCAAATATCTCAAGAAATATACCAAATTGAATCGACACAATGTTATTTAACTATTTCGTTCATGATCTTTGCAGTGGATGTTTGTAATACATTACACAACCATCAACTCACAAAATTCATCAAATTTACTGTGGATATTTACAATAACACAAAAAAATCCAAAAAGAACATTCTAATAATTTTATCACTTCTTCAATGGCAATGGCAGTTGGATAAACACGTATTTACAAAAAACTCAGAAATTCTCAATGATACAAGTACGTACAAAACAGTCAACGAAGACAACACTAAATCAGTTCAAAAAGTTATGAATATCCTTGATCATTCATGGGATAACAACAAATACTTAAGCTCTCAGGAAGTAGTTATTTAGTATATGACTGGTTAAAGTGACATTTTATTTTGCGAGCAGGAAAGGTTTTACTCCGTTTTGAAAAACTTGGACCAGAAGATCTTTATTAACAATTAACCCAACAGTCTCTTCGGTTCTTGTATTCCTGGCACCAGTAATAGATTAATCATATAGTCCGTTCTTCGAATAAGCAACTCTCATTCCATTTAGTTCACCGACCTCTTCTTAAGTAGCTCTTCAAATGTGAAATATTCATTCTCTTCTCGTACTAAACTTATTTCTTCACTCTAGAACCTCCTGCAAACCAGAATCCTCAAATCTAGCCCTCCTAGCAGCAGGACATTCATGTCTACAGCTAGTTTTCCTTGCCACCCAGGAAGTTTTAGACGAACATCATCTTAAACAAAACAATTCTTTCTTCGAATATTTCGTCCTATTCATAAAATATTTCAATTACATGACTGTATTAACCAGTGGCGGTCGATGCACTGTGAATTGGAAGAGGCGACTTGTAGTTTGTACTATCACATACATTTTACCTCTTCAAAATATTTCTTGAACGACGATACGAGTAACTATGGCATGTAGAGTAAAATCGATTTGCAGTATGGGGATTTTCTCCTTGTCTATGACAACTGTTACGATCATAACACAAGACACAATTGTGCTCTCGCGGAAATAATGTATTTAAAAAAATATGTTCAGCAAACAAAACTAATTTATGAAATCAGATGAAAAGGTGGGTATTCTTAATTTAGTTAATAGGCGCGGATCTCACGATACAGAAATCGATTTTTTGTGTTTCTGACAGATCACAATGTGTGATAGTTAAAGGAAGAAATTTATTTGATAAAATTTGTGAAATCATGGAGAATGTGCGTGGACATGATGGGAACATTGGTTTCGGGCGACCGATAATTACAAGTGAAGACTTGGCCGAGAAGCGTGGAAGTCGGAAACGAAGGATGTGAAGCTTCACTGGAATCCGGAGGCCTTCCGGTGCATCAAACGTTCTACTCCGAAAGGGAAATTAAACAATTATTGAGAAAGTGGCTCGCTAGCTTTGCACATACAGGTCAAGAGCTCCGATCATACCAGAGAGGTTGCGTGCATGTGGACCGCGTTGTGGAACCGTAATATAACAGAGTTCGGAGGGGGCATGGTTTTATATAAACAATTAATGGAAGAATTGTAGTGGATTTAATACGACGAAATACCAAGGTCAATATTACGACGTCGAGTACTCAAGATATGAGCTAAGAGTAATAAGGCTTACTTTCTCGCCTTACGATGCTATGTAATCGTGGGCCGGAAAACGGCGACTTTTCGCCAGAAAGTCTTATTGCCAGGCTCTGGTAACGAAACAGTGGAAAAATCTTGTTGCTAAATTTAGAAAAAATCCTCTAACACGTTTAGTTGGTTCTTGATACCAAAAAATCGATTGACGTCCATCTATCCGCATGTCGCATGTGAATCGAATTCGTCCGTCTGTCTGTATGTCTGTCCGTCTGTGGTCAACGCTCGCGCCGAAACCGTTCAGCCAATTTTCTTCACAATTGATATTCCCCGATTGATCTGTACGGACTGGAGGTTTTGGGAGTTTTTAAGGGATATTTTGATTGTTTAAGAATTTTTTACATAAATCGGGCGTTTACCTTTTTATGCCTTTGCTTCTGAGGCGCGTGTAGTGAGTGCCGGCACATTTCTCCCTCGCACCATTACAACATTCTCTCTACTGCGTGAGAGGTAGCGAAAAAGTAACAAGAAAATAAAAATGTTTGAAATAAAATGAGCACGAATGCAATTAGAGCGTATTACCGATGAAAAATTCGTTTGCAGGAAACCGAGAGGGTTAGGTCTCTAAAACAATAACTGCTGTAACAATTATAGTTTAAACATTACTTCAGACCCCGACTGCGTCTAATATTAATTTATTGAAAAGATCTATGCACTATACTGCACTCGTAAGTTATTGCACTTAATTCATGACAATTTGTTCTAGGGACCTACTTTAAAGGAGTGAAAAATGGAATCCACATTAGTGTAACCGTTACGCAATCTTTTACAGAAATGCTTGTTAAAGCAACAAGCAATAGGTACAAAAGTATTTAGAAATATTATTACAAAGATATATTACAGAGATACGAAATCGAATAATGTATGTACATAAGGACAGAAAAAAAAACAACAATATATTAAATTAAATATAAAATGCCTATATTTTACACAAGTTTATTACCTTGAGTTGGAAAGGGTAGTTTGTTAAAATTAGTTGAAATGCTTATGTACAAAATATTTGGGACTTATGGAATTACATTGGGGACATTCCACGAGAATGTGGTCAATATTAAGCATTTTGTTGCAACAATCACACAATGGGATTGTTTTTTATTTAGTACATAACTATGAGAGAACTTGGCGTGGCTAGATCAAATATGCGAAAGAAAGCCTCCCCTCCAAAAAACCCAACAACATAAGGAAGAGAAGAAACACTCGAAGCGATCGCAGATCGACGACAGCAGCACAAAAGCACAGCTCACTGCACTCAACGCACGCTGCTGGGCGACAGCGCTTCAATTTTTTAGAATCTAATACGTTCAGTGGATGTAATATCGATTTTCCATTACAGTTTCGAATTTATGATCAACACAATTTTGCAGTTTTTAAGTGGCCCGTGCTGGAACAAAATCGGATTTGAAAATAAATTAATAAAAATACAAAACAATTAAAATCTGGTGCTTGTGCGCAAGGGATCTGGTCGGAAGAGCCCCCGCAGGGGGAATTGCGTCTGCATGGGGGGGGGGGCGCCATTTCTCGGGGAGAGCTGTACTTCTGTTAAGAGGAGGCTGAACAGCCGTCGCGGCAGAGACATACTTCTCTGAATTACATGTGATGTTCACTTGTATGCTCAGCGAACTGTCATTTTGGCTAATTCTTAGGCAGATACTTCTATATTACACAAGTGGTGTCACCCCGGTCCCCTATTCAACAACAGCACAGTAATCGTTTTACTTAATATCTCATTTTATTTCCGTTTGTATGTCAAATTACTATTGTTTAATTTCAAAGCAAAATATTACAAGCATTCTTCTTTGTCCTCATCCGAAAGTGCATTGTTTTATGGAATCGGACCGTTTTCAATCAAGTTCGCCAGCTGAAAGAACCCCGCTATTTGGGCGTAGGAAGCGGCAGACAGCTCCTCTGAACGTGGCAGTTGCCGCCACCTGCGACGAACAACATTCCATCACCAGCAATTCGCAGGCCGAAAGAAAGGGGTGCGGGAGGCGGGGGTAATGAGAGCCACTTTTTGTTTTTTCAATATAAATCAGTACGAATTGTTGCTATGAACATGCATTTACACACATATTGTTGCTATAAACATGTGTTCTTATATCACAGATTTATTATTAAGCTTGTATTTGCACCACAACAAATAATAAAAAATACACTAAAACCCTCTCAAATATCGAATTGCCAAAAATTTGTATTTGACCCCATTACTCTCACATGTTGGTAACGGGAATCACCAAAGAAATATGACGCAAACATTCAGATCAATAAATTATTTTGTTAGGGGCAATGGCAGTCACCTACGATAATGAGAATCACCATTTCCCTACGAGCACATTTTTATCAGAACTTCTCATAAACTTTTATAGGAATGTTTAAAACTACCCGGAATTGGTATCAAATGATTTGTTGAAGTACTTCCGCTCCAAAAAAATAATATTTCCAGAAATTTCCAAGGTCACGTGAGTAGATCTTATTTTCTGAGAGCACTTTCTAACATTAACCACTCAGTTCCCCGGTACGAACGCGATAATCGTCGATCTAAGCTTTTTTTGGCTGCGGCGATCAACTGGCTGTACTTATAACGAACGGTAGGTTGAATCATATGTTGCTGTCTTCCATTTTGGTTTTTTGCAATATTCATAGATAATTCACCGCTGACTCCCATTACTCCCGCTTCCCCTATATTATGTTAGTGGAGTGATAAATAAATTTAAGTTACTTACGTTTTTACACGTCTTTTGATTATTGAGTTCTTTGAAGAGAGATAAAGATGCATTCTTGAATTTAGAAAATAAGTTACGAACAAATTATAATGAGCAAAACAAATCGAATAATAAATATACTGAAGGTTTTTAACCTAAAGCAAACCTGATCAGTGGAATTAATTTATTCATGACAATTCTTGGAACAAGAGACTGACAACTTAAAACAAATAAGTACACTTTTTAGTTCACGTTATCGCTATCAGATGGCGAGTATCCATGAAAATAGGCTGCTACTATACTGCGAGCACCATGACTCACGTAACTAACTGGTTAAAATAGAAATTTTCCCCCAAATACAGTTATCACATATTGCTATCTGATTAGCAAGCAGAGGAGTTTCAGACACGTACATTTTATTTATGTAAAAAAGGAAATGATAATAACGTAGCTTGTGGGTTTGGATGACACGTCGGAGCCTGTGGACAGAGCTGATGACACATTTGGATTAAGAAAATAACACTTTCACATGGTCTTTCTTTTATTAAATTTCTTATTTATTTTGTGTCCAAAGAATTAATGTATAATTTTTAGGGCACCAAACAATTTTAGCCCTATACATGCTACTGGGGAGAAGAGGGGGCTTCAGCCCTTCCCCCTAGCTACGTGCCTGAGCATGAATGTACACATTTATATTTTGCTAGGTCACTGAATCTATTGTTATTTTAAATATACAAATTACTTGTATCTTCTAATTGACCAAAATATCAAAAATGGTGTTTGTGAATAAGAAATATTTGGGATTACAAAATTATTAGTATTTTATCATTTCTCGGGATTTAGTTTTAGCCCTTTTAGCTTACGCTAAAAATCAGGCTACGCCACTGACGACTTAACACGATTTTAACCATATTCCCAACAACAATATTATGTTTGTTTGCCGCTATAGTACGGTTAGATTGGATATGTTGGTCGTAGAATATTTTACACTACAACAGACGCCACAGGTTTGAATTGAACAACTTTAGAGCAGGTTTAATTAAAACTCAAAGTAAATATATTCAGTCGTTTGACAATTTTAGACAATAAATTCTTACTGTGAGCTTTGTATGCCCTGTGGGCTTTGTATGCCCACCCTCAACGCCTCTTTTCAACAGTCAAGCCGGTGTATTCATAATATTAATACCAATAATATTTAATTTTACCCATTTGTAAGATTGTTATTCAAGACCAAAACTATTAGTACTATTAGCAAAAAGTACCGTATGATAAGAAAAAGCTCATTAAGGCAGACAAGTATTAGCAATGCAGATAGTTATACTTAACACAGACACGAAGGTTTCTGATTAACCATTCATTGGAATGTAGAAGGAAGCTGGGCTAATGGCAAGTTACGCAAAAATCTGTCAAACATTAACTGTTAGTTACGCCTAAACGGTGCGCGTAACAAAAAAAGGTGTAAAGAACAACGATGTCTTGAAGAGTTGCGAATTTAAATTCGGAGGTAACACTGTGAACATATTTGTGTACACCAAAGTAATTGTTATTCATATATTGTATTTCTTCCTATTGATGTTTGATTGCTTGATTTTAGATGCCAAAAGTATTGTTCGGAGGCGAAGTAAACAAGATAACGTTTTCGTCTTGAAATTTCCGAATGGTGGTGAGAGAAAGCCTCAATAAATGTACAATTTTTTTTAAAAACTTGAGCGAACTATACACCAACGCAACAGAGTCATCAATGCATAAAACATTTTAATAACTTTTCAAAACAGGGAGGGAATAAAAGAAAGAATGTTTTTAAATTCATAGACCCAGTATGTCAGTCTTCCCTGATATTGTTTTTCTCTTTATTTTCTATTTAATAAACATCCATTCTTATTTTCAATGTCTACAAGAGCAGCTCAAAAATATTTTTTGCAATATAAGATTTATCTAATAGCTGGAAGCTTACAATTAATTTTTGTTACGTCATTTAGGATATTGTGCACAGAAAAAATCATACATATTACAAAAGAACGAGGAAAGCATTGGAAATGTTTGACCGGAATAGGACCCCTGCCCTGCCGGCTTGCAGTGTTTCCAAATCGTATGTCATGACCTCTAGTAAAGGATGGTCGTGCTTCATGTGAGGTCGGTCACGTGTTTCCTCGGAAAAGCGGCTAGCGAAGGAACGGCCGGCATCCGAGTTAGAACGGAATCGCGGTGCGGAAGGCACTTGTCACCCGCCGGGGGTTATCGCTCATAGAGGAGAGATACATCTCTACTCTATGTTATCGCTAGCTTCGGCTGCGAGGAGTGGCTGTTCGCCACGGGACGAAAGGCCAGGAGCGGCGCTAAGGTTATTTTTTTTTTTTTGGCGTCTACATAGACGCAACGCTTCTCCAAGCCCCTTGGGGGTGGGGCGTTGAGCGCTTGGAGTAATCCACCATTAATGTGGTCATAATCGTCATGTTTCGTCGTAGTCAGTTGTCTGGAGGACAGCCAAGTACGCGCCTCCGCATTTCTACCCAGCGGCCAGAACTGGGAAGAAATTAGGATTGGGGCAGGGCTTGGACTAGCCCTTGAAGCTGTCACACTGGCTTTGTCGGAACGAATTTCACATCCGCTCTGCGCACCAGACGACGCAGTCGTTGGTCTCTGTCAGGCTGCGGCGGGGAGGTCTCAGGGAAGTGCAGCGCTAGCTCCTCAGGAGGGCAATTATTGTATAGAAAACTTGTAAACAGATCTGAACACAACTCCGTGTCTGTTTCACTCGCACCACGACATCTGTCATTTTCTTGTTCCTTGGTGTTCAGGCGGCGAAATAGGCGAAGAAAGGTTGGGAGAGCATTTTGATAGAAACTGCAACTGGAACATCACCTCTTCTATCAGTAGTTTTTGTCAGACTAGAGTGTTCTGGAAAAGAGACGACATACAATTGACAAAGATTGATACTTGGAGAAAGAATTAAAGAGTATTGAAGAAGTCACAGTTACCTCTGTCCAAACGAAATTAAACCTTTCCTTACGAATTCCGTGGCTTTTTGCTTCGTGTTTCTACTACATCCAGTGCCTGGCACACCCTGGATCGAACCTTGAAGACGTTCAAAACGCTTTTACTCAGCTTTCGGCATTAGCTTGTGGTGACAATGCGAGCAGGGGTCATATCTCGAAAATCGGTGATTCCAAGTATTTCGACATAGCCGATTTTATGCGGGGCTGCCCAGGCGCTGGTGCGATCTTTCGGTAACGCTCCGAACTAATAGAAAGCAGTTGGCAATCGACTTCAAGGAACTTTGTACGAAGAAATGAATGTTTGATCGACTGAGAAGAAAATCGCGCGGCTTTTTTGGGGGAAATTAAGAGGCGGAGGCGCCAAGTTTAAAATGTATAATCCTTTCCTCTGAAACGCCTCCAAAGAACATCAAACGCTGTTAAAAAAAACAAGGCGCCAAATTTGAATTTGGCCGGTAACGTGCCAACTCTTGAAATCATGATAATCAAGGTTTTTGTGACTAACCCCATCATATTCACATGCATCAATGTCTCGTTCTTGTTGGACCTCCTTCAGCTGCGAGATCTGATTTTTTCTGACAGTTTTGCGCGTTGAATCTGCGTTGTTCTTAGTCTTTCCTCTGACCCTATCCAAGAACATTCTCTTCAGTGTCACCCGATTTTGTCAGTTCCCCGCTTGTGGATGACCTCTGTTCTTTCACATTCTTTAACAGAATATAGGTATGTGAAGTTAGCATTACTGTTCGTGTGATCGAGTACTGCGAACTCGTATATCTCAGTCCCTCCGCTTCGCAGGCAACGTGGGAAATAGCGTCGTTTCCAAGTTTGGGAAGTATTTGCTAAGAAAATTTATTTTATCATCCTTGTCTCTTGTTGGATGTAGAGTATGTACGTCTATCAACGTGCTTTTTATTTTTCCCCCCAAATCCATCTCGTGCAAAACGCTGATTCGCTCTCGCCGGGTATCGAACCGAGGTTCCGCGCGGCCTCGTCGAACCCTCATCGTGTAACAAAATTTCGGCATTCATTGTCACGTGACTTACATTTCACCTGATACAATGCCATTCATTCAAGATTCTCTCTCGTTACCGTCCCATTTAGAAATATCGTTCTGAATCGCCCGGTGAATGCCGAGATCACGACCACGTCATTACGTGTTGTACACACAAACACATTTACAGTGTTTCAAGATTGTTACCGTCCCATTAACGAGTTTCATGACTTGGAAAGCCAAAATAAAACGTAAACCGTAACGGGCTAGGCTTAATCTGCAAATAAATTATAAGACGGCGCCGAATTTTATGACGGAGATATTTAGGGGAAAAAAAAAACCTAGTCTTATATTCGGGTAAATACTGCGTTGATTCTCATCGAATCCCTCTCGCCCCAACTCACCCCTTTGTCACAGGAATTACAATATCAGCGCACGAAGAGCAATACATCCGCGATTTGGCACGGGCACGTGCAGGAGGCGCGCTCCCCACCCCCTTCGGACCGTCTTTCAAAGCGGGAAAGGACACCCCCAACCCCCCGCCTTGTTCTTCATTCCCGCCGATTGTCGAAGCAGTGGAACAGTCGTAACAGCAACCCGGTAGCCCTTGCCCGTAAAAATCCCAAAGGAGGCGTCGTAAGATCATCAGAGTGACAGGATAAAGCTGTCACGCGCATCGGCACGCGCCTTGGCGGCACAGTTGCGACCGATTAAATGTTCCGGAAAGAAGGCTAACCAGCGAAGGGGTTTCCTAACACCAATCCACGGTTGAGATCCGTGGAAACTTCTAGAATCTGCTAAGATGACGAATAAGAGTCGAAATTTCACTCACGTGACGAGGCTTTGGGACTTCTAGAGGAGAGGGGATAGGAAGCGAGGGAGCAACTGGCCAGCGCACCCGGCCTATGCAGTCCGTCGGCAGTCGAAACCCGGAATTAATTCCGTTCGACGGACTGGTCAGACCGGCATTAGTGGTGCACTCGAAGGAGTGCGCAGCCTGTCGTATCGGCGGGCGAAGTGCAGGGAGGTGACGTACGACGGCCCGATCTGACTGTTCAGCATCGAGACTCATCACGAAAAGGTTGCGGGAAGCGGAGAGGCCCTGGGCGAGTGCCGTCCATGCTGCAATCCGCTGCGACGCCACGCCAGCAAAACGCCCCCGAGGAGAGGCATTTGGCTCATCGTAATCCTCACGTATTAATCCATCTCCATAAAGAGAAAGATTTGTGCATTTAAGAATAGGAGTATGAAGGAAAAATTAGAATAGTTCAATGAACAATTCTGATTGTGTTTCGGTTTTAAAATAAACGTGATCTCACCACTCAGACGGGCAACACTAAAAATGGACATTACTAATAAGTAAACCGTACGCATCCATTCGACCCAGAGCGTCTGCCCCCGAGGTTCTCATGCCGGTGCCAGATGTAACTTACACACTCCCCCCCCCCCCCAAATAAATTTAGCGTGCTCCAATGAAATCTGCTAACCACCGACACACTCCTGCGTGACGGCAACCCTCTCCTCTCTGTGGAGACTACTCAGCGGTACGTAAGTACATTTTCGACAAACGCCATTTGAAAAGTCTGTACTCACCACTCTCTACTACAACATCCTTGCTCCGTATTCTGGATCATCTTTTTCAGAGGAAAATACTAATGCTACCAACATCTGAACAAGAGCACATTAACAACACAACATACATACAAAATTGCAATAAATGGAATGTAATAATTGTTTGCAGTGTCAAAAAAGGGGGTGTGGCTCATGTCTTTAGGACATTTGAATAAATCAATTGTAGACTTCGAGACATCCGAAAAGGAAAAAAAAAATTAATATGGTAAAGGAAATAATCGTCCACAAAAGGTTTAATAATTTTTATTAATTCTTACCTAGAGTTCACTTTCGGGAAACACTTTTCCCACCCTCAGTGGGTCTCTAGCAAGAAGGAGAAAATTGAAAAATTTACACAAGTTGAACAAAAGAAATACAGTGAATTTAGTAAAAAACAAACAAACAAACAAATAATATCAAAAAAATGAAATTGAAAATATGTACTACCCAAGCAATGTGGATCACTCATAAATGTTCACAACATGGTCAAAAAATATGAAAACAGCAAAACATGCTGGTGAGAGCTAGTTGGCAGCCATCTTTTGAAATGGAAAAAGAGGAAGCCTACCAATTGTGGGAGGGGGAGGGGGGGGACAGAAGAGTAGAGGGAAAAGAGGAAGCCTACCCTTTCTAGCGCATAGCTATAATTTTGCCCCATTCAGGAATCGAACCAGGGATTGCGCAAGCACACTGATCAACGAAGCACTGAGAATATTTGTTATTCTAACCAAACAAATATAGGAAGCACACATTGAAGCTAGGGTATGAGAGCAGCACACAGACAGCACCAAGTGTTTCTGCAAAATGCATTTGACACAAATTAAGATGTATGGGATCTCGTAATCCCATGCATAGCAAGCTCTAGAAATGAGGAGATACGAGACCTGTAGCCCTCCAGCTTGTCTAGTGGTAACCTTGTCTGTGGATGCAAAACTGTTTAACACGGGTCACCGTCTTGTAATCATACACCTACAACTCAGTAAGATATTGTGTTCTTAAAGTGTAATGGGTCTACAAAACCCGTGCATGCCTAGGACTGCAATTTCATTTCAGTCCTACAATTCTGAAGTTCAGTACTAATATCAATAATTTTGGGAATAATAATGGATGAAGTACAACAGCATAACTGAAGGAAAAATACCTCAATAACTTGGGCAGGAAACAAGACACTTTCAAGAAATACAATCAAGAAATGTATTTCATAATATTATACACAAATGTTGATTAACTCTATACAGAAATATTCATTGAAGAGAGACAAAAATTGGATAATCAACAGCACTAATGATAATTATTGTGCTCTAGAGGTTTCCAACAAAACTGAAATAAATTACTTGTACAGAACTCATTATAATACTAAGTTAGTGACAAAAAATACCTGACACCGATTCTGAAATGGGACATTACTTATGCACCATTACATATTTCACATCTAACTTTCATTTCTCTCACCAGTTTTACAACCTCTATACTTTGCATTAAAATAATGCCCTTTTCCTAAACTGTACATGTATGTTTTACATGTATGAACAAACTACTCTGCATCCATTCATTAATTTTCATCTGTTGATACATGCTGCATCTTGATACAACAATAAAGGCTACTCATAAATTCATTCAGGTTTCTGTCGAGTCTTCTTATACCATTCACCAACTATGCTCACAGCATACAGAAGCAGGATCAATTCCATAGAATTTTGAAGACAAACAGAACTACACAGATTTTTAATAGCAGAGTTCTTATGAGCCACTATGCTTTTAGGTATGACATTCCATTACACACACACAGTACTTGGAAAATTCCACTAATTCTATGCAAAGTATAGCTTGTACATTCTTTTAATGGAATACCAGAAATGGCAGAGCCATTCCTTACAGTTTGGGCCTCTTTGCTCAGAAAATGCTCTTCTTCTACATACTATAACTTAAGCAATACAAGGGGCCTCAAAGACCACTGCACGATTCCTATTAACAATTACACAAAAACACATATACACAACTCCACTTCCTAAGCAATAAATACCCACACACATATGACACTAATTACTATAATGCTTAAAGGAAATTTAGTGTTTTACAATTGTTATGAACTTGCTGGATCAGCAAGTTTATCTACTTGTTGCTTATCATACATTAATTGTAATGAAGTTTGGTTTAGAAGATTGACAAATGGTTTGATAAAGCACTGACAGGCAACTGAAAACTATTATGGAGAAAGCTAAACAATTAGCTTCAAATAATAATGAATTTTCAATGTTCCCTTTCATTTAGAAACAGGAAAAGACATTCATGTCAAAAGCAACAGTAAAAAAATACAAGCAAAACATTTATTTGCTTCAAGTTTACACAAGTTATGAACTTTTTTTTATCAAAAATTAATTCAAGAACCCATTTGTTCATTCACTCAGCATTAAACAAAGATAACAAAAACATGCAAGCCCTCTTTGGTGTAAATGACCAGTTTTCAATGTTACCTGCAACTTATAGGATCACTGCAAAACAAAAACAAAAAAATTAACAACAAAAAACACTTACAAAGAATAGTTTTTTCTGATCAAAAAGGCCCAGAGCCAGATATGCCTTCATCTACCATTAACATTGCAAAGACTTCAAGTCACATGCAAACAATGGGACATGCAAAGATCAGGTGTTTTGCTCTAAACATTAGGACTGTAAGGCAACCAGGCTGCACAAGACTTAACTCTTGGGAACAAGTGCCAGGTCCCTTTCTCCCTGTGAACACAGAACAGACAAATGGCAAAAATTACATAAATGTTAAAAAACACACAAAATTGCAAATAAAATTTTACACAATAACTTATTAATTTTTTATTTTATCAAAATTCTTGCAGTAGCATTAAACAAAATAAAATTCACCAACAATAGTGGGGACTTCAGCTTTTTTCCAGAGCTGTTGAGGAAATGAATAAGAATATATTGAATGAAGATGTAGACATCCATTCATATAACAAATGGAGTTAGGTAACTATATAAAATTTATGACAAAGGTGTTTGTGAACTTTAAAGTGAAAAGTCATGTTCTGGAGACAAGATTTTTATTTAATTACTTATTGTTTGCCCTCTCTACTTATCGTTATTAAAATTGTAATCTTGGTGAATCATCGCTGTCCTAACACAATAACCAATTTTTTCGTTACATATTTAGTACTACATTACATATTTTACTATTTTGCTATTTTCACAAAATATTTTACATATACACAACTCAACTGGGATTAGGTTTCAAAAGTATTTTGATTTTGAGTTTTTTTCAAAATGCACAGCTTCAAAAAAAGTGAAAAAATTCTAAAATAATTCTTATATGTTTTTGAACTGACCATGTAAGTATAAATTTGAGATTATGAGTTCGTATGGTAATATTTACTTAAGCTGAATTTCACTAATTTAAAATGCATTTCATAACAAATTATAAGTCTTAATATAAAAAAATTATTAATTTAATGTTTTTTGTTGGTGGGTGTGTTTTTATTATAATAATAATAATTATTATTATTATTATTATTGCCATAATACATTTTATTTTATTGTCAATTATTTCAAAATAACTTCACAATAGGTCTCTGACACCATTAAAATAAAAATGAAATTTATTTTGTGATCATGGAAACAGAAGGGATTTTTTCCAGGTTTGTTTTGAATAAAAGATGAATGTTCCTACTCGAAAGAATGAGTCACATGCTCAAACACACTCACTGGCAGTGGCGTACAAACATGTTGCCACTTGCACATAGTTTGAACCACTTATATCAGATCTCAGTCTTAAATGGATTGAAACATTGAAATAGTGCATATCTGTTGCTTTCAATTTTTAACACCAAAAAATTAAAAAAAATAAATCCCAAAGGAAAACTAAAATATATCTCTTTCACTGAAATAAACACAGCTGATTGCCAAAAAGCTCCAGGAAAGACTTGAATTGATAATTGACAATAAAATAAAATATATTTTGAGCAGTGCTTGGATTTTGATGACCTAAAAATACTTTGAAAATTACCAATAAAATGGCTTAAAAATAAGAGGAAAATCAAGTAAAAACTTTAAAAGGGGGAATTTCATACTACCTATGTGTCAAATTTCATCTGAATATGAGATGGTAGGGTAACATTTTAATGAAAACTGCGTTGGTTTAATATGGAATGACCAGGTCCTGGATATGGACAGAAGAGTTATAGCAAAAATATTAAATGTTGAAATGTACCTGTTGGACGCTTATACGTGATACTTATTGAAGTATTGTGTACAACTAGTATATTGTTGGTTTCATATATTACTTGTAAATGAGATAATGCTTAATCAAAAATGGAAAGTCTAAATATGAATTACATTTAACATTTAGCCACATTCACTTGTTTCTTGGTGTGCCTTTTCAATTCTTGTGGTTTAGAAACCACTACCAATAATGAAAACCTGACCAAGAGAAGTTTTCGAGGAATAGAGATGTCCAAAACATGTGACTTTCAGGGTTGGTGAGGCACTGTCATCTCGGTTTGTGACAAGTGTCGCAAGTTGGAAGTCGAAGGCTAATGGTTAAAATCTTGATGTCCATGCCAGCTGCCATCAAACATCACGGGGTAGGAGGACATGTTCCACCTAGAGTTTCAACTCACATGTCACTCTTGTAGCACGTAAAAGAACACTGGCAGATGCCTGGCCAAATTAAATCCTTCAAACAATATCTCACACTAACAAAATCTCAACCAGACAGTTGGTATATAGTTAACCGAGACTGACATCTGGCAGAGAAAGTGAGAGTCAAACCCCAGGCGCATTTAGGGGACCACCCGCAGGGTGCGCCTGTTCGATAAAGGTCCCCAGACCTGCGTTTAAGATAGGCTTGCAAAGAAGCCTGGATCAAAAACTTGGTTGCAGAACACTGCCTAAGGGCAGTTTCCCTGCTCACAGTCCTGTATGCTAAATAAAAAATGTCTATGAAAGTAAACCATACCTCAGCTAATGCACATTTGTCAGAGCAAATCACTTCTTAGTCATGATCTTCAGATATTCCAAAGCATTCAGTGCAGCTCTGGACTGGGCCTCCTTTGATGACAGTCCTGTCCCGTAGCAGACGGCAACTGGAAGAGTCGATAGTTGCACCAAACACTGAGTTTGGCCTGTAAGAGAAGGAGTTATTAGATCTGACTAAAAAATTGTCTAAACATATATAAATTTATTTATTCATTTATAATAGATAAACCAGCAGGTATACAACCAATTACAGGCTTACAAATACAAAAAATAACTCTAATTTGTAATGGTGGCTCCCAGTGGCAAATTTTCAGTGAAGGCCAGGCCGAAATTGATTAACTACGAAATTGATTAACAACACTAAAAGATAAATATTTTTGTACCTTAAAAACAGTTAGACTTAACTTTGTCTAAAATTGACATTAAAGTTTACGACTGGCGAGTAAACATTGAAGTCGTTTCTCTTGCTGCAAACATAGCATTACAATTCAAAATGGAGCCAATGCAGTTCTATGTGTTGCACATAGGTAGCACCATCAAGTACAGCTCTAGCAATACTTGAGCCTGCAGGATATTGGTGACCCAAGCTGATGCACGCCTCCCATTGCCATGAAAGTGTCCCCCAACCAATTTGAAAAGTAGTTTTGTTTTGTTCAGCTTTGGAGTTGATTTGGCATGGAGGCTCTTACGGGTCTGGCCTCCTCTGAAGGAGTCGCGGTCATAGACAGTGGGTACTCTGTGGTTGCAATGGGGGTTGTGTGGCAGGCCCAGTATTTCAGTTGACACAGTAAAATCTTTATTGGAAGTGCCGTTTTTGCACAAAAGTAATCTTAAAAGAAGAAATATAAAAAATATAATTCTTTTACTTGGAATGTCGCCAATAATAATTTACCAATAAACTCAAGGTCATCAACTTTCAATTTCACATTATGATTCTATCCCTAAATTTGTTTGGGGCTCCCCAAGTTTTGCATACGTCATCCACTGATGGCTACATATTTCTTCGCAAAATGACAAAACGAGGAAATAGAGTTTGCAAGTAAATCAATCTCATCAGTGCAACTGGCAGCAAAATTGTTAACATTATTTATCATTTTATAAAGAGGTGTGTTTACAATACATGTGTCTGTAAAAAGTAGTTTTACAGAGGCTTGTAAGAGCATGTCGTGGATCCAACAGTGAGATCTGTTCAAAAACATGTGGACAACTAATTACGTTACGAAAAATTTTAACAAAGGAAGAGATCATGATCAGCTTCCTCCTGCCAATCAGGTATAAATGTATTTATACCTGATTGGCAGGAGGAAGCTATAAAAATATTTTTAAAATTTTGAATTCCAAATGCTTTTTTTTAAAAACATTCTTATCTCCTTCTCTTGGTTAAAAATCAACATTTAAACCATATTCAGTTTTAATGTTCCCAATAGTTATGTACCGGTAACAAACTTCCATTTTCTTATATAGACTCACTGTGACATTTGAGTATGCATGACACATTCTAGATCTTAAGAGCCCCGAACTCGCTTTTCTCACACATCTTTGAACAATTAAAACAAGACATCTAGTGATGGGACTTGGGTGAGCGTTTGGCACAGATTCTGAATTCAAGACAAACACTTACGTCTGATGAGGTAAGTTGATAACCCTGAGTTTCAACATTGATATTCTACCACACCAAGAACATAAAGAAAGGAAGGCTTTGTTAACTTACAGACTTAGGACACTTTCATATCTGCTATCACATTACGAGAAATGAAACAAAAATGGAGCAAGCAGTTACGGCACCATATCAGTGGCCAGAGAATATTGTTACACAACGTCCGGAATACCCTCCACCCCTAATTCCTCAAGCATTAGAGCTCAGATATAGGGCATATCATGTGAATGCTGTTTACAGTGACCATTTGAATTAAAAACTAGGTGTAATGTATCTTATAAGTAAGGGGTTGGCTGGAAGAAGGATGTAATTCAGAAAACTCAAGTTTTGCGATAATCAAGAAAACTGTGTACAAACTGTATTTCTCACAAATACGTTCATATCACACAAAAAATCATACTAGTAACTGATTAAGCAAACAAAAAGGCACTAAAATTTTCAAATATGTGAATTTACATGAATTTGAAACTGTTGAATTGTGCCCATATTCTGTGGAACAAGCGAATTTTGAAAGAAATAAGTGTTTCCATCTATGAAAAGTCTGCATGTATTGATTTCAGAAGTACAGAATAATTTGCATTTTCATCCAGATAAATTAAAATTATTTAATTCTTGTTTTCTGATTTTCAGAAAAGTTTTCCTTTCCAGCCCCTTATTTTTACCTTTAACACTACATAAATAAGCACCTGAAGATGTATTACTATCATATAGATGCTTAAATCCACTATCATCACTAAAATCAGATACATCTGACAAATTCACATCATCTGTATTTACAGCCATCCTGTTGATGGAAACTGAAAACACTGGTAAATAAAATGATGCAAGATCGTTGTGATGATGTTGCGAAAAACAATGCAATTAAGAATCTCAAAATCCTCTCAAATGCCATCTAATGGAGTTAGCACAGGTTAATCTGGAGGGGTGGTAGAAAGTCACCTAAAGAACTCTTTGATATATTTTATGGATAAACACCATAACTCAAGTTACGCACTTCTTCCAGCCAACCCCTTAATTGTTCTGACAGCTGTCACTTAAAAAGGGGTAAATTAAAAAACTGCTATGAAGACGCTTGTCTGTGGTCAGGAAAAAGGGTGGTTTGGTATCCGGGATATGATTTACAAACAATATATGGGTTTAGTGTCCGTTACATGAAAATTTGGTTGATGAGAGGAACTGAATGTTGTTGCAGATCTTCAAAGTTCACAGTAATAAAACATACCTGAAATTGACTTCTCCTCAATATCAACATAAGTCACTTCAAACTGCTGTTCAGATGCTATCTCCTGAAGAAACTGTACGAAGTTGAAGGTTGCATCATTTAGAGATTTGTTCTGTCAGAAAGTTCAAAACAAATATTAATATCATGGGCATAGGACAATAATGACAGGAATATCACCAGTTACTACTAATGTGAGCTAACACACTAACTTCACACTAATACTCAAAGTGCAAAAAAGCAAAATTAAAATGCATAAGCTACAATTACAGAAGCAAAGTCTTACCTGCAATTCTGACAATTTCTCTCCAGACGAAAGCTTCAGATTCTTATGAAACTGGGACACCTTGTGACTATGTGATGTCGTCAGAGTGGAGATTTTACTATCTTTCAGATCGGCATAACGTGCTGCCATATTTGCAACACGCTGAGCAATCTACAAGTAACATATAGAAATATTTCAGGTTTACTTTATATTTCATACATTTTACAACTTGGCAAAGTATACTTTCCTTTACAGTACTCATCCTGATGAGAACTCACTTATTATGAAGTAACATTTGAAAAAAGGAGCAAATTATTAAGGTGAATGATGTTTACGGTATTTTCTAATTATTCAGTAAAATATCCAAAGAATGATGTTTTACATGAGCCTACTCAAAGATAGTAAAATCTGGGACACGCATGCAAACTTTTGAATGATTCCTTCTAAGAATCAAAAACAAAATACATACTGACTCTTTTTCTTAGACTCTAACATAAAAAAGTTATTGTAATGTGTTCAAAATTAACATGCAAGGAACATCTTAAATGGTGCATGCACAGAAACTGACTGCACTCAAACAAGGATATACACAGAAATTGTAACATAAACAAGTAGTAATTGGTTACACGTTTCCAAAATGAACATTTACAGTTTAATATATATTTATCCACATATCCTGAACTACTTTCTGTTTATTCAGACCCAAAATATCATTCAATCTATTCATTTTACTTTCAAAAAATTTGCACCAGTATGTTACACTTAATTTAGCGCAAAATTCTCATCAATCAAAACTATGATCATTACTTCTTTCACCTGAGCTGGAAAATGTTACTCTCAAATACTTATTAGTGTTTTCATTACGTTTGACGATATTATACGTTACATAACATGTGCCAACCAGAGTCATTTTGTTTAATATTTAAATTACTGAAAATGGACTGTCACAAATGCTATATTGTTGAACTTGAAGTCTCATTTCATTCATATCATCCACATAACAGATGTATCATTTAATTTAATAATGATTTAATTAATCTATTTGCATAATTAATATTTAATATACTTGATTTGTATCTAACAGTCCCATTAGATGCTTCAGAAGTTTCTTTCAAGAAACTTTCAAACATTCTTCTCACAAATTTTGAGCAGCTTTAATCACAGCATGGCACATGCACATAAGCAGGGTGGCATAGTAGTTGTCTGCACATGACATATGGAGGCAGTCATAGTTTTCAAGAAAAGGAGTACAAAGGGGTCACTGAGGCCAAATTGTACATACTGCGAACAATGAAAAATGCAAAACAACAATGCCATTATTTCAAATTACAAACAAGTTTCAGACAGTAGGTGCGGATCCATGGGGAGAGAAAGAAGATAAATTTTAACTTGTCAAAAAAATTTTAAACACAAATATTTTCAGATAATCATTAAAACAAATAAAATCGTATTGCAGCATAAGCCGAGTGTATCCTGCAACATTGCACAAAATCTGTAATATGATATGGACCAAAACATTTTTATTTTCCCTCCCAAAATTTGTCTCAGGATCCGCCCCTGCAGGCAAGAAGCATTCTAGAAGAGCTTGGAAGTGCAAAGGTACAGACTAAAATGGGAATGGGAATAAATTTTATGCTCTCACAAGTTTGTCCAATTTGATATATTAATTTTATGTCATCCTTAAATTAGAGTCAATCGCGAAAAGGAATTTCTTTGAAATGCCATTTTTGAGAAAAGGGTTAAATCTGACTTCATAACTTATTCCTCCATCTGATTGTCCCTAATTAAAAGAAAACATTGAATTAAGAATAGGAATAAACCCAAGGATCACTGATGGTGAAGAAAATGATGAACAGAGGAAATAAAATCTCTCATAGCAACAATTTTAAAAGCTTACAATGTAGCATCGTATTCTATTTTGAACAATATGAGAAATGTGACTGAAAATCAAACTTTTTGGAAGGCAGATCAAACCATATGGCCATTTCAATAATTCCTAGTAGTGAAGATTTTGTTTGCATTTAGTTCATGAATTGAATAATTTAATTGGAATAAAGCACACAAAAGACCAAACTCAAAAAATTGACGTTTTGTCTTTAAAAACAAGAAAATGTACAATATCAGCAAAAACAATATTAATATTTTTGAGTGTAGTGAAGGGCATAACTTTAACTATATTTCACAACATTTATTTATTTGTATTTCAAGTAAAAAGTAAATTAGCAGAATAAATCCAATGTTTTCATCCTCAATAATTTGTCTCAGATTTTCTCATCATTTTGTATTCACTATTATTACTTAATTCCTGTCATATCATTTGTTAATGAAGCAACATATTGGAAAGATTAAATAACAAAGTCAAGAGGGAATCATCAAAATCAATATCTTTTGAGCGTGAATATATGGGCATTCAACAGTGTTTCTGAAAATATTTAAAACCCAAATATGTACAACTGCCTTCTCTGTCAGAAATACCTAATGAATTTAGAATACAGATATTCATTTTCAATCCCTCACAGGAGGTACATCCCAGACTTTAAATTCTCGATATATTAAACAAAGTTGGGTTAGTTACACCACTTATAACTCAAGAACTGCTGGACCAATTTTAATTATCTCAGATCTTTTGGATTCATCTCCACCCTGAATGGCAGAATAACTATTAAAATATCCAACAAATTCATGAAATACCAATAATAATATTAATATTAATAATAATAATAATAATAATAATAATAATAATAATAATAATAATAATAATAATAATAATAATAATAATAATAATATCTGGCTGATTATCTAATCAATGATCAATGTTTCGGACCGTAGTCAGGGTTTACCATTCCAGATGTGATCTGGAAGGATGACTAATGAAATATGGATTGATGAATGATGAATTTGTGGAGAAAATACGGAAGGGGTCCAACACTTCGAAAAATGAAGGTATCGACCAAAGAAAGACAAGGGCCACGAAGGGCGTGAAAAAGAAAGACTCCCTAGCCCTTAATATTAATAAAAAACATCAGGTAGATGGACAATGGAGATTAGTGCCTAATGCAGTGGTTTATAGGGAAAGTGAATCTATAATAGATACGATGAGAAAAAGAAGAATTGCCTTTTTCTGTCATCTTTCTAGATTAAATGATAATAGAATACTAAAACAACTATTTAATTACTTTTGGAACAGTAAAACAAAAAATAATTGGTTTAAAGAAGTTCAGAATGATTTAAAAGAGCTAAATATTACAATGAAGCAAATTGAAAATAGAGAAGAAAAAAGGATTCTCAAGAACAAACAAATAAGATTGCCATTAAAAACTGTACAACGCAAACAATATGTCATATCTGATGAAGAAAGGGCAGCCAGGTCAGCCAGAATGAAGAGGTTTTGGGAAAGGAAGAAGATGATGCAAGCTAAATCTTCAGTTAATTCTTTATTAACATAAATGTATTTGGGCTTGATTTAAGTGCTCCAATGTGGGCGTAAACTATGTAAATAAATAAATAATAATAATAATAAAAACCACTAAATATTCATGTCAAATGCAACTCACAACACATGGCAAAATTTTTCACTCTATATTGTTAAACAACTTCTAAATAAAGCATTTTGGGGCATTAAAAACTAAAATTTTGAGGCCAAAGAAACATTTCTAACATCATAATCTACAGGATGAGATTTTCTTGAATATTCTATTACATTTTTGCTGGTCCAGCACATTTCAATATTCCCCCACCTGCTCAGAGACGTACAGAATCTGCAACTAAATGAGTATGTGAGGGACACAGAGAGGGAGAGGGAGACGGAGAGATGGGGAGAGAGAGAAAGAGAGACACGGAGGAAAGGAGAAAGAGGGAGATGAAGGGCAGAACAACGTCTGTTGGGCTCTGCTAGTTCTAGATATTTGAGAGATCTCTGTTGATATGATTCCAGTACCAAACAAAGAACCGTATTGACTGGAAGTCAGATCATTGAAACATACTGTCATTTTTGAGTACACTAATGCAAAAAGTTACTCATGGAAAACTTTAGTTTACCTTAAAATTTAAAAAAAAATATTTTTTTTACCAAGTTAAATAACATAATACTCCCCCTCCCTCCAAAAAAGAGGAAAGTATGACTTACCTCATCGTCATCTTCCAGTCCTGTTGGCATGTTGCTAGAGGCTATAGGAGCATCTTGAAGTTTCTCCCACATTTTATGAGCTGCCATTCTCTTAGCCAGTTTCTTGGATTTCCCAGTCCCTACAAGCATTTCAATCACATTAACAATAATAAATGAAATTCCAAACATATTAAACACATTGCAGATATAAAAGTAATGAATATAAAAAAATGACCCTGTGGTATTACTTTCTTCAAAAACAAAAACATACAAAAAGTTATTGAGCAGCATTTCAAAGAGATCACTTCAAATTTGCAATGCAACAGGTGATTACAACTAGGCAGGTTCAATGTAAAGGAGCAGCAAAAAGCTTGTAGAAGGATGCAGTCAGCAATATTATACAATAACGCCAAAGTAACCCTTCTTTACAGTAACCATTTCCATTTTCTTGTAGATAAATACTTCATCTCCATCAAGTTAATAATTTTATGTCAATAAGATTATTAAAATTGAAAAGAGGCAGCAGATAATTAAGAAATATTTGAAGGGCTCTATACAACAAGAGGCTATCCCACATTTCTTGTGGAATTGAGTTATTAGCATTAAGTATGACTTTAAATATTATTCTTTTAGTGTAATATGGTATTTAAATCCAATATGGACTTATATGCCAGTGTACTGTGTATAAAAAAAAATTCTGTATATCAGCTTCACAGAAATCTGTCGAACATGGGGCTATCCCAAACAGGTTTCAACTGTTTTTGGTATAAAATAAATAAATAAATCCCCAATGTGAATCCGAGCTTCTGTCTTATTAGTTAGTAGGTCTATTAACTAGTGAATAGAAATAAAATGTCCTTACGATCATAGTAAATCAATGTGACCAACTGTGTTGTTACAATAACTACTGAGTTTATGGGAGATGAGACTGCTATCCCATGCATAAAACATCAAATAAAAGGAAAAGATTTCCTAAAAACTCAAAAGAAAAAGGTTAGAAAGAAGGCAAGGAATAGTGAAGAAGAATATATTTCTAAAAGACAGAAGTTTGTGCCAGCCGAAGTATGCACTGATATTAAACATTGCAAAAGAGAATAGCGTACAATCAAGGTATTTTCAAATGATGAAATAGATACTGTGATTTCTGTACATTGGTTAATTGTAATACTCAAATTGAATATTTATTTGGGCTAATTATGTATTTTTCTTTCAAAAGAGGGTATTTAAAGGACAGAACCAATGCTAGTGAAACAAGAACAATTGTTGTAAACCCCAAAAATGTAATAAGATATTAATATTTTTTTCCCATCATTTGCATAAAGTTGCCTTGATATGAATAAAAAAATATTTGACAAAAATTTTATAGATCCACGATTTCTCAGTTATGTAATGAATCTTCTAGTAAAATCCTCAATATCTCAGAACTAGTTTAATAGCCCTTTGTTTTACTGAGCCCTTCACTTGTATCACAAGTGGTAATAAACATTTAAAATTTGAATTCCCAAATTACTTTTCTCAACCACTGCACCAAGAGTTAAAATCTATTTTAAGAAATGGCAACATTAATGTACCATAAATTTAAAAAATAACACAAACTTTCAGGTTTGTGCCAGTTATTTATTTAAAAGGGTTGCTGTGTTTTCTCAGGCTTCGCGCACAGGTTTATTACCTCGTGAAGTAGCGACACACATAAATCATGTTAACTTACTTATTTAAAGTATTTATAGGCAACAGTACAACTGGTGTAGCCTGAATCATTGCTAACACAATTCACAATTGACATATTGTGTGATATTCATTAAATATGTTTTATTAATAGCAAAGGTTAATGAGCATTTAAAGTTACAAAAAACCAAAAGTCACAGTAGTTGTTTCAATCCCACGTAAGTTTAAATAGACAAAAGTAGGATGGTGCTTTGTTAATCTATTGGAAGCCCTCTTGAAAGCTTCAATGTTTCGAGGTGTGTCCACATCTGTAGGTAGATTATTCCGGTTTTTGCCAATCCCGTGGCTCAGAAAGTGTTTGTATTGCAGGAGTCTATGCCTAGCAGTGGCGAGTTTGGCATCGTTGCCTTGCAGATGTGAATTATGGGTTCTATGGAACATCACATGTATACTGTCCGTTCAGAATCTTGTAAGTTTCTATCAATCATATCGCCCCGCTCTCTTCTTGTTATCAAATTTGGAAGCCCAAGTACAGTTAGTCGGTGTTCATAGTTTAAATTTTTAAGGTCTATAGGTGTCACCCTCCTCAGAATTGTTCAATCAAATTAATGTCTTTGATAAGGTAAGGGTTCTAAATTGTTGAACCGAACTGAATTATAGGGAGAATGTAAGTTTTGTATTGTATAGTTGTCTATTGTATATTTATACAACCTGTCAATAAATAAATAAATAAACCTACCAAGTTCTCTCTGCTTGAACACAGTACACGCAATAGTAAAGAGCCGTTCATGAGGCAAACCTTCCTCGGTAACCATCTCGTAGCTTGGTGGCGGCCATCGCCGAGACATGCACATTTCCTGAAGTGAACCAATCGGGTTCCCAGGAATTTTGTCATCATATGGGGACACAATCTCGTTTTTCCTGAAATAAATAAATAATATTAATAATAATAATAATAATAATAATAATAATAATAATAATAAAAGTCTTTATTAGTGGTGAGGCACAGACCATTAGACCTAATCTTCCACCTAACCATGTTAAATATTTACATTATTTCATAAACTATGAAGAAGATCGAGGGGGGCAAGAACTTTTGTTTACTTCTAGGAGAGCAAATTAGGGACCATTCCGGCATACACCTTAAGCAATTGAGTGAACCCAGAAAACCACAATCAATTGGGTGACTGAAAGCCTAGGACATTGACAGAAATTGAAAATCTAAAAATACATACATTAATTAGAAGAAAAAACAACAAGAAAACAAACAATGGTAATACAAGAAATTAAATAACAAACTTATACAATAAGAATTTAAATTGAGTACAGCAACTGCAACAAAATGGTAAAATAATCAAATTCATAATTATAAAAACAAAGATTACAATATTTACAATTTCCATATCAGTTCCAACTAAATAAACATTACAACGTATGTATAAAATGTCAAGTGTAATAAAATTTGAAGATTGTAGTGATCACTGATAAAATAAATACAATTTATATGACAATAAATAACAGTAAATGTGAGAACTTTGCAAATTTTACCTTCCCAGTACACAGTATCTTCAGAAGTAAAGTCAGAAGTAAGAAGGAAAGAATTTTCAGAAATATATTGTTTTATCTTTATAAAATATATACACAATCATATTTAAATATTATGAAACATTGTTACATCAGTACAACATTTCAGAAATAATTTGTTTCGTTCTTCACACAAAAACTATGGCATACATATTTGTAGTAATTTTGTTAGAAATCAATCACTAAAACACCAATTACCAGATTGCTTAGTATAAGATAAAAAGAAAATTACATAAACAATAAAATAAATGAATAATAGCTGAGAAAATCACATGGAAAAGCTAAAATAATTAAATATCATAAAATCGTAAAAATGTCTTAAATGTAATTATGGCACCGTTCGCCCTTAAGAGGATATGGAATCATTTTCCGGTCAAAAATTATTTATTTCATCTTTCAGAAATCTCCCAAACATTTTTTTTTTTTTTTTTTTTTTAATTTGGAGTTTAAAATTTGTTGATATCATTCTTACAAGTTTTTTTAAAACAATATTTATAAGTGAAGTCCTCCTTAGGTACTTGCTCCAATACTTTCAGATACTGTTCCACAATGCAGCGCATAAATAAGAAAGACTTAGACATGCAGAAAGTACACTACGTTGTGAAGCTAACCACCATAAAAAATATGTCAAAAGGACGTAGTTATTGGAAAATGATTATTCTGATGAGGCAAGTTATCGAGCGGGTGTGTTCTTAAGATTTTGGTGACATTTCCTATGCTACAATCGCATCTTTCAAACTCCACTGTATTCCGATTAAAACGTACGGCGAATTGACTTTTGATCACCAGAGACGCGATTATCTTTCGGGAGCTTCAATATCAAAATTGTAGATTACCTAACAAGGGCACAAACAATGTGATTCCACGCGCGAGTCAAGTGTGTCGTCCAAACGTCGCGAGGACGTCACAGAGACGAGTGCGGAATTCACCTCGGGCAGAAAGGGAATTCATAACATTTCTGTTTCCTCTGAAAGTTGTTTGACGTGATTTCACTGTATTTGTAATTATCCTGTTAATATTGAGGAAAGAACCTACGTTAAAAATACGATATATTATACTTCTTAAAATCCATTCTTGTATTTTCATGCATTCTTAAATACAAATAAAATGCAATTACTCATTTTTGAATCTCACCCAATTTTTTTGAATCTTTTATAACAAAATCTTTGGAGTACGTGAGACCGAGTGTGCAGTTTATGGGGAAAAAAAGTGTGCATTTGCGCAGGGTTAAAATCAAGGAAAACGCGTAAAAGAAAATCACACCATGCCTAGTGGTAAATGAAAGATATCTAGCAGAAAAGGAGCCAAATGAACATTTTGAAATGTAATACAATTATACCTGCTAAAGTTATTAAATCAATTTTATACAAGCGGTTGACCTTGGTACAAAAATGAAAATATTGCATTAACACTTCCATCGCATCTGGTGCGTTCTACACTCTCTTTTTGTCTTATATAGCTTACCCTCCCAATTCACCAATAAAGGAAAAACACAACTATATACAATTGTAAGAAATTAGATAACATTTAGGAGATATGAATAATGTCTTTGAGAAGACCATACGCGTAAGTTTTCCTGATCCCTCGCTTCGGTAGTGGTGTGGGGAGTGGGGAGTTGGGTTATTTTGACGAAAGGAATTTTGCATCAAATTTGTAATCCCTTTCTCGATGCAAAATAGTTTCTATTATACGGGAGAGAACATTTCAGGTTATCAGATTTTGCCTACAACGCTCTTTGCTATCATTTATTCTTAACTTAACTAATGTTAGCAAAGAAGTGGAGGTAGGTATTCCTGGGCTCAAGAAAACGTGCGCATATAATACAAGTTTACGAAAATAGAATCAAAAACAAAAATATATTTAAAAAAATCATGAAAAAATTAACGGAAAATGGACCAAAGGATTTTAAAAAACCAAAATATGACTATATGACTCGTAAAAATTGCATAATTGTAGTCATTGTAGATAAAATTATGGTTATCTTACATTTTCCATTGAGAAAGAAAAAAAAAAAGTACATGTCATGAGGCCTAGTCATTTCCTCCTCTCTCAGATTAGGCTACAAATACCATTTTCCTCGTAGAAAGCTGAAAAGCTGGCAGAGGGCGGTTTCCTCGTCTTCAATCATCTCTTCTCCTAGCGAGGCGGCAAGATAATGCCTTCAGCGGCTGGCTCTTATGGCTCGAATATTATTTCTGCCTATAAAAAAATTTATACTTGACAGGTAGTAGGAGAGAGGTTTCCGGTATCCAATCAGAGGCTTCAAATTATGTCATTGCAGTGTTGCCGATAGCCATTAAAAAATGAAAACTTCATTGCGAAGCTACTGAAAATTAAAGAGCGCCATTACTTGTTTGGTTACCAGTTCACCCTTTGCATTTGCATTATATGCATTTTCCTTTTAAAATGCGTCTCGCTCTACATGTCTTTCATTTGTTTTACGCGTATTGTGCAAAATGATTCGTTATTTCTTTAATTGGCGAGATTAGTGTAAGGGCCAATAGTAAAATACTTTATGAAATAAACAAGTGTCATTATTACCATTCGTTTAATACGTTTCGTAATACAATGAGCAGGTCATGCATATCTAAAAAATGATATGATGCAAGAACGACTTCACGACCATGGGTGTGCCGCCCCCGTAAACGAAAATATCGCTTTACCCCCACTCCCAGCTGTCAAGGAGACAGAAATATTATTCGGACAATACCTTACCACACTGCAGTGTTACCAGTCGTTCCGAGCTCTTTCCCCACCACTACTACGAAATTTCTCCAAATAACCTCTCCAATGAAACCAAATCCCCCAACTTCAAAACGAAAAATATTCTCCAACTTATGTCAAACATGAGTGGTCCCTGGCGATTCCATTGGCTGTCCTCTTAAATTCAAATCAACCTATCATCGTCTTTTGAGCTGACCGAAGTCCTATACAATCTTCGTTTTCTAACTTTTTCTTTCTCTAGGCCTGACATTTATTTTTCTCTTTTTAATGAGAGAGAATATGTCCAAAGCTTTTTTATTAATACTGAGAGTAATATTTATATCTTGACACCGGGTGAAAATAATTTCCTCAAAAAATCCCGAAACATTTCCACGCCCATTTGTTTCCCATTATTTTCCCACAACGGACACAATTCCCCAACCTGGCAACCTCGTCACAATTGACCTCCGCATGCTCTACGGCAGCGTTGCCAGATCCGTACTGGGAAAGTGCGCCATCAAGGGTTAACAATCCTTCCAATTCTGCCATCTGAGTGGTGAAAAAAGCAGACTTTGACTCCGGAGCTGGTCATTTCAAAATCGCTAAATTTCCAAGTTGTTTAAACTCAATACTCTTGTGCAAAAAGCCAACCAATAGTAAGTCAATCAATACTCAGGTGCGGATCCACAAGGGGGAAATGAGAGAAATTACCCCCGCTAAAACTTTAAAGCAATTATTAATTTTAACTTGTCACGAAACTATCAAGCTAAAATATTTTCGGATAATCATTAAAATGAATAAAATCGTATCGCAGCGGGAGGTGAGTGCCGCCTGCCATATTTTACACCACCTGTAATATGACACATTTAACCAAAACATGTTGAATTTCCCCTCCCAAAATTTGTCTCTGGACCCACCCCTGATTCTTGTATAATTTCTGGAAAAGGAAAGCACGAGTGCATGCCTGTTTAATTCAAGATAAAAAAAGTGGGCTCAGACATATTTTCATAATAGTTACACATTTGCAAATGTTCGGAACTTACACTCTAGTGCAGTGACGTAACATTCTGGTCTGCAAGGTCCGCGATGCGGGCGTGCCCAGGTAAAAGAGGGCCTATTTTGGGGGTACACTGTTATTATTTAAGGTAGTAACACCACTCGTGATTACTATACACCTTTATAAAGGGGGCCTGGATAAACGTTTTGCGGTCCGGCCCACACTCACTTCGTTACGCTACTGTTCTTGTGCGTGGGGCATGTTTCAGGCGTTATCAATATTTGTACATTTTCACGAAAAGCTACTACTGATGTATTTACAAAAAGCAACGGATCGTCCAAAATCCTCTCAAAAAACCGATTCCGCCCGCTGGGCAGAATCCCGCAAAACGACATTTTCTTACGAGTCGACTTTTTTTCTGCCAAATTGGCGAAATTCCGCCGAACATGGCACACCTGTTCACGGAAACATCTGTTCCGCAGTTATCGGACGTAGAAGGTACGTCAGCCATTGTTGCCAGACTTGCCTCTAGAATCGTTGGACATTTTAGATTAGTAGGCTGTTTGGGAAGTTTGTGTGTGTGTGTGTGGGGGGTAATTATTCTGGGAAAGTTTAAGGGATTCCTATTTATTTAATAAAAATGTGCTTGCACTTAAAAATGTACTAAACTAGTATAGTGACACGATCTTAAGCTCGCGACTACACTATTTTGAGCATAATAATCATGAACGCCATCCACATTATAAAGTAAAATAAAGTAATTTATAACATGTTGTTAAATTTACTATGTAACTTTAAAAATAAGTAGCAAGTACTTAGGAGATTATTTCATAATCTAGGGGGAAAATGACAACTTATCCGAGCAGTACCAACATTAGGCTGGCAACATTGCAGCGTGGAGATATTCCCAGAAGCGGCAGTGGTCGATCCGAAGGCACACAAGAATGAACTTGTGTCTCGGGAGAGCAAAATGCGCAGCCATGAATGCATATGAAGAGAGCCGAGCGAGCTCAACAGATTATTTTTACACTGATATACGCCAAATGAATTTTAAGGTGAGTATTCGCATAAAACGCGATAGTAATTATGTGTAGGGCAGACTCAAAGATGCGACGGGCAAAGTCTCTAACCTAGTTGTCCACTTAGACACGCGTGGCGAAGCCACACAGTTCCGCAGAACTTCTGATTCAAACTCTAAGCCAATGTAAAAAGTGTCGCCAGAGGTTCATTGTCCGAATGCGGGATCTCAAGCGCCGCAGTGAGGATTTTTGCGAAGTTTGGCAATAATGCGGATATAAATGCCCATGCGTATACCACTCGGAAATTGGAATACGCATGCTTAGATTTGCTTTCTTCGTCTTACTACTGTTACAAAACTCTTTTCTTACTTTCTTATGACATGTACAGAAATTTGATCGGCCCTTTTCTTTACTTTAGAAAATACTGATTAGAGAGAAAAGAGCGAAGATCCACATTGTTATATCTAAATTCTACGAAAAGGCATGAAGCTGCCCTTTTCTATTTCCATCAACAGATGCGTAATCCGCAAGATTACTTGTCCCGCATCCACCCGGGCCGGCAGGTCCTGGTCCAGGAGCCTTCAATGAATTGAACCATACAAAATTTATTTTAATAAACAAAATTAAGTACCTTTGATAATCAAGAATTGAACACATTTTACATACATACTGTTTGTACAAAGTTCGCCCAAAATTTGCATGGCAATTTTGCAAATCTCCGACCGCTTCTAATAATTGATGCTAAGTCCCACACAATGTTGGTTGTGCACACGCGTACCTTAAAAGCCGATTGTCTCCGCGGTCTAGACCGTCTCGACGCGAGTGCCAGACCCCTAAACTGCCAATAAAAGTAAATAAATAAAGTACAAGATCACGATATTTTCATAAATTGTAAAGCCGCGCGTTTTTAGTCATCCGCGTGGCTCGATGCGGATCGGGGATTGAAAGTGCGGAAATGCGGTTCGAGTACCTCTGGCAACACTGAATGTAAAAGACCAATGCCTTCGCTCGACTGTCTTCGTGTACGTTCGTGGGTCCGCATTTTGCTCTCCCGAGATGCAAGTGAAGCAGCAAAGGTGAACTCCAATGAGGCGTTTTTACTGCAATGTTTAGCTCTCGTTCATATTCTAGTCCTTATCTTGAAAAGACAAGAAATACTCAGGTAAATTAATGATTTATTACCTTACAGCATGTTTATAATTTTTATAAGATTTTTGAGGGAGCCTGATTTCCTCCCAACTCCCACCAATTGCGTGGTCTGAATTTGTGGCAAATTTTACGTTGCTAATTTAGATAAATCTATCTACGTAACATATCTAGCAATGAAAAGCATATGTAGAAAAAAGAAGCCGCTTACGGTGGTATATTCGTGCCAGTCGCTAGTCAAACTCTCGACCATTTACTACACCAGATTAATATAGCTAATGGAAATTTAAATAATTTGTAAATAGTTAAAATAGAACTATTGAATAGTTGCTCTAGAAAAACAATGTTTACCAATAAATTTAGTCTCTCGCATGCTTTTTATAATTTCGTAAGTAAGCAATACCTAATGTGGGTTAGGGTGACTTCGGCGCCTGTACGTTTTCTTTATGCGATGAATATTTGTCCACATTGTATTGAAAAAAGAACTATCGTCAAATACTGTGTGGCGCAAAGTCAAGTTCGTGCGTGTTCTCTCGTGACCCAAAATAAACTCTTAGGCCGAGGGCCAGTTTTGGGGGATATTTTTTAAAAATTATTTAAGATACTAACGCTACTTGTGTTTGCTATACTCTTTTACAAAGGGCGCACGGATAAAAGCTTTGCAGGCGGGCCCGCACTCACTTCGTTTCGCTAATGCTTCCCGTTGCTATGAATTTTGCAGCATTTTTTTATCAATTACTCCTCAGAATGCCTGGTGAGGTATATTACAATTAATATCATCTGATACTTCAAAAAATTTACTATATGTTGAATAAAAGAAACAGGTATTTTCACTGCAAAACTTCAAAATTAAAAAAACAACAACAACAAACAAACAAAAAGCTATGCAATTGCTACAACATCAAGAGACGTCAAGAACTAGTGCTGTTACAACAGCACGTATTCTCTCGCAAAATTACGCCCAACGCACTCAAATTGTATACGACATAATTTCAAAACCTATCTTAACAAAACATATTTCATTAGGAGAAGATCTCTGTATTCATAATTGTAGTTGTTAAAAGACGTTGAAAAAACTTTGAATTTTTGCAATTTTCGAAAAAACCGAGATTTTAACGAAAATGTGAACTGCACCATTCTCTTTTTTAAACGTCCTTCACACCATATAACAATAAAATTTAATCAAAATCAATGCAACATTTCACTTGAAAGGGAATCAATATCAAGAGATATTGAAAATCTTCTTTAGTCCTGTCCGATACGGAAGTTAGGTGACCCACTGTGGGTTTTCTGGGATAAATTACGCAGGGCGGTTTCGACCCACGCTTCTTAGAAGCGCATCTCCGGTGCGGGTCTGGGGACCTTGCCGAGCAGGCGCACCTCGCGGCCAGTCCCTTCATGCGCCTGGACTTTGGCTCTCACTTTCTCAGCCAATGTCGGTCTCAGTTACTATACCCGAACTGTTTGGAGGGAAAGAGACCTCGATAGGAGAGTTGGGATATAGTAACCGTGCCCTACACCTGGCTGAGACAGATCTCGTCAGGGCGGATGTTGTCGGAGGGATTCAATTTCGCTGGATGTACCGCCAAGGTTATTTCACATGCTTCAAGTGTGACACGGCTACTGTGTATTCTCCGCCCTTTGAAAATCCGCACTCCCCAGCCCGCGAACCCGCGCTCTGGGGGTTCAGAGGCCAGTAACTTTACCCCTCACCCACCGGGGCTCCTATTGTCTCGTCAGACGCGATTGTAATTGTATATGTGACTCAATAAAATATTAAAACATAATGTACACGTATGGGGGACGGAAAATCTACCTGCTCCTGAGCGCAATTCTCCCAATCTTAACGTGTTTTGTGCGATATCCAAGGCAAAGGTGCAACGAACTTTCTTTTTTGCGAGACCACTGTGACGGTATGACATACCTGATTACATGATACAGTTGTGGTTATTGTCACAACTGGGAGAAAGTTCGTATCTCAACAAGATGGTGCTTCTCTGCATTGGCACAGAGGCGAGCGCCATTACCTTTTTGAGAAAATTCCATTTCGATGGATCTGGTAGGTTGTTAGCGATTGCGGGCGCGTCAACTACTGACGTCGTTAGTCCTGTTAAGTGTGTAGAAATGCACGTTTTCCTCGGAAGGTACGGTGATCTTCCCCAACTGGATGGCGAGATCCGGCGCCGTCCTAGCAGGTTTCGCTCTCCCACCAGGTCACCGCCCCAGCCGGGTCACGTTTTAAGCCCCCTAGCGGTCTCCCGGCAGGTGTGGTAGGGGGCATGTTTGTGTGTGTGTGTAAGGGGTGATGACAGGGCAACTAAGAGGAAGGAAAGATCGCGTGTGACCCGTTTGTATGGGTACAGCTCCGGCATTCGTCTGGCGTTGATCGGAGAAACCACGGAAAACTACCGATAATGGCTCGAATTCTTCTCTAGACAGCGACTGAAGTCGACCCAACCGACGAGGTAGAGTCGAAAACCCTGCCACCGTGGGGAGTGGAGCAGGGCCTCCCGGTCAGGGGGTCTGCAGTGACATCAGTTGATGCCCTGAGACATATCTCCCGGACAATGGATCTGGTGTTATGCTGAAGAAGACAAGGCGCTGTTCACGTAGTCCCCTAGGGCTTCCAACCCGAGTTCCTGTTTTCTTTGAATTTTGGGCATGTCGAATACACAGTTTACATGCCATCATTGCCAACAAAAATAAGAACTGAATAATTGCATTGTCGATGCTTCCATTACTTTTTTATATGGGCTTATTTTTCCATGAATTTGTGCATTTTTTGTCATATTTATATCTTTTGATTTCATTTTCGCATACTTGCATGTTGTCGTCTCAAAGAGATTTTTTTATATCTCCTAATTGTTATCTAATTGCTTACAATTGTCTGTCTTTCCTATAAAGACTACCTGTTTCTGAAGAAATGCTACATTGTGTTTGGGCCCAATTACACTATCACATGGATGTGTGTCATAAGATTGAAGGATGACATACCAAACATTTACGACAAAATGACAAAAACTTCGAGAATTTGCAATTCTATCAACTTATCACATGTTATGTTCTACGCAATAGTTTCTGAAATATACATTTTTAAGTCCGATGAATCACTTGTAGTATCTCCTTATAATGATACCAAATATAGTTTAATAATTGATTATAATTATAACTAGGCTAGCACCAACAGCTCTGTGGATATAACGGCAGCTTCATAAACTCTAATAGGCACTTCAAAACCGGCAGCACACATGGGCAATTTTTCACGCAAAAAATTCCACACCCTGGTGTGATTCACCAAGTATCCATTCTAATGCTGCCAGAAGCTTTGAAATTGTGTATTACATATTTAAATTTGTGGTGCTACCAAAGCACATACTTTCTCGCATTATTTCTAAAAGCTCCGCAACATACTACTACATAAGCAGTAGAAGTGTTGTCAAGCAGCTAATATTTTACCGCTCCGAGACTCGAACTCAGGTTCTCAGCTTAACGAGCTGGCGCTCACGCCACCACGACACAGAAGCGCCGCGTGGGTCGAACTCGGACAAAGTTGTAAAAAGGTAAATGCCCGATTCGTGCGAAAAAAACTTCAACATTCAAAATATCCGTTACAAACTGCCAAAGCCTCCAGTTTCGTTAAGGGCTCAGTGGTGAAGTTGCCTGCCTTTCACCACTGAGGTTCCGGGTTCGAATCTCGTAGATCCTCATGTGAAATGTTACGGCAACAGTTTGCGTGCTTCACAGGGGCTAGACCAACCCCTGTGAAGCGTCCTAAACCTTAGCCCTATCCTTATTCCTTGCCAATTCTGGCCGCTGGGTAGTGACGCAGGAGCGCGTGGTAAGAGACGCGTACGCGGAGATGCTCCCTGGCGGTTCTCTTGACAACTGACTACGACGAGACGTGACATGACATACTACAATATACTAATGGAAGATTACTCCTAATAAGCGCACTAAATAAATGAAGGATTACTCCAAATGCAAAGAGCTCAACGCCCCCCCCCCCCCCCAAGGACGTGGAGACGCGTTACGTCTATGTAGACTTAACAAATAAAAAATCAATCAGGGAACATCAATTTTGAAATCAACTGAACGGTTTAAGTGCTAGCGTTAACCATAGACGGGCAGACAAACGGACACTTTGCCGTCAATCGATTTTTCGGTATGAACCAACAAAATATGGATTCTGGCTTCACCATGAGATTGAGAATTTTTTCTAAATTTAGCAACAGAATTTATCCACATTTGCTTTACCGCATGGGTCCCGGCAACAAGGTTTATTCTGGGAAAATTTCGGCGTTTTCTGGCGCACTACTACATAACTTTTTCTTCTTGCGAATAATTTGTTAGGCGAGAAAGTAATAATAATTTCTGAACTATTGTCCCGTTGTTGGTCACGTGTCTAGTGTTCATCATCATCATCATCATCAGCAGCAGCAGCAGCAGCATGGGCCGATCTAGCCTGTTCCGGTAAACTTGTTTAGAGAAGACCATCTCTTCTTTGGTCTTCCTACTTCCTTTTTTTCCTTTTGGGAGATAGTAATAGGCCTGTTTGGTCAATCTCTCATTGTTCATTCTTAGTAAATGTTCTATCCATTTTTTTTCTATGTGTACTTATTTTTTCTTGAAATCTGGTAATTCCCCATTCTTCTCTTATATCCTCCTTTCTAACACGGTCCATTAATGTGCATCCTTTCACATATCTCAGAAATCGCATAATGCATTTAAATTTATGGTCGATAGATTTATTAGTTAACTTAAATGATACAGATGTAAAGAAACTTAACAATTGATTTGACGTGACATACGTTTTGCAAAAGCATGTACAGAAACGTCCAGTTTACTTGAATACGTAATGATTTCATTTGCGGGTAGAAATTCTTCAAATGATTTTCAATAAAGTATGTCGAATCCCTAATAGTTTCATACAACACTTTCATCAAATTAAAATCCGCGCGTGGGACTCGAACCAGCGACTTCTTGGTTTCATGTGATGAACACGAACATGCCACTTAATAATCTCGACCATCCAGGACAGGACCTCTACAGTTTCATAATACTAAACACAACCCATTCAGTTCTAATATTACGGAGCTGAGAAAATGTGAAAAACACGGGGGTTAAAAGTTGCAAATTCAAAAATTACATACACACTTCAAATTTATTCTGAAAATATCTTAACTGATTGTATTTGCTAGTACAAGTTATTAAAATGATTTTCAATTAAGTTTCTGCAATTTTCAATAATTTTGTTGGGCCATACAGAACAAATAACTATCTCTGAGCCTGGCTCGAACAAGTCGAGCGAGCTCCACTTGTCGACCATGAAATTGTTTTTCGGGCGACAAAATGAAAGCAGCCGTGAATGAGGCTTGTCGTAAAAATTAAGTCGCGAGTAGAGAGAATAGAAAACTAAATAGGGCGAGAAAGTCTGTACCATTCTATAGCACCACTAGTTTATTTAAATAGCTAATTTTCTACAACACTTTTTTCTGAGGCATAAATATCTTAAAGTTTGTAGTTTTGAAATTATTTTTCAATTTTGGAAAAAAAGTAATACCCGAAAATGGTACTAGCAACATATTTCTTTCCGTTCCTTATTATACATGTGAAGAAAATTTAAAGAAAAAAAAAAGGAAGCGATTTTTGAGGAAATTTTTTTTCGTAAATTTCAAGCGCACATTACGTAAAAATACTAACTTTTACAAAAAAGTACATGCTATTTTGTAAAGACCTAATTGTTCAACAAACTTTATCTGAGCCAAAACCTCTATCATCAATTTTGTACTTTAATTTTTTTGTTGTTGCAATTTTCAATGCAATTGAAAAATCGAGGACATCACCGAAAATGAGACCTGCACCATTCTCTTAAATATCTTTCGCACAATTAAACAACAAAATGATAATAAAGAAATAAAGAAATTTGGAGCCTTCTTTTGAAAATGTCTGGGGGCTTCATGTTAAGTACCCCCAAAGTTAAAATATCGGTTTCAAATTCCAGGGGTCGCGACATCAGCCAGAACGATTGGGGAATATCAATTTTGGAGAAAATCGGCTGAACCGTTTAGCTGCTAGCGTCGACCAAAGACGGCCGGACGTTTTCCCGTCAATTGATTTTTTGATATTAGGAACCAACAAAACATGGATTCTGGCTACAGTACGTGTATAGAGGATTTCCCCCCTAAATTTAGCAACAGGATCCATCCATTTTTTTCGTTACCAGAGCCTGGCTGAGCCATTTTCTGCCGCACGATTACATAACGTTTTCTAACGAATAATTCGTAAGGCGAGAAAGTAAATAAACATATATATATATATATATATATATATATATATATATATATATATATATATATATTTGCATTTTTGATAATTATTTATACATTATCTAATAGAGGTAAACCAAGGAGTTTACCCAGTTTTTGTTGTATCTGCATTTGAAAATAATTGGAATGGTCAATGGAGGAAAATCCATCATTGGTTTTCTGGTAATTCTTTTATCTTTTTCCCTGTTGTTTATTTCTTGAAATCAAGAGAGATTTGGTTCATTCAGGAATACAAAGATGTTACTCCTTCCAACCGTCAGATGAATACAATAAAAATTGACCTCCTTTTGGGCTACTGGGTTCCATTGGCCCTACAAGCTAAATGAAGGTCTTGGGCCAGCTTTTTGTGACTTCATTCTCCTTGGTGTTTTCTACTTGTACTCTTAAAAATATTACACCATTACTGAAAGAAACCAGAAGACATGCAGCATACAGAAACGTTTCCTCCTCTTAATGTCATTAGTAGGGGGAGAGTTAAATGAAGTGTAATTTTTTTCAATTTTCACTTTAGAGCAAGGGTGTGCAACTTGCAAGGCCTGAAGGGCCACAACTAAAATCATTAATACAGCTGGCGGGTCGTATTTCCATTACTCGGGCGACCCACACCTGACCATCCCATATCGTTATCTCCACACTGCCTGGCTGCTCTCAAATGGGGGGGAGAAATGGAACCAAGCATGCTATCCGGTTGTACACTGCATAATGCAATGAAACACATTCGGATGATTTTGAATTTCTGAATTGACTATAAAAAAAAATCCTTACTTCAACTTATTTTTTCATTAAGCGAGTGGTGTGTGTTGACCCTGGCAGGGCATGTGTGCTTCGTGAACAATATTCTTGCCCAACACAGATGAATGGGACTTTCCCTTTTGACTAATAACTTTTCACAGGCCGCAATAAATGGCGCTGCAGGCTGCATGCGGCCCGTCAGTTAGACAACCGTTCTTTAGAGCAATGCCTTAGTATAGACATTAATATTGTGTTATGACAGAAGCAAATGACCCGGTTTTATATGGTATTTTTTGTCGATTTCAACTAATAAGTCATTTTTTTTTTTTACTTTTTTGCATCATTTTTAATGCATTTGTGCTGTTTCCATTAGATTTTAATGGTACTTTTAAGAATAACATTTGTAATAGATGTTCTCCACAGAATTAATCCATAGCCAATTTGCTCAGAAATTGTAATGTCAGCCGTTGCAAGTATGTAATCTAAGGTTCCTGTAATGCCTCTCAGCGCCATTGTCGGGTCAGCCGATAACGAGATAACTAAAAAGGCAGATTTCCTGGTAAAAAAAAAAAGTCCAAGCCAAACGTTTGCAAGCCGAATTCACCTGAATGATAGGAAGAAGCCTCGATTACTCAGTAACAAATCCAACTCCTCAAGTTGTTCATCTGAATTGGTTTTGATAAAATTTTTCAAGCATTTTATTGACCATTTATACCCCACAACTACTCATGCTTTTTTAAAGTTCCTTGATTAATTTTAAGTTCGTTAATTCAGATCCAAAACTGAAGGTTACATTTCATTGAGAAATATTTGCCTTTAATATTGACGGTACTGGGCAAGTTCAAAAATAAATGTGAACTTTGCAACTGATGATCTCCAGACTGGCACAACTAGATCTTACTTTTTTTTTTTTTACTAACCCCCTACTCAAGCATATTTTTGTTGTGCGATAACTAGCGTATTAGATTTTTAACCAACAGCTGTTTATGCCGTTATTGTTGCTATTTGTTGTTTCATTATGAATCAAATTCGTGCATTAATTTCCGAAATATTTGTTATTGAGTTCTATAACTTGTTTAGACATAATAATGCACGAAGATGCATGCAAGCTCAAAATTTTTGTTAATAATACATTGAAATCAAAATCACAGTCATGTGAAGTATTACATAAAGCAAATTTATTTAAGAAATGCAAATCACAGAATACAATCAAATGCAATGAACAAAATAATACCATTAAATTGAAACACATAGGAACATTTACAAACTATAATAATAACTACATTTATTGAAAACCAATACAGTCTTCCTTGTGTTCTTTACAGTGGGGATTAGAGCAAATGTTGCAGCAATTCTGTGTGAACCTGTTTTTCCACTTCGGACAACAAGTGCTGCTTGTTTTTTCTCTTGGTTGCTCCTGTTTTCATTTTTTGTGAAGCAAACAAACCAAGTAATATATTTTCTCCTTTAGACGAAATGGTAGGTTAGCCTCAGTGCCTTTCTCAGATTGTTTCCCTCCCCAGAACTGACAAGAACAAATGGAGTTGAATTATGTGGGAAAGCATTGCTCGAGCATTATTTCTGTAGGTTGAAAAATGATATACCCTTCTCTGTGTTGGCAATAACACAAGTGTGAAGAATGAAAACTATAATTCCATTTTCACTGATGGCATTTCAAGATTCAAAAGAGAGTTCATAATATCATTTTGAAGATACAGCGTCGCTAGAAAAAGACATTCGTAACTATCGTATCAGTGGTATGGCGGAATCAACATTACAAAGAAAAGATAGTTTTCTTACATGTTAAGTGAAAAAGTACATTTTAGAGTTTGAATAATTTTAATTATTAATTTTTTAAATTTCCTTTTTTGAAAGCCTAATTTCGTAAAAATAAATTCCTTTTTGTGTGCTTATTTTAGGTAAAATTAATGCCGGAACTTCAGAGCTTTAATCACGAGGTATGTACAAAGTTACAGCACAAAAGAACCTGATACACATACACACTACAACAGAAGATTTGAGATCTTACAGTTGAGGTGATTCCAATCTATGTTAAGAAAAAGTTAAAAGAAATGATGTTTCTGCCATAACTTGGCAAGATAGGTCCAGTGGATCCAGGTCTCTCTAGCCTGTGAGAATTAATCCCATTTTGTGTTTTTGTCTCTTATCATTTTTTTCTTTCTTATTCGGCCAGAAGGCCTTTCAAAAGCTTTATTATTAATCACAATAAGGTTTTGACACCATCGCTAATTTTTAACTCATTTACACTATCATTAATATTGGTAGTTTAAGATAGTTGTTTAATTTTAAAGAATTTTGTTTTTAATTAAATTATTTCTCTGAGTATCAATTATAATACTACTAATAATTAAAGTTGACACAATTTATCTTTAGGAAATTTGGTACACAAACATGTAATTCTCTATGAATTAGGGAATTTGGTACAAACCAAGGTGCTTGGAGTATCTGCCAAAGGCATATATTTTGCACAACTTGTTATTTCTCTTTAGTTTTTTGAAACCTGTTTTGGGAGAGACATAATTTCAATGGAATGTTATTCAACACTACCTGATTCTGAAAACAATACTCCCTGATGTTTTAGCAAGCTAACACGACACAAAATCAGGAAAGCAAGTTAACTTTAGTGTTGTCAATTTGCCTTTCGTCGAAGTTTTGTACATACAGAACAAGAACAGAACCTTCTTATCCTCAAATTTTTACAAATAAGCACCAGTCAAAGAACATTAATTTTTAGATTTTCCAGGAAAATTACTATACTATCTTTGGTCCCTAGCAAGTAATGCTCAGATGCATTGCTTTCTTTTATGCATCATCATCATCACATCAAGTAATGAAAAATTAATGTTAATTATATATTTTAACAAAATTAGATGTGGAGTAGATGATATGGACCATCTTGTAAATACATACTCATGTAATATGTACAGCAATCACTGACCATTTATATTTTTCTTAAATACAATGAATGTATGAACTGAAGCCATGTAGGGAATTTTCAAAAACTCTACTTGGAAGGGAATGTAAAAAGACACAAGATCATTTAAAGTTCACCCATGAATTGTATGAAAACAGGTTTACATAACTAGAGTTGTCTCCCATTACATATATTTTTAGAGACACTTTCACATCTCAAAAAATTTTAAAAAATATTTCATTTGAGTTAGAAATAGAAAGTGTAGTAAGTATGATCATAACTAGTGCCATGAACTGAAGCCATGTAGGGAATTTTCAAAAACTCTACTTGGAAGGGAATGTAAAAAGACACAAGATCATTTAAAGTTCACCCATGAATTGTATGAAAACAGGTTTACATAACTAGAGTTGTCTCCCATTACATATATTTTTAGAGACACTTTCACATCTCAAAAAATTTTAAAAAATATTTCATTTGAGTTAGAAATAGAAAGTGTAGTAAGTATGATCATAACTAGTCTGTAATGAACAAATTGAAGAAAACTGAGGTGTGATATATTTCATTATCTAAAGATTATTTTATTAAAGATATTTTCATTGTAGACACTACTAGATCCACAGGACTCTGCTTTCCGGGTTAAAAATGGGTTCCCACAAAAAGGGGAAGGCTATTTTACAAGGAGCAGAGAACTTGGCATGATATTTTCCAGAAGATTACAGATTAAAAAAAGTTATTGAGAAGTACTAAAAAAAAAGAAACTTTAATCACATGCTTGTAATATTAAATGTATTTACTGTTGAATGTTTTAAATTGTTACAATGTTATAAAATATTGTTATGTAATCCAATATGTAAATTTTATTATAAAATTGTTAAATTGTTGACGAGATTTTGTGGCTCATGACCATGCTGTTTCTCCGTGATCTAAAATTTAAAAATATATATTTTAAACGATTTTTTTGTGCATTATTTAACGTTCTGTCATTACTTTAGTAAACACTGCAAAGAACTAAAGTTTATTTCTTTATAATAATTTTCTTAGACACAACTCAGAGCTAAAATTGGATATAGTTTTTATTGCAATGCTTCAGCCTGTTTTTCTATGTTGAGGGTAAATGGTGATGGAAGTAAACCTAAATCCCTTTCAAGTTTGAGAATTTCTAAACTTTTCAGGTAACAATCCTTCTTCATTAACTCAATTGTCAGTTCCAGCTTTTGTAACTTCAAAGATTCCATTAGGTCGTTTGTAACACTTTCTTCATATTTTCTTTTCTTCGAGGAGACATTTTTAGCTATTAAGGAATTAAGTGTCAACTCTTTGCAAGCTGATTCCATTACTAAGTTTTTAGACACTTCATGAACCTTTGAGAAGGAATTCAAATTTTTTTTTAGTGGACTACAATTTCCAGTAGTGTTCATATCTTTAGTGCTATCTACTGCATCTACCTTGGATTCTGTATTTCCTCCATTCTCTGTATGTTTTATATACTCCTCAGAATCTCTGAAATAAAATGAATAATTCATATATATTTTCTTATAAACAAGTGCAATTGGAATTTTTAAGCCAGTATTGAATATTTACTCTTCACTCTCTAACCTAAACAAAATTTCCATTTTACACAAGAATAATTTTCCCTCCCCTTTTTACAAATACCAACACGAACTTCTGAGAACTTTAAATCACACAACTTTATGTTGCATTCCAAGGATGAAGTTTACTCATGCAGATTTGTCAACTAAAATTGGCTTACATTTAAATTAAGTCACCTATAGCTTTATACCAAGAACCTCATTTCTGGTTGCAAAATATGTGAAAGATTGATATAAAATAGCAAGACTGAGAGGATGTAACATATTTATAGGAAAACACTTTGGATCAAAGTAATGCCACTATGCAACACCAGTAGCAACTTTCAATGCACCTATCAAACATCCAAGTCCTCTGTTCTGTGGCAATTATCCCACTAACAAAGAAATCTGCACCAAACTAAATCAAAATAGAGTACTTCTAGACAGCAACTGCAATCGGAGGCATATGTGAGTTTTTTTGATGACCAAAATATTTCTCTAAATTAAATCAAGCTAAGCAATAAGAAATACTCAAATTCCATTAAACTGAATAAGAATGCAGTTCTGTTATACAGAATCGAAAGAACACGGTCTACAACAACTGGATTATTAATGCACATGTTTATTCTTAATGAAAATACGTTTTAAAGCCTAACACAAACATGTTATCAACCTTTGTAATATCAGTCTAAATACATTAAGAAATTTAGAAAAGGTTTTCATATTCATAAATTGTAGGATGAAATTAACCCTCCCAAATAACTTCAAAATGTAATGCATATGACTGACCAGGAATATTTTGATAAAATCAAATATTACAGGACTGAGAGGTGGTTTTATTTGTAAAAGGCCCACCAAAAAAAGAATGATTTGTTTCTTTTATTTAAAATTTTCCAAGATCTGACAGACATGAAATAAATACAAAACAAGCTGGTAATGATTGTATATTAGGCAAACCACATGTCACAAGAGAAGTTGTCATGTTATATGACACTGAGGCACTAAAGGGACTGTCAAATCTGAGGGCTGTCACTTTTGTTGCTAGAAAGTAATAGATAGAATTATTTTCTGCCTAAATAGCAAATGTTGAGACTACATCAAGCTGTAACAGCTACTGTTGCATCAATAACAACAGACTTAAGGGGTTGTCCATAAATTACATAACGCTAGAGAGAGGGGAGGAGGTGGTTTGGAGCAGCATTACATAGGGGTAGGGGAGGTATTTGTTTTGTGTTACGTAACAGTGATTTTCTTTTTTAAAAATTTTCTTCATCTGTTGAAATGCTTCCTTTTTTGAGTTTTATATTAAAACATTAACAAATTAATTTGTTTTAAAACATAAATAAAGTTATTAAGAAGTTGTTACAACAAACACAAATATTTTATCAATTTTTTTATTGAATCTGTAAGATCGCGAAGAAATATTCAAAGCTGATCTGTAGTATATTTTCTAATCCAATTTAATCAGCGCAATAAACTCGCCCATGTGCCATCCACAACAGCTTGTGGTCAGAAATGTTCTCGCCTATGCATCCCTCCTTTCACCCAAAACTGGCCACCAATCTTATTGATAGGTGTAGTCAGCATTGCTGACTTATTCTGACTTTAATTATAATACATTTTAAAGCATAACACAAATTGTTTTTGCTGTGCTATAATACATTTTCATTTCTTGCATTTACAAGGGGGGGGGGGTGCTGTTGCAGGCGTTATGTTATTATTTAGGGGAGGTTCAATTTATCCCTACGTAACCCTTAACCAGTGCATCCACAAAGGATTGTTTAATTCATGTTCTAAACTAACACAGTAAACTCTTCCTGGACATTAACCTCTATAAAGCAGTCAACTTCGTTGTCAGTAGTTTCCCCCAATGCCCTTAGATCAGGATTGTCATACTGGCAAGCCGTTTGTGGCCCATGAAAAGTTATTAGTCAAAAGTGAAAGTCCCTTGCATACATGCTGGACGAGAACATTGGGTGTCCAAAGAATGTACCATGCTAGGATCAAAACACCCTTTAATATAAAAATAGTTTAAGTTTAGCTATAAGGACTTTTTCTTGTAAATTCAGAAATTCAAAATCATTTGCATGTGTTTCACTGCGGTATGCATGATACGGACTGATATCATGCATGGTCCCTACCCCTAATTAAAAACATGGCCTGCAACTATATGAAAGGTTTTAGCTGTGCTATATGTTGCAATTTGTGTGGCAATTTCTAAGGCAGGAGTGTCCACGGTGATTAGAGTGGCCCATAAGGGTGGGGTTGGGTGTTTGGGGCAATCCTTGTAAACATTGGGGAGGGGATATATAAAAAAGTAATTTTCTTCTTTTTTCACTTGTGATTTTTTTAAGCCTGAATCAATATCTGTAATAATTAGAATACTTCCTATGCGCTGAGAATGTGATGGAGTGAACTCTGCTTAAAATCTGTGGGCAGCCCAATGATGACAAACAAATTTCTTATGGAAATGTATAGTTTTGGCAACAATACAAAAAAGTACTGTGAGCCAGCACCGATAATACGTCATACATCAAATGAACTAGTTTAACAAATTTCTGAAGAAAATATGAATACCATGAAACAAAGATACCGATAATGAAATAACTTAACATAAAATGTGATATAACCCCGAAATAATTTTTGTGTAGTTATGTCAGACTGACACTACGATCACGATTTGTGGGTACAGTTATGTAATAAACTTCTACCGGAACCGAATGTCTGTTTGCGACATTTTGTAGTACCCGCCTCTAGGCAGGAATCTGTAGGCTGCAAACAAGTTTTAGTCCCAGTGTATGTATGGTAATAGAAATATCTAAAGAATCACATCACCTATTTTAAAAATCTAAATCCTACAAATAATATTACATAAAAGATTTCCATAAAGAAAAGATTCAAAACAGCAAGAATTGAGTAGGCATTTTGAACATTCTTTTGTACTTTGAATATTAAAAGAACTTCATCGATTGCAGTTTTCAAGATACTTTAAGCAAGTTCAAATATAAACATCACCCGGTACATTGTAAGACAATTTAATTTCTGGCCCAAGGAACAAAGTTCTTTGGTCCAAAGTCTATTCATAAATACATTTTTGAAAAATGTGATTTCATTTCAACAGGTATCTACATGATGAAACCATGCATACAATAAAATTCAAAAAGAAAATGAACACAGAAGACATCCTCAAATTAACTCTTTGAAAAGATATAAACATGCTGAATACCTCCACTCCACTCAGGTATAGAATTTCAACAACAGACTTAACTAAACATCCACAACACTACACTAATTTACCGCTTGAAAAAGTCATAATAAATTAAAATAATAATCTTATAAAACATTCATGTTCACCTTGAAATGTTTACATAGAAACTACAAATCAAAGAATTCAAATATGAATAAAGTGTATAGTTTGAAAGCAGCAATTGGTGATTATACAAGTACAGTAGAACCCCTGTAATTCGAACTAATTGGGGATGTAGTCTGTTTAAGATTTGAAAATGTTTGGATTATTCAAAAAACTGTACCGTACATATACAAATACATCTATAGGATTACCAGACAATGCAACATACCATGCAATGTGAGAAAATGGCAAAATAGCGTAAGGATTACGTCATTAAGAAAATTCAGTTCCTTACGGCAAAAGAAGATAGCAGATTTTGCAAGTTCCTCTAAATGATAATTACTGCAACATAAATGTGATATACACTGTATATCTGTAAATGTGATATACACAACATATACAGTGATATACACTGTAGTTACCAGTGTAATAAATGTTTTATTTGAAAAGTTGTGTTTCAATAGGGAACTTCCTCAGTTCTACAGTAATTATAAAATCCTTGCTTTACACTACAAATAAGCAATTTATTTATTTTGGTTATTTTTCCTCCATCCCAAATTTTGTTTGTATTACCCAAAGTTTCAGATTAGCAGGTTCTACTGTATCAAACACACAGCCATTTTGATCAGCCAAGGCAGAACATTGAACAAACATACACTTCTGGCATCGTGTTGCTGTTGCCAACAGGAATGGAGCCTTCTTCCCCCGGACCCACGATCATCTTGTCCAACAGGGCCTTCGCAGCAGCGTGTTTGGCCTCCTTCTTGGACCTGCCGGTTCCCATTGCTAGAACAGACAAGCAAACGTCACATGCAACTATCACAGTGTCAAAACAAACATCAGAAGCAGCAATCATGAATCATCAAAACCAAACATCACAGGGTTAAAATCAAACATCATAGTAACCGTCATAGAGCATCAAAACCAAAAAGAGGATGTCATTACATCTACTAGTACTTTTACAGTACAAAGAATCCACTAAACATGAGTTGTGACTTAAAAGCATGTTAGATGAAGAAATTTATATACCTAGAAATAATATTTGTCCACTTTTTCAATACCAGGCAATAAAAGTTTCTCTCAAAAATTCAATTGGAAGATAATGATAGATACTCCATATTTAAAAAAGACAATACACAATGGTACTTTAATACATTGTATTGTCTTGAATTGTAAATGTCTTGGGACCCTTTTGCACATAGAATTGATTTTATTTGGTAAAGTGGTTATAAAAAGGAATATTGCACATAAAAAATCACAGATTTTAGAATCTTTAGTTATGTGCACATGGAAATACTTAAGTTTGTTAGGCGAGGGAACATGATATAATGTCACTTCTGAACAGGACGTAGACAACTCTTACAATAAATGATTATAGCTCTTCCAATTTGCAGAAAAAATGAAACACAACAATATTGGTTATCCGAAGAAAATCTTACAATGTAGGTACCATATTGAATTTTTAAAAGGGATGAAAGACACACATAGATAAAATTGAATCAATTCAACATAATGTTTTTACTTTTGTAGCTTGGAAACTAAAAATTTCATCACCCATAATACCTCAGACTATTCACAAATTCCAGAAATGTTAAATTATTGAATAAAATGTGTCATATTATTGAAATCATAATGACATATTGTTTATATACAATCTTTTTCATAATAAAGTTGACTGTGCATAATTACTATCTATTGTTTTGTGGAAAATCCTGTCATGGAATTTTAAATCTACTAATGTTCTATTTTACACCTGTAGGAACAACCAATGTTTGGCATAATGCCCCACTTTGGCATTTGTCTAGAGTAGTACATAAAATCAATGTTGATTTAAATATGGTTAGTTGAAACAAGTTGGTAAATTTGCCAAAACAAATGTTATTGCAATATGCAAACTACAAGCAAATGTAATAAATATTATATATTTAAATACTGTTAATTGTTATATGAAATAAAATTTCTTACCTACGACATCTGCAACAGTAACTCTGTATCGAAATGTAGGCTCATGAATGGCACCTTCGATTTGCACCAGCTCATATCGAGGAGTTGTTCCTCGCCGACTGAGTAATTCTTGAAGAACAGAAACCGGTGTTTTGCCAACACAAGCAACTGTCATGTTCTAGAAATGAAGAGATTTACGTAATAAAATGAAGAAAAAACTAACAATATTAACACTTAATACATAAATATGTGCATCATTTATGATCTGTAGACTAAAATTTTCAAATCAAAGATACAGAATAGGAGATATCTCCAAGAGCATTCTTAGGGTTTATTAACACTGTGCAGCCAAGGCAAAGGTTTTGATTTCATTTGTCAGTTCTCCCACTATGAAGTATTGAATGTTCCCCTCAAGAGAAAATTGACAATTTGCATCCAGGTTATATTGCACATTTATCCAGGTATTAATAGCATTTTTTCTTCAGTTATAAAATATTTTCTCATTCGATTGATTTACGCTCACTACCAGGTAATTAAAATGCACGGATGCAGTCTACTTCAAAAAAAGGGTAACGAAAACAGCGTGCGAACCATTGGGGCACAAAGCGAGTTTATTTCTGGTGTGCGTTCGTGAGCTGCGAAGGTTCTGTCAACACCCGGCTCGACCCGGCACAACGATCGCCCACGGACCGTACAAGCGCTGGGTTCGTTACTCGACTAGCTACCAGAGGTATTTGTGGGAGTGCAGTGTGCTAGCCCCGGTTAAATTAACATTAAAACATCTCGATAAACGCGTGCATAGATGAGGTACATTTGCAATTAAAAGACGCACATGCAAGGAAGAAAAATGCACAATCACTTCGCACAACATACATTTTCCATGATTCTTCCAGTATTTTCCACGCAGCAGTTTCGAATAATACGATGGAATCGTTCGGGTGTTCTTGTTTACTCCATATTCTATAATAAAAACACAGTTGGAACAGAAAGATAATAGTGTACAGAGAAATTCACACCAACGCCGCACTCGCAAGTAGTACCATCCTTCCCCGTCTAATCCACACATCGAATGCCACGAATTGTGAATTCAACTACCATGTAGTCTATATGAGAAGGATTATAAACTTTCAAAGCAATAAACCAATTAAGTATTCACGTTCATTATGCAACGTCTTTTGAAAATATTTTTTACGTTTTGGTTTGACATATCAGCTGTTTACTTTCCTCGAAGCTCCTCCAAGGAACACTCGAAAATGTGCTCGAAACCCACGCGTAAACGAGCAGTGCTACTAACCCCTGAGACGGAAATACCCAATATAGATAGTCCGGAAAAATATGTAGTATGAAACGTCAAAATATGTACATTAATATGTAATAAAAACAGTGATAATACGTAATAAATATGTAATATTAAAATTTACTAATTATAAAACAGATTTATCTAATACAAAATTACATTTATCAAATATTTCTTAAATCTATTTTAAAAAGAATAAAAATGTTTTAAAAATCATTTGGATAGCACAAGCTGGTGCACATTTCACACCGTTTTAATTTCCCCATCAGTAATAAGGAGCCTTCCAGGAGCCCCAGCATTTGTTACCTTAACATCAGCTAATAGCATATTGTTCATTTTAAATGGAGCATGAGCTTGCTGATTTGAAATGCAAAAATGCATTGATATTTTTTTTCCTTCCTTAACTATTAATTTGTTAACTATTAACAAAACCAGTTTGAAACTTCTGAAATCGTACTATTTATTTTTTTCTCTTTTACTTTTTTGCAAAGACCATTTGTGTCATCGGCAAACAGAACCGTTCTTCCGTTTTTAATTCATGAGGGCATATCGTTTACAAATAACAGAAAGAGGATAGGCCCTAAGATAAAACCTTGCGGGACCCCATATTTAATTAGTAAAGGATTGGGAAGATAAGTAAATAATGTCCTTTCGTGCCAGTATGGTATTTATACTACTTGAGATCGATGATTAAGGTACGAGGTTATCCAATCTAGAGCGATACAACGAATTCCTTAATTAGGTAATTTTGATACCAAGAGGTTATGGTTGATAACGTCAAAAGCTTTCGAAAGATCTAAAAATATTTCAACTGGTCCATTGGTAAAGAAACATCCTTAAGACGAGAAAAAAATTACAGTTTCCGTAAATTTTGATTTTCGAAAACCGTGTTGAGTCTGAAAACGCTTCATTTTTCCTGAGAAAATTTCCATTCGCGTATAGAAAAGCCTCTCTGATATTTTTGAGAAACCTGACAAAAGAGAAATTGGCCGGTAATTTTGAATTTAATTTTTGTTCCTTGTAACTTTTTATTTTGAAAATATCTGGTAATATTCTTGTGCATAAAGAAGCATTGAAAATGTGAGAAAACGGGTGTAAAAGGCAGGTATAACAGTTTTCAATTAACAATCCGTTAAATAAATACGTTATTTCTTGTAGGACTGTGATAAATACTGCCCGGAAGTTTATGAAAAATCATATTTTTAATTATGAGGTTTATAATATGCTAATTATCAAATATCTACAAAACATGATCAAACGGACAGAAAACAGACCATTTTATACAGCATATTTAGTACCTTTTATGTTAATGCATTATATTTCCATTACATTAAAATTATTAACATTTTATTGCTTTTTATTAAATTTCCACCACTGGTATTATACGCGCATGTTTTTTTGAGCCCTGGCATACATACCCCCACTTCTTTACTAATATTAGTTGAATTCAGAATAAATGATAGCAACAAGTTTTTTTAACAAACTCTGATCATCAGAAGTGTTTGCTCCTGCCTAATAGAAAATAGTTTGCATAGAAAAATGAGCTACAGATTTCATATAATAGTCCTGTCAATAAAATAATCAACCCCCTCGCATCTAGCGACATGAGGGCTCAAGAAAACGTACGTGGATAATACTAGCAATACTAAGCAATAACACTTGCCTCAAAGGCTTCTTTGAAGTGCTTTTGTATTGAAAATGACACACAAACATTTTACCTTCTCCAGGAGGTCGCTCACTTCGCTCCTGGCGCGTTTAGGCGACGGCGGCTGCCACATTTGCGTCTGAAAATGATTTTCCACACGGGAGACGCTCTTCATTTCTACCTCTCTGCCTCCAGCACACATACACAGCGATGCACAGGCTCACACAAGTTCACACAGGTCCGCAGTGCGGCGTGGAGGGCATGTTGCAGTGGCGGAGGACCGCGAACGTTGGCCGTCCGCTATCGCGCGCGCTCTGAGATCGGGGACTCCCTGCAGGAGTGCCAACCGCCGGAGGCCGGCACAGAAGAAAGATGTACTCGTACTAGAGTGGGCACTGGGCTGCTCAAAGCACGAAGGAGACTCAACCATAGTTTAACACCATGATTCATTCGTGACTCAACTCCGGTAGTGCGAGTATGTGTTATACACGCACGTTTTCTTGAGCCCCGGAATATCTACCCCCACTCCTTTGACAACATTAGATGATTTAAGAATAAATAATAACAACGAGCGTTGTAGACAAAATCTGATAACCAGAAATGTTCCCTCCCATGTATTAGAAACTATTTTGCTTCGAAAAGCGAACGAATCACTTTGATATAAAATTCCTTTTGTGGAAATAACCAAATCCCCACTCCCCTTGCAACTAGCGAAGCGAGGGCACAAGAAAATGTGAGCGGATAATACCAAAAATGTCGGATGCTTCTTGAAAAACGAAATAAAATCTTTCGCTTCAGCGACATCACGCGGCGAATGAAAGAACCTCAAAGGAACCTTTCAAAGCAACCAATAATGACAGGAAAGCCAAGCTTTTCCGCGTGAAGCAATATTATTTTTTATTTATTAACGGGACACGCCCTTGAATATAATAATAAATTATTATAAATTTCTCACATAAAGACAGCACATGCTGCTTAAAGACCTGACGAGAGGCTGCAATTCGCTGACTTACAAACTTTTGGATGACGGTATCAATGAATCCGATCCGGTTCCAAGTCGGCTAGCACTATAATATTGCCCCGTTACTAGTTCTTTCACATCGTATTGTCTTGGACTGAGGCACCCGCTAAATACAAAACTGAAAAATGCAAATTACCTTCAGAAATGAAAAATAATTAAGTTACAGAAGATATGTTCTTAATTGTTTTCATTATAATGTACAATTATGTATATTTACAAATTATTTTCTGAGAACTTATATCTACCTCTGGCCTCGGCCAGAGCGTCCGTGAAGCTATATTAACTCACAACGGAACAACGTGCGATGTAATGTATTCAACCGATACACCGCAGCTTGTGCCAGAACAGCAGCATCAGTGGCAGCACATCTGCAAATGCAGCCACAACCGACGCAGAGCCACAGGAGAGGTGCAGTACCACCTGTCAACAGTGAGACGTAAGTGCGCCAGAGCTGCGCTTCCATCAACCGTGGCCTCGACAAATGCAAAGTGACAGAGAAAATGTTGCAACTGATGAGAACGGTGATGCCAGAGCCGAAGGATGGCAAACAAACACACGCAAACGAAATTAACAAAGTGATGGTAGTCAATCAAATAATAAATTACCTACATTAAACAAAAGTGGGATTCTTCTGCAAGATAAATTCGCCCCTCTAATGAATGAAACTCAAAACCAAACTCACAACGAAAATAAGCAAGAGAAGAAAAACATATTTCTATTATTCCCATGTTTATACCCGGCATAACAAATGTACCAAAATTGACTGATATTCTCATGCAAAATGTGAAACAAGAAAACTTTATTTACAAAAAATACAAAAATGAAATCAAAGTAATGCTAAGGACAGTAGAAGCATACCGTTTAGTAATAAAGTTACTCGACGAAAAAATTGCAGCTTATATTACTTTCCACCTTAAACCAGATAGAGCTTTTAGAGATGTACTACGATATAATATTCTTATAATTGATAAAGAAGAAGTAGTTGCAGAATTAAAAAACCTAGGACATACAGTTTCTAACTTGCACAATGTGAGGCACAGTCTAACTAAACGCCCACTCTTGCTTTTCTTCGTAGACCTAGAACCAAGTCCAAAAAATAAAGATATTTACAAAATAGATAAACTTGTAAGTGCACTCACAAAAACTGAACCTCCTTACAAAACGAAAACAGCCGTTCAGTGCCATAGATGTCAAGAGTACGGACACACAAGAGTACGGACAAGGGCATACTGCAGAGAAACCACTAAATGCGTGGAATGAGCATTTATGAAAGCACTTGGAAGAAGATTGGTAGCCGGCGGGCTCAATACATCGAGGGGAAGAACCTGCTCAAAGCAACAAATAAATTAAATGTTGTGACACTATCAACTGGAGAACCTTCGTACTGGCTAACTGATACGAAAGAAATACCTTATCTAGTTATTTTCATATCAAAAGGAGTAACAGCAGATATCATTGAGATTAAAACCAACTATGACCTAAGCTCCTATCATCCGCCCGTAGAAATGACTGTTTGTACGTTATTGAGGACAGTCACTTCCTAAACTGAGTAGCAAGTTTACCAGTTTACCAGGATAAATTTGGAATTTTACCCAAATACTACCGAATCTCTGATTTCTGTAGTCAGAATCCCTGGTTTGTGAGTCCTTGATACCGAAAACTCAATTGACGGCAAAACGTCCGTCCGTCTGTCTGTCCGACTGTCCTCCGTCCGTCCGTCCGTCCGTCAGTCCGTCTGTCAGTCCGTAAACCATACATAAGATTTTTTCCCAATTGGATATTCCGCGGTCAATGTGGCTCCATCCGAGGCGCCGCGATTTTGAAAAACTTTTTTCAAAATTTGGGGGGACGTTACGTGAAGGCCCCCGAGCAGTTTCAAAATTTTCTCAAAACGGGTCCAAATTTATTCTTTAAATATCTTGTAAGAATAGACTAAAATACACTCATAAAGATAATTCCGCTTTTCATGGTTAACTTTGAATTTTCGAAAATTGGAAAAATTTGAATTGTTTCCGCGTCTTCCTATAACTACAAAATTGAAGATATGGGTTTTTCCTTTATATAAAATTTGTTGCTCATAATTAGTTATTTCATTAATGTCCTGTACATTTTTCGAAACTTTTAGTGGCTATCGCTCAATATTGCGTGCAATTTGTGCAATTTAAAAAAAAAAACTTAAAAATAAACCAAATTTTCTAAAAAACGGCTCCAAATTTTTTCTTTAAACTTTTGATAGGGATAGTGCTAAATGTACTCTATGAGTGGACACAAATATTCGTATTTTTTATTTTTTTCAAAAATAAAAAAACACGTTATTTTTTACTTGTGACTTGTCTGACATTGTTAATATTTATATCGGCGGCAATTTGTTCACATTTTTATATTTATGAGTACATGTGCTTGGAATAATGTCATATAAAGTTTCTCGAAAACTCAACTGTTTTCTCCGTGAAAACTAGCTCATATTTCCGCATTTTCAGAAACGCTCAAAAGCAATTTCTTCCAAAACGTCTCAATTTTTTTTCAATTTTTTTCGAAAGGTTAGTGCTAATTACACTCCTTAATATAACATAAGTTCATTTCGTTTTCTTTCTTTTTTTTTTTTCAAAAATTACACAAATGTAATTTATTAGGAAGATATTCCAAGCCGTTAGTATGCTCATTTTCAGTGATTTGTAAACACTATTGTACATGTGATTTAAAATGCTTCTAATGACTTTTAAGAAGGTTTTCGAAAACATAAAAATTTTCTGCGAAAAAAAGCTTCAATTTTCGAAATTACACTAGGGTTTAAACGCCATTTTAAAATAAATGGCGCCAAATTTTTTAAACAAATTGTCATTTAGAACGAGGTTTTACTTTTTTAATATTCTTAAAATAATATTTCCATTCTACTATCATGATAGCGAAAAATTAAGAAAATAAAAAAAATGTATTTTGGGCGGCGATGGTAGTTGGCAATAGAATGTCATAAGTGGTAAGTTCGTATAGCTAGACCAATACGGAAAAATCTGCGCCAATCTGTAGCACCACTAGTTTGTGCCTGAAATTCCGAGGTCTAGTTATTCTCATCATGTCTTTGTTGCACGTTGAGATTTTGGGCGGGAGTGCTCTCTCCCGGCACTGCAGTGCACTGGAGGAGAGATCTCGGTGCACTCCTGCCCTCTCTCAGCAAGGCGAGCAACTACCGAGTCTCTTCGTGCAACCGGTCTGTTGCCGCTGCTTCAAAAGCGATGCATTGTTTCCACTCCAAAACGATCGGCGCAGCGAGATCGGATGTAAACCACGTCGCCATGGGTTACCAAGAGGTTGTTTGTGTCCTTCGATATTGACCAAGCAAGTGGTTGGCAACGCTTTGATTTGGAGCGGGAGAGAATCGTATGCGCGGAGGTCAAGGGCAGTTGGAAGGAACAGATTAGACATGGATGATCAAGAAGAGGAAGGAGATGTTCCGAAGTCAGCCGTGTCCAGTGGGTCCTTCAGTACAAACGGAAGTGGCACTTCGAGCGAAGAGGAACATCGCGAAGGTTCGATTCGAAAGCGGTTATTCAATAAATAAACAATTATTATAATCATTAGGGAGCGGGTTTTAATGAAATGTTTCTTTTTTCTTTTCACTTTAGAAAAAAAATGCCGTTTAGTAAAGAAATTAATTTATGTTGTGACTAAAGAAAAATGATCCATTTTGATAAGTTCCTTTTTGCATTTTTTGTCGATTTCGACTAATAAATCATTTTTCACCTTTTCCGTATTTTTTAATGAACTTTTCGCTGATTTCTCCGATTTTAATATCATTTTAATGGTAATAGCTTCAAATATTATTTAAGAGATGCAACAAATGTTCTCCACAGAATTCCTGAGTAGCCTGTTCAATTTCCTCGTGCAGAAATTGCCAAGTCCGTCGTTGTGAGTGTGAAATCTAAGGTTCCCGTGACGCCCATCAGCATTAACGTCGGTTCGGTCGCTTTCGGGATAACTAAAGACAGATATTTCCTGGTGAAGTCCAGTTCAAACCGATCATACAGGACGTGGTTTTACTCCGAAACCGAAAAATTGAGAAAATTACTTTGGGCGGCGATAGATGTCAGCTTTCGAAGACGATGGGGTAAGTCCGAAAAGCAGCTAGCCCAGGCCAAAGAAGTTAGAAAACTAAGTAGTACGTGAAAGTGTGTTCTATTCTGTTACACCACTAGTATATAAAATATACCTTTAATTCTTTTTTCAGGAGATTAATGTTCCTTATTGTATGTATTGATGCTATTTTATTTTTAAAAATCTTTATAGTTTTTACTATTTACTATACTTTATTGATATCGTGATCGAAAAAATGCGTTTTGAAAACGTCCGTCTGTTGATTGGTTGTTACTGATTCCGGTCGCGTCAACTACAGAGGGAATTAATCCCGTAAGTGTATTACACTCTTTTCCTCGGAAGATGGCGGTGGTCCTTCCCCGCTGGGTGGCGAGACACGGCGCCGACCTACCCGTAGGCTAGCAGGGTTTTCCCCAACAAGGTATCTCCTTCCAGCGGGGCACCGCCTTAACCGGAACAAGCTCTAAGCTCCCGACCGGTCTCCTGGCATGTGTGTTAGTGTAGTGTATATGTAAGGGTTGAGGATAGGACAAGGAAGAGGAAGGAAAGATTGCATGCGGTCTGTGGCCCGTTTGTCAGGGTACTGCTCCGGCATTCGCCTGGTGTTTGTCGGAGAAACTACGGAAAACTACCGATCAGAGCAGCCGGCTGCTAGAAGTCTCCTCCAGAGAGCTGAATTAGACGCAGTGACGAAAATCCTGCCGCCGTGGGCAGTGGAGCCCTAGGACCTCCTGGGCAGTGGGGCTGCAGTGACATCAGTTGATGCCGCCTCCCGGAAGTCGGTTACAAGCCCCGAGGCGGGGTGAGGGGCGGGGCGGGGCGGAGTGGGGCGGGGTGCAGGTGGAGGCCCGATGTCGGCGAAGCGCGAAGGTGGAGACCGTCGGGAACGGCCCCAGAGAAGCGGTGGGCGGCCTAAGGCGAGACGAGCTGAGAGGTCTGTCAGGCATGGGAAGAGGGTGGCGCCAAACCAAAATGCTAGCCCAGCATCGCGAGAATAGGAAGTAACTAGTGCAAGAAAGTCTTTACCGTTCTGTAGCGCTGTTTTACTTCCATTTTTTAATATGGCTGTCTGGCCGATGACGTTAAGTCATTGTTGTACCTCCCGCCTTATGAAATTAATATTTTTTAATTAATTCGCGAACGTTCTTTTCAACGGAGCTCGTGGCCTCAGAAATGTGCTTATTACTGTTGAAAAGATTCATTTCATAAGTCAGGAGGTGTATAAATGACCTAATGTCATTAGCCACTTCAAAAATGGAAAATAGTTTCTTGTGCGCTGTTTCAGACGCAGCTGAAATTGCGGCCATCGTTGAAGAGCTCGTGCCTGATGAGGATCCTGTGCACATTAGCAGCGATGACATGAAATTACTGGTGGGTATGCTTATGAACAGGGGCGGATTTTAATGAAATGTCATTTTTTCTTTTCACTTTAGAAAAATACCTTTAAGTATAGAGATTAATTTCACGTAATGAAAAAAAAAAAAGAAATGAGCCATTTTATGTCTTTTTTTTTCATTTTTCGTCGACTTTGTATTATACGTAATTTTTTTACCTTTTCGGTCATTTTTAATGCTTTTTTCGCTGATTATCATTTTTTAAAACATCATTTAATGGTACTTTCTTAAAATAATATTTACGAGATGTAATAAATGTTCTTCACAGAATTCCTGAGTAGCCTATTCGATATTTTCGCTCAGAAGTTGTATTGTTAGCCATTGTATGTAATCCAAGGTTCCTGTGACGTCAATGTTGGTTCGGCGGATTGCGGGATAACTAAAGACAGATATTTCCTGGTAAAAAAGAGTTCAAACGAAACGTTTGCAAGCTGAGTTTACTTGAACGAGTAAAAGAAGTCTCGATTACATCAGTAACGTATCAAAGAGCTTGAGTTGTTCATCCGAACTGGTTTTGATAACGTTTTTTACGTAATTGCTTTTGGGACATTTTTAGGGCATTTTATAGAACATTTTTGGCTTCTTTAGGTCATCAAAATCTGACCCATAATTATGAAGGTGAAAAATTGGTTAGAAGTTGAGAATTCATCTTAAATTTGTAACTTATTTGTTAATTTTCTGTAAAGCTATGCTGAAAGTATACTGTAAGTAGACGAACTCTTGATGATATATAATGTGACTATGAACATCAAGAATTTAATAAAAGCAATTATTTTGAATGATTGTTGCAGATTGAAAAGGTGAAGCGATTCACAACCATCTCAAATGTTGGCGAAGATGACTGGAATGATGATGTTTGTGAAGTTATTCATCAATTCTTCTCACATCGAAAAAATAAACTTCTTGCTGTCTATTTCAATAAAAAAACCTTAGAAGCGAGACTTGATATACCAAAAATTGCTGTAACTGATATCATGGTATTTTTAAAAGATCCTGCTGATGAAATTACGCCAGAAAACTTTCATGATACCATAAAATTTACCACCTGTAGTGGAATGGTAGAAGGGACCATCTTGAGTCTTACGCAATATATATACACACCTGCTCTTTTCAAATCCAAGTCTTTACCTGAAGGTATCCTTTTCTATTAACAATAAAAATCTTTAAAGAAGAGAAAATTCACGAAACTTGAAGTTTTATTATTTATTGATTGAAATAGGTCTAAGCAATATTATTTTTTAATGTCCTGTTTTAATATTTTTCGTGAGAAAACTGTTGTATCAGCACATATTCGTGTACTTAAGTGTAGTCAGACCACATCACCTCTTCTTCTAAGAATAATAATTATTTATAATTAATAATATTAATAATAATAATAATAATAATAATAATAATAATAATAATAATAATAATAATAATAATAACAACAATGTCGGTCCCGTGGCGCAGACGGTTGCGGTAGCCGTCGTCTGTGCCGAGGAGGCTGCAGGTTCGAGTCCTGCGTAGACATGGTCGTATTTGTGATTGTCCCTTCACCTATCATCATCATCCTATCATCTCATAAGTCACACTACAAGGCGCAACAACCTTGTTGTAAGCCAAGGATACAGCTGAAAACCTGATCCTGGAAGAATTACACACGTTAATCGTGTAGCGTGGTCAGTAATGGCCTATACGCCAATAATAATAATAATAATAATAATAATAATAATAATAATAATAATAATAATAATAAATTATTACGATTTCAGATTTTTTGCACAAAAAGATACTAAAAGAAGAACATGTAATTTATTGTGAAGGTGAATAATGCAATATCACTGATTTATGTTTGAGGAATATTTTTCTTAGTTCAATTTTAGGAACCAGAGATGAATTTCTCTTAAAAATGTATTCATTTTTGAGTGATTTGACTGATATAAACAGTAAACTACAAGGATACACATCTATTTATGTGCCAATAGGTGCTTTGAGCTACAGTATAGATCAAGGATCAGAGAACAAGGACTTGATAAAGCGATTGGAAAGTAATTATCACAATATTATTATAATTTATATTCTTATTTTTTAGAATTGTAGTCTAAAATAACATTTTTGTGTACATTACTAAGTGCACTGATTCGTGTTTTGAATGTGTAATTTATGGAAAAATATTGAACATTCTTCAGGTATGTTGGTCAGTTGGACCAGACAAATTCGAGTGACTTTAGGTGATATTGTCGTCACCGGAACGAAGGATGATCGATATCCAACTGATGAATATGACTTTTGGGTATATCGATGTAAGTTACCTCTGTTTAAAATATTGTATAAATTCAAACTTATTTATAGTTTATAGATTTAATGTGAGAGATGATAAATTGCTAATCATTGTAGATCAAGTGGTTGCTGCTCTTGAATATCAACTCAAAAACAAAGATTTGCGGCATATTATATCAATATTGTGTGCAGCTCAATCAACATTTGTTCAACAATATTTCAATTTGCAGGATGACATTCAGGTACATGAAAATGGATTGCCAAAAGTACTAGCACATACTGAGTGACATTTTTTGAGAATTTTTAATTTAATTGCATGTCCTATTTTATGTATAATTTTCTTTCAAATTAATTACGAAAATTATTAGACTGTTCTTAAAACCTATTGTTTCATTATACATTAAAAGTATGTTGCCTAAAAAGGATCTAAGTGATGAAATACTTCAAATATAAATCTGTAATTAAAAAATGTATTTATTCCTATCAGGAAGCAATGAAGCAAGCCAAGTCAAACATTGAATTTCTTCAAATTCTAAACGATCCTTGTAGAGAACTTAAAAAACTTAAAAGACCTCCAGAGATATCCAGTTCCTTGCCATATCTCATATATTTAATTCATATTATATGGACTAATTCTCCATATTATAACACAAAGTAAGACTATATTTTTAACATGTAGGTAATTATTCAATGCAATTAAATCGAGCTGAGGAGAAAGGGAACCGGTCATGTTTTGCAACTTTTCAGGAGGAAGGAAACTTTAAATAATACTCATTCTATTATCCTGTCCATCTGTGTGAATTCACTGAGGTGGCCTAAATACCGCTATGACGTGATTACGTACTTCACAGTACAATTTGACTTGCCTTCAAGAACAATTTTACAAAATAAAATAAAAAATTGCATTTTTGACTTGGTCTCTTTCTCCTCATGCTCATTCAATTATAACTTTAAAAATCTTTATCAATTAATTTCAGAGAACAGGTGGCTGGATTATTTAGAAATCTCAGTAACCTGGTTATTCTTCAGTGCAAAAATTCGGTTGCTCTGGCATCAATTTTGCAAGGCAATGCCATTGAAGGCATTCGCCAATTCGAAGCATGTATTCTTTGCTTACAGAAGTACAAGGCCTATTACACTAAGGTGAGAATGCATCTTCAACAGCAGTGTTATTAGGTTTATTCTTGAAAGATGTGTATTGCTGCCGGCCTGGATGGCCTTAGCGGCCTCGGTTTGAAGACTCGCAGGTACGAATCCCACCTCGGGCATGAATGTTTGTGTGCCTTTGTGGTGTCTTTACGTGTATATGTATACACACACACACATATATATGTGTGTGTATATATATATATATATATATATATATATATATATATATATATATATATATATATATATATATATATATATATATTGTGACGTACAGTCGATATTATTCGCACTGCACGACACTCAACATGACAGGCAGTTACTAAAAACGCTAAAAACATTTTTCTAACGAGAAGGGAAGGATTAAGACAGGGGCCTGCTCGTGTTGACATGAACGAATGAACACAGTATGTCATATCTAAACATTAAATCAACTAATGAATATTTGCATTCACTGCCACATGAACTCATCAAAAATAAACAAACATTTTGAAATCTTTCACCTTTACAAAGTGAATTGAAGTTATAACCCTGCAAATTTGAATTAGTTGCCGGTTTTCCAGGTCACGTCACTAGGTTCGCTAGTGAGCAGTTGTCTCCCATTAAAAGTATGCCAAAGGTTCAAAGTACGTGTCTCGGTTGGTGAGGCGAAAAATCCAGGGCGAAAAATCCACAGTAACCATGGCACTCGTGTGACATGTTAAAGAACCCTGGCAGTATGTAGGGCAAAATTAAATCCTTCCGACAACATCTCGCTCTGTCGAGATCTCATTTTCTCCCAATCGGACAGTTCGTAAACTAAGACTGAGACCGATATCTGGTGGAGAGAGTGAGAGTCACACTCCAAGCGTATCAGGGGTCTGCCCGCGAATTGCGCCTGCTCGACAAAGGTCCCCAGACCCGCGACGAGGGTTTGCTTCCAAGGACGCCTGGGTCGAACTCCGGGTGCGGAACAACTGCCTAACGGCAGTCTCCCCGCCATGAAACCCACACGATAAATAAAATAAGGTTCAAAGCGTCCCGTACTGTCTACAGAGTATTTGTTGTGGCTGCCCTAAGCGCGCTCCATTGCGACGAGTGGAAGATGCTGTAGATAATATAAAATTGCGTTTCCGTTTTTTAGATTTCCGAAGCTCTGTACGAAAGAGACGGGAGGCCATGGGACATGGACAAAGGCTTCATTTTCAACCACGTGGACTCCTTCATCACCCGCTGCCGAGAGATGATCGAGGTCTGCGAGGCGATGGTGGTGTTCGGAAGGTGAGGAGATCGAACATATTTCCATTGATACATTTTTCTTATTTATCTGCGCTTATATTATTACTGAATACACCATGGAAGGAAACATACATAATTAACTACAAACCGCATTGAAGCTTTTATTATGTTTCCGTCACTCGCGAGGCCGTCCATAACACGAGTACTCCCGGTTTATTTATTTTCAACATCTTTTAATGTTTATGTTTTTGCACAGTAACTAAGAGAAACGCATCAACACATTTTTAATATAAAACGTTCGCAGATTGCAGAAAAAATATCACTGTGGGCAAGTACGGAAAATCACCGTTCTATACGTCAGCACTCGTACGTTGGATTCTGTCAAACAGGTCCAACGAATTTACTTCAGGGTATGGCGACACAGTGCGTAACAGAGTTAAGAAGTTTATTGATACCCTTCTCAAATACCGTTAGAGGAGCAGAAGTGATGCTTTTATTCGTGGAAAGTTAACATTCCGTTCTTAATCAAAAAAGAAATGCCTGTTTGACCCTATCCAACGGCGCGAGTAACGGAGTGTTAAAATAATTCCATTAGAATTAAAGGCAGTGTTTACTAAAATTTCATTTTATTTTCACTTGCTCCAATAAATAAATTTCACAATACGTAATAATTCATAATATTTTTCCTTTCAAGTAAACTGATATAGATGATATCTTTCATCAATAACTATTTATTGAAATATATTAATTTCTGAATGAATGTGCATCACCTTGTAATATGACATCTTTTATATTTATATGAATAAAGAATTATAACAATTGCTCTAGGTAAGCTTCAACCATTTAAATAAATAATACCGAGTAAATGTAACTATTATACTCAACTGATTCTGATGAATGTTTTTATAAAAAATGTTAAATACTTGAAAGGACGAAAAATATCATTTCAAAATGTTTTTGTTGGAGCAAGTGAAAATAATATGTAATTTTAGAAATAACTGTCTATAAATCTAATGCGATCATTTTAATAAAAACAAGATATTTATTAGACAGTTACAACCAACAAACAAATTGAAAATAACCTGGCGAGTTTTTGGCACCTCTTCTGAGCCACGTAGAATACCACGGGTTTATTTTGTTACCAGAATTCCTATCTTTCATTCGTTTGTTTGGAAATGGGCTATAGATTGTTATGAGGTTGTTTCCAAGTAATTGGCATTGCATTAAGCACATTCGAACTTTCTAAACTGTGAATGAATTTCGAGGATAGAAGTTGAGGTTTTTTGAGCTTGTTTCGTATTGCCCACTGTGCGACAGGTAGGGTTCGAATAAAACGTTTTTCGTGGTATTTATCATAAACTGTCAATTTTTTAAAATATACTAGGGAGGGTCTTCAATGCAGACATGTGTGTTGATGAACTACCATCTGTTGCAAAAATATTTAGATTTTCTCTGTAGTTCTACAATTATTTGAGGTGTGATAGTGTGTAATTTAGGAATTCGCTATATTACATTTCCTCGCATACCTTTTTAATGTTACGAGGGTAAACATGAAAGTTTTAGTTTTGATAAATTGTGAAAAGTAATTAATATGAAAGATAGGTAAGTATACGACTTCAATAGGAGAAAGAGTTGTCCGAAATCGTTTATGGGTAAAAGGAAACCACGGGGAGTAGGAGACCCAAAGACTTGACACATATTTTTCTGTGCAGTGTATTTCGACGCGCTAAATCCGCATCTAAAGCCTGAATTGCGCCAACACCCTCCAATTTTTTTAAATCTCAAAAACCAATTGTGACATTGTATTTTTTGTTCTCGGGCATTGTTGTCAGACCCAAAGAATTGGCACATGTTTCTCTATGTTTTTCGACGCGCAGAATCCGAAACTGAAGCAAGAATTGCCACCAGCTTCCATTTTCTTAAATCGCGAAAATCACACACACTTTTTTGTTCGTGGGGTTGTGGTCAGGTCAAAAGACTTGACACACGTGTATTGATTGTATTCATACGTTTTTAAAATTCTATTGAAGCTTTGATCATGACGCATTCCTCTGATAAGTATCCGTTAATATGGATACTTAGGCACGTGGGTTCTTGAGACATGTGGCCGTTAGCAGCCCCCAGCTCCAAGAGTAAGCCCTTAAGGTGACGGACGACGTGTCCGGAGCAGAGGCATGAGCACAGAGAGACGGTTCGTCGCCCTCTGGCCACGTTATTTCTGGGGGAGGGAGGCCTCGTGCCACCCAAGTGGAGGCGAATGATAAACAAAGCCCTGACGCCCACGAGCATCGCCTGGGGGACTCTGAGCTACCGTTTACTTGGACGGAGGTCTCCACGTCACTTTGATGTAATTCATTTCTAGTAAGTAAAGGACTCTTGCTTCGACGTTGGCTAAAACATATTCTGTCCCTGCCTGCCTACAAGTATATCACTGCGAGCGCGAGCGGGGCCTAGCGAGCAGAAATTCAAGGACTGCACACGTTTCTTTATGTCTGTCGACGCGGTAAATCCGAATCTGAAGCCCCCTCTCCACACCCTCCAGTTTTTTCGCGAGAAAACGCCGTGAAATTGCAGATTGTACATTTCACGGTGTTTTGCGGTTTAAAGGAACCTGGAGGGTGAGGCGTAATCCTTGCTTCGGATTCGGTGCGCTGTCATGCATAGAGAAACATGTGTCAAGCCCTTGGGGATGACAACGTTTTTTGTGTGCCTGTGTAATCATTACAACGAATAAAATCGTATCGCATCATGAGCTGAGTTTAACATGCGTCATTCTACATAAACTAATATGACACATTCCACCAAAACATTTTGAATAAAAACAGTATCTAAATTTACCGATCACATTCAACTCGGTCACAGTCACATTTACATAGTATACCGAGGATGGGGTAATATTATAACCAGGGGGCGGATTTTCATGACCCAAAAGATCGCAAAAAATAAAATACCCTTAAAATGTTTTTAAAATGCCCTAAAAGAAAGAAAAATACGTCAATTTTCGTGTAAAAAATTCAGATGTGGAACTCAAGCTGTTGGATATGTTACTGATGTAATCGCAGTGGCCGATCGAATTTCAGCGGGCTATGCTCCCCGAAAAAGAAAGGCATACAGAAAAAAGTTAAAATTAGAAACACAAGAAAAAATGGTAGAAACGTATAAAATGTATCGATGAAGTAACCCCGCGATCTGTTCTTAGCCTTTGAGCTACGAATGGGAATCCTCATTCGCGTCGTATTTTAGCTCAGTGGTACTCTTGGAAAATGTCTTCGACTGTTCTCCAGAGGCGCGTGGCAGCTCCTGTCGCTTTCTTACTCCGCGACGTCCACGTGTTGGAGTGTGGCGCCGCAACTTGAAACAGAGTTGATGAAGTGAGGCCCCTCTCTAGGTGCGAAGTGATTGATCGTGGGCTGCTGTGACATTTCGCGCAATTACAGTGAGCCCGAATCAAAATAATAGGGCATGGATCGCTTACATGCGCCTAGAGAAGGCGGGATACTAGGTACTTGAGAAGAGAAAGAAAAATATTTAAAAGAATAAGTAGAAAAGGAAGAAATTTAATTAAAAGAAAAAGTGGAACAGACTTGAGACATATTTTGTGAAATCCTGTCGACTTTCTTCAGTCCTGGACAATAAAGTTTGTATGTAAGCGAATATTTAATTTGTAAATCGATATCATGTATTTTTATTTAAAATCTATCTGTTAACATCAGTATCATATCAAGAAAAATATAATGCCCTAAAGCTTCGTCGTTTTTCATCTTTGAGTTCAACGATTTTAATAACAAATTATTCCAACTTTTTGAAATTAAAAACCTTAAGTATACATTAAATATTAAACTTAATATTTTAATTTGTTAAAAGCGTGATAAATAATTCACCTTGTTTATAATTTATATTATCTTCAAAATAATCTCCTCATACACTATGCGTAGCATTTTTTCCAAACTGAATATTTCCCGGTCAACTTCACCTCACTCGAAGCTCTGCGATTTTAAATAAGATTTTAAAACCACCAAAAAAGCGCACCAAAACTGTGTGGCATGGTCATAATCGGCAAGGGAAAATAATTTTCTACCATGAGAGCAAAGCATTAGCTTTGAGCTCGTAATACAAGACGGCATTAAAAAATGACACTTAGAATTCAATGTTGCAGACAGTTTGAGACGCCACATCGGTTCGGTACGCAATTCCTTCATACTAAGTAACGAATAATATACATTAAGAATTAGCTGTGTACTCATTCCCCAATGACGTAGTTTTTTTCGACACATTAAAAAATTGTGCAGCGCAAAACCGGCACCTACATCCGCCAGACTTGCGTTTCCCAGTTCCCTATAATATGGGCTGACTTCTAAAGACGTTTTAGCTTTGATCTTATCATACGTGGTTCTTCCTCTTGGCTGACCACTGGCATGGCCACTGAAGACCGCCACGCCTCGCCACTGAGTTGCAAGCTCACAAATAGTGTGCTGTAGTTTGTTGCAAGCGTGGACGAGAAAAGCTCTTTTACCTAAAAAGCCTCTAGATATTAGAAATCGAATTTCAACTGTAGGGAACACCTAGACATGATTACGTGCTGTTTTCTTAAGTATTTGTGCTACAATATTTATTGCAAAAAGGCCGTATGTGACTTAAAAAGTTTGTAACAAACTTTCTTGTTGTTTTCACTATCAAATGCTTTAAGACAATCAGCAGTATTATTTAATAAGTAATCAGTAACACGATAAATTCGAATCAAGAATGTAATGTTTTTACGACTTCTTATGATCACATTTTGATAAACTAAAAAAGGTTTAAAACATGGTAAGGTGAGTCTCTATGTGTAATTATATTTTGTATTTGCATGTGTTACTACTAATTTTATTATTAATGTATTTTATTGTTATTTGTAAAATGAGATATTGAATTAAGATACTGGAAACAACGTAATTTAGTGACAGACCACCAACACAAGTAGTAACAAACAATACACTTTCTCCTTGTCGAGGATGAACGAAGAAGACGAGATCCCGAAGCCGTGCTTCGGGGGCACGCACGGCCCGGACTTCGACCGCACCATCGACAAGGTGGAGCGGATGTTCCGAGAGACGCTGCGGCACGTGAAGGGAGTGCAGGACGCCATTCTGGACGTGCAGAACCCCACGTGGCTGGACGTCATTCTAACGTAAATTTCCGCACCGCTGCTCAGCGCCTCCCCTCCCCTGCCTGAGCGCTCCCAAGCGGGGGAGGCCGCAACTGCTGTGCTCGTTAGCCCCGTTGGTTGCTTCTTAGCGATTCCGGGCGCGTCAGCAGGAATGCCATGAGTGCCGTGAGAGTAGGGCATGTCTTTATGTTTTTTCCTCGAGAGGTGGCGGGGATATTGCCCCTCTGAATGGCACCGACCTACCGTCGGCTAGTGAGGTTTTCCCCAACCAGGACTCTCCCACCAGCGGGGCACCGCCCCAGCCGGGACAAGCTCTAGGCTCCCGACCGGTCTCCTACCATGTGTGGTAGTGTAGAGCATGATCGTGCAAGTGTGTGTCAGGGGTAGGATAGGAGAAGGAAGTGGAGGGAAAGATTGCACGCGGTCCGTGGCCCGATTGTTTAGGTACTGCTCCGGTATTCCCCTGGTGTTGACAGGAGAAACCACGAAAACACTACGGGCTATACTAGCCGGCCGCTAGAATTCTTCTCCAGACTGACAGAATTCGGTCCAATTGATAAGCGAGTGTTAAGAACCCTGCCTCCGTCGGGATTGTTAGTCGCACTCGAGTGACGTCAGTTGATGCCCTGAGCCACCGAAGTGAGAATGGTAATGGATTTCACGTTCTGACGGAGCAGGAGGACCGTTACATGTCGCCATATAACATTCACTTACACTTTCGGGATTAATAGCCACAGCAGTTGATGTGTCCGAATATACCAAGCAAATAATCAGTTTTTAGAAATATTTCGCTTTCATCCAGGCCTAACTAGATTGAATTCAGCCGCTATTCGTAGAAGAATTGCAACGACTGCTCCAATGAGTAATTTTTCAGTATTTCCCTTTATCAGTATCAGGCGATTAATATCTACTTATTACAATGAAATTATAACAGTGTAAGACACTCTAAATCAGCAATGATACTCATATGCATTTCAAATTCTAATCAATACTTTACTCTTCTTCTGTCCAGATATTAGTAAAATCAGTTGCTATAAATTTAAAAATAATATATCTGAAAGGACATCAACATTTGAAATTTTTCTATTTACCTCAGCTGAAGTCGATGAATTGAATAAATAAGTGATAATATGAAACATGAGAAACGGCATTGACTCGTATCTGTAGAGCCCCGAACTAATTGAGGCAAAGCAACATAAATAACTTGTAGCGGTTAATTTGAATACATTTACTTGCTTAGAAAAAAATCAATAAAAAATATGGGGTACCAATGTAGGCAGGACGTGGGGCAAGTTGCTCCCTTCCTCAAGGCGGCTCCACACATTCGGCATTCGCCGAGCAGCGAGCTACTGCTTGCCCAGTCCAGAACAGCTGGCGTGTTCGGCGAATGTTCGCTCCCTTTGACGCGTCCTAAAGGCCGACACCGGTGAGTAGGGCGAGCACCGAATGTTCGTCGCTCGACGAATAGCAAGCAACTTATCCACACCACTCGAGATTCGGCGAGCGGTCGCTCCCTCCTCCGTAGGGTTACTACACGTCCGTGTCCGCGTGGATTTTGCAAGAGAGGACGAAATGTCCTGTTTCTTATTGCAAAGGGAATACTACTAATTTGAAATTCCCTATAGACGGATAATATACGAAGGATACTGCACTTTTTTAACTTTTTCGAGTTTCCAAAAGATTTCATTGTTGTATAAATAAATGACTTTAAATCCGTATCTCGCCTGTTAACCGCCACAATCCGTATCTTCAACTATATCTACGTTTACGTCCTTTTCTCCATGAAATGCGACAGTGCTGACATCAGGTGGTAAAACGTATTGGATGGTGCTAGATATAGATTCTGTGCTCTGTCGTGTTAATACTAATCTGCTGGCTTTTGGAGTTAATACTGCTCAGTGGTGTTGACATTTCGAGCAGGGTGCCAAAAAGAAAAGCGTTTTTTAATGACTTACTTAAAAGTTCAAAGCGATTGTTGCAATGTTCAAAGCAAAGTTTTAGTTAAATACGCTAAATTAATTGTTGTTTAAGTTTTAATTGTTGATGGAGATTTCAGCACGTCTGGAATAAAAGTGGAAAAGAATAATGATAATAAAATAAGCCCATAGCGTGATTGTGAAAGTGATTATTTATTTTGTCAGTAGTGAGAATTTTGTCTTTAAGAAAAATCAATTGTTATATTAAAACATTTTGTTAGAAGTGCCTTCTTCTTCCGTAATGGAAGTACGGTAACCCTAGTCCTCGCCGAAGAACGAATGTGTGGGGCGCCCCACCCCAGAGCCCTGTTTCGGACGAGCTCTGCGGAGCACCACGAACGGCTGTTGTGAGCACAAAATCGGGTGGAAGAGGGCTGTAGCCACCGCTGTGCGACGCCATATGATTGGAAAAGGAGTTACTTTTCACTATGTTGATTCTTTCCGTGGGTTACAGATTTCGCAATGACGTCAAGGACTTGGAGGTGGTTGTTGAGAATATGATTAGTGATCTGTTCAAGAAGGTCACCACCGTGGAAGAAGGAGTTGAGTGTTTGCAGACGGTTTATCATTTCTCCAAGAGACACGCTTTGCATGGAGTTTACGAGAGGAGTGTTGGTCACGTAAGTTCAGACATATTGCAAGCACTTTCATTTTGGGGCCAACTTAGGGATACATTTATATTTCTTATTTGTAAACATTCTGCGTTTATTTTACACTAATAACTGAGGTTATACTATTATTAATACATTGGGTCCATGACCTCAATCTCGATCTGGTTTTAAGCTCAATTTCCCTATTTCCTTGAGTAAATGCTGAGGGGCCCCATGTTTTGCTTCAGTTCAGTGGGTCAATTCGGTGGGAAATATAGTTATTCAAATGAACGTTCTCCCTGTAGAAGTGGCAGGAATATATTCCTTTACGAAGGACATGATGAAGTATAAGAACCCAAATGTATACCTGATTTACCTTTGAAAATATATTTTATTACTTCGGAGCGAATATTTTGTTAACAATTCTTCCCCAAAACACTCATTTGTTTCTGAATTCAGATGGTTTATGGTTGGGATCCCAGAATTAAGACAACGTGCACAGAATGCCCTTCTCCGAGTCTCACGTCACACAATTTTAACTCTTTTCGAGTAGAATAAATAGAATAAATAAATATAGATAACACTATACTCATTTTCCCCATTTAAGAAAATAATACATATTAAATATTTAGTATACTAATTTTGTGTGATACATTGGTGGGAAAATAGTCATTCAATGTCATGTGATGACCGCGGCCGACAGATCATCGTTTGGTGTAATTGCATTTTGGCCAAACTTCTGTGGGGCATGAGGTTCGTCATGAACCCGTCACGTGCGTGCTTGGTTGAAGTAAGGGCTCAACGTATTAATGGATAAGATGGCAAAAAGTTCCCAAAAACCAAAAACACTTATGAGTAATTACACTCTAAAATAACAATTAGATATTTGAAAGGGTTCTTAGTCACCTTCCTCCACCGCCATCTTCTCCAGTCAAATGTGTTTTAATTTTAATTTTTTTCATCATATTAACATCATTTTATTCCATTGAAAAAATTTGAAAATTAAGAAAGTATTATGAGAAAGTTAAAAAACATTACTTGGCGTCAAACAATCGAAAACATTTTTAAAAAATTGCAAAAAATATTTTTACTGTCTTAGAACATTGGAACAGGCACGATAAAATCTGAAAACTTTCTCTCCGATCACCAGTTGTGAATTGTTTTAAGATTTTTTCGATTGCTAGGCTGTAGTTAGTCAAGGCCATTTAGGGGACGCCCCCCTGCTGCAGGTTTCTTTTGTTTACCACCGCGTCAGTGAAATTAAATCAAAGGGAAATTTCGATCCAATTTATTTTAAATAATATTCCACAAAAAATTACTAACAATGAAAGAAATTAAACTGACAAGCATAATAGGATATTAAATGCAATTTTAATGTACACAATTGAACGAAACATTTAATACATATACTCACACTGCTTAATTGTCAATACTTGTTTTGTAAACTTTTACTTCTCTGTGATTGGTCAAGCACCTGTATCATAATGAAATCTCTATCGTATTGAGTATCATTATGCAACTGGTTGCAGCCACCAAATGACAGAATTACACAATGAGAGTATAAAAATCATAATTGTAATCGAGAATGAGCAGATAAATAAGTAAAATATTATGTGCAGGTTTACCAGATATTTATAAACGACATTGAAGACGTAAAGAAAGATTCCACAGAAGACCGTCATTTCCACCCAGCCTCCATGCCGTACTGTTCGGGCATCGCAGTCGTAGCTACGATGAGGAAAAGAAGATTATCTCGACTCATGGACGTAAGTAAAATCTGCTCCTCTTTCTTTTAGTGGCTAATTCACTATCTATTTTTATGGATGAGTTTGAGGAGTGTTTCAAAATAATGGATGAAAGTTATGACCAATTAATAAAAAGAAAAGGTTGTGCCCGAACACGGTACAGTGCTGGGTAAAGAAAGTGTACATCTGCGTCTTGCTGACAACGTTCCAGATCCTGGACAACGCGCATTGGCTGGTGCCGTGCGGGCTGGGCGACGAGGCGCGCTTGCAGTACAAGAAGGTGGCCAAGAGCTGCGACGACCTGGTGCGCGAGATGCACAACAAGTGGGTCGAGAGCTGCATCGCTGGGGACCTGGCAAAGCGCCTCGAGCGCCCGCTCATGAACCGCAGCCCCTCGGCCAACGGCCTCCTCGAAGTCAACATAGACAGGTACGGGCACATTGGGGGACCAGGTCAAGCGCCTCTACCGGCCGCTCATGAACCATAGCCCCTCGGCACACGGCCTCCTCGAAGTAACATAGACAGGTACGGGCACATTGGGGGACCAGGTCAAGCGCCTCTACCGGCCGCACATGAACCATAGCCCCTCGGCACACGGCCTCCTCGAAGTCAACATAGACAGGTACGGGCACATTGGGGGACCAGGTCAAGCGCCTCTACCGGCCGCTCATGAACCATAGCCCCTCGGCACACGGCCTCCTCGAAGTAACATAGACAGGTACGGGCACATTGGGGGACCAGGTCAAGCGCCTCTACCGGCCGCTCATGAACCATAGCCCCTCGGCACACGGCCTCCTCGAAGTCAACATAGACAGGTACGGGCACATTGGGGGACCAGGTCAAGCGCCTCTACCGGCCGCACATGAACCATAGCCCCTCGGCACACGGCCTCCTCGAAGTCAACATAGACAGGTACGGGCACATTGGGGGACCAGGTCAAGCGCCTCTACCGGCCGCTCATGAACCGCAGCCCCTCGGCAAACGGCCTCCTCGAAGTCAACATAGACAGGTACGACATATTAACTTTTTATCATGGTCGTGTCGTCTGACTGTGGTCAAAACATTCTTCAAAGCGTATAGGCGAATAAAGCCCTTGTGCAAAGTGCTCTGAAACCAAATCGATAATCGGAATGCTCATATGAAAGAATAAGAAATGTCATGTATTCCCCAAAATCTGCATCCTAGAGCTATCTATTCCAGTGACACAACGAAATGTGTTTTCATGTTTTATTTTTCTCAGCTTCTATTGCACGTATTGAGCTGAAAAATTTGCAGAGACGGGGAAACATTATAGAGAAAACCCTTCAATGAGGAGCATCCCCTCTTTCTTCGTCCAGACCTGGTTTACCATCCGCTGAACCGGCAGCTAAGATGGGCCTGTGGGCTTACGGGATGAGTAGGACAAGTTCCTCCCACATGCGACTGATCAGAAGTAGTCGTCAGCCTGGGCCTCTGTCAAAGAATCCAACTTTTTCAGCTTTCTCTCGCTCGTTGTTTCGTGCGCCATTTGACAGTAGTTTTTGGACCACCAGTGATCTTTTAGATATTTTGGTGTCATCGGTGTGCACGTGATCGAGGCTGTTCTTTTTTGACAACCTTTCGATTTTGAATTTATGAAAGAAATCATGTTGAATTTGTTTGGGCAAACAATAGTCATTTTGTTTTCAGATACATTTTAAATTTAGAGGAAGAGATTCGGTACTGGAGGCTACTGAAGCTTCCCATTCCGAGGAACGTGGCCAAGTTGGCGGGCAAGTTGAAAGAAATTCGGTGCTTGTATGAAAGCGTCTTGTCTGTCGTAATGGATTTCAATCGAGTAATTACTGGTAAGTATAACAAGTGTCAAATGCGATGCATCGGCAGATCTAGACAATTTTGGGTCCGGAGCAATGCTACAACTTAGCCCCCCACACCAAAAATATTAAAAATGTGAATGTTATCTCAAGAAACTATGAGTTATTTTATGTCAACAAATAACAACAATTACGTTTAAGCTAGAAACTTTTTGGGAAAATATATTTTAAATAATAGTTTTAAGTAAACGTATTTAGTAATCAAATAATACAATTTTCATGGTGAGCTTAAAATGCTAAAAAAGTAGTTGGGCTTAATTAGGCTTATAAAATCACTTGTCCTACACGAAATAATATATATGGATTTAAGTATAACCTATTTTAATGTTAGCGTCATTTGATTAATTTCATAGATTCATACCTTATAATTCTGTAATATACTCATGCCTTATGACATTTCATACATTCATACCATACGTTATGACTATAATAAACTATTAAGTTAAAAAATTAATTCAAAATTTTATGAAACATAAGACTAGTATACCGCGACTTTAAAACTACGATAACCATTTTCTCGAGTTCTAATTTCTTTTTCAAATTCCTCCTAATTCATTCCTACAGCCCCATCATCGGGTCCCTTTACTTGCGGGGCTCGGGGCAACGGCCCGTTCTGCCCAGGCCGAGCGCCGGCACTGGGCGCAGGAAGTAATTAAGCCTCAAGTGTAAAATGGAAGAAATTCTTATGTGCACGCCCCACCCTAGGGATATGTGGTGTCACAACTAAGAGATATTTTGATGTAAGGGTAAAGCGAATTATGATCCGAATATGGCGGCCGACTGGGAAAGAGCAAGAGATGTGCCTTCGGACATTTTGTTTTCGAGAGCAATTTTGATATTTGGAAGAGAAGCTGGAATATGATTGAGCAATGTTGCTAAGATGTTTGCTGAGTATTTGTTGTTATTAATGGTGGTGTGGTGGCGGAGCATTATTAGAGTGGAAGCAACTTGTTTTCTGAGATAAATTATTTTAGAGTGATATTTGTTTTCTCATTGGCAATGTCACTTAAGCAAGTAGTGAGCGTTGTTCGAATGATGGTGACTGACTGTTGTTCATTCCCAAAAATAAATTGAACAATAGAACATTTTTACTTTTCATATTAAATACCAACACAAAATGCATATTGAAAAACCTGAGATCCTCTAGCCTAGAGGTATGTAAAGAGCTGAGAGGGTGAGTCCAAAACGCAAACTCGACAAGTACACCCTCCGACAAGGAGGTCTCGGAGGAGTAGAGAGCGCTGGCGCCGGTGCAATGCTCACGAACGAGAGGAGGGTGCGATCACCCAAACACATCTTTGCGATTTAACCAAATATTCTTGTAGAAATTATATAGAAGAACGGTGGTAAATATATACTAGTTTAATCAACCAATATCAATTTAATTTCCATGTTAATTAACTATAATTTTTGTTTTTTCAAATTAATTTAGAGAACTTTCGTTACTTACGAAGTCTATTTACAGCATCTTCAAAAACTGCCCTACGATTGGAATAGTCCACTTGTTACCGGAAGCTGTGTTGACATGAAAAATTAAAATAACTGTTTTTCATATTTATTTGATGAATTATGAAGTGTGATGAAGAAATAATCCCTGAAACATGATTGGTTAATATTTACAGCATAACATATTATTATTATTATTATTATTATTATTATTATTATTATTATTATTATTATTTAATACCTCGAATGTGGGAGATGATTCCTTTGTCCTTATCTTTTCATTGAATGATATTCACTTACCTGTGAGAATATATCTACAGTTTCTCCAAAAAAGTTCTCAAGATTTGTTTGTTACTGCTTTGCAGCATTGTCATCAGAAGAGCGAGTTCTGTTTAAAGAATTAATTAAACAGTGCAACAAGAAAATCAACCCGGGGCTGTCGAAGCTCCTTTGGAACACGGACGTTGCAGATGCTTACATCGGTGACTGCTTGGCTCACACGACTGAGGTGATACGTTTTTGTTGTGTCTTCGCACACATCTCTCGCAGAAAACTAGATTTACATAATATTACTGAGATATTAATAACAAGAGTTAAGAAACGTAATTAACTAACCTCTGTCCATCTCATCATAATTAACGCTCCAGTGGTCGCACAACCGTTGGTTAAATCCCTTGTTGGATATCTTTTTCACAATCCCTTTCAAATGAAACCTCATCTATTATTAGCGGTGAAACACTGTAGTAGAAGTATTGATTCCGGATAGCAGAGGTATGAAACATTACAAACAACACAAGTAGTTTATTACAATATGAATTTTAATGCAGAGAAAATGCAGCCGTACACGTGTTTCGGAACTTCATCCCATCATCAGTGGCTCTACAATATTGAAAATGAAGGAAAAAATTAGCATAAAAATAAAGACATACAGAAGAAATACAAAATACAAATGAACACTAAAATTTATATAAATAAAAGTACTTGCCCAAGTAACGTAGATTAAACACGCACTAAGTCCTAAGATGGCGACATCTTGAATGTCTGATGATGAGATGTAGAGTTCCGAAATTGAATTTTCTGTTTATTAAAATTCATATTGTAATAAACTAATAAACTTGTGGTTGATACCTCTGCTGTTCTGAATCAATAGTCATGGAGTACCACAATATCTCTTCTGCCACTGCGGAATGCAGTGTAAGGCGCTTTCGTGGCCGACGTACGTCTGTATTACTCGCGCAAGTTTTCTTGACACAGGAGCTTCCGAGTCCTCGCCCAGCGCTGAATAGCACGGCAGGTCGAGATACTTAGGTTCCACTCGGTACGGCACGTACCAACAACCAACTTGTACTTTCAAAACAATCGCAGCGTTTCTGGTGGCATGCTTTCGCGAGTTAAGTTCATGCCCACAGTTGGTACGCCCTTTTATGCCGTGACGTAGCCAAAGTCCTCCTCCCCCTCCCGCTGTGGAATATGAAGAAAACTTGCGCGTATAGTACTCGCACAATGGCACACTCAAACTTGACATTGCAGAGATGTTTAATGAAAAACAAAACAATTACCCTAATGTCTTGGTCTATAATTTTAGGATGTGGTTCTTGAAACTATCCTGCTTATTGTAATAAATATTTAATAAGAGAATAAGGACACAAACTTTTAGAATTGTTGAAGGTATAATAAATAATCCTCTTTTCTTTATCAAATATTTCTTAATAAACTTTTGTATTTTGTATTCAACTTTTCGGTTATACTACTCGTCATAGTTACGACTTACTTAATAGATTTTCTTATATAACATTTATTTTCTCTTACAGCTTCAAGAATTTGTCGACGATTTCAAAGACAGTAATCTCCAAGTGGCCAAAATTTGCGAAAAGATTTGCGACACGCCCATGGTCGAACTGGACACATCGGAGCCTTACACAGTGGAGGGGCTGCAGCAGGCCCTGGAAATGCACAGGTAACCTGTTAGTGACGAACTTCCCACTGGGCGGCTCCTCTCAGCGAAGGCCCGTTCGCAAGGCGAACGTGATAACAAGCGCAACGCATAGACAAACTCCAACATGGGCGATAGGCTGGGGTATTCACAATGTCCAACATAAGTGTAAGCAAAATGAGATTTTCTATTGTCTGTGGGACAATGTTCTATATATATATAATGAAAACTAAATGGTACTACGAATATTAAAAGTAACTAAAGAGTACTACGAATACTACAACGAAACTAAATTACAAAAAGGTCGTACGTTACACAACAAAACAGAAAACCGGCGAAAATCAACCACACAATCTGAAAAACCAGCATGGTGGAAGGTCTTTTGTTCGATCTATCGACTTGGATCCTATTTCGATACTCGATTTTGAGTTAAGGTAATATGATAGGTTAATTTCTTATTTCTTACTTAAGCATAAGCATACACGATTGAAGCTTGCAAGCTATATAGTTAACGTCTTTCGTGTTATGCTTATGCGAACAAATTGCGAACGAGTCCGTTTATAGACGTCCTAACTTTTATGTTAACGTTATGCTTATGTTTATGTTTGCTTTGTGAATTGGCCTTAAGCGTTTTTCACAGCGCACGAAGGTTTCTCTCTTCTTCACACATTAGTTGTACTGTTCAGTTATAGGGTGGGGGGCTATCGCCACTTTAGGTTTAAATATTATTTATTAATTGAGGCAGTTAAAATTATTTGTTGAATACAGCATATGAAACTTCAGTCTCCTACTCATACACTCTATCAAAGCTGTTTGGTTTAAATGTAAAATAATATGTTTATTATGAAATATGTTTATGGGGACAGTAAAAATCGTTGACAATTAACATGTCTGAAACGTTGTTGGTGGTATCGGACATCTAAAGTAATAATAGTAAAATAATTTTAATGGAGTGTTGGGCTTGGCTATATCTTCTCCTTTTACCAGTATTTAAAGCTGATCGCCCAATGTGCTCTTGGGTAGAGACACTCTAGCTCTAGCCTCTCTTATTGACATTTTAAAAAAAATGACATTCACAATGTCTATCTTCATGTATTTCCTCCCATTTGCCGCGAAGTTTACCCATAGTTTCCTGAAACACGGACAAAATACACATTGGTATTCGAATATTACCCCTAACAACCTACACGCAAGAAATACTGAAAAAATGATGAGAAGACGAAGAAATAACAGTCCGGTACCATCCCGTCGATACCATCTACTTTATCCGATACCACCCGAACGATCCTCAACCTAAAGAAGAATTCAACACACCCAAAAACAACGACCTTAACAAATACTCCTTAGTAAGCATTCCAGACTCACTACAAGATGTGTACCATAAGAGAAGTTTTAAAGCTGCAAAGCTATCTTCTTACAATGGACAACGTCGCATTAACCAAACTGCTTGACGTATTCACACAATATGGCGTTTGCAAAGCTAATTCGTTTCCAGTGTGGCACGTGCTGTCACCAGTGTCGGCTGCCCTAAACTGCGTTTGTCTGATATCACCTGCTGTCAGATGTTACCCGACCTTCACCTACACGAGTGATATCTGTACATTTGTTTCAAAATAAGTTACAGACTTGTAGGGCATGCGGAGAGTAAGGGCAAGTGGGAGAAAAAACGTTCACTTCGCTATAATCAATAAAGAGTGGGAAAGTCCTTATAATGGAGTTACACATGCGACATTTGCGACCGGCTTAAGAGGCTCAGCGCATCAACTGATGTCTCTGCAGTGCCTCTGACCGAGACGTTTCTAGCTGCCGCCTGCTCTGATCGGTATTTTCTGTGGTTTCTTCGATCAACACCGAGCAAGTGCTGGAGCGGCACCCTAACAAACGGGCCACAGACCGCGCGCGATCTTTCTTGGCCTATCCGCACACTTATCTTAGATCTGTTAAATACAAACACGGCTCGAAAATCATGTTAATCATCTGGCGATCATCCTCTTGGTTAGCTGTGAAGTGCTGTGGGGTTATTTTAGACAATCCTAAGTTAATGCGCACATTACCTACCACACTCAATTTTGAAGATTTTAGGCACGTATCACTTAATACCAACTTAAAAAATACTTTTACTGTAAGTAGAAGATTAAAAAATCATCAAGTTTTCATGTTAAGTACGTTAAAAATCAATGTTTTAAAAATTAATCTCTTTGCGTACTTTTTTAACGGAATTGCAAATTTTTCGCATTAACCTAAAATACATACTTTGCACCATCACTCAACGATCACTGATCCACTGGACAAACGTGGCTGGCTTAAAGCGGACGGTGTGGCCAACATCTTGACACATTACGTGTAATACCTTTGGAATAACCACATGTGACGACAGGAGCCTCCAGTCCACACTAGTCCCCCTCTCCCCTTATATATTATATTTTAATGTGTATAATGTTTTTATAATTTTATGATGTTCACTTTCTGCTGTAAGTTAGTTAACTGAGAGAAAATTACGAACTAAATTGAGACTTGAAGCTAGTGTGAGATTACTTTATCACTGAATTTGTAAAACAGATGTATTTTAATATCCTTTTTCTTTCAGAGAGCAGGTGTTAGATAAATTAATTTGCTACGTCCAAGATATCCTCAACTGCTTACTTTTAGTATACGAAGGATTTGAAGAGCACATGGGAAGTGTAAGTATATTTCAATACCTTTAAAGGAAGTACTAACGATTGTGTGTGTGAACGTATTACCACAGGTAACAATTTTAAACATCTCGTTTTACCTGTCTTGTCGCGGAAGACCTTATGAGTCTGCTTATCACAGATGGAAGATCAGATCCCTGTGCGTGTTGTGTAGAAAGGTTAAAATGTGCCCCCAAGAGGGACATAGTGGAAATCGGCATGCCCTGATGGTGGAAAAAGACCCCGGAAGAAAAACAATAGAACGGCTCACGAACGCTTTCGTCCCGTCGCTCACTGGCGCTTTGCAGTGGCGTGTGTGGAGCACCTATCGCTTGGTGGTGGCGCTGGCAGCCAGTGAGCGCTAGTGTAGACTGGAGACGACACTGCTCAGAAATCGTCACTGTCCACCAATAGCAGGAATTAGTGCCTTATTAAAATTTAAAACATTTATTCTCTTTTATGTTCATGAAAACTTAATTAAAAGTTGGAAAGGAACCAATATGTAGTTTTTTAAAATTGTATTGTACATACAATATTTCATTAAAATCCAGGCGTTCCGTTCTAGAAACGTTCACGCAGGGGAGTGTCTTGGCTCGCGTATTTTTACTAATTTCTTTATTTCAACTAATGGCAGATAATAGTCGTTGTGACAAAGGAAACATAAAATAATGTTATTAAAGTAAGGGCTACAAAATAATATGTGGTACAGTATTCTCATCAAGTTTACGGCACAATATTTCCGTGTCTCAGGAACTGAATTCCATTTCCTGTTGGCGTCCTTTACAACCGAATGCTACGCAAAGTGTTTCATTTTCGTTGATAGAGACGATTTTGAGCATCGGCAACGACAGAAGGCCCATTTAATCGTAAGACGCTGTCGTGGCTTTCCAGATGGGGCGCCACTGGACCAACTACATCCTGCGCATGGACTCGATGCTGGAGGAGGCGCTGGCCATCTGCATCCGCAGCTCGCTCACCAACCTGCTGGAGGTGCTGCACGGGGACGGCACGGCGGGGCCCAGCCCCATCATCAGCATCTACGTCACCCTCGTCGGCAACCGGGTGAGCGCGAGAGCTCCTTACGCGACCCTGGGATGAAGCCAGTTGCAAAATGCATGTTTCACGGATCCTTAAGACCGAAAAATCGAATGACGGGAAAACGTCCACCTGTGAACAACGCTAGCGACTAAACCGTGGGACCGGCTTTCTCCAAAATTGATGTTACTTGACTTTACATGAAGCTCCTGGCACATTTTCAAAAATAAAAATACTCCATCGTTTTTTATTACATTTTGTTGTTGTATAGTGGAAAGGGAGTTTAAGAGAATGGAGTAGGTCTCATGTTCGTCAAAATCTCTGATTTTTCGAAAATTGCAAAAACTCAAAAATTTCCGGCGGCTTCCTACAACTACAAGATATTAATTTTCTTGTAATCAAATCTGTTCCTTAAAGATAGATTTTGAAATAATGTCACGCATAATTTTTCGAAAATCCGAGTACTTTTCGTATAATTTTGCGAGAAAGTATGTGCTGCTTTAGAACCACTAGTTATATTGAAGAAGTAATTACACATATATTTGGTAATACTTTACAATAATTTTCTGCAATGTGTTTAAACAACTTTTGAGGTATGACAATGTCATATGTATTTTAAACTCTTTCTGTCTTGCCATCCTCTCCACGGAAACACAGATATATCGACTGTCTTGAAAAACTGTTTTGGACATCATCATAATCCTAAAAGCAACATTTGTCGCTGCCGCCATGACATTTTGTCGTCCGCTGTTCTCTTTAATTCTGCATAGGCTCTGAAGTGTAGTTCGATTTGAAGTAGTTCTAAAATTTTCGTTCTAGGTCTCCCTCTTCCTGTATTTTACAGTCCGAAGTTGTGCTTAAGAATTGGTAATGTCTGAAAATGCGTCCAAAGAATTTTGCTTTCCTGTCCAAAGTGGTCAAATAGGAATCTGTTCTCCTTGACTTCTTCCAAAATTACAATATTAGAATGTTTTTCAATTCAGGAAAATTTCAATATTTCTCGCCAGAATCACATATCTCAAGCTCCTAAACGACTCCTGTCCGTTTGTAAAAGTCCTTCAAATTCATTTTCGACATGGTAATATTCTAAAATTAGATCGAGAAGTGTGTACGGGCTTCGTCTGTAAGAGAACGCTGGAGTTCCCACAAAGCAATTACGCAGGGCGGTGGTTTGGGATTGTGTTGTAATCATTCAATAGGCGTTATCATTTAGAGCTAAAATACCCTAAACGATGGAACAGTTAACTCTTGACCGAGACAAAGACATTAGCACGCGACTGCTAAACCAGGCGAAATAGCTCAGAGAATCAAATGATATCACTGGGTTTGACCGGGAGGGCCTTGGGTTCAAATCCTCACGGTGGCAGGATTTTCGACCCTAGCTTGTCAGAATTTCGAATTCAGTCGCAGTCTGGAGGAGAATTCCGTGGCCGGCTGCTCTCATCGGTAGTTTGCCGTGGATTCACCGATCAACATCAGACGAAAGCCGGAGCAGGACCCCAACAAAGGAGCCATGGACGCGCGCGATCTATCCTACCCCCTCCTCCTTCTATTCTCACACCTTAAACACACACTAACACTAACACTAACACTACCTCATATGCCGGAAGACTGGTTGGGAGATTAGAGCTTGTCCCTGTTGAGGCGGTGCTAGGTTGGTGGGAAATACCTTATTGGGAAACACTGCTAGCCGAAGGTGGGTCGGCGCCGGATCTCGCCATACAGCGGGGGCAACACCACCACCACATCCCGAGGAAACTCGTTAGTTGAAGCACCTGGAACAATGAGCGGCTGCTGACGCGCCCGTCTCCGTTGCAGATCGCCTTCGAGCCGACGCTGATGGTCATCGCGGACGTCATCACGAACGTCCTCCCGAACTGCATCAACTGCCTCAGGGTGATATCTCGTCTGCCCGAAAAATTCCACGTCCCTTCGGACGGTAGACAACCGTATCACATCATACTGCATGACGACGAAGAAAGTAAAAGACTTCAAGGTCTTCTCGTAAAAGGTGAGAGAAATTAAAATGATTTCGTAGTACAGTGCACCAGGAAAGTGCAGGATCAATCTAGTAGTTTACGTAACAAAGGTGTGAAACAAGTGGTTCACGCACGAGTCGAGTGCGGGAATCACCTCCCGCCCGTGTTTCCAATACTATTGTTTATTAACACGCAAACGCTTCACGATGTTCCTACACTGAAAAATTAGCTGTTTTGCACACGTCAAGCAAAGACGAGAAACCGCGTTTAGCGCACGGCGTGTTAAAAAATAGTTTTGTTCTTTACGTCGGTAAATATGCGCTTAGTTCCCTAGCAACCAACCATCTAAACTACGCATTAAGAGCGCGTCCATAGCAACGGCCGTTAAAATACCTTAGAGTCCATTAAAATATTTTAACAGTCTTGGGTTTAATAATAATAATAATAATAATAATAATAATAATAATAATAATAATAATATGCCTTTATTAGGGTTTAGATTTCAAAGTGCTCATAAATCTTTGGATAAATATCCCTTTTGTACCACTTATCCTTTTTGCACATTCTGTTCCTTTTATCCCCTTTCCCTCTTTTTCGTTTCCCGTATTGGCCCATTTTGTCCCGATATCTGACTTGTGCCCTTATCCCATTTTGTCCACTTATACAATTGTGTCCACTTATATAATTGTGTCCCATTATCCAATTGTGTCCCATTTTTAAATTGTGTCCCATTATCCAATTGTGTCCCATTATCCAATCTTGCCCAATTTTGTCCATTGTTAAAATATGTAACATTGTCCAATTGGTACTGTTGTCCGATTTTGTCCCTTTGTCCGATTTTGTCCCTTTGTCCGATTTTGTCCCTTTGTCCGATTTTGTCCCTTTGTCCGATTTTGTCCCTTTGTCCGATTTTGTCCCTTTGTCCGATTTTGTCCCTTTGTCCGATTTTGTCCCTTTGTCCGATTTTGTCCCTTTGTCCGATTTTGTCCCTTTGTCCGATTTTGTCCCTTTGTCCGATTTTGTCCCTTTGTCCGATTTTGTCCCTTTGTCCGATTTGGTCCCTTTGTCTGATTTGGTCCATTTGTCCGATTTGGTCCCTTTGTCCGATTTGGTCCCTTTGTCCGATTTGGTCCCTTTGTCCGATTTTGTCCCTTTGTCCGATTTGGTCCCTTTGTCCGATTTGGTCCCTTTGTCCGATTTTGTTCCTATGTTCGATTTTGTCCTTTTGTATAGTTTTGTCCCCTTTTACAATTTTGTCTCTTTGTACAATTTTATTCCATTTGTCCCCCTTACCCCATTTTGTCTCTTTGTCCCATTTTGTTTCCATTGTCCCATATCCCTCTTCGTCCTCCTTTCCCCGCTTTGTCCCTCTTGTCCTTCTAGTCTCTCCGCGCACTGTGGATTTTATTTAAAAATGTTATCAAGAGCCTTTAGCATCAACCTTCGCTACAGAACATCGAGAGTAATGACAATTCTTAATTCAAAAACGGGTTAAACATTTATTTCGAAATGCCAGAATAACTAGAATACACAAAATCATTAATTATATAATATAGATATAATAGATTTTCTATTGAAATTATAGAAAATTGTCCACCATCCGTTGCGTTTATATCTAACCGTCAAAATATTACTTTCAATTATTTATTGATGTTAGCCTTTCAATATTACAAATATTGTTGCTTGAAAATTATACTGTAATTACATAACTCCACCATGTTGTATATATACGAAAATAAAGGGACAAAATATGTATTTTATTTTTTTTAAACATGGCGCACCATTCAAAAATATCTGAAAAAGTTCTAGAAGATAACTGATTTTTAGGGCAAAAATTGGAAATTTTCTCGTGCAACTCCGGAATTAAAACTTACTTTAAAGAAAGTCCAACATTTTAAAATCCATTTAAAAGTTTGAATTTCGAGGCAAATAAAATTTTGAAAACTGTTTTTGAGAAATTGAGTAAATTTACTCAATTATCGTTATTTTCAATGGAAATTCATTTGTACAATTCAATGAAAAAATAAATAAAAACACATTTTTTGTTGTTACGAAGGACATGCAGGGGGAGGAATCTAAAAGGCCATGAACACATGTTTTTCACGGACATCTCACAGTCCTTCGGAAAGAGTTACCATTGGATTTCAAGCCGTGGCATCTTTTACCATCTTCTCCAGCTAGAGCCTTTCATTTTGCCCCACCCTCTTCTGCTTGCTGTCCTATGCATCCTTTCTGAAGGCCTGAGCGCGTGTTTCAGATTTCCGTAACTCTTATTAAAAACTCTTCATGAGCTGCTGATGCGTGTTCTCTGATCTCTTGCCAGCGCCTTTTCGTGATCCCATATTTTCTAAGAAATAAGAAGCGGCCACAGGGGACTTTGCGGAGATATTTCATCTTCAGATCAACTCCATTTTTATTATTCAACATCATTTACTCAATTTTAATACCTCGATGATTTGTGCTTATATCGTTAAAATATGAATAACAAATTATTATACGATGATACGAGGCTAGTATGGTGAAAATGTGTAAGTAGGAAAGATAGACTGAAGATTAGGTAATGTTTTAGAGAAGGTAGAAGTGAAGGGAGATTCACATGGGGAGCATTGAGATGATCACGATGAGGACATAAGGAATAATGTTCTAAAGTGAGATGTAGACGATATATGCATTGATTTTTAAGGGGTAATTATGCATAATTTTGAGCAGCGAATATGGCGCCGAGGAAGGGGAAGATGGAAGTGAGGTAAACAGTCACGAATCGAACTAACGTGTTTTTATACAAAGTTGTCAAAACTGTTGTGAAAACGTGTCTGAGTTACTACTGTCTCGTCTCCCGCATTCGTATCTTCATCCCGCGTAATGAAGTAAATTATTGAGTCACTGAACATCTTGTATTTATAAAACAGATACTAATGCAGATGTAACAGTTTACATCTTCTAAACATTTGGGTGTAATAATCGTACACAATTTGTCTCATTAACAAATGTTCGTTCACTTGTTCCGAAAACTTGTTTTCAACGTCAAACGAATTTTTAGAATTGAATGCAATATTTTAATAAAACTATATCATTTAATTTTCGTCTAGAACTTGAGTTTATGGTTCAACAAGTGCATCTGTATCTAAAGATTTGGGAACCATTTCGTGACATCTGGGAGGTGAATAAGGATATGTTTATAAGCCGATATGAAAAGCTGAAGCCATCTGTGACGTCGTTTGATTCTGATATTGCCAGGTGAGTTTGGAATGGAGAACGGAAATTTCACTTCTTAAAGGTTATAATTGTGTTAAATACATTTATCATAAACTGTAAAAATACAATAAAACGCTCTATTCAAAATAATGAGAATTCATTGGCAATATTTTATCTTGTTTTAAAAATAGTTAGAATTTTAATGATACACATGATAGTGTTTGAAAGAAAGGTTCAGGTTTCAAAACAATTACATGGGGTTAAAGATTCAAAATAAATTACAAAAGTAAAATATTTCGATTACATTTATTCCTTGGATTATAAATAAAATAAGCGCAATGCATGATGAGCCTAAAAATATGTTTACTTTTCTGCAGATATACAGAAGTGGCAAACAACGTTAGAATGCAGGAATCGATTACTTTTGTTCATTTTCTTTTAGTGAATGCCAATGTATTGAAAGATATAATTATTGACCACTGTTTACTGTGGCAAAACAAACTTTTCGAGTTGCTGTCTCGATTATTTATAACAAAACTAGATGACATTTACAAGTACATTGCAGAATATTCTGTAAAGTAAGTGTGTCATATTTAATCCGTTGGTAATTTAGTGAACAAAATATATGAATTGAATCTAAATTAATTGGCATGATTTCGTTGCAGGGCTTCCAAAAAACCGCAATCTCTCGACGAGTTGCAAGCGTGCATCAAACTTCATCAGCAACTGATGGAAGATGTTCCAGTGTATGAAAAGGAATTTCCTGTGGTCCATGATCAGTACGGTGTCCTAGGTATCTATTATGTTTAATATAATCATGTTTATGATAATGATGTTTATGACTTAAAAATGTTGGGGATATGCAAGCATCTAGGACCTAAAAATATGAAAATAAGTTCATAAATATGACTTTCAAGTTTTTTGGTTGCGTATTCGAAACCATCAAAATCTATCCGCTGTTTAAATATACTTTGAAAATATACTTTTAAAATCTAGCATGTTCACAATTGACCTCTTGTGCTTTGCGCCAAATCAAGACAATTCTACTGGCTAAAGTTATTTATAGAAGCGGTTCACCTTGGCACAAAACCTGACAAAACTACACCAACACTTCCTTCGCATCTGATGCTTTCAACTCTTTTTTTCACATTCTATACAGCTTACTCTCCCAATTCACATACATGTTTATTTATAGGAAAACACACAACAACTAGATACAACTGTAAGAAATTAGATGACAGACGAGATGTGAAAAATCTCTTTGAGAGGACTGGGAACGATTATGCGAAAGTGGAATCAAACAGATAAAAATACGACAAAAGAGTCAGAAAATTAATGGAAAAATATGACCATTATTTGAAAAATGTACGAAAAGTGACCAAAAAGGAAAAAGCCAAAATATGACTGAATATGACTAGTAAAAATTGAATAATTCTAGTCATAAATAATCATGCTTAACTTACGTTTTTCATTGAAAAACCACAAAGGAAAAATATGACGTCATAAACATCTAGGTTTTAGGTATCATGGATTTTAATAAAGAATACTTTTTTTGTTTAAAAGTACAAAAGCTTACATTTTAGCCCCTATATACTCTTTATCCTAAACATTAATTGGAGCTTACATTTGCAAATTATAGAAGTGTCCTTTGCATCGAGAAAAATCTTTATAATTTTCCCGAAAATAAGTGAATTTTCTTTTCTTTCAAATGTTTCATTTACCCATGATAGCTAGCAGCAAATCTCCGAGGTTGGCGAAGTAAGTTAAAGGATTTTAAAAAAGCTGAGAAATATCTCATTCCATAAAAGAAAATATTTTAAAATATAATGACGATTTTGAATCCTGTTTGAACTTTACTAAATGATGCTTCAGACTAAATGACTCACTTCAGTTTTTTATTCACTTTTTTGTGCTCCGGTAATATGTAAAATTGTAATAAGTTACGAATATATAAGGAAGCACTTGATTATTGCGCTAGAAGTGCTTTTATTTAATTTTATTTAATTAATTAAATACATTTATTGTCAAAAATGATTTCTAGATATTTATAGGTATTTAAAAAATCGAAATACAAAAAGAAAAGAAGAGGTGCGGAAACCACATAAAAATTTGGACTCTAGCAAATGTCTTAATTACCTACTACTATTGATTTGAAATCCTTTATAAATTACTTGAAATTCTCCCAATTGCAGCCACCTCCACCTAGGTCTGGTCTTTGACGAAGAACTAACAAGCCTTCCATTAATTAATTATCAGTCTCCTTCGTTATAGACATGTTTAATATCAATACGATGAAAGTGCATGGAGAAAATCTTAGCTAGCTTAGACTGCTTACGAGAACCTCATTCGTTAGAGCACCATCTCGACAAAGTGTGTGGTTCCCCCTCCACGACCTCTCTCCCTTGGTGGCCCAGCGAGAAAGACTGACAGCTCCTGCGAGAAACGAGAAAGACTGGACGCTGTTTTGACATCTCTGGTGTCAAAATTATGTATAGAAATAAAGTAAAGAGTAGAGATTGGCCGAGATAGCTAAGGCAGTGGTGCCTAGCGGTCTCGGACCAGAAGATTGCGGCCTCGGACATGATTGTAGCTGTGTATGTCTGTATGTGTGTGTCGTCCTTTCACTCATTATTATCATCATTTCATTTTCCATATCCCCAGGGCTAACAACCCTGGGGGATAAAACTCGGTTGCAGCTACATGCTGATCCTCCCAGATGAAGTTACAGTGCCTGCCACCGAGGTAATGGTAGTGAGCCCCGGTAAATGCAGGGTGCGTGCACGCGAGGTCCAAGACGGCATACACACGAGCAAAACAAAGAGTTTGTTTTTATACGATGCTCTTGAAAAAAATATTATATTTTTCCTTTGTGTCATCAGCGTTATAAACTGTGTTCCATCATTCCGACAGCTAGAAATCAGTAGATTATTTCATTGTAACAGATTATTTTAACTGTTTTAACTGACCAGATTTACACTCTTTGAGTTTTCTAGAATTTTTCCCTGTTTCTTTCAACCAACGGTTATTTGAGCTCCCATAACAATACCTGTGAAGTGCCCAGGTTTGAGAACAGAATTTGTGTTCTTGTAGGTGAAATGAACATGGTATCTTACTCTCGATGTTTTGTTTTAGCTAAATATGAAATTGATGTAAAAAAGGACGTAGTTCAGAAATTGCAAAAGTTGGATTCTGTTTGGGCTCGATATCTTGACACTTTGGAAGACTGTGCCAACAACATTGAAAAAGCGAAGGTATTATGAATGTTTCTAATACATGACTTTTTCACATTTTTGTGATATATTACTGAAAGTGTTTTTGATTATTTTAGGAAAATGTTCGACATAATTTATTGGATAACACAGAGATATTTAAAAAAGATGCGAAAGAACTATTGAAAAATTTTACGAAGGATGGCCCATTTGGTGCTGAATGGAAAACTAAAGGTAGGAGTTTATTCTTTTATAGTATTTGCTTTTTTATTATTCAAGAATTGGAATCGTTTTAATCTTTTTAACGTTACATTTACTAAGAAGAGTGAGGACAATATTATTATGAACGTAAACTTTAAGAGATGTATTTTGTTAAGCAACAATGAGAAGATGAAAGATGGACATATTAATTACAGTCCTTTTAACGATGTTTTAAAAAACCTTGAAAGACAAAATGTGGAAGGACAAATACTTCGTCACTTCACCGCCTATCATCACCATATCATGAAATCTTCAGAGTTACCATACCATTAAATTCAATGGTGGTCGCTAATGACCTAGATGTTGGTGGGACCTTAAATAACAAAAAATATGACATTGGACTTACCAATGAACCGTAGTAGCAGATAAAGTTTCACACCAGTTCCCAATGGCCTTGTATATTACATTCATATGGGAATTTACTGGGTAATATTGCAATTTCAAAATTGTAATCGCTGCAAAATATACTTGCAGGTATTGTTGATGCGAATAGTTAGAATTTAGTACAGGTACATTTTTCGTTTTGTTAGCTAATATGCACATACAATTTCTTCACTATTCTGTGAGGGTCCGAAAACAAACAATCAGTTTCCCATCGGCAGACGAGGCGCGTCCAGAGTATCAATTGGTGCACGGGAAGTGGTCTTCACAGGGGGTGATGGAGGAAAGAAAGTAGCTGAGGCATGGACACTCAGTTGCGGGAGTTCTAAATAGGGATTAAGAGGCAGGCATGCAATTTAGACTGGAAACATTGAAATAAGCTCTTTTAACTGGCGTTATATACACTGATCATAAGAATAATGCGCACTTTACAATAGTAAACAAATATGAAAGTTGATTGTAATGATTTTTCCCGTTCTTTAAGCAGTTTTAGTTTATAGTTTCCTAAGTTACACATTTTTCGTTCGAATCTGTGACAGTCATATTTCTGTTCCTTGAGATCGGGCTTAAATAACCTCCCTTTCTAAGAAGAGGGCAGTTTATTATGCTTCCTCCTTCCGGCGATGACGAACGATCGGAGGAGCCAGGGACGAAAACCTGACCTCGCGCTCCCAGCTACTGCGTAGACGCAACTCTGCCCCTGGCAGGAATCAGCTGCTGGCGGTTTCATCCAATCGGGAGCTTCAACGTTACCATAGTGACGTCACTGTAGCGACACATAAGCTCTCGATCGAATGAAACCGCGACAGCTGATTTACGTCAAGCGCACGGCTAAATGAATCGCACTGTAGTCGCGCGACTTTTCTTTCCGTTTCGGAGCGCGGGCTGCGGGCAAGGAGACCACGTCACATCCGACGCGTGTTGCCAACTGTCGCATTATTACAATATTCCGCCTCTTTCACTTTTCATTTAATGTAATGTTTTCAGATTTTATTTGTTAAAAATTATGCCCGGCTTGCTCCACTAGTTCAATTCACGCGGGTGCGATTCGTAATTTTACTTCCCGCGCCGCCACTGCAATTGGTTGACGTGCCATTCGTACGAATGGGCAAGTTTTTCTGGAAGATCCCTTTGTTTAATATCTACTATTAAAAATTGTACGTAATTATCAATAATCGGCATTTTAATCACCATTTGATATTTTATTTCAGTTACTCAATATAATACAATAGAGATAGTATTTTTTTAAAGTAATGGTCTCTATTTAATACTTTCTAAAATTATTGAAGATAGTTTTTTTTATTCAGTACACGTCACCGATCTTTGCGCGCTCTTCATAATCTCGGGAGGAAGTCACCACGAGTATCTTCTTTCTTCGCATTTTGTCCGCTCCGAAGTCCTAATATTTCTGTCGCCCGTCCGGCGCCGGCAATATGGGACCTTGCTCCTCACTACTCCGCATAATTGTTAACAATCTCACTTGATTAACCGGCTAAAAAATTCCACCATGAATAATCCTCCCATTCTTTTAGACTCGACCGACGCCATCTACCACGCATATCCGTCAGACTTCTCCACGACCCCCTTGTACTCTAACTGCCATTTTATTTATTTTACCCCACCGGCGTCCCCACGGATACATATTACAAAAGGATTCATCTATCTATTGTCTCCTCCCAACATAATAAGAGTCCCCAAAGTTGTTAATTTCCGGTATGTCACAATAACATGACATTATTGACGATAAATTTGAACGAATAATCCATAATTTATAGCAATCACAGTGAAAATTAATGGATGATAATTTGGTTAATAATGAGACTTATTATTTGCTTAAGTTCGTGCTAAATTGACGTTTTCTGGATAATTGGAATCATCGCTGGGATTCTCAGTTGCATTTATTGTGATGTCATCCACTGCCACATCCATTATCCTGACTTTTACAGTATTCTTCTAGTTTCTAGACATAGTATAAAATAGGAAATTAAAACGCATGTCGTAGAACAGCGAAAACGCGAGAACTGAATTCCTTGGGTAGCATCGGTAGTCAGTCCTGATAATGTTGCCGTGCCGTTCCGTGTAAGAGCAAGGTTTTGACAAGTCGTGCTGGTAGCTCCCGCGCCAAGAAAACCTAGCGTCCGGCACACGTGGTGTTGGAGGACGTGCGGCGCACACTCCTTGCAAACCAGATTCAACGACCTCGAACAACGTTTCACTTTCTCGCATACCTCTAACATATTAAACGCTTCTTACCAGTTTTGCGATCGAGTCTGCTCGGCCCTCGCGAGCGGAGGCCGCAGCCTGGCGCGCCTTGAGCTTCTCGGAGCGAACTGAGTTGCCAGGGCGTCTTAAGCATTTAAGCGCTGCGAAAACCACCGAAACGTTAAAAACTGATTACTTCATGTTTAAAAATACATGAGGAGGCATGGAAATTAAAGAAATACGAAACATTATTGTTTATGATGATATTTACACTATTCAGCGAACACCCATATTTGTAATGCATAAAAATAGTATTCGTATAACAACTATTTATATAATAATGCATATATACAAATATTGTATGAGTTTTGTTTTAATGAGTTTCGCACTGTAAACGAGTTATGAAACTTAAGAGGTATCTTGGTCTCATTCACTGTAATGACTCAAACATAATAATAATCCTTTGTAAAACTTTTCTTCGAACGAAATCGTTGGTTTCAGTACTTGTTGATTGCTGTGATTTGATCCTTTGCATCAAATGTGTTGCCTTCTACCAATCTTTGGTTGTGTCTGGTTGTGACAAATATCCGCCCAATTTTAAACGAGGGAATTCATTCAAATAATCTTACACGCCTATAAATGTTTTTCCTACTCTTAGTTATGTTTGAATAAATATATCTGTAATAATTATAGGAATAATTATTATTTTTGGGTTTTGTTATTTTGTGATTAACAATATATATTTTTTTAATTGACATTTAAAAACTAAACGAAAACGCCCTCAAATTTGCCCCCTAAATGACCCACAAAAAACTAAATTTAGGGGAGAAAACCCCTAAACTCGGCAACACTGCCTAGAACACCCATCTTAGCTGCTAGGGATGTCGCCGTCTAGGGCCTAGTATGACCCATCGGAGCTGCTGGGGGTGTTGCCGTCTAGGGCCTTGTATGGCCCTTAGGAGCTTCTGGGTGTGTCGCCGTCTAGGGCCTTGTATGGCCCTTAGGAGCTTCTGGGGGTTCACCATCTAGGGCCTTGTATGGCCCTTAGAAGCTTCTGGAGGTGTCGCCGTCTAGGGCCTAGTATGGACCTTAGGAGTTTCTAGGGGTGTCGCCGTCTAGGGCCTAGTTTGGCTCTTAGGAGCTGCAGGGGTGTCGCCGTCTAGGGCCTACTATGGACCTTAGGAGTTTCTAGGGGTGTCGCCGTCTAGGGCCTAGTTTGGCCCTTAGGAGCTGTTGAAGGTGTCGCCGTCTAGGGCTTTGTATAACCCTTCCGAGCTTCTGAGGGTGTCGCTGTCTAGGGCCTAGTATGATCCTTAGGAGCTGTTGGGAGCTGTTCATAATCTGGCATTTTATTGCGCAAATGCTGACGTAATATATATTACAGCACGAATAATAGGGTTATCACACGCTAGCCAATTGCAGCGAGAGAATTGTGTGGAAGTTGAAGTAAAGGAAACAGCTGACCACTATTTTCTCACGCAGATGTCAAATACCAGAGACGTCGTTTATCAAAATTAAGTTTGATTCTCTTCTAATTTTGTAATGCTCTTGTACAAAAAAGTAACCTATGCAATTCCTTTATAATGTTACTTTAATGCATTCTTTCCTAACGTCGCTAGTTTTCAAAGATGCACTCATGCATTAACGTGTAATATTATAAACTAGTCGCCTGCACTACTATTAATAACTGAGTTAGCGCTTGTCTGTGATTCCTGATTAAATAAAGCAATACCTGATTCCTCAACCGATTCATGATGAAGTGAATCAAGAGTGCAGTAACGTTATGAGGCCACGAGGCTTCAGAAAACTGAACTCTTGTTTGATCCGTTTTTCAACAACTTTCTGTAAGCAACATTCTGGAATTTGTTGGATTCGAGTGGATTCAAGAAGTATCTGTCAGTGTCTGAGCGGTCGTTCCAAAGGGCGCGTGTCAATTAAGTGTGCAGAAGAGACGCACGCAGAGCAGCTGCCTGGCGGCGGCAGTGCAACCTCTGTTCGTCGCCAGCGCGCGTCGCTTCTATAGCGCGGACGGATGAGGCCGAGGTGCCTTTCCCAAGCGGCGCCTGCGCGGAACGACAGCTCACACGTCTCGCCCTGGTCTTCTCCCGCGAGCGCGGTCCGTGTGTGGTTGCCTACGCGCGTTCAAGCGTCGCCCCGCGCCGGGGGGTCGTGCAGGTCTCTTGCACCAGGTCACATTTATTTTCCGTATGCGTACGTATATATGGAGTAATGGGCGTAGTATAGAGAAAGTTAAGTAATGCTGTGGAAATCTTGCAAAGTATTCGAATAGTTTTGACACTCAATATAGTATTAAATGCAATTTTAACGTACACAATACGAACGGAACTTTTCCTAGATCGATTCTCAATGATTCGTTAAGTGACAATACTTGGTTTGAAAACTTACAGAGACTCTACATCATAATTAAATCTGTATCGTAATGAGTTTCATTATGCAGTGCGTTGCAGCCATCAAATGAGAGAAATATACAATGGAAATAGAAAAAATACATGACATTGGAAATTTCTTTATTTACAGATGCTCTCAGTGCCATAGCGAACTACAGGAAAATTATAAAAAATATGCATGCGAAGGAAGATGAACTAAGGAGTCATCTCTCAATATTCGGCATTTCTTTACCAGAGAACGCAGAACTGGAAGAACTCGAGAAAGTAAGCACAATTTTCTTGATACATTATTATTAGGCGTGATTGAAATATCTTTCATTTTAACTTATATTTTGTTTATTTTATTTTTACCAAGACCTTCGTGTCAAGCATGATCTAATTTTTATTTATGTAAAATTATCCTTCATAATAAATACACTAACGTCGTGAAATATTTAATTGTCTATTTTCAGGATCTGGATACATTGGAATTAGTTTGGGGTCTTCGAAAACAGTGGGACGATGCGTGGGATAAATTCAAGAACAACAATTTCTTGGCCCTTCAGGCAGAAGAAATGGAAGAAACGGTAAGACAAAACTTAATTTCGTATTCATTTCGTACAACCTTGCACATGTTTGGAAATATTACCTAATGTGATTGGATGACTGTATGTCGTAATGGACATGTCTAGTTTTCTGTAGAGTATAGAAATGTTACAATTTTTTTAAAGTGAGAAGAGATGTATGCCTCAGTACCAAGGCTGAGATAGTTCCAAACAGTAAACCCTAGTAATAGCTATCCCATAATTAAGATATTGATTATACATTTCATATAGCTTGAAATGCATTTATGGGTTGAAACACTTAAAACATGCATTATTTTAATTATTAAAGTTGCACATTGGCGATTATTGGAGGCACTTAGAACCGGGAATACTTTGAATTAAAAATGGTTGGATAATACGCAGTTCACGAATATGACCGTGACAAACTTTTAATTATTCCTGTAAGTAGAATAAAGAATAGAATATAATGTTTCAAGACATTGATGTCTAGATTTATATTTAAATGCAAGTTTTTTCAGTCCGAGAGAACGAAAAAAGATGATTTTTCAAAACGTCTGACTCTCAGTTTGTCCGTCTGTCCTTCATCTGTGAAGAACTTAGAAACTAACTCATAAACTAGATTTGAACCGAAATGAATATACTCAGATCAATCTCGCTCAATCTCATGTGATGCTAATTGCACTGCTTAAGGTGACATAGATTTAATTTTTCTCTATTCATTTATTTTTTCAAAAATTACACAAATGTAATTTTTTTGAAATATTTCTAACACTGGTAATATGCACCCTCCCTGCAATTTGTAAACATTATTTATTTGTGACTTAAAAAGCTTCAAGTGATTTCAAATGAAGTGTTTCGAAAACGAACATTTTCTGTGAAAGACAAATTTCGAATTTACTGCAGCGCTTAAGCGATATTTTTGTAAAAACGGCACCAAATTATTCAGAGAAAATTCTCAAATAGAACGAAGATTTACTGTTCTGAAAATTTTCGTAAACTATTATTACTGTTCTACTATTAGGAATCCCAAAAAATTAAGAAAATGTAGATAAATGTACATCAGGTGGCGATAGAAGCCCAGCAGATAAAGAGTATTTGTCAGGTTCGAATAGCTAGCCGAGGTCAAAGAAAAAATAAAAAATACGGGAAAGTCTGTGCCATTCCGTGGCACCACTAGTTCCTGAATGAAATCTATTCTTAAGAGTGATATCATTTTTCCGGTTCGCAGGCGCAGACGCTGTTCCGGAAGTTGACGCGCCTGGCGAGGGAGCTGAGTGATCGTGGGTGGACGGTGGTGGAGGAGACGCGTCGTCTAGTGGACGAATTCCGACGTACGCTGCCGCTTATCGCCGACCTCAAGAACCCCGCCATGCGCGGCCGCCACTGGGACCAGCTCAAGGACATCGTCGGCGAGTAAGTGCCATTGCAATTGCAAATAGCTCTCTAACCCGTCATTACAGGTATGCGGCCTCGGAGACCGCAGCGAGTTTTAAAGTTTATGTTTCAATCATTTCCCGCTGTGTGGCGTTGTCGTTTTCGCTATATCATTTCTCATCGCTCCATCACTCCCTCTCATCGCTCCACGACCATCTCTTTCCCGTTGGCATTTGACCGGAGAGTGACCTTCTGAACTATTGGAGAGGCCCCGTACCGGAGAGGTCGGGTTAATATAGGAGGTTATGTACAATTGGTTGAAAAAAAAAAAACACAAGTAGTTATCGCGTAACTTTGGCTTAAAATTACCATATATAGAATACATATACTATATACATACAATATATTTAAAAAAAATGACTTAATTTTTGTTTTCGTTCTTTAGAGCGCGAGCACTTACAATAACAGAACGGACCTAATTTTAGGTGTTCTCTGAATATTCGAAAAATAGAAAAGTAAGAAAAAATGCCAGAAAGTTTGTTCTGTTGCGCCACCACTAATTCACATATTAATTCGTGCGATTTGGAGATATTTAAATATGATCACAAAGACGCGCCGATGAAAAACGCACAACAAACATGCGATTCGGCCAGAGGAATACTTACAATCGGCGGACCAGAGCCTGGCGACGAATTTAAAATGTGAAATGCATTTTATGTGGCAAAAGAGTTCAGTTTAGCGCAGGGGAGTGGCATGTCGGATCTTGCATTTGAGCAACGCTGTTGACAGACTTCGGATGAAGGGTCTGTGGCGGCGCCTTCAAAGGCCCCGGCTGGTGACGCTGCGCCGCATCCGCCTGCGAGGGCGCAGGATTCGAGTCCCGACGGGCCAGAGTTTCGATACTGGCTACCTCTTAGGTCGACTTCAGCCGCTGTCTGGGAATTACTTTTAGCGGCCGGCAACTCTGATCAGTTGTTTTCGTGGTTCCTCAGGCGGACTCCAGGCGTATGTCGGGGTAGTACCCGAACAAACGGGTCATTGATTGCGCGTCTAGCCATTCATTGTCCTATCCTCGCCCTTTGCTTACACACTGCTTACACACCTGCACTGCACTACCCCTCATGCCGGGAGCTTAGAGCTTGTCCCGGCTGGGGCGATGCCCCGCTAGAGGGAGATACCTGATAGGGGGAAACATTGTTAGCCGACGGTAGGTCGGTGAAGGATCTCGCCATCCAGGTGGGGAAGATTACTGACGGGGCAGTGCTTCGCTGAACGTATCATACACATACTGCAGGACTTATCATGCACTACACTTAAAGCATTTATGATAATAGAAATTGATGCAGTTATAATTGTAGAATGAATATAACATCAATGTTAATTTTTCTGTTTCAGACGTTTCGACGAAAATTCTCCAAGCTTTACTTTAGATTCGATAGTCAGGTTGAACTTTCAAGCATATGCCGAACAAATTCGTGAAATCTCGAATGCTGCCACAATGGAAATGCAAATAGAAGACGTACGTGATCATTTCTTTTCTATTTGTATCTGACTTGCTTTTATTTCATTTGCGAGTACTGTTATCTCTACATCAGACACTCATCAATATACTTTTTCATTATTAATTTACTGACCAATTCTATTTCAGGGCATTAAAGCGATCAAAGGATTCTGGGACGAAGCGAAGATCGATCTGTCGCCTTATAAGGAGTTATTTCGCTTGAAAGTGCCTGACGAGATCTTCCAAGCGCTCGAGGAACACATGACGTCACTCGCAGCAATGAAAACTACGCGGTAGTGTCAATTTGTGACTAATTAATAAGACTTTGTGACATATTAATAAGAGTAAAGTGCCTGAATGTGGAATAGGTTTTACTTTTTCGCCTACAACTTCACAAATTAGCGCAAATATACAGACAGTGTAGATAGTTTAAAATAGCCATTTATAAACACGTGAGATTAATATTATTGACTTAAAGCAATCAGAAATTCACGATATTTCGTAATTACAAAAGATGAATATTAGTTGCTGAATTCAAATTCGTAATTACAAAAGATCTCGCTGGATTCATTTCGTAATTGCAAAAGATCTACATTAGTTGCTGAATTCAATTTTTTGCAGACGAAAGTTTTTTTGGATTACCTGAAAATGGGACATGAGCCCAGTTCTTACACTTCTGACACAGTCTAATCATTTGAGCTCTTTCATCATACGCCTCCACAGTACGGTATACAAAGTCAACATTAGTATGATAGAAAATGCAACTCAATGTATACAGTAGAAAGAACCATGCACTACATTTTATACAGCAGCAATGCCGAATATTCCACAATACGACAAAACTCGTATTTAACATTAGGAAAATAGCGGCCATATTGCATTCAAATTGTTTTGCAGTCAAAAACTCCATCAATGTTCTTTATCTAATATGTGATATTTCCTTAGATATATAACTAACACATAATACAATTCGTATATAGATATTTATTTTAAAATTTACGGCACACGAATAGCAACAATTCTTTTGATTACTTCTCTAAAATTTTTGTTGACGCTCTGAAAAAACACGCTCTGCTACTTAACTCTAGAAACATTATCTATGCTCGATCAGGGGACTCTTCAAATTAATTCCAAAATTTTGTCTCGAGACGTCAGCTCAATACAGGTCCTATACTTCCGTATATCACATTAGGAACGTATTCCACATTAGGGGACTTTGATAGTTATTTGTGAGACTCGTACAGAAAGCGAGATTTTGGTGCACGAATGAATTCTCGAAATTTTCATTATCAAAAGAGTTCGCCAAAACAATTTTGTGCGAGTTGCGTACATTCTTGTTAGTACGAATTTCTGGAAACGAGGGTATACTCTCGGGGTTATTTTCAATGTACGGAGCGGCAACCAAATTGCCTCAACTTGCCTCAGGGCTTTGTTTACATTGCTGTATCTAGTGCATTTATATGGTGATGACTTATTTGCAAAACAGGGTGATACGCGTACGTCGAAGTCTTGATTACCTCAAAGTAACGTTTTCAAAACAAGTAATACAGTGAACGTAAGTACTAGTTTCCATTAGGGATGCGACATTCCCAACAAAATATCGACGTTTCTAAACATTGATGCTCAAATTTAAATCAGATGTTAATAAAACACCGACCCCAAACCGTCGATATTATTAAACATCGATGTTTTTAAAATTGAATTAGTAACCATTGAAGTTCACGGGATTCATGGGATTTAATTTTAATGGTATATTTTTTTACTATTTAATTGAGATTTAACTGATCCTACAAAGACAAAAAACATCAGATAAATTAACAAAACTTGGATTATCTGATTTCATAATTCAAAAATAATATAGATTTCTTTATCGGCAAACACTCGAGTTTATTTATTTTTTATCCTTAGTCACTTTGGTCTGACGAATGTTCAATTTATGGTTATCTGAAAATAATTATTGAATTTTTATAGACCTTTTTGATTAAAAAAATATCGACCACGAAAAATATAGAACACAAAACATCAATGTTAAAAAAATCCTCAGCTTAAAAAAATTGAAGAGTTGGAATCATCGACCTGTGTGTTACATCCCTTGTTTCTATGCACGAGTAGCGTAAAACAGTTCCGTCAGTCGTGTGCTAATGAAGCAGGAACGCTGCCGCAGGTTCGTGGAGCCCTTCATCAAGGAAGTGGACTACTGGGAGCGCACCATCTCCTCCATCGGCGAGACGCTGGAGCTGGCGCTGTTGGTGCAGCGCCTCTGGATGTACCTCGAGGTGAGCGCACACACTTATTGTTTTCATTGATTCATTAATGTTTACGAGCTCGTCAACTGCTAAGGTCATTACTCCCGTATCTGTAGTGCGTCGTTTATAATCGCGGGAGGTGGTGGTGATCTTCCGGCGCCTGCGGCCAATTTCCCCAACCACGTATCTCCTCCCAGCGGGGCACCGCCCCAGATGCAATCCCGTACAAGAACCGATTATAAGTCATAGGCTATCACAGCACTGGGCGCCATGGCGAGCCATGACCCCCTTCCCCCAAATACCTAGTTTTCGTTTACGTTCCTTTATTTGCCAAAATTAATTTACATACACACACACACACACCTCAGTTGCTTCTGCTGGATTGAGATTAATTCCCCTGTTGGAGAAAGAGTATTGCGCCGACTTTAATTCCCCACCAATCGCTGGTCGGGTTTTCCTGGAATTTTCCTTCGCTGACTCTGACAAAGTTGGTACTCGGAGCACGTGCGCAGATGTGCGTCTTTTCGGACCGGCTTCTGCATTAACTCCATTACCTCATTAAGCTCAATTTATCAGCGCCGGAGATTTTCCTTGTTGCAAGACCAGGCCTTTTCTGGAAAGAGGGTGCGTCGGGGGCAAGGGGGGCTCGGCCAGGCGAACGCAAGCACGACCCAGTGGAGGTTTCCCCGTCGGCGGGGGAAAGGCCCACGTGTGTCTCGGATGATTGCACACAAAGAGCTTTGTCAATCTTACGCAACATTTACGTGCAATCGCATTTCACATAAAACTGCTCTGATTATAGATCTGATAGGGTCTGCGCCGCCACAATATAGACATATATATTCAATTTATATAATTAAACAATAATATTGTACAGTATCATATCTACAGTACATAAAATATACAATATAATAACAAACATGTTTATTATTTAACAAAAATATACGATAATATACCCTCCTCCCCCCAAATGATCGGCTGGATTCGCCCCCTGACGACATACATGGAATGGCTCCGGACAGACATAGAGTAGGGCTTGAAAACCGAGCGGTTAAGGACCTGATAGAGTCAATTGGGAAGGTTGTGGAATAAACCCGAAAAGGTAGCTCTGGCTCAAGAAAAAAAGGCGAACTATTTAGTAGGAACAAGTCTGGGCTATTTGGAGAGACACTACTTTCAAAACATCCGACTGAGAGGATTAACGCCTATCAAGGAAGAGTGTAATTCGCTGGATTCAGAACATCTTCATCGGGGAGGACATCCGGCGGCAGCTGCCCAAGGAGACGGACGAGTTCGACAAGGTGTCGGACTGCTGGTTGGACGTGACGACGCAGATGAACGACGCCGACAGCGCGCTCAACGCCGCCACCATCCCAGGTATTAATAATAAAGTGATATTTGTATACGCATTCTTGAATAATAAAAAATATTTAAAAAAATGATTGCCCAAAAATGCTGAAAAATTAAGGGCATAAGTTATAATTGAAGAAAAAAATTTTTCATCAACTCAAAATAATGTACAAATAATAACAAAGGTTTTATCTTTAAGTGTGTGAAATATCAAAAATTTTTAGTTAACCATTTTCTAGAGAAGGAACATCAATAGAAGCAAATTTAACATGGGTGGTAAACATGCTATCCTCTCCTCTTAATGGAGTGATGGAATGTACTAAGAAATGCTTATCAATTAGGCCTCTTCAAACTACTGAATTACTTGAACACGAAATTGGAGGACATCCAGAGAGGTTTGGAAAAATATTTGGAAACGAAGCGGCACATTTTCCCTCGCTTCTACTTCATCTCGAATGACGATTTACTCGAAATTTTGGCGCAGTCCAAGCGGCCTGAACTGGTGCAACCGCATCTTAAGAAGTGCTTTGACAATCTCACCAAACTCAAGATACACAAGGTAAGCTTGTTCTTCCAATTTTCTATGAGAATGAAAGACTTTCTTAACACTAATCAAATGAGGTTCACAATACATACACTTTCGTGGTTATTTAAGGTCACATCAACATCTTGATCATTAGCGACCACTATTGCACTTAACGGTATGGTAACTGTGAAGATGACGTGATACGGTGATGATAGGGGGTGAAAGGGAGAACACAAATACAACCATGACCGAGGTGGGACGCGAACTCGCGATCCTTCGGTCCGAGATCCAGTCCATACGGCTCTAAAAATTTACATCTTCAAGTTGAGGGATAAACTGCACTGGGAAAGAAATAACAGACTTTAATAGTGGAGGTGTAGGTCAAATTGGAAAATAAATGTGAATGTTGCAATTTTCTAAATTTCATAGACTGTAATGAAATTTGGAACTATACTATTATACATTATAATACATGACATTTCTTCTTTCGTAGTAAAAATTTTAAAGAAAAAAAGAAAACTTCCAGAAAATGTAGAAATTCTCACAGGGTATTAATGTAAAATACTAAAATTAAAATAACTTAATGACATCCGGAGCGGTAGGACTAGATTTTAGTTTTGTCTTATTTACCGAGTTTCAGCCAAAAATCTTCTAATGTGACAGTTATTCGTGACGAACTCACCCCTCCTACGACTAATTAAAGAACCAATTGATCTACCGATTGTGTTCGTGCAGGCTGCTGGGAAGTGGTCTGCTGCGAGGGCGTAGCAGTTTAAACTAGTTCGGTGCCACTGTAGGCTAAGGTATCGCATAGGCATGTGATACGATTATCGGGTACATTAATTGCGTGTGTCAGTGTCCTCGCCACCTATATGAATCGTAACAATCTTTGGAATAGAACTAACAGGCACTAACTTGGACGTGTGTACTAAATTACAGCTCAAAAAACTTTAAACATAGATTTGACAAATGAAAATTGAAGATCGTCTGAGATGATTCCAATGATTTAAAGCAGCTGATTTTTTGATCCACCAGGTAATCCTAACCATCTAATTATAGCAAAAAAAATACCCCATTATGAACAACATTTTCTGGAAGTTAGGAAGTCCAATGGTTGTATTTCTCGACGCAATGACATACACACCGAGCGCCAATCGGGTGATTGTGATTTGGTCCGCAGCCGTCGCCCAGCGCCAAGCCGGAGGGGCAGGGCATGTTCTCCGCCGAGGGCGAGTACATCGAGTTCGCGCAGCCGCTGCTGCTGGCCGGCGCCGTCGAGTGGTGGCTCGTGGAGCTAGGTGCGCAAACAACTCACTCAACAAAAGAATCTATTATCTATATTGTTTTGTTGCAATGTTAATATTTTTATTTTGGTGTGCAATGGGACCAACACTAATCTCTTCATCGTAGTTTTCTACATACGAGGATAAAATTAAATAATTCGAAGCCGTTTTTGTGAAAATTTTTGTTTAAAACTTGCTTATGTTTGACGCAAAAATATTGAAAACTAAGCTATTGTCGAAAGGATGTACATGACCTTACTTCATGATCTGTTCTTAAGCAACGGATTTTATTAAGAAAATAAATCTTTCTCTTCATATTTTAGCTGTAGGAAAGCCCCGAAAAAGGTGAACGTTTTAATGTCGTACGCGGAGCCTTTACATATAGTGCGAGACACTATGTCCTGTTGTAGTACCAGTAGTTTACTTTCTCGCCCTTTCCTAATAAGAGTTTTTTCTGTCGAAATATCGCAGTTTTCTCTGCAGTATAACTCCCATAGTGTGAGGTTCTCGGAGTAACCGGGGACTGGGCTGTCGCTTCTCGAACTATCTGACAAATTATTGTTAGGAATAATAATAATAATAATAATAATAATAATAATAATAATAATAATAAAATTAACATAATAGATTACATTGGCTATTTAATCAATGGTTTATATATTCAGGGTGGTGCATTTCTTGTCACCTGGAATATTTCAACATCCGAGCTCAAAAAGCCAACAACTCGAAATTGCCGTTTGAGTGTCGTTTAGAAGTTTTGAGATATTGCCGTTTTAAAGTTTAATATCGCTCAAATGAACGTTAGTTTACACCTCTTTAATTTGAAATTTATGGCATTACTGTTCAAAATTAATGATGATTTTCAAATTTAAGGCGAGGTAACTGGCTTGAGAGCGACCTTAAGGTTTGAGTCGTTTCCTTTCGAGCTGGGCCGTGCGTCTGCACGTGCGAACGAAACCGATGCCTTGGAGTGTTGCAGAGTCCAAAATGCGCGTGACGCTGAGGGACGTGCTGAGGTCGTGCAAAACCGATCTGCGCAAGAAGCTGAACAAGCGCGACACGTGGATTAAGGAGTGGCCCGGACAGCCGTGCATCACCGCCAGCCAGGTGCGAGCTACAACGCACTACATGCAGCGCTCTTGTAGACGCTCACACAACTAGGGGCCGCCATATTTTCTGCAGCCAAAACATGAGAGGTGCCTGATGGTGGGGTGTGAAACTGTTGTTCTGAATCGACGTATTGTTTGAATCTGATTGTATCTATATTCTTCGTTTATCTGTATTTAAATTATATTGGGGTTTACAAAAATGATATTAAAAATGCCTTCAGTGTATTCGGCTTATAAATGTAAAAATATAACTCATTAAACTACAAATATATCATTTTTCAAGTTTGCCGCCTTATTTGTGATCTGTTTGTTTGCTTCTTATTGCAATAACATTCCCTTTCAGGAGTTGTGCTAATTATAACAACATTTCAACAGCTTCCATTCTAATGACAATAACCGAAGCAAGATGCAACGTGTTTTTAGTTTCTCAATTCGTTGCTCTTAAATATTGTGGTTTTGTTTTCAAGTGATGGTCATGAGAAGACTGAGTAAGAGGATTTTCTAGCTCGTTGGCCTCAGTCAGGGGGCCCCGCAGTTATGGCCAAATGACATTTTATTTGGCGCAAAGAATCTTTCTTTGGGGCATGCTTTTCGTTGGATATAGTTCTCTTATCCATGCATTTTCAAGCAGTTATGATCAAATAATAATTAGTCATGAGATATGGCCTCCCAAATCACGTGATCAATCCAATATCTTAGCTACATCCAATGATGATTGGAGGTAGCTAACTAAGATAAAGTGTCCTTAGGGAGTCGTCGTGCGTGTGAAGATGGTTGGCTGGTTATTAGTGATTCCGGACGCGTCAACCGGTGATTTCATTGGTCCCGGAAGTGTTCTGCATGTTGTTTACCTCGGGGTGGGGGGCGGTGATCTGACCGCCCCAGCCGGAACAAGCTCTAAGCTCCCGATGGGGTAGTGTAGTGCATGTTTGTGTAAGTGTGTGTGTAGTGGGAAAGGATAGAACGGGAGGAAATATCTCTACAAAGCTAATGTCCAGATATTTAATTATACTAATGGTGTTTGCAATTGAAACGGGGATTTTAAAAGATAAAGTAAGCCCACTTTTCCGTAAGCACACATTGCATTTGTTGTTCTTTAAGCTATAGATTAGTTAAAAATGAAACATGACCATCATAAAATATGTGTTCTATTGCCAACTAAGTGTTCTAATGATTGGAAGAGAGAAACAAGTCAAGAACGAATGTCTCTTGTATACATATAGAGTGCACTGAGGAATTTCTCTACTCGTTGCGTGGCTATTAATAATAATTTGCCTAAATTCTTTCACGGCAATAGTAATAAACACTGAGAATAGCATAAACTTCAAAACCTGGTGGTCGAACTATCGAACTATTTTAAGAAGACAAGTCTTTTGCTCGTCCTTATGTGTAAAACACAACTGTCCCAGACGCCAACAATGGATATTATGAAGTTATTTTGGTGTTCTCAAAACTATAGAACAAGATGATTTCCCTTTTCTAGTCACCGATTCAATTCCATATCATTCGTAGTTCATCGTTTAATGACAAGTCTTGAAATATTTTTCTTTACTTTTTCATAGAATTAAAACGTTTGTTGTTTCCCAAGTTTTCTCCCACATGTGATTATTTTTTATTCGTACTACTCATGCAAATGTTTTCGTGATTCAGATTCAATGGACAACTGATTGCATCAGAGCGCTAGCTCACTGCAAGATTCTGGAGACACGAACCCCACTCAAGAGGGTCCGAAAGAAACAGGTAATTATATGTACTTATTAATTAAATGTTCCTATATTGACAAGAGATTAGCTTCAAATTTCATTTGTCTATTTAATGTTCGTTCTATTTCTAGAACGCAATTCTTGGCAAATTTTCTGAAGCAATTCGAGGAAATTTGACGAAACTAGATAGGAAAAAAGTTGTAGCATTGGTAACTATTGAAATCCATGCTCGCGATGTGGTAGACAAAATGTATAAAGCAAGTGAGTAATTAATCAAAATTATGCTTTGAATTATGTATTGTCACCTGAATAAATTCAGAACTTCTCTCATTTTATTTCAGATTGTAGAGACGTCACAGTCTTTGAATGGCTTTCACAATTACGTTTTTTCTGGGATCGTGATATTGATGACTGTATAATTCGACAGACCAACACTTACTTTACATATGGATACGAATATCTTGGTAATTCTGGCCGTCTTGTAATTACACCTTTAACTGACAGGTAAGCGTTTTGATTCTGGGAACGTCTTCCTGCATTTAGGAGGAATTGCCAAACAGTTAAACCTGCCCCGAGAATGCTGATAATTTAAGTTTATATTTTAATAATCGATTTGGCTTTAAATTTCTCAGGTATTTAATAGCACATGTTTCCATCAGTACTGCTAAATCCATGTAGCGCTTTGTCTGAACACATTCAGGTCATTGCCCGTAGAATCAACGGGCGCCGACAAGGTCGCCTGAAATTACGTCGCGACGCCCGTGGAATCTACGGGCGCTCGATTCATTCTGTGCATCTTCTCATAACACGCCTTTTTCCTTTCGCTGACTATCCATGGAGGTTTCTACACAATAAAGTGCATATAAAATCCGCTAGATTTGATGTCATTTAAGTGGTATTGCATTCCTTTGGGATAGAGGGATATGCATGCCCTCTGCGGTGACATAGGAGCGCTCTTCACAAATGTTTTGTTCATTAGTAAGTTCTGTTCTAAGATTAACAGAAATCGTAAGATTTTAATTAAAATGAACATGTTGAACATAACAAAAATCAATTTCTTTTGTTATTTGAATTAAAAAATATTTTAAGCTCTTAATCTGCACATCAAAGTTGGAACTTCGTACAAAAGTACAAGAGTGTTTCTTTAAAATAAGAAAAAAGAATCTTGCCGCTATGTTTATTGGTTTAGAAGGCATGCCACGTCGCAGGTGCTACATCACGCTCACCACCGCCCTGCACCTGCACCGCGGGGGCAGCCCGAAGGGGCCCGCGGGCACGGGCAAGACGGAGACCGTCAAGGACCTGGGCAAGTCGCTGGGCTGCTACGTCATCGTGCTCAACTGCTCCGAGGGCTTGGACTACAAGAGCATGGGCAGGTGCTTCTCTGGTGCGTGGAGAAGAATCCGCGTGAGAATGAGCACAATCACATGGAATTCACAGCTGTTCAGCCACCCCTTTTCGTGCAATGTTTATGTTTGTACATGGCTCCCGTGAAGACGACGTGCCTTCTCGAGGTTCACAACTGTGTAATTATATTTCAAAAAATGAATTGATAAGAAGCAAACCAGGGAACGTTCTCGATCACAGCTCGTCACTTTACCGCACAGGAGCACGAAACCCGTGCCAGTACATATCTGACTTCCAAGACTCGGTTTTCAAATAAACGTAATGCTTATCACACAAAATTCAATAGAATGTTTATCAAAAAAGAACTTTTATAAAAGAGCACAGTAGCATTGCATTTCCTAACTTCAATTATTTCTCGTGGCGAACTATATTTCCGTCGGACGAGGACATCACAGAAGGAAGCGTCGAAGCCATTTACAATTTAGCCAACTGCAAACGAACGAAAGAAATAAGGACAGTCAAGGGCAATAGGCTGAAGGACGTAACAACAGAACCTTCAGTTATGTTGCTAGAACCAGTTGTCAAAATGGTCTATTCTTATGAAAATCGCTCTATAATTGAAGTGTACAGAAAAGAATGGAGGAAAAAAACAGTTTATTGTGCTTTTCCAGCGTTACAATCCATAATCCACTATCCAATTATACAACGCAAGAGTAATACTCGTCAGTAAAGACAGTACCAAGTTCGTAGCCGTTTGCCGTATCAGATGTACCAGTTCGTACTCAATCAAAAAATATCCATCGAAATAAACGATGTACTCGCGATCAGCACAACAACAATCTCTAAGCGCGCTCGATCTCAGTCGCCAACTGTTGTGTCTTGCCGGGCCCCGCTGTAGTGTGGCCGCCCCAGGCCCTCGTGGCTGGATGTCCGGTGGGACGGGTAGGGCCTCGCTGCTCCGCGAACTTCGATATAGAGCGCGCGCCAACTTCGAAGTCAGCAGTGCCCACACTTGAAAACACTTAGATGTTTTACTAGACGTATTCCCAGGCAATTGATATTCTAATTCATACGACAGCGCATGGGCACTTCAATATTCCATGAAATCACATCTCACATTCAAACATTAACGAAAAAGGTGCGTGAATAGGCCAAGATGATGAAATGGCAGAGTTATGACTATGAGCATTTGGAAAATATCCCTCAAGGTTCAACTCCCAACACAACAAATTATACAGTTTAAAGGTTACGCTTAACAGTTTTTATTTGTTTCTTTTACATTTTAACGATTTTCTCACTCTCAGATCACGCGTTGAACTTAATATTTATTCGTCACGGTATATATTTAATTTAGTTTCTTTCCCTCGAGAGACATAATATAATATGGTTTGCTTCATTTAATCTTATCTTGCAGATATATGTTTCTGGAATATTCACGAATCAGTTTCGAATTCTCACAAATAAATAATTCACACTTTCAACACATACTCTTTATTTTTCCTCAATTATTTATTGTATAATATTTATCGTGAGTTGTAACAAATTGAATAACACATATTTTTTGTTTAGGACTTTCTCAAACTGGAGCTTGGGGTTGTTTTGACGAATTCAATCGAATCAACATTGAAGTACTGTCAGTGGTTGCCCAGCAAATTATGTCAATTTTGGGAGCTCTGTCTGTTCACTTAAAAAGATTTGTTTTTGAAGGATCTGAGATCGGTTTAGTGTCAACATGCGGAATTTTCATAACCATGAACCCAGGTTAATTTCTACTTTTTACATTATGCTTAATACCGTCAGTGTGAACTAAAAACATTCACTCGTCAAGAATTTTTGATTCCTCAGGATACGCTGGACGTACTGAGTTACCTGATAATCTGAAAAGTATGTTTCGACCAATATCTATGATGGTGCCCGATACAGCGTTAATTGCTGAAATTATTTTGTTTGGTGAAGGATTTGGTGATACACGAAATTTGGCTAAGAAAGTAAGTGAATAGTAATTTTTGTAATTAGTTTATCATGTAAAGCTTTATTGTATGAGCACATGTTTTGAAATCGAGCGACGTTAGGAGCGATTTTTCGAATTTGTACGAATGCAATAAAGCAGCATTATAAACGAAATACATTCGCTATTTTTTGCCTAACAGCATTATAAATTTATGAGAGAATCAAACTTAATTTTGCTAATCAACGTTCTTATGACGTCTCGGGTGTTTGACATCTGTGCGAGAAAACAGTGTTCGGCTGTTCCTTTTACCGCTACCTTCCACGATTCTCTCGCAGCGGTTGGCTGAATGTGTGATGGCGCAATCATTCATGCCATAAAATACTAAGTCATCATTTGTACCGTAAAATTTCCGATTATGAACGATTTCTTACAACATACGAGTAAAAAAATTTCTAATGCTGTTATTCTAAAAATTAAATTGCATGATTCCCTATTTTTCTTACGATGACAATCAATGTGCCCTAAGTGTCAGAAATGTACAGTGATAACTGAAATATTGGTAATATTCACAAAAAATATTTCAGGTTGACACTTTGTATAATCTAGCCAAGCAGCAGCTGAGTAAGCAGGACCATTACGATTTCGGTCTGCGGTCGCTGGTGGCTCTGATCAGATACGCTGGCGTGAAGAGGCGCGCGCATCCAGACCTTCCGGATGATGAGGTGGGATCTTTATTCATTGCCTATTAGTTATTTATTTTCTCGCCTGTACCTCTTCATTTGAGACATTCATTGGTATAGATTAAAACAGAAATACATCAATTAAAACTCGAACTTGGATTTTATAAAAACGCTTGTGTATCATGTGAGACTTTTCGCGAAACAATTTTTTGCATCTTCAGGTACATCTCTGTAAATAGTCATATTTATCTAAACGAGTTTCATGTAATACATCCATCAACTGAATATGGTATATTTAAGTAATTATTTTATAGTTTCCACGGAGAGAAATGTTTAGTTCATAAAATTAATCATGTAGTAGATTCAACTAAGTATATTACATTTTGGAAGAACAAAGTGCTTAGTTACGTTCACGAAACTACTGTTTAGTTTAGTTTACTTTAGTTAAACAAACTAATGCACGTATAGCAATGTTCACTAAACAGGTCGTACCCGTGCAGAATGGCATCTTGTGGAGATAACTAAACGAATGGTTGCGTTGAGTAACATTTACACATTGCAGTGAAAATAACTAAACGAAACGTGAAAGGGAATGTTTTCTTCAGGCGGTAGCAGCTGGGGTTCCGGCTTCTTCCTTTGGTTCAAGTGAACTCAGCTTGCAGAATTTGGGTTTGGACTGTTCTTTAAAAGAAACTCTCTGCTTTGTTAATCGTAAAACATTTATCGATCGAACTTACGTTTGCGCCGATAAGGAACCTTATATTACATAGTACGCGCATCGGCTGACATTACAATATGTGAGCGAAGACACCGAATAGGCTACTCAAGAATGCTGTGGTGAACATTTGTTGCACTTCGTAAATATAGTTTGAAGCAAGTACCATTAAAATGGTATTAAAATCGATGAAATCTGGGAAAAATACAGTAAAAAGGACGTAAAAAGATACAAATGACTTATTAATTGATTAATCGACGAAAAATGTAAAAAAATGACATAAAAATGGATCGTTTCGTTTCGTCATAACACAAAATGAATTTTCTATAATAAACGGCAGTGTTCTAAAGTAAAAATAAAAAGTGCATTTCATAAAAATCCGACCCCTAATGATGACAATTCCATAAGTCTTGCGTGAATATTATTATCGCACGGTTGTCAACCAATCAGATTCTTCTTAGTTTATAATACACGACAGAGGGATCTCGCAGAGCTCCCTCAGAGGCCAACAGAGTCTCTTTCTTCTCTGCCATGGCAGGTCGCAACTGTCGTAAGCCGGGTGATTCACAAAACAGTGTGCGAGTTGGTGTTTCTTAGTGTCAGAGAACATCGAGTGTTTTGTAGCCGTTCTGTAAGGATAAGACGCCAATTTAGTATTTCTAATACATCAAGTTCAAATTCGTAGAGAAAGTGTAGTCTTCTACTCGCGTAGAATGGCTATTATTCACTCGTAGAAATTGCGACACTCGCCCCTACGTCACTTCTGTTGTGAACATGAATTCTTGAATAAAAGTTATCATTCTACGCTCTCTGAAGAATATACTATTCTGATAGTGATAAATGCATGATATGCAAATTATGTGTGGTATATGTATGTGTGTATTATAATATCTCAGAATTTGGAATGACTATTTAGAATAACATCGATGTCTGATATTAGTGTAATGAATAGGGGCGGATTTGATGACCTAAATCATCACCAAAAATGATCAATAAAATGTAATGTTTTTAAAATGCATCAAAACAAAGAAAAATGACTTAAAATGGTATCAAAACCAGTTCGGATGAACATCTCAAGCTGTTGGATATACAACATCCGACAAGTAATATATGTTACTGATATAACGAGATTTCCTTTCATTCAAGTTAACTCAGCTTGAAAGCTTGTAGTTTGAACAGTTCTTGACCAGGAAATCTCTGTCTTTAGTCATCCCAAAATCAGCCGAGCCGACCATAGCCTGATATGCGTCACAGGAACCGTAGGTGGCATACAACAACGACGGACAGGAGCGAAGAAATTGGATAGGCTACTCAGGAATTCTGTGGAAAACATTTGTTCCATCCCGTTAAAATTATTTGGCGCAAGTACTGCTTCAGTACTGCAAGAACTGCAAGTACAAGCATTAAAATGAAATTAAAATAAATGAAATCGGCGAAAATGCATTAAGATTACGGAAAAAGGTAAAAAATGACTTATAGTAAAAAAATGACTTATAAAAATGGGTAATTTCATTTTGCCATAACATAAAATTAATGTCCATTCCAAACGTAATTATTCTAAAGAGGAAAGAAAACAAAATTTCATGAAAATCCGCCCCCTGGTGAAATGTGGCGTCGCCGACGCTGCAAACGGTTTTAAAAATAGTTTGATGTGTATAAAATTTCTTTCATGCCCAGCTTTGTGAAGATAGGTTCTTTTAGTTTCTGACGTTGAATCAAATACCACATGAATGGTAGCTGATAATGTTATACTCCCGTCCAAAAGTTCCCAACACCCAATGGCCTTGTGTGTAACCTCCATACGGTATATTAACTGGTCTTATTGCAATTTAAAAATTATTATCGCCGTAACAAATACTTGCAGGTTTTGATGCTAATAGTTGAATTTTAGTACAGCTACATTTTTACGCTTTTTTGCTAATATGCACAATAATGCACATAGCACATTTGCATTAGCACAAACGCTGAAAGCAAAAATGCAGATAATTCCCTATTAGTTCCGAACATTTTTCGCAACATCTTTTACAACTACATTTGATTCTTCTCCGGATTTGTTTAATACTTCCATATGTTTCTCCCCTAAGTTATAAAGAGATTAAAACTTCAGAAACTCAGTCTAATTTGTGTTCACTTCTACTTCTGCAATTGGCCTATTAATCGTTGCGAATGTTGCAAAAAATACGTTTGGATACTAGTGTTTAATCTACGCCACCTACATAGATAGATTTAGGAGGCGATCGATTAATTCCTGGCATTATTACTAATATCGCTGCACCAAAACACTAAGAAACACGTTTTTTGTAATTTCTTTGAATGTTCTGGCCGAATCCGAAAACAAATGATCGGTTCCCGATCAGTAGACCGAATCGCATCTAATGACACCTCGTACGTCTCAATTGGCGCACGGAAGGGGTGCAGCCGCGAGCGACGGAATGAGGATGTTGTGGCGTGGGCGCCTTGCGCAGGTGACGCTGCTGGCGATGAAAGACATGAACATCGCCAAGCTGACGGCCGAGGACGTGCCGCTGTTCATGGGCATCATCTCGGACCTGTTCCCCGGCGTCGTCATCCCGCCCATCGAGTACCTGGAGCTGGAGACGGCGGTGAAGCAGGCGTTCGTGGGCGGGGGCCTGCAGCCGCTCAAGGGCTGCGTGCTCAAGGTCATCCAGCTGTACGAGACCAAGAACTCGCGCCACTCGGTCATGATCGTGGGCAAGAGCGGCTCGGGCAAGAGCGCCACCTGGAAGACCCTGCAGGCGGCGCTCAGCAAGCTGTGCGCCGAGCGCAAGGAGGGCTACCAGGTCGTGCGGGTGCGTTTCGTCCTCGCGTCTCTTCCTTCGTCTGCGTCCCCGCTTATTGCTTCCTGCCTACGTCTTCCTGCCTACGTCTTCCTGCCTACGTCTTCCTGCCTACGTCTTCCTGCCTACGTCTTCCTGCCTACGTCTTCCTGCCTACGTCTTCTTGCCTACGTCTTACTGAATACGGCTTCTTGCCTACATCTTCCTTCATACGCCTTCCTGCCTACGCCTTCCAGCCTACGCCTTCCTGCCTACGTCTTCCTGCCTACGTCTTCCTGCCTACGTCTCCCTTTCTTTGTCTTCCTATGTCTCTTCTTTCTCTTGATGCGTAACACAAAGCTGCTAATTGACTATTGTCGCTCATTCTATTTGAATGCACTGCCCATCTTTCCCTGTCGTCTTGCGTTCTAGTATTAATTGCCCTCACTTGTAGTGACAACGAAGCTCAAATGAAGTTGAGGCGGAACTTCGTTTTCCGCTCAGTCTCTGGAAGATTAGCTCTGATGATGATCGCTACGCGATCGAAAAGATCTTGAGATTGAATGTTTTGGCCCCCTTTTCTTTAATTATTAGATGGTATCTACCTCATGAGCGATCGTAGTAAGACCGATGAACGAGTTCTGCCTCGGGAGCTCAGATGTAAGTGTTGGCCGCGCGCAGGGGGAAGTCCCATCTGGGGCAGTCAATCATTTGCACACCTCCAATGCCATTTCATTGTTTCATTGTATGCCTCTCCACTCTCTGGACTTTAGTTTCATTCATTTCAATTTTTTCATCACTTTATTGTTCTTTCATCACTGTATTATCAGCCTACTCATTAAACTAATTTTTTTTGTATCTAATATTGATTGGAATTATATTATATACGAGTATTAATATATAAACAACCTATTTTCAGCCATTTATCATTAACTATTTCTTGTTTTAAAGGAGTTTCCTATGAATCCAAAGGCAGTGATTTTAGGCGAGCTGTATGGAGAATTCGACTTGAATAGTGGTGAATGGAATGATGGTATCCTATCTTCAATAATGAGAATAACATGTGCAGGTAATAAGTTTCAAATGACTTAAAAAAAAACATTTAAGTCACTCTAAAATGTCAATAATCTCTTTCCAATTTTAACCCTTGTTTAGATAGCATCCTTAGGAAACATTTTTATGAATATAATTGATGTCTATGAACAATGTAGCTCTCATGCTACTCTCCTTTTTCTACATCCACGTTGTTTGCCTATGATACAGAATGTAGTTTTAATAGTGAAGTTTTACGTAAATTTTGGATTGTATTGTTGAAAATTGTCTCCAGAATTACTGCTTTGTTTTTCCTTTTGATGAGAATAAGTTGCTTAATATGTGATAGAAGAGTGTTTGCAAGAACATTGGAACTTTTGGTAATTGAAAATTGGACCTCTCAAGTACTCATGGAAGGCCCTATACTTGTGCTATTTGTTGTGAAATCACGATGTGAGCAATTTCAGAGATTCTTTCAGCGATATCATCAAAGAGAATACCGCAGTGGCAAGGTGAAGTTATTTGATTTTGTGAAAATTATTCCTTAATGTGTGCGAGGATAAAGTTTTTAAAGCTAAAGAAACTTACAAACATTGTTGCTACGACAACAAATCCATTGATATGTACACAAATTCATTAATATTGACTGTTTTGAATAAAATCATGTAAGTAAAATATCAAGAAATAATTTGGGGCTAAGAACAGTTGAGAATATTCGCCTTCAAATACAGATGCTTCGTTTTTAAACCTGTTATTTATAAGATGAGCCGACAATGCGCATTTCGTAAGACCTATGCGATATTGTTATTTTGTTTGCGTTTTAAATAAGGGAAAATGTACGTCATACTTTTCAAATTTAAAGGTCTTCTCATCCAGAAAATTTTTCTTCAGCGTAAACCACATTAAAAAGATGGATTGAAAACGGAAGTTATATTTATAAACTTAAATTTATTTCGAGACTCGTCTTTGACGTCATCGTCAGTGTAGCAATAGGCGCTGTCTCCCGACCTTTTCTACCAAGTGTTAGACTGATGACTGCAAAGCCGACGGCAGTCGGGTCTGTGAATAGAAAAATAAAGATGACTTCCATTATTTCAGCCATGAATAATGGCAACACACATTAAGCATTTCACAAATTGCACAAAACAGCCCATCACAAAACTGTGAAAGATCTTATAAACTAATGTTTCGACAACCTTTTGCCTAACCACAAAAGCAAACATAGATTGAAATTTGTTTTACGTTATTTGTTTTATTTCACACCCAAATGATGAAAAACAACTTTTAAATTCCGCGGAAAGAGAAAACTAAATTGTGTCGCCCTATGTAATCAATACTCAAGCCAAGATCTTACAAATGAGTTAAAACTTCCCTCAAATTGGTTTAAAATATTTTATATTTTTCAGTCTTTTCAGTCGGGTTGAAACTAAGAGTTACAATATTTTTCAGAAATATTTAATTTATAATTATATCAAAACAAGAAAGGATATTTTTGGTATTCTTTAATTATGATATGGTTGTACTTCACAATACAATTTTTTGTCATTCCTTTTGTGGCTCCAACCGAATAAACAAATGTTTGAAATTCAATTGGTTGTATTTCTAAAAAAATAATGATCTGTTTTATAGATGAGAGTCCTGATGAGAAATGGATTATATTTGATGGACCCGTTGATGCAGTGTGGATAGAAAATATGAATAGTGTAATGGATGACAACAAAGTGCTGACTCTAATTAACAGTGAAAGAATTACAATGCCTCCTCAAGTGAGTATGCATGCCTTCGCAAAATGGTCTACGCTATTGTGATTATCTCAAGAGTGTCAATGGAATAAGTTTTAATGCAATGATATAAACTGCCTCTGTGTGTTTATTCGTAAACAATTGGGTAGCTAGAGACATATATTAGGTAGATGTTCGGGATATCAAAATTAAATCATTGGACCCTAAATGATAAGACAATTACACATGTGTGTCAACCGAACGGCCTAAATTACTAAGTCCCACCCAGTCCCACAAAATCACCCATTCTGGGTCTGACCAACGAGCTTAAGTTCTGGGATCATAATAATAAAGGAAAAAGTATGTCCAGCAATATCAAGAATTCCAGAAAGCGTCCATGAACTCTTGATCACCACCTTATACTAAGAGCGTTTGACTTTCGACTCTATTTCAAAATAAATAACAGTCATCTTCAGTTCTACTTACAATACCGTCGTCAGATGTATCCTGCATTTTCAACTCTAACATACTCTTTTAATTATTTGTTAACTACGGTGTGGAAGAAGACATTGAAAAAAAGGACGACGGAAAACGGAAATTAAATGAATTATGAAATGAAGAAATTGTCATTTTCTTCAGTGTATTATTAAGTCATTGCTATTAATGCAGCAGATGTTAATTGTTTGTTAATGACAATTTTCAATAGAATAATTACACACTAGCTTCACTTTGAAACGTGTTTTAAGCAGCTCAGTTGGAATTTAGCTCTAGGTCCTTCCAGGTAATTTGTTCAATTTCAAAGGTAGAAAAAATTGTGAGCCAATAGCGGAGTTTTCAAAATAATGTTTTGAAATAAAAAACAGTTTATTCACTTAAACTATGATTGTAATGCGTTTTCTTGATACAAGTTTCTAAATCTACTTTAAGACAATCAGTTTTTTGTTTTTGTTTCATTTTACTAGTTCGAGTAAAATAAAACAAGAGCAAACACTGATTGTCTTAAAAATTTGATTTGGAAACTTTTATCAACATTAAGGACAGTTTATTTCTCATATTATGATGAATTATTTTTATGTAATGATGTGTCGTGTTTAAGGTGTCACTCTTATTTGAAGTGGAAGACTTGGCTGTTGCGTCTCCTGCCACAGTGTCTCGTTGTGGAATGGTTTACAACGACTTGAAGGACATAGGTTGGCAACCGTACGTGACGTCATGGTATAAAACCCTCCCAGTTGAATTACAGCCGCTGGTGCGTAATCATTATTACCTACATTTCGTAATGTTAGTTTATAATGCAACGCTTTATTGCTGGATAACCTGTTTTGAAAACGAGTGACGTTACGAGCGAGTTTACAAATTTGTACGAATGCCAATAAAGCAATGATACAAACGAGTATTTTGTTGTAAAACGGTATTATAAATTTATAAGATAATCACACTGAATTTTGCGAAACAGTTTTCTTGGGACGTTTCGGGTATTTGATATCTGTGCGAGAAAACGGTGGTCGCTGTTCCATTTACCTTTGCCACCCCTTCATTCTCTCGCTGCGATTGCCTGAACATGTAATGATGCAACCATTTGTGATGTAAAATCTAATACGTCACCATTTGTGCCGTAAAATGCCCGATTATAAACGATTCCTTTTAAAAAAAGGTTGTTTATGATGCTGGTATAAATATCTTTGTTAATTTTTTAATTAATTTTATATTAACATAAAATTTTTCAATTCAAAATCATGTTTATTGTATAGGTTTTTAATTTTATATGAATAATTTTCCAATGATTGTGTTTAATGCTGTAATTATTTTTTTATATTCATTCAGGTGAAAGGTCATTTTGAAAATTATGTGGTAGCTTTCCTGGAGTACAAAACAAAAAATTGTGAAGATGCTGTTCCTATCTTGGATATAAATCTAGTGATGGGGCTCTGCAAACTACTGTCGTGTATATTAGTTCCCGCAAATGGAGTTAATGTTCGTGATAAAGATGGACTACCTGTAATAACCAAGATGTGGTTTTTGTTTTGGTGAGTATATTGCTAGCAAATTGTATGACTGAAATTGAAGTGAAGAAAACATGAAATTTTCGTCAAAAATTTGCGAAAAAAGTAATTATTTTCATTTTTTGTATTTTATAACTTTTAAAGCAAAATTTTGATGTAAATTCTAAATGCATGCGCTCTTTGCAGCTTGAATTGGACTCTAGGCGGAGTAACAAATGAAGAAGGTCGTAAAATTCTGGATAATTACATTCGCACGATTGAAACAGTTTTTCCCCTGAAGGATACTGTGTACGAATACATTGTGGATCCGAAATTGAAAATTTTTGTGGCATGGGAGGATAAGTTGACTGACATTTGGAAATTAGACAAAGAGTGAGTTAATATAAATATATAATTTATCATTAGTGTTTATTGTTCTAGTAACGTAAATGTTTTTACTACAATTTGTATAATCATACTTTATTAAAACAATTATGTTAACACAACATAAATAATTATAAAGTCTTTAAATCATTACAAATTTCAAAAACTCCTTTATGTCAGTAATAAATAAACATTATAAATCAAATGTCCCTGTGTGATTACATTACACAATTCATTTAATTACAACACGTACATTCTCTATAGTGGGACAGCAATGGGCGAGAAAGTAAAAATGTTAAAAAAGCCAGTCTCATTGTTTAGACGCCTTGTCCATTGTGCTGGAATGTTATTTGTCATTTCAAACATTATGCAGCGATAAAAAGGTCTGGGAAGAACAGAATGTCATGGCGGCAGCCACAAGGCACTTTTTGTTCTTTGGGAAATAACGAGTGCTGGACTGGATTACATTTATTTAATTGCCTGGTTATGTACATTCTGCTATTCATTTCATTACAGATTACCATTTTTCAAACATGTGGTTCCTACGGTTGATACTGCTCGTTATAAGTTCCTCGTGTCGTCGCTTCTTTCGTTACGTTATCCTTGTCTTCTCACTGGCCCTGTTGGAACTGGTTAGTCACATGGAATTGTTTTTCGTTAGAAATTACTAATTATCGGGACTCGGATTCTGATGACGTATCATATTTTAATTCGTGAGTTCTGAACGTAACTAACTTGTATATCAATGTTTCTCACGTCATATTATAGTGGTAGACATGTATATTTATTGGGTCACATTCAATTTTTAGGTAATTTGTTTGGACCTTCGCGTCATTTTTATCATTTTAACGCATTTTTTCCCTTTCCGCGTTTTTTTGTTAGTTAATGTTTTGTGAATTTACAATGACTCACTAAACAATGGTTTTATTGTATCCTCAGTTCATGTCGAAATTCACTATCGACTCTGTTTTTCGAACTCTCCAAATCACAAGGATCTTTGATAACTTCCTCGACTTTTCAAAACCTAGTGTTGGAAGATCGGAACTAAGGATTACATTTCCTCCTAAAATGAACGAATTATATTGAACATGATTTTATATAAATAAATTGTAAAATTCATTGAATAAATAATTATTTTCATAAAAATTTTTGAGTATTTAAAAAAATGAAGTCATTTTCCCCTTATTTTTTTAGTTTTTCGGTCATTTGCCATTTATTTTTAAGTGTTTATAGGTAATTTTCAAAGAACTTTTAGGTCGTCAGAATCCGAGCCCTGCTAATTATTTGTCAGTTTAAACATGCCCGTTTTACTTTCCTTCAAATGTAAACATGTGTCTCATGGAAAATACAGTACTTTTTGAAGAAACGATAAATGGATAGTTAAACATGCCCTTCGTATTGGAAAGCTTGGAGCTATTATAATGATTTTAAAACAAGTTTTACCAATAGTTTAAAGGTCAAAAGTGTGAAGATATTGTAATCCCCGTGCACTTTGGGAAGTGTTCAATGCCAATAATACATTTCTGTTTGTTTATTTATCGAAAACTCTTTCCTGTACAAGTGAAAATTACTCTCTTACACACGGTAAAACGAGTTTTTAATTCAAATGTTAAGAGCCAAATGTGTGCCTGTCCCTTAAGTTCGTCACGGAAGTTACGTTCAAATAAGGCACCGTTGGGACAAACAGTGAAACTTCGGCGATTTAGAAAGGTTCCGGGGGGGGGGGGGGTATTGCCCTCCCAGCCTGGTCCCTTGACAACTTTATTTTATATTTGTTCAATAAACTGATTTTACACAGATTTGTATGTCTTAATACTAGAAGTGGGATAGGGCATAGGCCAGCGGGGAGTTCTTTTAGTCGAAGTTCAATCTTACTTTGTTATGTTTCTCTTAATTTAGTGTTTGGATTAAAAAAATAAATTTGAAGCCTGGCCCCGACGACTGACGAGATGAAACCACATCATCAGGAGCAACACTTCAAAAATCATGATGTGTTCACATTGACGTTTCCATGATAATTACCGTTACTGATTCCGTTTAACAAACGGTTTTTAAGTTAAAAGCTGCTGAACTGCTTCTCAGTGACCTCAAGTGCAGGAGCCGTCGTTCGTTTGTCTTTCGCCCAAAAAATCTCACGGGGTCCACTTTCAAGATGTACTCTGATAGTTACATTGTGCACTTCATTGCTTTTTGGCGTTCTATCATGACAATTATAGTGGTAACACTCGTGAGACGTTTAATTAACTTTATTTGATTTCACGTAGGTATCAGCCGTGATGTGGCTAGCCATCGATACATTCAACGAAAATTATGTTAACTGATGAAGAAAAAATAGTTATTTAACTTAAAAATAAATATCGATTAGTTTGACCTATCGTATGGACAAGACAACTATTTGCTTTTTGGGGGAAATATTAAACAAATGTATAACTTTTTTAAGATGATAATATTCCGTCGGCTCAATAAATTCCAATTAACAATTAAAAAGTATTTGATATAATAAAGAAACTAATCTCCAAATAATTTATCACCTTAACAAACTTCTATGCCCCGTACCTTTACAAAGGGTCATAAAACTTAACATATTTTCTCGTTTCCGACTAAGAGAAGTATTTGAAAAAAAACATAGGTAAAATATTTACAGGTTATTTTACGTTAATTATAAATATTCATCCGAATTCTAAGTGTCACAGGAAAATTAATTAAATGTACTTTCTTTCTTACACGAGTATTAATAAAGCTAAATATTTTTATTGTTTTTGTTGCAATACATTGCAATAATTTTATTTTCAAAGAGAATCATTGTTCAATTCGTTCTACTTTATTCTGTTAGGGGGTGTTTTTATCATCTTTTGTGCAAAGACACTTTTCAGGGTGACTGCAGTGACACCAATAATTAGGTAAATTAAAAATGAAATCGTTAAGAAAATATTATTTCGAGGACAGGACATTATTTCTAATAATGCGCCTCAAGATAAGGTGTGTGCTAACGTGATAAGTCGAGATAAAACTTTGACTCAAATTAGAGGCCAAAATATGGAAAACGGGCATTTTTAAAATGATCCTACACAAAATAAATAAATAGATATTGAAAATCATAATGTGATGATATATTATTCTTGTTTTAACTGAATGGACTTCTTTTGTCTTTTTTAACATACCATTCCTATTTTCCAGGCAAAACGTCTATTATTTCCTCAGTCTTAGGATCTCTGGATTCACTTAAGTACACAACACTCAGTGTCAATATGTCAGCTCAGGTGTGAAACTGATTTTTATACGGTTCATTTAGTAATAGTTGGCCAATAGCATTGTCTATTTTAAAATCTCTCATAATTACGCAACTATTGGAAAAAGTTTAACTAATATAATGCGAACTTACAAGTGTTAGAAAAATGACGTTTGCTGATATGTGACATTATTTGTCTAATATATGTAAATTCTTCCCTAGACAACAGCGGCAAACGTACAGGATATAATTGAAAGTCGTGTCGAGAAACGCACTAAAAGTGTGTTTGTGCCTCCTGGAGGTAAGTCATTTGTTCTTTTACATCTTCATATTAACACGGAAATAACTAGACGTTGCTTGAATCTTTTATTAATAATAATTCAATCATTTTTCATTAGACATGGAAAAACCTACACTTTCTTACATTAAACCAATACAAGTTTTATATGCAAAACAATACTATATTAAATTAATTATAAATATAAATTAACCAACTCCCGATTTTGCAAAAGCATTACCTCTCTAATGTTTTTAATATTTTCTCCAAGGTTCATTTGTATCTAACAACCATACTTAATGGCAATTCAAACCGTTCAATACTTAACGGCCGTTGTGTTGCAGACAAGAAGATGATCACCTTCCTGGACGACCTGAACATGCCGGTGAAGGAGATCTACGGCGCGCAGCCGCCCCTCGAGCTGATTCGCCAGTGGATCGGCTACGGCTTCTGGTACGACCGCAAGAAGCAGGTCCGCAAGTACGTCAAGGTGAGCTCCTTGAGTGGCGGCGACTCGCAAAATTCATCACAGGAAATTGAGGGACGAAATGAGGGGCAACCAATAAATACACATATTGCCCACTGGTGGGGAAAATAGTTTGATACGAAATCCTATAGTTTTTATACGCTCTACACGCTCCTGCTTTCAGGTTTCTTCAAAACGCATTTAATCCGTAATATGAACTTGTATGGCACACGAATTAGGCCAATATGAAAGTACTCACCGTCGGAGGAGCCAGGTTAAACTAGTACAGTCGACTCCGGTTAAGTGAAGGTAGTGAATTTGTCCCATTTCACTTACATTACTAATAAGCTAAAGATATTGAAATTTTCACTTCGCACTGTTAATTAATTTTGAATCTGTATCTCTATATTAATAAAATCAATGATTGTGAAGAAATTCTACTTACTTCTGACTTCGGATGCAGTGGACCAAACATATTAGTCCCCAAAATTTTCAAAGTTGCAATATAAATTTTATAATTTCACTTAACATTATTTCACATTTAATAGGCACATATACGAGAAAATTGAAAGTTGTAGCGGTTTAAGTTTTTCTTTGATTAGAATAATTTTCTACTTTTGTACTTGTGAAGATGAGGTTATTGGCGGAAGGGACTGCTTGGCACGCACTCATGGTTCAATAATGGTTACGCTAATTCCATAAGACGTAGTTAACTGTCTCCACTGCAGTTTCAACTGTTCAGTGCAAGGCACAAGCCACAATTTGGATGATCAGTGCCGCAAGAGAGGGTGATTGGCACACGTCTCGATGACTTTCGACTAAAAGTTCTATATCATTCACAAATAATAAAGGGCCGTTAGGTAGCCTAATGAATATACTTTCCATTCGCGCAAACAGTCTTGTCAAAACTAAACAAGAGTTGCGTAAAAATAATTAAAAACTATCAACTGGTACTAACGAGCCCCTATCTTCCCTATTATTTTTTAAATTTGGAGAGTGTGTGTCGAATTGATAAGTTCTTATTCTCATGGTCAAAATATGAGTAAAGAGCTGCAGCTATAATCTCTGCGCAATTAAAATAAATATCCTTGTTCGACAAGATTATGTGTTAGTAGAAACTAAAAACTAAGGAAGGTTCTTTCAGAAAAATACATAAAATATTTAGGGCACACAATACATTTAAATTAAGGGATCTGTGAACCTGTTTCGGAGCTAATCAAGGAGGATGCAGTAGGTCTTTGGAATGTCGTGATTTGATTCGTGGAAAAAAGATTGACTGAAGACTAAAGTGTAGAAACGAGTGGCTGGACGAGATGAAAGATGAAGAGTAGAAATGGGAATAAAGTTTAAGAATCCATGGTTTTAGAGGTTCTACAGATAATTCTTTTAAAATTTAGTCGTTTCGTGGAGTTTTTGAAAGTTATCTTAAGCATTTCTGCAGTACTCTCTCCGCGCAATAAAGCGTTTCGGACTCTTCTGTTCAGGAAATGATTCTAATGGCGGCTATGGGCCCCCCCGGCGGAGGGCGCACTGTCATCACAGACAGACTGATGACGTGCTTCAACATCATCAACATCACGTTCCCCAGCGAAGGCCAAATTCTTCGCATTTTTGGAACGATGCTAACGCAGCAGTTGGCGGATTTTGAAAGCGAAGCAAAATATGTTGGCCCAAAAATTACACAAGCTACACTTGATATTTACAATGCTGTTATAGCAAACATGCTGCCCACACCTGATAAGATACATTATTTATTTAATCTACGAGATATTTCTAAAGTAAGTGAAGTATAATTTATGATTTTTAATAATCAAATGTAACGTCTTTGAATTCGGGTTATGAATCTATCCTCTGGGAACAGAATTTTTCAGAGAATTTGTTAGTATGACAGTTTCATCACTGTGCTTACTACATAACATTTATAGCTCCTTTTTTATTTTACATTAATATTACATTGCATTTTCATTAATATTACATTACATTTACATTAATATTACATTACATTTACATTAATATTACGAATTTCACGAATTTTTGTTCTTTTAGGTTTTTCAAGGTTTGCTACGTAGCAACAACAAACAACAATACACGAAGGAGCAGATGCTCAGGTTGTGGATCCACGAGTGCTTCCGAGTGTTCTACGACCGCCTGATCAACGCCAAGTGAGTGCGAGGGGGCGCTTCGGTCCGGAGCCGCGTGGGGCGTGGTTGTTTGTCCCTTGTCTCTCGTGTGTGTGTTGTCGCGGAGGGCTTCGTGTTCAGCTGGCCCCAGACCGGAGGACCGAATATGCTTTCCATCGGGACGTAAAGGGTAAAAAAAGCTGTCGGCTGAAAAAAGCCATAGGAAGAGAAAAGTGCGTGGAGTCTGATATCGCGTCCCTTCCACATTGTATTAATCCATTTATTACTTGCTCGCTACGGAGTGGAATGAGTACCAGGTGCGAGTACCTTCTCAATGAGAGTACCAGGATCTTCCCTGAACGAGAGTTGGCCGAAGCGTTGAGTTCGCCAAACAACCTTCTCCTCGTGCGACGAATTGGTGGAGCCCTGCCTTCACCTCCCCTGTTAGGATTTGCACGGAGATACCTTTTACCTTTTATTTTGCTTTGTGTTTGATTTTTTCAGAGATCAAGAATGGTTTCTTGGAGCTTTGAGCGCCCAATTAGGACTGCAGTTCGAGCTGACGTTTAATGGCGTATGCCCAGAAAAAGAATCACCTGTTTTCGTTGATTTTATGAATCCATTTGCGATATACGAGGACATTCAAGATATACCCAAGTTACGGCAACATCTCGAACATCAAATGGGTGAATACAACGAATCCCCTGGCGTCGTTCCCATAGACTTGGTTTTGTTCAAGGACGCTATTCTGCACATCTGTCGAATAGTGCGGGTGATATCGCAGCCGCGAGGGAACATGCTGGTGGTGGGCATGGGTGAGCCGTTTCATTTCAACTTCAATACAGAAGACAGGTTAACGGGGTCCGAAGGAGCAAAATAGTGATTAACGTAATAAAGGGCGCGAAACAGCTGATAAACGCACGAGTCGAATTTGACATAGAGACGAGTATGGGAATCAACACGCGTCCATGTTGCGTGTATATTTATTAACACGCCGAAAGCGAAACGTAACTTGAAATACCTTACTTGTAGAAAAGTAAATGGATTGCAATCAGTATCGTAACACTATTGTTTGTAAATAATAAATAAAGACGTCGTCAAGACAAAAGACCAATTGAGAATCGTTACATGATGCTTCGCACAAAATGCTTCACACACAGTGAAGAAATGAGATGTTTCGCACAAGAAATTTACAACCAACGTTTCGGAGTAAGTATTTCGATCCTCAGGGCTGTACAAAACAAGAAAGACGCAAGCACTACTGCATAAAGCTATCAGAAATGTGTCACATGCAATGACCTGTCTTGATACATTTGAACACATTTGAAAAAAAAAATATGAAAACGGGACATAAACCTTTTACTACAGCTTGTCAAAAGACCTTTTAATTTCACAGTAGCAATTGGAAAGGAAGTAAGAAAGGGGAAATGAATAAATACATAAAAAAGGGAAATTAATAAAAAACAGATCAATTGCCATGTAAAAAATGCACTTCATGAAGAAGGTATATATAATTAGAGAGCGTTTCCGGAAGGACTTTTACCTCACAAAGTCATAGTAAATAATTTTCTTCTCACCGCCCAACATTCTACCATCAATAGTCATGGTGTGCGTTGGTTTGGTGAAGATGTACTTGTATGTACAATATGTTCCTCACATCCCGCGACGTGCCTATAGCCAAGGATATGTAGCAGCTTATTTAATAACGTGTATACTCCGTTGGTGGTTGCAAGGTAAGAAACTCCTGTATAAAGAAATTAAAATGTGTTCAACTGTATCAAGATAGTGTAATTGTATCTGGCACGTTTTTGGTAGCGTCCAGTGATTACTCCTTACTCATTTTGTACAGTCCTGTGGGTGGAAATACATTTTTCCAAACGTTGACAAACAACCATGTTTTAAATTTCTTTGTGCTTCTACTGACGAAGCCTCGTTGACCTGACTTCAGCATATTATTTATGGTCGTTCAAGATTCTCCATGTTTCAGATTCAATGTTTATTTTCGTTTCCATCCCTGTGGCATGTGTCGCTAATGTTTTATTCTCTTAATCGATGTAAATGTGTGCTTCTGACATTAGGTGGCAGTGGCAGACAGTCTCTATCACGGATAGCTGGTTATCTCTGCGAGTACAGAAACTTTAGCATTGAAGTTACCAAATCGTACCGCGTCCAAGAATTTAAAGATGATCTAAAAGATTTATACAATAAAGCAGGCGTTGAATTGAAACCTATGGCCTTCATTTTTAGTGACACACAGGTAAGATTTTTGATTGACGTTTCCAGTTTTTGTCAAAGAGTGGGAAATACTCGTTGCTATATATAATTTTTTCTTTCCCTTTCTCTTATTTATTGTGTGGAGAAAGTTACCTAGTACTGCAGAAAATCGGTGCCAGAATTTTGATGGATGTATTGAGGATTTTCGTATTCATAGTATTATAACTTTAGCTTTAATTTCTTAGTTTATAACTTTAAGGTTTATTGCGTTTTGAAAACGAGCGACGTTGAGAGAGAGTTTTCAAATGTGTACGAATACAATAACGTAACATTAAAATAGAGTTGCATTTTTTATATCACAGCATTATAAATTCATAAGAGATTCAAACTTAGTTTTGCGAATCAAAGTTTCTTGTGACGTCTCGAGTATTTGACATCTGTGCGAAAAAATGGTGGTCGGTTGTTTCTTTAACCTCTACCTCCCCAGGATTCTCTCGCTGCAAGGGCTAAATGTAGGAAGTCGTAATCATTTGTGGTGTAAAATGCTAATACGTCATCATTTGTGCGGTAAATTACCAGATTATGAGCTATTCCTTGCAACAGAAAAGGTCGTGTATAATACTGGTATACAAAAGAATCGTTTTCAAACCTGACTGTAACGTACTAGCAAACCTCATGGCAGCAATTTGGGAACTGGTAGTAAGCGATTAGCAACAGGAAACCGCCTCGCCACAGGAGGAAGAGAAGTATTTTTCCTAAAAGCAAGCTCGTGGCAAAGGGAGACACGATTCTCTGGGGTTCTCCAATCTTAAGGAACGGAGACCCAAACCTCAAGGCAAGCAGAAGTGCGCTGCGGAGGCGACGTAATGTAGTATGTCACGTGAGCGAGTGTATAAGGGAGTGCACAGAGCCAGTGGGTGGGTTCTGGAGACAGAGGGAGAACCTCGTGCAGATGCACAAAACTTAGCGCCACGACGGTGCATCGGCGGGCCGGGCTCGCGAAGCAAGTCACGTGTTGACAAGCCTGTGGAGGACTTTGTGTGACTGCGGTCACGTGGGAAAGATGCTGTGTGCGTGCTCTGAGGTGAGGGGAGGTTGAGAGCTACGACTCGCACCGATTCTCAAACGGGTAAGATCGCTTCTGCGGTCAACGCAAACCATCAGTTGGTACGCTGGTCAGGACTTAGGGTCCCAGTGTGACATACGGTCACGGAAGCTTGGCTTTGGGCGCGCTTCAGATGTAGGAGTGGCGAGTGCCACAATTGAAACCAATCATCAATCGGGTTGGGATCGCTCCTGCGATCAGGTGATAGCAGGTCTATCAAAGTTAGGGTGTAAAGTTCAAATTCATTGTAAATATTTGTTGTGTTTTTTCTTGTAAATAAATATTTGTCAATATGACAGTTCGTGTCTGTGTTCGCTGTGAGTATCCACGACGTCACACTAGTCTGACGCTTCTCTCGAGGCAGGACTGACGCGCTGGCTGCCTTTAATACACGGAAGATACATGCTAATTAATAACTTAATCTATATTCACTTAAAACAGTGATTCGAGAATGTTTGCATGAATCCACCCAGTTAAAGAATAAAATATGTCATTAAAATATAGTTTTTCTATTTAGGTTACAGAAGAAGCTTTCATGGAAATTATAAATAACATGTTAAGCAGCGGAGAAGTTCCAAACTTGTACAAAGCTGAGGAATTTGAGGAAGTAAGTATTTCGTTTCTATTAAGTATTGCAATTGTATTTCTAGTAAATCGTGAAAATTTTTTACATACCCACATTTGTGTATTTCTTTACCAGATAAAGAATAAATTGAGCAACGCTGTGGCAAAAGCTGGGCTCATGCAAACAACGGAAGCCGTGTTTTCGTTTTTCATCGAGCGCGTGCGATCGAATCTGCACATTGTTCTCTGCATGAGCCCCATTGGAGAAGCATTCAGGTATTTCGTTATTGCTTTTGCATGGAATAATATGGAATTTTTGAACAACAATAATTTGAGAATGAAAAAGGGCTTATATTACGACAAAAACATTAATGTACACTTACGTGAAGTTTACATATGATTTTCACTGTTCATATTTACACGAATTTAATGTATCTACTTTATATATCGTGTACTTAAAAAATCCGAATGTAATCTGGAATAATCCCCAACTAACAAGTTCCAGTAAACATTCTTTTTCTTCACCTGTGTCACACGTCTCTTTTAAAAAATCAGCACGAGTCCAACTTCAGAAAGCTGGGCACTCGTTCGGCCGCGCCGCAGGCCTGTCTCCATCTCACCCCTCGAGGCCAAGGAACCAGCTTGCGCGCCGCCTTCCGCCTCGCACACCTGACAACTAGAGCTAGCAGCGTCCGAAAACCAATTTCAACCAATCTATATCAGCCATGTTTGGATAATTGGATGCAAATTAAATGCTATATTCCAGAATTTTAGGCTCTTTTGGACTTCCCAAAAATGGGGCGCTGCTAGACTTAGTCTAAAGCTAGCAGCGCCACCTAAAATCCAACTAAAAATTAATTAAAATTGTTAAACCACATCCAAAGTTTAAGGCTAATTCGAGGCCCTAGGAAAAAAATTATTCCCGCATTTTTATTCCAAAAATCAGGGCTGTACAAAGAAAATATTTAACACACATTTTTATAAGCAATAATTCATACACGTTCTTATAAGCGAATAAATAAACAAAAATAAAAAAATCAGAAAAAATATGAAATACTGCACAAAATTTAAGGATATTTTGAAGCTCTAGGGAAAAAAATATTACTGCATTTTTGTTTCAAAAATCAGGGCTGTACAAAGACAAACAAATTATACACGTTCGTAAAAGAGAGTGAACAGAAAATTTAAAAAAAACTTAAAATATGAATCCCGGGGCAAAATTTAAGATTAATTTGAGAATCTAGGATTTTTTAAAATTATATATCAAAAACTAGTGCTGAAGAAAAAGAAATAGTTAACATATTTCTAGTATGATAGTAAGTAAGATATTTCAATTGTTGTCTTTTCCAATTGCTTTACTACAAAGTTTAATTCTGTAGCACATATGCTACAATTTTGTAAGTTAGTACTCGCCTTCTGAGGAAGAATTGCGAAATGAATCAAGCCCAGTAATTTACTCTAAATGGTTAATGAAGATGTTGGAAGCAATAACTCATTATCAGTTATTAACTGACAATGGAAGAGGGAAATCATCAAGAGCAGCCTGTCAGCCCGCTTCAGTGTGCAAAATAAATAATTAAATAAATAAATAAATAAATAAATAAATAAATAAATAAATAAATAAATAAATAAATAAATGAATGAATAAATAAATAAATAAATAAATAAATAAATAAATAAAAATATATAAAAATATTGTCGTAAAAAATAAAATTTATATTTAATCAAATTTTGAAAAATTTCTTTTTTAGTTTTTAAAAATTAATTTTTAGTTGGATTTTAGGTGAGCGCTGCTAGCTATAGTCTAAAACTAACAGCGCCCACCATTTTTGGGAAATCCAAAAGAGCCTAAAATTCAGGAATAAACCTCAAACTATTCTAAAATGTTGGATGTAGTTTGGTTGAAATTGGTTTTGGGAGGCTGCTAACTTTGATTTGAATGGCTACACACACCGACGTAGATCCACTTCCAGGTTCACTAGCCGAATGGCCGTTCCACCCGACGAGTCGTCACTTTTTTCTCTTTGGATCCCGAAGGGACAGGTAGCGCCGTCGCGCGGGCATTCAAATGGGCTCTCCCTTCGATGCACGATGTGATGCTCCACTGAGCCAATGACCTAAGTTCACCACACGCCAGTTTGCTGTATCTAGTCGACTGTAACTGCTTGACGCATCTGCTCCGTCTTGGAGTGGCATGACTTCTTGCTACCTTGCATAGCACACATCAATAACACAATATTGGCAAGATTATTCCTTCTTTTATGAAAATTATGAAAATAATTTTGGATTAGCCATTCTGAACTATTCTTATATATACGTTTCAGTTGTACCTGATGAGGGAGGCACAACAGTCTCCAAAACTTCGTCGGATTTAATAAAATAAAATAATGATATAAAATAATTTTGGATGTATTCAAAGAAATTGTAAAATTATATAAAAACACATATTTTGGAAGGCATAGTTGTGTTGCATTGGTTTCAGGGTTCGCGTTCGACAGTACCCTGGCCTAGTCAATTGCACGACCATCGACTGGTTCCACGAGTGGCCGGTGGAGGCGCTGCTGGAGGTGGCCGAGAAGTACTTGGTCGACATCAACTTTCTCGCGGAAATCAACGAATCTGAAGCGGCGAGTCCCTCTTTTAATCAACTTCTCTCAACTCATTGCAGAATGGGTTGTACTCGTATGTCCGTGCTGAGAAAGAATTCCTAGAATACTTTGTATTTACTGGAATAATGATTGTTGACAGTCGTCATACGAATTGTAGCACTGCATGTAATGTGCACGTAGAATATGGCTGTCGTTTCGAGAAAATAGTAGGCTCTAGTTAGGTAAAAATACCTAGAAATAAGTATAGGAGTAGTCACAGCCAACAACATATATTTTAATAGCAGCTTTGGATGGCTTAGCCATCATCATCACTTTCTGCTGTATGAAAGTTACAAAACGACTACCGCCAAACCAAAAATACATAGGTTTGTCTCAGTACAGTGAATAAAATATCCCTTTAATATCCCTCAAAACTATTAAATTGACAGAAAATGATAAATTAATTTGCAAAACGATTGCCCAATAAACGTAAGTAATACCCTTAATTTCAGCATCAGACCATGCACAGGAAAATCGCCAATGTACTGAACGCCAGTGTACTGACAAGAAGAAACGCATTTGTGCCTGATAAATTATAAAAATTAAAATTATGAATATTAGTTCAAAACTTAGTTATGAATTGCAACATTAAAAGCTATTAACTATTTTATAAGATTTTGCGTTGTTCTATATTCAGACCTGGAGTACTTTGCGGAGTATCTATCTGAACTATTTTGTTCTAGAAGCCATAAATGTAAGAATGACACAAATAATTCCCTATAATTGGTTCAAATAAATTTAAAAAAGTACTTTTCATAAACCTTTAATCCTGGCTTAATAAAAGTTGCGAAGTTATTACGTTTCTGAGAGTCATTAAATATTTGAAAAATCTTAAAAGTACAAATGCAATAGAAATATTTCTTACATTTTGATTGCTATTACGACTGATTTTTTATTGCTATTTTGATATAATAATAATAATAATAATAATAATAATAATAATAATAATAATAATAATAATAATAATAATAATAATAATAATAATAATAATAATAATTTTATTTTTATAGATGATTTTGTAATGTATTTTATAACCACTGATTATCAATTTAGTAACGAATCTGATGTCATTGCAGACGACGGCTGAAAGGGAAGGAAGACTTGAATACCAGGATGCTCAGGTGAAGCGATTTTCAATAACTTTCTAATCAATTATTAACAATGGTGAGAGGAAACATACCATTAATTAAGGCTCAGAAATAAAACATTCTGTCTAGTGTTGCCGCTGTAATTTCTCCTATTTTTTATGCCTCATCTTTCCGGCCAACATGTTTTACTAGCTACATATATTTCACATTTCATAAGTTTCAATTGTAATTTTGCAATTTGGCTACAAATAGTACATAATTTTCCTTTAAGTATGCATTCATTAAATTCTTTATTACTTGTAGTCTATTGTAACCGTGTGTGATTGGGTACGACAGCCGCAAAACACTTCTATACGAGGACTAAAGGAATAAAAAATGTTATCTTCAATTGCTTCTTCATATTCCAGTTGCTAGGTCAATGTAGCATGTTACATTATAATAAGGAATATATTAACACAAGAACATATCTCTAAAGAGTTCACTTCATGAGATCTTTCGGTTAAACACATTTGCATCTTGTTTTCTCAGCGACTACTTCGAACGTCCGTCGCAAAGATTTTCGCTACAGTCCATCACTCTGTATCGGACTGTTCAAATGAGATGCGTAGGCAGATGAAAAGGCATAACTATGTAACTCCTGTGAACTACTTGGAGTTGGTGGTGGGATACAAAAGGTAAGTGCGAAAGAGTGGCATCGTGATGCAAGTGATGTGAATTCGTTGTGGAAGCTTTTGTTATGTCTCGCAATTCTTTCAGTATGCTCGCAGAAAAGAGGCATTCGGTCAAGTTGTCCGCAGACAAACTTCGCAATGGTTTATTTAAAATCGATGAAACGAGAGCAAAAGTGCAAGTTATGTCAGTGGAATTATTGGATGCTCAGAAGCAAGGTAAATTTTATTACTGCTGCATTCATCTACGACTATTATTCGGGCGAGACCTGTGTCCTGGCGTACAGACCCCCGAGATGTGCGACGGTGTACTCTTCAAGAGCCTCAGTGTCGCGACGTTTTACCACGACAATCTTGTAACAAACTGCATCAACAATTATTTATTATTATTGTATAGGAGTAACGTAGCACAATCTGTACCCATGCGAACATTCCGCGCTTTGTAAATCATTTATTAAAAGGATAAAATGACTTCAAACTCAATCTCAACTTCAGGCCAGAACATGAATTTTACATACAAAGGCCCTTCATTAAGGGTCCTATTAATTCGTCAGTTAAATTATATAGTGCATAGGTTTCGGTTTCGCCTTGTTTTTGACCACATTCAAAATTAAGGAACTCATTATGAAAACATGAATTCAAAATTATCTGAAATCTATTCAATTATGCAAAACAAATCATACATAGAACGTTCATTACATTATTTAAGTATCTAATTTCGAAAAATTTGGATTTGGATACTGCAGGTCATTAGTTGCATGCATTTATTGACTTTACTGACTAAATATTCTTCTTTAACAGTTGCTGAATTCCAACAGCAGTGCGATGATGTGCTCGTGAAAATTACGCAACAGAAGCACGAGGCTGATGTGACCCAGAAAGAAGTATCTGCAAGCAAGATAAAAATCTTAGAAGAAGAAGCGGTGTGTAAGAAGCTGGCTGCCGTTGCTCAGGCAGATTTAGACCAGGCGATGCCCGCGCTTGAAGAGGCCATGCGGGTAACTGAGGAATTAATTTGCTTCTTCCACTTCGTATTTTCTCGCATTGTTTAAATATTGGTGACATTTCTTTCCCAATCACAGTTTGGCGGGAATTAAAAAATTGTAAATAGATAATTTTTTTCCACTATTGATCACTTTTATTAAAAATTTGAAGAAAATATAATAACTTATTACTTTTTTCTATTTGTATTTGGCGCCAAAATTGCTTGACAAAGATACCTTCATATTGAAGTATTTTCCCGCGTCTGTGCAATGCTTTTCAGTCTGAACATGCTACAGAAGCCGCAAAAAAATAAAACTGAGAAACGTTTCGCATTGTATCTGTACACCAGATTGCCCTAGGATGCTGATGTTTTTGGGAATCTACCTCATTTTTTATTCTCTTTCATATGAGCTTCGCGATTATCGATTTGGTATGGGGGCACTTTTCACCACCTTTTATGGCTATGCCCTTTCTGCGCGAGTTGGAAATTAGTAATTGAATTGAATTGAATTAATGCCTTATTTTACGTGGCGAGACTCAGGCCATTAGGCCTGCTCTTCCGTCTGACCACGTAAATTTCGCTACGCTCCTTTCACCAACTAGCAGAGAAAGGATGTATTTCTTGGGCGAGAAACAGGCGATTTGAATTTAGCTCAGAGGCGTCATTTAGGCTTGAGGATCTTTTACATGCAAGTAAATCTACTAACATGGGACAGCCGGCTTTACTTCACCTCCGAAGGAAGGCGTACGAAGGATTTTGTCGCCCTGAAAAATCCACGGCTTCGATCGGGTTTGAACCCGCCAACTTAGGTACAACAGTCCGAAACGCTAACCGTTACACCATCGCCGCCGCCGTAACGCAGATGTCATTGAGGCAATCGTAAGAGGAGACGCTTCCTCTGTGCGCAGGCGCTGGACTCGCTGAACAAGCGCGACATGACGGAGGTGAAGTCGTACGGGCGGCCGCCGCCCAAGGTGGAGATGGTGATGGAGGCCGTGATGATCCTGAAGCAGGCCGACCCCACGTGGGCCGAGGCCAAGCGCCAGCTGGGGCAGACCAACTTCCTCGACCAGGTGCGAATCAAGTTAAAGAAGTTTTGTCTCTAAAGTACGTTTCTGAGCCAACTAGATTATTGGTTTTAATGCGAAAGAAATATTTCAAATACTTGACGATGATGTGCCAAAACGATGGCATTCCCAGTTTACCAACTTAAGTAAAAATGCATTTGCGTATTTGTTTTGAAAACAAAAGAATACTGCAAATGACTTTTATATCATCTTAAACAGTGCATTTAGCACTTCCCAAAACAAAAATGGGCAAAAGAAAAATTGTACTGACTTTGTGTTTGTTGAAGTTCACGAAGTTTTTGAAAATTTAAAAATTCAAATTTTTTCATCGTCTTTCTTTAACTACAATAATGGAGATAAATATTTTTCTTAATAAAATCTGTTGTTCAAAACATTTGAAATATAATCATATATAATTTTGTCCATGACAGTATTTTCCATCCAATTGTACATAAAATGTTCGGAATATTGTCAGAAGTCTAATAATTAAATAATTCACTGCGAGTTTCTTTTAGAAATATTGTGATGATAATGGCTGTGTTAATTTTCAGCTTCGAGAATTTGATAAGGATAACATTTCGGAAAAAACTCTAAAGAAGATAGCGGTGTACACTGCCAATCCGGAGTTCGAACCGGAAAAGGTCGGCATCGTTTCTATTGCCGCCAAATCGTTGTGCATTTGGGTCATCGCCATAGAGAAGTACGCGAAAGTGTATCGGTAAGTGCCATGCTTCAGCAGAAGACCAAAAGAGGAACTGGGAGAGGTGGCTCGGGGTATCATCTGCTGCCACTGCACTTCCCCGCGTCCGAGATGTCCTACGTTCGAGACTCGGCGGTGACGGGATTTTCGACACTGGCTTGGCAGCTATGTCAAATTCAATCGCCGTCAGAGTGAGAATTCCAGCGGCCTGCTGCTCTGATCTAGTTCTCCGTGGTTTTGTCCGATCAATAACAGACGAATGCCGGAGGATGTTAACGGGTCACGGACCGCGCGCGATCTTTCATTCGTCTTCCGCTACCACACACGACAGGAGATAGATCGGGAGCTTAGAGCTTGTCCCGGCTGGGGCGGTGCCCCGCTGGTGGGAGATACCTGGTTGACGGAAACCCCGGTAGCCGACGGTAGGTCGGCGCCGGATCTCGCCGTACAGTGGGAAAAAGATCACCGCCACCTAACGAGTAAAACATTAACTACACTTACGTAACTCTTAAGTAGTAGACGAGAAGACCGTAATCTCTAACAATAAATCTATGTGTTCGTGCAGAATTAATGACCCAAGTAGATAAGTCGCTCAGAATGACTAACTATAAATCAATGTGTCCTTGTGGAACGGGTGACTCTAGTAGTCGAAATGCTCTGAACCACTAACAATCACTGTGTAAGAGTGGAACTAATGACCCTGGTAATAAATGAAATACCAACAATCACTGTGTCGGTGTGGCACTAATGACCCTAATGATCGAGGCGCCTGGAAACACTAACTATAACTGTCGATGTCTAACTAATGACCCTGCTAGTCGAATCACTAACAATCACTATGCCCGTGCCTAACTAGTGACCCTAGTAGTGGAGGCACCCAGACTCACTATCATTGAATGAACATGTTACGTTAATTCGGAGTGAAATTGCAATATAAATATTATTACGTTAGTAATACTAGGGCCAGAAAGAGTTTGCTGTTTTGGCCCCAGTCATTAATTAATTAGTTAATTAGTGTGTGTGCGTGCGCAGGGTGGTGAAGCCGAAGAAGGACAAGCTGGACGAGGTGACGGCGGCGCTGCGCCTCAAGCAGAAGCTGCTGGCGGAGGCCGAGGCGAAGCTCAAGGAGCTGACGGACCTGCTGGCCAAGCTGGAGAAGGAGTACGAGGAGAAGCAGCTGCAGAAGGAGGAGCTGCGCAAGAAGGCCGAGCTGCTCATGGCCAAGCTGCAGCGCGCGCGCGCCCTGGTGGACGGGCTGTCGGGCGAGCGCTCGCGCTGGGAGGCCACCATCCTGTCGCTGGAGGCCGAGTACCGGGGCCTGCCCGGCGACTGCCTCATGGCCACGGCCTTCCTCTCCTACACCGGCCCCTTCCTCACGCTCTACCGCGAGAAGCTGCTCGCCAAGTGGAAGGCCACCGTGAGCATCGGCCCTCCCGGAGCGCGCGCTGCCTCGCCCGACGGAAGCTTCGAACGCGAATGCTTGCAGGTGAACGAGTTCGAGATCCCGACGACGGAGGAGTTCTCGGCGGCCAAGTTCCTCACGGACCAGACGACGATCCGCGAGTGGAACATCCAGGGGCTGCCGTCGGACGACTTCAGCACGGAGAACGGCATCATCGTGACGCGCTGCAGCCGCTGGCCGCTGCTCATCGACCCGCAGTGCCAGGGCATGAAGTGGATCAAGAACATGGAGGCCGACAACGTGCGTGCTCTGCGCTCTCGCCTTCGCCTCGCGCAAATTGTGTGAAGGGGTCGAAAGGGTTAATTTGTGCCAAAGAGCGTAGAGTGGGGACGGCCTGGATAGCCGAGGTGGTTAAGAGCGAGACCCAGTGCTTCTGACTGAAGGGTCGCGGTTTCGAGCCCCGCCTTACGCATGGAATTTCCCTTGTGTCTCCTGTATGTGTTGTCGAGGAGGGTCTAGCGCGCTGCTGACCCCAGATCAGAGGTGCTCGCAGGTGTGTTAGTGTCTAGGCATATCGTCGAATACGCCCCCCTTGAAACGCAAAAGGTAACCGGCTGTTGGCTGAAAAACACCCCATGATGGATCGACGTAATGGATAACTACAGATAGAAGAGACACACATGTGCAGAATGCCCAGAAAGAAAAAGTCGAAACTTCACAAATAAGTTCTTAAGACAATTTGAAGCAAATTTTGTCTAATAAAGTCATTCGATATTCCCATTGGCTGAGCCGAAATAAGCACTCAAAAGCTGGTGTGAAAAAATACTTCAGATACAAAATTTTGCATTGCAGAACCTTCTAAACACTCCAGAAACATGTAAATTGTTTACAATTTACAAAACAAATGAATATATTTGTTCACAGAGAAAAATTAAGAGAGAGTTAAAAAAGCACCCAGTTTATACAATTCCTCTGAGTTTTTCTTATTTTGAACTATTATTTTTATAACATTAATTTCTATAATTATGGCTCAGTCGTTCGGAATATCCAAGTAATTTATTAGACAAATTATGCTTAAAATTATCTTAAGACCTTATTTTCGACGTTTCCGCCCCGGATATCTATTGTAGTGTTTATTAAGACTTACAATTGAGTTACACACACACACACACACATTTGTACCTGATTGTTAGGTCCTCCTATGAACACAAGTATTTGTCAAATACAAGAAATCTCACCTGCGTCAGATTATTTGCTGAGTATTTGTGGATAAGAAAAGTCGCCTAAAAATCAGAGGGAAATGTGTAACTCCATTAAATTAAATTTATAACTACATGTTCAATTGGAAAAAATGTAATTTTCAACTCCTCTACATGTCCTTGAAGTTTTTGAAAAACTCTATTGATTTTTTCGTCTCTTGGCCATCTCGGGCGTTCAGCGCGTGTACAAGTTTCCTCCTTTAAATTTGTATCTTTTGTGTCAACTTCACAGTCACTCGTTGCCTTTTATCCCTTCGGCCAGGGGTTCGGCACCGTTAGTGACGGGGGTTCCCAGACGGCCACCCGTCCGGGAATCAGTGGTGTCTCGAGTTGCATAACTGCAGTAACTTCACGGAGCGCAGTTAAGCACTTCGGCTAACGACGTCGGCTACAGTTCGCAATATTTATTCTGAGGCACTAGAGGTTTGCTACCTAGAAATCGAATTAAAAATGCGTTTTAAAGCATTGAATTAAACTCGTTCTGTAGAAATTCGAAAGCAGGAGAGTATACAACGTATTAAAATCTACACGATTTCATATCAAACTCAATTTTTTCCTTTAGTGGACAATATACGTTTTGATTAGTTACTTCTCAAATAGGGAACGTGCGGAGGTATATTTGGGGGCACATGCTGGAACCATTTGAGGAACATACTAGTGATTAAGTGCTGAACTTGCCAGGGAACATTATAGAGAAGAAAGTTGACCACGCGAAAGGAATGTGCAAAGAGCATGCGAGGGAAACACATCGAGATGGAGCGAAGATTTGAATGAAGGTGGCTCTTCTGATGACTCGGTAGCAGCGTGAAACTCGAAGAAAGCAGTTTCTGGCCTGGAGTCGGGATCCAATACTCTGCGAAGCTCCGCACGCGCACTTTTAAAATAATAATTTACAAAGTGCGGAATTTTCACACTAGTCCAGCTAGCATCATTACTTCATAGAAAGAGTTAATAAGACTCGGTATACAGTAAAGCAAATTCATGAAGAAGAAAAGAAGGGTCAAAAGGTCGTCAATAGTTGTCGTGTGGGAACACGGGACATTTACTATAATAAAATAGGAAATATCTTTACAAAACGGAATGGTTGGCAACCCTACATTCGCACAGCCTTAGAGTAGAGAATTTTATTAAAAACCGGTCAAATTTAAAAATATTTTTTTTTCAGGATCTTGCTGTAATTGACTTAGGTCAGGCAGACTTCATGAAAGTGTTGGAACATTCAATTCAATACGGAAAACCAGTTCTATTACAAAATATTTTGGAAGCTTTGGATCCATCTTTAACTCCAATTCTTAATAAGGCGGTCGTGAAGCAAGGTAAGAAAGCACTGTGTGCTTAGTTATGCTTTATTAGTGCAATTACCTTTCCATATTGTAAGAAATTAAAACTGCACACAAAAATTGTCTACAGGATTTACAGATAATTTGAAATATTGGACATTATACTATTGTTTGCTTTCTACTTCGAGCTACTGCCAACTCTGAATCTCCGAGACTTACATCCGTGGGATGGCCAGACGTCGACAAACTATGTTTCTTCTAATATTTGATTTATTTACTTTCAAAAAATCATAAAATAAGAGTGACGTATGGGCGAGAGAAATGAAGAGCAATGAGCAAATGTTTTCTTGAGGGGCAGAACCCCTGTCCATTTGACTATAGATAGTAGAATTAAATATAGAGGATACTAGAAACCTTGCTTAGCAATATTTGAAAACTAGAATTTTTCGTTTCCGAGTAATTGAAAATTGGCATCGGAAAACTAATTAAAGAATTGATTTTATAGTGTTGCTGGCACAATAACTCACATATACCCGACGCTACCAACCAGGAAAATAAGAGTAAACACTTCGGGAGCATAGTGATGCTTCATAAATGAAGTTCAAATTGTATTCAATAATCCTTTTTAATATATTATCTTGATTGGATTTGTGTTACAGGAGGACAGAACTTAATAAAACTGTCTGATAAATTTGTGGAATATAACTTTGATTTTCGCCTGTTTATCACAACGAAAATGAGCAATCCACATTATCCACCGGAAATATGCACAAAAACAACTCTTGTAAATTTTGCGGTCAAAGAACAAGGTATGTGAGTATGAATGAACCCTGCAACTGCTCATTTATATTTTGTTACTTAAGCTGCCCAGTGGGGTTTCACAGACCCCAAATACTTTTAATGTTACAAAAGTTCAGAAAATTATGAATGATTCAAAAGTGTGTTATTGTATTTTATTTTCGTTTAAGAATCCATGAAAACAAGGGGAAAAATGGATTTTAAAATTTAAAATTTGTCATTTTGATAACGAACGTTCTTTCTTAATATTTAGATCAGATTTCATTCAGATCAAACCAGAATGATTACAAATACCCATTGATACATGTCTGTCCGTTTGTGAACAACGCTAGTGGCTAAACCATTCAGCAGATTTTCTACAAAATTGTTATCCCCATATTAATCTGGATGATGTCGTGGCCCATTGAATTTGAAACCGATATTTTAATTTTGAGGGGTACTTTACATGGAACCCTTGGACATTTTCAAAAATTTCAAAAAAACGAATCCATCGTTTTTGATAAGAATTATGTTGTTGGATAGTGTAAAGGACGTTTAAGAGAATGGTGCAATTCTCATGTTCGGTAAAAATCATAATTTTTCGAAAATGGCAAAAGTTCAAACATCTTTCGTCGTCTTTCTTCAAGTAAAATATAAAAGATATAGATTTTTCTATTAATTAATTCTGTTTTTTGAAGATAGATTTTGAAATAATGTTATGAACAATGTTTCGATACTATGAGTACTTTTCGCATAATTTTGCGTGAAAATACGGTGAGAAAGTACCGCTAGTTCCGATGGATCTCTTGCAGGGCTCGAAGCGCAGCTGCTGGGAATCGTTGTGAGGAAAGAGAAGCCCCAGCTGGAGGAGCTCAAGGAGAAACTAGTGCTCAACATCGCTGCTGGTCGTCGCACTCTGATGGAAATGGAGGACCTACTGCTAAGGTAACATTTTCTCAATTCTTCGGTCCGTATTCTTCTTCTTAGACTTCTTCCCGACATGCTCCTCCTTGTGCCTCGCGCTTCACCTCGCCCAGTGCAGCTCCGCTCCTTTGGCATATGCCCTGTATGTATGCGTCTCTTACCCTCTGGCCTCGCTTAGTTCCTTCTTGAGTACCCTCTTCAGTCCTCGATACCGAAAAAAATGTTTTCGGAAAACCGTCCGTCAGTCTGGGAGACAACACAGGCGCCTAAACAACAGTTTTTCCCAAATTCAATATTCTCCGTCCGATCGAGCACAAAGGACTCTGTGGTTTTGAAATTAATATTTTAGTTTTTGGAGAAACTTTGGAAAAACACATGCCTAGAACACATTCGAAATTTTCTCAAGAAAGCTCTAATTATTCCCCCTCCCTAAAATTCGGTAAAATATGCCTCTGAAGACGGCGCAGGTTTGAATATCACTGAACTCTTCGATTTATTTAATATTTCTATTTGTTCATCAACGAAAAAATTAAAATCTCGACTCGTATATATTAAGAAAAAATATTTTCCTTCATATACATTTCCATTGAAAAAATTGGAGCCGTTGTTAGGAAATGTCGTTTGAGCGTATCTGAAAATGCGCATATGGAAGATCATTTTCACCCACAACTTTTGGGTTTTTGAAAAACTTCATTTCAAAACATTTGAAGCACATCAACTCGCAAATGCAATAATGTAAACCAAGAGCTGGTAATGTAAATATTAACGACGATAGAGATATTTAAAAAATATTTTTATTTAAAAAACACAAAAGAATACAACAAAGTGGTGTTTATGTCATGTAAGCAGTGCATTTAGCACTATCCAAACGAAAACTTTGAAGAAAAAATTTGGAAATAATTTTGAGAAAATTTTGTTTCCATTGTTTTTAATACGGCCCAAATTGCATTCAAAATTACGTAATAATGACTTAAATTTTAAAACATGATCATGACGCCAATGAAAGAACTAATTGAGAAGAACAAATTTCATTTAAAGACAAAATCTTTATCTTAAATTTTGTAGTTTCGAACTACAAAATTTCAAACTTTTGTAATTTTTGAAAGTTGTTAGTAAACTGTGAAAAACATACTTTGATTTTTCAGGGATTTGAATTTTTCTGGATTTTATATTCATATTTGTAAAGAACAACTCTCCTTCATATTACACCATTACAAATTATCCTACTGTGTTGGATTGAGACGATAAGGAATTGCGAGTGCCATAACTTGAAAATGACGCATTGAATAATCAAGAAGTGCTCTCACTACGCCCCCCTTCATTTTCCATCAGTTTATCCCTCTCATAAAACAAACAAACAAACAAAAAAACAACAACAACAAAAAACAACAACAACAAACAACTACTAAAGTCGAAGCGCAGAAACTACAACACTAGGTTAATGAATAACGCTGCAAAATAGTGCACTTACATTATTCTCCCTGAAGTTACTGTAATCTGAGTTGTGACATAAATTTTCCGAGATACATAAGCACATCGTCAATTGACGGAAACTTAAGAATTAAAAACGCGGGAACACGGTAATGAATATGCAGTTCCTAAATGATAGAATAGATAGCACCATTCATTAGGTGCATTATGCATCCACCAACGGCAGAAAGCGCAACATAGTTTGAGGCAATAGTTTTCCAAAAGCCACGGTGGCATAAAGTCACCTGCGCGGTAAACTGTGACCCCCGGATTACGGTATATTTTAAATTATCAATGGTATTTATAAACTGACTTAATAAATACTTTTCCATTTCAACATATTTTACCTGTGGTCCACTGAAATACTACTGAGAATCATACATGTATTCTATGGCGTGACCGAGGTTAAGAATGAAGTACAGAACCTCATGGCAACAGCGATGCCAAACCTGTCGCTCTTCTGCTGTAGTGTGTCACGCGCTCGGTGGCGACGACGAACCCCGCAATGGGGCGGAGCGCTAGTTTAGCGCTCAAGTAGTTTGTCTGGAACCTTCTCAATTTTCTGAAATCGTAGTTTCCTCCCTTTCCTCAAATATAAAGCTATTACTATGCGACTTCGAATGTTTCTCAGTCCTTTGTGCTTTGAAATGTCATTAAGATCTCGGGAATAAATATTAGTTTTAAAAGTCCACCACTATTTCAATACTACATGCAAAATCCAACCCACCTAATACAGTTGCAAAAGGTCAATCCTCTTGTTTTCTTTTCAAGAATACAGAAATAACAAGCTCTCATTATAAACAAAATGTTTAAAATTTGACCAGAAAACAAGTCGGGCCCACGGGAACAAACTGATTTCATTCGCGGGAAGCCGAGCTGCCTCGCGCCAGGAGTCATCCCCCTAGGCACCGACTAGGATTCCCGTTCGAAAATACAATTAGAGTGAAATAGTTATGAACATCAATAACCATTTGTTTTCCCCAATAGAAAGCCTTTACACTTCTTTCGCTTTACGGTCGATGGATCATATATTCTAAATTATGATTGCAAAGAAAAATAAATTACATTTCAAAAATTGTACATTAATGATTGTAGCACAACTTAAAGCCAAAATGAAATGTAAACGAAATTACATTTAACTTTGACGTGCCTGAAACCATAAATCTCAAAAACAAAATGACTAATCATAGGTGAACCAAATAGGGTAAACAATCGGAACGTGAACTTACTGAACATAGCCTGACGCGGCAACCGAAGCACGTGGCACCGCAGCTGCGGCTGATCCAACAGCCGAACAGTCGCATCTCTTCCTACAAAAATTAACACATTGTAAAGATATTATCCAAGATTGCTGGTAAATATATAATGTATTAAAGGTATTATTTTACTAATGTAGTTGTTAAGAAAACTTAAGTTAACTAGGATTTAAAGCGGTTTTGAAATCTTAAAAACAGGGGGAAGTTTATTTAACGGAAAAGCCCGCACGGCCCTGTTCTTCATTCTTGGCCTGCGACGCGCAAGAGGCTTTATGATAAAAGTTTGTAAAATTACCAGGTTAAATCACAGTATTTGAAAAAATGAAAAATGGAATATCAAACAAGAGACATTGGTACACACTAAGTTTTTGTGAATTCCAATTTTCTATAAGATAAATATCATATCTCTGTTGCAGGTTACTCTACGAAGCTAAGGGATCGATACTGGATGATCTTCAGTTGTTGATAACTCTACAGACATCACAGTCGACAGCGGCGTCTGTCACACAGCAGCTCAAGGAGGCAGAGACTACGGAAGTGGAGATAGATACAGCTCGAGAGGTCTTTCTCGGATTTTCAGGATATGATACGAGGCGCTTAGAACCAAAAGCCCCCCCCCCTTTTTAATGAAACTCCGTCAACCCTTTCTCCCAAAACACAGTGAGGCCCAAATATAATTCTAGCAGTATCTAGCAATGAAAAGCCAGCACCAAAAAGGAGCGGGCAATATGAAAGATAATTCCGTCAGCTCGTCACAAGAGCCACATGGCCAACTTCGGATCTAACTGTCTCGTATACATACGCATATTACTATTAGTTATTCAAATATGTCTAAGTTGACCAAACTTATTTAATGCATGGAGGATAAGAATGAAATTCATCCGTGTAAGAAACTTTTTGGCACATCAGCATTATAAACAACCTTTTCTGTTGCAACAAATTGTTCATAAAAGGGAATTTTGCGACACAAATGTTGACGCATTAGCATTTCACGGCACGAATGATTGTGTCATCATTCAGCCAATCACAGCAAACGAATCGTGAGGAGGTAGCGGTAGACGGAACAGCCAACCACCCTTTACTCGCACAGATGTCAAACACCCGAGGCGTCACAAGAAAGAGGTTTCGCAATTAAGTTGGATTTTCTTATAAATGTATAATGCTGTTTTACAAAAAAATGTATGCAACTCGTTTATAATGTTGCTTTATAAGCTAATTGCATAAACGACTATTATTAAACTTTACTGAAAATTTAAAATTAAACAAATATCTTCTAATTTTCATTCTTCTTTTCCAGGGATATCGGCCTTGTGCAAAGCGAGCCTCCATTCTCTTCTTTGTACTCAATGATATGTCTCTTATTGATCCAATGTATCAGTTTTCATTAGATGTGTACATTGATCTCTTCGTACTCTCAATTGCAAAGAGTAAAAAGTCAGATGATTTGGAAGAACGTATTGGCCTACTTAATAATCATCATACTTATGCAGTGTACACGTAAGAATCAGGAAAATATATGTATACCTCAACAATGTTTGCAAGATTGTTAGAATTATATAAAATATTTAAAATATTAATTATATAAAGTATAATTATTTCTGGTTATTATGAGTTAGTTTTAAATGGCATATTTATTAGCTTTTCTTCTATATATTGATTTAATTACAGTATTTATTTTTTTGAAAATCGTTGGCTTTAGATGTGAATGTTTTTTGAGATCATCTACAGATAATTTCATGATTTTCAATTAAGTATAGGTGCTTTAGCTAGAATTTTGTTTCAGGAATACGTGTCGTGGATTATTTGAGCGTCACAAAATGCTATTCTCCTTTCACATGTGCATTAAAATATTGGAAGGAATGAACAAAGTCAACAAGACTGAATACAACTTCCTGCTGAAGGGAGGTGTCGTGCTAGATCGAAGTGATCAGATAGACAACCCTTGCCCAGGTACACAGAGAGAATAGTAGATTACGCAGCTAGTTTGTAATGGAGTCTAGAAGTTGTCTAGATGGCGAGATCCGGCGCCGACAGACCATCGGCCAGCAGGGGTTTCCCCAGCAAGGTATCTCCCAGCAGCGAGGCACCGCCCCGGCCGGGATGAGTTCTAAACTCCCGACCAGTCTTACGGAATGTGTGGTAATGTAGTACATGTGTAAGGGGTGGGGATAAGACAAGGAAGAGGAAGGAAAGATGGCACGCGGTCCGTGACCCGTTCGTTAGGGTACTGCTCCGACATTCGCGTGATATTGATCGGAGAAACCACGGAAAACTACCGACCAGAGCAACCAGCCGCTCGAATTCTCCTCCTGTGAGCGACTGGATTCGACATAGAGCTAGCTACTATCGAAAATCCTGCCACCGTCGAGATTTGAACCCGAGTACCTTCCGGGCAGAGGCACTGCAGTGACTACTAAATATTATGTTCAACGTATATTGTATGTAAAGTTCTTAAATGTGAAGAGGAATGTTTATTGATGAAGGTGGAAACTAAAAAGTTAAATCTGAAACAACTTTTGATCATTGTTACTACGGCAACAAATTCAGATAAATGTCATGCAGAAGTAGCATTGATAAATCAATTGTTCTCCACATATGCAACCAGAACATTTATTTTCCTAATGAATAGGATCTTAGAGGATGCTAGTAAGCGGGTATAGTATGTTGTAGTTCAGTTTGACTGAGTCTTGCGATAGGTGGCTAAAATATGAGAACGTAGTATATAATTACATTGAAGTACAGTTATTTTAAATTTATTTAAGAGTTACGTACGACGGGGGGGTGCTATCTTAGTTTTTGCCATTGCTTTAGGTTTTGAGACGTTCCCAGATATCTCAAGGAAATTATTGAAGATAATAATACGGAATAATGACTCACTTCAAAATAGTGGGTAGACGGGAATCTCCACGGAAGATTCTTAACTTAGACAACACGGGCTTCGAGGAGGACATCACCTTCATAACAATTTCGTACAATTTCACTTTCGTAACAATTTCGTCTTTCAAAGCTAATTGAATGTTTAAAAAATATTCCGAAATTGTAGCCATACGTAATTGCTTCGTGGAAAAAGTAATTTTCTCTTTCAGCACATAAACACATGAACCGTACTGTATTGTCTGTCAGTGTAAAACACAATTATGCCCTTGGAGCAACAGAGTAAATGTTAAAAAAGCACGGGACCATTCGTGTTCCAGAAAGAACGGCGAGAACCAAATGTTCACAATATTTATATCCCTGCTATAGCACAAAAACTTAACATACTGTAATACAAACTCTCGGAAAATGATTGTAATATATTGCTAAATACATATAGCGTTATTTCTTAAATCACGTTTTCCACCACCTGTTTTGCAGTGTATTCTAGGATCTATCCCCACCCCTCCCCTTTGCTGTCTTCTGGGCATCGGAATGGCATCTGTGTGACCAATTCAGATAATATGAGAGCGCCTGATCTACGTGAAAGTCCATTAGTTTCCTAATAATCATCAAACCTAAGGATATATTTTAAAGATAGGTATACAGTTTATACAATAAGTTCCGTATGTTGATGGTAGACTGTGGTATTCGATCTGCGATCTGCGCAGTAGGAAGCCACCTGCTGTTCAGAGCTGATGCAATGTGCCAGACCTGGCGCTTCCCAACAGTTTTCTCGTCACCGGGAATTAATTTCTACAACGTGTGACCATCTTAAACCACTATTACTCACTAATAATTGTCTGAGTGGCATTCTATATTGTACATACATGTCATTAGCCTGATGATCGAGACAATTGAGCCCCGAAACGTCACCAATAATAAATGTTTTGTGATGTATTATCAAGAATAAGATTGATGCAATAAACTTTGGCTAAAAACAACTTGTGGAACTTATTGTATAATTTTGTTATCCATTAGTTTCTAACTATGTTGTCTTTACGTGCATTTTACAGGCTGGCTTTCAGACACAGCGTGGGATAACATAACTGAGCTCGACAAGATTGCTGGCTTTCACGGCGTGGTCAACACTTATGAGGAACATCCAAACGAATGGCGTGAATGGTACATAGACAAGCAACCTGAAGAGCTTCCGTTAATTGGTATTTCTTTAAATTTTTATTGATTATTTGTTCTTTTCTTATGCTATGACTGTCTTATTATTAATAATTAATTATGCACACAGGGTTCTGTATATATATATATATATATATATATATATATATATATATATATATATATATATATAGATGGTCAATGTTTTCGTAAGAAAATAAGAAATTTCATTAAATATTTTCTTTATTACATGACGTTTACGGAACCTGTCTTGTTCTCATCATCAGGTTCCATATATTTGTCAGTTTCTTACGAAAAATATGACTTCTAAAAATATATAGAGGATCATATAAGCGTAATTAGATTTTTTCAGTCTATTAAAAACATTGAACATTTGCTTTCTATTTCAGGTGAATGGGAAGATATCTGCACTGAATTTCAAAAGATGTTGTTCGTGCGTTCATTGCGACCAGATCGCATATCCTTTTGTGTGTCAGCTTTTATTGTGAATAATCTTGGCCAACCGTTTGTGGAGCCACCTGTTTTAGATATAAAAGCGGTCTTTGACGACTCGAATCCAAAAACGCCGCTGATCTTCGTTCTTTCGCCAGGAGTAGATCCAACTGGGAATTTGTTGCAGCTGGCAGAAACATTGGGAATGAGTGATCGATTCCAATCCCTGTCCTTGGGTCAAGGACAAGCTCCAATCGCAACAAAGTTAGTATTTGAAAGATTTGCTAGGGATGAAATACCGTAGCTGCTGTTGTTTCCATGTTTTCGTCCCCAAATCAAAGTAGAAGTTCTGAAGAATTCCAAATATTTTCAATTATCCCAGCTCACTTTGGGGAAAAACGAACGAAAAATATAAAGATAAATACGAAAATAAATACGAGAAATATTTATAGATGTATTAAGAATTTACCTTATTTCTATATATTTACTTTAGTAGAAGTTTATATTAACAATGTTTAATACTTTCATGTAAAGATCGCCAGTATTGAACAGGAAAGGAAATGCATTTAAAATCACCTCGAAAAACAAAGAGTTATGAAACATGACTTGGACAACACATGATCTCAATCGACCCCATTTTCTATAACCCCAAAAATGCAAATTTAACGAAGCATATCGTATTAATGCAACATTTTATATTATAAAGCACATTGGAGGCCAGATAAAATTTTCTCAGAGGCAAGGGGCATCATTACAAAAAGTTTAAGAAACCTGTACTTGGCAACGAGTCAGTTTGTCTTGGCTAGCCAAGTGTTGAAGCACCCAACTTTCACAGCACGAACACCGTTAACCCGGATGGACACTAACTGAATGGATTTAGAGTTGAAAAGAAGACAAAAAGTCAAAGAGAATTTGGCAATACTACCTAGTAGTATCCTGCATAAGAAGTAAAAAAACTAAAATAAAAATGTCAAAAAGTGTTCCAAAACATGCAAAGTTTCACGTCGTACACTTGTATCTGTGATACTAAAATCCTCTTATTTGAGTTCAGTAAGGTACAGAGTAATCATTTCGAAATAAGTCATTAATTTCATATAGATCTTACAACATTTTTTCATATACATGCAAGTTCCTTTTTTACCAAGAACATTGATGCTACTATTGAAAAGTAGCTCAAAGAAGGGTGAAGTGGAATATAAGTGTTGATTAAGCTTTAGCAATAAAACCAATACACATTGTTGAGAAATAAGATATTGTTTTTTTAAATTTATATTTGCCTGTTCGCCAAGAATGTCTTTCAGAGTTTTTGACATGACAGATTAACATCACTGACGATTTCGATCTCACAGGTAAACTGAAGTAGGGATTGTTGACAAAATTACGTTAAAGATTTAAATTCTATTAGACTAAAATTTGGAAATTAGATATTTGAAGAAGTTTTAGTTGAATGAGGTAGGGAGGTAATCAGTATTATGTGGTTTAGGGAGATGGAGCTTATCTTCCGTAAATCTTGAGAGAATACGTCGAGGAAATCTATATGTTCGACTCAGATTAAAAGCGCTTGTTCGTTGAAAATCGTCTAAAGAGTTGAATTTCTGGCTGGGATAATTTATTAAAGTGAATAGTGTCAATTTTTAGTTCTTTGTGCAATTGCGTGATAGGAATTTACCAAGGTGCATCAAGAAATTTGCGGATGAACTAGTTTGGAGTATCTGAATTTTATTAATGTGAAATTTGACTGCATTGGACCAGATGGGACAGGCATACATTAGTGTGGGAGGAATGATTGTAATATATATATATATATATATATATATATATAACTAATATATATATATATATATATATATATATATATATATATATATATATATATATTAGTTATATATATATTAGTTTGGCAATATGTACATATAGAGGAGATTTATAGTTAATAACAGAATAAAGTTTATGTATTTGAATGTAAGTTTTACGAATAATATTTTTAATGTGTAGATTCCATGCAAGCTTTGTATCTAAGAAGAGACCAAGGTATGTGATAGGAGTGTTAGATGAAATCCATGGTACGGGCTGATTGTATAATAATAATAATAATAATAATAATAATAATAATAATAATAATAATAATAATAATTCACATGGAATGTCAGGTTTGAAAAGAGTAAAAATGTTGGCTCTACACTTGATTTTGATTTGCCAATTAGCAGGCTAAGATGTGTGAAGTATTGTACTACACTCTCAGGAAACCGTTTCTTGCAGGCTCATTAAACGTGGAGCGAAAGAAGGATTCTGGATTTTCCTCGCAAATTGCCATTTGTCTCTTAGTTGGATGCCAAGATTAGACAAAATTGTCGAAATAATTGGTTCCAGCAAAATAAACCCATCTTTCAGGTAATTATTATTGGAATATTAATAAACTTCACCAGTCATCATATTGAAAAAAAATTGAAAAATTATGTAATTGAAAACTGAATCAAATCGTGATACAGAAATTAAATAAATTATGTTTTTCTCAACTTGCATTTATTTAGATACGTCTGCATTATTAAGTTTTCAAAAATTAATTAGATCTTATCTTCACTTTTTCGTAATCAAATTTCATGAAACGGTAGAACCCCACTAATACTTAATTTCGGAGAGTCCGAACAAAACTCGGGATGGAGGAAAAAATAAACAACAAAAATAAAATGCCTATTAGTAATATAAAGAAAGGATTTTATAATTACTGTAGAACTGCGCAACTAATTATTGAAACAATGTAGCAACCACTACCACATGCGATCGGTTATGTTCTTACTGAACTCCGTTGACCGCAACGTTGCCACTTTCTCACGTCGCACGCTACGTTGCATTGTGTCAGGGAAACCTGTAGATGTATTGGAATATGTCAAATAATTTTTTTCCGATAATCCGAACAGATCACACTCTCAATTAGTTGGGAACACCGGGGTTCTACTGTGCATTGTTACCATCATTCACAGTACAAGTGAACACGATTGCTTGTGTCGCAGGCTGTGGCTGAGCTCCAGCCCGCACCCGGACTTCCCCATCTCCATCCTGCAGGCCGGCATCAAGATGACCACGGAGCCCCCGAAGGTCGGTCGCGAAACGAGCAATCGCTAAGGATGCGTTGCGATCAGTCCACCGAAACAACTCATTTTGAATCTTTTAATGTAATTTGTTGCAGGGTTTGAAAGCCAATTTGAAGCGCTTGTATCAATTGATCACAGACGATCGCTTCACTGCATGTCAGCAACATGTAAAGTACTCTCGCTTACTGTTCTCTCTGTGCTTCTTTCATGCCATCCTTTTGGAAAGGAAAAAGTTTTTGGAATTGGGGTGGAATGTGGTATATAGTTTTAACGATTCTGATTTTGAGGTAATTATACAATTATATTAATAATACACTTTGTAGTTCATGTGTATGTTCTCTATATTTGTCAATAACTTTACATTTAATTAAAAAGAAATGGCAAATATTATTCTAATGAAACTCTGCTGTCATTTAGTATAAGTATTAAAACAGTTGATTTTTAAATAATGTGTGAACAATAAAAAAACTACTTCTTTCAACTTCTCTGTCTAATCAGGTATCAGAAAATCTTCTCACAATTTATTTGGATGAGTATGAACAAACCCCGTGGGATGCTCTGAAGTACCTCATAGCCGGTATCAATTACGGTGGACATGTGACTGATGACTGGGATCGGAGGCTTTTACTTACTTATATAAATCAATACTTTACAGAACAAGTGCTGTCTACATTTATGTACAGGTATAAACATTTGCATTGTTTTCTGGTGTTCTTGATAATATCAAACTTATTCTAACACACTTATCTTTTTTATAGAGGTAGGGGAAATTTCTACATAGGATCCCTTATTTAAAAACTAAGAAAGAATGCACCATCATTTTTTACTTTCTCATCTACATACGTATTCGTTTTTACTTTCTCTTGTTCACTGCCAACTCTGAATTTCCGAAAATTGCAAGTTGAAGTTTGAATTTTTTTCGCCGTCTACCTGCTTCCACGATTTTGAAGATAGGGAGTTTTTCTTCAAATGAAATATGTTCTCAATTAGTTCCTGAATCAATGTCATGTATTTTTTGACAATATGAATTTTTGCGCGTATTTGAGTGAAATATGGGCAATTATGAAAAAATATTTGGAGGCAAAATTTTCTCAAAAACAGCTCGAAATTTTCTCTAAACGTTTTATGCGATTAGTGCTAAAATCACACTTTACTGTGATATAAATCCGATTTGGCTGTTCGCTTTTGTTTATTCAGACAAATGTAAAAAGCACACTGTAATTTATGTGCTTTTGTGTATTTTTGAAGTATCTCTCACGTCGTTAATATTGGTGTTTTATGTACATTATTGCATTTGTGACTACAATTGCTGTAACTGGTATTTGATAAAGTTTCTCAAAACTTTTCTCTCAAAATGAGCTCAAAATTCCGCGTTTTTAGAAACGGTCTAAGGACATTTTCTCAAAAAATGCTCCAATTTAAAAAAAAAATTGTACGCAAAGTGCTAAGTGTACTGAATTACATGGTATTAACGTCATTTTGATTTATTCTGACGATTTATTCAAAATTACACCAATATAATGAAAGCGTAAGTGTGGCGCCTCGTGGGAGCCCGGGGGACTACGCCTTACGGCCGCTGGCGCCTTACGGCCTTACAGCCGATGTCCGAGCTAAAGCAAGGAGAAAGCAGTGAACCCAGTGGCCGAAAAGGCACACTCACTTCCTCAAAACAAATATTTTCCCTTCTAATTCACATTTTTAATGTTTACATTTCTGGCGTTTTTTAAGCATATTGCGTTTGTAAGCAGAAGTGCTTCAAATGATTTCCCATGGAGTTTCTCGGAAACACAAAAGTTTTCTGGGAAAAACAAAAAATTGTAATAATATGGAATTACGCAGCATTCAATACCATTCAATCAAATATGAAATAAGGAATGAAAGTGATTAAGGAACACTTCCCATTTATTTTGAAACATGCGCTGGCTACTTGTTTTCAGCTACTTTTTCGCTGCCTGCGTTTCCAGCTATTTCAAGATGCTATTTCCTCGCTGCTCCCCTGGCAGACGGCATGGGGTAGTGGCAAGATGTAGTTGGGGTCAAGTATTTCTCCCACGCTGTCTAAATTTCAATATTGTGAAACCCGTGATTCAAAACAAGATGTAGGGTTTGGTGTTATTTATTTTTGATTATTATGAAACAACCATTTTTGTTTCATTAAACAATAAGTCCCAAGTTGATTAAAGATAAATTTGTTAAAACAATTTATATACATAAATCACAAAAAAGGTTCTTTGTGAATTTCTTCATATATTTATACACCATTGATCACCTTAAGATGACAAACAACTTTGTAGTTTTAACGCCGAAGTTTTATAGATAATGTGTTTTAACTAATGAAACAGTTTTTATGTGATTTATGTATATAAAATGTTTTAATAATCTGTCTTTAGCCAAGTTGGGACTTATTTTAAAGTAAGTGAACAAGTACAAATCTAAACAAGTACAATGAAAAACATTTGTGTTGTAGGCTTTCAACCCTACCCATATATCACATCCCACCTGATGGTGATTTGGAATTGTACATAGACCATATTGCAATGCTGCCTAATGTTGATCCTCCGGAAGCTTTTGGGCAGCATTCCAATGCTGATATTACATCTCTAATATCGGAAACGAAGAATCTGTTCGAAACCATAATGTCAATGCAAACTGACATGGGGGCTGCACAAGGAGAAAGCATGGAGCAGAAAGTGCGTATTTATGTTTTTATGAGAGTTGTGTTAAGTCATTATCATAATGGCATCTAATTGCAAATATGTATGCCTTTCAAGTGAAGGAGAAGATAGATTCATTTGAGTTTTGTTGTTTACTGTGAAAAATATTCCTAACAAACTTTTTCGCAACTTTGAGATTAGTGAAAGTTCCTAATGTCTAGCGTTTAAATTATATTTGTATTTTTTCACACAAAATATTCTCCTTTGCCTCAAGCTGTAAAACTGTAATGAGCAATAACCTGTTCGTAACAATATGAAATTGCACAACTATTCTTGAGGAATGAATGTTTTTATACCATTTTAATCCTTTGATATTGTGCAAGTTCTTTATGGTTTTAACAGTAACATTAATGAATAAAATTAATTATTAATTAATATATTTGTTTATAATATGACAAATATTGTCTAATATTCAAAACTTTCAGGTTTTCCAATTGTCAGTTGATGTTCTTGAAAAAATTCCCAAACCGATTGATTATGATCATACGGATAAATTAATCGGACCTATAAAAACACCGTTGGACGTTGTTCTTCTTCAAGAGGTAAATCCTTCTTATCAAATAAATGTTTCCTTCATCTCAGGTACAACAGGTCAAGGATAATTATTTTATTATTAGTATTTTATTATCTTAGTTATAATGACATCATAAACGTTATGAAAATAGATACTATAATAACAGCAATGCACCCACTCATTTTATATGCCACAAAAATATGTTCCGTCTTGCAACCTGTCTCTTACAATCTGTTCTACTGAGCTCTGCAGTTCTTGGGCATTGAGCATATCTGGAATAATCCTCCGTTGAGTTTTTTTTTTGTCACGTCACGGACAGTGCCATTTATCTCTTCGGTCAGGAAATCGGTGCCGTGAGTAGTAACGTGGGTTCCCAGACAGTCATCCGTCCAGGAAACTGTGGTGTGTCGTGTTGCTTAAACCCGTGATTTCACGGAGAGTAGTTAAGCAATTGGGCTAACGACGCCGGCACATGGGGACCAACAAAAAAACATGGACTGGATTATGGCACTGCAAACGGGGTATCTTCAATGTTTATTTTGTCCAAGTAGTGATTATTTCTTTAAATATTTCTAAAAAATAATGAAATTTGAACGGTATACATATAAATAATTCTCCCAATGAAAAACAATACTAATCTATACTTTACATAAAAGGAAATGTATCATTATAAATCCCAAGGGCATGTGAACTACCACTGGATGTACCCTACATAAACCTCATCAATCAAGAACTCTTTTCGAAATAACTTATCACGATTCATTAGAGTATCACCTACGTTTAGAAATCAAAACTAAGGGGTTTAGAAAATCACTCTAAAATTACCTCTGAGATATCGTCGATCGGTAGTACATTTTGCAGTGCACTTTCAATTTTTGGCCCCTTCTTTCGCCGCAACCCGCTTGACGCTTATGCGTTAACAGTGCAGCGTTGCAGCAGCCCCTTCCACTACAAGCGACGTTGTTCTAAAATAATTACATATGAACGATGACGACAATGTGTATGAGATATGATTTATATACATGGTAAAGAATTTGAGAAGTTTATATGTAAAATCCAGCTATTTGAAAGAATATGATACATTAAGTATAAGGATATTATTATTTATTTGAAATATTTTCATATTTATGATGGTTCAAAACTATACAATTGCAAGATCTATGAGGTAATAAACATTATAAACTATTATAAAGCTATTTCAAAGATTAATAGTGTCGACTGATTTAGTGATTGTTCTCAATGATATCCACGTTTTCTGTGCTTAATATGCTGCAGATCACTCGTTACAACAAATTGCTGACCAGCATGGCGCAATCTCTTCTCGATTTGCAAAAGGGTATTCAAGGCCTCGTGGTGATGTCCTCTCAACTTGAAGATATATTCACTTGCTTTTTTGATGGCCGAGTTCCTGAGGAGTGGCTCAAAGGTGAGAAATTTCACAGAGTGTTGGACAATTATCTACACTAGAATACCGGTATTCCGAACTATTTGCGCGTGCGGTCTGTTCGCATTCGGAAATGTTCGGATTATCCTAAAAAAATGTACCGCACATTACACAGAGCGGCAGGAAGGTGTCTCCGCAGCGGCACCTTGTTGGTGGCAGTGCTGCCAACAGAAATGATGTTGTAGTTCGAGATGCAGCTCTGAACACCACAGTGGCCGATCCGGCCAAGTATTCCTTACTTGACCATTCTACGACTCACTTGACTTTTCAAGTTATGTAACGTAATTGTAATTTGATAAATAACATAAAATGACACAAGCTGAACTATTTTAAGCATTCGCGGACTACAGTATGTTTTGGAACATTAAATCTATGAATCTCAATGACTTTGACGCCATTCGTTTCTAAAACTACCAATATATATGTATATTAGTTATGTAAGATATTCTGAATCTTTTTTTCAATGTGTGGGAAATATGGTTTGGTTAAATTCAGGCGTATATGAAAATATATACTTTCAGATCAACTTACAATCTGAATACTTTCAGATTTCAGATGAATAATGAATATTTTCGTACTACAACGGTTTTAATGATATTGAATGTTTTGTTGCAGCGTATCCATCACTGAAGCTTCTAGGTTCGTGGACGCGAGATATGGTGAGCAGAGTGGAACATTTTGCTCAGTGGGCATCGACTACACATCCTCCGATTCTGTTCTGGCTGTCAGCCTACACTTTCCCTACCGGATTTCTCACTGCGGTTTTGCAGGTCAGTTTTCAGATCTTGCATTTCTCAAAAGATCGCGTTTAGGTCGTTTTCAACATAATTTGGACTTTCTGCTCTTAGAACCCGAACTCGCATCCGTTTGTGAGAGACCTCCCTCACTCTTCAACCAGATATAATTCGCACTATTATCCTTTTACTACAATGAATTAAGTAGCCAGTACGAACGTTCCTCAGAATGCACAGCGCGGTGCCACCGATGAATACTCGCTTCAGACTAGATATCCATTTCTGTGCCTGGGGGAAGGAAAATTGTATTCGTGTGAATGTGCTTGCTGTCTCAACGCACAATGCGTCAAAACCCAGAGTACTGTGTTTTTCTGATACCCTCGCATGGACTTGCTGTGGAGTTACGATTGTCAACGCGGGGCCGGAAGATTCGCGAATACAAGCGAAGCCCATGCACCTCCCCACGCTCAAAGAGTCTGGAGGGAGGGAATTCCCCTACGGCCTACGCCTTGGGAGATAAGCGACCCCGAGGTTGGATTCTACGCCACCTGAAGCTCCTCTCCTTCACTGTTCGGCTGCCACGACTGAAATCCATATCGCTGGGACAGAAAAATTCAAACGCAAATGCGTTCTTTCCATTAAGAGTAACTCTCGGCTCTTCATCAATTGCATTACGCTATCGTATTGCACAGAAATTCCGTTTTATGAAGGATTTTCCCTGCAGGACATGAAAAACAATTCCGTTTCCGTGTTGGGCAGATTCCGTTTTATGCTGTGTACAATTTCATTTAACTTCACAGATCTTTTCCGGTTAAGGCAAGTTTCCGACTTGTACATGTTCCGTTTTAGACGGATTTTACTCTATTAAGTAAAATATCGCTGTTACTCTTGTACATTATCTTTACACCTGACTTGAGTAAATATCTTTAATTTTATATTATTTGTTCGTGTTCACCGCATACATTTTACTTCAACAAAGAAACATTCATAACTTCTTAATCTTTGTTTTAGACTTCAGCCAGGAAAAATGAAATATCAATTGATTTACTTTCATGGGAATTTAAAATATTTGCTCTTGATGAACGACAAATATTGGAGAGGCCGGATGTAAGTATTTGGTGAATCATTATTATTTAAACTTCCTTAAAATTGTGAAAAAATATTTTACTAGTTTATTAAATGAATATTACAAAAAACATCCTTAAAGTTTTGCTAAGATCATTCCAAGAAAGTACTATTAAAATAAAAAAAAACATTGAAACACGTTAAGAGCAATTATTCATGTAAGAATAATGTAGTAAAACTAATTAATATTAAGTTGAACACCACTCTATTCTGGGCACTTTTTTCAGTTCACTTTTTTTAGAAGCGAATAAATGTTTTCTTTTATCAACAACAAAAGAACGTATTTATAAATACAAATGAGCAAACCTCGAGTTTCACTTCAGTGCAAACGAATGTGTAAAAGATGAAATGAATAACTAAAAAAAATATAAAAAATTTCATGTAAATATGAGATATATAGTAAAGTATGTATTACCAATATAAACAGTACTATACCAGTATGAATACAGAATGTTACGAATCTAAAACGTATGTACTTTAATGGGATAAATTATGGGAAATTTGTATTTGTATTTTTGTACATTTTCAATTTTTAATAGTGTCAAGTTGTTCTAGAAGGAAAAGAATATTTGTATAATTGCAAACTAGGGCCCTGCAGTTATATCTACTTAATTATTTACCAACATACAAAGAGCTCACAAATTTGAAACATATCTGGTAAATGTGACAATTTTTAAAATTACAAATGATAAATATTCTAATAAAAATAATTAAAAGTGCAACATAGTTAACGACATTTTCTGTGGTTCAACTGTGTTCAACGTTGTATTGTTTTTACAATGCTGATGAAATAAACTATGACATGACCTTGTTAGCATTTGAAAGTGAAGATGAATAATACTTGACCAAATATTAATATTTGCCAAAGTGACATTGCGTAACATCTAATTATGAAATTGCCATTTATCTGAAAATTCATTTTTTCATATAATATTTATACACCCATGTTTGAATTGAATACTTTTTTTTGTGCAGGAAGGGATATTCGTTCGTGGGACTTTTCTTGAAGGGGCGGGTTGGGACAGAAAGCTGATGATCTTGACGGAGCCACAACCTATGCAACTAGTGTGTACTATGCCAGTAATACATTTCAAGCCGGTGGAAAACTTGAAGAAGAAAACTAGAGGTAAATATTCGGTTTTTAGTAGTTATTTAATAATTGAATTTTTAATTTGAACATTTAATAACTTCGATGAACATTGACTTAATAATAAATATTATTATTTAGTTATGAACATTATAAAACAATGAATGCATATTTTTTTCATGATGTTATTGAACATTGTATATTTTCAGATCCGACTTTAAACCTCATGTCTTGTTCATTTTAAAGTAAAATTACTGCTTTATTAGGATTGATAATTCAATGTTAAATTTGTAAAAATAATTTCTCTTGAAATGTTATGTAGTAAAAACATAATTGCATTTTCTTTTCTTTTTTTGAACAGGTATTTATGTTAGTCCTTGCTACTATTATCCAATACGATCAGGCTCTGGAAGTAGACCTTCATATGTTGTGGCAGTGGATTTGAAGTGTGGAAATGAAAAACCAGATCATTGGATAAAACGTGGAACAGCTTTACTTTTAAGTTTAGCAAATTGATTTTGAATTGATAAAAATTAATTCAACAATTTTGTAATATTATAAATATTTTTGTATTTTGTTGCATGTAAGAAAAATGTATGTAGTGTATTTGAAATTAAACAACAATTGCTCTTTGTATATTTTAGTTAGGAAAACAATAAAAGTTTTCAATAATAGTGCATTTAATAATTTATAGTTTAATGGTAAGCATATAATAATAATAATAATAATAATAATAATAATAATAATAATAATAATAATACCAACAACTCCACCTAGGAAGTACACGACCTTATAGTTGATAGTGTAGCTTGCGTACCCTCATGGGCCTGAGAGCTATGTCGCTGGTAGCCTAGCTACTGGTAGGGCCTGCTGCATAGGTTGAAGGCGAGGGGTCAGGCGAAGAAGTACTCCAGAGGAGAGCCTCAATGGCATCTTCTGGAGAAAGAAAGGATAATTGAAGATGGCGGAAGAGGTACCGCCAACAAACGCAGCATCTGATCCGCAGCGGGCGCCAGCAAACAGCATCTGTCTCCATGTTAGAGGCGACTGCATACACAGCGGGAAGTAAGTAGAGAGGAAAGGGTCATGGACTTGCTATCGGCACATGGAGGGAACAGGACAGAAACTTGGTTGTCGCACCAAGCCACTGATTGGAGTGGAAGCCCGAACCTGGCATTAGCCAGCGAAAGACTCTGTCCTCAGCGGACAATGAAAATCCCGTAGTGTTTAGTACAGTCGACTGGCGAATAGAAGGACCCCTTGCTGGGCCTTGCAGGGGGATTCCCGAGGCAAGTGCGAGTCGCAGTAATGGATGACAAGAAATAACCCATGGGTTAAATGTGGTCTGTGAACTCGATTCCAGCGAAACTTCACTTAAAACCAATGAGCAAAATATATAAAACAAGAAATGTAATAAAACTTAACATGCCTTGTTCTACCAATGTCCCATACAGCTCAAAAACCAAGCTAATGTCATCTCGTCGGCGTCTGGCTATCCCATGGATGTTAGTCCCAGGGACACAGAGTCAGCAGTAGCTCGAAACTATTCTCAGAGATGGACACGGGATGAATCGAAGGACGTGACGTGGTGCTTTCACTACGCAAAATCAAAAAATGGGGATCGGAAATAGCAATTTTAAAGATATGAAGAGAGAGGAATCCAGATGTGAGGCCTACCCTAGATTCAAAGAAGCTTGCCAGTCGACGACTAATACATACTCAGAAGTGGAAAATTCACAGCAGAACAACTTGCTGATATTCACGGAAATGCGGAGTATGTTATTCGATCGAACTATCCACATGAACAAGTAGACCTGAAAACTATGGTCCTGTTGGTTCATCTCTTGCCAATGAAGCATCCGTCACGTCATCCGTCACAGAAGGAGTTCGTCTTCGCCAGGATGGCTGGTTGGCAGTGACTCCGGGCGCGCCAAGTAACGAGCTCTTTTGTCCCGTAAGTGCAGTGCATGTTTCCTCCTCGGGAGATGGCGACGATATTTCCCCGCTGCACGGCGGGGTCCGGCGCCGACCCACCACCTACTGGCGGGGTTTCCCCCCCCCAACCATCTAGACAAGGACACCTGGGCCGTGTAATATAAGATTTTCTGTCTAGAACAATACGTTTTTCCCTGGTATTATAATACTTTCTCTATTCTGCGTAAGCAGCAACGAGAAAGTAAAAACAAAGTCATGCACAGAAACGAATGTAATTGAATTCTACGTTTCTCATTATACAATAATTCAGACCAAAAGAAATAAATTAACACTTATAACAATAAAATTTTTAGTAGAAAGCCCGTAAATTAACTGTGCGTAAACACTAATGCACAAACAACAATCGTTAATCAAACGTAATCTGTTACTAGTACAAATACGAGAGTAGGGACAGAAAGAACGTAACAATGTTTTTCCCCAAAAGAAATGTTATCTAATTAGACAATTTTATTTGTCGCATGAAAGAAATTCTACACTTATATGTGTTCACAAAAACAGATGGCTGTACAAGTATTTCTATTAGCAAAGAGAGCAATATGAAATCAATTGTCTGACTGCCGCTGTACGAGATGAATATATTAGCCGCGCTAATACACAAAGATAGATGTTCTCAATGGGAGAAATTTCTAAAAATATCACATGAAATCGATAGAAGCTCTTGGAAATAATGCCCTTCCGCACCGGCCAGCAGTGGCTGCTGGTGCCAAACAGACTACACCTCCATCGAATGACGGAAATGTAATTTCAAAAAATTCAAAACACTAATATTTAATAAAAATGTAAGCAATTCAATTTAACTCAAACTAAGTTAAAAGTCTATATTGAATCATTAGTTACATAATTTTATGCGTCGTCACCGAGTCAAGTATATTATACACCTCCCGCGCTCGTGGCTTTGATTTCTACTGAACACTTACGTGCGACTCCAGCACACATCGCAACAAGCACAATTACTTCGACACGTTCCAGACAAATGAAATTATTTCATTTCGAAAATATCCCTACCCTGGTGTATTTTGTAACAAAGATCCTTTCATACACACGCTCATATTCCCCCAGTGCTCTCTGTGGTGTAACTGCAGCCCGTTGCATCCACCGAGAAGGGGAGTTTCTTCCAGATTGGCCAACTTTACACAATAATTCACCAAGTGTACATTTTAAATCAGTAAATCTAATATCAAATGAGAACAAACATTCTAAATATCATAAACAATGCATTAAATGCCGTCAATAATTGACTGTACTTTCAATAACAAGCGAAATTCATAAAATTATCTTGCTGTGAGTCAGACGAAGACAGAATTTTGGAATTCCCCTGAGACTCCCTCAGTCGCCGCGCAGCGCTAGACAGCGCCTTCCGTATTGCCCAACCAAAAGGCCCCCGTTGCCCATTTAAATCGAAAGGGCCAACGAGTAAATGCAGCAAACCCAGCAATACAGGCAAGATCCAAGAGCTTGATGCAATACCCGGCAAGGCACCAGAGAGTGGCAGTTGGACGCTCTTTGGTTTCAAAACGATTTCATATACATCAATAGTTATGCAATATCTTGAACATTGAATGTCATTAAAAGGAAAATGAATACTCCTAAGATATTAAGAGATCTTTTGCGGTTAGATCTGGGGGTTGTGCAACCTAAGCACAAGCCGCTACTGCCGGACAGTAGATTTCCATTCTTATGTGTGAGTCGAAGCAGTAGCTAACAAGACATATTATAAAGACTTAAAATACTATAAATCAACCTTGAACTCCCACATCTGCTTAAAGTTACTGTACATGTGAAAACTATATAGTTACATCGAGTGTGATAAATCGGTCATTTTGAATGCGAATTTTTTGTGATGGCGATCGTGTAACGATCAGCGAAACGGATTTGTACCCAAGTTTGTGGGCTCAAACCCAATCGAAGCCGTGGATTTTTAAGGGCGAGAACATCCTTTGTTCCCCTGACTTCGAAGGGAAAGTGAAGCCGGCTGTCCCATGTTAGTAGATTTACTTTAATATAAAAGATCCTCAAACCTAAATGAAACCTCTGAGCTAAATACAAATCGCCTATTTCGCCGCCGAAAGAACCTCCTTTCTCTTCTAGTTGGTGAAATTTGTGTGGTCAGACGGAAGAGCGGACCTCATGCCTAAGTCTCGTCACGTAAAGCAAGGCGTCAATTCAATTCAATTTTTTACCAGGAATTTATGGAGAATTTAAAGAATTACAACTATTCTCTCTTTTAATCTTCATTCTGCACATCGCCAAAATACTTGCTCCTGTGTAAGCAGAAACCCGGTCCAAAGCATTCCTTAGAGAATACATCAAAATTTTGTTCCGTTTTTCCAACTCGCATGTCATCACAACTTTCTCACCAACTTCGCGTTTGCCTCTATTATAATATCTCCTAACACTCTCAGAAGTGCGAGGTGTCTCTTGTGAAGTACTTGAATCTGTTTCACTTTTTGAGAAAAAACACAAAGAAGAGTCTCCTTTTCGCTGGCAAATCGTTTCTGTTTAGATCGTCGCCATTACAGCTCGTTGCGAGGGCTTACTTTCAGCTGTTTATTGCACCAGGAAGGGGGAAGTTCGGCAACTGGGCAACAAGAAATGCGCGCGTATTGCTTCTCTTGCCTTCATTTGCAGTTCATCAGATTAGAAGGAACGGCATATCTCACCGGGTATTAAATGGAAGGTAATGCTTTGAATGCCCTTTTGTTTGATACTTGAATTCTTGAAACACTACAAATGCAAGTTTTCAGAGAACCTATAAATGTTTCACAATATTGAAATAATATTTTTCTATGAGTATGATGTTTACCAGGTAATGGAATTTTTTTTTCAGGTTCATTGATCCATTAATAAGTTATTCTCGATACATATCTTACTGCATTTACAGTATTGATTCTTGAAAATACGAGTGCCAAGTTTCCTGTGGATCGATAAAATAACACCGCCAGAAAGAAAAATGAATAAGTTATTAATGTTCGTGATCCTATTTTTAAGCAAGGCTTCGTTAACACCAGCTTGTGAGTATTTACTTTATTTAAATTCAAAGTTTTAGCTAGAACTACGTATACTCTATCCGCGCATTCCTCTCCTGAAGTATGACCTCTATATTCGCAATTACTTTAACATATTATGAAGAAGCAAATGGTAAGAAACCTTCCTAACCTGAATCACCGGACACAAATCAACATTTCACATTTAGTAGTGCTATAGCACATTCAGCATGTATTTATATCTATTCCGTAAAATTATAATATTGTATATTTTATCTTCCTACGTATTACTTCAGCCACCTCGTGAAACTCACTCAAAAACGTCAAAAAAGGAATGAAATTATAGCTGTTTTAGGGGTAAATTTTTATAATTTGTATTTACTTTAAGACGAAATTAATCTAAAACTACTCGTTTTTGAAAAAAAATTTACCTGACCTTTTTAAAAGATCTAAATCTTTTAAAGAGATTTTATTTGAGACAAAATCTTCAAAATTGTATTTTTACAATGTTAACGTTTGACAATTTTCGAATAAAATACATCTAGCTTTATTTTTATACCGCTTTTCACACATACGACATTCACATTTTTAAACTTCACTTCATCTTCGTTGAACACAGACATTAGTCTGAATTTTCGAAAATAGCCAATTTAAAAACGATGCGAAAAAGTGTATGCAGTTGTGGCTCTTCTATTTGCATTCGCTTCCCTTCCCACCCCCGGGTGTCAATGTACACAATGGGAGAAACACTGAAATCAAAATTAATTTTAGGGGCGTTTGACGGTCCGATCAAGCGTACGTTAAATTGACTACATTTCTGACCCTTTATGTCAGAAACTACTTTACTTAGAAATTTGAAAATTTTACAGTATTTTGTGTAACTATTCGTTGTTATACAGCATTATTTTAATAGGATAGCATAAAACAATTTTACATAGTTTTATAAACAATTGAAAATAATTTTATAAATTTGACATTAATCCATAATTCTAACAATTTTGCAACCTATTTCATTTTGTTCAAATAACTCAAGTCATGTTTACATAAACCTATCCAGCAAATATCATTTATTTTTTTATTTTTAAGTTTCGGAGAAAATGTGCCATATGTGGAAAAAATATCAGGAACGAATTTTAAGTTAAATTTAATTATTAAGTTAAATACATTTGTTTCACATCATTTAAGGAGGTAACTGAAACTATATGATGAAAAACCTTCCTTCCCTCCATTACTAAAACTGGCCTTCTCTTCTTAACTCTTGCCTCTTTAGTCAACATTTTTCAAACGCACAAGGTATACTTTCCTAGTAAAACGTACTTCTAACCCCACCAACACAGAACAGATGTAAACAAACCAACGTTACAAAACTACAACAGTTAAGAGGCAATAATTGGGACAGTTTCCCCAACGTGAAGAACAGAAACTCTTCTATGAGTCTACATAAGTTACAGATATTAAGATAATAAACCCAAATTAAGAAAGTCATAACGAAAGAGACATGTCCCGCACAGGCGGCAGTGAGAGATTTAAACACAAAAAACCTTCTATATCGAATTTTGCGTTAAAAGGTATATTACTGTGTTCAGAAAAGTTTAAATAATTTAACTAGCTAAAGTTTTTAAAATGTCAAAATTTTCACATTTTTTCTGTCAGATTGCCCTTAAATATTTTTTTAATTATTATCCCTCGCCATATTTTGAAGAAGTTTAGTATTATCACAGTGCATTAGTTAAATATTTAAACACCATTTCGTGGAGGGATATTCCATATCATCGTGTTCTCTTCTGAAATAGCAAAAGATTGATCGAGGGATTGGAAAGATTATTAGTGAGAAGAAAAAAGGGGTTGTGATATGAGTAGGGGTCGAATTTTGAAAACCTAAAATACTGTCTCAAATGACCAATAAAATTTTCTTACAACGTTTTAAAAATGAACGAAAATCAAAGAACAATTACGTAAAAATGTGATAAAAACCAGTTCAGATTAACAACTCAAGGTGTTGGATTTGTTTCTGATGTAGTCGCGGCTTCTTTTATTAAAAACTATTAGCTTGGACTGTTCTTTATCAGGAAATCTGATTTGAGTTATCCCGAAATCCGCCGAACCGATAGAGGCGCTGATAGGTGTCACGCGAACCTTCGATCACATGCAACGGCTGACGTTTCAATTACTATGCGAAGAAATCGAATTAGGTACTCAGGAGTTCTATAGAGAACATTTCGTGCATCTCGTAAATATTTGAAGCAAGTATCATGAAAATGATATTAAAATCGATGAAATCAGTGAAGAATGCATTAAATATGACGTAAAAAAGTACAAAATGATTAGTCAAAATCGACGAAAAATGCCTCTTTTCCTTCTGTCATAACATAAAATTAATTTCAATACTAAACGGCATTGTTCTAAAGGTAAAAGAAAAAAAGACATTTCATTGTAATCCACCCTCTAGCTATGACAATAAGAAGTTAAAATAACAGATAAAAATACTTTTGAAGTATTTTTTAAAATTCATATTTAATCAAAAGTTATTGCCTCTAAAATATATTGAAATAAAATAAAATGAGAGACAAACCACGACCAAGACTGATTAATGCACTCGTAGTGTTGTGATGACAAGAATCTGATTCTCACCTAATTACAATATTGAATAGTTTTCAAGCTGTGGAGGAACCAGAAAGTGATAGCGAGGGCTTCCGCGGCCGGAGACTATTTCATTGGCTGTTTGAGTGCCGCCGTTTCAGTCGCCATTCTGCGACCTTCATTACACCTTGAGGTAGGTCGCAGAATGGCGACCGAAACAGAAAATTCTGTACAACCAGAAAGTGATTATAAATTGATGAAATTTTTATTATATGTTACAAAAAATATTTCATTTATTAATAGTATTTTAATATATAAGTTTAACTGCTCATTGTCTCTTCACAACCCCCTTTGTGTTTGGTTTCTTTTCAGTAATTTTATTTGTATTATCTCTATTCATTTTCAAATTCGAACAATGTTATGCAATTTTAGAATTGCACTTGATAGTTTGACAACATCTCTCGGCCAAACGTTCTCGTGTTCTCGTGCGCCATATTTATGTTTTAATAAATTGTCTACTTAAAAATACTTAATTTATTTTCTTTAATATAAGACGAGAAAAATAATCTATATTTCAAAAATGGACAATAACTATTAGCATTAATATCTACTGAGGCTACGAAATAATGGTTAGATGATAGGGAGAGCATTAGCAAAAACTGCGACGAGAAGTGTTATGCATCGCATTCTGTGTTCTCGTAAGACGAAAAAATTCTGAAAAAAGTGACACATAATTGACAAAGATTATTACTTTGCTGCACGAATAAATGAGTATTGAAGATATTGTCATGATTACCTTTGTATGGACAAAAATAATGTCCTGGAAATTGATTACCGGCGTATCGAAAAAGCTTTCCATGCGCCCAATACACGTTTCACTTACCGAGCGAAGTGGCTCAGTGCGTAGCGCACTGACTTCGCAATCGGGAGGTCCGGGTTCGATTCCCGGGCCGGCCATCCTGACCGGGGTTTTCGTGGTTCCAAAAGTCCACGATCATCTATCACCTCCCAAACCTTTCCTATCATCTCATAATACTCTTCTTTCACCCCTTCCTATTCCTCTTTCGTTCATAACCGCTACCTAAGGATGGGCACCCGTGGTCGATCGTCGCAGCTACCTGTGCCACCGACTCTAGGGTGTTTATCTGTAGCAGCAGGCGGGGTATACAGTACAAGCCCCCCTGTACTTCCTTCATGTACAGTCACCAGTTGCTATTGATGCCAGGTCTGGCACCAATAGTATACTGAGGGATCCTCGGTCTCGAGGTTGACCCGACGACGACGACACGTTTCACTTGGCTTCTCTGCGCGATCGCTACGAAACTGCTCGCGGATCCTCTGATTTTCATAACAATGCGAGCTTCGTTGATGATCTCCCAGTGCCGAGGGGTCTGTTTTAAAAGGCAAAGAACAGAAAAGTGACCATTAAGTTGAAACCTTTCTCCTAATTTATTTTATTTTTAGGAGGTTCACAACTGTTATCAGTTTCTAATCAGCAGAAAAAAAATCGATTTTTTAATAGGATCGTGTTTAATAGGATCGTATTTCTATCTCGTCTAAGTAAAGTAAGTACGTTTCCAGAAAATTTCGAAACTCAAATACAATTACTCTTCAGCAAACCAAAAACACAAAAATTGCCCTTTTGTTTTGCAATAACAAAATCACTATAAGAAATTGTCTTTCATCTCCTGAAAAAAATTAACCAATTCACATTACATAATTATTCAATCTATGTAACACTTTGACAATAATAAAGGGAAAGCCTCAAGCACAGTTTGTAAAGTTATTGTTTAAGTCAGAAACAGGAATATGAAGAACATCAGTAGATGGTAAAATTTACCGTTTCACATAATTTAACATTAAGATTCAACGTAAAATCACACAATACTCCCCTCCGAAGTAATCAAATATATTAAATATGAAAACACTTAAATCAGTGCAATCTCTCGCTACCATAAACTACGGGAGACCGTTTCAGAACAATGAAATCACAATTTTATGCGCTCTGGCATGATTCTAAAATCCCCGAACTGAATATTGTTTTACATCCGCTTATAGTTTCATTCATAATCTCCAAGTTTGTTTCTTCATAAGCCACTTCCGTTAGAAAGTGATTAAGTTATATTTCTTCCACACACGAGCACAGGCTAAAGTTCCATTCCCCCAATCTCCTCCTTGTGGCACGAAATCCATCCAAATATCTAGTTCACACTCCGAATTTTCAAAAACCACTAACCAAGTCCCGTCTTTTCAGCATGTCATTTACGTCCGATTAAATCCATTCGGGCGATGTTATAACAAAATAATCGATCAAGGGAGTAATTATCGTAATCTTGTGCATCGGAGTCGTCCTTGACCGTGATGGGTCGAATCACGGCCGCTCGTGTTGGCGGCTTCCATTGCAGCGCGTCGAAATGTGGCCATTAAATGCGCAGGCGCTCTGACGCGCTGCTTGTGACCGCAGATGCAAGGTCTGAGGCGCAGCTAGCGGCGCCACCCGCCCGCGGTGCGTTGCTCGCAATCCAAAGTTACCACATAAAATTCTTCCAGCTCGCACCGTCATCACCCAGTTTGCCGTCTGTTATTTTTACTGTTGCAGAAGTCGCGAAATATCATCACTTCTTTCACAAGCTTTGTCGGTATTGAGGATACTTTGCCTCCCGCAATCACCACTAAATAAATTCAACTCTTGCGTGCGCTGTCACGCCTTGCTCTCGCTAATCTCCTCACACCGCCACGTCTTGCGTGCGTCCTTCTACTCTCGTTCCCACTACGCTCTCTACCGCGTCAGTCGGCGCGGACACCACAATTCAAATGTCTCAGAGTGTCTATCAATACGGGTTTCCAACCTCTTGCCCGCGCTATTTGAATGTAGCATTGTTATCTCAACAATAGATAGGCAACGGTTACAAGGTAGCCTCGGGGTCAGGCTAGAAAATTCGCTTCAGCAGAGGGAATTGAGTTTTCAGACGTTAAAGAAGGTAGAAACTCGTTTCTATCAATCCCGTTCCAGATCCGTCCCGATCTTCGTTTTATTTGAATACCTATCAACTAATAATTCCCAAGCTCTCTTAAAGTTATCTCCTGACACCTTTAAGGCGTACAGAAGCGTTTATAATTCCCCCTTCAAATGCAAAAGCAGATGCATATATTTTTCAATATTGATCAGTGAATCATTTTTCACCACTGCTGTTATGATATCATAAAATTGCATAAAATGATCGTACATAGCATGTTGGCAATTTCACGTGTGGTAAGCTTCCCATACCATTCGGCTTACTGACATGTGGTTTTTTAGATAGTAGATAGTAGACTTAGTAGACTTACTGACATGTAGTTTCGTCTGGACACAGGCAACCATGACAATCTCTTCAATACTCAATGATTCTTACGGCAAAGTAATAATCTTTGCAAATTATGTGTTACTCTTTTTCGATGCATATAACTTCGTCGTATAAGTCGATGCATATAACTTCTCGTCGCAGTTTCTGCTAATGCTCTCCCAATCATCTAAGCAATATTTCGCATCCTCAACAATGGTGTCGAAAGCTGAGTACAATAAGTTGTGCTGATGTGTCATAGGAAAAAATCTTCTCTTTATAAGTATAGTTGTGATTCTTATGTGAGGTTATAGGTGTGACAAAAATTCTATAGTTTAAACGGGGCACTTTCAAACGTCTTCACATTATTTCTTAAATAAGCCACAAACCAGTGTTTGATGGTTAGATAAATAGCGTAAGCATTTCATAAATTGCTAGCCCAAAATGCCTGTTAAAAGAAGCCTTATTTTATCGAAATAGCAATAAATTAGGCATTGACGAGAATCGAAGACAATCTAAATTCTCTCTCATATCTTAGCAGACCAAACTTAGAATGGTTGTTGGACAGGGGTGGAGAGTTGTGAAAGGGTATCAGATTTATAGTTGATGAAGCTATCAAACAAGGAGGTTTACATGACAATCCTGTCGTTTGAAAATCTGTTTCAGACGATTGATAAAAACTCCTTTTCGGTATCAGGGGACCTCCAATCGTGTATTTCCGTTGAAATCTCGAAATCGATTTTGCTATGCTCCGTGCATACGTCCGCCTTCGGAAAGTGAAATCGCCCGAACGGCGAATGCGCAGGCCCGGGCGCGCAGCTGGGCGGGATCCGCCTCATGTCGTTGGAGGAGTTTCTGGTGTTCATGAAACTGAAGCCGCCCCCGCAGTGCGTCGGCGCCGAGGAGGACGCGTCCTGGCCCCACGTGCACTGCAAGTGCAAGGACGGCGTGTGGAACTGCGAGCGGCCCAAGGAGTGGCCGCCCAAGCCCACGCCCACGCCCACGCCCACGCCCACGTCCACGCCCACGCCCGCACCAGCCCCCTCACCAGCCCCTACATCAGCCCCCTCGCCAGCCCCAGCCCCACCCCCCGCCCCAGCCCCCGCCCCAGCTCCCGCACCAGCCCCAGCCCCAGCCCCAGCCCCCGCACCACCCCCCGCCCCAGCCCCCGCCCCAGCCCCAGCTCCCGCACCAGCCCCAGCCCCCGCACCAGCCCCCGCACCAGCCCCAGCCCCAGCCCCAGCACCAGCCCCCGCCCCCGCCCCAGCCCCCTAACCAAACTCTTTTCCCCCCGCCACACACCCGACAGCACCGCGCTTTCAAAGACACTAAATGAAATTTTGGGCGTTGATTTTCGTAGGAGGATCGCCCAACGCAAATAAAATTGGATATAAGGAGTTTATAATTGGGCTCTTAATACATTTTTTAAAGGGACTTGCTCCTTACGAGAAATATTATTCAATGAGCACGAATTATTTTTCCAAAGTTTTCCCATCTGCTCCCTGTTTTTTCAATATAAAGTTTCTGTAATCAGTTTGGCTCTTCGTGTAGCATTGTGCACTGGAAAAATAACTTTTTAGTTTAAAGTGTTTTAGTATTTTGTATAAACTGAGCTTGCGTTGCTTTCATAAACTGGACTTGTGCACACTGCGTTTTCAATATTTTTTTCTTACAGAACTTCCAAATTTCTCTTTTAACATTTCCATTGAATATAACAAACTGCACTTTAACAAACTACTCTTGGCATTGCTCTTGCATCAAAGAAGCAACATGTTTATTGTATACGAGCTTTTGTCAGAGATGTCAGGAAAAAATATATTTCGCGTAGAATTAGATAAAGGATAATTTTCCAAAAGGTGTCAAACAAGATATTATCACAAAAGGGGTTCATTTTCACGTTTCAACATTTTGTTCGATTAAGACGTGTTACACCGAATTGTACACCTAATACAATTAATATTTTAATTAAAACTTAAATATTCTTAAACTCGCCTTTATTTTTCTTAAAATATTCACGTGAAAAATATGTATTTTCTTCTCAATAGTAATTGCCTAATTTTGGATAAAATGTCGAAAAAAGAATTTAGTTATAAAAATATATAATATAGTTGTACTGGGTTATCAAATACAAAATCTTCATTATCAAAAATACAACAAATATTAGTGTTAAATAAATAGTCAAGTATTAAGTTCTTCCAAATTCTTGCGCCTTAGATTTTAATATATACCCGATCTCCGAAGCAGTATTACCTCCTAAGTAATCATAAGTCCACGGTTTGGCTATAGACATGTATTTACTTGCATATTTATTTTTAAATAAAAGTATTTACTTTTAAGTAGAAAATATTAATTAAATGTAAGCATTATTTCATTCAAACAGGCGTATACAAAAACTTCTAGATGGCAAAGGGGCGGAGAAAGTGAAATTTCTAGATGGAGTAAATATAGAATGGATAAAAGATAACATGCGAGAATGATTCCCAAATGATAACTAGTGGTGCTATAGAATGGCACAGACTTTCCCGTATAGCTTTTTATATCTTTGGTCTAGACAAGCGGTTCGGACTCGCTACATACTCTGGCCAGCTGCCATCTATCGCTGCCCAAAGTACATTTTTTGACATTTTCTTAGTTTTTCGATTTCCTAATAGTAGAACAAAAAATTATTAAGAATATTACAGAACAGGTAAACCTCGTCCTAAATAGCAATTTTCTTTGAAAATTTTGGAGCAGTTTTTAATAAAATGGCGTTTAAGCGCTACTGTAAATTCAAAATTTCAAGCTCTTTTCATAGAAAATTTTTGTGTTTGCTAGCATATTTATATGCTATATATATTATATGTGATTTATCAAGGATGGATATACGGCTATCTTTAGGAAGGTTCTTCAAAAAATTGTTTGGGACCTTATCGGGCCCAGGTGCAGAATTTTAGCTTTGATCTAATACATAAAGAAGTTCTTCCATAAGGAAAGGATTGTTGTAGTTTTCGTTATTGTCCCTGGTTAATATCATAATGTTATTATAACTTAAATTTCTGCTTGAGGGATTTGTAGATAGAAAGTTTGGGTCACAATTATTGATATCTCAATTTTGAGCAAACGTGTTCGATAAAAGGCTACATACGTCTTGAGCTCCAACATGTTTTAAGCCAGTACTGTCAATAAGATATTTAGGAATAATGGGACTATTTCTTCCACTAATGGCTTTTACTTTGTGCCATATCTCTGATGTAGTAGCTTGGCGTGTAATGGAAGAGTGAACGTTTGCCATGATTTGATCATTGTGGATTTGCGAGTAAGTCTTGCAAAGGCTCTTGCTTCCCTGTAAGCAATACCATTTACCACGGTTTCGTTTTTCCTAAATTTCCTATATCCTATTTTTTATTTTTAATTGATGTAGTACATTGCTCGTTCCACCATGGAACTTGGCGTTTTTTAATTATACCCGAAGTTTGGGGAATGGAAGTTCTTGCTACTTCTAGAATAAGCGAAATAAGTCCTGCACTAATCTGTTTACCTCTTCAGAGTCCAGGTTGATTGGTAAATTAAGAGTTGCAATATTGGACTTAATGAACTGTTGTAATTGTTTCCATTTAGCTTGTTCTAAGATCCATTTAAGCTCACATCTAAGGTTGGAAAATAGATCTAAGTCTGTAATCATAAAGGAAGCTGTTGGTAGACCATATAATTCTAGCTGCAATGTCATTTGAGGCAAAACTAAGATCAATGCTACTTTCAGTTACATTACTACTGTTAAAGTGGGTGGCCAAACCTGTGTTTTGTAAGGTAAGATCATTGTGATTATCTAACCAATCTTCAATGATTTTACCTCTTCTGTCTGTAATAGTAGATACCCATAATTTATTGTGACTGTTGAAATCTCCTACAATTATAAAAGGTTTGAACAACTGAATGAGAATATTGTCAAGTTCATAGATATCAAAGTCCTGCCTATTGAGGATATAAATATTACACACATTAATATGGGAACTAATATTAACCTTTACAGCTGTGGCTTCAAGAGAAGTTTGGAGAGGAATATCATGTACATAAATATCACTTTTAACAAGGCTAGCTACACCACCAAAAGCAATTTGAGGATTATTCCTATTACAAAAAGATGTAGTGTAACCAAGTAGTTTATCAGACTGATTGCCTTTAAAGTCTGTTTCCTATAAACAGAGTATCTGAGGAAGATTATCATTAACTAATAGTTTCAGGGATGGTAAACGGGCATAGAACCCATTACAATTCTCTTGTAAGATATTCATTTCTAGTTATTATTCAGATGTATTCTGCGTCCTAATCATCCATTTGTTCTTGTTCACTCTTCAACATATTGATAATACTTGTAAATTTATACTTTAATGACCTTTCTGTAAGTACTGGATAAGATTCAGACATTATTTGGATAATAGATGGAATATAAAGTGAAAATTCACTGGCTATTATTGTGGGGTTTGGGAATCCTGAAGCTTTGTCAATGAAATTTTTCAGTTGGGTATATGTGAGGGAGTTATCAATTAAGTTAGCTTCATACTTTGCCTTTAATGGATCAAGAAGTTCGTCTAGTGATTTTGGAGTGATCTTAACATGAGTACTAATGTGATTTAATTCTTGACTAGTTTTCTTTTTCTTCTTAGTTTGCTTACTGCTATCCAAATTTGTCTTATCTATCTTATTACTTTTAGAACCAATCTGGGGTGAAGATTCTGATGAGGAATAGAGGGGAAATTGCTCTCATTTAGTGCAAGATTTTCTTTTTGGCTTGAGTAGTTCAGTAAATTCATAAGAATTATTGGTTAATTTATTTTCAGATTTTTCATTTGTTAAATCATATTGTTGCAGAATGTTGAATAGATTTGTTATTACATTGGTTTTCTAAATGACCAGCCTGTTTACATAAGAAGCATGTCATATTATCTGTAGAAAAGTAAATTCTGTATTAGGTACCATAATACAATATTGTGGTTGATTGTGGAAGATTGCTAACATCTTAAGGTGATATAAACACCTGCCTCCTGAAACTCATATGTGTATATCCTGGTTCAGGAATACCAGCTCTAATAAATTAGATATTGGACTTCATATGGATATTTTGTTTTGAAAATTCTTGTTGGAGAACATCATGTGGTACCACAGGACAAACATTATAAATTATTACCCTCTTAAGCTTATAGTCTTTCTTAATGGTCTTTTATTAAGTTTATGATCCTTGATAGTTAAAGTAGAGTACTTACTAATAAGATAATTCTTAGTATTCAAAAATACACGTACTCTGTTATTGGATATCCGCGACACGAATCTAATGTCATTAGGGTTCATTACTGTAGCAATTTAGTAACATATTATTTTATGGAAATACCTTCGTGAGCTTCTATGATTACTCCTTGATCTTTGGTTGGACACATCACTCATAGTGACGTGGGCCTAGGTCTTCTTAACTTGATTTTCAGGAGCTTGATCCTTTGGAAGTTTGGTTATGTTGATGTTTACAGTAGGATTCATTACGGTTACTTGTCAGCCGCGTTATGCTGACTTTTAAATAGATGTTATACTCGATTAGTACTGATTACTAATTGACGTGACAAAACACTAACACACAACTGACAACACTGCACTCGCGAACACGACAAGAGGAGGCACAAACGAAGGTGTTACCTCTACGGTGTCTGGGAGCGAACTGCGACTTCCTTTTGTTTCTACGGAAAATCAGGGAATTGTGTGTATTGTAAATGATAATACATCATTTATATAGTATTTGTAACATATTTATTTCATTTTAACATGAGAAAATATATAAATTGATGTATTAAAGTGTATACATAAATGTATTAATTTAGCAATGATGTTCAATAATTTTGCAAACCATTGCCAGAAATAATTAAGGCTACACCATTCTAATGAAAATGTATTCTTAATCTATTGGTGAAAGTTTAAAGAGAATTGTTTCAATAATAGTTATTATGAAGATATTATTTATCTTTCCTCAGACATTGACGACAGAGAATTGGTTTATGTTCTTTGAGGGAAAATAGAAAGAAATACTTGCACTTGGAGCACATGTATTGCGTTTTCCAGTCTTTTCAATCACAGTATCGACATCCTTCTCTTTATGCTTTTATAGAACTTATACTATAAATGCAATACCTATGCAAACAATGTTGAGTTCTTGAGAAAAGTTGCATTTGAATTTCCAAGTTGTTGATGCAAGAAAGTGCTACGAATGAATTAATGCCAGTGACGTTCTTCTCAATGTACTTTAGGTCTCGGATTTCTAACGCACACATTTCAATTACGCCAATTTTACTTTTTTCTCGACTGTTTACTTGATATTTATTGTAACTTTCGGTATTTATTAGTAATCCGTCAAATATGACAATACAAAATTAAATTCTATGATAAATAATAAACAAAACCACACTATATTTTTATTGCTTAAAAAATTGGAGTGCGAGTTTTAAGGAGTTTCTTATTCACCTCCCCCATCAAATTGATCTGATAACAAATTCGTTTTTTAATTTTGTCTTAGACGAGGCCGTTGGGGTGTGTGGGTGCATGAGTATGCAAAGTCTTTTGGACTCTCATTCTTAATTATGACGCGCTGTTGGGGACCACCAAAAATTGTGATCAAGCTTACCTAGAAAAGTCATGAAAGATGGCTGAATGTATAATTTTGACACTATTATCTCTAACTCCTAGTTCCATTCTTTAAATTTGTTTGTTCTAACTGAAATATTATGTGTTAAGAAATGTCCTTACACATTTTGTTATAGCGTGCCTTTTTTGCGTTTTTGCCTATCGCGCTCAGTTTTCTTGTGACATGCTGCTCCCTGTCTACACAAATGCGTGACAACGCTACAACTTGGTTATTTTGCTGTATCTTCATTTAATTATTCCGCAGATGCAGTTGTTCTGGAACAATAAAAATCTGTACAAGGAATGCTTTTGAATTCAGAACATTTACCTCTAGGATGTCAAACAGGTTTGGTCCATTGCATCCCTGCGTTGAGAGATCTGATAGCGTGGAAAATGGCTTGGATGTGACTTGCTTGCTGTTCTAAGTTCATAAGGGTTTATTCTTTGTATTAATTTAGAAGAATAAATGCCTCATAACTGTGTAAACAGTTCCAATTTCTATTTTATTTTCACTGTGGAGAATTAACTTTAAAATCACAAAAAAACCGAATCTTAATTCTCTGATACGGAAGTGTTACGATCTTTATTTCGAGTATAAGGTTGATGACCAGGACCCAGAAATGAGCCCATATGTATGCTGTAAGCCGTGTTACAGTCGTGATACTCTAGTTAATAGGTTAACGACACATGCCTATGATTTGGAGGGAACCAACGATTTACACAACAGAATGTTACAAAAATGATAAAAATGGTTATGTCTGACAAAAATAGCTGGAGTCATCTCAAAAAAGAAGAAAATGTGCAATATTCTAATTTAAAATCAGCTATGGGTATGTAAGTCACAGCAGTACCATTACCTCATGGGAATGTGACAGTGAGTAAAGATGATTGCTACAGAGACGAACATACAGTATCCAGAGAAGGAGATACCGAAGCTGACCTAACATTTCAAGAATCTTGTGACTCAAATGAACCCTATTTTTGTCACAAGGATCTCAACAATCTTGTTAGTGGTTTCAGTTTGTCAAAGCTACAGTCTGAGCTCTTGACTTTGCGACTGAATGTTGGAATCGTCATCCTGTACGAAAATGAGTTGTTCGTGATCGCCAAGTAGTTTATTCAAAATATATTTCCAATAAAAGTGACAGCTTTTTATAGATATCGAATGCATTATGGAGACGCTTCGCCATGATTTCAATGCAACTAAATGGTTCTTGTTTATAGATTCTATCAAAGGTATGAAAGCAGTATTTCTCTACAAGGAAACACATTTCCTTCCGTGCAACTTCATGTACAATTTTTTGAAAATTTGCGTACTTTTCGAGTAATTTTGCGTGAAAATGCGGGCGAGGAAGTACGAGCTGTCTCAGCGCCGCTGGTTTTATTACACTGAAGGGCGTTAATTACTTTATTTTTACCCCAACACTTACAATAATTATTTATAGAAAATCGCCATCAAAATCGTTCCTGAAATCACGAGTTCCAGCAGCTTTTACCTCGACAACTGTTACACACCGGTGTGTGGCGTCTGATCTGCCACTTGCATTTTCTTCCGTAACCTTCAGTTCACCCGAATGACGTCAGAAGTTTGATTACTTCTCCACTCTTTCAGGGGGTGAGGTGTGGATCCATTTAATCTGGAGGGGGTCCAAATTAATTTGGAGGGGGCCATCATAGACTTTTGTTAAATAATAAATATTTGTTATTATATTCAACATTATTTTTGTAGTGTGTATATGATACTTTAAATATTATTTTTAAATAATTACATATTCTAACATGAATAAATGTTTAAATCAATTTTGCTAAATAAAAGAAGGTAACAAACGAAAATCTAGGCCTTTTTGGGGGGCATGTTGAACGGGGTAGTGTTTAATTAATGTGTATTGGTGCGAGGAATAATATTTACTTCCTTCACCCTACTTTGAGGAGTTTTAGAAGATCTCCAACGGCTTGAGGATGTACAAATATTATTAGCGCATGATTTCTTGATACACACGCTCTCTAGACCTCACCCAGCGCTGAATAGCACGGCCCGTTGAGATACTTAGGTTCGACTCGGAACGGCACGTACCAATTTACAATGCTGGCAACAACCACCTCGTACTTTCAAAACAATCGTAGCATTTCTGGTGGCATGCTTTGCGCATTAACTTCATGTCCAAAGTTGGTACGCCCGTTTAAGCCGTGACGTAGCCCAGGCCTCTATACCCGCACCTCCCGCTGCGGAATTTCAAGAAAACTTGCGCGTATAGTACAAGCAATCACTCATCGCAAAATGGTCCTGTCAGAACATCACGACCGATTCTCTGCAGACTTACGGGTGGTGGAATTCCTAGCGCAGGCACTCACAACACAAGTTGCCAGACATAAAGACTTTACACTTGTTTCTCTACGTATGAGACACTGAATCCGGAAATAAAGTCAGAATTGCGCCTCAACCCTTCAGGTTTTTTCTAATCGCGGAAAATACAGCGAAATTTACACTTTACAATTTCACGCTGGTTTTTCACAACTTCAAAAACTGGAATGTGATGGCGCAATTCGGGCTTCAGTTTCGGATGTAGCGCGTCGAAAACATAGAGACATGTGTCAAGTCTTAGGGTCTGACAGCAACCACTCCTCCCAAAATTATTTCTTTTTCACGGTCGGCCTTAAACTACTGACCGAGATAAGAAGGCTGCATAGTGCACTGTCGCACGGCAGGTCCTGCTACGCGCGCTTACGCCCACGTGGCGCCCGACGCCGCGCTACTGACTTTTCTACCTGAGGAGTACTTCCTTAATAAACTTTTTTTCTACAAATGTCAAGATGTAGAACCATCTATCTGCATGACCGACTTATGTGGCCCAGGTATTCAATTGAGATCAGTGTAGTGCCTCTCAGAGGAAGGCCTGACGGCCGTGGGATTTTGGACACTAGTTGAATAGCTCGGTAGAACTCAGCCACCATGAGGAGAATTGTAGCGCCGCCTGTCCTGAACGCTACTTTTCTTCTATCAACACCGGGAGAATGCTGGAGCAGTGCCATAACAAACGGGCGATCATTTCTTCTTTCTTATCCTATCCTCATCCCTCAATTTCACACACACTCACGTGCGCTACGCTACCACACACGGCGGGAGACTAATCGGGAGATTATTGATTCGATTAAAAGTAAACCGAATATTGGGTAAATATGTTGTTAAAAGTGGTCACGCCAACCTCTTCTCCCTTGCGAAAAACAGCATAAAGAATTTCTAACATCCTGATGAACGTGATCTATAAAACGGATAACACTCTGCAATTAGTTTATAATGTTTGGCTTTATTGCATGAGTACATATAATAAAAACAAGCAACGTGAGAAGCGACTTTTCAAATTTGTACGAATGCAATAAAGCAACATTATAAACGCGTTGCCTACGCCATGTTTTTGTATAACAGCATTATAAATGTATAAGAGAATAAATTTAATTTTTGCGAAACAACTTTCCTGTGATTACTCGGGTATTTGACATCTGTGCGAGTGGGGGTCGGCAGTTCTTTTCATAACCACCCCGCACGATTCTCTCACTGCGATTGGCTGAACGTGTCATGACACATTCATTCTAATCTAATACGACGTCATTTGGGCCATAAAATGCCCGATTATGAACGAAGAGGACAACCGCTGCGCCGCATCAGAGCGTGAGCAGGGAGGCGAGCGTGGGGTGCCAGGCGTCGTAGGGCGAGGCGGGGCGGGGGCCCGCCGCCTGCACCGCCTCCAGCGCCGCCAGCACCTCGCGCCGGTGCGGCACGCCGCCCCCCGCCACGTCGCGGAACAGCCCGCGCACCAGGAAGCGCTCGCTCAGGCCCCGCGCCTGCGCACAACGCACACAGTCTCTTCATACTGCCCTCCCATAAATCGCTTTCATCATTCCTTCCGCAAGGGAACATGGAGCATCATTCAACAATGTTCACATTGCCCTCATCCATGTGAGGTATGCAGTGAATATGCAAGACCATCACAAGCAATTGAATTGAATTGAATTTGCCTTATTTTACGTGGCGAGACTCGGGCCATCAGGCCCGCTCTTCCGTCCGACCACGCAAATTTCGCTACGCTCCTTTCACCAACTAGCAGAGAAAGGAGGTATTTCTTGGGCGAGAAACAGGCGATTTTTGAATTTAGCTCAGAGGCGTCATTTAGGCTTGAGGATCTTTTACATGCAAGTAAATCTACTAACATGGGGCAGCCGGCTTTACTTCCCCTCCGAAGGAAGGCGTACGAAGGATTTTTTCGCCCTTAAAAATCCACGGCTTCGATCGGGTTTGAACCTGCCAACTTGGGTACAAGAGTCCAGTACGCTAACCGTTACACCATGGCCGCCGCAACAATAGCGCATGAGTGAAAATGCAATGCATCTGTATTTTCGTACGTCACCTGCGCGTGGGCGTGTCCGTGGGCGTGGGCGCGCGCGCGGCGGGCGACGGTGTCGGTGTCGGAGGTGGGCGCGGAGTGCGTGGCGCCGCGCCGCTTCACCCTGCGCACACACACACGCACACGCACGCAGTGGTGAGCACCCCCCCCCCAGCTGCGCAAACCGCTCCACTGCGCACGCACTGAGCTACTCTTGCCTACTTGACAGCTCTCGGCTGACGGGGGAGAGAGGGTTCCGTTGGGCAATCAGCAGCTTCAAATTGTCATCATTCCACTTGAGGGGCGCCGATGTTTATCAAGAAAAAAAAACTGAAATCTCATAGCGCCAAGCAACTGGAATTTGAAGGGCGTCGTTACTTCTTTGGTTCTGCATCGTGTGTGCGGTTCTGTGTCGTCTACTGTTGTCTACTCTAATTGCGATTTCTTTCTTGCTGCTGTTGCGATTTGATGCAAGAACGACCACACGGCCACGTGTCTACCACCCGAGTACCTGAAAACATCGCTCTACCCCATCCCTAGCTGTCAAGTAGACAAAAATATTATTCGGACAATAAATATTAGATTACGCGTACATCATGAACGTGTCCAAGGCCACTTCCTAAATTTTCCCTTCGTTCCCACCTTCCCGTGAGCTTGCCTATGCTATGGCTGTGATGTTAAGCCGTTTATTAATGTTCCAATTAAGGTTTGAGACACCCACTACAAAAGCTTTCAGGTCGTAGATAGGGCCTAATTGCTAATTGTATTGTTATCACTTGTACTAAAAGTGAGACGATATTCAAGTGTTCAGTTGAATCAGTGAATGTCACAAAGCAAACAAGATTTTTTTTTTCTGCCAGCACCAGCTACTGCTGACCTTACCATTAAGTGAGTTGTATATTTGAATTAAAATAGAAGGAAAGTCACCAAGCCTGCTTACATATAATGTACAACACACGACGTAAAGGTGGTTTTATTTTGCTCGTAGGATTACACAACTCGCTCTTGTGCCGTATCCATTCCTATTAACAAAATAAAATTACTTGTATTACTTGTATTGTAAATTACTATTTTGTTACTTACGTCGGCAAACACACGCTTAGCTCCTTAGCAGCAAACCATCTAACCAATGCTTTAAGAGCGCGATCATAGCAACGGTAGTTAAAACTCCCGAGAATCCATTGAAATATTTTAGCGGACTCTCGGGTTTAGATTTTACCGGTCTTCCTGAATCTTTGCATAATAATCTCCCTTTAGTCCCTCTTGTCCCCTTGTCCTTTTTGTCCCACTTCTCCCCTTTTGTCCCGCTTCTCCCCGTTTTTCTTTTTGTCTCATTTCGTCCCTTTTGTTCCCATGGCTCCCTATTCCCTTTTGTTCTCCTTGTCCCATTTTATTCCCTTGTAACATTTGCTCCATCGTCCCCTTATCTTTTTCGTCCTCCTTTCCTCGCTTTGACCCTCTTGTCCCCGCATGTTCTTTTGGTCCTTCCGCGCACTGCGATTGCTGTTTAAAAACGGTACCAACCAGCTGTGCTTCAGAACATGGAGAGTACTGACAATTCGTTACTTATGAAAATTTTAAATGTTTATTTTAAATAACTAGACTCACTAGAAATAACAAAAAACTTTGAATTTTACGCGTCCTCTATTAATGTTTAAGAATTCGGCCGGAAGTTTAACTACTCGTCTCCGCTATCGCAGTTAACCTTCCGGCCTCGCCCTTCAAGGCTAATTTAGAGGACTTGTTACGTAGACAAGTATAGAGACCTGGGGTGTCTGCGGTGGCGGCCGCCCTCGCTGCCCGTGTCGTCGGTGGAGGTGGTGTCGAGGTCGGTGCACGCGCGGCCACGTGCGCCTCCGCGCCGCCGCCCCCACTGCGCCAGCAGCCCCGCCTCCGGCCCCGCCCCCGCCCCCGCCCCCGCCCGCGGCTCCCCGCTCTGCTCCAACGCCTGCGGACAGCGCAAGCGCACTCGCAAAGCCATCCAACACCTCAATTGTACTATTTGCATATTTATCTTGTATGTTATTGTGTATTTATAGCCCTGAAGAAGGCCAAAGAAATGCCGAAAAACGACTTTTTTTACCTTCCTTCACGATTCTCTACATTATACCTATTTTTTATGTTTATTTTTTCCACGGGTATAACAAGGAACGCTTAAGTGGCAGGCCTCGTGTCCATAGAACAGCATTTTGTAAACTCGTAAATTTAGAAACAATGCGAGAAACTGTATGTGTGTAGCGCCACTAGTGGCTAGTGGGTGTGTGGGAGAGGTGCGGACGCTCACCTGGAAGAAGAGCTTTGCGTTCTCGAAGCGCGAGCGCGCCGCTCTGCAGGCGCGCTGGGGGCGGGCGGGGGCGGCGGCGGCGGCGGCGGCGGGGGCGGGGGCGGGCGCGGGCGCGGGGAAGCGGGCCACGTCCTCCTCTGCAGGACTCTCCGCGCCGTCCTCCACGATGGACCAGGATTGGTCCGTGCTGTCGTCTGCGGCACACAGACGGAAGACCCTTGGAACTTCTGCAGGCTTTTATTTCATTGATATGGACGAATAAAATTTACCCGTCTGAAAACGTAATGAACGTAATCATAGTATCACAAAAGGTACAGTTCAGGGTGTAAATTTGTGATTGACACATTTTACTGGTTTGTAAATAGAACCTTCATTGTATGGAACAACCTGCACACTCGCTCGTGACTACCTGCGAGACACAACTAAGTGTTGGATGATCACGAAGAGACTTGACTAACAGCGCAGGCGTCAGAAGGGCGGGGAAGGAAAGGGCGCGAGCGAATGGGGTTCTGTCTATAAATAGAAGTTATTTGAGAGCGAGGGGAGTGAAGAGGAGGAGGAATAGCTGTGTGTGTGTGCTGTGCTCACCCAAGCTGCGCGTGGAAGCCCCGTCGAGGTCCGACTCGGAGCTGCCGTCCACCTCGTGGATGGGCACGCGGCGCGCGCGGTACCACATCTCCTCGGCCGCCACGGCGTGCACGCGGCGCCACCGTCGCTGCCCCTCCGCGGCCCCCTGCAGCGCCTGCCGGCAGTGGGGAGTGAAGCGCTCGCGCTCTCGCTCTTCTGCGCGTGCGCAGTTTCAGTTGCGCACCACTAGCGCATCTGCGCGTGCGCACAAGATCGGGAGCGATCGGGGAGCAGAAGCTCTCCGAGACACAAGTCCTTTGCATTCGCTCGGAGTCTCAATCAGAAGGTTTCCCGCGGCATTGTGACGCTTCGCTACGCGAGTCCAAGTGGAGGTCGCGGCTCGGGCGATCGGCCCTCGCGTTAACACGAAACCTCCTTGTGTCAGGCCAACGCACAACAACCGACGCATTTTATGCAAATATTCGCTTTCGAAATCCTCTGTAAAATAAAATATATTAAATATCTGACTAATGTCGAATTAAAGCTGCGCACCATGGAAGTCCGATTAGCGCACGCAACAACGCCGCTCGGCTCGCTGGCTGCTCGGCTGTCTTCGTATACGTTCGTGGCTCCGTATTTGGCCCTCTCGAGACACAACCAACGCCATTGTGCGTAACGCACTCTTCAGGACGCGCTTTGCGCTGCTAACAGTGCGTAAAACCAGAAACTGTGGATGGGTGAATGTATGTAACAACTGCCAAGTTTTATTTAAGAATCAATCGCTGAAATGCAGTTTGTGATGCGACTCGTTCACGCAGAATCAGAAAAAAAGGACAGAACGGATCCTGAGGGGATTTATGCGAGAACAGAAGAAAACTAGTGCGCCAAATAGGAGGAGAGAAAATGAAGGCTTTCCTGCAAAACATAAAGAACAAATACTGGCCAAATGATTTTTAAGGTGAGTTTTCGCATAACATACGTTGGTAATTATGCTTTCGCTTCGTGGCTAGCTCTTGGTCAGCGTGCTCGCTTTCCATTGCGCGGCCCCGGGTTCGATTCTCGGACAGGCAAGAGTATAGTGTGCGTTCTCCATGCAATGTCCCAGTATACGTTGCTGTGGGACGACGAGCACTTCTCAGGTTGAGAAGGCCGGAATTGGGCGTGGGTATCTATGTGCTAACCACACGTAACCTATGGCCGCGAGGCAGGGACGTCGCCGGTAAGCCTGAGCCCGTTCACGGGCGGTCACGCCAAGTACATACGTACAATTACGCGTCGGACAGACTCGAGCAGGTTTTATATTACCTCGAGTTCCCAAGGCCGAGTCCCGTCCTTAACTTGGATACACACGGCGAAGCGCCACAATTCCTCAGAGAAGTGAGTCGGTCGCGCACACTGTGGGCGCGCCGCGAAGGAGTCATTCTCGGAACCGAAGCGTTCGTGAACGAATCTGCATTTCTTCCGTATCAATAAATTCGTTTATTTAATGGCCTTCAATGAGCAGTATTATTATTATTATTAACTGTTGGAGTCGAATAAATTAAATAACTGCGGCCAACGTGCTTTTTGTCTCACGAGTAGCAATAGATATACTTAATACTGTTCTTAACTGCTTTTCGAATATTTATTTAAAAGTTCTCAATGACTCTTAGTATTTTTGTAATTTTAATTTATCTTGAATTCGACTCATGTAAACGTGTTTTCGTTCATTTGCATATTATCAGTGAAATTGCTCATACCAAGTCCTCCAGTGTACGTGACATTACATATAGAGAGTTCAGATTATGATAGACATAAGGAGGAAAAAGAAACAGATCATTATGATGCTACAACACACAACAAAACTGTTCATCTGAGCCTCTTTTATTGACACAAGAAGATTTGAAGGATCTCACCGAGATCCAAACCTTTAAAAGAAAAAATTGTATGTTACAAGATTTTACTATTTTAAGATTTTCTTAAAGTTATATTTGAATTCTATTCAGCAAACCTAGACACTGAGAAAATACGAAAAACTATTCATATTTTTTTGATGAAGAATACGAATTTCCCAATACGAATATTGGAGGAAAGAAATCTAAACCATTTTGTAATAAGTTGTAAATAAGACGATGTATGAATTGTAAATTATACAACATTCCCTGCAAAGTTATTTCATTCTGAAAAAAATATTCATTAAATAACGCGCCTTAAAAAATTGTTAAAGCTAGAAAAACTTCGAAATTTTGTAGCTATGAAAACAAAACGTGTCAAAGTCATTGTTATTTTTATATTGAATGCGTGTGTGAATAGGGTTATTTTTATTCAATTATTAGTTTTATAAATTATTATAGTAACCGTGTAACATAACCGTAATTTTTTTAAAAATAGTTCATCCCAGTGATTTGCCTGCATGAGACAGGGGCTTCTGACAGGGGAGCTCAAGTACGAGGAAGTGGGTCGGAAGCGACTGTAATAAGTAAATAAGTAAATAAAGAAATACTTACCTTTTCCGAATAACTGACGGGCACATGGTCCACGTGCGTCCATACATCCGCAACAGGATACGAAAACGAAGAACTGGGCGCTGTGATAGGGAGTGAAGATCGCGTTTCAGTCGGCTGGACGGGAGGTAGGCCTGGACGCCAGGCATTCACTCCCTCCCGCTGGCTCCGGTCTCCGCCCGCTCCGTGAGATGCCTCCGCGCCTCCTGCAGCGGCTTCGCCGTCCCCCGCCTGCAGGAGAGGCGGCGGCGTATCCACGAAGATCTCGTCCGTAACCACAAGGCGCGCGAGCTCGCCGCAAGAGCGACCTTTAGAGTTCTGGTCCCAGAATTTACGCCACTCTGCCACGTTGGCAGCCCCTCGCCTCGGGGGAACAGTTTTAAAGTAGTGCTCGGGCGTGCGTTTCTCCGGAGATTGAAACAGCGCCTCGAAACTCTGTTTGCGACTCCTTACCAGAGTCATCGGCACTTTGGGCTCATTTAGGGAAGAAGTCGCACCGAAATCAGCTCTGTTTTTTCCCTCGTTTTTAGGAGATCTGGAGTCGCAGCTTAAATTTTCACCGTAGGTGAATGATTCCTCGTCATCTCTCCTATGTTGCTTCAATATACTCTTCCTCTTCTTCGCCGGCTTGTATTGCAGACACTCCTCCCCCAGCTGGTTGGCGTGGACCACGTGCTCGAAGGCCTGGCGCCACTTGCTGACGATGCCGGGGATTCGAATGGACGGGTGCAGCCGCCGGCGCTGGGGGGAACTGGGGGGCCCCAAGGACCCTCTCTTGGCGCAGCCCTTCAGACTCGTGCCCTTGCAGTCCTCCTTCCGCCTCAGAGCGGCCGCCTTCTGGTCCCAGAACTGCTTCCACTGCGACACTCGGATCGCGGGGGACACGACCTCTTGCGAGGACCCACACGGCCACTCAGCCACCAAGAAACTCTCGGCCACAAAGTTGATAGAGTGTGGAGGTGTAGATTGAGTGAGTGGTGGTAAGGTGTTTCGTTCTGAATCTAAGGGATCAGTGCTTCCTTGGTCAATATCTACAATTGTTGATGGCAATTTTTTATTGCTTCGAAAAGAAGCAGGTGAACAAAACATTTGAACGTTTGTTTCCTGCCTTAGGGAATTAAATATTTCATTCCCAAGAGAAAAGGTGTCATAAAAATTTTCATTGCGGGTCTGAACTGTTGCAGAAGCACATTCACCATCGGATTGACTTTCCCTGCATGAACCCTGAGAGGCCACGTGACCGCGGTACGAATTGTTTACACAAGTGTCACTACCGTCGCCTTCGCCGCCCTTTGCAAGAAACTCCTCGTCGCCTTCCAGAAGACGAGTCCCTCCAGGCGAGACGCGGGAAGATGCGAACTCGTCGATATCCTCAATCAAGATAAGAGGCACTGAGGAATCTTCAGTTGCACCTTCTCCACCGCGCTGATCACTAATTTTATTTTCCGTTTCTGAAAGCTCTTCATCTACATACATATCTTCAGGATTTTTAACAGCTCTTTCGTTGCAAGGTTCTCTTTGTTTTTCAGGCACGGAGATTACTTCACATTCGCATTGACTTTTATTTTGACGTATTACTTCATTAGCGCAGTCAAAAACAGAATATGGAGGAGATTTTCTTGACGGTGCCTCTTGAACCCCGAGTAAATCACTGTTATTAGCGTTCTTGTTATTGTGATGAGCGTCACTTGTGAAAAACAGTTCGTTTAATTGGTTTAAAGTTTTTTCTTCTTTCGCTGGTAAATTGTTGTTTTCTGTGCTTTCATTTAGCTTACGAATGTCTACCCTCTGCTTCTCACAACGACGTATTTCTCCCAAGTTAGAATCCCTAATATCATTGGATTCCTCTTTCCTGAACGCAACACCGTCCGGAAGACCTTCAGCTGCAAGAGATTGGCCGCAGTTCCCGCGTCTGTCTTCGTGAGGCGCGGCCCGCACGAAGGCGTGGTGGAAGAGCGCGGTCGCGGGCCGCGCCTCGTCGGCCTCCTCGCGGATGCTGTCCATGGGCGCGGCGCCGGGCGACAGCACGCGGGGGTGGAAGCGGTTGCAGGGCACGAGGCTGCTGAGCCAGGCGTTGACGGGCGCGGGCTGGCGCTCCATGGCCGCCCAGATCTCCTGCTCTGCCGGCCCCATGGCCGCGCGGTCCGCGTCGTAGTCCACGGCCAGGTGGCGCGTCCACTCGTCGGGGGGCAGGTCGGGGCTGTGCGGCAGCGAGCCGCGCGCGTCCTCCAGGCTCACGTAGTCCGAGTCGCCCCTGTCGCCGCTGCGGCCGCTGCGCGCGCTCGAGTCGGGGCCGGAGGGCGCGGCGCTGGAGCTGCTGGGGCTGGCCTCGCCTCCTCCCCCGGCCCCGCCCCAACCCTCGCCTCCGCCCCTGCCCCCGCCACAGCTCTCGCCCCGAGCCCGGCCCCAGCCCTCACCCCTACTCTCCTCTTCGCTGCTGGGGCTGGCCTCGCCTCCGCCCCTGCCCCCAGCCACGTCCCCGCCGTCAGCCCCGCCTTCACTCCCGCCCCCGCCTCCGCCCCCAATCACGGCCCCACTGTCCGCCCCGCCTCCTCCCTCGCCGCCGCTCCCAGCCACGTCCCCGCCCCCGCCCCCGCCCTCGTCCAGAGAGGAAGGGGAGGCGCCGCCCACGCGCTCTGCGGCCGGGGCTGCCGGTGCGGCGTGGCCGTCGCTGCTGGCGCGCGCGCGTGGCGCGTCCGCGGGCGTGTGCGTCGGCTGCGGAGCGGGGGCCTCCTCGGGGCGCGGGGCGAGGGGCGGGGGGGAGCGCCCTGGCGCCAGCGCCCCCGCGGGCTCGCCCTCCACCACCTGCCGACGGAGCAGCGCTCGAGTGGCGGCCGCGCGCATGCGCACTGCGCTGGGAACACTCGTTGCCGCAAATGCGTTATATGCAGAATTGCAAGCGGAACGATTGCTCACATGGGATCGTGAGAGAAAAGAAGAAGACAAATCAAAAGGCCGTGTGCAGATCCTATATTTTCCCCGTATGTCACATACAGAATTCTACTAATTTTTGAAGAAATAAATTACGATCCTGAAAACAAAAATGAAGATCACATTCCTATTTTAGAACGGAAATTATATTAGTACAGTAGGCACAAAGGGTAGATCTTACTAATTTGCAGCAAATATTTTGGTCATGTGAACGCTAAATGTAAAAATTGCAAAGCAAAGCACTTCGCTAAAAGATTAAACAAAGAGAGAAATTTGATTGATTTCCTGTCCTATTTAACAAATTATTTCGTTCATCTTAAATCCTCTAGAATTTACAAATCCCAGTTATTCTGCATTCCAAAAAGCAAAACCAACTACTTCAATAAATCGTTTGCCATTACTGTATCCCAGGAGTGGAATAAATTGCTATCCTTTATTAAAAACTGTTCATCATTAACATATTTTAGGAACCACCTGAATGGTTTTCTTACAAAGTAGAATATATTATTTTACAATTTAAATCACTGTAGATTACCGGTCAAATCAAACCTATGTCAGTTTTACCTATTTTTAGGAGTGTTAAGAACTGTTTAATATGTTTTCGAAATAGCATTAATGTACTTTTGTTGAAAATTTTACTTTCTTGCGGTTTGATACTGCCGGAACTGTATTTTCATCCGTAGGAGCAGAGGCGGATTTAAACAAAAAACGACCCTGTGCAGCGTGTACAGCAGCTGAAGAAGCCATCCCAAAGACGTGTTACTTCATGTTAGCTTAGTTTCCATTGTATCAGTACCTAGTCAGCCTGGTGGTTTTTTTCCCCGACTAGCGGGGTTGCGTGTCTTTTTGTATTAATAGATCACAGTCGGACGAGGATAATACCAGGCTGCCGCGAAGCACGCGGATATGTGGAGCATATAATATGTTATTCAATTCAAATTGTGTTATCAATCTCAGTCAATGACTTTAATATTATTTTAAACAAAGTTTTATAACATTTTGTATCTACTTAACTTGTGATGCTCTCTATTTATAAGTTGCTTTAAATTATGTTTGTTTTCCACTAACTACTTACCACTTGTAGATTATATTACAATTACATTTTTAGATTATATTACATATTCAGACTAATTTGTATATTTCTAATTTGTATATGTGCTTAGGTGGAAGAGCGGATCTGATGGCCCGGGCCTCACCAAAGGCATATTATTAAGATCAGCAAAACATTTTTGAGAGTTGAACTGCGAGTTCTGTGCGATTAAATATTATTTTCTTGTAAGGATGATTTAAAATATTTTCTGATGTTCTAATAGTTATTTATGTAACAAGCCTTCTAAGTTGGTCTCTAGGGGCGGGCTCGGCTCTGCTATTGCTTCGCCTCGCGGTTAACCTTCCTTAAAGACTAATTGAGGACGTGTTACCTACAATGCTTTTTTTGTTGTTTCTAGTTATTCAATATAAGCATTTAACACTTTCATGAGTAAAGAATTGTCATCACTCTCGATGTTCTGAAGCAAAAGCTTTTGGGACAGGATCTTGGTATAGTTTTTTAATAAAAATCGCAGTGCGCTGAAGGACTAAAAGGACGAATAGGACAAGGTACAAGATGGGGACAAGTGGGACAAAGCAGGAAAGGACGGGACAATTGGGAATGGGCACAAAATGGGACAACGGAGTCAAATGGTCAAAATTGAAAGGAGGGAAGAAAGGAATGGAGAAATGGGGACAAATTAGGAAAAGGAGACAAAGGGACAAATAGGAAACGCAAAATGGAACAAGGGTACAAAATGGGAGAATAGGGACAAAATGGAACAACGGACAAATGTGAAACGGGAACAAAACAAAAAGGGGACAAGGGACAAATTGGGACAAGTGTACAAAATGGGACAAGGGTCCAAAATGGGAGAAGGGAGAAATTGGACAAGGGAACAAACTGGATTTGGGGCAACAATAGAACAGGGGACAAGTGGACAATGAGTCAAAATGGGTCACGGCAACAGGGGGACAAAATAGGGCACTGTGAACGTCAGGATAAAATGGGAGAAAATCTATCAAATGAGCCAAGGGGCACACTGAAAAAGGAGGCAAAGATACAAATAGGACATGGGGAAAGAGACGAACTGAGACAAAAGAGACAGGGGAGACAAAACGGACTAAAGGGAGATTATTGTTCAAAGACTTAGGAACACCGGTAAAATGTAAACCCGAGAGTCCGCTAAAGTATTTCAATGGCCTCTCGAGCATTTTAACTACCGTTGCTATGGCCGCACTCTTAAAGCTTTGTTAGGCGGTTAGCGGCTAAGGAGCTAAGCGTGTGTTTACGGGCATAAATAACAAACACTCCTAGGCTCCCACAGACCGGCGCGGGAGATCCGCAGTGGGTGCAGCCGCACTGTTCCCCGCCAGACGAGGCGAGACCGTTCACACCGGAGCGTCAATTATTTGGTGACACTTTTCCGCATCCGATAAACAAAGGCGAGGGAACTCGACCCAGAGGGGAGCGAAGACTCCCGAAGGCTTCGAGCGGCAGCGGTCCAAACGCGTCCGACTGCGTTCCCTAATCCGCAGGTGATAAAACGCTGCCAATCCGCCTGCCTGCCGCGGAGGTCTGAACGTGCTCGTAAGGCAACACGTGATGCGAATCTTCCCCTGCGGCCATTCCGCATAGGCTGCGAATCTCCCGCGCCGGTCTGTGGGAGCCTTAGTTAGGTTCAACCGCAAGCAGGTCACGGGGTTGAAAGCTCCTCTGGCCTACCTGCGCGAAGAGCGCCTCCACGTGGGGCGACAGGCGCACGGGGCGGCCGTCGAGGACGCGGCTGGCGGCGCTCAGCAGCTGCGCCGCCGCCCCGCCCGCGCCCGCCCCCGCGCCCGCGCCCGCGCCCAGCGCCAGGCGGCGGCACAGCCCCGCCACCAGCGCCACCTGGCGGCTCTTGCGCCGGAAGAGGTCGGCGTCGCGCTTCCGCCGCGGCGCCCCGTCCGCCCCCGCAGCCCCTGCAATTCAGACCAAAACACTTGACACACGCTCCTCTACGTATGTCGACGCGCAGAATCCAAATGTGAAGCCACATCTGTACCACTCACCGGGTTTTATTTTAAATCGCGAAAAAGCACTGTGAAATTGTAGATGGTAAATTTGAGGGCGGTTGTTGGCAACTTTAAAAAGAACTGGAGGGTGGTGGCGCAATTATGACTTCCGTGTCGGATTCAGCGCGTCGACATGCGGAAACATGTGTCAATCTTTGGGTGAGACAACTTTTTTTGTTTGTTTGCCTATGTTTATTTCGATTTAAACACAGCTGCACTTCAATGTCACGAGGTGAACGGAGAGGGAGACACTCTCGTCCAATTGGGAGCTTCGTTAGGACTTCTTTTTCGGTATTGGAGCTCTCGGTTGGATGTCATGGTACACCTCCGTTGAGCTCGTGACGCTGACGAGCAGCTATTTTTAATTCCGAGTATAGTGATTCCGGGATAGTCAGCTGCGAAAGTATTTAGTTCCGTAAGAGTAGTGAATGTTTCTCTTTGGGTGGTGGTGGCGGTGTCCCTCCCTTCATGGCGGGACCCGGCGCCGCACTACCGTCGGATAGGGGGTTCTCCCCAACCAGGTATCTCCCACCAGCGGGGCACCGCCCCAGGCGGGACAAGCTCTAAGCAGCAGGCAGGTCTTACGTGTCTGGTATGTGTGGTAGTGCAGCACATGTTTGTGTGTGCGTAAATAGTGACGATTGGACGAGGAAGGGGAGGGGGCGATCGATTGCCCATTTGGTAGAGTCCTACTACACTTACGGTGCTAACGACAGCAATAGTCAATCAATTTTTAAGCCACTGTCAAATTAAGTTTTATTACGCAGGAATTTAAATTTAGAGGTTACTAAACCAGTTTTAAAACATGGGTGTTAAAAAGCGTTGTTTGTGGTCGATATACAGCGCGCCAGGAAAGTCTCTCGGCAGTGGCACCTTGCTGGTGAGTGACTGAGTCAGATATTATGTTGGTAGCACGAGCTGCAGCTTGCAACAGAAGACAACATCTTGCGTTCTCGGCACAATCATAATAGATGCTGAAAGTGTTGATCCCTTCATTTGCTTCCCAGTGATATGATAGCTACGAACGTAAATAACGTGTTACAGAGAGCCCGGCATTCGGCACAGTGCAGAGACACTTTTCTGGCACCAGTGCCGGCGCTCGGCGCGGGCGGAAGGGGCGATCGCCCTGGGCCTGCAAGTCAAGGAGCCCGATGACAGCACGGATGAGAGAAAAAGTAATAAAAAATTGAAAAAGAAATTAGAACTGGAGAAAATCGTTATACAAATTTTATAAGTCGCGGGGTAAAAGTCTGATATCTCATAAAATTTTAAATTAATATTTTACTTTAAATGTGATTGTAGTAAATACTTGGGTGCGGATTTTCATGACCTAAAACTTCACCAAAATTGATCAACAAAATGCTTTAAAAATGCCCTAAAATTAGATAAAAATGACACAAAAATTTATCAAAACCACTTTAGATGAAGAACTCACGCTGATGGGTATGATACTGATGTAATCGAGGCTTCTTCCTTTTGATCAAGTACACTCAGCTTGCAAAACTTTTGTTTTGAACTGTTCTTTAAAAAAAATCTCTGCCATTATTTATTGCGAAATCGGCCTCACTGACAATGGCACCGATAGGCGTCCAGGAATCTGAGATTAAGTAGTAATCACAGCGGCTGACATTACAATACGTGAGAAAAGAAATCGAATATGCTTCTCAGGAATTCTGTGGTGAACATCTGTAACTCGCACCTTGTAAATATTGTTTAAAGAAAGTACCATTAAAATGATATTAAAATCTATGAAAATAGCAAAAATGCATTAAAAATGACGTAAAAAGGTAAAAATGCAAAAAACCAACATAAGAGCGGGTAAATTCGTTTTATCATTATATGAAATAAATTTCTATACTAAACGAAATTGTTCTAAAGTGAAAAAAATGACATTTCATTAAAATCCTCCAAGTAATTACTTATAAGGTAGACCTCTATGGAATGAATCAAATCAGGCTAACATTAAAATAGGTTCTACTGATTTTCATATTTATTTTTTTCAGTATTATTATTTCGTATTAAACTAGTAATTATATTAAACACTAACTAAAAACATCAACAATTATTAGCTTTTTAAGATTTCCGTGAAAACTGTATTATTTGATAACTTGATCACTACACTTAATAAAATTTAAAACTATTTTTATATTTCCAGAATCTTTTTCTAGTTTAAACGTAACTTTTGTTATTTGTTGAAATTAAATAGTTTCTTGATACAACTTTCACATTTTTAATTCATTTTGTGCGTGTGTGTGGGGGGGGCTGGGATGCTGGCGTGCCTTGCAGCGCGCGCGTGCGCGGCGACGGTGGCGGCGCGGGCGGCGCGGGGTCGAGGCGGTGCAGGCGGCCGTCGGCGCCCAGCAGCATCTTCTCCGACACCAGGTCCACCACGCGCCGCACCACCCGCACGCGCCGCCGCCCCTCCGGGCCCGCCCCCGGCCCCGGCCCCGCCCCCGCCGCCCACCACGGCCCCGTGAAGTCCGGCGCCTCCCCGGCCAGCGCCTCCACCATCACCTGCACACAACAGCACTTGCATCAAGGCAAGCAAACACAATAATTAACGACACGAGGCGAGAAAGCGGGGGATACTTACACGAGTGATATGTTCAAGAGCGCTAGCGACGATACAAAGTTTTCTTATTTTCCACAAGTGCAGTTAAACCCATTTATCCATATATTACGTTCAATATTTTTCGTTTCCATTTAAGAATAATTTAAATTTTGACAAATTGAAGAACACCTTACAAGTAATATATTTGATGACGTTTATTTCTGAAAAATATCTATTTTAGTGAGCCTTGCATTGTGTTTCTTTGCAATAAATGCTTTCAAATTGAAAGTATTGAACATATTGCGGATGAAAGTTGGCAAAAAGATGAAGTACAAAGTACAAAGCAGCTAGGAAAGTACAAGTGTGCGTACCGTGTAGGGCGACTCGGCGATGTGGCGCCCTCTGCTCAGGAGCGCCAGCTGGTGCCGGCCGACGGAGCGCGGGATGGAGCTGGAGCAGCTAGGAAAGTACAAGTGTGCGTACCGTGTAGGGCGACTCGGCGATGTGGCGCCCTCTGCTCAGGAGCGCCAGCTGGTGCCGGCCGACGGAGCGCGGGATGGAGCTGGAGCAGCTAGGAAAGTACAAGTGTGCGTACCGTGTAGGGCGACTCGGCGATGTGGCGCCCTCTGCTCAGGAGCGCCAGCTGGTGCCGGCCGACGGAGCACGGGGTGTAGCTGGAGCAGCTAGGAAAGTACAAGTGTGCGTACCGTGTAGGGCGACTCGGCGATGTGGCGCCCTCTGCTCAGGAGCGCCAGCTGGTGCCGGCCGACGGAGCGCGGGATGTAGCTGACGCGGACGCCGCCGGGGGCAGTGCGGGTCTCCACCGGGATGTCCCCGCCCCCGTCGTCTGCGCCGCTCGCTGAGAACCAGGGCTTGAGGCGGAAGGCGGCGCGGCGGCGGCGGCGCTGCGGGCTGCCCTCGCCCACGCCGCCGCCCCCGCCGCCCCCGCGCACCAGCGCCTGCCCGAAGTCGCCCCCGGGGCCCTCCACCTGCGCCAACCACAGCCCCACCTCGCCTCGCCTCGCCCACGCGCGGCACAACCGTCATTGCGCAAAGCTTTGATACATAATTGTATATTTTCAAATTCGATATTACATGTTATTGCCTTCCATATACACTGCGTAACTTCTTTTAATCGGGAGGGAATGATGAAAACAGTTGAATGATACTACGTGTTTTTATGGAGGGAATTATGAAAGACAACTATGGGAGGGAAATAGGAAAAGACAAACCGAGGCAAGTTAACTAGCAGTTAGTTCATAAATAAGTAAATCTCAATCAATAATTTTAGGTAAAAATGAAATTATGTATGTATCGTAGGCGTTAACTGGTTTTAATGACCTCGGGCATTAGGACGCCCCTCGATCATTATGACCCGTATAACGCCCTTGGTGCTTAAAAATTATTTCAAAGTTGTTTATAGTCCGTAAGAGAGCGGCAAAGCGTGTAGAAGCAACGATAATGAAGGGGTGTGTACATTGGTGCGTTGGTGCTGGCCGCTGACCTGGATGAGCAGGTCGTCGCGGGCGGGGGGCGGCAGCAGCAGGGAGAAGAGCGCGCGGCGGCCGCGCACGGCGGCGCACAGCCCCGTCCCCCGCGCGCGCGGCCCCGGCCCCGGCCCCGGCCCCGCCCCCGCCGCCGCCCCCGGCCCGGGCCCGGGCCCCGCCCCCGCCCACGCCACCGCCGGGTTGTGCGGCGTCAGGCGCAGGCGGCTGGCCGCGCGCCGCACCGCCCACAGGTAGCGCTCCAGGCGGCGCTCCTCCGCACTGCCGCAGGCCCCGGCCGCCGCCGCCGCCGCCTCCGCCTCGCGGAACGCCTGCCGACCACACACGCAGCGCTCGCGTGCCTGCCGGCGCTCGCTGCAAAGCGTCAAACTACACTCGACTTCGGCTATAGTCAACTCGGGTATTGGGAACTCGGCTTTAGTAAACTCGGCTGTAGTGAACTCGGTTGTAGGGAACTGTGAACTCGGCTATTGTGAACTCGGCTACTGTGAATTCGGCTACTGTGAACTCTGCCATACTGAACTAAGCCACAGAGAACTCGTCCATAGTGAACTCGTCCATAGAGAACTCGGATGTAGTGAACTCGGATGTAGTGAACTCTGCTATAGTGAACCCTCGGATATAGTGAATTTTTGTACCTGATCCGGTTCATTTACATTACAAATAAGCATAAGAAGATTCGATTATAGTGGATCTGAACCTCTGCCATAGTGAATGCAGAAAATACGTCCTGGAAATTAATTGTATCTTGTAAGTTAGCCTATTAATCGAGTAAAAGGGTCTTCAGAGAGTAGAACGGTGTTCAAACGGTGCAAGAGACATTGTAAGGTGTCAAGACTGATACTTAGAGACAGAATACAATGCAAAATCAGGTATGGAGAGAGCACGAACTCTGGAGAAGGATCTAGAGAAATTACTAATCAAAAATATACGAAATAAAGAATTAAAAATAATTAGTTTTCAAAAAGAAATAAAAATATTCAAATTTTCGCTTCGTCTATTAATGCATTTTACTATATCGCTATATTAATACAATCAATCATTGTGGATAAATTCCATTTAATTTTGAGATTGGATATAGTGAACCTCTGATATAGTGAACCAGAGTGTTAGTCCCCATAACTTCACTATAACCGAAATCGAATGTATTTATTTTCACACACTCACACAGAGTGTTGGAAACGGTTAGACCTCCGATGGGGCCGTTAAACCCTTGGACAAGAAAGATGAATATCCGATTGTCTAGTGTTTCCGGGCGCGTCAACTGCTAAGGTCATTAGTCCCGACGGCTTCGCTTCGAATTTTCTGTGACCAGGAGGATTCTGCGCGTATAAAAAATAGACTTACGTTTCAAATAAAACGATCATACTTCTAGTACATATGAAAAGTTAATTTGAAATTCAATTTGTATATAAATAATGGGTGAAATCCTGCGTCACCTACATCCCTTGAATAGCTGCTCCTATGTAGTTGTGGTGGTAATGAAAATGGCTGTGATGCTGGTATTTGTGGTGTTGGTGGTAGTATTACAAGTAGTTGTAGATTGATGGTTCTATTAGTATTGGTAATAAAGGTAGTATAGGTCCTTATCTGTTGCAGGTGTATTTATAGTTGTTTTTATTCTATTTGTAGCTGGTTTTCAGATGTAGATACTATTGGAATCTCTAACTAGCCTCCGTTTGCCAAACAACCTTAATTCACGTTCTTTATTCTTTATATTTGTAGGCAGGCAGTAGGTTTGCGTTAGCCATGTGATTCTAGGTTCGAATTCCATCGGTAACAAGATTTTTTCGACCAGAGCAAGACAGCGAGGTCGAGTTCAGTCTCTAACTGGAGGAGAATATTAGCGGTCGGCTTCTCTGATCGGCAGTTTTCCGTGGGATCCACGATAAACAAGGCGAATGTAGGAGCAGTACCCATTAAACCGCACGCGACCTTCCCGACCAATTCGTCGTCACATCCTCTCCCCTCTCCCACTCACTCGCATGCACCGCACAAGCACACGTGCCGGGAGACCGGTCGGAAGCTTAAAGCTCGTCCCACCTGGGGCGGTGCCCCGCCGGTGGGAGATACCTGGCTTGGGAAACCTTCAGCACGCCGAGGTGCAGGTCGGCGCCAGATCCTCCCACGCAGCCGAGATCTCCGCCGCCTCCTGCGACCAAAGCGCGCACAGCACTTACGGGAGCAACGGGCTTAGCAGATGACGCGCCCACAATTACTAACAAATCGATTAACAATTAACGTCACCAAGTTCAAACGTTCTTCAGTAGACAATGTGGAGAGCGGGTGTATTGCAATTTTGCTACAGTAGCCAATGAGATTACGTCATCGTTACACCTCCTGCCTTATGTAATGAATCTTTCTAACAGTGGTAAGCTCATTTATGAAGCTATGGGGCCCGTTGAGAAGGACGTTCGCGCATTGATTGAAAATATCCATTTCATAAGGCAGCGGGTGGGGATAACTAGTGGTGCTATAATAGCACGTACTTTCTCCGCCCTATTTTCACGCAAAATTACGCGAAAAGCACTCAAATTTTCGAAAAATTGTACATGGCCATATATCGAAACCTTTCTTTAAGGAACAGATTTTAGTAAGAAAAATTATCTATTTTTTCTTACCTGTAGGAAGACTCCGAAAATAATTTCAAAAGTTTCAACCTACACCACTCTCTTAAATGTACTTCACACTATCCAACAAAAAATGTAATCAAAACAATGGAGCCATTTTTTGAAAATTTTGAAAATCCAGGTACTTTATGTAAAGTACTTCCCCTCAAATTAAAATATCGGTTTCAAATTCACGAAATGCGACATCAGCCACATCGATTGGGGAATGTCAATTTTGGAGAACATCGGCAGAATGGTTTAGCTGTTCACAGACGGATAGACTGACGTTCTTTTCGACATCTATATTTATCTCCTCTTTGCGCTACGAGGGCCTGTAGCGGGGCTGACCGGGGGCACGGCGAGGTACTTGGCGGCGAGGCGCTGCGCGCAGACGAAGTCGCAGCGGTGCGCGGGGGCGCGCGCGTCCGCGCAGGCGGCGCAGGGCACGGCGGCCTGCACCGCCGCGTACAGCAGCGCCCCGTCGCGCCACACGGCGCGCAGCCCGTCCGCGCCGCGCAGCCCCAGCCACGCGCGCAGCGCCGCCACGCGCGCACCGCGCCCGCCCGCGCCGCCCCACGCGCCGCCCCACGCGCCCGCGCCTGCAACAGCCGCCACACCGGGGGCTCAGCCCAGTCCAAATGTACAAACCAAGTATTGGCACTTCATTCACCATTGACAATCGCTGTAGGAAATGTTTCGCTCGATTGTGTGCATTTTATACTATATTATTCTTTTAAGTTTTAATTTCCTAATTATTAGTAATGTATATTGGAATATTATTAAAAATAAATTGGATCGTAATTTCAGTTTGATCCTATTTCACAAGCGCAGTACTCCCTCGCAGGCGGGCTCCCAACAAAAGCTTCCTTCGGCAGAGTTGGGTAGGAGCTTTCCGCGGGACAGCTTTGGCTGAATGCGAGGCAACTGCCATGAAACGATTCAATGTAAGTTTAACCCATAAACGTTCCCATAAGTCGTAAGTGATGAAGGCATGTTCAAGGCATTGTGCTTGCTGAAGGAATGTTGAAGGCATTGTGCTTGCTGAAAGCATTATCAAGGCATTATGCTTGCTGAAGGCGGGTTAAAGGCATTGTGCTTGCTGAAGGCATTATCAAGGCATTGTGCTTGCTGAAGGCATTATGCTTGCTGAAGGCGGGTTAAAGGCATTGTGCTTGCTGAAGGCATGTTGAAGGCATTGTGCTTGCTGAAGGCATTATCAAGGCATTGTGCTTGCTGAAGGCATTATGCTTGCTGAAAGCGGGTTAAAGGCACTGTGCTTGCTGAAGGCGTGTTGAAGGCATTGTGCTTGCTGAAGGCATTATCAAGGCATTGTGCTTGCTGAAGGCATTATGCTTGCTGAAGGCGGGTTAAAGGCATTGTGCTTGCTGAAGGCATGTTGAAGGCATTGTGCTTGCTGAAGGCATTATCAAGGCATTGTGCTTGCTGAAGGCATTATGCTTGCAGAAGGCGGGTTAAAGGCATTGTGCTTGCTGAAGGCATGTTGAAGGCATTGTGCTTGCTGAAGGCATTATCAAGGCATTGTGCTTGCTGAAGGCATTAGGCTTGCTGAAAGCGGGTTAAAGGCACTGTGCTTGCTGAAGGCGTGTTGAAAGCATTGTGCTTGCTGAAGGCATTATGCTTGCTGAAGGCGGGTAAAGGCATTGTGCTTGCTGAAGGCGTGTTGAAGGTATTGTGCTTGCTGAAGTCCTGTTGAAGGTATTGTGCTTGCTGAAGGCGTGTTAAAGGCATTGTGCTTGCTGAAGGCGTGTTAAAGGCATTGTGCTTGCTGAAGGCATTATCAAGGCATTGTGCTTGCTGAAGGCATTATGCTTGCTGAAGGCGGGTTAAAGGCATTGTGCTTGCTGAAGGCGTGTTAAAGGCATTGTGCTTGCTGAAGGCATTATCAAGGCATTGTGCTTGCTGAAGGCATTATGCTTGCTGAAGGCGGGTTAAAGGCATTGTGATGCTGAAGGCGTGTTGAAGGCATTGTGTTTGCTGAAGGCATTATCAAGGCATTGTGCTTGCTGAAGGCATTATGCTTGCTCAAGGCGAGTTAAAGGCATTGTGCTTGCTGATGGCGTGTTAAAGGTATTGTGCTTGCTGAAGGCGTGTTGAAGGTATTGTGCTTGCTGAAGGCGTGTTAAAGGCATTGTGCTTGCTGAAGGCATTATCAAGGCATTGTGCTTGCTGAAGGCATTATCAAGGCATTGTTACTTGCTGAAGGCATTATGCTTGCTGAAGGCATTATGCTTGCTGAAGGCGGGTTAAAGGCATTGTGCTTGCTGAAGGCGTGTTGAAGGCATTGTGCTTGCTGAAGGCGTGTTGAAGGCATTGTGCTTGTTGAAGGCATTATGCTTGCTGAAGGCGGGTTAAAGGCATTGTGCTTGCTGAAGGCATGTTGAAGGCATTGTGCTTGCTGAAGGCATTATCAAGGCATTGTGCTTGCTGAAGGCATTATGCTTGCTGAAGGCGGGTTAAAGGCATTGTGCTTGCTGAAGGCATGTTGAAGGCATTGTGCTTGCTGAAGGCATTATCAAGGCATTGTGCTTGCTGAAGGCATTATGCTTGCTGAAGGCGGGTTAAAGGCACTGTGCTTGCTGAAGGCGTGTTGAAGGCATTGTGCTTGCTGAAGCCGTGTTGAAGGCATTGTGCTTGTTGAAGGCATTGTGCTTGTTGAAGGCATTATGCTTGCTGAAGGCGGGTTAAAGGCATTGTGCTTGCTGAAGGCATGTTGAAGGCATTGTGCTTGCTGAAGGCATTATCAAGGCATTGTGCTTGCTGAAGGCATTATGCTTGCTGAAGGCGGGTTAAAGGCATTGTGCTTGCTGAAGGCATGTTGAAGGCATTGTGCTTGCTGAAGGCATTATCAAGGCATTGTGCTTGCTGAAGGCATTATGCTTGCTGAAAGCGGGTTAAAGGCACTGTGCTTGCTGAAGGCGTGTTGAAAGCATTGTGCTTGCTGAAGGCATTATGCTTGCTGAAGGCGGGTAAAGGCATTGTGCTTGCTGAAGGCGTGTTGAAGGTATTGTGCTTGCTGAAGTCCTGTTGAAGGTATTGTGCTTGCTGAAAGCGTGTTAAAGGCATTGTGCTTGCTGAAGGCATTATCAAGGCATTGTGCTTGCTGAAGGCATTATGCTTGCTGAAGGCGGGTTAAAGGCATTGTGCTTGCTGAAGGCGTGTTAAAGGCATTGTGCTTGCTGAAGGCATTATCAAGGCATTGTGCTTGCTGAAGGCATTATGCTTGCTGAAGGCGGGTTAAAGGCATTGTGATGCTGAAGGCGTGTTGAAGGCATTGTGTTTGCTGAAGGCATTATCAAGGCATTGTGCTTGCTGAAGGCATTATGCTTGCTCAAGGCGAGTTAAAGGCATTGTGCTTGCTGATGGCGTGTTAAAGGTATTGTGCTTGCTGAAGGCGTGTTGAAGGTATTGTGCTTGCTGAAGGCGTGTTAAAGGCATTGTGCTTGCTGAAGGCATTATCAAGGCATTGTGCTTGCTGAAGGCATTATCAAGGCATTGTGCTTGCTGAAGGCATTATGCTTGCTGAAGGCATTATGCTTGCTGAAGGCGGGTTAAAGGCATTGTGCTTGCTGAAGGCGTGTTGAAGGCATTGTGCTTGCTGAAGGCGTGTTGAAGGCATTGTGCTTGTTGAAGGCATTATGCTTGCTGAAGGCGGGTTAAAGGCATTGTGCTTGCTGAAGGCATGTTGAAGGCATTGTGCTTGCTGAAGGCATTATCAAGGCATTGTGCTTGCTGAAGGCATTATGCTTGCTGAAGGCGGGTTAAAGGCATTGTGCTTGCTGAAGGCGTGTTGAAGGTATTGTGCTTGCTGAAGGCATTATCAAGGCATTGTGCTTGCTGAAGGCATTATGCTTGCTGAAGGCGGGTTAAAGGCATTGTGCTTGCTGAAGGCGTGTTGAAGGTATTGTGCTTGCTGAAGGTGTGTTGCAGGTATTGTGCTTGCTGAAGGCGTGTTAAAGGCATTGTGCTTGCTGAAGGCATTATCAAGGCATTGTGCTGGCTGAAGGCATTATCAAGGCATTGTGGTTGCTGAAGGCATTAGCTTGCTGAAGGCGGGTTAAAGGCATTCTGCTTGCTGAAGGCGTGTTGAAGGCATTGTGCTTGCTGAAGGCATTATCAAGGCATTGTGCTTGCTGAAGGCATTATGCTTGCTGAAGGCGGGTTAAAGGCATTGTGCTTGCTGAAGGCATGTTGAAGGCATTGTGCTTGCTGAAGGCGTGTTGAAGGCATTGTGCTTGCTGAAGGCATTATCAAGGCATTGTGCTTGCTGAAGGCATTATGCTTGCTGAAGGCGGGTTAAAGGCAGTGTGCTTGCTGAAGGCACGTTGAAGGCATTGTGCTTGCTGAAGGCATTATCAAGGCATTGTGCTTGCTGAAGGCATTATGCTTGCTGAAGGTGGGTTAAAGGCACTGTGCTTGCTGAAGGCATGTTGAAGGCATTGTGCTTGCTGAAGGCATTATCAAGGCATTGTGCTTGCTGAAGGCATTATGCTTGCTGAAGGCGGGTTAAAGGCATTGTGCTTGCTGAAGGCATGTTGAAGGCATTGTGCTTGCTGAAGGCATTATCAAGGCATTGTGCTTGCTGAAGGCATTATGCTTGCTGAAAGCGGGTTAAAGGCACTGTGCTTGCTGAAGGCGTGTTGAAAGCATTGTGCTTGCTGAAGGCATTATGCTTGCTGAAGGCGGGTAAAGGCATTGTGCTTGCTGAAGGCGTGTTGAAGGTATTGGGGTTGCTGAAGTCCTGTTGAAGGTATTGTGCTTGCTGATGGCGTGTTAAAGGCATTGTGCTTGCTGAAGGCGTGTTAAAGGCATTGTGCTTGCTGAAGGCATGTTGAAGGCATTGTGCTTGCTGAAGGCGGGTTAAAGGCATTGTGCTGGCTGATGGCATTGTGCTGGCTGAAGGCATTATGCTTGCTGAAGGCGTGTTGAAGGCATTGTGCTTGCTGAAGGCATGGGGGCGTGTACTCACTGCGGGCAATGAGACGCAGCGCGCTGCACAGCAGAGCGAGCGCCGCGGTGGCCGGCGCCAGAACCATCAGCGCCAGGCGGACCACCGCCCCTGCGACAGGCAGCGGTTTCAATGCAATGACATTTTTTCTATTCATTGTAAAAATTATGACAAAGGAATTTTTTTGTTGTGCATTTTTCTTCGATTTTGATTAATAAGTTATTGTTTATCTTTCCCCGTTTCACAAATTGTAAGGTTGTGTGTAATCTAAGGTTCCTGTGATCCTGTTAATACTCATATCAACTCCATTGTCGGTTAGGCCGATTTCGGGATAACTAAAGACAAATTTACTGGTAAAGAACAAACATTCAAAACCAAACGTTTGTAGGCATTTGTTTAAAAATGTATAATGGTTCCAATGAACTAAAATATCAAAAATAATAAAAAAATGCAATTGGTATTAAAAATAAATTTGTAATAAAGATTTATTCAGTATTAGTGAGATATTTCTTTGAACAATTCACAACACCTTCTTGAAAGTATTTGAAGTAATTATTAAATATTCTTTTCGTGATAGCCACAAAATAATTTTTTTTAACTTTTTACTCTTGAGAAAGCTACGTGACTGAATACGCTGGCTGGGAAGTTTCACCAAATCACTGCTAATAACGAAAATACTGGTACCGGTAAATCACAAACCAAACCTAAAAAGACACGTCTTTATTCTTCACTGTACACCCACATTCCACCGCAGTGAGGTTGACAGCACATTGAGATCACGACAAAACGTTACATGAATGTTTTCACTACACGCATAAGGAACCATCTTCATCGGTATGAAGCAACTACTAATAGTACGTCTAGTTGTTGCTGCGAGAGCGAATCTTGAATTAATAATTATGCAAATAAATCTCGCCAGTCTGCGTAAACCACGGTGTACACAGGAAGAATAAATAAGTTAGAGGAATCTAAGCCTTCTAAGTGTGACGTCACAAAGATGGCCACAATCACCAAGGGTATTGATAGTATCGACAAGTCCCGAACCAGCAAAAATGTAATCGAATGGCCAATACCTCATCCTGTAGTTTACAATGTGCGGATCGAGTAATACCTCGATATCTAAAACATGATCTATGAAACATAAAACGTTTTAAGGCTTTAGAATGCTTCGTTTAGGAATTATTTAACGAGATAACTGATTGAGTGCTGAGGATTGCATTTGATATGAATATTTAGAGACGTTTTTTAAACAGGTACTTCATATTTTTAAAGTCAAAGTGCAATTTGTCACGTCTCCACGAAATTCCTTTTCTTTAGAGACCTAACTTATTAACATTGGTTGTGTGTGAGAGCTGCAAAAGGTACGTATGCTACTGACATTATATAGGAGACGGTTGATATACAGTAATAATGTGGCTGGTACAATGGAGAAAATAAGTGCGAGGTAGAAGTTGCTTTACTTTATCCCAATCTGGGTCCACCGTGCTCCTCACCAAGGTTCCCTTACTGTGGACCGGGGGTCTGGGGCCGTGCGCCAGTTGCACCAGCCTAGCTATGCCCCGATCCTAAGGGTGCACAACGGAGGCGAAAGAAGAAAAGAGAAGTCGGAATTTATATAATTCGCTCTCTACACCAGAAAGAAATGAATTAAGTCCATTTAATAATGTTTGTAATCAATTTGATCTTGATTATACCTACGTATAATCCCTGTCCATATTTGACCTTCAATCGATCCGTTGATCATCTCTGACGGGGGTATTTTCCTGGTACCTCTTTGTTTGATCAATCTACCTCATTTTTATTCAATATTTTTGTTTGCATTTAATCCGACAATAGACCGAGGAATGAACTAAGGTTGCCTCATCATGATGAATTTATTTGTGAGCCAGGTAGGTCGTCTTTACAGAAGCTCGATTATAAAAATTTATTTATACCGTTTTTTTTTCATTCTCACATGGAATTGAGAATTTTCTTTACTGCAACCAAGGAATAGCAATATTTACTTCAAGTTAAACAAACATTGTAATCAGTATTTTGCTGCAACACAAACATCACATACTCACATACCTTTTTTTAATTATGACAACTCAACTAATATTTGCAATAAAACCCTTGTTATTCTTATTTACTATTATTTTCCTGAATCCCTCCCCCTTGCATGCATGACCATTAACATTCTTCAAATAATAATTTAGAAATCAGTAATTTACGTCAAAACTTGATTTTCATACATTTATAGAATTTAACATGTCCCCTTTTAGGTAACTTTCCTTTGCTCTCTTGATCGTCGTTCCACTTCCACTCAAAGTTCCATTTTTGTTGAAATTTGGTCCAGACCAAGGTATCTTCATCTCTCACATACGCAATTCTAGTTTTTCTTCCTACTTATAACATTAATTACTAACTAACATAACAGTATCAAATCGTAAACCCGTCTCTGCCATCCGAACGCTCCCAAGTCATAAGTTTGTTTGCCTTCCGCGCTGTTCCTCTGTCTTCTCGCTGCGCGGGATCGCAGGCGCCCCCTCTCGCACACCTTCCAAGTGTTGATTGGCCAACGTCATGCTAGCACTTTATTTATTCTTTGCTTCTCGATTCCTAATTACTTTCATAATTTACTTCTTCACTTACGGACATTGCTCACGTGTTCTCCACACACTGTTTTGTTCACCACTACGTTCTCTATTTTCTTCTATGCTAATTACGCCGCCATTCTCTTGTATTTTCATTGGTTATTGCTCGATCAATTGCTCCTCCTCTATCTCCCATTGTTTCTGTCGTTCTGTTCATATATTTTAACCAAATTTGTAGTTACTTTGCACAAACTTTTTCATGTCATTGATCCCTTTCAAAATTTCTTCGGGGATCGATACCAGGCTTGCGAAAACTAATACAATTTGTCGATTAAATGATTACTTGACAAGTCGATTAAGATGAATTATTATTGAATAAGACACGTATTTGCAAAGCGTGTTATTTTCAAAACTAGTAGCGCTATAACAGCACGTACCTGCTTGCATTATTTGCAAAAATTACGCATATTATACATACAATAATTCTACGTGAATCTGCAACACTGTTTCCTCCTAGCAAAAATTGCCTTCGTCCGTGCCGTCACTTTACCCCTACACCAACAGCTTCACAGCTGGTCTCTGGCATTCCCGAGATCTAATCCCGGGATCTAATGTTAAAGAATATATTATCTTAAGGAAAGGGCTTCTACCATCAATATTATAGTTCTACAATATAAATTTTTGTTTGTAATTTTTGAAAATACAGAGAGTTTGCCAAAAATGAGACCTACGCCATTTTGAAGCGTTATTTGTTACTTTCTAGAAAGAAAAAAGAAATTTGTTACTCTCTACAAAAAGAAATGGAGCCCTTTTTGAGAAAATTTCGATAATGCGTTAGGGGCTTAATGTGGAGGACCTTCAATGTTAAAAAGAACTGATTCCATTTCGAGGATTCGTGACATCTCGGCTTCGTCAACAGCGCTCCGTGAAGCGCAAAACTGAATTGTTTTTTGTAGCGATGAAAGTGAAGTGACTCACCGCTGCTGCTCACCGCACTGCAGGGCATCGGCTCGCCGGGACTCCCGCCGCCCGCGACGCGCCCCTCCGCCGCCGCCCCCGCCCCCGCCGCCCCCGCCGCCATCGCCACGCCGGAAGGCCTCTCCTTCTGCGCTCAGAGAGCAATCAGTTATGGATTGATGTGTTTCTTTGTGCTTGTTTGTGTTTCTTTGTGTTTGAGTTTGTTTGTGTTTGGATTTGTTTGTGTTTGTGTTTGTTTGTGCTTGAGTTTGTTTGTTTCAAGTTGTTTGTGTTTGAGGTTGTTTGTGTTTGAGTTTGTTTGTGTTTGAGTTTGTTTGTGTTTGAGTTTGTTTGTGTTTGAGTTTGTTTGTGTTTGAGGTTGTTTGTGTTTGAGGTTGTTTGTGTTTGAGGTTGTTTGTGTTTTGGTTTGTTTGTGTTTGAGTTTGTGTTTGAGTTTGCTTGTGTTTGAGTTTGTTTGTGTTTGAGGTTGTTTGTGTTTGAGTTTGTTTGTGTTTGTTTGTGTTTGAGTTTGTTTGTGTTTGAGTTTGTTTGTGTTTGTTTGTGTTTGAGTTTGTTTGTGCTTGAGTTTGTGTTTGAGTTTGTTTGTGCTTGAGTTTGTTTGTGTTTGAGTTTGTTTGTGCTTGAGTTTGTTTGTGTTTGAGTTTGTTTGTGCTTGAGTTTGTTTGTGTTTGAGTTTGTTTGTGTTTCAGGTTGTTTGTGTTTCAGGTTGTTTGTGTTTGAGGTTGTTTGTGTTTTGGTTTGTTTGTGTTTGAGTTTGTGTTTGAGTTTGTTTGTGTTTGAGTTTGCTTGTGTTTGAGTTTGTTTGTGTTTGAGGTTGTTTGTGTTTGAGGTTGTTTGTGTTTGAGGTTGTTTGTGTTTGAGGTTGTTTGTGTTTGAGTTTGTTTGTGTTTGAGTTTGTTTGTGTTTGAGTTTGTTTGTGTTTGAGTTTGTTTGTGTTTGAGTTTGTTTGTGTTTGTGTTTGTATGTGTTTGTATGTGTTTGTGTTTTTTTGTGTTTGTATGTGTTTGTGTTTATTGCATACTTCAACAGTACTCTTAGATGACCAAAAAAACTGAAAAAACGATAAAATGTATGTGATGTTAGATACACTATTTTCTAGATATAAATATTCCTCAAAAATAACTCCATCGTTCTGTTAATTGTCACGTATTGTAATTATTATGTTTTAAATTTTGTTTAGAGTAGATAATTTCGAGATGTTTTTCGTTACTGTGGGCGAGGTTGATGGATTTTAAAGCTAAATAACTTTGCTCGGAAAACGATTTGTATTCCAATAATTAATTGCATCAAGATAAGTACATGTATTCAATGCTGCAAAGAATATGAAAGACTGCGTATGAATAAAAGGGCGGGTTTAGTTATTTTTTAGTTTTATTGAATTATTATATTACATAACAGTATCATGCTTACAAATAGTAGTGGGAGAGTATTGTATTACACTTTACCTTAATCCTTCCAAAATCTCTAGGCTGGCAGGTAACTGTGTGTGAAATCTGTGAGTGTCACTGAAATACTGGTTCCATGTAACAATAAGAGTGGTACAAGCATCTAGACAGTGTCAAGGCAACCATGGGTTAATGTGTATTGGCACAGGACCGAGATAGGCCTTTGCGATGTTCGGGTTAGCTGCACAAATGTCCTCTTACCTCAGAATTCCCCCCAGAGGAGCTGTAGGTAAAGCAAGAGGCCTTTTAGGCGCCAATACACAGCAGGTGGAAAGAAGGTGGGGTAAAAGCGAAAAGCTACCCCAGACTCAACAGAAGGGGAAACTGTTGCGAGAAAGTCTGACCCATTTTGTAGCATACTACTTTCTCATTCCTTTCCTAAAGAATTCTTCCCAAGTGATGGAATTGGAGAGTGTGGTGATACCTTGAGGCGCAGGCTTCTGTTTCCGAGGCGGCTGTGCATGGGCGTGCACCTCTGCGCTGCGACCTTCAACAACGAAAAATCACAAGTGCAAAGAAGCCACGGGGCAGATACTTACCGCTTGCTTCATCAATGGACCAAAATGAAGCACCCATTGGAACATTTTTAGATCTTTCGAAAGCTTTTGACGTTATTGACCAGAACTTCTTGCTATCAAAATTACCTTCTTATGGAATTCGTGGTATCACCCTAGATTGGATAACCTCGTACCTTAAACATCGATCTCAAAGAGTAGAAATACCGCACTGACACGAAAGGACATTATTTACTTATCTTTCCAATTCTTTAGAAATTGAGTATGGGGTCTCGCAAGGCTCAATCTTAGATCTTATCCTCTTAATACTGTCTTGCCTATTTATTTACGAATCTGTAATATTTATCAAAACTGACTTACTTAACGGTGAGAACATATTTTCATACAATACTGATATTTATAATTACAACACACGTCGAAGAAATAACGTTCATCAAGTGTCAGTATCAACAGCTCACTACCAGAAATTCACGTACAATACATGTACGTTACTTTACAACGCATTGTCAGATGACATTAAACAATTGAAGTCGGTACACAAATTTAACTTAAAATTAAAATCTTTTCTGCTGCATAACTGTTCCTATTCAATTAGAGACTATACTGATCGGCAATAAGAAAGGGGCCATCTCAGCATTTGCTCAATATATCGGAAACTGGACCAAAACCTGATCAAGGTGACGACCATAGACCCAGAAGCTGAAGTACATTATTTGTTACAAGTATGTTAAGTATTTAAAAAAAATATACAATACATATGTAAATTAATCCATTACATTGTTTTATAATATAAGTGAAGAATGAACTGAATTATATGGTACAACTGCCATTTTGATTCAAACTTTTCAAATTTAAAAAAACGAATGTATTGTTTTTTAATAACTATATACTTGTATTTCAGTAACTATTGCATTTTGTCATCTAAATAAGAATAATTTCCAAAAGCTTACTTTTATTGCTTCATGGAGGATTCCGGGCCGTACAAGTATTACAAATAAGTATAAGTATATTTATATTTTTTAACAAAAATACAATGTTCTTATCTATCGAATGAAGCTCGACAATGCATTCAGAATATAAAGATCCGTATCTTAATTTCGAAATTTTTAAGAAAATATCTTGAGAACTATTTCACTGAGTTAATTATTACTTTATTCAAACTCTGAAAAATGAAAATCAGCACAGAAAACTGCAGTTTAAATGAGCACATCTTTAGTACTCGAGGTATACATTTGACGACGTCGCATTGCTTCTGAAAAATATATATTTTAGTGGGCGCTGCATTGTGTATTCACCAACATAGTGTCTTAGGGGATAAAGGCCAATGGAAGATATTGAACATATTCAGTATGAAGTATTAGAATAATCTGACAAAGCTACGAAAATATTATTTCCCACGAAAAGTTAAAACAGGTATGAGAGAGAGAGAGTACAACATGTACAAATATTGGAAAGTAAAATAAAAGCCAGTCACTTCTAACTTACTTTTGCTGGCGTAGTTTTACAAAAGGGAAACACAACTGATATTTATTAATGGGTAATAATTTTATAAAAATTTGTAACACTGGTCAACAGCGTTTTTGTAAGAAAGAATGTTAATGGTGTTCTTTGCTAAGGTTTGGACACCAAACTCGAATAGAAAATCCTACGCTTTTTGCCTATGGGGCTCAGTTTTCTTGGGACCCGCTCCTTCCTACCTACGGAAGAGAGCAGCCGGAGAACTAAGCACGTTCATTTCTTGGATGTAGCTTCTCTTAATTATTTTGCAAATGTAATTGTTTAAGAACAATCTAAATGTGTACAAGAAATGACTATACATGACTCTGAATTCAAAAAATCCATATCTAGGAAACGAAAAAGGGTTGGCAACATTACTGATAAGTCATGCTCGAATAGATACAACTGCGTTGTATTTCTTGCCAGTTGTGTCACGGAACTGAGATTGGAAAAACGGAACTTAATCCTTTGATAAGGAAGTGTTACAAACTTTACTTCGGTTGTAAAGTTGGCGACCAGGATAAGAAATGAGCTCCCTATATACGCTGTGTGTCGTATGTCACACTCCTGAGATGCTGATGAAACGGTCCACGTTAGATTCCCTTCGCTGTATCCCTGATACGGAGGGAATCAATGGATCACACACAGACTTATTTCTAAGTGGAATCACTTCAAAAATGAAGAAAGCTGTGCAATATCCTAATTTATATTCTGCTATAAAGCCTGTATGTCGCAGATAAGAATTGTCGGTACCACTGCCTCTTGAGAATGTGACAATGAAGGCAGATGAATGCCACGACGAACATTCAGAAGACGGAAGAACATATCGACGCTGACCCAACATTTCACGCCTCCTATGACTCGAACTGTATTTTTGGCTCAAGTTGATCTCAACGTTATTGATAGTGATTGAAATTTATGAAAGAAACAGCGTGAGCTTTTAACTTTGCTACCAAGAGAAAGAAATCTTTCCTTCTCTAGGAAAAATGTTTTTATTTTGTCGCCTTATGAATTCTTCGTAAGAAGAGAAAGTTATGTAATCGTGCGATAGAAAAGCCCGAAATTTCGCTATAAAAACTTATTGTCAGGTTCTAGTCACGAAGAAGTAGATAATTCCGGTTTCTGAATTTTTAAAAACATTCTCTACCTCGTGGTATAAACATAATGCACGTTTTGTTAATTTTTCATACTGAAAAATCGTTTGACGGCAAAACGTTCGTGTGTCTGTCTGTCCGTCTGTGGTCACCGCAAGCACCTAAACCATTCCGCCGATTTTCTTCAAAATTGATGTTCCTCGATCGATCTGAATGAAATCGTGGCTTTGGGAGATTCAAACTGTTATTTTGATGTTTGAGGGTACTTCACATGAAGCCTCAAACACATTTTCCAATTTTTTTCAAAAAGGGCTCCAATTTTTTTGATTGAACATTTTCACAATATTTCTCCAGTAAAAGTAATAATGCGTTTTGTAGCAATATCGAATACCTTAGAAAGACACTTGGATATGATTTCAATGTAAATTAATGTCACTTGTACATAGATTCTAGCAAAATAAGTCTGGAATCAGTTCTTCACAATGGGAACAAATTTCCTTCGGTTCCGATATTCATACAGTTAGACTAAAGGAGATATATAAGAACTTCACTTGTCCCAAAAATGTGTGCCCACCTTCACTGTATATTAAATTGGGTATCGTCAAAAACTTTGTGAAAGCCATAGACAATCATGTTCATTTATACATTTGCAAGAGACTTTCCCAAGAATCAGTGAAGCAAAAGTGAAGGAAATAATATTTGTAGAACATCAAATTAGAAAGTTAATGAGTGATGAACATTTTGTTGATATGTTAAGTGATGTTGAAAAAACGACATGGCTGCATTTCATAAGTGTCTAAAAACTTTAAGCAGCCATAAGGCAGAAAGCTATTGCGATATTGTACTCAAACTATTGAGATCAAACCAGCGTAAGTTACATTGTTTGAATGATCATTTGGATTTCTTCGCTGATAACCTCGGTGCTGTTAGTGACGACGGATCCACCAGGTCATTTCTCAAATGGGAAATCTTTATCAAGGCTAGTGGAGTGACGCAATATTGCCCGACTACTACTGGACATTATGAAGAGACGTTCCAGAAGGCAAAGTATCCCAAGAAAGGAAATATTTTATGTACGTTTCTTCACTTTTCTTAATTCTAATACAATTGTATTTTTTACGGTATACATTTGGACCGTATTAGAGCGTTTGGTTTCCCAAATAATTATAATACTCGCGTACTTAGGGAGAAACACGCACTTACAAAAGCGATTATCACATGAAAACTGAGGGCGATAAAGAAAGATTGAAAATAGATGTGGATTGACAGTGAAATTATCTTCCAGAAACAGTGCAAATAATTACAATACAAAAGACCTTTTTTGGTAACAAGAACAAACACGTTGTAAATCCTTTCGATGATGTTCCAGTGACTTGCATGTCCGTCACTCTCGGGAGGACTTCTTCCCGACCCCGATCTCGACAAATAAGCTGTCATTCGACGCGTGTCGATCTCCTGGGGGGAAACTGTTGATTAGCTTAAGAATCAGTCCGGAAGATTCAAAGACATTCAAAAATGTGATATATTGGTATTTGTTAATGCTACGATGTAGCGGTGGCTGTGCGAAGCTCTTTGGTCGCCGCCACGTGCGGCTCTGATGACAACTGAATATGGCGCCAGCGAGGCTCATGGGGAAATCAACAGAGGTCGCTGGAGATTGTATCACCCCGACGCGCGACGCCGCTGTTCACATTATGCGGAGTCGGTCTTGGAAAACTCGGAAGACAACTATCGCTTGAGAGGATACATTTATGTAGCACATACGCTATTGCTAACGGGATAATACTCCTTTGTACGATGACTTTAATTACAAAATTTTATGTTAATATAAATCTATAAAAACGGAAAAGTGTTCGAGAATACAAACTTGTAAATGAATAAATTTTATTTAATAAAAAATATATGTTTAAAGTTATTTATATTTATGACTTATGTAGTAGACATTTTTTAACACATGAAAATATTTTAAAAACTGTTTAAAGCGACGGCGACGCCACTTTCAGCTAATTGTTATTAATGTCTCGCAATATTTGAAATGACTACGTAATATTAAAAACGTGTTCCGAACCAGCAAACAATTTTCTCTGCAATGGCACTCAAACTCAGATCCTTCCAGTCAGCACGTTATTCACGTTAGCCCTTCACCACCAGCCTCACAAACAAAACCTTTCTGTCGCTTCAGAAAGAGAGTTGACATTTGCATTCGCAATTTGGGAAAATTCAGAGACTTTACACGGCATTCTTTCAAGATTCAATTTTGAAGATGAGTTCTTTACAACAAACAACTTCAATACTGCAAATGTAGAAAAACGCCAAAAGTGGTAACTTTCTGCAATTTTCGAAAATTCAGAGAGCTCAACGAAAGTCATAGCTGTACCTCTTTTATGCGCGCACTTTGCTGTTTCCAAGAAAACGATTTAAAGAAAAAAACTGAACCAGATTTGAGATCAGCTTTACGTTCTTCATTACAACTGCCTACATTCCATGCAAAATTATGAAAAAACTACCCATATTATGAAAAAAAATTACATGACGTTGGTTAAAGATCTAATTTTGGAGATACAATTTCGTTAAGAAAAAACATTTCCTTCTAAAATGTAGCTTGTGGAAGAGATTGAAAAAATATTATTCTTTATACAATTTTCAAAACTACAGATAAGACAAAGAAATTCGAACTTACCCCATTTTTATGAGTTAATACTTTTAAAGTAAAATAACACAAAATTTGGAGCCATTTTTGACAAAAAAATCTAAAAATCATTGAAGATTTTTCCCAAAATTAAAACAACAGTTTTTACATTCAAGGGACCGCAAATTAGTCAGATTAATTGAAGAAAATCAATTTTGGTGGAAAAACCATTTTGGGAGCTACTTGATACTCCTTGGTACGAGTATCAGAGGATGTCGTTTACTGAATAGGAGCCAGGTACATAATTTTCGAAATAAGCAGTGCATGTAACGTTATTTTCCGTGAAAAATGGCAACTTATATTAATTGTATGTCCTGCTTAGCAACAGAAGAAGGAGTTCTAGAACAGGAAACAAACAGACAGAGTGCTTTGAGAGGTCAAAGTGAGAGCACCTATATATCTACTCAGATCCACGATAGCTGTGGTAGATTAGCTGTGGATAGTTTTCTGGAATATTTCTAAGAATACCCGATGTATTAGAAACTTGGAAACGTTGTCAAGTACATTGTTGTTGTTAAGAAAACAAAGAATTTCTGAAGAAGAGTTGGCTGGTGGTCAGCTGGCCCATGCTTGGCATTGTTGACAATTGCGACGCTACGAACTTTGGCACATTTTGTTACTTTGAATATCACGAAATGCAAGGAAGAAAGGAACGACAAGTGCCCTGAATGAATTTCAGCTGCCCCAATCATATTACACATTAAATAATTTATTAATCTATCCAAACAACATCTTAAGAATAACAGTAAATGCCCACTGGTTTGTCACAACGATCTTGCAATAGAACCGATAACTTTCTTTATTACGAAACAGGCACAACATTTCTTCGATAATTTAAATCATGTACAAGGAGCGGTCACTTACGAAATAGCAGATAAACCCTCACTCTCCCTTCTAAGAAACAGACTCCCATTTCACATTTTCATTCTAAATCTCTCCGACATTAAAGAAGGCACTTTTCTTGCATTTACCTGTCTCTCCCATCGTATTCCTTTTTAAATCCTGTCTGCGCCCTCTAACGAATGTTTAAAGAATTTTCCTTGGTTGAAGGTGTAACCTAATAAAATCACTATCACGGAGGTGACAAGAAGTGACCCCCTTTAAACTAGCAAAGTTACTAAGTCAATAAAATGGAGAGCCTCACGGCTGAACCTTGTACTGTCTGCCAATGTAACATAAAATTTAACTAAAATAGCACTATTTTCAGTAAGTTCACGCCAAATTACGCAAAAAGTACTCAAATTTTCGAAAAATTGTACATGACCTTATTTCAAAATCTATCTTCATGGAACATATCATTAAAGGAAAAATTTCTATCATTACTATTTTAGTTATAGGAAGACTCCGAAAAGATTTTGAACTTTTACAATTTTCGAAAAATTAGGGTTTTCAACGAACATGAAACCTGAACTACTCTCTTAAACGTCCTTTACCCAATCCAACACCAAATTTAATCAAAATCGCTGGAGCCATATTCTTGAAAATTTTGAAAATGTTCCAGGGGCTTCACGTAATGAACCTAGCAAAATTGAACTATCGATTTCAACTTCACGGGGGCCGCGACGTCAGATTGGAGAATCTCAGCTGAACGGTTTAGCCGCTAGCACTGTTCTCAGACAGATGGGTGGACGCAAAGACGGATGTTTAACTGTCAATCGATTTTTCAATATCAAGGTTCCACAAAACATGGATTCTGACGTAATAGAGGATTTTTTTTCTAAATTTACCATGTGGATTTATCGGAACCGAAAATTCGCCGTTTTTATCGCGCAGCTTTACATCAGTTTCTTTCTAGTCCGTAGAGAGAAAGAGTTGAAAAGCGGGACGTTTGGCTTACCTTGAGGCTGAGGTGAGGGGCGTCGCCTGCAACTGACGTCGCCTGCGCCGCTCGGCCGCTCCGCCCCCGCCCCGCCCCCCGCAGTCATCCAGTTAGCGAAAGCTCATTTGCGCGCGTCCGCGTGCGCTGGCGGGCGGGCGGGTGGGCGGGCGGGCGGGCGGGCGGAGGACGTGGAGCGCTTGTCTGCGGCGCCACACACTGGGAGTCCGGGCAGCGGCGGAGGAAAATGTCGGTCCCCTTAGTGAAGTACATCAATTTAAAAGATGAAAATAAACAGTCATTCTAAAGAACCTTGCGGCAAGAGAAATCATTATTATTTTGTGTTGAATAGATTATAAATAAAAAAGTAATACATACATGTTTTACAATATAATATTCATATTTATTACAATCACTTTTACACGTATTCCACTTACATTGATATAACTGATACAGACAACGTGGATGATCGACGAGATTAAATTACATCACTACAGGCCGCTCTGGCGACGCAGAAGTTGAGTTGCACATCGATGGCGACTAGCACTTGAGCGGAGATGTTAGTAAGGGTAGGTAGTAAGCGGAGATTTAAAGAGGAGAAGACGTTACTGAATTATCATCCTACAGGAGTATTACGTGTGGCGAGTGCTTTTCCGCGGCAGGAGATAAGCTGTATGTCGGTGGTGATCAATTGTTAGAAAAAGATGCAACGTGGATAATTTTTGTGTCTCTTCTGGGCGGTTATGGAGACATAGTTGGAGAAAATCGATGAACGAAAAATATTATGGGAATGTCGATGGCAACCAGAGCACAGGAGGAGACGTTGAATGGCAAGACGAGACACAATGGCCAATCTGCACGTATATGACAATGTGGTTTGCCTCAGCATCGATAAGCACATTTAAATCAATGTTTAAACGACCAGGACTTTCTGAGTCAATGGCTATTTTGCACGAGGATGACGATGTAGGTGGTGACGGCGCCGATGAAGCACGAGACGAGCTGCATGTCGATGGCGACGAGGCCGCAGGCGGAGAAGCGCGCGTGCGGGGCGGCCAGCAGCAGCTGCAGGGCGAAGAGGCGCAGCTGGCGCCGCGAGGGGGCGTGGCCCGCGAGGGGGCCCGGCTGCAGCAGGCGCGCGAGCAGGCGCGCGGCGCGGGCCGCCTCCGCCGCCGCCGCGTGGCTCGCCGCCGCCACCGCCACCAGCTCCGCCGCCGCCTCCGCCGCCAGCGCCGCGTGCTCCACGCGCATCAGCAGCAGCAGCGGCGGCGCGTGCGCGCGCGCGTGCGCCGAGGGCGGCGGCGGGGGCGGCGCGCGCGCGTCCAGCGCCGAGTACGCGAAGAACACGACTGCGATCAGCGCCCACAGCAGCTGCAACCCACGCGCCCCGCCATCAACACCAGGGGACTTTTGCATCTCTTCGAGTGCGGAGAGAAGCTACTGCCTAGGTGCCCACCCCGGGGTGAATTCCCTGTGGTAAAGTTCAAGTGCAAGGTGGGTGCACTGTAGGCTACTAACTCTCATTCACTAAGTCATAGTGATTCTGTCGCGTCTACGGTTCGGGTAATTAGGCCTATAAGTGCAGTGCATGTTTTTCTATTGCGGAAAATGGAGGTAAACTACCTTATTTTAATGCCAAGATCCGGTGCCGACCTACTCATGGTCTTGTGGGGATTTCCCCAACCGGGTCAAGCTGTGAACTCTCAACTGGTCTCCCGAACGAGAATAGATAAAAGAGAAAGGAAAGATTTCGCCACTAGCCCGTTTCTTAGCGCACTGCTCAGACATTCTCGTGGTCTTCATCGCAGAAACCATTGAAAACTACCTAACAGAGCACCAGCCGCTGGAATTCCCCTGCAGTCAGCGCCTGAATTCGATCTCTCTGTCCGCGCAGTCCCGTAAATTCTGCCCCGTCGGGACTCGAAATCTAGAACCACTTGATCAGAGGCGCTACAGTGGCATAACTGATGCCCTGAGCCATCTAAACTGGTGAGCTGTCACGGCTTTTCTAATAAGTCCAAACTGGCTGCAGAGTGGACCTGATTTCTAGCGATCGTCTACTCCATACCGGAGCAGTACCATGAAGAACAGAGGTCAACAAGGCACGAACCACGCGCAATATTTTCTATTTCTTCTCTCATTACAACCACACACTTACGTGCACTACAAAACCGCACATGGCTGGGCCTTGGCCGCAGCTTGGTTATTACCCCGGCTGAACGGTGCATTGCTGGGGATGCTTCGATGGGAAACTTCGCGAGCTGGCGAGTAGTGTCCTGGCATTTCTCACGTTCCAGCGAGGGAAGAGCACTTCCATTTCTCAACGATAAAATGAACTGCACACACTGGCCACACCGGGTAGAATTCACGTGCCCGGAAACAAATACTGAATCCTTATCATGTGCGGTTCCTCCGATTTCAAGTGACCCAAGGCAAAATTACGCTAAAACACAGCTGGACTACCGAAGACATCCTATATTTCCCGTACTGTTTGTCCATGCTTACCCCCAAACAACTTTTACGTGGAAACATATTAATCGAAAAATCTACTCTATGCCACCTAAGTGCTTATTTTAGAAATTAATAATTATTTCACCCGTTGAGGTCAGAATGACACATCTCGTTGAAGGCTTTTTCTTTCGCCAGGGCAATTGTAACCTACTGCAAACGAACCTCGCTACAGACCAGAACCCTGGCGCCGGAGCCTTGGGATTAGGGCCTTCAGGGCGTCGCAAGGGGCGGGAGCTGGAAAGGCCCGGAACGCAGTGCCCAGCAATCCAGATGTATTTTGACAACTTCTGGGAACCGGCTGCCGTGCGAACGCGAGTATAACTCCGCGAGTCACGTGGTCTGAGAGCATAAAAGCGAGAGCGCGAGATGGGTCTCGAGCAGAGGGGGAGCCCTCGTGGGGACGCACGAAGCGAGCGCCCAGGGCGGTGCGTTGACTGGTGGTGTTCACGGAGCAACCAGTGTATCGGGAAGCCGCAGTGTAATACCAATGCCACTTTTGACAACGGTCACCTGGTGGTACACTGTGTGCGTAGGTCTTCGAGTAGTGGCAAGGTCTATGTGCCAAGTAATTAACTGCAGGTAGTTAGGGACCGCTCATGCGATCCGGGGATAGTCTACCAGATCGGTATATAGATAATTTAAATTATTTTTGCTAGTAAATAATATTATAAATAAACGGCCGAAAATATTATGTATTTTGCAAGTTAAAGATTGTCATTCTATTAAGTATTAAATCTTAACATAGATATAACGCCGAAAAAGTATTTTTGACAATCACCTTCTTTTAACTGATTTTGTTTCATTAATTATTTAACGAAATGTCATGTTCTGATTTTCGTTGAAAACTTTTTCGGAAATTCTGAATGAAACATTTACACAATTACTAGAGATTGTATATTTTAGTAATTGCTAAAAAGGGGAAATGTTACCAAATTCTGAAAAGAATTAGTAATCGCATATTTGACGGTCAGGTTGGATATTTCTGGGTGTTTCCAATCTGCGATAGAATACGAAATCGATCGCAAAATTCGAAATCATGTGCAAAGTGCGAAAGCGTAGTGAATCTGCGATATATACACTAAAATGCACGTTATGGTTTCCTTCGGGTTCGCTCTCTAACTAGGAATTCGACGTCGCCGGCAATTCATCGATCTTTGAAAACCTTCAGTTTGACCGTCGTGTTTATTAATTTATAATTAAGATTTAACTTGTAAAAGTAAAAACGAAGGAATAATAAAAAAAACTAGTCCTGCAAGCCTGCGTGCTCAGGGTCATTCATGGGAAGTCAGCTTCCTCAGTTCGCTGTGCGGAGGTCCGTGAAGAGGCCCCGCGCCAGGCATGTGGAGGTCGCGGGAAAGGATCAAGCGAACTAGAGCGCCTGGGCACAGCGTCCAGAGAAATTGGCGCGAGAGTTGAAAGGAAGGATGGTACAAATGTTACAGACTGGCGGTACGTCACAGGATACCTGGCCCATGACGGTCTTTGGGAGAAGTTATTTGAAGTTTTGTTAGAAATTTAGCTACATTAAGTACTATTTTCTCTTTAAAGTAAATCCATTAAAATAAATTAATACATTAGTACGATTTCAAATTCTCAATCGAGAGTAAAATCTAAAAATTGAATCAATAGTATCTTTGTAATCCTGTTAATAAGAGTGATTGTACAAATATTCATGTCTGTTAAAAGCGCTGTCCGTCTGTAAGCGCAAATCGTTAATTTATGGAGACTTGTTAATTTATTTCATTATTGCTAACTACAATAAATAACCGGAACACTTATTCGATATCAGAACACATCGAAAACAAGGAAAGAATTCGCCATTCAAACATATTCTGGTCACTCAGCAAAGATGTTTATATAAGGGAGAATTTAGTGAGAAAATAAACATCAAATAGTAATAAGTAGCGAAGAATTTAAACATAATACAATTATATTACTCAGTTATTTGATAGAAAAAATGTGGCAAACATATTTTCGTATAAAGCCTCGCGCATGTGCGCTTTCTGGATTTGGAGGGAAAATGAGAGCGGAGTCAGGGGAAGTTGCCCGTGCCCCTAGGAGCGCCGGTTTCCCCAGGCGAGCAAGTAGCTCGTGCTGGCGTGCCCCTACGGCACACGTATTGCTCGCCTCTGTGCGGGTCATGGGGCCATCTCTCGGGCGAAGGACAGGGACAACATGAAAGGGGCGTATTGCCAATCTTTTAGACGATGACGCGACCCGCATCACTGCCCACCTGAAACAAGAGCTGCAACCCGAAGAGCGAGTTGATGATTTCGATGGCCTCGCACAGCAGTTGGTGGCACTGCCGCACTTCTGGGAGCGCCTCCGGACTCTCCAGGCGCACCCCCGTCGCGAGCCTCCTCCTCGGCGTTTTCCTGTCTCGACACTCGGCCAGGGCGAACAACGGATTGGGTGGCAAGTGTTGGAAGCCCAGTTTTAGGGAAAACGGGTCATCCTCTTTGGCCATCTCCTCCATTTTACGGTGCATATCTTGAAAATTACTTCGAACTTCCATGACGAAATTCAAGTAATTCAGAATAATTATTCTTCTGGCAAACACGAAGAGAACTGACCCCAACATATCCAAATTTACATATCCTTCTTCAGGAAGGATAACAAATTTCTGTATAATCGTTACCATTGTAATACATACAACAATAACAACTTGTGCCAAAAGAATTGTTGATTTTCGACGATAATATTTTGCACTCCTTTTCAATATTCTGTTGACTTCGTTGAGATTTATTAACAAACGGATAGTCTTTTCCTTGTGAACAGTCAGTTGCATAACAATCGAAATCACAATCAACACATACATGCAGGTGTCACTGAACAGCGTTGGAATCAAAAATAGAATGTGGGAAAATACGTGATCATGCGAAACACCAGTGTATATTGCTTGGCATCCATACGCAAATAGCATCAAGCACAAAAATATGCTGTAGATGAAGTCCTTGCGTCTCACTGTATACGAATTTGTCGTCGAGTCGAAAGTTACAGGACTTAGCCCCAAGGCCCTAGTCGGCAAAGTCAGCGGTTTTCTCGCGTTGTGATAATCTTTCGGCGAGAACATATCGCTCATGTTGACAAAATATGCAGATTTGTATCTCCTTCAAATTTCGTTTTTCAAATTTGGATATTTATTAATATAACTTCGGTTCACTTTATTGGCTTTCTATTTCACTCTTTAATACAATGGAATACAGGCCTATATGGATTTAAGAGATTTCTTAAGTAGCCAACATCCCTTTACAAGTTAAGATTGTTAAAATTTGTTAATTTTTGAACGTTTCTTTTCTAATTCTACCCTTGTTTCTGGATTACAAACTCTTATCTCGGGATTCTAATCTGATGAAACAAAACAGTATTTAAAGATATACGTTTATGATTTGTACGAAGAGGCAGATTTTAAAGTACTCGATTTCTTCTACTTGCAACACACAACCTGAACTTAGATGTCAAACGTAGTAACTGCTTTGTTTTAAACAGAAAACGTATTCGTATCATTTAACACGCTCGAAGTGGCCTTTGTGGCGCAGACTGTCCGCGGCGAAGGCGGCCATGCGATTGGCGCGCCGCAGGGTTGTGGGGGTGGGGGACAATGGGCGGCTTCGGTGCGATTGACTTTGAGTGATTGAAACGCTTTCAGGGCAGACAGAAACAGCCACAATATTTGCACTTGCGTCTGGGCGCGTGATTGAATAGGAAAGCGTCCTTTTTCTCTGAGTGTAAAGTGATTTTCGAAAATATTCGAACTATGAAGGTTCGTTATTGTCATAAAACAAGACGGCGTCCAATTCAATCTCTCCCCTTTTTATTTCACTCCTTTTCCGTTTGCAATTTACCTCAATGTCATTTAAAGTTATTTCGGTTTCCATATTGAAATCAGAATATCATGGAATGGAATGCTTTCTAAAATATTTACATTAGGCCAATATGATTATTTTTTACGTTTCATATTAGTTAATAACAATTATAATAATTATAAAATAGTATACTACAATATTGAGAGCACTATTATTATTGGACATATTTAAAACTTCCAACTCTTATCTACAATGTCTCCTACATAAATATAATAAATAAATAAATAAATAAATAAATACTGACAGCACACCGCTGACCATTATTTCATTCTTTGTCTCTATTTTTTGTCTTCTGTTCAAAAGTAAGAACGACAGGGACCAGAATTTCTTCCCCGCCAGCGTGTTTCTTCTGTTACTTTCCTCGTTTGCTCTATTATTAAAAAGGAACTTGATACAGTATCATGGATCTGGTATACTGCAACAGTTCTTTTTTTTCGTGTAAAGTAAATTAGCCCTCTAACATGTTGTACAGTCCGAATATGTTTTGTTGGTCCTTGATACCGAAAAATCGTTTGACGGCAAAACGTCTCTCTCTCTCCGCCCTGGTCAATGAAAAATGTTTAAACTTTTGTAAATTTCAATATTCAACTAAAACTACTGTGTACTAGTTTTCTAATGTCTTTGGTCTGGGCTGGCTTTTGAGTTAGACCCTCCCTCTTCTCAGGTACTATCTATCGCCTCCCAAACTACATTTTTTCCACATTTTCTCAATTTTCGGTTCCCCAATGGTAGACTGAAACATGACCTTATTAGTCAATAGTAAGCTCCTGGCATCCATGCGAGGGCGAGAGCATTGTCCGCCCAGCGCCTGCGGTGAGCCGGGGTCATCTCCCCCTTCACGTAAAATAGGTTGTTTACATTTAAGGATCCTTTTCTAGTAAATTCAGAAGTTCAAAACCATCTCAATGCATTTCACTGAGTTATGCATGGTACGGCTTGATATCGCGCGTGGTTCCATCCCCCCTTCCTACCGTTTTCTCTACGGTAATGAAAGCATGGCCCGAGTCATATTAAAGGTTTTAGATATGGCTTTTGAGGCCTTGTAAGTTGGACACCTGTACTAGCAGAAATCCGTCGCGATAAAATCGCACGGGAAGTTTGTTTGATTGATTGATTGATTGATTGATAGATAGTGATTCCGCGAGCGTCAACTACTAGGAAACCGTAAGTGTACTAGTAGAGCTTGTTTTTCCTCGGGATGTGGCGGTGGACATCCTCCACTGTATGACCTACCGTCAGCTAATGGGGTTTTCCCCAATGAGGTATCTCCCGCCAGTGGAGCACCGCCCCAACCGGGGCAAGCTCTAAGCTCCCGAGTGTAGTGCATGTTAGTGTGTGTGTGAGTGTGTGTGTGTGTGCGTAAGAAAGTGGTGAGGATTAGACAAGGAAGAGATAGGAAAAATCACGCGCGGTCCGTGGCCCGTTGGGTACTGCTCCGGCATTTGCCTGGAACGGAGAAACCACGGAAAACTTCCGATCAGAGCAGCAGAATTCTCTTCCAGACAGCGACTGAATTTGACATAGCTGACCAGCTCGTGTCGAAAATCCTGCCACTGTCGGGAGTGGTAGCCTAGAGCCTTCCGAACAGTCGAGGCCCTGAGCCGTCTCGCTCGGTCGCACGGGAAGTTTAAAGGCGAATCCTTTTACTTTTCTCGATATTTACCCTGAGCCCCGAGGCGCTTTGCCTGAGTTCCATACTACCCGCCTTACCATCAGGTTGTGCGTGATGTCGACGTTTCAAAACTTGTGACGCTCCAACAGCACATACTTTCTCACAATATTACAATGTTATCGTTATCGTTATGTACGATGGGGGGCCTATAAATACTTCATTACTTAAACATTTGAAATGGTTTTCGAGAAAACAAATGCGATAATTTCAAACGCAAATTTCTCTAAAACTACTATTTTTTTCAATAAATTGGGTATGATATTTTTTAAAGAGCTAATTTTGTACAACAGACTTTGACCGAAGCACAAATCTGTATCTTCAATTTTGTAGTTATGATTTTTTTGGCAATTTTCAAAAAATCGAGGAATTCGAGAAAAATGATACGTGCGCCATTCTCTTAAACGTCCATAGCACTATTCAACAATAAAATTTGATCGAAAAGTTTTGAGCCTTTTTTTAAATGTCCATGGGGCTTTATGTAAAGTACCCCACAAAATTAAATACCGGTTTGAAATTCCAGGGGCCACGACATTAGCCTGAACAAGTGGAGGATATCAATTTTGGAGAAAATTGGCTAAACGGTTTATGCGTTAACGTTGTGCACAGAGGGACAGAAAGGCGTTTTTCCCTCAATCGATTTTTCGGTATGAAGGACGCACAAAATATGGATTCTGTCTACACTAAGTGTTAGAGTTTTTTTCTATACTGAGTAACTGCATTTATCCACTTTCATTTATTCGTTATCAGGGCCCCGCAATAAAGGTTTTGTGTCGAAAATTCCCCGTTTTCCGGCGCACGATTAAGGTAACTTTCTCTTCTACGTTAGTAAGAGTGAGAACGTAAAAATATTTTTTCTTATTATTAATGTTTATATAACATAAAAATATATTACGACTGATCGAGTCCGATAAAAATATATGTCCGACTGATCGAGTCCGGAAACGGGATTTTTACAGAACACGTTATAGAAATAAAATATATGGCAATAATTGAGGTAGGTGGTATTTCTGTACAAAAGTTACATTTTAAAATACAAACAGTTACTTTCTAAACAACACTAGAACACAATATTTTTTACAAAAAAGGACTTCGAAAAGTTCAATATACCTAAAAGTACAATTGTCAAAATAAAAAGTCAGAATCGTTATTTTTTTATAATTCGGGCACGTACACCAAAAGCCTTCAAATACATTCTTGAGAATATAATAATACGGTAATAAAATTGTAATTATCTGTGGCGATGCTCAGGCTTTAAGGCGTGCTCTTCTACTTAAGTTTTTGGCATTTTCCTAAATATCCGATGTGCAGCCATTACAAAGAACGAATCGTACTTCGCGTCTATAAAATTGTGAATCCCCTTCCTTTTAATTCACAGGGAGGACTTCGGTGATTACCAACGAGCTAGAATATACTCCATAGAGTGGCTGCAGCGCCTTCACCTTTGAAGCAAATTGAAGCCATGTTTTTTGCAGTCCAAGCCGCGCCCTCTGGGGAAAAAGTATTCTAGGATTACGTTTGGCGCTGGTTACGGACGGTTACACCGCCACTCGTATGTTTTCAAAGACATTGGAAATAAACATGTTTTGACTTCAAAAACCATGGCGGCCACTAGTTCGGCGAGCCTCTACCAAGAGCGCTGAAACTATAGGGACAGCCGCTCTATGTATTCTAATAGTATATTCTAGCTCGTTGGTGATTACAAACACTTGAGGTCACAGCCCCCTAAATATCTAGAAGGCAGAAGGGAAGGAATATCTAGATGTCTAGAAGGCTACAGGTTCTCCATTGCCTCGGGGAGCCAAAACGAACTTTTAGCTTGAAATAATATTAAATATTATTATAAGTAATACTTCGTTTGGAAATTAAATTTTGCAAAATGGAAGTTGCTGATCGATTATTATAATTATAATCCAGCATTCCTTCTCGATCCTACAACAAATCATTAGATATTAGGGAGTTTTGTGCACCGTTTTGTGAACGTCAAATCACTTTTAATCTTCTGCACATGCGCAGTTTAAATTCCACACCACTTTAATGCATCTGCGCATGCGCGGTAGATGGAAAGTGCTGTACGCTACGGCGTGCACAAACCTAACCTACTTACTTGGAAACGGCGGGCGAGCCTTGGGATGCGCAGATCTCCGGTTACTGGCCACCGACTGAGCACAGCGGTATCAAAAATGTAGGTCGTGGAATTCAGAAGCACGAAATTCACTCGCACATCTTGAATGCAGCTAAAATTAATACCTTTTGGTAAAAAACGAAGATCGCATTGATCTATGCCGTAAAGGAAACGAATTTCATTTACATCTGCGTGTAATATATATATATATTTGTTGTATGCTTCATTTAATGCAATAACATTTCCTTCTCTTAAGAATGCTGCAAGGCCTTGGGGCTGCAGCTAAAACCTTTAACATGATTGCGGTCACGTTTCATTACTCGCCGAGCCATGAGCCGAGGTGCTGAGGTTCCCGTAATGATGGTCTCGGCACTTCGGCAAACTTCTCTGAAACGGGTCCCCCCTGACCATGCGTAACGCCGTGAATCAAGTTCATTTTAAATTTCATGTGCTTTTTAATTTCGGAATTTACTGGAAAAATATGCCTTAAATCTAAGCTTAAACAATTTTCACCTGAAATCGGGCCCTGATCCCGACAGCTCGCGTGCGCCAGGCGCGCAAAGTTCTCTCCCGTCATGGATGAAAGGGACTTTCACTTTTGACAAATAACCTTTCGCGGGCCACACTAAATGGCACCTAAATGGCCGCCGGTTGGACAACCCTACTCTAGCTACATCGAACTCAGCCACTGTGTGAAGGATAATTCCAACGGCCGGCTGCTCTGATCAATAGTTTTCTGTGGTTTGTCTCATCAACACCAACCGAAAGCCGGAGTAGTACCCTCACAAACGGCCACGGACAGCGCGCGACCTTTCCTACCTCTTCCTTATCCTACCCTCTCCCCTTACTCTTACATTCGCATTATGCAATGCACTAGCGCACCTCGGAAGACCGGGCTGGAGCCAAGAGCTCATCCTGGATTGGGCGGTGCCCAGCAGGTGGAGATACCTCAATGGGGAAAACCCCCTAGCCGACGCATGGGTCGGACACCGGTCTCTTCCAGCGGGAGAGGAGCACCACCACCTCCAGTGATAAACATTCACTACCTCCGATGCTAACGACCATAGCAATCACTCCTGGAAGGCAATATAATTAATCACAAATGAACATATGTATCTAGTTTAATACCCTTACATTGCTCATACTTTTTTAAATTACTATATAATTTAGAATGTAGTATTACCTGCCCTATGTGTAATGGATCAAACCTGATAGTTAAAATTCATTAATATATAACTTATAACTATTTCGCCCCACACTTAGGCAAGTGAAAATCTGTTATTGTTTGTAAAGTTGATATGAGACAAATAAATAACAATTAGCTATATTGACTACCAAGTTTAAAATGTCAGATTTTCTCAATAAAATCATGAAATTACAAGTTAATCAACTTTATGCTCCCACAGTAAAAAAATTTATATTTTTGGAGTGGATCCGCAAAGTTGCCCCTATGCAGGAAACCGAAATATTATTATATTTATTTGAGAACAAGGCTCTCTTTTATTCTTTCTCCTCTTATTGGGTTTTTGTTACCTACTGAAAATATACACACAGATTTTCAACAATGATGCCAATATAATTAGCAATTCGTAAACAATATTCCAAAAGAATATTTGGAGAATTCAGCTCTTCGCCATACATACACAAGCTTTCTATTCCACAAAACATAACAATGACATAAATTTCTTTTAATATATACAACACAATCTATCTTGACAAAACAAATCCCAATAAAGGTCACTCATTCATACATATTAAATTTATGTTACATTTACACGAGTGGGCTCCCTTTAACACTTGAATTTATTCTAATGGCCATTTACTAAAAGGACACATATTAATCACAAGTCTTGGCCTTGTCACAAAATAGTTTTGGCAAAATTGCTTAATAGTCACCTTCCTGGTTGCTGGATCGCTGGACCGCACTGGACCCCATAATGGCACCGTTCCCGAACGCTACAAATGCCCTGCGTCCACACGTTCCTGTTACCACATTCTCCTTTTCTTTAATTTCCAACTGAAACGCTCTCAGATTAGAAATACACATACTAGAAATGTTACTTTCATGAAATCAATACCTTTCAAAACAAATTCCACATGAAAATCAAAACTTGATCTCTGCCACGATATTTTCAGCTCAAGATCACAAATCCATCTGCCTATATGGATCATTATAATTCCCCGCACAGTTTGAAACAAACGACAGCTCTTCTCTTTGTCAAAGCTTGCTGAACATTTCTACATTCCAATTTACATAGAGCTTTCAATTTCTATAATGTCTTCATTGCAATAATTTACTAATTAAAATCCAAATAATCAATTTAATTACCCTGCCATTTCCATATTCCAAATCATCTTTAAACGTTTACGTAATTGCTCATCACTTATAAAAACATTTAATTGTCTTTGCCTAATACACGAACATTAATTTAATACAAGTTTTAGTTCTTCTGAAATAACCTAGAGTTTGAGCGATTGTTTTTTTCTTTCCTAAATATTCTTCGTCTATTCACTTCTCACAGGTCTGCTAACAGCACAGTTCCATGGATTTTTAGAAGTAAATAACACTTTACACTTCAACCCTTGCATCTTCAACTGTTTGTCTCTTTATTAAATATGTCAATTTTAGTTATTTTGTGCAGTATTTATATTCATTGGGATTCTTGTAATTCTTTCCTCTTTATAATAAGCAAACAATTTAAACTAGAAGAAAAGCACACTTCAGCTTTGCAAAAATAGCACAATACTATTTCTTACGTTCTTGTTAATGCAGGGGTAGGCTACTTTACAAACAATGAAGAAAGTAAAAGAATATTTTTTCTAAATAACAATCAGTTTTTATTTACAATACTGTATATGAAACTAATTCACATGAGTGACCCTTTTCTATGTACACTATGAACATGCCTGATATTACACACAAATAATGAAATTATTTTATCAACTAGCATCTAACTAAATTTGATTTAGTTAGCATTAGTAATATAAAATAGACACTCACAATAATAAAAATTATTTGTAGATATTTCTTCAGATCCATTATAATGTAATATATAAGAAAAATTGTCACAATTGAAATTATTCACACAAATGTTTCACTTCAATTGAAAAATACAAAGTCAAAAATTAACACTAGGGATGAACTGGTAAAGGTTCCTCCTTACAACAGCATTTTCTGCTTTGAAATTAACAAAATTGCTTGGTAATGGATTGATTTGATTTTTGAAACTTGCTTTGGAATATCGGGTAAAAATGATTTTCCATGCTATTGCAAGTCAAATACATAACCAAATATTCTCAATTTTCCAAACAATACTAAATTTAACTTTAGAAAAGTTAACCCGTAAATTAAAAAGCAAAAATGAGGAAATTATTAAAAAAGAAAATATGTTTGAATGACATAAAAACCTTATGTCCACATTGAGAAAAGAAAGATGTTATTCATGAATATTATTTTTTAAGAAGGTAGTAACTTCTATTCTGAATTGTCAAAACATATGAACAAGAATTGATTGGTTTAGTTTTCGTGAATGCATATCAAAAATGCCTTCAATTCTTCAGGAATTATTTGTAAGAAAACTTGTAATTTGCTATACAACCACCATAATTTCAAATTAAAAACAATCGCTTTTCCTAGACAGTTGTATCTGTTAAATCAAGTTCAAAGTGAATTGTTCACATTTACAATTCTTAACTTCCTAATAAAAAAATCTTTTAAAACAATCTTTACAAGGTTATGGCACAATCAGTCTTTTGAAACTATCACTTGAACAATGGTCAGTCACTGTATTTACAATAAAGAAGTTACCTGCATCCCTGTAAAGAGACGATTTTGGGCATTGCAAGATCAATAGCAAAAACATGTAGATCAAAATTCTGATGACATGAAAATTAATAAAAAGCAATAACATAGTTTAAGTTGTCAATAGTAGAGAAAATAAATTTTATGAAACCCCAAAAAGTTAATTATAAATACAGAACCACTAACAATTGAAATAAGAATGAATACAATAAAAATATTAAACAGTAAATGGTATAAAATTGTTTTCTGGTTTAAGAGTTTTTAAACACACTGAATGAAAATAACCCTTAAATTGCTGGCAGTTTTTCATAATTTACAACACATACATTTTTTTCATAAATAAGTTGAAATAAGCACTGCAAAACAAGATGCTGATTAATGTGTGATTTGAAATGACAATACTTAAAGAATAAGAAAAATGTTAACATGAAAAATGAAATTATACAAATAAAAATACTTGAGAAAGTAAAAATTACATAACTGCTAAAATCAATGTTAACTCTGCCTCTTACACCTTTTTTCAAAATTCAATAATCAATTCTCGAGCAATTACAGAAAACCAGAATAACTGAAAGCATCAACAAATTCATGATCTTATTGCAAACATTTTAAACTAACTGATCTTTCAATAAACCACATACTTCATTCAACAATTTCACTTTTTTCCTGAAAACTGACAGATTTTTCTTTTAAAAAAATGTTGATGTAAACATTTTCAAACCTACTCGTCCAATCCCTAATCCAATTCGTCTTTATAATACCAATTAATAATTAAAAATAGCTTCTGATACTTTTGTTCTCACGCAGGTCCTTCCCAGGACACGTTATGGAGATAGTTCCAAGCACATTTCAACATGGAATTGTAATGGCTGCAGCAACTTGAAACCCTTCTGGCATTTGGGACAGTAATAGATAGGCTGTGACTCCTCTGCACTCTGCAATCAAATACACAATGGTCTGACTGCCTGAACATTTCGATGACCAAGAATATGCTACAAGCATGCAAAAGCACCACCCAAAGGTGAGACAGACACTACCTATGGTGCAACTTCCCAATTCTCAATTAAACCACTGACAAAGTAGATAGAACATTGTTATCACAATGATGATGAAAGGTGTAAAGATGTTTCATTGATAAGATTTGCACTTTGCGTTGAAAACTTTTGTAGTATTTGCGACAAATTTACACGTTTATTTGAATGTACACAATGTGAAAGGACAATCTAAAAGTGAGTAATATTTAACTGAATGAATCTGTTTACAATAGTGTTTGTTAACGTACTATTTTATATTATTTTTACTCTTTCAAAAACAAAGATAGCTGGCTCAGTTTTTGGAAGTGACTCAGTTTTTGAAAGTGAGTTGGCAGCAAAAATTAATCGTTATTTACAGATGGTTATAATTATTAAACATAATTTACATAAGTTATTTACTGATCAGAGTTAATTCAGAAATTTGCAAAGTACATGCAAGTAAGTGAAGCTTTATTTTGTTAAACATTAATTTACTGGCAATAACTATAGAAAGAAATGTCATCACAGTCACACTGTGAATGCAATTTGAGATATGCTTGGAGATAGTCATTCAAATTATGAAAAGAATGATTGCGTTTAATAATATTTAAGTACTACATCTATTTTAAATTGCATCATTTACTTGAGGTTATCATGAAAACAAATGGACCATTTCACTTTGCTTGCTCAGGTGCAGGTATGAGTTCATGTAAAATTCATGAGGAATTCATGATAAAATTCAAAATGACTTGTAAAAATGAGTAGTTTTGATGAATATAACAATATTTTATATAATTATTATATATTTTATCCACGTGAATAAAACATATAACTTATTTTCTCAAAGCCTTCATTTCACTTTAACCTGTGCTTTCCTCTTAGAAAGTGGAAACTAGATATTTCACAGAAAAGCAACTTGGATCACACAAGGAATCAGAATGTCATGTAAAAATAATCGTACACTTAACTTTATTTCTAAACATCAAACTTGTCATCCAGTTCCATGTCTACTTCCGAAAATTCAAAAGTATTTTAAGGAAGGTAACAGTACAAGAAAAGTAATGAAAAATGATCAGGATATTTTGAATGCTAGTAACAATAACTAAAGCTAAGTGGAATATCATAAAAAATGCATCAACATCGTAAAAAATGCATCACGAAATGCACTTTGTACAGAATATTTTTTTAAAGGAAAATGACATAAGTAAGCAACCTGGTAATTGTTGCATATCTCTTCAACCAACCCTTTTCTAGAATTGCGGGTAATCTCTTGAAGGGACTAAAACCACAAAATTCAACATCATATGCTTTCCAAAAAACGTTCGATGTGATATTTCCCAAACTTCTTCCAGTAAAAATCTCAGAATAGTCAGTAAACTAAACAAAATAAATGTTTTTCTGGTTTGGACAACTCACATTTTCAATGCATGTAAGTGTACAGGTATATTCCCAGATATCTTGAAAACCGCAAAAATCAAGCCACTTTTTAAAAGAGGCAACAAAAATTAAATTCAAAATTATCAGCCAATTTAATCTATGTGCAAAAGGAAAAATTTTTCTGGAAAAACGGAAGCATTTTCAGACTTGGAACATGGATTTACAAAATCTAAATCAATGGAAACTGCCATTATTTATTTTCTTAAAGATGTTGTTTCATCAATGGAGTAAAATGAAGCACGTATTGGAATATATTTAGGTCTTTTGAAAGCTTTTGTGGTTATTGATCCTAACATCTTGCTCTCAAAATTGTCTTCATATGGAATTTGTGGTATAACTCAAGATTGGATAACTTCTTACCTTCAGTATCGTTCCCCAATTAGTAAAAACACCATCCTGGCATCAAAGAACATTATTTACTTATATTCCCAACTATTTGCCAATTGAGCATGGGGTTCTACCAGGTTTGATCTTAGGTTCTATTCTCTTTTTTTATATGCAAATGATATGTCTTCATCCATTAAAAATGAAAGAACAGTTCTTTTTGGTGATGACACAAATGTTCTTTGCAATAAAGAAAGAATAAATAGTATGACTTCGGAAGTTTCAAATTGGCCTCATAATAACAAATTTATGGTTAACAAAGGAAATATGGTTCCAATGCATTTTTGAATTTCACACCAGCAATCGCAAGCTCCATTGAAAAAGAACAATATGCAATTATCTGATGCTTACATAACTAAATTTCTGGATCTCTCAATTCAGTCAAATCCCAAAGTGAATAGCCATATATCAGTATTAAACACTAAATTAAGTCCAATATGTTGCGCATTCAGAATTCTTTCCGATGCTGTCAGCCTTCATGTAGTTCTTTGCATGAATTTTGCATATGTACATTCTTTGCTAAGATGTGACATGGAAGCTCATCCTATAGTATCCACACTTTTAGATTGCAGAGAGAGAGAGAGAGAGAGAGAGAGAGAGAGAGAAAAGAAAAAAGAATAATAAGGAAATGCTATCTATGTGATTCCTGCAACCCAGTCCATTGAGCTCGTAATCTAACCATTGCCTAGTCAATTTATTTATGAATCTGTTGTTTTTGTCAAAACTGACTTACTTAGCAGTGGGAAAATATTTTCATGCAATTTGGATATTTGCAAGTACAACACATCCTAGAAATCCCATTCATAAGGTGTTAGTATCAACAGCTAATTATAAGAAATCAACATATAATACATGCATGTTACTTTACAACACATTGCGAGGCAACATTAAACAATTACAATCAGTACACAAATTTACGTTAGGAGTAAAATCTTTTCTGCTAACTGTTTCTATACAATTCAAGACTATACTGACCAAAAAGAAAAGTAATATTTATTTTAACAATGATATATGATGCATTAGTTTACATTAGTATTGTATAATTTTAAAAACGACTTAATATGCCTCTAGCAAGTAATGTTCTTGAGCTTCATTGACCTCCATCTCAATCACGTTTTTGTCCAGTTTCATTGATCCATTGAGCAAATGCTGAGATGGACCCTGGTTTTGCTTCTAGACACATATATACTAGACACATATTTACTATGCATACATTTTGTTGAGCTCACCTTTTACTACTAGGGGTAGGAGTAGACCTGGGGTATGCTACTAATTTGTTAGTAATAGAAAAAAGTTAAAATCTGCAGTTCCTTTATCAATGTAAATATGTTTGTTATAACTGGGGAGAGAAAATATTTTGTTTTCAGAAGTTCCTAACTTCAGCTTTTTCCAAAACATTTATTCATCATTCAATTATTTGTAGTTAAAATGTTGGGAAGAGATTCTAGAGCCGAAGAAAATGTCTGCAGGTGTTACTTCTCCATCATATGTTGCACATTATTTTTACTGTTTTTTGACAAGTAAATCAAATTAAACCAGCAGCCATTGTTTAATTTATTATAAACTAATAATTTTATTTAGAGCTAAAATATACATTGGGCATCGTAGGTGCATTTATGTAAAACATGAATACAATGAATTCACGCTTCCATTTAAACATTTGAAATTTTAAAAAATTAAGTATTTTTCACGATTCATTTGTTTAGGAATTTTTTAAATGGTAGTTCAAGTGTAAGACAGATATTGTCATGTTATAATACTACATAACAGTTACCAATATTGTGTGTTTCATAAATGTTTATTTCAACAATGGTGGAAAAGCTTGTGAATGAAAACAAAAAATAGCAATACTTTCTTGTAAAACATTTAAATTTCAACAAAATCAATACCTACCACAAAGTCAGGGTGATTCAGTTTTCTAATGTAGTTAAGGTAAACATCCCAATGTATGTATAAATTGACAGAGATTAAAAAACAAACAAACGCAAATTCAGGAAAGTTCCTTGATAGTACAAGAGATTCCCAGTATGACACCATCACAAATTAATGATCTTTAATGATCTTGAGAAAGAAATCAACCTCAAAGACAGAGAGAAAAACAAAGCAAAGCAAATAGGCACAAAAAGCATTACAAGAAAGAGGTTATGAAAAATGTGTTATCACCAGAATACTAGTGATGAGTAAAATTTACTTACTTGCAGGAATTTTTACTTTCCCACATGTTAATACATAGTCTAGAGAAAAGTATGTTATGCTGCAGTGAAAAACAGTGATTTTTTCCACTGAAACACACTTTATGTGGGTCCCAGAGACTGAAAAAGTGGGTAATTCTTGTTCCTTTTTGTAGTAAATTATTTTCACTAACATGTTCGTAGCCAGAATCCATATTTTGTCAGTGCCCTAAACTGGAAACAATACTAGCAGCAAAACCTTAAGCAGAATTTTCATGAAAGCAATTCTTTAATCAATCTGGCTGATGTTACAATCACCACTTGCATTTAAAACCCAAAATAAAAATATGTATTAAATTCAATTATTACATAAAACTCTGAGAATTTCAAAACTTTCTGAAAAGTGGCTCTACATTTTTTCTTGGATAAAAGAAAGTATGCTTGCAAAAATAGCACAATCTTTATTGAAAACTGAATTCTAAAAAATTGCAAAAATTAAAAACATTTACAGTGTTGTCATACAACTACAATATTCTGAAAATATGGTATTCTTAATGAAATGTCTTTTTCAAAATTAGACCTTTAAATAAAGTAATGTTAAATGTTTTGAAAATATAAGTAGTATTCCCTAATTTTGATAGAAATAGTAACAATGTTAAAAATTACATTTCAACGATTTTTCAATTCTGAAAATGTTTTCTAATTTTTTTTCTTCTGTATCTCGTAAATTTTTATTAAAACTGAATTTTCGAAAATTGCAAACTTCCATTTAAAAAATGGAGAAATTTGTTATACTGCCTCAGTCAGATGGTGTTGTGGTTATGTTAAATACTTGCTAAACCTAATACCTGAGTTCGAATCCCCACATGTGCAAACCATTTTGCAGATTCAAGTAGCATTATAATACCCTGTAACCATTATAAATAAAGCATGGAATACGTGCTGCTGAAGCACTGCTAGAGGTGACATCCCTGTGTGCTGTGCTGAGATAGCACCTCCTAGCAGTATAATATTTCAAGGTTTTCAACACTAAATGTGACAATGCATGTACACTCAGTGTTGTTATTGTATGTTTTCTTACATAAAAGGTAATGTCTTGAAGTCAGCAAGTAAAATTTAATAATCATTTACTGTTTACCTTGTGTTAAGGTGCCCAGATAAGAGTTAAGCCCTAACTTGTCTCATAATGTTAAGTGATACTATAAAAGTCGCTTAATTTTTTAACTATTACTATTTCTGGAGTCCTTGAATAAAGTTGTTCAGTGATATATTTACAAATCACTTAATTTACAATGTTTTCCTTGTAGAAATCATTCACTTTTGAAATAAGAAAATTTTACTCATAAGCAATAAATTTCAACACACTTATTGTATTCTAGGGTTAATGCAGATACAAAGCAATAGGTTTCATAATAGAGGCAAAAAATACTAAGGTGCAAACTACTTGGCACACACAATTTTCACCAAAGTCCATATTTGAACAAGATAACAGCTTCACATTCTTGTAAGAACAAGAATATTCAAATTTAAATTACAATATTACACACCAATTATGAATAAAGAAAATACACAGAGGTTTTCTTTTCCATTTTTCAATATATGCAAATTTTACTTACAAGGCACTTATCTGTATGTTAAAAAGGTTCACAAATGCTGAATGAAAAAATGAAACTTACCTTCACACTGTTAGATTAACTGTCGAGGCAAGTTTCAATATGGTATTCTAGTAGTCCAAGTTGACGAAATGCCATCTTACACAGAGGGCAAACATACTCTTTGGGTGGGGGGATATCTTCATCATACACCTGCAGTACACAGGAGAACTGTCTTTGTATACAACAGAGTATCTATTTACTCTGGAAAAGTATCAGGGAGGAAAGGGCCAGGCGATTGAGAAATTTAATTCCATGTAACCTGTTCAATTGAATTTCTTACAAAAATGTGTTCTTTCCCAAAAAACTACTCTGGCAAAGGAGAAGCACTTCCTTTTCTCAGGAACAATTGATGTTTGAGATTACAATGCATCAAATCTCCTAATGAATACCAACTAACTACTGAAGCAAATAAAAAAGCTACTCATTTAATGCAAAATACTCTGGAAACGGGCACCCAAAGCAAAAGAAAAAGAAGGATATTAAAGATTTCTTCCACCATCTCCACAACCATTATGACACTACTCATGAATATTTTGGAAAGCAAAAACTTAAATATTGTATCCATAAACATGCTTACTTTTCACCAACACACTGATAAGAACAAGTGCAATTCATGCTCAAGAGGAAAAATATTAAAAAACTAGAAAGAAAAGAAATTACATTTATACTTCCGATTTTTTTAATATGGCATCTCAAGGTCACGCTAAAAAAAGGGAGAGGGAAGGCAGACACCAATAGGGAGTTGCACTACAGCTCCAACTTTTGCAGCTCCCTATTGAAGCCTGTCTTCCCTCTCCATTCTTTATCCATGAAACCACACTTGAGACACCCATTGAAAAAAATTGAAGTATAGTGTTGTGTCAGAATTCTTTAACTCTTTCAAGGAATCAACTTTTCAAAACTAATCTTAAAATTAGTGTTGAACATACCTACTGAAAATTATCACATTTAATAAATCAATTCCGAAAGAATCAAAGTGATTCAATAAGACCCGATTAAATGAAATTTTCTTATAGATAAGACATAAATTCAAATATTTTTTTCAGGTCAATGGAATAGCTCTCACCCTTGGTGGCGAAGGTTCTATTTCAGGAGACCTCCGCTGACTCGGTTCCAAAGGAGCTGGAGCATTTGTTGGTGCATTTAATGAGGCATTAGCAGAGACACGACCTGGTGCAGCAATTGTGCCCCAATTGCTGAAAAAGCATGTACAAATTTCAAAGACATTTTATTAGATCAATCAATTTGCTTTCCATTCAATTATTGTAAATAGACTTTCATTGTTTTTATTATATATCAAATAATTTTATTTAACTTATCATTACTTTCAAAGTATGAAGTGATTTAATAAATGCATTACAATGGAAATTAAATTTTATTTCAACATATTGATGTGCTAAGAGGCCGCCAAAGTTTAGACAAATGGGACCGTGGAAATCCGGTGTGCGCAGGAAGTATTTAGAGGTAAAAAAATATGTACAGGACAGTGAATTTCTAGTACTTACTTTACAAGTTCACTTAAAAGAAAAAAATTCTTACACTTCACAAGCATTTAATATATAATTGATTTGATAGATAAGAATAACTCTTGTATCCTTCCTCACTGAGAAATCTTATTGCTATGCTTAAAAAATGATAAAATATCTTATGTTCCTTGGCGATGTATAAAAGGGATCACACCTCTAGACCTCTGGGAGAGTAGAAATGGTCATAAGCATGAATGATCCATGATTTTTGCACTTCCCCAGATATACTCTGTGCAAACAAGGACTTCACATTTTTTCAGAAATTAAAAGAAATGCCTCCCAAACAGGGCATTACAAAACATTGTAAGGAATAATTTCAGAACAATATGCTTTTTGCTTGCACAACAAGGGGATTATCACTGACCATTTGGAAACTATTTCCTTCTAGTAATAAAACCATTGAAGAGAACTGTTCTCTCAGGAAACAAATTTCTGTCAATCACTCAAATAACTTAATTCTGTGTCTTCTAAAATGTGAACTATTTCTTACTATTACACAATTAAAATTTGTTTCACATGACTATCATATTACTTCAGAACACTAGGCTGAATGGAATGGATTTTTTTGGGGGAATTGCTACAAATGCCCCTTAATATCAAAGTTCAATACTCCAAGTGGACTGAACAAATAATTTCTCTTGAGTAACAATAATGAAGTGAAGTAATAAATTAAAATATAGTTAAAAATACTATATCTGACATATAAATACATTAAAATCAGCAAATCCCATTTAAATAAAATTTTTCTAGTATGTTCAACAGGCAAACTACATAGGTGGTATTTACTAGGCTGTCCGGGTGACGCTGCATCCATGGCGAAGGTGCCAACGTTTCAGTTGCCATTCTGCGACCTTCCTCAGGGCGTAATGCATTACGCCCTGAGGAAGGTCGCAGAATGGCGACCGAAATGCATTACGCCCTGGGGAAGGTCACAGAATGGCGACTGAAATGTTGGCACCTTTGCCATGGACGCGGCATCTTCCGGACAGCCTAGTAAATACTGACTCCGGCCGCGGAAGCTTATGCTCTTAGATAGGTGGTACCAGACTTATTTTGAAGGACAGTCCTTCGACTTACAAGTAAACAAGGTACCTTTGTCTAACACAAATTCCAAAGAGAGTTTCATTAAATAATTAAGAATCAAAAAAATCAAACAATGATGGATGAATGCACCAATGCATGTAAAATTCAAATATTCATATTTATTCATCAACCTAGTAAAAATTGACGACAAAAATATTAATTTACCAACCTTCCACCAGTATTCCTGCCTTGATCAAATTGATTTCTTTGGTATGCTTCCATTTCATCTAGAAGTTGTTGATTTCTTCTTTGCAGATGACGCAAATCCTCTGCCAGACGTTCTTTCTCTCCAGCCAAGTTCTGACGCGCTTCCCGCTCTGCATTGAAGTCAGACTGATAGACCTCCACCTGAAAAACAATTTCACGCTCTCATTACAGTATTGGCACTAGAAAACAACTTATTCATGAAATCAAACAAAATGTTCTAGATAAACCATTATTTAAGTTCCAGTGAATAATGTAATATTTTTCTTCTATGGATATTTTGTGACATCCAGTTCTTTTTTGTCAATCAAGGGAACTGGTTTGATACCTTTGTGATTTCAGTTTCACAAAACCAAATGTCTACAAAAATCAACAACGTTCTATGCTTCTATTCTGCACCACACTGTACTTTCACTATGAAGAATCTAAACTTTTATTCTAGCAAAAAATAATCACCACAGCTGTAGTGCAGTAAAACCCCTCTTTTACACTTTTCATGGTATCTTATGGGAAATTGTGTGAATACGGGAGATTGATGGTGTAAACAAAGTGATTTTTTCTTCAAAACTAAGAGTATAATGTTTTGTTTTTTTAATTTTTTTTAAATTTCAGAAATCATAGAAAATAGGTTCACAAAAAGAATTTACAGTCGAAACATACAGAGAATACTATACTTTTATGTTTGAGCTATTAAAGGATGGAAAAAAAATTCCCACGTGTGCTTATTTTAGAGTAAGAAAGTGTGAAATTGTGGAGGATGATATAATATAAACAGATGATCTACACGTCTTATGTTCCTCTAACAATGCACACTGATCATTCTTTCTATTGATTTAAATATTTCTGTAAAGTCATGAAATGAAAATTTGTGTATGCTGAGCTGCTCAATAATGATTTTCACTGTATTTAAATCATCTAGTATTCATGTAACATTTCATAAAGCTCTTTATAATATCGTACCGTTTTAATAGTCTTTCTGTAATGGCAATTTTTAATGCGGGAAGGTGGCGGGAAAATGCAGTAACAGTGCTTGTTGTACGCGATGTGAAGTGCTTTCCGGGCAGTTGTGGCATGCAGACTACAGTAAATTGAGGAAAAATTGAAATTATACTAAAAGTGGGGTATTTATAATATTATGAATATGCAAATGCTGATGGGGCTGACAAAAATGTAAATGCAGGGAAAACGTAAATTTTGGGAATGTAAAAGCAGGTGTTTATAGCATTTTAATAAACAGTGGAGGATTGTCCGCTACAGTAAAACTTCACTTATACATTTTTCAGAGGACTGAAGGGAAAAAATTAATAACTGAGAAAAATGTAAAACTGAAATTTATTATTAAGAGCAAAACAAAAACTCAATATTTTTACACTATTGTTTTACCAGTTTTCCCAGTTCTTTAGCAATACCTACTTTTTTAATGCCACTCTCCCTAACAACTTTTAAAATTTTATTTTATCTGATATTGAAAAGGGTTGCCTTTTCCTACCACTTTTTTGTATAACATCTCAGATGCAAAAATAGATAGAAGACTAACTATACTTCAATTTAAACACAGAGACTTGGAGCCACAAATTAAAATGCTGGTCAACTTGCAAAAAATATAGTCGGACGAAGATTATCATCGAAGAAGTCTCCCCTGAGGTGGACCTTACTGATGATATTGAGTGATTCGGTTTCACCCAGGAAACAAAGGCACTGCCCTGTGTGAGGTGCATCTGGCGGCAGCGACCCATGGCTAATTGCTTCGGTTTCAAGCTTGATGTTTCTTGAGATTCCGTGGGTCAAAGTTTTTCAAAGTTGCGTAGCCGGAAGTGGTCCGGGAGCTGACTTTGTGCTACCATTGTGCAGGCTTAGGCGATCTTGGCCCCTCAGCTAGGCCGAGTCAAGCTTCTGTATTACAAGTTTCATTACGGGGGAGGCAGAACGTCAATTTGCTCTTTGGGAGTGCTCTGAGTGCTGACTCTAGTATCATGCAAGTTCCAGGCTCTCAGGGTAGGTTGCCTCGCATCTCAACCAGGATCATTTGAACGTTGTACAGTCTTAAAGGGACTTTTATTATGAACATACAAGTGTGAAAAACATATAAACATAAAACTCATTACTGAAATAATTTCACATGGAAATTATGGGGGGGGGGGATCCTAATGATTTATTATGAAGAGGAAAACTGTTACACACAATTACAACATGAATTGCATGACAACATGTTTGTATTCTTGATGTTTTCTTACCTGAGCTTTCAAGATAGTAATAGCCTCATTTTCCAGTTCTAGTTTCTTAATCTTTTCTTTCAGTTCTTTAATTTCTTTTTCATTTTCTTTTATTTCTTCCTCTTTACAAAGAACTTGTGCAACCAGATTATCAAGCTTTTCTGAAAATCCCCTAGTTTGCACACTATGATAATCAGCATTATGACGATCTTTGTCTTTTTGCTCTTGATGAAAGTTTTCCCATTCAGAGAGCAACACTTGATAATCAGCAAATAACTTCTGAAAATTATTTTCATTTTCTGCAAGATGTGTTCTGAAAATAAAACAAAAAACAATATTAAAAAATGCACTAGTATAGAAGACAGAAAGCCATGTAACAATTTCACAAGGTGATGATAAAGGAAATAAAGTGAACATTACAATTAAAGATGGAAATGCTGAATAAAAGGCAATATTAAAATAAATAAGACTGAGGTGAGGTTACCATGAGAAAAATACTTGAAACATGAAACTATGAAAATAAATACAAATTGCACAACAATTAATTTGTTGATTAAAATTAAATTAATCACACAGGTTGACAGAATTTTAACTTTGCTCTGTCCTTGGTACATAACTCTCACTTTTCTTCGTTTAGTGTACATTTATTGAAAAGAAGCACTCATACCTTCCAAATTTCACTTTGTGTTGATGACTCATATTTTCACTTCTCAAAAAAATTCAGAAAAGGAACAAAAGTGTGACAAAACTGTTAAAGGTCATTGCAAAACTGAGTATTTTTTCCCGAAAGCAACACGAGTTTCCAAAATCCTTTTCTTTTGAAAGCCAGATTATTATGGCATCCCAAAATATTGCTGAAGCATTGGACAAAAGAGCAGATGAAATTCTTATAGATTCAAAGCTTTCAAACTTCTTTTATATGATATATTACTTTCAAAATTGCATCTTTTGGATTTGACATCTGAGAAAAGATCTACAAATTCTTAATAATATCATGTTCAGCGAGCCTGAGATGGACATCAATTATCAGAGGAAACTTAATAATGTCTAATCCCCTGTGATAGAGTCTTAGAAATACTGTTAGGATTTAGGTTAATTTAGATTTAATTAAGCTTTACAGAACTGCTCAACAACAAATATTAAGTGGGAAGAATACTTTTCAGCAAATTTAGAGGGTTCCTAACTGAAACGCAAATCCCTCAACCATTGCCGAGAATGTCCAAACCAGGGCCTTTCAACTCCCATATAACATGTTGGAGACCATTGCTGAGGTGAACTCTCCTGTAGAACCTTCTCACAAGAACTAAAATACGAATTGCTGCCAACGACACTTAAAACATGCGTGGTGCTGCGAGAAGGAACATAACCAATCTAGAGCAATACCACGAATGCCATAGCAAGATAATTTTGAAAGTAAAATGTTGATGATCAATAACGTCAAAAGCTTTTGAAAATTTAAAAATATTCCAATAGCTGCTTCGTTTTGATTCACGCATGAAGCGACATCTTTAAGAAAAAAAAATATGGCTGTTTCCGTAGATTTTGATTTTTGAGACATATGTTGGCAATCTGAAAACGTGACGTGTTTACTAAGAGAGGTTTACATGCTTACAAAAAAGGCTCTCTAAAATTTTTGAAAAAACTGACAAAAGAGAAATTTGCCGATAATTTTGAATTTCATATTTGTTGCCTTTTTTTGAAGCCACAAGCCCCACTGAGAAGGACGTTTGCAGATTAATTAAAAAGATTAATTTTATAAGGCAGGAGGGGTAACTGACCTACCCCTATAGAAAAACTGAAGTATAAAAAAAATCGACAATATGTGTTTACAAGGAGATTCAATTACGAAAATAAGAAAGGTATACATTTTTTGAGAAAAATTAACTTACTTCATTTCCCTACTGTAAGCTTCTTCTTGGGCCAGCAATTTCATCAACTGTTCTATTTCAGCCCTCAAACTTGTCACATTCTGAGCATCACCAGAATGAGATGGTTGCCATGGACGAACATGAGCAGCTGTGTTTCGAAGCCACTTGTCAAGGTTGGCATACCTGCAACAAACAATTTCATTTAACTTCTAAAACTTTGAATAATATAAAACTAAGTTAGTCTTACTCTTAAAATGAATTTTTTACAGATTTCCAAGTTCCTCATATTTGTTTTTGATAATCTAAAATCAACTTCGAATGAAGCCACAACAAAAAGTAAAATATGCTAAATAATTGAACAGAAGCCCAAATTGTAAGTAACTTGATAAAATTGTAGAAGAATCACTGTTTTCACTAACCACAAAATAAAGTTATAAGAGCCGAATAAAATCAAAGTTTTGAAATACTTAATACACTTGATTGAGCAAAAACTTTGAAGCATTTTTCAAGAAAATCTAGTGAACATATTTTCTTTTAAGTGACTTGATTTCACACAAAAATTCTTGAAAACTACTTATTTGAAAAAGAAATTGTTCATGAGACTGTTTAAAGATTTGAAAATCAGATTTCATTAAGAAATCAAAACAGTATTTGGCAGGAGGTATTGAGAAAAATTTTACCACTTTCAAAAATTCAGATGTTTCAATGAAACTTGAACTTTTATAAGCATACCACGCTTCTCAACACAAAAATTGAAGAAAAATGTTGGAGCCATTTTTGAGAAATGCTTGGTGTAATCCCAAAAATTAATACAGTGAACACTGCTTATTGTAAACACAGTTAATGTCTTGATAAACATAATCACTCGATTAATGTAATCACGTGACTAATGTTATCAATCTTCTGATGTGCAGTTCAAGATAATAGAAACTGTAATATATTGTGATCAGAATTTATTTTATGGTATCCTTTTTTTGTAGGTTGCGACTTGCAAAAGACCAAGGAAATTTTATTAGCTGTTTGTGTGTAGAAATCCTGAGCACTCTAGGGGAAACAAATTTTGGGAATGCATGGCTGTGGATGAACACATTACTTCATCAGTGAAGATAACAGATGCAGTAAAACCCCGCTGTAACATTCCCACAAATTACGTTTTCCCGGCATTTACAACATTACTTGTTGGTCCCTTAATTTTTCCTATATTCATAATGTTATAAATATTCCGCATTTACAATAGTATAATTTCAATTTTCCCGCAAAATACAACAGTCTGCTTGCCTTACCACCATCTAGAAAACTTTGTGAACAACAGGAACTGTTTCTACACTTTTCCACCTTGGCGTGTTAAAAATGACCATAACGAAATACTGTTGTAATTGTGTGATTTAGTTATAAAATGCTACATTAATGCAAGTGAAAATCATTATTGTGCAGCTAGGCTTCCACTATCTTGACTTACGTTGTAGCTTGAGCATCTTGCTTCAGCTGTGAGCACAAAGCACATCGCTAACAGTGCTTATGTGGCGTTTCGCATAAGATAGTGTTAATCTATGATGCATGTTATGTGACGTGTGTACAGACATCAACACAGCTGAAGTCATCAGTGTTAGGTGATGCGCATCAACGCAACGCTCATGTGACACAGGCCTAAGAAAGGTTGTCTCATGATCAACTGTATATTTTACATCATCTTCTTTCACAATTTCACACTTTCTCATTCTAAAATAAACGTAATTTTTTCCCCATCCTTTAATACCTCAAACATCAAAGTATGGAACTCTGCATACATTTTTAACTATAAATTGGTTTTATGAACCCTCTTTCTATTATTTCATAAATAAATAAAAAAAATAATAAATAAATTAAAAAAATTACTAGTTGGAAATCATTATGAACTGCCAAAAACTAACTTTTTATTTAGTTGGGGAAAATGTTAACTTCTTATATTTTTTTCTTCATACAGCAGAAATACCATTTGCCTTCCTTCATCCTACAATTGTTGCATTGTCAAAGACTACCACTAGTGAATTGTGGAGACTCTTGGAAATGTTATGACATTCAAAACTTACTAATTTTTGGTTAATTCGCCTTTCTGATGTTGTAAATTTCAGTCTGATTTATATTTGACCTTGAAATATTATTTATTATGTATCTAATAATATTATAATCCTTATTGATTGTGTGTATCTAAATACATTATATTGTATTCAGTTTCGAAGAAAAAATCATTTCCCCTTATTTACACTTCCTGCAATTTACACCATTTTCCCTAGAGCCCCACGAAAAGTGTAAAAGAAGTGTTTTACTGTAATACGTTAAATTCTCCAACAACGGTGGAAGTTAGGTAGGCTTCAAAAATATTGTGACACAGGTCAGTGGATTTCAAGGTACAATATAAGTACTCTGTTAATTTTATCATACTGTCTGTGGCACAAAATGATAACAATAAGCAGCATCCACTGTATATTCATGTCAAATTTATGACATCAATTAGGATATATTATTTTAGCGAAAATCCTATATATGGGTTTAGGTGTGAGTGTTGTTCACAGTCAGACTTTAGACAGAAAGCTGAAAACCACTTCCTTGGTATCTAAAACTCACAAAACGTGAATTTTGACTACACTATGTATTTCAGAAAGTAATTAACTACATACAGAAGCAAGAAAATCCTATTTTAGTATGAGGGAACCACAAAATGAGATTTTCAGACAAAAAACAATGCTTTTTGATGCAACATTACAATGCTTTCTCTATACAGAAGAACTCCGGTATTCCAAACCGATGGGAGTGGGGTGTGTTTCGATTATCAAAAAAATTTACTGTACATATTCAAATGCATCTACTTTCAATAATTATTGTCCAGTTCTACAGTAATTATAAGATCCTTTCTTTATACTACAAATAAACATTTTATTTATTTTGATTATTTTTCCTCCTTCCCTGATTATTTTTCCTCCATCCCAGATTATCCCAAATTTCGGGGCTTGGATTAGCGAGGTTCCACTATACTATTGTTATTTAGTTATGTTAAAGTAAAATATATAAAATGACCAATAAAACTCTTACCTTTCAGTCTGCCTGAATAAAATAGAATTAAGTTCCCTTATTCTTTCTTCACAGAGGTGAAGCAGACTTTTGAATCCTTCCTCTTCTTTGCCAAGGGAAGGTTGCGCTTGTTTCGGAGGAGACTGCAATTGTTCCAGCTGCTGCTGCTGAAGTTGCATTTTCTTCTGCAGTTCTTGGAGAAATTGTTCTTGGCTTTGTAACTGTGTGATTAATTGACTCTTAATCTACACAAGAGAAAGAAAAAAAAATCTTCACATTCATGTTTTAGAAAACTAAGAACCAGTATATTTTCAAGGAGTTACTACACTTACAATGTTAATGGTCATTTCTTATACAAAAATCTCTGAGATTAAAACACAATCTAAATAAAGAAGAATAATCTGCAATAGAAATATTGGAAGTATGTTTTATCAAAAGTTCTAGTTACATCATACATTTTCCCCAGCAAAATTTGCCTCAGAGCTCAATATATAGCAGGTCTGTGTCTTTGGCAAGTGCCAGCACCTAAGGGCAGCAGGAACAAGAGATCCTTTTAAAACATTAAAAATCTCCATCTTGGTGCTTATTATTTTGTTATTTTGAGAGGCTTATTTCTAAACTATCTATTCTAGTACCTAACTAGTGTTTACGATATTCAACTTGATTTTATACACAATGTTGATATCATTGACTATCTGGCATTTTATTAATTTTTTTATCTGGTTTCTAGAGGCAGCGTTTTTTTCAACCTCTTGTGAGAGTATTACTGAACAATGAGGGGTGCTAGGCAGCCTCGCTGAAGACAAAATGAAATTTATCACTAATTCAATTCATTGCACTAAACATTTTTGGACTTAAAAATTATTTAAAGCAGTGGTAGGGTTTGGGAGTCTTCCCAAGTTGGTGAAAAATAAATCTTGCAGAGGTGTGTTGCAACAGAATTAGATTCAAAGCAAACACCACTCTGTCAACTAGGGTCTAATGGAAAAATTGTTTTATGATCAGCTTGAAATTAACATGAAGGTAGAATGTAAATAAATACAAAGGAAAAATAATTTGTAATGAAACAGGCTTGACACAAAATTCCAAATTATGCAGCACATCAAGATGCATGAGAAATGCAGCAAAAGCAATCATGAAGAAACATGACTTTGTGACAATCAGAGCAGTAGCAAGTGCTCCAGGGTGTTATGTGCAAGCCTCTCCTTTCTGCTATATTCAGAACTCAGCAGTGATGAAATTTTCTGGAGATCTGTCAGAGAATGTGAAGATGAATCTACACTGAGAAAGGGATATCTGATTACATAATTAGTGGGTAGGATTAGAGATACAAATTTAATTTAATTAGCTGTTTCAAAGTAATTTATTGAATACATCCCCATTTTATACGCACATTTTGAGATTTTTTTTACAGATTACACTGATTTTATGTGCATAAATGCATATCAAATCTGACTTCTAATTACAATTTATTAACATGTTCACAGCGAAACGTATTCTCACTATACTACTACACAACTGTACTGTACAGATTTTTCGCAGACTATGTCTCTGTTCCAACAGTAATTAACACACTTCTATACATGCTAGAACTTTCAAACTTGTATCAATATTTGTAAAATATTATACAGAATTAAATTTATTTACAGAGTCTATATGGACTCATGGAAACTTTTTGCAACTATTGACACTATTATGAGACCAGTATGGTCTTGAATAGCAGCCAAAGTGTGAAAGTTTGAAAAATAACTTAATGATAGAAAGAATAATGAAAACTTACTTCCTCCTCATCAGCGACCTTTTTCCGCAAGTCTTTCACTTGGGAGTGAGCAGCCTCCAATTGCGCTACGAGAGAGTCACTTGTTCTGGAAGACCCATCCTTCTTCTCAACCATTACATAGGAGCGCATCTCTTGCTCACACTGAAGAAAACAGAAAAAGAAAATCAAAATATCCATTTGAAAATTCCAAAGCCTAGAGTTCATTCAGATTGCATGGGTAATATCAATTTTGCAGTAAATTGCCTGAACAGTTCAGGCACTATCCTGAACCACACATGGACTGACAGGTAGACTTTTTGCCATCTATTGATTTTTTGGTATCAAGGACCAACAAAACATGGATTCTGGCTAGACCACGTATTATTATTTTTCCTCCAAATTTAGCAACAGAATTTATCTATTTTTTCCTAACCAGAACCTGGCAATAAGAGATTTTCTGCTGAAAATTCGCCGTTTTGTGGCACGCGATTACGTAACTTTCAATTCTAGAATCTTACTAATTCTTCAGCAATCTCGCAAATCTTTCTCTTCAATAAAAGAAGCACATTAAATTAAAATTTGTTATTTTTGAAAGTTCACAGCTCTTAATGAAAATTGGACTTGTAAAACATACATTAAAACCAGTCAACTTGGTTGGAAACAATCTGGAGGGAATGTCAAAATCAATATTCTTTAACATGTTGAAGTTACTTCATATGTTGGGCACACTTGGAAGTGAATACCCCTGTTTCTTGGACAAGAACTTCAAAGGAAAAGGAAAAGATGGATATTTTTACATAGGTTTTTCAATGTTCCAACAGCTTTGACTCCTAACTGCCTGTTGTGGCAGAACGAGAAAGGTAATGGCAACCATTGGGAAGGTTATGGAAACCAAACTTCTGGACATTACGTGGGGATTTACAAACAAAATTTTACAACATTCTGGATTGTGATTGGAGAATGAAATACTGAGTGAGAATATGTCTTCATCCATCATCAAATGGTAGATTTTTTTTAACCCTTTCACTGCCAAGAGCTGCTGAAAACAACAAAACTCCCGAAGGCCAATTGCACCCAACAGCAGCTTTTTCACTTTGTGTTTGTTATTTACATTTTCAGCAACAGAGCTTAGCAGCCTTTATATGGTACGAAGATTTTAACAGTTAGTTTCAAATGACATACATTTCTTTCTTGTATGTTTGAAATCACAAACTGCATTTTAAGTGGCTATGATGTAAATAGCTGAAGTGTTTCATATGGCGGATGCTAAGAAAGAAAATTTCACTTTAAGTTATTGTCATTGAGAACCAGTAGTATCGTAACAATAAAAGTTACCAGTTTTAATCATTCTTGTGTATAAACTTTGTAATGTTGTTTTCACAAATCAAAAATACAATTATTGTAACAAAACTGAATTTTGAATTGGGAAAATATAAATAATTTTTGAAGACCTATTGTTAAATTATATTTTTCAAGATAAAATATAGTTGCACCATAAATTCTCAGCAGATAGAAAGAACATTATATTTGGCAGGTGCATGTGTAAGAGAGGATAAGTCAAGTTTATGTCCAAAATGAATATGCTAGAACATTGCTTTACTATGATCCTATCATTGTGTATAGAGGGATAAGTGACATTTCAATTTTGCCAATAAAATTTAATCGAAATGTCATTTTGGTGCTGATACCTGTGATCTGGGTGTAGTTAACTAGAACCTATCTCATACACAGTTGTCAGTCTAGCAAAGAGATTACATAAGAATTAAGGTATACGTACAGATGTAATATCAAGGGACCAAGAAACCCCCCTATATCATGAACACTATTTAACTATTAAGGCTTCTTGTAGGTTTCAACCCACAGCCTAAAGAGTCTATTGCTTTGGGGGTTTGCTGTCTCAAGTCTAACCACTTCACTTTCAATTTGTAAATGTCTTATAGTTATAACATAATATTGACTTGGATAAACTGATAATATAACTAAAACCGCCCTTTTTATGTATACGTGACCTTATAAGTGCTTTGTAGCATTGAATATAAGTACTTTAGTTTCTTTGACACCATTCATTTCTGTAGCAACAATGAAAAGATAATTACTTTTAGCACTATAATCACTCAACATTGCCGTTGGTAATGAATAACGCAACTAACCACAGAAAATGTACAACATAATATTTACAGCATATATTGGTTAGCTCAATGGTTTACATTTTCATACAATAGTTACTTTGAGGAAAAATTGTTTTATCAAAAACATGTACATTTCTCCCCAATTTCTCAATTTTTTATTCCCTAATGATTGAAAAATGTCTTAAAGAATAACATAGAAGAGACAAACCTGGATCTACAAACAAATTGTTATTAAAATATTCACAATTTGTGAGAAAATATTGTTTGAACATTTCTGAAAAGCACAATTTTCAGTTCATTTTTACAGAAAGTTTTTGAATTTTCAATAAACTTCATTACAAATCATTCTAAGTATTTAATAAATAAAGAACGGCTGTAACAGAATTATTAACATTGTGAGAGATAAAAAAACAGCAACATTTGTGTAATTTACCAAAATGGTTTTCTGTAGTTTACTTAATTGTCTATTCTATGTAAATTACACAGTATGTAGGAGAGAGTAAAAAGGTATCCCTCAGTGAATCCAAAAAGTTTACCAATAAAACATAATAAAAAAACACTTATATAAATCTACAAAAGAGAGTTTGCATTGTCTTAATACCCACATTCAAATAAAGACCAAAAGTTTACTTGATCAAAAGAAAATGTTGATTTGATAATGTTTGATAATAGTCCCAGAAACAGTCCTGCTCTGATGGAATGTAACCTACAGTTAGTTAAAAACATTTCCATAATTTACAAATTATCTTCATTGAAATAAACACAAAAGAAAAAAAAATTCTTACTTGTTCAACTTTCTGGACAAGTTCTACATTTTTCTTCTCCATTTCCACACACTTCCGAGTCTGCTCTGCTAGGGCAACTTTCAAGTCTGCAGATTCTCTCTCGGCCCTGATGCGTCGTGCACCCAAGCTCTCCACTTCTATGGTCAGTTGCCTACGTGCTCTTTCCGCCGTCTCCAGCTGTGTGTTTAGCTGCTTCACAAGGTCAGTCAGCTCCTCTTCTTTCTTTGTGGGGGCTCCAGCAGGATGGTCTCTTCGTGGCATTGGGGCAGAGAGTTTCTGCTGCAGTTCGGCTATTTGGCCCTTCAGTTTTGCATTTTCTGCCTTCAACTAAAGAAAATTATTAGTATCACTGTTTTGTCAACTTAACAATGGACTCTCTTTTTCACATCCACATACAAAACTTGACTACAACACAACCCTGCTAATCCGAACCTCGCAAATCTGCAATTTAGGAAAATCTGAACAAAATTCGGGTTGGAGGAAAAATAAACAAAATAAATAAAATGCTTATTTGTAGTGTAAAGAAAGGATTTTATAATTACTGTAGAACTGTACAACTAATTAGAACTAAAACTGTATTACTGTAGAACTGAAACAAGTTGTTTAAATGAAACATTTATTGCACTGGTAACTACGCTGTATATCACATGATTATGTAGCAGAAATTTTCACTTAGAGGAACATGCAAAATCGGTAATCTTCTTTTGGCGTAAGGAACTAAATCTGTTTGATGCAACAGCTATGCTCCGTTGCCATATTCTCACATATCACACATTGGTAATCCTATAGATGTATTTGTACATGTATGGTACATTTTTTTGGATAATGCAACATTTCCGAATCCAAACAGACCACACTTACAATTAGTTCAGATTACTGAGGTTCTGCTGTACTTTTGCATTCAATCTTTAATTGAATGGCTTATTTCAGAAACAACAAAAGTCAGAGAACAATAATTTTCCGATAGGGACAAAAGAAAAGTAGAAAAAAAGTGTCTGTACATCATAAATATAGCTGTTTTTGTCCCAAACGCTCTCCAGATAAAATCCTTGATTTGTGTTACAAGCCCTGTGCTCTTCCACTTTTCTATCTTAAATTTAGCAGTCTACAATCCCAGAAAAAAATTTCAAAATGTTAACTATTACAAATAATGGTTTTAAGTTAAAAGAATACATCTTAATAAATATATCTTTGATCAATATTCAAAAGAGTGAGGTGAATTTTCTAATGATACAGGCAATCCATTAGTTGAGATCTTCACATTCTGTTCAAGACAAGGAAGTCATTACAAATGGCATATATATGGCATTTTCAAAGGAAACATCACAATGTCTCTGACATTTACACATTGCATTTACCTCCCTTCTTTAATGCATATTACTCATTCTCAACAGAGACTGACTCACTTTTTTGATGTAAAACGCCATTTCACTATTTATAATTTCTGACTTTTGTTTTTTTCTTTTTCCAGAAATACTGGCCATCCTGGCAATCACTATCATTTATCGTTTAGGAATTGCAATTAAAAAAATATTCTAAATACCAACTTAATTCGATTGAAAAAAAAAAAAAAAAAAAAAAAAAAAAAAAAAAAAAAAAAAAAAAAATGGAGCACAAGAAATAAAGATGATGCAGCAAAAATACAAATGACAATCATCTTTTCACAATTTTGTAACATCCAAATGTCTGACAGTTTAAAACTTACATTTAAAAAGGCACAATACAACATACGAATTTGTGTATGGTAAAAAAATAGCATTATTTTATTTGTGAATATTTTTTCATTCCAATAAAATATAATACCATATTTTTAAGCATAAATAAAAGATACAATGACCCCAACAAACAATGAATTTCAAAATAAAGCTACTGAATAAAGTCAAAATAAAGTAAATGTTGGTTTAAAGAAAGACCTTGTAGAAATTAGGAAATAGTAAATATCTTTTTTTTTCTTATTTTAAACTATGATATTCAACATACACCACACATACCTGAGTATCTGATGAACTGCCACATTTTTCAAGATAATTCTTCAATTCAGTATTTTCTGCTTTTAACTGTAATGGTATTATCAAGCATTAAATATGGTAACATTAAAAGCATTAAACATTTTGAACAAGCAATCTTAGAGAACAAACATCTCACCTTCAGGATAAGTTCTTTCGTTTCTTGGAATTTTTCTTTATGACTCTGATGAACTTTAAATACCTCATCTTGCCACATAACCAAGGTGTTGAATTGTTGCTTCATTGCTAAGTTATTCTGATGAAGTGTTTCTGAAAAATTAACATATTTTTGTTGTTGAAAATTTATAAAATAATACTTGTAATTATCACTCTAGCCCTCATTGGCATTTCTTTTGTCATCTCTGACTCATTATAAGATTATATACATAAATCAATAAACACAAGAAGTAATACCTTTTTTTACATATGAATTTATAAGGAACGACTGAGAATAAAATAAAGAAAATCAGGACCATAATCAGAAAAAAAAATGAGGGAAAATTAAAGAAAAAATGTGTATGAATCATTAAAAACGTAAGTTTACCAGTTTGTCTGGAAGTCTGTTGATTCCAAATTTTTTCTCTATATGTAGACTCAGGCTTAATATGTAGAACAACTATTGCTTCACTATATAAGCAGAGTGATAGCAACTACAGATCTATGTGAATTTAATGACAGCACAATTATTTGCTAAAATACCTCTTTGGTTCTACGTTCATTTCACAACATGGGGAAGACAAGATTAAGAAGAGTGGGGGGACAATAGGATCACTGCCATCCAAATGCTCTCGGCTGCCTGGGTGATAGCATATCTATGGCTGTATCGCTAGCCTACACTATATTTCAATTTAAACATAATGCCACTCCAAGGTCACAATTTGGGAGGAGAGGGGGACATTATCGTCCAATCGGGAGCTCCAATTGCAAAAATTTAAGTCATTACGAAGCTCCTGACTGGATGACAGTGTCCCCCCCCTCTGTCCAGCTTGTGATCTTGAAGTGCCACCATGTTTAAATCGGCATATACCTACACATCAGCCCTGCAAAAGACAACATGATAGAGGAAACAATGATAACACATCCTTCATCAGGGGGGTCTCCTAGAGAGCCCAGAGCATTTGCTTGACTGGACACAAAAGAATCAGATTCCATTTTGCCATCCAGTCCCCTTCTCTGAGGAAGGGAGCAAACAAAATACTCCAAACAGAAATTAAGAATAATCTAAACCTCGCTACCACAATGGAAACAGAAAAATTCCTGGACAAAGACAGATTTTGCAGAGAAATAAATGAGTTACGTCGACTTGTTTACTTGATTAAGAAACAAAAAATATTTGCAAAAGAAGAGTAAATAAGACTTATAATTCCACAATGCATAACTACTAAAACAAGAACTGAATTTAACACAATTAAAAAATGAACACAATCATTACTACTATTGAGAATATAAGTTCTCCAAAAATGCAAAGAAGACAATATAACCCTATTCCATTTCACACTGCATAACTGAAGACAGGTGGATGATATCCTCATTACTAGAGAACGGATTTTGAAGTAAATACATATTTTAACAGGTACTAGATACCTACATCCAGTACACTACTTTATAGTGGCCAAGACATTCTGAATGAATTAAAAACATTTTTATTTTACATGTTTGAGTACAATTACATATTTTACATATTAAAGCATATTTTCTACACATTTCCTTAAATAATTGTATGTAGAAACGTAATAGCAAATAAATGTTCCGGAAATAGTTTTCCTGCACAACGAAGGAAAATAATACTGCGCTTTTATGACCTCCGGGCCACGGGCACGACCTGCCAACCCGTTTCTTGGAAACTCCATACTCGGAATCAAGGTTGAACGTATTTGTGTGTCAGAAGTAATTGCGCCGACGGCCGAGGTGGCTAAGAGCACGTACCGACGCAGCGGTTCAGTCCGCAGGATCGCGGGTTCGAGTCCCGCCTTTGGGATGGTGGTCCCTTGTCTCTTATGTACGTGGCCGCGGAGGGCCTCACGTTCTGCTGACCCCAGATCGGAGGAGCCCGCAAGTGTGTGGGTCGAATATGCTTCCCATCGGGACGTAAAGGGTAGCTGGCAGTCGGCTGGATAAGAGGGCTAGGGAAAAAAAGAAACTGCAACCACGTGCTTGTCGTATTTCGTTCAGCCAGCCGTACTAAATCAGACAAAAAGTTTTCGCGTTCGGTGTACCCAGGCAATGTACACTCCGCTCCGAAAGGTCTGATAGGAGTCGTCATTTAATGTTCAGAAATTTGAAAAAGCTCCTACAGGGCAATTACGTTATTTAATGGTTATATTATAAGATACATTAACCGTTAATTAATATATAATAAATTACACATTATCATTAATTTTTATTTTACATATTTTTGAAAAAATAATCACATACATACATGTACATATTTTCCTTTTTTATTACAATACACACATACCCCTACCCATTATTAATAAGCCAGGCTATGCCTCATTAAAATATATTATGTAATAAAATAAACAATCTTTAAAATTATTAAAGATTTTTAAAAATCCACGAATGTAAACATCACTGTAAATCATACAATACCTTTAAGTTCAACATTCTCTTGCAAAACTTCTTGAAGTTTTCTCTGTATTTCTTCTGGACTCAGGTCAGGGAGGGATCCCGGAATGAAACTTGACGTCTGATAAATCAAGAATAGCCTTGCTTACTGATAAATACTATTGATATTCATATGAAATTAATGGGCAAAACAATAAGCGGAAAAAATGCATGACCTTGAAAATGAAATATATAATGTCATAATTTCAAACAATAATTAAAATACAATGTGATTAATATGATTAACATTTGCACTTGCATATTATTACTGGTATGCTTTCCCAGGCGTGGTGAAACGAAAGCATGGTTTAGACGTACTTCAGAGCTCTGCTTTTCCGTTTTCCCAAAATTTAAGGCGATTTTCACCAGTTCCTTGAACTCCCCTAGGTTTACAATGGAAAACTTCCTCGACTTTTATACTTCGAAAATTAATTTCGTTTTGTGGATATTAAGATTTATATTCCCTTTTGTTCCTTGATAATTAAAGTACCAAATTGATAATTATTACTATTGTTTAATGAATACTTTAATTAAAATCAATGTGCCTCGAATTTTATGGATAATAGGTTAGGATTTTCTTGAGTGTACTTTTTCTCTCTCATAAGGTAAATGACAATGTTTCCTTGATTTAATTGCTGTAAAATGGTCGCATGATTTTATTGCATTATATATATCCATTAGGCTTCTCCCATGGTATAATTTCTTACTGAATCCTAAAATAAATTGTAAATCAAATGCACCAAAAATACTGTACATTCACAAATACCGCCCAGCTTATTGAACGCACCTAATTGGTCGAGAGTATGTTACGTCATTGCCCCACCACCGCGTCGTCTGACATAGTACTCCCACCAGCCGTTTGAGGGCAGCACTGACGTAGGGCTTATTCGCGACATTAACACGTAGTTTGCCGCCCACGTCTGGCCTGAATGTAGCGTAAACAACTTGGTATAACTTGGTAGAACAGGGGAAAATTTTAACATTGACCTGTGATAACGGACCAGTTTCTTAATTATTAAACGGAAATGAACTAGAAAACAAAATTGTGTTGAAAATTATCCTTTCTTCTACAAAAAAAATGGAGCCCAAAAAATTTAAACATTTGAAGAAGTAACTTAAAGGGATATTTGAAAGAATTTTATTATTCATTATTTTTATAGCTGAGGTTTCTTTTTTATTACTGAATGTATTAATGTAAATTTTATTATAAATTATTTTATTATTCATCATGTATTCAAAATTCAATTACATTAGTAACAAGGGTAGAGAGTCCAGTGCTCAAGAAAACTAGCACAGATTTACTTGTATCCTGCATATCTCACAGTTTTTAACTAACCAAGTACTGACACTTTTTATGTGACTAGAGTTTTTTACTGTTAGTTTATGTTAAATAAATAAACAACGATTTGAAATACAATTCAAAATTGTATCTCTCTTCAAACAATTTGAAATCATCATACAGTAACAGTGAAAAATAAGAATTACACAATTGCATTCAATACAACAACAAATGAGACTTGCAGTTGAAGTGTTAGCCAACTCTGCTGTCAAGACCCCCAGCTTTTGGCTCTATATATTTTTACACCAAACTAATTATGTATTATTTATTTTAATTCCTAAGCTTTTGTTCAGTTCAAAGAGTGTAATTTGTTCCACATTATTTTTTTTTATAGCTCAAACACAATTTTTTTTTGATATATCAGATTATGCAGTATTATTTAATAGAATTAGGCACTTTTGCTTAGATAAAATCTATCACAACTATTTTTTACTGCAATAGTTCTGATGTATATTGAAATATAAATGTGGGAGCTAGTGAGATTGCAAACCAAATAATTTATCAACTTATCACATTTATAGTTTGTCTGTCAGGACCTTTTAACAGCTTTGGGGCGCCCCTAATCTTTCTTACTTTTAGCGACTCCCCCCCCCCGAAATTTAAAGACAAATTTTGTTTAAAAAGATATTAACTTCTCATCACAGACGGACATTCTCGCATCAACCAGCAACATTCCATATTATAAATATTCTCCAATGATATGCAACATCACTCCGTTATGCCAATTTTTTGTGCATTGTTTAATCATACATCACTTTTTATATGGTTTTTAATTTATATTTTGAAAAATTTAGAATTAAATAATTCTTTTAAGAACTATGGGGGACAGGACTCTTTGAGGCCCATGTGTCAACATGGGCCTGCTGTCTGTATATGACCTAATCTTGAAGATACAGCAGCAATACAGGCAAGGTACTAACTTTATGAAAATCATACTTAAATTTGAACTGATTTGGTGGAAAGAAATTACAAACTAAATTTTCATTAGAAAATGCACATAAGAAATTGTATTGTCATAAATTGCAACTATACCCAATTTTGTCACTTTTTCTATGATACTATGACAAGATTTTGATTTTCAAAGAATGTGATGTCATGCAGTTACTTTCAGTGTACTCTTTTTATTGGCTTCAAAATCAACCAAAACTTATAAAATAAACAACAAATGATCCCAATGTCACATTATTCTTTTACATTCTACAAATATTTTAATAATTTATCCATAACTTCCTCTTAGAGAAGCTGATGTAAAATATCAATCACTTTCATTAATAAATTTCTAAATATAAAGGCACCAAGGTTGAAATAAAAGTTTCCTCCCCTTCATCACTTTATACTAACTTCATCACAATTTCAATGAACACATTTTTAATAGATCTTTACTATGATAACAATATTAGAGAAAAAAAACTCCTCTATCACTCTAACAACTAACAGTCTGCATTATCCTCACCTTAGAGCATTATATGCTTAAAGATCCTCACATTTCTTTTCAACTAACTTTTATACCAAAAGTATTAATACAACAGCCAAAATACATACCGGGGTCTCTCGTGTTTGATTCATTATGCTTGGAGAATCAAAGGGTGCTTGTGGTAAATGAGGGTGAGCTCCATTAGGAAATTGTGATCTGTTGTAGTCTTGAAGGGTGTCTCGCTCTAGAACTACAAAAGAACCGTCGCCTTCCACGGAGACAGGGCCATTTCCTGGAGAGACAGCATCGCCCCGTTTGTCATTAACTTTCACCATTTTCCTGTTGAAAATATCATACTACAGAAATGGCTATTTGAGGTTAACCGATATTTCGGAAATAGAAAATAATCAGAGCTATGACAATTGTTTGACACTGCACGTACACATAACCATGGCATTTCGAACACAATTACATTGAAACTGAAATATAAACAAGGATGGGGAATCACCTGCAAGGCTATGAGCACACTAGAATAGGAATGACGTAATGCGAATTTGCGCCAAATGCGGATCTAAATCTTCGTGTTTATTTAGATCCAAGCTATGTTGAATGCTGAAACGTATCTTAACACAACCGCAGAATCCGAATGTTCCACGGATGAGGCTACTAACTGAAATGCATGATTCAGAACACTGACTGCACTCCAACTTGATAACACTCTTCTGTTGTTATTCCTGTCCACAAGGCGTCCACCGCACGCGGTTGCCAGAAGATGTCACTGTGTCAGATGATTCTAGCAGGTCTACCAACATTTTTCACAATTTGGCCAACTTGTACCATCAAGAGGCCTTTTCAAAAACCCAATTGAGTGATACAGAATTTCCATTCGTCTCTTAAACTACTTGTTTTATGAATAATATTTAACCCTTCAATAAGTATTAACATAATAGTTTCTCATTTAAATCATTATCCGCCATACACCATATGTGACACGTCATACGTCATTCAAATTGTATGCGACTCAAAATATTTTTTTTATTATTATTATTATTATTATTATTATTATTATTATTATTATTATTATTATTATTATTATTATTATTAGTTTTATTATTATTATTATTATTATTATTATTATTATTATTATTATTATTATTTCCTCTACATCACGACTGAAGATGTTATAAGTCAACTGAATATAAAATCTACTCCAGGTTGCAGCCAGCAACCTAAAGAGCAAATCTAAGGACTGTCAGTTCCTCTACAATATTTTGCGCAAAATGTAGGCTATTCTAGATAAAGCAATTTCTTGAACTTTCCAGTCTTTGAAAGACCGGGGAGTTTGTGCAAGTTCTTACACAAATTTTGCGGAACAAATTCAAGAGCTCCGATGACTATCGGAAGTACCTGTGTTTTTATGGTCCACCTTGGTCTGATCTCCATTTCCAAACTCTTGTATTTATGACGTTTCTGTCTTCTTGGTTACGACGTTTTGATCGCAAGGCACAGCAACATCTACAAGTAGACACGAGTTTTTTCTCCAAATTCCGGATAACAATATCCGGTTTGTTTGCCGCTAACGTGCGATCAGTTTGAATTTATTGGTCCTACAATATTGTATAGAGTCCAACAGAAGTCATTGGTTTTGGTGAGAGTTCGTACCACTTGCGGCATGGGTTTGGAACTTCGAGGGCGGGACAGATCTGCCCAGTGGAAGTAACTACAGACCCTGTCGTGACTTTTCAAGTTTACGGTCTTTGCTAGAATTGGACAAGCTGAGACGATATGAGCAATGGTTTCTACTTATTTCTGGGAAACGTGGCATTTATCATCTTGAGAAATTTTGAGAACCGCTTTATCATAATGTCGTGTTCTCGACGCTTTATCCTGAGCAGCTATTAGAATTGCTTCATTTGTTCATTTTGAAGCTTGTCTTCATGTAAAGTTCCCCCCAAAATTAAAGAATGTTATTCAAAATCGCTGAATTTTGAGTAAGACCAGATAAACAGGGGAGTATTGAGTTTGGAAAAAAATATTTTTACCATCTCTTGATAAATGATGGGAAAATTTAAAGAAAAATTTGGAGCGGTTATCGAAAAGAAATATTTAAAAAATTTTAACTGTCTACGTTTCACGCAAAACTACTCGTATACTACACATATTTCATCAAGAGAAATATGTCTATATACAATACTATAGGTGTAGAAAGACGCACAAAAAATTACACTTTTGCAATTTTCGAAAATATTGGTTTTCAACCCTCATGAGATCTGCGCAATTCTCTAAAGCGTCCTTTACGCTATCCGAAGGCGACGTTTGATCAAAAAATTTGGTGCCATAAGGAAATTTCGAAAACATTTCTGAGATTTCATGTGAAGTACCGCCTAAATCAAAATATTCGTTTGAATCCGTCTACGCCGCGAGTTCATTAAGATCGATAGAGCAATATCGATTTTGAAGAAAACCGACTGAAAGGTTTGAACGCTATCGTCGACTACAGACGGACAGACAGTTTTGCCAACAATTGAGTTTTCGGTATCGCGGATTCTGGCTACACCATGTGTTAGGGTTTTTTTTTTTGTAAACTTAGCTACTGGATTTAACTACTTTTTCATTGCCAAGGCTCTGTAATTAGAGTTTCTCTGCCGAAAATTCGTCGTTTTCAGACGCACGATTACACAACCTTCTCTTACGAAGTAAGTGCAAGAAATTAAAAAAAAGTTTTAAACAATTTTTGAGCTCTCATTTGTATGAGAGGAGACTTCTTCAAACATTATGACTTACACTATGTGATCAAAAGTATCCGCACACGTCCAAAATGGTGTTATGGTGTGGTCGTGTTTTAAAGGCTGTGTCTAACAGGCATACGATGATGTTTTAAACACCTTCTCGCTGCCCACTGTTGAAGAGCAATTCGGTGATGGCGATTGCACCTTTCAACACGATCGAGCACCCGTTCATACTGCGTGACCTGTGGTGGAGTGCTTACACGACAATAACATCCCTGTAATGGACTGGCCTGCACACAGTTGTGGCTTGAATCCTATCGAACACCTTTCGGATGTTTTGGAAAGCCGACTTCGTTCCAGGCCTCACCGGTCTCCTCAGTGCAGCTCTCCGTGAAGAATGGGTGCCATTCCCCAAGAGACCTCTAGCACCTAATTGAAAGTATGCGTGCGAGTGTGGAAGCTGTCATCAAGGCTAAGAGTGGGCCAACACCCTATTGAATTCCAGCATTACCGACGGAGGGCGCCACGAACTGGTAAGTCATTTACAGCCGCTTATTCGGATACTTTTGGTCATATAGTGTACCTTCATTAACATGAAGTTGTATTGGAGGCAGACAAACGAATTCGGATTGTAAACACAAATATTTACTGATAATGAGCCGGATGCACGAGTGGCACTTTACGCTTTGTAACGCCTTACACTGACCTCTTCAGCGACGTCTGTTTGCTTGTTTATTCGTCCTCGTGGCTGTAAACAACTTTAGAACATTGCAGAAGTGGAGTTTTACTTTCTAGCTAACGTAGTATAGAGTAAGTTTTGCAACGCTGCGGCAAACGCGGCGCTTTTTAGACAGAAAATCTGGTATTGTGAGGCTCCGTTACCGAAAAAGGTGTAAAACGTGTTCCTCTATTTATATTTTACTTCCTCTAAAACGTTTTGTGGACAGAATATACATTTTGTGGGTACTTCATACTGATAAATTGGGCGAATGTATGACGTATGACTGGTCGCCCTTCCAACAACGCAACGCAAGAGCCCAAACCATTCAGACGACTTTCACCAAGCCCCGTCGATCTGACCGCCCTAGCGGCCTCCTAGAGGGGAACCCCCGCCAAGATAAGGTGGAAACTCCTGACATGTGTTGTGCATTTAAGAATATGTTTAAGGGGAGAAGTGGGGACAAAAAAAAGAATCACGAGAAGTGATCACGCTAGGTCCGTGGCCCGTTTGTTAGGGTACTGCTCCAGCGTTGGCTTGGTATTGATTGGAGAAAACAAGGAAAATAATCGATCACAGCAGCTGTCCAGTAGAATTCTCCTCCCGACAGCGGCTGGATCCCATTTGCTATGTGGCCACTGCCGAAAATCTGCCACCCTCGGGACTCCAACCCCAGTCCCTCTCGCTCAGAGTCTTCAGAGATGACGGCAATGATGGTTCTGTGTTAACTCAGGCGGACCGGTTGGGAAGGCACATCGATCTCTCCCGGCAATAACACGAACTTCACTCCTGAAACAGATGATCATAACAGGTGCCTCGTCCTGCAAAAGGAAGTACCCGCTCCTTCCACCCCTTCCTTGCGCCCTCCCCACTCGTCGCCCTCCGCAGACTTTTCCGCGGCGCCGCGAGATGTCGCCTGCGCGCCGGTGCGCAGCGCGAGCGCATCTTGATAAGCCCTCCAAGGGGCGGAGGCGAGCGCCAGCGAAGGAACGGCCTGCGGTGGGCGTAGCGGGGCGGCAAGGGGGGAGAGGCGGAGAGGGGCTGGAGAGGAGGGGAGGGGCCTCAGGGGCGGGCGGGGAAGGGCGAGAGAGGCGGGGCTTGGCGGGGCAGGGAGCCGGGCGGGGCAGAGGGGACAGGGGTGGTGCGGGGTGGAGAGGGGATGGGCGAGGTGGGATGGGGCAAGCGGGGCGGGGAGAGGTGGAACGGTGCAAGGCAGGGAGGGAAGGGTGGGGGGAGAGGAATGGGGCGGGGCGAGGGGGGGCGGTGACGAACGCTAGCGGAGTGTGGAACGGCGTGAGGCGGGGAGTGTGGGTGGGGCAAGATGGGGCGGGGCGGTTCGAGGAGGGAAGGTTGGGGCGGAGCGGGAAGGGGCGGAGCGGGCGGGGCAGAGAGGGATGGGGCGGGTGGGACGGGGCGGGGCGGGCGGGGCGGGGCGGGGCAGCCTGGGTGGAGGCAAACGACAGCGGGAGAGGGGAGGAGTATCTTAACAGAGTTTCGCAATCTTCGGAATGAGAAATGCTCCGCTCCTCCTGTTGGAGATCGCGAGCCAGCGATAGTCACAGCTGCTACTTCGGATATCTGAGGATAACGAAAGAGGAGCCGCGTGCGCTTATTACTGGAGTACAAAGTGCCATCTAAAAATATGTTTTCTAACGCATTTTCATCGAGCTGCCGCTGCTTCTCTGGGGCAGACGCAATTCCCAGGCGTGGATGTTTCGGGTTCGTGCCCCACTGCGTTCGTTTTAATGAAGCCGAAAGTAACACGAAAGAAAGGAAAAGTTTGTAAAGAGCCACAGAGGGATCGTGTACGCCTACAAAATAATGTTTTAAATTACTCCGATAAAGCACGGAAATGGCATCTTGGGTTAGCATCCCATTGAAACGGATAAGGTTCATTAAGTCACATATATAAAAATTTTTCTAGTACCCAGAGAATTCCAATGTGTGTGTGTATGTGTGACGGGCGAGGTAACGAAGGTCGGATTCCAGAATAAATTGCAAAATACGGTGCAACCTGACTGAAGCAATGACCAATGGTTCCGACAAAAATGTCAGCAACAACTTTTTAACGACATCCTAACTTTTAATTTTGGAGTATGGTTTTGTTTCTTTTGTGACAGCTGATTTCTCTCTCAATTGTATACGAAAACGTGAAAGCAGGGCCTCTGATCGGGAGGTCCTAGGGTTCGAGTCCCGAATGGCAGGATTTTCGACACTAACTAGATACCTGGGTCGAATTCACCCACTGTCTGGAGGAGAATTCTGGCGGCTGCCTGCTCTGATAGGGAATGTTCCGTGTTTTTTCCAGGTGAAGGTTGGAGCAATGCGCTAACAAACGGGCCATGGACGCGCGATCTTTCCTTCCTCTTCCTTGTCCTATCCTCACTCTCTCACTGACTCACGCACACTTTCGTGCACTACATGTCCAAACACGTCAGGGGACTCGTTTGGAGCTAAGAGCTTGTCCCAGCTGCGGCGGTGCTGGTGGGAAATACCTGGTTGAGGAACATTCCCCCAAGTCGACGAAGTTGTCAGAGGATCTCGGCATTCAGCGAAGGAAGATCCCCACCACCACCATCACCTTTTTCAGCGATAAAGACATGCACTACTCTTAATAGTTGAGGTGCCCGGAATCTCTAATCACCAATCAATATTATTATTTTTTTCTATTTTTTAAGCCGTCACATACCTATCAAAATCAAAGCCCTCACACTCTGGTGTGAAAGCTCACAAAATACTCCCCAGGTGAGCTAAAACCTGGCGAAGTTGAACTATACGAGTAGTATCCTACCTAACAATCGCAATTCTATTATATAGAACTAATGCCCACAAGTTCTTGACAAAACCTTTGATATTCCACTAGCACTATATTCACTGTTAACTCTAATTTGCTAAACAAATTTGTATTTTTCACACTTATCATAAACCGTACAATTTTCTTATATATTTACATAATACATTTACTTACACTTTTATTCATTCTAAAATTTTACTTGCGACTTCTTTCCAATTTTTTCCATCTTTGGCTATAGGCTCTATCTCCCTCACAAATTCGTCTTGGCCTCTCCTTTGCCTTCCTCCACATCTTCTTCTGCTCTTGGATCCCGCTGGGCAAGTGCGTGTGCCCGTGTTTCGGGCCAACTCCGCTGATGTCTCTTCCCATTTCCTTTTTATTTTTGTTGCCTCTTTTGCTGCAACTTATAATTTTGACTTTCTCTTCTTATCAAAATTCTTGACTCTGTCGCTTAAAGAGATGTTCGGCATTTTTCTTTCCATTTTCCTTTGCCATATCTCTATCACATTCCTTTCTTTTACATTAAGAGACCATGTTTGTGCTTCATAAATTAGAACACGTGACACACAGTTGTCAAATGTTTGTCTTTTAATTCCTACGTCTTCTTTTTTGTTTCTCAATCTGAATGATAAACTTTAGAATTTCCTCCATTCGTTAGTATTAATTTCCTTTTCTGGTCTGTTTTGGACAGACTCTATTTGTCCTAAATGCACATATTCTCCAACGTAGATTACTTTACTGTTATTTATTGTGATAGGTTTAGCTGTCCAGTTTGTCATAACTTTAGTCTTGATAGTATTCATTTGTAAACCTACATTGTTCCATAGAGCAGATATCTCATTAATCAATCCGTGGTCGACAAACTAAAAGAAAATTTTAAAAAAACGAATAAAGGAATATAAAAAAAATCTTGGATTACGCCCAGACTAACTCACTTACAAAGCTGAAGAAATAACAAAAACATAATATTAATATCTTTAAAAATATATAATCTAATAAGATTACAGAAAATATCCAGTTTGGTTTAGGAAATTATTTCAGTGGTTATTGTGTAACCACACCAAATATTCACAGGCCCAAATCTCATGCAAAATTGTCAGCACTAAATTAATTAACGAAACTAACCGGTTTTTGGAAACTATAAATTTCCTTTTACAAACCGGAAAAATCTAAAATAATCTGATCTACTTTCATTATCGTGTTTGACTAACCTGAGTTATCAACACGATTTCGCCCTTTAGACAGCTGTGTGGCCGCTCGTTCTCACACAGCCGCAGCCGGGAGCGGAACACAGACTTCATTCAACGTGTTCATTCTTACACTGCTGTTTTACTCAAGGCCGTCGAGACATCCATATTGGCCTTGACCATAAGTTAAGGAATATTTTTTTCTCTTACTACTCCAGAATGCATACATTTCTGCACGTTATCGGATGCAGCAATGATCACTATACCACAAGCCGTGAAGGAATATTATTCTCGCTCGGCTGTCGACCAATCACATTTGTCTTGGTTCATTGTACGTGACAGAAGGTTCTCGCAGTCGCCTACAGAGTGCATCAGCTCTGCGCTACGTGCCACGGCATGCGACAGGTGCACCACGACACTGAGGGTCAGAGATAGCGGTATGCGAGGGTCACAATATATTAAGGTCAGAGAACATTGAGTATTCTGTGGGCGTTCTGTAAGGTTAAGGTGCGCATTTAGTAATGTTAAAACATCAGTTTGAAAGTCATAGAGAAAGTACTTCTCGTGTAGAATGGATATTATTCACTCGAAGAAATTCCGACACGCTCCTACGTTGTTCGCAACGTAAACATCAACTCGTAAATAATAGGTATCATTCTACGCTCGTTGAAGCATTACAATTGAGCTCTTACAATTGAGAGAGACGCACCTAATGCCAAAAAAAGTATAGGCTACGGCAGTAGGCCTACTCAGGTCCTTGTCTTAGGTGGCAGTCAACGTGTTAATGCATGAAAGGAATAATGGAAGACTGCTCAGCCATTCTCTATGACATTTTGTAAGGGCATTCTCTTCTAAGGTATAAGCGTGACTTCCGGAGTTGCACTGTTATTTCGTGAATGATTCACGAAATGGCTACGTACGCTCGCGCTAAGAATGGTCTTTGTGAGTTCCTGCCGAGAACATGAAAATGAAGAAGATGATGATAAACGTAGAAAGTTACTTAGCTAATTGTCATTGTAAATAATTCCTGTTTTAGGCCAGAGAGATTGACGTAAGATTTTCCACGAAACTAATGAAAAATGCACAAAGCAAAATATTTGAATCAATATTAATGACTTACATTGTAAAAGCATAATTTACATAGTCTTCTAGATAATTAATATTTTTTAATCTTAATTAACCAAAACTCCCCTCAGAAGGACAGTATGATCCCTTTCCATGGTAAGAGCTCCTCCGGCCCTTTCAAATACGACTGTCTCACACGCACGGTTGGGGATTTCAGACTGAGACGAAAATAAAATTATCACTGCTCCTTCATTCCTATTGTCACCATGTGAAGGGGACAGAAAAAATACAGGTAAGTCAATATATATTACTTCTTATAGTATACACATGTATCATTATGAGAACAAGATGAAAACTACACTATACATAATAAACAGCAAATGACCGATACTTCATTATTATTAAAGACTATTTAAATAGAAAACTAAAAATATTTTCTAATTCATAAAAATTTCCTTAAAATTGTACTCATAGAATATTTATGTCGAATTTAGTCAAGGATAAAACTTAACCCTACACAAATACCTATAGTTTGGTTATTATCTTGAATCTAAGACAGATATTTATTTATAATTTAATTGAAATAAAATAAACTCATTTAATTGATATTCTAAACTATTCTCACTAATATAGGAAGAGGAAGAAAAACTCACTAATATAAGAAAGGAAAGGAATATATATATATATATATATATATATATATATATATATATATATATATATATATATATATGCGCGTGTGTGTGTGTGTGTGTGTGTGTGTGTGTGTGTGTGTGTGATATGATCGTTGGAGAGTTATACACTTATAGCACAACCTAGGATGCTAAGAGACAATACATTTCACGTGCTCTCACATACAACTGTGGCTGCTTCTGCAATAGAAAAGAAAAACCTTGGAAGACCACTAAAGTCGATACTTCCCTTCGGAAACAGGAGAAATAAACACGGCAGGTGATGTCAGGCTAAACTAATAAATAACAGAAAATAAATGTAACCGATTTCGTTCTGACGGAACGCCGTCACAATAAAAATGAAAACGAAAATGCCTAGAAATGCACCAGGGAGCCGCGTGAAGGGGCTGGCGCGGGATCTGTGACGCGGGGCGGTGGAACAAGCGAAGGCTGGAGTCGGCTTCGGTGGAACAGCGGTCGAACGGACGGACCCGAGGAGCAACAAGCGTGCGTGGTTTATTGCGTCTCAACTTAGTGGTGCTGCATCACATGCTTTCTTGCATTATTTTTAACTGCTCTGATATAGAATACTTCTACATAAGCATGCAAATGTGTTGTCAACCAGCAAATATTATTTTTTGATCGCGCTTAATGCGCTGTCATACCGTTCATCCGATTGCGATGAAATGTATCAACGTATTGCTTGCACTTCCGGGAAGAATGTAGGCAGAGTGCGATGGGAATGTGCATATACTTGCGCACATAGAAGCGCGTTGATAATGATTTTATGTAGATTCAAGGGCTCTGATCTGGGCGCCTTACTCCACGGCGCTCTCGACGCAACCCGCCGCACACTGACGTACGTTTAATAAGACGTCTCCATTGCGTATTCTGCCCCTGCGATTGGGAAATTTCTCCCCGGAGAGACATATGCAGAGAGACAGAGGAAGACAGAGACGGAGAGAGAGAAACAAATAGAAACAGAGAGTCAGAGAAAGAAAGAGACAGAGAGAGGCGGGGAGAGAGACGGAGCGAGAGACGGTAAGACACGGGGAGATAGACGGAAGCACACTCGCGAATAAGTCTTTCGTCTATTGAACTTTTTGTACAGCTTAGCGTAACACGTGATTAACAATCACGTTACCAGTAGCATGTAAAGTGTAATGCATTGCAATAGCGACGCATTGCCGGGTGCACTAGTTCTTTATAAACAGTCCTATGCTGCATCTCTGCACCGGTCATCTCTTTGACTTTGCATGGAAGACAGCGATAGCGTTAAGTCATTATCTTGTTCAGTAGTCTCATTTTAAATGTTTATCCCATTATCAATGTGGTTGCAGATGTCCATTGAGAAAAATTGTAAAATGAGACACGTTTCAAGAACAGGTGGTGTGAACAATCAGAATTGTTTTAGTTGCATGTGGATGTTGTGTGAAAAACATCAACAACAAATAAATAATTATCCTTCCGACTTGGGTGTAAGGAATGCTGAAAATATTGTGGGACCGCCTAGACGATACTTCGGAAGCGAGCGATCGGAACAGCACGCCTTCCCGGTGTGGTCGATTTCGAAAAGTCACCAAGGGACCGCCATGCCTGCGAAGCTGCTGTTGGGAATTAACGTCTTTATAAGCTATCGCAGCTAGTTGTTCAAATCAACTTATGGAGGGATATTCGAATACGAAGATATTTCCAAGGAAGAAGTTTTCAAAATTAGAAAGAAACGAATATTCATGGAAGTACAGATACGCGGATCAATATATTTGTTTCAAGGATCAACTCATTTGAATCTTATGATCGTCAAAACGTCTATTCACACTGCTGTGTTCTATTTATTGCAGATGTTTTAATTCCTATTACTTAATCAAACACTATAAGACAAAATACCCTAACATAACATCGTTGGACGTATTTTCCATTTAAGAACATTCGAGGCATTCGTAGTGCACTTCGTTTTGCGCCCTTTGTGGTTAGTCATCTTTGTGTCGACCTCCTGAACAGGTGCCTTAATTGCCCGAGGGCTTCCCCACTTTCTCTCGTCTGGACATATCTGCATATAACTGAATGACTCACGGCGGCCATTTATAAGGACGCGTGTCTGAGGAATCTACAACACGGTTTCAAATATCCTTGGACATTTTCCTCACCTCACCTCACCTCTCCTCACCTAAGCTCAAGACCCATTCAGAATGACGAAGTGCGTGTCGTTTGATTTTCGCTTGTCAGAAGAGCACCATGATTCACGTGGCGACGGCAGGAAATCGTGGAAATGCGCTTCCGGAAACCACCAAGGGCACCCTCCAGACCTCTCGGAAGACTTCGCAACTAATGAGCTCCCTTCATTCTTGGAAGACGCCTGGTAACTTGCCAATGGTATCTTTCTTTACTAGATGCTTTGATACAGAGCAGTTCTTTCATATAACAAACACGTTTTCCAACCGGAAGCTGCAAGGTATGTACGACCGAGTTTGCTTACGCATCTGGCACGCAATGTCCACATTTTGTATATAATATTGATATTAACTTATCCCTAATTATTCATAATTCATGTATTAATATAAGTTTACTTCGATAATTCTAATTTTAGCTGAAGATGAACGCTACGCGATCGAAACGATCATAAGCAAAATAAATTGTTGATACCAGACAACATCTTTTAATTACCATACTTAAATTTTATATCGCCTTGCGCTAGTCTCTTTGGTCAGAGAGACAGTGAACAACGTAAATATTATAGGAGGGAAAAGAGGGAGGATTAACTTCGTTATCATGGTTTTTATGTGAACGGGTCTACGAAGGTAGAGAATGGCACCTGCGAATTTCAGCTTGTCGAAAATATTACAATTAGTGCCAAGTAACTGTGGTGCTGAAAGAGCAACTATTTCCTCGTTCTTATTTTGACGCAAAATTACACGAAAAGTACTCAAATTTTCGAAAAATTGAACATTAGCTTATTTCATTAAGAAAAATCTATCTTAGTAATTGTAGTTATAAGGAGACACCGAAAAAAATTTAAATTTTTGAAATTTTCAAAAAATCTGGGTTTTTAACGAATATAAGACCTTCACTATTCTCTTAAAAGTCTTTTACACTATTCAAGAACGAAATGTAATAGAAAACGATGGAACAATTTTTTTGAAAATTTTGAAAATGACCCAAGGGTTTCAAGTAAAGTACCTCCAAAAATTAAAATAACGGTGACAAATTCAAGGGGCCGCGACTCAGCCAGAACGATTGAGAAATGTCAATTTTGAAGAAAATCGGCTGAACGGTTTATCCTTTAGCGTTGTTCACAGATCAACGGACATTGCTTTGCCGTCATTCGATTTTTCGGTATGCAGGACCCACAAAACATGGATTCTGGCTACACCTCATTAGTAGTTTTTGCTTCTAAATTTAGCAAGTAGATTTATCCACGTTTCCGTTACCAGTTGCTGTAGTGAGTTTCTCTGCTGAAAAATCACAGTCTTTTCGCGCAGCATTACATACTGTCCGGGTCCCAGTTTTCCGACCGCCGGAGAGGGGTCCTAGTTTCTGCGCGGGGTGAGCGGCAGGGTAGGAGGGGATGGCTTTCGCTGCACCCACAATGTCACGTGACATAATCGCAACCGTTCCAAGAACATCGGAGCGTCTAGTTCGCTTGTGGCAGGACCCGAGTGTTAACATGTGAAAACCATTAGTTTCTCATCATGGCAAAGAGAGTTACTAATACTACTATACACAGCGAGGGTCCCGAAATCATTGCCCGTGTGATTGAAATATGTGATAAGGAGAAAGAAGATACATTTTTAAATTTACCTTTAATGAAAGCGAGTGAAAGAGCCTCCGAATACACAGGAATTCGACTCACCACCATCAAAGCCATTCGGAAAGAAAATAAAAAAAGAGGAATGAGAATAGCCCAATTCGGAAGCTGAAGTCTCCGGTCACGTGGCAATTCTGTCCGTGTAGATAGTTTTGACCGGTGTGTCATTCGAAATACGATTCTGGATTCTTCTACATGAGAGAAAAGGTAGTGCCGACGGTGCTAAAGCTTCTTCCAATTATTAAGGGCAAAATTAAATTTCCTTGGGGCCCAAAATCTTTATTGCGGGTTATGAAATCAATGGGTTTTAAATGGAAAAGGTGCCAATAAAAGAGGCGGGTGCTGATAAAGAGACCGGACATAGTGGATTGGAGATCCAAATTCATTGTTAAAAGGAAACAATTTCGAGAAGAGAACCGAGATATCATCTATGTGAATGAAACATGGGTTGATAACACCCTTAAATTTCAAAAGTGCTGGCAGAGTGATAACGTTTGTGGTGTCAAAGTGAATGGAAATGCAACAAGTAGACTAATAATTGTTCATGCAGGAGGAGAAAATGGATTTCTTTGCGGCACGTGTCTAATCTTTCGAGCTAGTAGTACTGTGGGAGACTACCACGGCCAAATGAATGGCATTAATTTTGAGAAATGGAATCCTTGACAATGCTCCATACCACAGTATGGAAGTCAACAAAACGCCGTCCGCATACTCAAGAAAAGCTGACATGATTGTATGGCTTCAAAGAAAGGGAGTGCATTGTGAAGAAACTATGCGTAAGACTTATTTGTAGCGATTAATTGCACCTCTCAAATCACGGGCTAAGCAGTACAAGATCGATGAGTTGCTAGGAGCACACGGACATACAGTTGTACAACTCCCTCCCTACATGTGTGAGATGAACCCAATTACATGTGTGAGATGAACTTGCTTGGGCGAAAGTAAAGCAGATATTTAGGGAGCGAAATGTAACAGGTGATATGTCAGTTACCAAGTTGCCAGAAAACATTGAAACTGCAATACAAGAGGTCACCGTGCAAGTCTGGCAAGGATTTTGCAGGCACGTGGAAAAAATAGAAAGTGATTATTGGGAAAAAGATAGTATTGTACCGGACTTCATTGACGAAATAATTAATTTGGACTCCGACAGTGATTCATCAGAGAGTGAAGCCTGCAGATCATCATCAGATTCTGAATATGTTAAGTTAGATACTAAAATAATCATGCAAGAAAAACCTCCGCGATCGTGAAATAAAAAAATGTTTTTCGCGCGGCTAGTAGTACGTTGACGGCCGGGATGTCCTCCCCACCACCGCTCCGTTTCTGGAAAGAGGCCTAGGTCTCTTCCGTCCCGCGGTCGGAGAACTCAGTCCCGGACAGTAACTCTCTTTCCTGCGTGATCGGTAGCGAGAAAGTAAAATGTCCTAACTTGCGCACTAATTGACACGCAGAAACGTCTTCAAAACCCTTCGCAAAACAAATTTCGAAGAATGTTGCAATATGTTAAAGCTTTTGGACAAAAATGACCCTTATTTTCAATATATTGTTCAAAATGACAATTGCTATCAAAAGCAAAAGTGGAAGAAGGATTTTCGACCCAAATATTCGTCAACTAGTTAAGGGCGCTGACTTTCGAGATTAACGTTATGGTGTAGAACCTTAATCCTTGTAACTTCATGGATATTATCAACAATGTTTTGGGAAAAGTTAAATATACTCAGTACAAACGTATTGTTAAAACGATGCTTGAAAAATTCAAGGGATACGGAAGTGATATGAGTTTAAAGTTAGATTTTATCCATTCTCATTTAAGAAAAATGTTTCTTTCCGTTAAATTTTTACAATTTTCCAGAGTTCCAGAGAAAATAAGATTTATATTTGAAAAGATCGGGAATATGTACATTGTGAGTGTGACTGAGTTTGAGCTTGAAGTTACATTTTCTCCCCTCTCATTTTCAATACTTTCCGGAAAACAGAACCACTAACAATAAGTAGAGGACAAAGGAAATCACATTATCAGGATATAAATACTGCCAGGGTGTCAATAAAATCAATAAAAAGGGAAATTAGGTGCCAAGGTTAATGGGATGCCTCCAAAATGGCTGACCGCCGTTCGTGTTTAATAAGAGAACATTCGCCTGGAGCATATGCAACGACACAGCGTTCGTTTTTAACAAAACAGAGGAGAAAATAGATTTCCTGCGGTTTTAATAATTAGCTATTAATTTTAAAATAGGCTGTCAGTCCTATGCGTATTTTGTAACATTTTATGGTGTTTTGAGCCGCGCAACATACGTTTTTACCCAGAAACACATAAAACACTTATTTTTTTCTTTGAGTCACGAAAACCGTAGTATGATACTAAAAATTAAGAATAATATTTTAATTCAACACCAAAATCGTTTAGAGACGTGCTCAACCCTGGTCCGCAGAGAAAATATTATTTCGCGGTCTGTGTTATCATTGTATTCATACCCACATCAGCATGCGAATACACAATGTTACTCATATATTTTCAAAAACTCGGTAATAAATAACGCGTTGCACAAAAAACCAAATACACTACGCTTTATTTTATTAACAAAGCTGCCGCAGGTATACAAAATATTATTAAATATTTATGAGGGTCTCCTTGTGCCCAAAGCAGCCCGACACAGCGCAGCCCAACCCCAGAATCCCTAAATAAATTTCAGGCTTCGCTGTGATTGCAGGACTCAAGAGGCAGCTCCACCGCCAGGAGCATTCATCTTCATTTAAACACAAACAATCACATCGTGGAGCACAGCGCAGAGGTTCCTCCGCTCGCTCCATCGCACAGCCAAACCTCCATCGACTGGCGCTTCGCACGGGCTCCACTTCGCAATCGCGAATTCGAACGTCCCACGTTTCGTGGGGCGAGATGTCAGCCCGCAATGCAATGGCAACGCTGTCTCATTGTTGGATAGGAATGGAATTTTCTTCACCGGATACGCTTTAAATTTTATTTCTTGAATAGGCGTAGACATCCTAAACTAAATATATAAGCCATTTTTTAAATTCCTGAATGCCGGATATCGATTTAGCCGTGACGCAAACGTAAAGCATGGCACACTCCTAGCTAGGGTCTGTGCAGGGCAGGCTCGATTCTTCGTCTAAAACAGCTTAGCTGCGTCGGAGGGAGACGTTGGTTACGTCGGAGGGAGAGGCCGGGGTGAAGCACACGGTGGACGTTGGCAGGTCACGTGCAGCGGAGGTCTAACGGTTTTGCTACTTCTTGTGGAGAAAAACGTTCAATAACCTTTTTCGCTCGGATATTTAGCAGGCAAATATCGGCGCAATACCCTCACAAACGCGTCAGAAAGCAGGCGACCTGTCTTCCCCATGCTCGCGCATTTTCTCGCCTTACACACGCGCAGGTCGGTGGTTAAGAGCCACTTCGCGATAGTACTATGCAAGGCGAAACGCTATCTACACTGTCTATCAGGCCTGCAAATCGTTTTGGGCCACTACGATAGCCCCTGCTCCACAGTAGAGGCCTGAAAACGTCATCATTCTTTCAGATTTCCTGGATTTCTGTTCCTTCACCCCAGCCACCCAAATCTTCTCGTAGCCCTTGCTAATCTTCTAAAACCATTTGGGCTGTTTCGCCCTTCCCCGCCCTGCCCCGCCTCGCCTCAGCTCACCCCGCCTCACACGCGCTCCCCTCCACAAACCCTCCACATTTCCACTGAAATTAATAGAAATATTTAAATAAATGCTATCAACAGAATATAAGCAAAAAGTCCACTTAATAGACAAAGAGAGATTACAAACATAAATATAAAAATAAATTTTAACATCGCAACACTACAGAGGACTCAAAATAATAATTTCCATGAGAACGAACCACAGAAATTAATATCTCCAATCCCATTGCAGATCCACGATGTAAAAGATGTTCTCCTTCGAAACGCCTTAGCAAAAAGAGCAGAGTTTCCGTAACTCAATACACAATGCTCACAGTAGTTAATGCTAATTTTTGATTGGTCGTTATTCTTTTGCTTCAGCGAGTGCTTTCACAAATCTATTCTGTACTCATGTTGCTATCTACAATAGTTCTTATAATCTCTTAAAATCTCTCTCTCTCTCTCTCTCTCTGCTCCATGTAAGATAAAGTTTTTCCAACAATATGTCGTCTATGTAACTCAGCTTTAGCTGTTACATTATTATTTTTATTGCTAAACTGTCCAATCTGGAGTTACGAGGTCTGCTAATTAGAGTGACGATATATTCCAAACTCAATACGTTCTAATTATCCCTAACCACCCAAATCTCCTCATAGTCCCTGCCAAACTTCTAAGACCCTCTGGGCTGTCTCGTCGCCCCGCCCACCCCTCCCCTCCAGACGTTCCCCTCCCCACCTGCCCTATCCCACCTCCCCGTACCACCCTCCTTACCCCTCCCCGCCCCGCCCCCGCTATAAATCAGGAGCGCGGGCCCGCCTCCGCCGCTAGCGCCTGCGCCCGCGCGATAGTGGTGGCGTGCGGCCCAACTATCCATCACGCGGCCGGGGCGTGCCTGGGAGCGTGCCTGGGGGCGTGCCTGGGAGCGTGCCTGGGCCGCGCAGGATGGGGGCGTGGCTGGGAGTGAGGGAGGTCGGGGATCGGGTGAGGCAGATCCCATGATTGGGCTAAGAAGGAAACAGTGTTGGCAGGAGGAGGGGCGGACTTCCTGGAGTGTGGGCCTGAGTGATACGGAACTCAGGAGATGAAATTGTCAGCGGCGGGGGGCCTAGGGGTTTCAGTTACTTGCCCTTATTTGGCAAAGTTAATTTAAGTATTTATTTATGTTAGAGTTATGTAATTATTTAAAAAATCATATTGTAGAGTATCATATACTACATACTGCAAAGATAATATACAATATAAAAAATGTGTTTATTAATTAACAAAAATTATGATTCCTCCCCACAAAATGAACTGCTAGATCCGCCCCTGGTAATGGTTGATCAGTGGTAGAGAGAATAGTACACGAGTAAATGCGGAAGTAAATGAAAAAGTTTAGTTTTCCAATTATTTCTACGAATAATAGAGGTACAAGAGCTGTAATTCTGTATCAGAAATAAAAAGACATGTTCACACGTAACAGTGAAGGTGCTGAGCAGGTTTTGACTAACCATCTTTTTAAGAATAACATGGAGTCGGTTTGATTTGAATTTGAGATAAGGCTGTAAAAAGAGTCAGGATGTTATAACTACACCTCCAGTCGAAGGAACCACTAGAAAGCCCGTTTCCGAGGTACTAGTCGAATATTCCCTGGATCATGGGATCTGTGACGTGGCGCCAAATACTATAAACCAAACAATAAAAAGCCCTTGAAAACTTTATCATACTTTTAATGGGCGACAGCTCAATAGCGAACCTAGTGACATAACCTGAAAAATCGGCAACTAATTTATATTTCAGTACAATAACTCTCGAATCACTCGCGAAACGTAAGTAAACGTAATCGTTAGTAAACTAGAAATCTTTCAAACTTATACACTTCGTATTTGATATCACAACGGCTATGACAGGTTGGGCCACTAGGGTCACTATTTTATAGTGTCTCCCGTTATATCAACGAGTGTACTGTATTCTCCACAGTGTTTGCTGGTGCCGTATTATGACTTCCACGTCGTGAGGCCATCATATTTATAACTACACTTTGAAAGAGAGAGACGATTATTAGCTGGTAAAAACAACACTACATCAAAACCTGCGTACACTTCAGAATGTATAAACTTGAATGCAGCATTTGATCTCCTAGATAACTGATCGCTGTCTTAGTATAAGTTGCCTGCCGCCGACCTTGCGACAGAATCTTTCAATTTATTGAATGACATTTAGCGTTAATTATTTCTAAAATTGTAATGATGTTATTACTGTTAAATGATTGGCAACTTCTCTGTACCGTCAAAGTTATTTGTGAATTTCTCTGCGTGCATATCGTACCTGGAGAGTAATGTAAAACTAGATCATAGCAGTGGCCGCTGGGCCCCTCCCCAACACAGGACTTCCTGTTGACCAGTTTAGGAATCAGAGTACTCGCACCATTAACTGTTACTCGACGACTAATTCTTCTTACGAGAAAAAAGTATTTCTCAACAACCAAAATAACAATTTAATCACAAGACTTCCCTCTTACAGATTTGCAACGATCATCAACTTCTTTAAACCCTCAGATGTTATCTATGCTAATGTCTTTAGCAAATAACAAATTGAATTACATAAAAACCGTGGAACTGAAAAGCTCTTGATCTTATCTCCACGCCCTCACAAAGCATTCTACTTAGGTTCCCAGAGACTTCTAATATGACGCACAGGTAAGTATACCTATCTCAACATTGAACTTCAGGTTTTGGGTCAATGACCTCCATCTAGATCAGGTTTTCGTCCAGTTTTCCTGATCCTTGAGCAAATACTGAGATGGCGCCTTGTTTTGCTTCTGGACATAAATATAACTTCAAATTGACTACTCCCCACAGAACGTCACACAAGTTTTTAACTGTTTTGACGTAAATAAAAAAATTCCTTATACTTTATACTATCTTAATATTTGATTTAAATAAAAACGTCAAAGTCAAATTGTTCGAAATCATGGTAGAAGATAATCCAATTATTTTTGTAAATTAAGAATATAGAGAATTGCAACCTCTATAAAATAATGAAAGGGAGTGTAACGTATACCCCCGTCTCTCCTAGTTCTAACATTCAGAAAATTAAACAAAGGCGATTGGCAGTATGTTGTCGCATCGACCAATGAAAGATCGTAACTAACATTCCCATGTTAATGAAACAACAATTTATTAGTTTTAACTTATCTTAAAAATTGATTATTTACAACTGTACTTGAGAGATTTAAAATATTCATCTAACAATAGAAATAGTCTATTACCAGCCAGGACCTATTGGAACCAGCCAGGATTGGTTTGGGTAATTGAAATCTTACTTTTACATATTCTTATGATTGAAATTGTGGTTCCATTGACATTAAGTGTTCTCTAGAACTTTGTGTAATGAAAATAAGTAATTTTATCGAATTATCTCACTATTGGTTTGTTTTTCTTAAACTAGATGCATTCTTTAAATATTTTAAAAGTATCTTTGAAATTTTGAAAATCTCGAGGACACGCAGTGGATTTAATGGATGAGAATAGACATAAGACTATGTAAAGCGGGTGAGAATATCTATTCGGTTCGCGAGGGAAATCAAGAAAGATTTACGAGACGGCTTGGGCAACGAGGAAACGATGGAGAAATAGAGCTCCGCCGAGACTAGATAGTACAGGAAACAGGAAGTGACGTACGAATAAATTACAAGCGATTTACTTCTTAATGATCGAGATAAACTCTCCTTGACCAATCACCGCGAGTGCATGCTATGGTACAGCGCTGTAAAGTAATCTTCCGAGCTCTCGATGTTTGGAAAGATGAGAAATTGGATATTGCATTTCATCGGGACCATGAAGAATGATTAATGGTTCACATATACAAAAGGTTGTGAGTTATTTGTTCTAGATTTTGTATATGCATTTTAAAAAACTACGTTTTATCGACATAACAATTAGTGTACAAAATTCTCGTGCCAATTACAACAAAAGGCACGAATTTATCTTAAAAAAATAATTTGTTCAATTGTGCCCAAAATATTTATAAGTACATATTTACAGACAGTTTGGAATATTTAATAAATAAGAATGAAAGCTATCAGGTTTCCATAAAATATTTTCTAATTTCCTCAATGCAGAATATCAACACTGCAGAATATCAAAACAACATTAACAAGCTTTAAAAGTATTCACTGGCAATATAAGATACCTCTACCGATATGTATCATGTTTCTAATTTCGTATGCGTGAAAAAATAAAAAAAATAAATAAACAACCTCTTAACAACGTGCGAGGGGTCAAGGTCTCGTCAGATAAACAGAAGTTGCGGAGAAAGACTAAAGAAATGAAACTTAAAAGTGAAAATATTTGATTGTTTTATTTCTCATATTCTCTGGCTGCCCGTAGTCAACCAGGGCTCACGAGGAAGGCAGGCGCTTGGCCCCTAGGAGGTGGGAAAGTTTTTTATATGCCGTGCACGAAACGCGCTTTCTTGTGCTTGTGTTCTGTGTGCGGAACAACTAATTTTTTCACAGTGTGAGAAACATCTGTATCGATTTGCAATTGCCTTTCGTATTGTCGACGTTTTTGTTTATTTGCAAACAGTGTTGCATTGTGAAATCCAATTACTTTTGAACAAGTAAGGTATTTCTAGTTATTTGATGTTTACTTTATATCTGTTCACTTGACGCATTGCGCTTTCCTCACGGCATTTTAAAAATAGTGCACGCAACAAGGGCGCGAGGTGATTCCTTGTCGTCCTGTCCTCGTCGTCCTCGTCCTCGTCCTCGGTACACTCGGACGACAAACTCCCGTGCGTAAATCACCTGTATCGCGCCCCTGTCACGTAAGTTCGAATACATTAAGGTTCTTCCTTGCGGCTTTAGCAGATAGAGGGGGACTTTGTCTTAGTTACTAGCTAAGTTTAATTTAAACTAATTCTGAAGATCTCCTATAGATAAATTGTCTGCACTTTGGCATACCTAACTTACAGTACGATGAATTCTTAACTATAATTACTGGAGGAATCTTCCTTTTTTGAAAGCTGAGGTTTTTCTCTACCACTATTTAATAACATATGTATTCCTGCTGTATATTTAATCGACAAATGACATCGATTACACACACCGTGGATTCCAGTTCGGACCAATCTTATTTCTAGAATTTTCGAAATCAACGGGCAGAATTGCTTTATCTTTGTAATTCGCGCTTCTTTTTAGCCACGATAGACAAGCGTGATTTCGCAGTTTCATGACCTAGACCTTGTGTACTCGTATTTCTCGTTACATTTTGCGTTCATCATTCAACAGAAAATTAATCTTGAAAATAGAGACTGACAAAGGAATCTGCACGCCGCCTGAAATTCAGGAAAAAGCGATTTCGACAACTCTACAGTTATTGTCAAAAAAATCAAAGATGAATTATGAACAATCATATACAACATTTATGGAGTGGACAGAGAGTAATAGGGTGAATTCTTTTAACTAGAACGTTTTCTTTGCTTACTTTACAAAACTTTCTCAACAGTATAAATCCTTTAGTTAGGAAGATTTACTCAATGTTAAGAAGCGCTCATACTAAATGAAGTAAACCTAGGCGCTTACTCTTAATACTCATTCTTGACAGTCAAATAAAACGAAATTTATTCTGAATAATTCATGGTCATAGAGAAAGAATAGTCTTCGACTCGCACATAATGGCTATAATGTCGTTCGTATCGAATACATTAATTCGTGAATAATAGCTATCATTCTACTTTCGTTGAAGAATATACAGTAGAAATACGGTAATCCGACTAATTGGGGGTGTGGTCTGTTCGAAATCGGAAACGTTCGGATTATCCGAAAATTTGTACCGTACATTTACAAATACTTCTCTCTCAATAGGAATCCAAACTCTGCAACGTAGCCTGGCGATCGCATCATCACATCACGTTCCATCATCAAGCAGATTCTATTCCTTACGGCAAAAGAAGATTACCGATTTTTCAAGTTACTCTACGTGGAAATTACTGCTATATAAACATATGCTATACACCGTAGTTACCGGTGTAACAACCGTTTCATTTCAATAACTTGTGTTTCAATTATTAGTTGTTCTGTTCTACAGTAATTATAAAATCCTTTGTTTAGAATAGAAATAAGTATTTTATTTTCCTCCAAACCGAATTTAGTTCGGATTATCCGAAATTTCGGATTTGCGGGGTTTGAATTAGCGTGGTTCTACTGTAATATTGTTTTTTCGACCGTAACGCTTGCGAAATATTCCTACCTTCCAGAAAGCGAAACGTCAATTACGCTAAGGTTCGCGGGACTTGTCGAGAAACGGGAAACATGAATCAGACGTTGAAAAAGCACACACCACTCACGTGCGAGGTTGTCGTTACTGGCAGCTCAGATTAGCAGGAGACGAATGTGTAAAAGGTCGTCGTGACAACACGCGAGAGATCAGCGAAATAATCGCCCACAACGACGTAAAACAAAAACTAAACGCAATAAACAAAAAAAAAACAACAAAAAAACATGAATACGCAGGGCGCACAAATGTGCAGCCTATCGCCTGACGCCGACAAAAAGAGTAAATAAGCGAAGCCTTTGTGGAGGGCTGCGTGTGTTTTGCGCAGGGATATTTGCTGTACCTGTTTGTCGCGCGCGTGCTCGGAAACTATCCATCATTTCGTGTCGGGGGCGGGGGCGGAGAGCGAGGAAGGGGGCGGGAGCGTCGGAGGGGGCGGTGGGGTGGTGGATGTGGTGGTGGTGGATGTGGCGGTGGTGATGGCGGCGATGGTGGTGGCAGCGGCGGCGGCAGTGGTGGTGGCGGTGGATTGGGCGGTGGTGGTGGCGGCAAAGGTGGTAACGGCGGCGGCGGTGGTGGCGGCGGCGGTGGTGGTGGCGGCGGCGGCGGTGGCGGCGGCGGTGGTGGCGGCGGCGGTGGTGGCGGCGGCGGTGGTGGCGGCGGCGGCGGTGGTGGCGGCGGCGGTGGTGGCGGCGGCGGAGGTTGTGATGCGGTGGTGGTGAGGGCGGTGAGGGGGCGGCGATGGTTGTAGTGGCGATGGTGGCAGCGGGGGCGCGGTTGGCTGTAGCGGTGGCAGCGGTAGTGGTGGCAACGGTGATGGTGGGGGCGGTGATGGTGGCGGCGGGGGGTGGTGTTGGTGGGGGCGGGGGCGGCCCGGGGCGGTGAGGGTGGCGGAGGCGGGGAAGAGGCCGGGGGTGGGAGCGGGGGGAAGCAGGCGGGGCCGCGGTCGGAGGTAGGTCCGGGGCGATGACGAGGCGGGGGAGGTAAGTGGGGGAGTGGGGTGGTGGGGTTGGGGTGGGGAGCGGTGGGGGCGGCGACGTGGTTGACAGGCGGAATCCGCAGGTCGGGCGCGTGGGGCGCGGGCGGGGGCGGAGGACAGGGGTGTGGGCGGGGGCGGAGTCGCCAGCCAGCGTGACGTAGGCAAATGTGACGAGTAGGAAAGAGAAGCCAGGAGAAAGGGACGTTGGTTCAAAGTGGGTGGAAGAAGAGGCTTGGAATGATCGTGCAAGGAAGGTGTTGCAAAAGATTGAAGAATTACTTTCTATGTACTAAATACTCGTACAATAGAACGGGTTTTTAAAAAATGAACCTTAATACAAGTGAGATTTTGAGATACTAGAACTGTTGCTAGAGCCTCACAACCGCCATTTGCTATGTGTGTTATGAACAAAATCAGCCCTTGTCCGTAGTTATTGGCTCCAAAAGTTTGAAATATTTTGATAAAAGAACTATAGCCACGACTACTTTTTAAAATTATTATTTGTGTTTGCAAAATGTTTGTTTGTTTCTCTTTTCGTACAATTATTCAGTTTTATTTCGGCCGCTTATATCAAAATTTCAGATGTAGTTGTCTAATCCTCATTAATGTAGTTGAAAACATTGTTGAGAGTTTGCGTAAAGTAATCCTAAAAATCAAAGTATTCACCGACTTGGGTGGCTTAGTGTATTGGCTTAGTGTATACAAAATTGATGTCATTGCAATCTGACCGGGAAGTCCTAAGGTCTATTCCCGTCGGTGGCCGGATTTTCCACACCGCTGTCTGGAGGAGAATTCTAGCGGCCGGCTGCTTTAATCGGTAATGTTCCCTGGTTTCTCCGATCATTAACAGGGAAATGCCGGAACAGTACCCTAACAAACGAGCCACAGAACGCGCGCCATCTTTCCTTCCTCTTCCTTGTCCTATCCTCACCCCTAACACACACACTACAATCCGGAAGACCGGCCGGGAGCATAGTGTTTGTGTCCCTGCTGGAGAGGTGCCCCGCTGGAGGGAGATACTTGGTTGGGGAAAACCACGCTGGCCGAAGGTAGGTCGGCACCGGATCTCACAATCCAACGAGGGAAGATCACCGCCACCTCCCTTTAAAAGCATACACTACACTTACGGGACTAATGACCATAGTAGTTGGCGCGCCCGGAATCACTAACAATCAATCGTTAGTCTGTGATGATCTCCTGTTCATGTTTAGAGATTCCTTTGTTCGCGACCCGCCCCACGCTTCGCGTACCGACCGCTCCCTCGAGCCGCAATTCCTAGCTCTTCTTGCGCCGCTGCGCCTACTTTACCTACAACACGCGAGCGGAGAGTGCGGTAGCAGTGGCAACTCTAATATAGCAACGTTCGATACATGTGTTTTTAACACGCTGTGAGCAAAACACGGTTTTTTGAGCTTGTTTTCTGTTTGCGAAACAGCTAAATTATTCACAGTGTGCGAAACTTCGCGAGGAGTGAGCGAAACATTAGTAACGATTAGCAATTGTCTTTCGTCTTGACGACGTCTTTGTTTATTATTTACAAAAAATAGTGTCACGACACTCACTGGAATACATTTACTTTTGCAAAAAAGGTATTTATACTTATTTGGAATTTAATTTATATTCCTTTACTTGTCGCTCACGGGCGCGAGGTGATTCACACACTGCTCTCTTTGTCGTCCTCACTACTTCAGACGACAAACTCGACTCGTACGTGAATCACCTGTTTTGCGCCCTTGTTACGCAAACTACTATTTTGTTAACCAGACGATCCTACTTTGTACCGATTTTAAAATCGTTTCTCGTCACAACAGAGAGCAGGAAAAACTTTTGTTGGTTTTTATGTTAGCATTTCGAACAACCATGTTTTCATTAGCAGATCATAACTGAATTTAAAACGAGGAATTCTACAAACAATAAATATGAATTACAAGCGAACTCACCCTAGCGGATCATCGATATGGAACAAAAAGTTGTGTTTTGCTGATTCAGAGCCTGTCATTTTGAATAATTATTGCTGACAACTGTCAAAATATATACGTTGCATCTCATCACAAATGTGTCAAGCATCAGACTGTGTTTTTTGCTAGAAAGTTAACATTACGTTCTCATATTTAAATTTTATTAACTGCTTCCTATGCATTGAAATATGAGTCAAATTCGTAAAAATCAGCTCGCAATGAATAAATCTTGAATGGAATCAAATGTGTAGGGTTAAAATCTATCACTTTACACAAGTATTTCATAGACAAGTATTAGTTAATGAATGTCAAATATATTGCAATTTTCTTCTTCTAGAGCACAGAAATACTAAACACACATTCAGACAATTATGTATCATACTTATATGGTATGTATGTATAGTATATAACCCTCGCGGTTTTGCTCATTAGCCAGTGCTCACTTTCCATGACACAACCCCGGGTTCGTTTCCCGGTCGGGCAAGATTGTAGTGTGCGTTTTTCTTGCCATGTCCCTGTATATGCTGCTGTGTGACGATGCGAAAACGGACTTCTCAGGTTTAGAAGACCAGAATACGCCGTGGCGATGTCTACGTGCTAACCACACAAACTCCTTAAACCCATGTTCGCGAGGCAGGGACGCTGCTGGCCCATATGCGGTCTGTGGCGCCGAGTTCAGACAGATATATAGTATATTTTACTCCATTTTGTCCTTATACATTATCAAATAGCAGTATTGGGTATTTTCAATAAAAATGTTAGTGAACATGGTAAAGAAGTAGCCCTTATAGAAGGAAATGAAGTTACATATCTATATTTGCAACCTTTATGTTCATACATAAGAAATATACTCCCAAAAAGAACCCCACAGCAGGTCCTATGAAATTCAATTGAAAACGGACCGCCGTACGTTATGCTTTCTGCCGTCGCTAACACACTTTATTTGTTCTCCGCGTATTGAAGTCGCGTATAACTGGATCTGCCATAGAAATGGGAGACGTCGAGAAGGTCTGACGTCTCTACACCGTTCCAATACACCGTTCGTAATGTGGTTTGTCATGTCGCGATGTGACCTAAAAGCATGGATGAAGTAATATTTGGCAACGAACGTAATTGCATTCCGAGAAGGGATTTCCACAAAGTTTCCGGGAATTAGAGGCCCATGTACTCTTTTTGTGCGCGTGGCAAAGGGAAACATGAAATAAAATGAAGTAGTCTTCAAAGCAAAATTTTTGTCCTCGTCATAAATCTTGTTGTCTAATCCCCTTTACTCTGTGCAAGCTTTCAAAAAGTAAAGAAAAATGTTTCTCGAGTGCAATGAGAGGTAGAAAAATTAAATTTATGTTCAGATATCATTCGGGCAAAATCGCCATGGCAACACCTTTTCTAGATTTAATTTTTGATAGCAAAATAATGCCAGTGGGGGTAACGTTTCCTCGAATTAATATACTTTAATTGCGAAAACATCAATGAACACAAACAATTCATTATATTTTACGTTATTTAATTTAATGTCACAGCTAATGAATCGATCAAGTAAGCAGCTGGACTCCTCTATTTATTGAAACCAATTTCTCCATAAAACTTAACATTTTCGGATACTATATTGGTATTTGATGACTATAGTAATTAATCAAACTAGTGGATAAACTAGTGGTGCTACACAATTGCACACACTTTCCCGTATTAGTTTTCTATTTCTTTTGATCTCAGCTAGTTACTCGGACTTGCCACATATCCTTGCCAGCTGCCATCTATCACCACCCAAAGTATATTTTTTTGACATTTTCTTAATTTTTCGGTTTCCTAATTGTAGAGCAAAAATATTATTTTAAGATTATTAAAGAACAGTAAAACCTTGTCCTAAATGACCAGTTTCTTTGAAAATTTTCGAGCAGTTTTTAAAAATCTGGGGTTGATTGAATGAACTTTACTTATTAAAGAGTGTAATTAGCACTATCCGTTCGAAATGTTTGAGGAAAAAATTTGGAATGATGGAAGAAAATGGCGTTTGAGCGTTTCTAAAAATGTGGAAGTTTGAGACAATTTTCAAAGAAAACGGTAAAGTTTTCGACAAACTTTATACAACATTATTTAAAGCATATGCTCATGAATATGATAATGTGAACAAATTGCAGCTAAAATAAATATTAACGACGTGAGAGACAAGTAAAAAATTACATTTTTGTAATGAAAAATATATTTTCCGTGTTGAATATAATTAATAAGATAAGTGGAAAAGGTACAGTCGAAAGTACATTTAAGTTTAATTTCTAGGTTGAAAAAGGTATTTATAAAGTCTATTTTTAGTCTTACTAGGAGTAATAAAGTTTCTTTAAATTTAAACTCTTAAAATAGAAAGAAGACTGGAAAAACATTTCAGAATATTTATGCACAATTGAGTTTCTTTATCTGACAGAAATAAAACAATTTACGGAAAATGAAGCATGCCACCAAAAGCAAATACCGAGAAATAAAAATAGAAAATTGGAAAAAATAGAAAAGGTATATTTTTTGCAAGTGCAAAGAAAGAAATTAAAATTTAAGCATAAACTTTTTAATTCAAAAAATGATACAAAGAAAACATTTGAACAATTTTTGCTTTTAGAAGGAGAATTATAAAAAGTAGAGCAAGAGAATTTACGTTAAAACATAATGAAAATTATTTTTTCTCCGTACTTTACGTTTTCGTGAGATAAAGTATTATTACAATCGTATTGAATAAAGTACGTTTTATCTCTCGTTTTACAGCCTTACGTGTCACACGAGAGAATACCAAAGTTAGTTTACATTGGGTATTAAATTTCATATGATCTTAACTTCAACAGTGTGCCTTTCCGAACGATAAGCGACGCCAAAGCGCTGTTCTCACGAAAGCCCCCCCCCCCCCCCACACACACACAGGGGGAAGGGCGTCGAGAGCCCGCCCTCGCCGGTTGCGACCTTAGGCGGCGCATTCCCGCCTGGAGATCTGCAGAGGGCGAAGTACACGACGTGCTCCCCCCTCCTTGTCCGAGATTCTCCTTTGCCGCCCCCAATTCCTCTCAGTCCAACGGCTCCTTCACGGCGAAGCAGCAACTCCACGGGGCCCCACCCCCCTCGCCACTGCACCCTCCGCGGCTCAAGCCTCGCCCCGGCCGCGGGAGCTCAACGGCGACTTCGCTGCTTGCTATGCCGGGAGATCCTGAGGATCGTGCGCTGACGGTGTCTGGCATTGCTCACTCTCTCTCTCTCTCTCTCTCTCTCTCTCTATCTATCTATCTATATATCTATCTATCTCATTCTCGCTCTCGCTCGCTCTCTCTCACACACACACTTATATAAAGTCCGCACTCGCGGGAACTCCAGGGAGACCACTCGCGACCTTAGAGCCTGGAATGCCCCGCCACTTTCTGGACTTTGCTCCATCTACTTCGCTGACTCGTCTACTGATCCAAGTGGGAGATGTGCTGGGAATCAGCTCTCACTAGCCTGGGGGTGTGGAACGTATTTGTATCTCGCGAAAGCGGCTGCCCGTTTCCGATTCTGCAGAGTTGAACCGAGTTCTGCCTTAAAGCCTGAAGACCCAAGCGAGTAAACGGTGTTGTAAAAGGGGTCGTTAATAAATCTAGTAACGTGGAGTTTGAAGGAGAGTTATACAGCGTTTTGTGGGGGATAGAGAGCGACAGTTAGGGTTACGTAACATTGATATTTTAATAATTTTTCTACAATTATTAACGAAATTAATTTTATTCAGTCTTATACTAAGAAAATACAATATTAAAATAGTCATGTTGCAGAACGTCACATTTTGTCTAGTTAGTTATCTAGCTCTTCCGCCTGGGCAGCTTTTGCTAAGGCCCCACTTTCCTTCCAGTGCTACATATCGGCGTTTAAAATATGTTTTCACATTTTCACAATTTTTCAAACCCGTAATAGTAAAAGTGAAATTGAATAGGAAAAGTGAAACTTTAACAATATTGTGAAGCAGTTAAACTTGGTCCTAAAAATTTTTAATTGAGAAATTTGGAGAGTTTTTGAGAAAATGTTACTTTACAATCGTTACAGTAAAAACCCCTTTCCTAATATACTTTAATTCCACTTCGAAATCACTAATGACATCTAAACACAACATGATATCAGCATTTTTTGCCTGTAGGTGATACAAAATTACATCAGTTCTACAAAACAAAGGAGCAAATCTGTTAAGCAAAAACACAATTTGAAAGCTTCGCAACATTGCACGCATCCATACGCTGTGCATTTACCCGTTATCGTCGTTCGCACGAATAATGGAGAAAAAGTCAATAATGGGCTCTCTGTAATTTTCAATTGTATTTACTAAGCGAGATGTAAAATACCAACCAGCAGTCGTTAAAAATTGAATGGACGTTTTAAATTCTCCTGAATTGCAAATATTCTCTTCTTGGAATCTAAAGAGGAGGTAATGCCATTCAAGGTAGAAAAACATTTTTGCATTCAGATATTTCATTTATTCCTTGTGTCAATACGAAGTTCAGTGCGTATGACTATCACTGCGTAAACAAAAGCCTTCGGGTGAGTGTTGATTCCTGGCGGAACACGGCGGAACGGCGCCACTATTTTACACTAAAATATTTAATTTCTTTGAACGTAATAAAATTATTAATAACGACGATGAAATATTATTATTAATCCTAATTAATATTTTCTATTATTAGTATTAGTTTCACCAACTGCCAGTTCTACCACCGTTACTAATTGTTATTAGAATATTGTTATTTTAAAATATTGTAAAATAAATTATTATATTTTTAAGTTATAACTATTTATATTGAATTGAATGTTCTTGAGTTTAGGTCATTACAAAAATGTCATTTATGTCTATGTATATTTATGTATATTATGGTCCTTTTTTTGCAAACCAGACAGTAGTCCTAAAATATCTGCCTCTCCTTTGTGCGTCTTAGAAATACATTTTGTTCCTAGATTATTCTTGTTTACTTGTTTTGCAGGGAATAAGCGACCGTGTTCCTCTTCCCTAGATGGACCCGGCGCCGACCTGCACGCCGGCTGTTGGGGGATTTGCCCCCCTCCCCCCCGTACTTCGCCCCAGAGGAACTGCGCGGGCCAAGCTCTTCCTTCGCGACTAATCCCCCGCCGTGTGGGAAAGCAGTGGGTGGGAGTGTGAGTGGGAAGGCGGTGGGACAAGGAAGCGGAAGGAAAGATGGGAGCTACGCCGTCATTCACGTGATGACGATTGGGAAAACCACAGCAAAGTAGTCACTAACATTCCCCTCCAAACAGTGGCTGAGTTTGAGTTAGCTAGCTATGTATTTTGAATTTGAATTGAGCCATTATATGTCCCGTAAAAGAGCAATTGGCTTCGGCGCTGTTAGATCCCGGGGGTGAATTTTCTGAAAGGAGGAATTTTAAAATAGACAGGAGAAGAAGAGGGCCATTGACGTCAATAGAGGACTTTCCCCCCAAATGGAGGACGGTTGGTAACCTCACTGAGAAGCCTCTTTGCACAGTGCATTATTTTGGCCTTGACGGATAATTGACAGCTTGCTCTGGTTGTGAATAGGCCTAGCGTGAATAAATCAAAGTAGTTGATACTATTGTTCACTGCTTGAGTTTATGTAGCGTTTTACCATTTATCATGTAGATAGGTCTTAATTCGATGATTTCATTGTAACACTAAACGTCCCAATTGTGACTGAAATTCCTCAAACTTTCCAGCTAACTGGATTGTTTTTGTATTTAGCCATTATATGCAATTGGCCTCGGTGCCTTTAAATCGCGGGGTTCGTAGTCTGTCACCCAACCAGAAACCCGCGACATCTCGAATTCACTTAACCTCCGTGACTTCACTTCGTTAATGAAATCGACCAGCGACGCCGGTTTTGCGGCCGTGGTATTTCAACAGAACCATCCCAGCATTCGCCTGGAAGACCTACAACAATCACGAAAATCCCGGCCAGGTTGGCCGAGAAGGGGGATTGAATCCGGGCCTTCCGAATGCGAAGTCAAAGCGCCACGCCCTGAGCCACTTCACGCGGTAGCTGTGTAGCTACGCCCAAAATTCCCTGCCATCGCCGGGACTCGAACCCTAGGACCGCCCGGCTCAGAGGCACAGCAGGGCGATCTGTTGATGCTCTGAGCCACCTCAGTCTTTCGGTACTTCGCCTTTAAAGGGACGATGTTTACGCACTTGATGAATTAGATCCCTCGCGCAGAATTGATAAGATTTCCTCATAATTATATCTGATGTTTCATTGCATTACTGCCGCTTCGACGATCTTTCTTCTTCGGAAGTTCACTGAAGCAATTCCAGAAGGAACTTCAAGATTGCTCACAAGTCATACAAGTAATGCTAGGAATTTTTTTGACTTGAATTCTAGGAAATGACGAGTGTGGCTTTTCAAGTTGGAAATAGTTAATTCGAGAAGCGAATTAATTATGTATTTTTGTGTAAAGCAACATCAAGGAATTAAAAAGGAAATGAAATGCAGTATGTTACAAAAATCCTTTGGCAAAATTTCACGAGACTTATTTTTTTACCTGAACACGAGCTTAAATACCACAAAAAATAGCAAGTCTCTTTCACATTCAGTAGTTCTCAATTGAAAAACACTTATTCAAAAGAAATGTTCTTAATACATCCATGTGAATCAGGATGATTAAGTGTAAGAAAGGCAATTATATTTATTTGTATTCAACATGATCAATATGATGAATGTGTGTTATCCCTTATCGTAGAGATTCGACTCTGACATTGGTGAATGAAAACAAAGGCAGAGTCAGGAATGAGGACTCCCTGTCTTGTAGTTCCATTGTGAATGGCGGGTTTCAATTAATTTGGAAAAAAAGTACCTTTGGAATAAAATACTTCCTAAATTACGCGTTTTATGGGCTCAACGATAGTTCATGTTAATTGCGTAGGCCGAAGGTGGAGAAAGGGTGACTTAAAAGCAATCGGCCAAAAAGGTACCTTGGAAATAATGCGTTGAACATATTAAAAGATATTGCAGGGAAGTGTGAGTACGAAAATATAAATTTACATATGTTTATCTTAATAATTGAAATACCTTATTTACTGTACATCAATGCGATCCTGTGGTCCCTCAAGGTTGCGGATTTGCCTGTGATGTCGGCATTCATCTGTTTCCTTAGAACTGCAATATTCTGCAGAATTGCAATAGTGTTCAAAGAAACACTGAGATACCTTTGTATCCTATGTATCTGTCGTATAATAGTTTGGAACATAATGAGATGTTGCAAATACGGTTTGCATATAATCATTGATGTACTCTGGCATGCACTCAATTATCGAGTTATATTTCACAGAGTGGCAAATTCTTTTCTTTTCGCAGCGTTGATTTAATTGCTAAAAATCAATCATGGCAAAAAAACAATTCTGTAGTCACGGTGTAAAAGTTCTTAAGTCAATTTTTTGCGAAATTCGTTAAGTACTGAAACACTAAATTATATATCTATAATTTGTTTCGGAAAAACGATCAAATTCATGTTGATTCCTAAATGACAAAAAAGCTTTGGTAAATATAGCTTAATCGTCTTAATATAGCTTACGGCACAATAATCTAATCCTTGTTTCCTCCAAACTAAGATTTTTGATTTAAGAACTTTTACCCCGTGACCACGAAATTTCTGTAGAGTTGGAGACGAATGCAACCACGGGGATCCCTTCAACTACAGCCGTTGAAGTTTGAGGAGTAGTTTGTAATTTCTCCTTAAATGTTGACTTTTGTACCGGATATTTAGAGAGTTTCAGTGCAGCGCCACATCTGAGACTTTCCTAATTTTAGTCTTTCTAATGTGAAAAAAATCTTTCTGTTTGAAATTTTTAATGCAAATTTGCGTTTTAAATAAAATACATACTGTATCACATCCAGTATTTATTTTTAAAACACTAGAGAAATATTAAAGAAGCGGAATAACGAACGAATTTCATTTTGGAATAAGAATATTATTTCTTTGACTTTTACTTCACCAGCACGACAGCGACGGCGTAGACAGCACACTGGCATCGCGGGAGACGTCACGGTTGTCGTAGCAACCACCGAGGCCGCGCCGCGCCCTGCAGATCAAGACGCATTAAATGGCGCCCTTATCCTATTCTGCGCCTTCGCGAGTTTTCACAGACAAGAGTTCTCCGCTCGTGCCATTCAAATATACACCTGCAAAGAGGGCACCACCCTTCAATTAAATCTAACACATTTGTATTGCGTGACAAGGAACATGAACTTAAGACATTAATTCTATGTAAGTAATTGGCGAAAGCTATTTTACAAACTTCCCCTGATAGCCACTAAAATATCAGGCCCATGAAATGTCCGAGCTTTATGCAAATTTCACCCAAAATTTCAAATATCCACATCAAACTGGAAGGAGGGCACAAGGGGACAGCGCTTCTGCTGCAAGGGGGCGGTTGGACGGCGTGTGGATGGACGGCAACAGATCGGAAGACGTGGGACGGCATGGCGGAAGGTGGGCGGAAGAATTTGGAGACACCTGCATGAGTGCTGGAAGGCGCGAATGGCGAGACGGGTGGAGCGGGATGACGGCACGAATGGGGTGGAACCGCAGGTGGATGTGGCTGAGCATTCGAAAAACGCAGGGAGGGTGGGAGATGTGAATAAGAAATACATAGCGATCCGAGCAAGTATGAGAGCGGACAGAAACGGCATTGACGGAGATGGAAGGTGGGATGTTGGGGAGCAGTGAATAGTGAGAGGAAGGGAAGCGATAGGAACTGTGGAAGGGCTAAGGGGAGGAGGGCGAGAGAAAAGACGATTTGGAAACGGAGCTCTGGTACACAAATGAGGGGCTGGTAGAGGGTAGAAAAAGGGAGGAGTGAGAGAGCATTTCATCTTAGCTCAACTTCTTGGATAATTAGTCCCGCAAGCAGAGTGTATGGTCTATTCCGGGAAGCGGAGTGTTCCTCTTCCACAAGAAAATAAGATTCGGCGTTGTCCTACACGTCAGGACGCGAGGGCTTCCCTTACGAGATATTTCTCGCAGCGTTGCACCATCTGATCTAGGACAAATAAAGTCTCTCGAACGTGCGGCAGTGTAGTGCGTGTTAGTGCAATATGTGTAACGGGAGAGAAAAGGACAAATGAAGATGGAAAGATCGCGCGCAATCCGTTTGTGAAGATGCTGCTTTAGCATTCGCCACGTATTGATCGGTGAAACCACGCAAAACTACTGATCAGAGTTCAGTTAGAAGTCTACGCGAGACAGCGCGCAAATTAGAGTACATCGACCAGCGAGTACATCGAATTGAACCTGGAAATAAGGTGACGAAATCCAGAAAACTTTAAAAATGGATGTAGAAGTGATAGTCAGCATTCTGTTTCTGGCAAATAGAAGATGTTGACAAATTATTGATGTGCTTATATAAATTATTAATTAAAAATGTTGATTAAACTACATATTTTATACCGTTATCATGTGTTTCTTTAAGAAAACTTAAATACAAAAAAATTTGCATCACCCCCACCCGTGATCCGCTACTCTGGCGTTATCAGGGACCGAGTTGAAAAAATCAGGACTTTTTTTATAATGACATACAGCACAGTTTTTGTACTACTACAGAAGAGAGATTAATTTTTATGTTAATTATGTACTTTAAAATATTCACTGTAAATTATGACTACGGCAGCTGTATGATTAAGGATTCTTCCTATGTTTCAATATTTCCCGTACAGTATAAGGATAAGACATATCAATTGTTCTTATGTTAGAAACACTAAGTTTCACTTGTAATATAAATTTTTCTTTCTAAAGAAGGTTTCTTTTTTGTATATTTATGTTAGAAACATTAAAAATACAATAAACAATAAATAGATAACATAGACTAAAACATCAAGTCTTTTGCCAACAAATCAGGACAGTCACTACAAGGTCCATACATCAGGACATGACTTGATACATTAGGAAGTCTGGTAACGGGCAAAATCCCACGAACACCTCCCACTACCCCTCCTAACATCTACCTATTATCGTTCTAGTCCTTTCACCTATCTTCATTACCCTGTAATAATAAAATAATAATAATAATAACAATAATAATAATATCCCCCTAATTGATATGAAAGGTTAACTACCTTGTCTTAACTAAGGGAAAGGTTGATAACCATAATCCCACACGTTGATCTCTCCAGGATAGAATACAACTGGACCTCCGAGAGAGAGAGAAATGTGCTGCGTGGTCAGTAGTGGCACATACACTAGTACTGATATAAAATATATGTGCCCCACCCAGCCACGATCCACTGCCACCTGAAGTGTATATGGAGAGGAGGGAGTGACCAATTGTGTGCTCGGGTCTTGGCCTCCCGTGGGAGGCTGCAGAGAAGCGGTGGAGAGTGCAGAGAGCTCCGCCCATGCTGCTCAGCGCTGCTGCGGGGAAATTCATTTCCGTGCGCGACCCAGTGACCAGGGTGGTGTGGAGGCGGTGTGGAGGCGGTGTGGAGGCGAGGTGGAGGCGGGGTGGAGGCGGGGTGGAGGCGGGGTGGAGGCGGTGTGGAGGCGATGTGGAGGCGATGTGGAGGCGGGGTGGAGGCGGTGGGAAGGCGGTGTGGAGGCTAGGTGGAGGCGGTGTGGAGGCGGTGTGGAGGCGGTGTGGAGGCGGTGTGGAGGCGGTGTGGAGGCGGTGTGGAGGCGGGGTGGAGGCGGTGTGGAGGCGAGGTGGAGGCGGTGTGGAGGCGGTGTGGAGGCGGAGTGGAGGCGGTGTGGAGGCGGTGTGGAGGCGGTGTGGAGGCGGTGTGGAGGCGGAGTGGAGGCGGGGTGGAGGCGGGTGAAGGCGGTGTGGAGGCGGTGTGGAGGCGGTGTGGAGGCTGTGTGGAGGCGAGATGGAGGCGGGGTGGAGGCGGGGTGGAGGCGGGGTGGAGGCGGGGTGGAGGCGGGGTGGAGGCGGGGTGGAAGCGGGGTGGAGGCGGGGTGGAGGCGGTGTGGAGGCGGTGTGGAGGCGATGTGGGGGCGATGTGGAGGCGGGGTGGAGGCGATGTGGAGGCGGGGTGGAGGCGGGGTGGAGGCGGGGTGGAGGCGGGGTGGAGGCGGGGTGGAGGCGGTGTGGAGGCGGTGTGGAGGCGGTGTGGAGGAGGTGTGGAGGCGAGGTGGAGGCGGGGTGGAGGCGGGGTGGAAGCGATGTGGAGGCGAGGTGGAGGCGATGTGGAGGCGAGGTGGAGGCGGTGTGGAGGCGGTGTGGAGGCGGTGTGGAGGCGGTGTGGAGGTGGTGTGAAGGCGGTGTGGAGGTGGTGTGAAGGCGGTGTGGAGGTGGTGTGAAGGCGGTGTGGAGGTGGTGTGAAGGCGGTGTGGAGGCGGTGTGGAGGCGGTGTGGAGGTGGTGTGGAGGCGGTGTGGAGGCGGTGTGGAGGCGGTGTGGAGGCGGAGTGGAGGCGGGGTGGAGGCGGTGTGGAGGCGGTGTGGAGGCGGAGTGGAGGCGGGGTGGAGGCGGGGTGGAGGCGGTGTGGAGGCGGGGTGGAGGCGGGGTGGAGGCGGGGAGGAGGCGGGGTGGAGGCGGGGTGGAGGTGGTGTGGAGGCGGTGTGGAGGCGGTGTGGAGGCGGTGTGGAGGCGGGGTGGAGGCGGTGTCATATTCTGTTCGCGTTCAATGCTTGTCCTAGACGAATGAAGGAAAACGCTAAGGAATATATTACTTTAAAATGTATGTACGCAGTAGATGAATTTATGATACAAACTACACCATAACTAACAAATTTAAAAATCTCTCTCTCAACTGTTCCTTTTTGCAAGGTGCCTTACGGTTTGTACACGAAGAATGCAAACCAAGAGTGTATACGTATTTAAAATGAATATATAACAACTAAAAATAACTAATAAATTATAATTTTTGGTATTTATTCGTTATCACAACGATCGTTACTGAACTGGTTCGCTTCCGGGAGAACATAACGAACAACACCATATCGCGCCGATGGCTGCGGAATGCCGATCAAGATAAATTCTAAACTTCAAAGACGCAGAGACACTTCGCTTTGCGAGTCCAAAGGCACAGACAACCTCTGGCCTCCTTCATCAACACAATACGTTATTGAGTCTCTCCACCGCAGAATTTCCAACACATATGCTCAATTGCTTCTTTCTTAGCACTTTTAAAGTAACCTTTTTCCTCTTCGCTACGTTTGTCGAAGTTGGGCGACGAGACTTTCGACCTCTACAAGTCGATACACCTAGATCCCGTGCAAAGCAGAATTTTCCACTATTATGCGAACAAGGTATTCTCCTCACCGAAAGCTGTTCTTCGCTTTTCTTCACCGATCTTACTAAGTCAGAGTCAACTCGTTGTGATAAGGGATACAACTCTCAGAACTTTCTCGCAAACTGCTTAAGAAGTATAGAGAAACTATTCTAATGCAGTGCGGTAAAAGGCGTTTATTCGGCAGAAACATTTTAACTTTAGACAGAAATCTCTCTTCGACATAGTTATTATGCATTTCTTTAAATTTTCGGATGGAAATAGAATAATCAGTAATAATTATAGAAACACATTTATTAATAAAATAAATATTGGAGATGTACGAAGGGGACAAGAATATTCGAGATTTTCAATTGTCGAAAGTTTGGAGACTTCATTGAAATTGAGACCTACACCCTTTTCTTACGCGTCCTATATGCTGTCCAAGCAAACGTTTAATCAAACAAATTTGAGTATTATTTTTAGAAAATTGTGAACATTTATTAGATTTATTAATAATTTTGCAATTAAGTGTGAGAACTTGGTGGCAGAATACACTAACTTAACATTACAGAACTTAACAACTATACAAACTCTACAAACATTACAAAATCACATGAACATTTCACCGTGCAATCATTCATAGAACTCCACTTCACCAAACTTCACTTCATCACACTTCACCGCACTGCCATACAGCGAGCTTTAATGTCTTTCTTACTCACTCGTTTCTCTCAGTTGCACAACGTCACTGCACTGCACATAATAATAATAATAATAATAATAATAATAATAATAATAATAATAATAATAATAATGATAATAATAATGATAATAATGATAATAATAATAATAATGATAATAATAATGATAATAATAATAATGATAATAATAATTATAATAATAATACTTAATTACAAAGAAGACATAGGTATTTACACTGAATTTTATTAAATATATTTATAACATATCCACATTCAAGAAACTAATTTATTTTTAAATTCGCTCAGGTTTTGAGGAAAGTGATCGAAGATTGTCACAGGCAAACTGTTCCAGTCCCTAATAGTGCGATTCGCGAATGAATATTTCCCAACGTCCGTTTTCTGAATTCTTGTCTGAATTTTGTGCATGTGATCCGCTCTGCCGAAATATGTAGGTTTCCCTAATCGAATCCCTTTGAATTTCTTTCCACGCTCGAAGACCTGTGTACGCTTTATACATTGCATAGAGACGTGACTTTAATCTTCTCCTTTCGAGTGACTCCCACACCCCTTTATTCTTGGTACCCCTGAAAGTAAATTTTGATGCTCTACGCTGGACTTTTTCTACATTTCTTTGTTGCAAAATTCTGTATGGGTCCCAACATACCGCGCCATTATTACCCCAAAATCAAAAAAGTCCGTTTCGAACTCGAGTTCATCCAGATCGTGAAGGGAATATGGATTTTGGAGGAAACCGTGCGAATGGTGATGGTGCGGCGAGCGGCGAAGAGCGGCGGGTGATGGTGTCTTCCTGTGTTAATAGATCACAGTCGCTCGGGTGAATACCAGGCTGCCGCGTAGCGCGCAGATATGTAAAGCACATGATATCTAATTTAATTCAAATTGTGTTTTCAATCTCCGTCTTGAATTTTAAAATTATATCAAACATATTATTGTAACATTGTATCCATTTAACCTTTGATGTTATCTATTAATAAGTTACTTTAAATATCGTTTGCTTTCCACTAACTACTTACCACTTGTAAATTATATTACATTAAAATTTTTTAGATTACATTACTTTTTAGACTAATCTGTATATTTGTGACATGTGGTTAGGTGGGAGAGCGGGCCTGATAGCACGAGCCTCGCTATACAATAGAAGCATATTATTATTATTATTATTATTATTATTATTATTATTATTATTAATAGTTTAGACGCTAGCATTCGCCATCGAGTTTAGGATGGGCAGTTCGGCGGGCAGGCTGACAGAGAGAAGTAAACAGACGGAAGTTCTACCCTCTATTGATTTCTCGGTATCAAGTTCACACAAAACGTGAATTCTGGCTAAGCAATATAATAGAGATAGTAATTTACTCCATGATAAATAAATAAAGATATTGTCTGGTATCAGTACTTTTTATTCAGCTTATGATCGTTTCGATCGCGTAGCGATCATCCTCAGAGCTTGTAGCTTCTGGGCCGAAAACAAAGTTCTGCCCAGAAGCCGCAAGCTTTCGGCCCAGAAGCTGCAAGCTCTGAGGATGATCGCTACGCGATCGAAACGATCATAAGCTGAATAAAAAGTACTGATACCAGACAATATCTTTATTTATTTATCATAATAAAAAGGTATCTACCTCACCAGCGATCCAATTAATTTACTTCATACATGAACAAGATGTTTTCCACTTTTTCGAAACTATGGCCCAACACTACCAGTTTTATTATCGAAAAATCGACGATTTCTGTCTCAGCTTTAAATATTTTGTCTTTACTACATAAAAACATCGTAAGTTGAAAAAATTTGAAATGAAAGGAGACTTTAAGAAGACTTAAGAAGGTATTAAGGGACTGATGCAGCGACTGCCTCTGGGAATGATTGTTTTAAGACAATGGAAGGAAAACATACACGTATTACTCAATGCTTCTTTTATATTTTTTATTATTATTATTAAATACCTAGTTGAAAATTAGTACAAACAAGTAAGATAAGAACAATACACACCAAACCACAATTAATATAATGGAAGGTATTAATTTTTTTGTCTTAGGAACTAGATATATACAAAGTATTTTGTATTTTACTTATTCTCAAAAGATATTTGTTTTATCTGTAGTTAAAGCCTCAATTCGTTGGGAAACATCCATTTAGTGCAAGATATTTCTGTCCAGTGATACCAGTTTGTAGTGTGTGATACAATTGTTCATCGAAAATGCAGATCTCTGACACGCTTTAAATTTCGCGTTGGTTTCCACAGAATTGTGCAACGCGCATATTCACAGAGTAAGCTTCATTGAATATTGAAGGAAAAATGCGCATATCGTAAATTACATAAAAAATTGATAACTTTTGTTCATCTACGGGTTCGATTAGTTCAACATAGAATCATTTTTTTCTTTCTTCTGGACAGGTGAGTAAAAGAATCGATTTAATATTTATTGATAGAAAGGATAAATATTATCATTTCTTCCCGATTCAGTAAATAGTGGATTTTTTCTTGCATTTTTTGCATTTTTTCAACCATTAATATAGAGAATATTGTATCGAACAATGAATGTTACAAATTTTCGAAACACAATTTCACATTAATTATATAATTACATTTTTATTAACAAAGCGTAAAACAGGTCGGCAAATTAAGGTAACTGAAAATTGCGAAATTTTATCTAATTGCTACATAATTTGGTATGCTAATTTAAAAATGTAATCCACTATCAAGACTCGATCTGCATTAAATTAATGAAGAACTCTAGGGATAGAGTCAAGCATTTTGCTTTGAAATCCAAGCATTTTCTACCTAAGGAACAAATTAAAAGTAGTGGTTCTACAAAATGGAAAAGACTTCTTTACATTTAATGCAGTATGTAAAATGCTAATAATAATAATAATAATAATAATAATAATAATAATAATAATAATAATAACAATAACAATAATTTTATGCTGCAAATGAACGCACGCTCGGCGTCAGTTAATCAACAGAGAAGGTATAAAAATAAAAGTTAAGAGAAGCAATGCATACAAAATTTAAAAAAGATAAGCAATTTAAATAAACCTACAAAAATCTCAAACAGACATGTATTCAGAAAAATATTTAAAAAAATACAGTACAACATATAAGAACATTACAAAAGATAAATAATACAAACAATGTTCGTAAAATAGAAACACAAATAGACGTGTATAAAAAAATAGATAAAGTAGGCAAAAATCTACTCCATTGTGTCTTTTTACTTCAGATATTTTTCTTTAATCTTAAATTAAAATGTGTTGTAATGTGCATTGCACTTTACATGCACTTTTGTTTTCCTGAACAGAGGTACCGCACATTATTGGTCTCTACATTCGCGCTCTTAAGAACTCTCGAACGCGTAACTCGCGTGCTTTTGGGAAGATGCGTTTTTAAAGAACAGATTTCATTTAAGAAAAAATGTTGCCATTTTCATAGTTAGTCGTAGGAACACTCCCAAAACAACTAACATTTTTGAATTTTTAAAAAAATGTCGGATTTCATCCAATATGAGATGTTAAGCATTCTTTTAAACGTCTTTTACGCCATCCGAGCGCCAAGTTTAATAAAAAAATTGCACTATTATTGAGAAAATGTTTAAAATGTTTTTTAGGTTTGATGTAAAGTACTCTCAAAAATGAAAATATCCGTTAGAAACTCCCAACGCCTTGAGCTCGTTCAGATCGAGGGAACAATTTTGAAGAAAATCGGCTGAGAGGTTTAAGCACTAGCGTTGACTGCAGACTGACGGTTAGAGACAAACATCAGACAGACGTTTTGTCGTCAATCGATTTGTCGGTAACCACACATGGTTTCAGGCTACATCACGTGTTAGAAGAACTTTTTCTACATTTATCAACTGGATTTATCCGCGTTCTCGTTACTAGAGCCCAGAGTTTCTCTGCTGAATATTCGTCCTTTTCCGGCGCACGGCTGCACAACTTTCTCATCTTATGAAGTGCTTTTGTAAAGGTGAGCAATTTTGAAAATGTTGAAGCTGGACGTGAGATACTCTCAAACATCAAAATATTAGTTTTAAACTCGCAGACCCTTGAGTTTGTTCAGATTGATCAGGGAATATCTATATAAAGAAAACAGTTTCAACGGTTTATGCACTCGATAGATCACGGACGGAGACAGACGTTCTCCGTAAATCAATTTTTCGCTATCAAGGACCAATTCTTCGTCCGCCAGTGGTGGCGAAAAATAGTCAGAGCTCTGCTGTGTCATCCTGTCTGATCTGTTGCGATAAAACCGTTACTTCGTTGTTCGCCATTCCAATAATGGAAGGAAGGGGAAGGATGGGGCGGAAGACACGCGTCGCATCGCACAAAACTAAATTATAATCTAGTGAGCTGAACCACCCAAGTGCTACTGATAAATAATTCATCGAAATAGTTCCGGTGAAGTGTGGCTCGGTGCAATTTAATGTTGTGAATGGCATGCAGCAATGACCCTCCCACAAGTGAAGTCCTAAGAGCTGCTTTGCTTGTTCTTAATAACAGTGAGAAACCGCTTCACAGAAGATGGTACGGAGGTGACGTTGGAGAACATCAGTCAACATAACCCTCCCGGCGCTGACGGCAAGGATTCGATTCAACTCAGCCAACTCCCAACCACTGAGCTACTAGAAAGAGACTCGTCAGGTTTTTTAGAAAAAGGTCAGTGACAGGCAATGCTATAGTAGAGCGAGAACGCAACAAATTCCGTTGGAATCACGATAGTTACAGTGATCAAAACACAAAATCTGATTCTCTCTTAATTAATTTACCGATGAAAAACAGGTTCGGACCTCTAAGTCAACTTGATAAGCAAGCAACTGAAAATAGATTCGATCATATCAACGACCTCACTAGTAATCAAAGTGAAACCCGAAAGCCTCGGTAAAATACCACCAATCACAGAAGCAGACATCACCCATATTAATGCATTCATCACAGAACTTAAATCTAAAATCACCTCAACCTTAATTGCTGATGAAAACAAGAACAACAACAACAACAACAACAAAACAATAAAATCAAAATAAATGCAAATTACCCCAGACTTCCGAAATTTAATCAGGTATCTAATTAATACTCATCGAAGTTTTTATTCCTTCAAAGACCCACTAAATAAAAATAAATCTGTAATGTTCAAGAACGTCAACCAATTCATTACTGACCAAGAAATATATCAAGACCTTAAACGACGCTTTCTTTCGTTGATAAAAATCACCAGAGTTCACAAAGAAAACAGACATATCCCAGTAGTGGCAGCTGCTTTTTCAGTACAAGATTCAATGGACCGTATTCGAGCCATTAAGCAATTTTGTATCCATAGTTACACAGTAAATGTTGAAGCAAGGAAAAAAACCAGTCCCTTACGAGGTTAGCGGGTTTGAATTAAGGGCCATACAAAGAATAATTCTTTGTATGGCCCTTATTCTTTTTGTTCGGGTAATCACTACTCGGAAACTTGTCCTAAAAGTAATAGAGTACCAAAGTGCCGCCATAAACTCAAAAAAATCAGTCTTTAATTATATGTACATCAAATACACAGCTGAGCAGCCAAGAAAATGAATCCATCAAAAACAGCAGCAAAAATATTTGCCTTAAGACCTTATGTCCCCCCACCTCCCTTACAGATGAATCAAGAACCTGTACAATGGCATCATAATAAACCCAAACAATATCTAGGCCTTTTCTTAGACACCCGATTCAATTACAAAAACATGTCGGCAATAAAGTTATACAAGCACAAATAAAACTAAACCAACTAAAACCAATAACAAATAGATCAACTAAAATACCATAAAATACTGCCTTATAGCTACATAAAACTGTCACATGATCACTATTATATGCATGCCCAGTTTGAATCAGCGCAGCCAAATCTAATACAAAAATCTATAAGTAATCCACAGTCAGTTCCCCCGGACCATCACGAATGCCCCAGGGTACATCTCCAATGCTCAACTCATACAGAATTCCAGCTAGAACCGATAACCAACCATATAATTTTTGTATCCAGCCACTTCTTCCAGAACATCCCAAATACACCCAACCTAACCCCGCTAAGAATCTGCCAAAATCCAATGCATAGAACCCCCATCAAGGATAAATTTTCTTTCGATACATTCCTAAATAAATTCTTAGATCTGGAACGAAAGTAGAGATAATATATAAAGTCACCTCTACCACCCTAGTAGAAATGTAAGTTGCATTTGAAGATTATTAGTAAGATTATTTGAAGTTAATTATAAGTAGATACAAGCAATTATAACAAATGTAGAGTGTATTAAACACTGATCTTTGTATTGTCCTATGTAAAAGAAAATAAATATAAAAAATAAAAGTAACAAAATTAAATCAAGGGCCAACAAAACGTGGATTATGACTACACAACGTGTTAGAGGAAGTATTTGACTACGGAAATAATGATTAATTGTTACCATAACCGGAAAACCCTGTTTTTAGTCGAAAAATCATCAATTTACGCCCCATCATTTTACTACCAAAGTAGGTAGTAAGGTGAAAAACATAAAACTGTGCTTGGTCTCTCAACATTTCTTTTAGGCTCTCCTCTGTGGTTTGAACATTTTTATAGTCTTTTTCTGCGTTTAGTACTGGACCGATCACCTTCATTTAAGTTCTTTGCGCCTAAGACTAAAACAATGAACAGCAAAGCATACTGAAACAGGCCAGAATAGACTAAAACAATGAGCAACGAGATCCCCTTATCGTAACGAGAACCGTTACCACCCAGTATATCCATTTTTTACTTTAACCGAACAATGCTAGTTTTTCAGTCAAGAAACCCTCGATTTACGTGACAGCATTACACTACTTTCTTTTTATTACCCAAGTACTACATAGTAAGGCGAGAGGTAAAAACTGCTCCTTTGTCTCTTCAACATTTCCTTTACGCTCTCCTCTATGGTTTGGACATTTTTACAGCCCCTTGCAGCGTCCATTACAGGGCGGAGCTCCTAAATTCAAGTTCTTTGCGCCGTAGACTGAAACAATGAGCGGCGAGGCATTTCCGTGGGCGAGGCGAGGGGCGCATTCCTGTCTCCGTGGCCAACGGAATTACCGATAGCGGCGCCTCCGCCCCCGCCCCCGCCTCCGCCCCCGCCCCCGCCCCCGCCTGCGCCAAACGGGCGAGCGGGCGGACTTGGCGACATTCCGCGCTGGGCGGAGCGAGCGGGGGCGCGGGGGGCAGCGCGGCAGGGCGCGGCGGGGCCTGGTGGGGCGGGGCGTGCGGGGCGTGTGGAGCGTGGCGGAGCTGGCCAAGAACGGGCCGGGGTGGAGGAGGGAGGGACGGAGCGTGGTACTTGCTGCACATAATATTTACGAGATGCAACAAATGTTCTCCACAGTACTCCATTGCTTCGCTCTTCAGAAATTGTAATGTGAGTCGCTGTCAGTTTTTAATCCAACGTTCCTCTGACGCCTATCAACACTATCGTCGGTTCGACCGATTTCTGAATAACTAAAGTCCTAAAGAGATTTCCTGGTAAAGAACAGTCCAAACCGAAGGTTTAAAAGCTAACTTCCCTTGAACGAATGGATGAAGTCTCTATTACATCAGTAACTTATCCCAAAGCTTTAGTTGTTCATTCGAACTGGATTTGATAACATTTATACATCGTTTTTGTTTTCTCAGAGGCCATTTTAAAACATTTACAGATCATTTTATTGATAATTTGGCGATGTTTGAGGTCATCCAACTCCGTCCTTTAATGATGGCGTTGACGGCGACGTGGACAGTGCCAAGGCCTGTGCGGCGGTGGCCGGGCGGTGGTGGGGGGAGGCCTTGGCGTCGGTGCATCGGTTTCCCATTAACGAGCCGGCGACGCGGAAGAGAGGGGGGCGCCGGAGACAAGCGCCGGGCGACCCGCGCCCTTCGGCCCCTCGGCCCGCGCTCTTCACGCGCCTGCTGCCGGAGCGGTGGCGCAGGGCATCGACTGACGTCGCTGCAGCCCCGCTCATCGGGAGGTCCTAGATCTCCTCTCCCCGCGGTGCCAGGATTCTCGTCACTGGCTCCTCAGCTACGTCGAATTCAGTCGCAGTCTGGAGGAGATTTCCATCGGCCAGCTGCTCTTAGCGACAGTTTTCCGTCGTTTCTCCGATCAATACCTCGAGAATGCCGGAGCAGTACCCTAACAAACGGGCCACGGATCGTGCGCGATCTTTCTTCTTCCTTGCTCTATCCTCACCGCTCACACACCCACTACACTACCACACATGCCGGGAGACCGGCCGAGAGCTTAGAGCTTTTCCCGGCTGGGGCGGTGGCCCGCTGGTGAGAGATACCTGGTTGAGGAAAACCCCGTTTTCCGACGGTTGGTCGGTTCACACAGCGGGGAAGATCACAGCCACCTGGACTACACTTTCATGATTAATGACCTGAGGGGATGGCGCGCCAGGAGTCGCAACCAATCTGTCAATCGCATGGGGCTCCCGTCGCTCGCATATGGGGGCGGGGCGGAGAGCGTCGCTGCGCCGGCTGCTCGCACCCTCGGTGGAATACCGAGGTCTCTGACACATTTGCCGTCGGGTTTTACCGGGCGTTTTAAGGGACACGAAAATACCTATCGTTAACTGTTTCACTCCTAAATAGCACTGAAATAATGGTTTCAAAGACCGTTTACAATTTTTGTACAAGCAAATATCTTTCATTGTGCACATTTCTACCGCGTTTTCTTGCAAATCAAGTTTTGAAGATTGAATAATAAAAAGGTAATCAGAAAGGCATTCTTACTGTAAAAGTAGAAGACCTTTCAAGGAGAAATTTCAGTTTCCTATTACATATGTCGTTGGAAAAAATGTCGCTGAGAAAAAGTCAATTTAGAATGAAAAATATAATGAAAGATCGCAGCGCTAAGACACTCAAAACACTTTTTTTTGGAAATATCTATCTTCTGGACGGATCCGAAAACAATTTTCGTTTCTTCACCAGCAGACCGAGACGCGTCTAATGCCATCTAAATATCAATGGGCGCATGGGAAGTGGTCTACCCGGAGTGACGAATTCTTACACTCGCACACTCACTGTCACTCAAATACTGTAGAGGAGAGAACCCACCGCTCATGCCAGCTCGATAACTTGCCTCATCAGAATGAACATTTTCCAATAAACACTTCTTTGTGAGCCTTTTGTGTGTTCGTTAGCATTACAACAAAGTGTTTAACTTCTTTCTGTATGTCGAAGTCTTTCAGTACTTACGAGTTGCCTTGTGTAACAGGATCTAAAAATGTTCGAGAGAGCGTATAAGCCCAATGAGAGGAGGTCTTCACATATAAATAATAAAAAATGCCCGTAAGCGTGATATCAACCCCGAGTTAAAGAGAAAATAATGAAGATTTATAAAAATTAAAATACCCCCCCAAATTTTTTTTGAATGAAAATCAATTCCGTGTCACTTTAAGTTCGTAAATAGCCAGACACTAAAAAGAAAACTCAGGTGACATTCCGGGCATTAGCTATGAGTGTTTTCAACTTTGACTTTTCGGGGTCAAACTATTTTTTTCATGTAAACTCTAAAGGAGATTCTGACATTGGTTATATGAATTTCATTGGCAGCTTGCATAAAATTCAATATTTGCATCGTTAACCTTTAAAATATCTATTAATGAATCTGAAATTTTACTCATATATTTTGCTTAAATTCACCCAAATAATGTGACAGCTAAAAAGGGATAATTCTGACATTTCATCACTACGTCTCAAACTTTTACCGTCATTGCTTTTAAACTTGTTGAATGAGTAATTTATAGTTCAAAAGTAACTTTGAGATATATGTTTTTCGGCATTCTGTCACTTTAGGAGCGTTTTTTAAATGTCAGATTCATTGAATCGGTATACTTATCCTTTACAGACTTCAACATTTTTCTAAGGCTTTTACGCAGCCTGCAGTGCGTTACCCTTTTCTAGGTTCGAAGCCCGATGGTGGCTGGATTTTCGACACTCGCGAGGTTGCTGGGTCGAATTCAGCCGCTGTTTGGAGGAGAATTCGTGCGGCCGGCTGCTCTGATCGGTAGTTTTTCGTGGTTTCTCCGATAAACACCAGGCGAATGTCAGAACAGTACCCTAACAAACGAGGACCGTGCAGGATCTTTCCTTCCTCTTCCTTGTCCTTTCCTCACCCCCTTTCGTACCCCTCCCACACACACACAAACACACTTGCACTAAATCCACAAGCACACATTCCGGGAGCTTAGAGCTTGACCTTGACCAGGTTGGTGCTTCGCTGGTGGGAGATACCTTGTTTGGGAAAACCCTCCTTGCTGACGGTAGTTCGGCGCCGGATCTCACCACACCGTCACCTCCCGAGGAAAGCAAGCATGCACTGCACTTATGGGACTAATTGCCTTGGTACTTGACGCGCCCGGAGTCGCATCCAATCAATCAAAACCCTCTGGCGTGTGATGTTCACATTCGTGTTGTTTCCAGTGCATTCCGCTTTCTGTTTCTCAGATTTTACGCTGTTTAGCCCGGAATTTAGAATAGATTGGGTGAAGTGGTCATCCATTTCAACAATTTGCCTCGTCACAGAGGCGTCGCTACTTCCCAGTGTTCTTTTTAAAATACGCTCTTCTGTACCACTTCATGTACGGCGAAATTCGCTGCAAAGTAATTAATGCTTAAAAGGCAATTTAGACGGAGATTACAGCGCCATATGGAATCTGTAGGAGTGGAAATAATTTAGCAGAAATAAAAGAACACTTTGGTTCGTTTTTATTGCAACATTTACATACCAAAATGTTAAATGTAAAAACTTGTGCAAACACTTAAAGAACTTCAAATAATGGCTACAGTCATTTATTCCTTCGTTAAACGTGTCAAGAGCACAACGTTCCGCAAACAATTTGTTTGCTCTGAAAGATGCTATGAAATACAAACGTATTTTTTGAAACAAGTTATACTCGAGGTGTAACAACACATACTTTCTCGTATTATTGGAAATTACTCTACTGTATTTGAGTAACATTGAGGGTGCATGTGTGTGAATCCGTCACTCAGGTTATACCACTTCCCATTCACCAATCGGAGTTATTATGTAAATTATTGTAAATATTTGTAGGATTATAAATGTATATTGCATATAAATAAAATAAACGAGAAAGAATATTTTTTTAGTTTTGGCAGTTCTTCTCTCCAGCCGGTTCATGGGTGAGAAATAGAATGGAATTAATGTTGGATTATGAAACGATGATGTAATGATGGGTATTAGTATACGAGTGTAATTTTACGATACGAGCGAGGAACGAGCGAGTATCGTCAACTTCACACGAGAGTATTAATACCCATTACATCGACTTTCATACGGCACTTTTCTACGACCTATGTTAACTTTTGTAATTTGAACTTTCACATACCCTACTGTGCTGCAGGTGGCTTTGGTTACTAGTATGCCTGGGGAGCACTGCGCTAGTCAAATTGGATGAAATTGAAATCACGATCCAATTTATTTTAAATAATATTCCACGTAAAATACTACTAATAAAATAAATTAAAACGGGCAAGCATAATATAATATTTAATGCAATTTTAATGTACATAATGGACCGAATCATTTAACAGAACGATTCTCAATGATTAATTGTCAATTCATAGTTTGCAATCTCCTCTGTGATTGGTGAAAAACCAGTATCGCATGCAATGGGTTGCAGCCATCAAATGACGACTTGCGCAGTCGGAGAAGGAAAAAAGGTTGCCAAGAAGCACCAGGCAAATGGAATGCTCAATACTTCGCCAACGCGGGAAAGCAGACGCACTGCCTTCTGGCTGCGCGATTCGTTTGGCGTTGCCATGGCGACCTTTCTCAGCGCGACTGTCCGCGCGCGTCGCGGCGTTTGGCGGGCGATGCCGGGAGGGAAGGCGCGAAAGGCGCTGCCGACTGCAGAGGGCGCCCCTCCCTCTCCCTCCTCCTCCTCCTCCTCCCCCTCCCCCTCCTCATCCTCCTCCTCCAGCGCAAAAGCGACGCGCGCGCGGACGGGGCCGATGCGGATTTTCAACACATTCAGGTCGCTGCCCGGAGAACGTACTGGCGCCGACAAGGTCGCCTCGAATTACATCGCGCCATTCCTACGGCGTATCTGCTTATATTTTGCCATTTTTGCGTTCGCTGACTATTCATGGAGGCTTCTACACCAATGAAGTGCCTATAAAATCCGCTAGATTTCGTTTGATGCAATTTAAGTGGTATTACATTCCTTTGGAATACACGGATGTGCATGCCCTCTGCAGTGACTTAGGAGCGCTCTTCAAAAGTACCACACAGATGTCAATTATTGTGAATAAAAAGCAATGTTTTCTTCACTAGTGCAATAGATACTAATGTAAAGTTATGTATAATGTTCTAATATTAACAGAAGTCGTAAATATGTAATTAAAATGAACATGTTAAACTTTAAAAAATCAATTTCATCTGTTATTTGAATTTTAAAAAATTTAGACTATTAATCTAAATACTAAAGTTGGAACTTCATATCAAGTACAAGATTGTTTCTTTAAAACAAAAACAAGAATCTTGCTTCTATGTATTAGTTTAGAAGATGCGATCCTTCAAGTACGATCCTCAAAACCGTACCTACGGGGATGGAAAAAGTCGTGCTGAGACTATGACCTGAATATGTTAAAAGTTGATTACATTGGTTTCCGCGAAGTAGGACGTTACGGATATGACGGGACGATCCACTCCTTCCACCGTTTGCAAAAAGTCCGAAGGAAAGATCTGGACATTCCGATGTGCCGATGGCGTCACAAGCACAATGAGGCAGTTGTGAGGTTATGTGAAGCGTGTGGTGCGATTGTGAATGGGTCCAATTCAATTTTCTTGATCCAGAATTATCCCGAGTTGTAGGACGTGATATTAGGTTTTATTCAATGTATTGCCTTGTTAGAAGTGTAATTTAATTGGTTAGCTAAACCATTTGAATCAAGGACTTATATTTGCCAAAATTAAAATAATAGAGAAATACAAGAAACTCTATAGTATTAATAAAACTTCGTTTACTTGTGCACGGTGAATAAATTAAGTCATATTTTGAAATTATAGACTATTTCAGGGCTTGCCAACTCGACGCTCTGTGACATCACAAAGATCTGCTCTCCTGCTCCCAACCGAGCCTCGGAGCAAAGTCAGTGCCGAATGCGGTGTCGGGCGTACAGTGTTTCAATGATGGTACGGAAGTGAGGGAAAATGTTCTCTCGATAATTACGTTTTCAAAGAGTAATTATTATTTAAATGTTTGATCCAATAAAAATATGAAAATATGAAAAATTTAAAAAATGGAACGAGAATTTTTTCATAATACAAAGCAACCAGTACTGTAATTACACTTCCATTCTACTAACACACAACATTTTTGGAGAAGACAGTTTGAACATTCTAATACAATATTTTATATAATGTTACATCATATTGCAATTTTAGTTCGTCTCAAACCAATAACATAAAATAAAAAAGTGATAAATAAGCAAAAGAAAAATGATCTAAAGACTTGACACACGTTTTTCTATGTTTGTGAACGCGCTGAATACGAATCTGAAGCCAGAATTGCCACACCACCTTCCACAGGATAGAATGGGTCTGAAAACGTTTTTATTTTATTTGCTTGTGAATTCAATGTTAGCAAATAGGTACCCGGAAGGGGTCACGTAGGGGAAATTGGACTCTAAGCTTGATTATTGATGATACAGTATAATTTTGTTTGAGATTGTTGTAAATCCTCGTGATTTTCATTGCCTTTTCATAATTGTCTATCTGCAAATTCCTTTTCTCATTTCATGATTGCAAGCTATCTGTTAATCCTCAGAAATTATTTTCATCTCGCGGGTTTCTCTGAGATGCAACGCTGGACTAGTTTATTAATCAATGTAATTTTTTATGTGTATTAAATTATTATCTTTATTATTTTCTAAATAAAGTAATGTAATTATGAGTCCGCGTTCAATCACCTCTTAGATAACGTTAGTAAAAGGAAAACGCAAAGATATTAATGGGGATGACGTAAGTGAAAGCCACTTATTTACAAATCAGTGGTTTTAGTAAAAAATAACTTTCTCAAGGGTGGGAATATATTGTCAGCAAACGCCGATGTATAACTATAACACTCGAGATAGTAATCATATTCAACAGCTGACAGTATCCACAGCTTACTACAGCAAATTCACATACAATACATGTACATTATTTTACATCACTTTTCCAGTGACATTAAACGATTAAATTTCATACAAAACTGTAAGTCCTAAGTAAAACTTTTTCTGCTGCATAACTGTTTTTATACAATTAGAGACTATACCGAGCATTAGAAAGGAAAGTAATATTAATTTTAATAATGATAATTAATGCAATGTTTACCATTTGAACTGTACAATTTTAAACAACCTGTAACAAGTATTGTATCACAGCTTCTGAGTCAATGACCCCCAACTCGAGCAGGCTTTTCGTTCAGGTTTTCCCTGATACTTTCAGCAAATGCAGAGATAGCCCCTTGTTTGCTTTTGGACTTAAATGTAACTTTATTATCTGTGCATGTATTCTAGAATTTAGTGGGAAATATAGTTATTCAAATTATCGTTTTCAATGGTATCGCAGTAGGAAGTATTATTCCTTCACGAAGGAGTTGATGAGGGATCAACGCCCAAATCTCTAACTTACTTGCCCTGGAAAATATCTTATTGCATTGAAGCGAATATTTTTGTTAACAATTCTTAGCAAAAATTCTCATTTTTTCTGTATTCAAAATTTAACTTATAAATGGATTGGGATCCCACAATTAAAAAACTTGCACACAATACACCACTCCCCGTAACATCTCACACGCTGTTTTTAACAGTTTTTGACGTAAAATAAATAAATACATCCTGTGGAGCAAAAATGACCCTACCATGATAACGAAGAAATGGCAATAATCTTATTCACATTATCACACAAGAAGAAATCTTTAGAATGTAAAGGCATAGTGTATAGCAACGATTTGCGGTTTTCTTAAAAAAGTCATGAGTAATCCGAAAATCATAAATTAACTCTCTGAAAATAAAATGAACGCCTACTGAAAATCCAAAAATCTATGAATTATAATAAAAACAAAGTTATCGCATATACATAAATCAAAGGAAGTTAAAAAATATATTTGTTGGAATTAAATGTGTTATTATGCAAGAGATGGTTGGCACAACAAAGATAAAAAATAATTTTAGGAACTGAAACTTTGATTGTATTGGGTTAATCAAGGGAGGGAATCCACATTCTATGAAGACACAAACGCAAGGTTGGCGAACAGGACTATTGAACAATAAACACTTACACGAAAGTGATCGATATATTATGGAACACACACGAAGGGAATATGTACGTGGGTCTGAGAGACTAATTACTAAATATTTGGAAATGTTGATGAGCAGTTAGTCATTGAAAAAATGACATTTTAATTAACTTAAAAAGCAACCCAACTTGACACGACGCAGCTTCGAGGGAAAAGAGTGAACATGCGGGTAATTACTCTAGATGACGATTAAAGCAACACAAAATGAAGAGTGTTATTATAAATGTTGAATATTCATCTCTGAATTATTTCAGTTGTCGCAGGAAACGAGAAATTATATTGGCCGTACCTTGGATCTTCTGTAATAAAAACAAGTCGTAGGATTAAAAGATGTAGTGTGATATCTACATAAAAATGCACTGAAGAGCCAAAAAACTGGCACAGCCATGTGTAATCAAATAAAGAGGTCTGGAACCAATCAGAATACGGCGCTCCGGTAGGCAACGACTATATAAGACAGCCAGAGTCTGGCACAGTTGGTAGATCGGTTACTGATGTTACAATGGCGGGTTATAACGATTTAAGTGAGTTTAAACGCGGTGTTACAGTGCAATAGAGATGGGGTATAGCACCTCGGAGGTCGCGTTGAAATTTGGATTTTCCCGTACGACCATTTCAAGAGTGTGCTGTGAATATCGGGAATCCGGTAAAACGTCAAACCTCCGGCATCGCTGCGGCCGCAAAAAGATCGTGCAAGAACAGAACCGACAACGACTGAGGAGAATCTTTACACGTGACAGAAGTCCAACTCTTCCGCGCATTGCTTCAGAAAGCAATGCTGGGCCATCAAGTGTCGGCGTGCGAACCATTCAACGAGACATTATCGATTTCGGAGCCGAAGGCCCACTCGTGGACCATTGATGACTGAACGACGCAAAGCTTTAGGCCTCGACTGGGCCCGTCATCACTGACATTAGACTGTTGAAAACTGGAAAAACGTTGCCTGGCCTGACGAGTCTCATTTCACATTGTTTCGAGGAAGTGCACGAGTATGGCGACAACCTCATGAATCCTGCATTTAAGCACGGGACAGTTCAAGCTGGTGAAGGATCTATGGTGTTATGGGGTGTTTGGAGCCCCTCAACACTGACATTGGACTGTTGAAAACTGGAAAAACGTTGCCTCGCCTGACGAGTCTCATTTCACATTGTTTCGAGGAAGTGCACGAGTATGGCGACAACCTCATGAATCCTGCATTTAAGCACGGGACAGTTCAAGCTGGTGAAGGATCTATGGTGTTATGGGGTGTTTGGAGCCCCTCAACACTGACATTGGACTGTTGAAAACTGGAAAAACGTTGCCTCGCCTGACGAGTCTCATTTCACATTGTTTCGAGGAAGTGCACGAGTATGGCGACAACCTCATGAATCCTGCATTTAAGCACGGGACAGTTCAAGCTGGTGAAGGATCTATGGTGTTATGGGGTGTTTGGAGCCCCTCAACACTGACATTGGACTGTTGAAAACTGGAAAAACGTTGCCTCGCCTGACGAGTCTCATTTCACATTGTTTCGAGGAAGTGCACGAGTATGGCGACAACCTCATGAATCCTGCATTTAAGCACGGGACAGTTCAAGCTGGTGAAGGATCTATGGTGTTATGGGGTGTTTGGAGCCCCTCAACACTGACATTGGACTGTTGAAAACTGGAAAAACGTTGCCTCGCCTGACGAGTCTCATTTCACATTGTTTCGAGGAAGTGCACGAGTATGGCGACAACCTCATGAATCCTGCATTTAAGCACGGGACAGTTCAAGCTGGTGAAGGATCTATGGTGTTATGGGGTGTTTGGAGCCCCTCAACACTGACATTGGACTGTTGAAAACTGGAAAAACGTTGCCTCGCCTGACGAGTCTCATTTCACATTGTTTCGAGGAAGTGCACGAGTATGGCGACAACCTCATGAATCCTGCATTTAAGCACGGGACAGTTCAAGCTGGTGAAGGATCTATGGTGTTATGGGGTGTTTGGAGCCCCTCAACACTGACATTGGACTGTTGAAAACTGGAAAAACGTTGCCTCGCCTGACGAGTCTCATTTCACATTGTTTCGAGGAAGTGCACGAGTATGGCGACAACCTCATGAATCCTGCATTTAAGCACGGGACAGTTCAAGCTGGTGAAGGATCTATGGTGTTATGGGGTGTTTGGAGCCCCTCAACACTGACATTGGACTGTTGAAAACTGGAAAAACGTTGCCTCGCCTGACGAGTCTCATTTCACATTGTTTCGAGGAAGTGCACGAGTATGGCGACAACCTCATGAATCCTGCATTTAAGCAGGGGACAGTTCAAGCTGGTGGAGGCTCTATGGTGTTATGGGGTGTTTGGAGCCCTGATACGTCTATCTATGACTTTGACAAGTAAGAGAACGTAAGCATCCGGTCTGATCACCTGCACCCATTTATGTCAATTGTGCATCACGACGGACTTCGGCAAGTCCAGCAATTCCTGAAGTGGCTCCGGAAACACTCTTCTGAATTTTGAACATTTCGACTGGGCACTCAAATCCCCAGACATGACCATTATTGAGCATATCTAGGATGCCTTGCAACGTGCTGTTCAGAAGAGATCTGCCTTTCGTACTCATACGAGTTTATGGTATGTTCTGCGTGCTCGCGGGGTCCCTACACAATATTACGAAGTTGAACCAGTATCTTAGGGTCTTCAGTGTACATATACCGACAATAGCTGTGTTCCCTACGACAGGAAACTTCAAACAAATGACAGAGCCTCCTCCAAGGATCGGACTGGCAGGGATGACGCCCACCCACGATAAATTACTTTTGTAATGCAGTATATTACAAGCAAGCATTTGCATACAAAACTATCAAACTTAGAAGTGCATTCTCATGTAAAATAAATAATGAGGCACACACGTGGTCCGAGACCCGTTTGTTAGGGTTCTCCTCCGACACTGTCGGGTATTGATCAGAGAAAACTACCCATCAGAGCAACCGACCGTTGGAAGTCTCCTTCAGACAGCGGCTCAATTCGACCAATCTCTCTAGTTAGTAGCACCCGAAGAGGTAGCTCAGGTCATCAACTATTGTCTCTGCAGAGTCTCTGGGCGGGAGATCTTAGGTTCAAGTCCCGACGATGGCAAGATTTTGGACACTAGCTTGTCAGTTAGGAAAAATTCAGTCGCTGTCTGGAGAATTCTAACGGTCAGCTGTTCTGATCGGTAGTTTTCCGTGGTTTGTTTAATTAACGATAGGGGAATGCTGGAACAGTACCTAAACAGACGGGCCGCGAACCGCGTGCGATCTTTCCTTCGTCTTCCTCGCGCTATTCTCATTCCTTACTTACACACAGACTCCCATGAACTACACTACCACACATGTGAGCTTGCTCTGGTGGGTCGGTGCCCTGCTGGAGGGAGATCCCCCACTTAGGAGAAAACCCCACTACCCGACGGATCTGCCACACAGCGGGAGAAAGACCACCGCTACCTCCCGGGGAAAAACTCAAACACTACCCTTGCGGGACTAATGACCCTAGTAGTTGACGCGCCCTGAATCACTACTCGATCAACCAATCGATCTCCATTTAGTGTCGAAAGCCCGCTCTCGCTGGAACTCTAACTCCGGGACCTTCCGGCCAGAGTCGCTGCGTCCGCAGCCGGCCCATTGAAAGCCCTCCCTCGTCCTCCTCGAGGCGTGCGGCGTCAACCTCCGGCGTCTCCGCCGCGAGCGCTGCCACCGCGAACCGCTGAGCTCGGCCCCCGCGACTCGCTTCCAGAGGAGGCGCTCGCCCACCAGGTGAGAAGCCACAGAAGGGGAACCAGTGGGGCCACGCCGCACCTACTTTCTCGCACGTACTTTCACGCTAAATTACGCGAAAAGTAATCAAATTTTCGAAAAATTTTACGTGATCTTATTTCAAAATCTATCCTTAGGAAACAGATATCATTAAAGGAAAAATCTATATCTTTAATATTTCAGTTGCAGAAAGACGCACAAAAAAGGATCCCCTAGAGCAGGGTTGTCCAACGGGCGGCCTGCAGGACGCAAGCGGCCGCGAAAAGGATCCGGCCAAACCGAAGGCGCACCGGCGTCGCTACTCGAATTCGTTAACGAAGTGAAGTCACGGAGGTTAAGAGAATTCGAGAAATCGCGGGTTCCTGGTTGGGTGGCCGACTACGAACCCCGCGATTTAAAGGCACCGAGGCCAATTGAATATAATGGCTAAATACAAAAATAATCCAGTTAGCTGGCAAAATTTTTGGAACTCCAGTCACAATTGCAACGTTGAGTGTTATATTGAAATCATCGAATTAAGATCTATCTACAACATAAATGCTAGAACCCTACATAAACTCAAGCAGTGAACAATAGTGTCAACTATTTCGGTGTATTGACGCTAGACCTATTCACAACCAGAGCAAATTGCCTTTCATCCATCAAGGCCAAAATAATTTACACTGTGCCATTACAACAGGCTCCTCAGTAGGGTTACCAACCGTTATCAATTTAGGAGGAAAGTCCTCTACTGACGTCAATTGTCCTCTCGTTTTCCTTCGTATTTTAAAAGTCCTCAGTTCAGTAATTTCTTTTAACATTTGTCATTTATTTTATTGCATGACTAACATCTGCTACGTTGTATCTTTTATTGTTTAATTTAGAATACAAAACATGAATATCCTCTTTCTCAACTCTGACACACGTATGAATGATTGTGTTTTTGTCTAGCGGCTAAAATGAAAAAGAGACGCCAAGAATATCCTGATCTGCATTTTGGGAACAAATATTTTTACTTGAACCGCAAATGAAGAGAGGAAAGAAATAGAGCTGATGATAGTCTAAATTAAATATTTAAAAAAAGAAATATTGATGCGCTTTTGTAGTTGCTTATCGAGTATCCTCCCTTTTACATGAACATTGTTGGCATCCTACTCACTTGCCAGATACAAACAGTAATACCTAGGTACACATTCGCATTTACAAAAAAATCATCACATGAAAACTGAGGCCGATACAGCAATTCAGAAATTAGAACTGGAATAAGAAGAAAATTGTCTTCCAAAAACAGTGTGTTTGTTCTTGTTACAGAAAACAATTTTTTTGTAGACCAGCGTGATTAAAGGGAGTTCAGACGCTGTGATGGGGCCATGGAACAGTAACATCGTGATGAGAGGGAAGGGAGGTGAGAGGTATGTCAGAGGATGAGGAGATGTAATGCGGAGGTATCCAGAGTAGTAGTTTCAAAACACTCATAGAATACTAGCGTACCCGTGCGAGAGCTATCGCATGTTAAATTCCACCCTCTCCCATCTTTCCTTTTCCATGTAAAGAGGGTAACGTGTTAACAAAACATGTTTATTTGTTCACAAAATGTTTAAAGGTAACTTCCAATCTACCTATAGAATATCAAATGAAAATAACACATTAAAAATGATGTTTGAAACAAATTTTGAATAAAGGTTTATTCAGACAGGCTTTCAGGTTTATCTATATTATAGAGATGTTCTTGGAACAATTCACACTTCCTTAAAAACAAAATTTGAAGTCATTATACAATCTTCTTTGCCCGTTAGCTTTTCACTTTGCTTGATGTTCACAAAAATATTACCAAAATATTACCATTTCACTCTCGAGAAAGCTACGTAAAGTTGTCCATGCAAAAATACAGAATCGGCCAAGTATAACGCTACTCTTCGGAATATTATTTGACTTTATTACCGATCTGCGAGGTACACCCGTGCAATTCAATCGCCTAGAATATCAAGTAGTTAGTTTAATTTCACATATAGTTACAGATTCTGCAGGTCTACGAACAGATGTGGTTGTATCAAGAAGCGCCGACCAGCAAAATGTAATAGAATGTCCAAGAGGTCCAGAAGTAAATGATACAGAGCTGTCAGATAAGTGTCTATGAAAACGCACGCTGTAGTCTTTGATTCACCGGGAATCTAATCTGGGAAGCGATCACGCTGACCAACAAGTAGCCACGAGGACAAAACTGAAATTACAGAAATAAAATTACATTAATACATAAATCATGAAAATTAAGTATAAGTTATTACAAAATGTGGACACTGTATGCCAGATGCGTAAGCAAACCCAGTCGTACATACAGAACGTCGGTCGGCGGCGGGCGGGGTGCGCGCGAAGGGTCGTCGGACGTGAGGTGTTGCTAGAGGCGTAAGGAGAGGCGGGGAGAGCGAAGGCGAGTAGAGTTAGGGGTGTTCACTTTGTGCTCATTTTAGGAGAGGTGACGAGAGTTCAGGGATTTGTTGGTTAAGGCAAGTCGTGTTCTGTTTTTTGAGGTTGTTGTGTATTGTGTACATCTCATCACCTCTCCTCCACTTGGTACATTACAATTTATCAAAGAAATTTGAGCCCCTGTTTAGGAGAATCGTCACTCCCCGAATATCAATATCATGAGAATGCGGAAGTAAAAGTATAAAGGTTATACGAAAATTCTCACATATATAGGTATCATTTGAAAAATAAATTTATTAATAGAATGTTTTCCTCTTCTGACTCATAACTCTAGAAGGGGGCGAAAAGGAGAAGAAGAAGCAGAAAAAGCGGGTGCGAGACGAACTTGGCTTGTTGACGCGCGCGCCCTCTAGCCAGAGGCGCAAATGGCTAAAAGATTGCGCCCGGGGCCATCCTTCTTCCGGAGGGCCGCGCCGTCAACGACCACTTCACCCCGCGACCACCAGAGCGCGCGCGGCGCGGGCGGTCGCTGCACACGACGCTTCGCTCTAGTGGACACTGCACACGACAATCTGGGCTCAGATGTCCTGACCGTCCGCCATCATGGGCCTCGTTAGCTCAGAACCACTAGCAGCAATTAGCGTCTCATTCCCGTTTTAAGCATTTATTCTCTGTTATGTTCACGAACATTTAATAAAAGGTTGAAAGTAACCAATATTTATTACTTTGAAATTGCAACATACCTGCAATACTTTAACAAAATCGCCTCTCATTTTTTGAAGACATTTTTAATATTCAAGCAGGGGAAAGTTCTTGGCTCGCGAATCTTAAATAATTCCGTTAGATCAACTTGTAAAAAATATTAGGCGTCGGAAACCTAAGAAAATATTATTAAAATAATGGCTACCAAATAACATTCGCATCTAGTTTACAGTTTTTTCTTGTTCATTACAACTGAATGCTATGCAATACTTTGGCATTTTAGTTGACAGAGACGATTGTAGCATCCGTAACATCACCCAAGAGACATTTAATTCGTACGAAACACTGTAGGTAGACGTTCACCGCAGCCAACCTAACGAACAACGATCGTAACGATTTTCAGCACTTCAAAGCATTGCCTGGGGTTAGCAAAGTGATGTTCCAAAAATATTCAAAGGCGATCTTTAAAGCAATATTCTCCTTCTTCTTCTAACTAAGACTCAATAACGTTATTTGCTAATTTTATCACCTGTTCAACAAACAACCTTCAATTCCTTTTATTTTGTTCATTTTAGCTAGGCATTTCCTTATCTTCATCGTCTTATCCTTAAATTACAAAAGTGACCAAGCGTTATTACAAAGGTGTAGTCTGACAGACTATTTTCTTTAAAAATAAATAAACAGTTTTACAATGTAACACTACATTTAATGGCGTATACCGAAAATATCTCTTTCTTCTCCTTTTCTCCTTCTTCCCCTTCTTCTCCTTTTTATACTCAACAACGTTATTTGCTAATGTTGCCTGTTCAACTACAACCTTAAATTCTTTTCTGTTGTTCATTTTAGCTAGCCAGTTCTTTATTTTCATTGTTTTAAGATCATTTTATTAGGCCATCCTTCCATCCTGATATTATCCCTCCCTTTGCCCTGGTTTCTGTAGACAGCCATACTAGTATTTTCTATCTTCGTCCATTTTAAAGACATGTCCAAACTAGGTTAATAGTTTCAATACGATGTTCTTGTCTCTTCAAGAAAAAAATTCCAACTTTGTAAGCATTGAAAACTTTACTTGATTTTGTTTTTTTAACCGAACCTCAAAAAGTCCCAGGTTACAATGATTGAAGAAACTTCAGATCGAGAAAACAGAAGAAAGCGCACTGATAGCGGGACTAGATGTTTTGGGGGTCTTGTTAGGAAGATCATCAACGTCGTTAATGCAGTCTTCTCATTCACTCTTCGATTTCGACCGAATGATTTCACGAATGATCCATTCATATATTCCTCATCCATAATTTTATTTTGTTTCCCGTACAAATGGGAGTATTTAATTGATGACAGCAGCACTTGGCGGCCTGGATGTTGTACGCCTAGTCAATACAGTATGCTACACTGTCAAATGAAAAGAAAATTATTACCTCGTTTTAGAAGTAGACTTTTCTGTAGTCTTTTCAAAATGAAGATGAGAAAGGTCGCCAAGTACATTCACAGCTTGACTACCTAAATAACGCGTCAATAACGCCTCTATTCGTGTTACGTTCGCCACTGCAACCTCCCCTGTGGACACTGGTTAGACGCACTGGGGCTGGTCTCTGGCAGAATGTATTAAAAACTGTCTCTTAACGACAGACGAAAAGTAATGATGGTGGTGCATCTACCAGCATATTATTTAAATTATTTATTTTCTGCATTTGTGTTGTAATAATCTTTACAAAATTTGGCAAGGACACGGCGTCAAATCTTGAAGAACCTGTAAATATTTCGTATCTATTCATACAATCCTTTTTGAGGAATCGTTATCGATTACATGCCGTTGAATTCACGTTTATTAGTATAGATTAGCTTGATATTCATCAAAGGTTGAAAATTTCTCAAGAAATAAAAAAAAATACATCTAATGTAATCTTCCATTACCCAGTTCCCTTGTCAGATAAAATAACACAAAATAATTTATTTCCTTTTCTACAATTCTCGTTTCCGTAATGCAAGCAACGTCAACATTGTAGGTATGGAGAAATTGCGTAAATTCTATTTTTTATTAGTAATACTATTCGCATTCCAGTTCATGAAGGTTATTAATTTGTTAGTGTGTTGTGCTGCCATGGTTACTATTGAAGTAAGATGACAATGAAGTTTGTATATTACAGATTATTGCTGGGATGATTGAATTGATTATGTTTACGATACGAGTCGTAATGGAATTTACTAGGGAGTGTAAGAATGAATTATTATTATTATTGCTGTTATTATTATGGGGTGTGTTGTTTGGTGATGGGCGGTTTTGGATGGGTTGATAAGGAGGGTTAGAGTTGGAGGATGTAGTTGGAACGAAAGTAAAATTAGGAATGCTGTTTGTGGATGGGAGATATGGAAAATTGTGAGAAGGTAAGCGATATGAGGTGTTATTGTTGGGTCTCTTTACGGGATTGGTTGGTTGTGAAGTTTTGGATGGTGGTTCTCCATTATGAGCTTCGTTAGAGGGGTGGGGTTCAGTTTGTTCTAGAACGGGCATTCGTCAGAACGGACGTCTGCACGATGGGACCCGTTGCAGTTCTTACAAACAGAGGTGGCATTTTATTTGGACAATTCATAGAATAATGATCTTCTGAGCAATAGATACAGGCTATGGTGTGGTTACAATTATTGCGGGTCTGACAGAAAGTCTAAACACCTAAGGCATTGAATGGGTCATTTTGTTCTACGTCTTTTTTTCAGCTTTCACTTTTAAGTTGCAAATTTCCGTTATTTGTAATACAATGCCTATGCTCTGTTGGCCGTTAAACTCGGCAACTACTACTGGGATAGGAATGTTGTCTTTGTGCCGTCTGGTAACAATGATTAGCGAAGGGCACTTTTCTTTGACATCCTCGAAGATTTCTGTATTGATAAAGATCGATGAACATTTTTAAAAACTATGGACAATTTTTTATTTGCGGAGTCTTTATAAGTGTGAAAATTTCTTATAGTATTTAATAAATATTTAATTGCTTTCCTGAAGTCTGTTATTGTTTTGAACATTAGCTTTATTCGGTTATTTATTATAGTTAAGGTGAATTGATTAGAAATATTGTTTTTGATTTCACTATTAACTCTGATAATCTTGACATTTTCATCTTGGCTTGGGGAGATGTTTATATAATTAAACTTGGAATCAGGGTCTATTAGCTTTTCTAGGGGCGCATATCTATTACCAATGGTACTGAATATCCACGTTTAGCACTGTTGAAAGGATTTTTAGGGGAATTTACATTTTCATCTCAGTCATTAAATGTTCTCTTTCCGCTCTATGTTGAACTGTCCGCGGTATCTTTGTTTTCACTTACAGTTTTTGTGGCACCTTTGGCTGCATCGCAGGCAGTTTGCTGAGCACTGACCTCAGTAGCGCCGCTTCTCGTTAGTTCCTGAATTTCCGGAATTGGAATTTCCTGGACTCCCGCGTGCGGCGGGTGTTGATTGAGAATAGCATATTGAAGACCAATGTTGCCTTGGTGTGTAGCACCGCTTTGATGTTCACCATGGGATGGCGGCGTCGTGATGCATGAGGTGTCCATGGCGCAGCCTGGATTATACAGAGCGGCCATGGCCCCGGCTATGCTTTGCCCTAGGCCAGGGTTGCTGGGTACTAAATCACTTTCAATGGTTTATGAATTTTGCACTGTAAGTGGTAGCACTAATAATTGACAGTCCAATAGATTAAAGTACGTTATACACTGAGAATAACTTTAACAAGCCTTAACGGCAGGCACTCGACTGTTCAGAACAGAGCTGAGCTCGATGTGGACTCCGCGACGGCGCGAAGCCAACTGGCGCATTTATCTCTTCTTAGAGCTTTCGCTGTGCTGCTGCGAGCTGCGGTTCCCCCAAATCAAATTGACCGCGCAGCGTATAACTGCTCCCCTAACTTTCTTACCAGCATGCTATTGAAAGCACAATGTGTTGGTAATAATTTGTTGTTAATACACGTTCTTGGGCCGTTCAGTATGCTTCTACATCATGTGCAGCAGATGCATATGCTAGACCTGTAAATGGTAAGTATTCGCTATGATCTTTAAGAAACTCAATTATCAATTTGTTTCATATTTTGAAGGTGGAGGATTTCATATTTCTCTCCATTTTCAGATCTTTTAAACCCATGTGAGGTGTCACTTCAAGTTCTTATGGGTGTTTCTCATGGTAAGTTTTTCCTTTGAATATACAGGTATTATTATCAATTATGTGTAAATTTTAGAGAATAAAAAACAAATGTTTTTGTGGTTGGTGATTACAGATCCTTGTACCACTGAACAGGTGACCCAAGCCATTCTGGAAGATGAATCTGTGGCTTCGATGTATGGCAAGTGCAAGATATCGCTGTGCTTTCTAATTATCCGTAATTCTAGATGCTGGATTAGAAGAAACATTTTCTTTTTGATGTAGATTATTTTCGAAATATTCATTTGACGACATAGTATCTTTTTTAACAGCATTTTTTGCTTTCCAGATCCTCTTCCAGAGATGGCTTCTGAAGCATTCACAATTGACCCTAAATGACAGTGTGTTCGGTTCCTGGAGCAATCAAATATTTGAACTTAGACAATCCATTTTCAAAATTAATTTGTGCCGAATAAGCATTGTTGGACCTGTTACATTTCACTCTTTATAAATCATTGTTTTAAAAATAAATGTAGTTTGTATATCTAAATGTAGTTTCACAGTGGATCCCATCTTTGAACAGCCAGGCCCTAACTGTGCATGTATAAGTTAGGCATGGTAAATAAACTAATTTTGTCAAATATTTATTGATTAACAAAAACATTTTTATGCTGCAACTAGTAAAATCAGATCTTACAAGGAATGCATAACAAATTAAAAGTTCAAGTTTTTGCACTAGTGCTTAAAGTAGGACAATGCTCAAATGTTCAGATAATTCCTTGAAAGCAACAAACAAAACAAAATACTTTCGTGTAACCTAATGAGGTACTACTGACCTTAAAGACACATAGTTCGTAATTAACACATTCTCTCTCCCTATTTAACATCAAAATATCATACATCAAAATATATCTGCAGGTCCGAACGACATTATAATAATTTTATTGTTGTTTTCTCAGAAATTGAAATATTTTTCTACACGTTCAGGTGTATTTCGAAATTCTATGATCGTCCTAGCAAGTCCAATTCAAAATATGTGTAGCTAAGGCAAGTTCCATGAAAATATTTGCCTTAGATTTTAACTTTTGTGACTCACGTGTGGTTCACAGACATTAAAAACCATTGGGTGTTATGTTTTTTGAACCATGTAGGACTCAGAGCAGTGAATGTGTTAAGTGATTTGTATTCTTGGATTAAAATAAAATGAAATACATTAATACTGATTAAAAACACATGGTGAAAGTAATTTTATTTTGCTCGAAAGATTGAGGCACTTTATTGCCTTGTGATGCTACCTTTGCAACTCGCAAAATAACGCACCGTGTATCATAACTATTTGTTTTACCTGGACGAATGTGTGGTAATGTTTTTATTTGTTTCTTTTCAACACTGTTGGTATTATTCATATATAATGCTATCTAACAATGTAATATTCCTTAGTATTCACATTAGTTTGGCAGGTCTACAAGCCCGTAAAGTTTCATTTGAGCTGGTGTTCTGTGTTTTTTGCCTTGTTAATTCTATTGAAATTGTGTAATAACAATATGCTCTAACAATAATAGACTTTACTGCCCTAATTTGTCTTTTTTCTTCCATAAAATCCTTCTAAATATTATTGTGAATTTTTTAATAAATTCAGGCGTGGAAAGTATGGGAGTGAAATTTTAAAGTTCCCACGTTGCTGGTTTATTCATATTTACCGGTTACTCCTTCGCTATTGGCTGTCCGTTTGCCCAATAGAAATTGTACAAAACAATTTGTCGGCACCGGAAGTTGGGCAAATAAGGCTTTTCCTTGTAACATTGAGTGCCGTCTCTGCTATACTCTTTGGTTGGAGTATTGCGTGGTACGAGCTCCGCTCTGTCACCCCTCCATTCCCCTACCTTCCCCTTCGTTAGCCCCTTCGAGCCATGAATACATAGAGGCGCCTTGGGAGGAGAATTCTCAAGCAAATTTCAAGTAATTCAAGCAATTCTCTAGTAACTTTTCCAAACGTGCACGGAGCAGAAACAACGATTGCAGCTGATTGCAGCGTTTGGATATTGACATTGTGCGTTATGAAGGCAATGTTCTCTTGAGTAAAGATGGTTGTTTCTTGTTGTGCTTATAAATGCACGAATCAGGAGTTAATATTTCATTTGCAAATGAAAATACTATATTATTGGTCTGAAAGTTAAACTTGAAACTCAAAAACTGTATTTTGTGACAAATACAGTTAATATTTATCCATTTCAATTTGTCTTCCCAGTATTTTTGGTAAGGGGCAGATAATCCTTGTTTTTTCTAATTAGTAAAAACGCTTTAGTTCTGGAGTTAATGTACTAAATTAAATATTATTTCCTTGTTTCAAATACAGTCGCACATACAGTCAAAATGTTTTGTGAATAACGAAAACCGTTTTATGGTGGCGTAAAGCAACACGCCTGGCTATCAAAATTAGAGCAACTGGGCGCCTAATCGCGGCCCAGGCACCTGGAGACCCGACTTTTATCGCGTGCAATAAACACTTGGACGCCACAGCGCGTCCCGAGCTCCGTCGGCGAAGTGGTCTCTACTCGAGTCCAAGATCGAATGGCCCAAAACAGTCGCGCACGAGGACATGACCTCTCGCTCCCTGCTGGGCTTCACTGAAGCGCCATCCCCAGTTCGGTGAAAAATCACAAGTCCCGAATGGCGCACTCACGCAGCGTACAACGCGATCTTTCTCTCCGCGTTCCGCTCAACTCGGCTGCCGCGTCCCACCTCTACGCCGTGCTTTCCGCTTCTGCCCTCCCTTCGCACGGGTCTAGTCCCTTGTTCTCAGTACCCTTTATATTACGCGCTGTGAATGGTCAAGACCAATTGCGCGTTTACATTTTCAATCAATCACTGCATCAATCACTGCAGGCGAATGTTCCAAGTGGAACTTTTTCTAGTGCCCTCTGTCACTCCGAAAATGCTGATGCAAGCCTCTGGGGTCGAGCACTGGGCACGACGCAGGTGGGCCTGTTTACGTCGTCCATCGCAGCCGGGGACTTTCCATTTCCGCAGCGCCATCCACGCCCGCCCGGAGCGTCGTGGGGTCGAGGAGGGGAGAAGTGAGGACGGAAGGAGGTTAAAGCCATCGGCACGTGCGCGCAGGGAGCGGCGGCTGCAGCAACGGACACGCGCCTCGAATGTTCCTTTGGCCGAAGGGGGGGGCCCCCCTTCTCCCCCCCTTCATGCCCCCCCGCATCTCTGTCCTCGAAACGGCACGCTCCACACTTATGGAACTACGGTACGGTTCCTAATGGTACGTAATGTTGGGATACATTTAGCAACAACTGCTTATAATTTCATTTTAAATAATAATTCATTAAATAATTCATTAAATAACATTTCATTTTAATAACCTTTGTGCCGCCACAGTATCCAAAGATGCCTCATGAATAGACACCGTATATTCACGATGACTGAACTAGGCTGACCAAGTGAATGGGTTCGAAGATAAAATATAGGTTGCAGATGAATGCCCCCAAACTAACAAGAAATTTTCTACAAATTACAATTATTTTCTACATTAAAAACGATAACACATAACCTAAGATTACTCCCTGACCAATTCTATCTTTACCCAATTATAAAAGGGATAAGAACTTTGAGCAATGGATGGATATTAATAAATATACATGAACCACAGTCAACCACATTGCTCTCCTAAGTAATCAGGCAATGAGGTAATTATTTTCAGATTCATGAAAAATGTAAGCGTGATTGGCATAAAAGTCAACATAATTGGTTAAGGGAGATAAGAAAAAGTACGAAATATATTTTACGTGAAGTAAAAAAATGAAATAAACCTTTTTCTTAAACAAATATATTATGAATAAGATACGGTTTTTGCTTGTCTATTGTCTTTAACTGCAGCCGCTATATTTGAGGTTACTAAATCCATTTCAGGTACCAACAGTATTCTATGCAAATTCTATGGTGCAATAAATGCCAACTTGTCTAATAAATACTCATTATTACAATGTCTCAATTCTGTCTGTATTGCGTGTAAATAATGTTCTTGTATAAATATAAGACGCTGGTTGTTATCTAATAAAAATGAAACTAATTATCTATAATTAATTTTTTTCTTAACACAATCTGCTATGGCAAAATAAGATTTTATGTGTATCCTTTAGCAAGTCAGATTTCCTGAGTAGCGTGTGTGAGTGTGCCCATATTCAATCCTCCTTTTATATGTTTTTAACATATTTAAGACCGAAGGAGTTTCATTCACTTTAAGGATCTTTCAGATACCGGACAGAAGACATCAGACAGTTTATTTTAGATAATTTGGAAAATATTCAATTATTCGTCATCGTAATCATACATAGTCAATAATATTATTTTGTTTAGTGACATTTCTATTGCTTAATTCCCTTATATTTTAAGTGGAGAGTAATCTATTATTTGTGCTTATTTAAATTTCAACATTATAATTTTCTGTGTCTATTTTAGAATTTTAATTGCCTATTCTGTTTTTATTGTTTTATTGCTTAAAAATACGTAGCTAACTTCTTTCACTCCTGTACTAAAACTGTGTCGATTCTCCGGTCAAAAAGTGTTCTGTGTTCTTTTCATCTGTAAATTCGCACACAATTGAGAATTATAGCTTGTTAGTGTTGTTCCAAAGAAGGTTAAAGTTTGTGCAAGTGGCAAGAAGGGCGGCACAGGGGCGGCGCGGGGACGGCGCGGGGGCGGCGCAACTATCGGGAAGCGATCTGTCATCGCCGGCGATTCATTTTTGCCTCGCCTGGAGCCCGTCCAGCGCTGCCGGCGCCTGATGTATGGCCGATCCGCGTTGCCAGTCAGATAGGCTGTGATCGCGCACTCGGCCACTAACGGCCCCTTCTTCAATTTTCAATGCTAATGAAATGTCCGGAGGGCACGATGGTAAGTGAAAAAGAAGCGGTTTAAATTTCCACTGCTTTGTCGATAACACTGGCGCAAGTAATTTTCCCCAACAAATATGAAAAACTGTCCGTTAAACACAGATGCACCGCCAGCTTCGATCTAGTGAACGCGAGGTATTTAAAACACAAGGAATACGAGTACTCCGGACCTTTCTTAAAGAACAAACGGAACAATTAGGGAAGCTTCAGATAGATTTCTTGTAAGTAATGAAATGAAAGGGGAAATTAGTTCAGATAAAATTACGATTTCACACATGCACATTTTCCTTTCTCGCATTCTATTTAGGAAGTTTAGAAAAAGTACTGCAATGCGGGAAAGAAAAATGGCGAATTTTCATCCAAATAATTCGTAATGTCGAGCCCTCATACTAAACAAGTGAATATATTCTATTCCTAAAGTAGAAAGTTACTTTCTTTAACAAGTTGTCTAATCACAATTCGCATTGTGCGGATACTAAATTGGTTTATTGCAAAACATGTCTGCCCATCTGCCTGTGGTGAACTTAAACACCTAAACCGAAAGTTTCACTAAAATAGAAAATTTTTCTATCGATTTGACCGAACTCAAGGCCCAGTGTTTTAATTTTTAAAGGTACACAAAGCTTAAATATTTTCAACATTTTCAAAAAAGATCTACATTTTTAGGATTTTCCCTCCAAGAGAGCAAGGGAAGCTTAAAAAGCTGCGCTTAATGGAATCAATCATTTTCGGAAAAATTCTACATGCACTGCATCTCGACATTTTGCTCTATTCGCTAGGACTTTTTTTCTAAAAATTACAAAAAAGTATTAATTTTTACGTCTCTATCATATCGTTAATATGTTACTTAGTGATGATTTGTTTACATTATTGCATTTATGAACACATGCGCTTCAAATGATGTCATAAACTTCTCGAAAACTGTGGCAACAATGTTTTTTTTTTGTACCCAATTTTGTTTACGTTTTGATATATTCTTTACACTTCTCATTCCATTATGGAACGTTCTTTTTTCTTTTTCTTTAGGTGATAATTTCTACTGTTTCATTCCTTACGATAAGAGAATTTATCAATCACTGCTTCCGCATTTTCACTTCTTTGGTATACTTGGGTTTTTCTTTCTCGTTGCGGGAGGGTCTGTCTTCAGACGATGGAATATCCCACGGCATTTTGCGTCTTTCCCAGTCAAGCCGTTAGATGTTGCATGCTCGCCAGCCAGCACTATTATTATTATTATTATTATTATTATTATTATTATTATTATTATTATTATTATTATTATTACGTTATTATTGGTGAGAAGATTACCCAGTTGTTGAAATACCTCAAAACCGAATAACCATTAAATGCGAGAATAATAACACACTTACTTTGGTTCTATAAATTGCAATCTACGAGTAAAAATTGTTCTGCTCTCTGCGATATTTTCTTATCAACGACAATTATTGCAGTGTTTCTTTAAAATGCTCAGTTTCGTGTAAAGAACAGATACTTCCTTCAACTTTTTTTGCCACAGAAAGGAGAACAATTTAAGTCTTCGTAAGTAGAAGGAATCAAAAGTTATGAAATATTACACACACAAACTCTGAACAACCCAAAAGTTTTATGAACTTCTCTTATCTGCGGATTTTCTCCATAACAGTTATTTCACGAAAATAATAATAATATATTACCCACAATTGTGTTCTTACGCGGTACTTTTGAGCAGTTCCTTACAAATAGCGTTGAAGAAACGTGTTTTTAAAGCAATAAAAATACCCTGAAAATAAATGAATATCCTTTCTCAAGGTCTAACTTTTTTCCTAAACAAAATATTTCCATAAAAAAATTGACTAAATTAGCTGTCAGAACTGAAACTGCTCGTAATTTTTCAGATGAACTCACGATTACTCACGGTAGTGAAAATGCTTAAACAATCCTTTCTAATAAATCAGATCGGGCATCAAATCGAGTGAATCGAGGGAAAATTGACCTTGATGTATTTGGTTTTTTAAAAACTTTATGTATCAATTCTAATACCAAAAAAACGTACACTTTTTTTTTATTTTCGGATAAGTCGAATGTGTTTAGAGTTATTTGAAATAAAAAATTACGAAATAGCGCGCGCAGTCACATATAAATGCTCATATCACCTTTACTAAAAAAACTAAAGAATTCAAATTAGCTTTAATTTACAGATTGTATCACGACATGTTGATATGTTTGCATTAAAATTATACAAGAAATAAACTTTTGTATTTTCGTAGCTTTTTATTTTTTTGTATTTTTTTAAGTTTCCAAATTTATTTTAATACAAAAATATCACAAACTTTGTTACCTTTTATTGTATGGTTGTGCAAAATTTCAGAGAGATATGCGTAAACACAGTTACAATAAATTAACTCACCCAATCGAACATCCGAGTGTAATGTGCTGGGACGGGACAGTGGCTTCCAGATTTGCGCAGTATGATGCCAAATGCGCACGTCTATTTATCATTAAAATGACTATGTTAGGAACGAGACAGTTCACTCTTAAAGTTCATCTACAATAAAGAAACATGAAAGTGAATTTTTGTAGAACTAACCTGACCCACAGAAATACTTATTTCTCATTTTCAGAGAGAGAGAGAATAGTTGTTTCGGAGTGCTTTGGTCTTTGACAATAGTATGAAAGCATGCAATGTTCTCGAGCCACATATTGGTTTCACTTTTTCATATCGGGATTTCAATAATTCATTCTTGTTGTGGTCATCATTTGCCAAAAACATAAAATGAATACCTCATATTCTTTTGCCCACTCGAATAAATTCTGCAGTGTATTTGGATTCTGAAGTGGTTGCACACTTGTTCGCATAGCCATTCTTTTGGTGGCGCCGACAATTACATCACAAGGCCCTTTCCCATGGGAAGTACCGAAAAAATGCCATTCAGCATTCAATCCAAATTCTTTTTTGTGAGAACATAAATTAACAAATTTTCCCGAATTTTTTAACGCGCACTTGCTCCATCTGAAAAGTATACTACTTTTTTGACATTACCTACTTCAACTTTTAGAAATTCAATCGAATGTTTTTTGGAAGACGTGAAATGAATTTGTATCATGCTTGAGGCTTTCATAAATTGGTATTGCACTTTTGTGCCTTAGCTGACCATTATATTTGAAATATAAGAGGTGGAGGTATATTTGAAACAAAGGAGAGGAGTGTGGCCTGACTCTTATTGCAATGTGCTCCTTCAACTAAATCCTGAATGACGAAGGAATGATTTTCTGAGATATCGCAAATAACTAGACATTCACCTTCTTGTAAATACTCTTTCCACTGTGTCAAAAGTGCAGATTGTTGATGAGCTATAAACGCATGATGTGCTAGAACTTTTGACACTTTATCAAAAATTTCTTCAATGAAAGACTTCAGCGTTTCAAAATTTGTTGTAGCTATAGTTTCCCACTGTCTGTAATTAACAACACCTATCATTTCGGGTTTAAATATCTCCTGAAGCTGATTTATCAAATCTGCTGTCGATGGACAATTTTGAAATTTTTTAAAATGAGGGTATGGAGAGGAAATTAGGGGATGGAGGATTGCACATTATCTGATAAACAATTTCTTCGTAATTTCGCAGCGGTTTTTCTTTTGTTAATTTTGCAAAATTTTCACCATCAATCATTAATTTTACATTTTCATGGTAAACACATATACAAACTGAATGCGTTCCAATCCAGGAAGCACACACAATGTTTTTGTCTTAGTTCTGCAAATTTTGAAAAACTAATTTTAAGGACCTGATATTTATTCTTAAATGATCGAAAAGTCTCTTTTAAATTGGATAATAACAACCTTTTCTGCTTTTGAACTCTGTGAGCTACTTCTTTTACTATCATCAGACGGGAAGTAATCCTTCATCTTTTTTATTACTGATGTGTTTAAAGTTGCTGCAGTCTTAGCACGTGGTGTAGCTAGTATACCCCTTTCGGTATCTACATTTTTTGAAATCATAATCACATGAATTTATGAATCAAAAAGTTATTTTATTTTACTGGAAGATGAATCTTTAAAAAGAGTTAAAATTTGAATTTTAATATTTCGATCATAAGTATTTCTGAAACAATGAACTTTACATCGTAGTTGCACCTATTTCGTGGTTCTTCGGTTCCCTTGTCATCCACATGAAAAATCTTTTCTGGCAGTGTCTGATTGATTTCCTTAAGCTTCTGACGAGGATATTTCTTTTCAGATAGTTTTTTCTTCTTTATTGGAGTTTACTCTAATGACAACAAAGTTTTATTCAGTTGCTCTGAGACTGGCACAGTGAACTCCAAACTGCAAGTTCCAGTAGATTTATCAATGTCCGAGTGTCTTTATTGCTTCTTCTGCAATATTTTGTGAGCTAGGACCGGCCGTTACATTAACATTACAAGCTGGATCATTACTGGATTCCACAACGTATAGCATCCATGAAATTTTCTTGCGACACTTAGCACAAATTTGGAGATTATAAGACAACTCAACATGTGTCATGATTAGTTTAATGAGAATATTAGATGTCACGCGTTAAATTTTTATTTTCTTACTCCTATCATGATTTTTGAAGTTGAGTGGATTAACATAAAAGTCATATCTTGGGGACTTGATATTATTCGTTGTGACAAGTCTATCACAAATGATGTAAAACCTGCAGTAAACACGGTTGGAACTTGCTGCACAAAGACACAGCGCGCTATCACAAATATAACTGGACCTGCCGGACGGCGTAGTGTGTGTCTCATCCTGACGCGGCTGCAATAGATCTGAACTTGCGAAAAGTTGAACAAATACTGGCAGAAGCCTTGACGAGGGCGCTCGTATTGATTTCGAAGAACGGGATCTTTGTTTACGTCTAGGAGGGCCGTGAGCGCTGGATCCACCGATGACAGAATGAAGGCTTCGATTTTCAGAGCTACTAGTAGCAAACGAAAAAAATTCTTTCAAAGCTAAAGGTTTAAAATAACCTCTACTTGTGTATAGACATATACAAATATTTTAAGATTATACAGACTGTCCACGTTTTATTCCGATCTTCACTGTTCGAAGTACTAATATTGAAACATCCCTACAGTACACCATTTGGATCCGCACGCGTCAAATTAATATTTTTAATTAAGTTATTTATAAATATCCCAATTTGAAGTTTCGCACATTTAAAGTTCGTTAAATTGAGAATAAAATATCATTTTTAACATGAAATTTTTTTGCGAAATTTGTCAAATTGCATTTTTTAAATTAATTAAATTTAATGAATTATTGATATTTAACAATTAAATCCAAAAATAGTCTTAAATGACTTGTGTTTGAGCTTTTATTTGAGACTAATCTCAGTTCTATACGATTAATGTAGTAGGAGAAATAAACATTTTTATTTATTATAATAAGCTTTTTCGGAAACTTTTACGCTACATAAATTCCAAAATAATGAAGTTAAATTCTAACAACACTATTTATGCCACTTTTAGATACCCTCAGAACACATTCAAGAAGTTTCAATCAATTACGAACATCTAAGGTCAAAACGGAGTTCGATTTGATGTAGAATGGCTCAGTTGATACAAGTTCATTAAATAATCCCTTTCACAACATTGTGAACGATGTTAATGAAAACGGTTTGACCTTATTCACGTTATGAATACTTTTCGCCACATACTTTCCGATACTTTGGAACTCATTGCAAAATAAAAGTCAAGTCATTCATGTTCCTTGCAATGCAAAACTATTTTTGATATCATTTACAACTCCCCTTCCCCCTGCAGTCGTGCAAGAAAGAAACAAAAACATTTTATGATTTCAAAGCGCCGAACAATAACAAAATATATTTAAGTAACCCCCTTGATGCTTGTGCTGGTAATATTTTAAAAAATGTATATAATTATTAAATTATTAATAGAGTAAAATACTTATAAATTATTGTGTAAGCATAAATTAACTCCATTATAGAAGCAAGTTTCTTAGGATAGTGATGATATTCTGCAACTACGAACATTCATATCCAATTTCTATGTATTTTAAGTTGCCCAAATAGAGATCGACGAGGTTCTTTATCTTTTGGTTCAGCACAAATTTAATTGCTGTCTTTGGCAGTGAAATTTTCTGGATATAAGGAAAAATGAATAGTGATTCCGGGCGCGTCAATGGCCAAGTTCATTTGTCCCGTAAGTGTAGTTACAGTTATTATCGCGAACATGACAATGAGATTCCCTCGCAGGAGGGCGAGATGTGGGCCCGTCCTACCCGCCGGCTTGTGGATTGTCCCTACGCAGATTTCGCCCTTCCAATCTCGCTTAAGGCGATGCGGTGCAAGATATCTTGTGTGAAGTATGAAGACGCAAAGGGCGACGATAGGACAAAGAAGACAAAAGAAGGATCGCGTGCGGTGCGTGGCTGTCTGACCGTTGAGAGTCGAACCTAGGACCTCCCCGTCAGAGGTATTGCACTGACGTCAACTAAGGCACCCAAGCCGGTGTCCAAACGGCTGCCCCCAGCTACTCGATTCATGAAAAAAATTAAGTACTTGATTTTCAGAGTAATTGGAGAGACTCCAAATGGATGTTTCGTAGAAGATAAGTGACTCTGGAGAAGTAAATGCAGATTTTGTTTCTCGCAATTTCCAAGAGGATCAGTTTGAAATCCTACTAAAGCGACTTGTTTATTAGGGGTTATTTCTTTACTACTGAAGTTCATTATTTGAGTTTTTTATTACTTTAAATGAAGATTATTAACCAGAAACTACTGTTGTGCAGTATCAAGTCTTTGAAAAGAAAAAAGTTTTTCTCTATTGTTATGTTGTTCTCTCAGTGTAGTATCAACACAGATTACTGAGAATATAGTAGCTTACACGTTAAATATTTATCATAATAATAACAAGTAATGAGACCTGCTGCACACCATACACACTGTCAATAATTATGAAGTTCCTGTCGCCCAAAAGCACAGTTTTCTCGACGTGAAAGTCTTGAGTAGACTAATTTTGATTTAATTTACACCATCGTATTTCAGTTTTTGAATGATGCGTCTCCAGACCTTCATATACATCTTCGGACCATCATTTTTCTCACTCTTAAGTTTTAAATCATCGATCGTCCGATGGCAAGACACATTCTTCTGCACCGGCGCGCCTCCGTGCTCCTGGCGACAAAGGAAGGCGCCACAAAAGGCGCAACGAAACAGTTGCATGGGCCTCGGCCACCTGTTGCCGCTAGCGCTGCGAAGGGCGCGCGGCGGGGGCGGTGGGCCGTGAAGGCAGAATTGCCTCCAGACACGGTCCGCGCTGCTCGAAGCACCGCGCGAACTCATCTCTCAATCTCGGCTCTGAACAGAGGCCCATGAGAAATGTTTTCCGCGAAAACTAGTGCTGCTGAAACGGGCTCGTGATCTTCCCTCGTGAATTTTCACATAAAATTACGCGAAAAGTACTCATATATTCAAGAAATTTGTACATGACCTAATTTTAAAATCTTAAAGGAACAGATTTCATTAAGGGAACAATCTCTATCTCTATAATTGTAGTTGTAGGTAGTCACCAAAAAAATTGAATTTTTGCAATTTTCGAAAAATTAGAGTTATCAATGAAGATGAGGCCTGCACCATTCTCATAAATGTACTTTACACTATCCAACAAGAAAGATTAATAAAAAACAATGAAGCTAATCGTTTTGAAAATTTGGAAAATGCTCCATGAACTTCATGTAAAGTACCCCCTCCCCCAAAAATTAAAATATGTTTTAAATTCGAGGGCCACAATACCAATTTGATCGATTGGGAAATATCAATTTGGGTGAAAATGGGCTAAAAGTTGTTCACAGACAAAGGAACGGACAGACGGACGTGCGGGCAGACAGTTTGCCGTCATTCGATTTTTAGGTATCAAGGACCCACAAAACATGGATTCTGGATACACCACGTGATAGAGGATTTTCTTTTCTAAATGTAGCAACTGGATTTATCGAGATTTTCGTTACCGGGGTCCTGTAACAAGAGTTTTTCTGCCGAAAATTCGCAGTCTTTTTCGCGCAGCACTACATTTCTTTCTCTCTACTCCGTAAGGAGAGTGCAAAAGCTCTCGAGTGCCTGTTTTGCAGCGTGGTTCGCTTCCTCGCCGCTTGGTGTCTCCTGCGTCGCAGCGTCTGCTCCCCTCATTCAAGTGCAAACGGCCTTCCGACCGGGGCGCGGCGCTGTGAACAGCTGCCTTCGCGCACCGGAGACGTCGTGTTTGGCGACAGGAAGAAAGAATCTCACTGGTTTGCAAGTCCACGCTCGCGATTGCTTGAACCAAGAATCGAGCTCTCTCCTGGGCGGAGGAATACCGCCGTAGTAGAATACAAACCAGGGCTCCTGGACCAGACTTTTTTGCATACATAATTGTACATATTTAATTATTTCCTTTTTTCATTAAAATCGTATTAAAATACTTGTATTACTCCTAATAGTTTTCTATTGCATTTGCTTTCAATTAATTGCATTGCTTTTGAAACAATTGTCAGGGCGAAGTCCAATTTTCAAACTGAGCACCAGCATGTAGGCTCTTGACGTGTCGCATTCTTGTATTATACCATACATCGTTACTGTTGTTTAATTTTGTCGCCTTGAGGGGAAATTCTTTCTAGGAAGTGTCTTCCGGACGAGTGATGTAAATCACTCCCCAAACGACGTTCACGCGCTGCTCTTTTGTCACGTGAATGAGCAGCAAACAATTGCTCGAACCAGATCAATACGAAATTTCAAAGAATTGATTCTTGTTCTAGCATGAGTCTTTTTCTAAATTATAAATGTATTCAACACATTGACATTTAATAATCTTTTGAACATTTTCATACACCATTTCTTGCTTTTCTTTCTTTCAATTAGGCACGTTTGGAAGTACTGATATTTCAGATCTACAGTTCCCATAGATTTATTGTAATCAAGAACGCACACGGTGTCTTTAACTTCTTCTTTTCTCTTTGTAATGACTGTTTTCAATTCATCATCGTGGTAGCTGCTTATCATAGAAACAGTCTTTTCATGCATCCATTTCAACAGCGAAACGGGACCCGAGTGTTGGGCGATGTACTCATCTCGCTTCAATTTTTTTCAGCAATATTTTAGGAACATTTGTTTCTGTTCAAACGTAATATTTCTACACAATCTGTTCCAATTTTTTAAACATTGCAGATAATGATGGGGAGTTGTAGTAATTGTCCATCTATAAAGTGTGGCTCTTATTTAGCAATGGATGCATTAAATTTAAGGCCATTTCTATCGTTTTATTAGTAGTATGTCTGGCAGTCGCAATAAATTAATATGATACGTACCTCATAGAAGACGATGAATTGTAAATTAATTACGTCTATAAAACATCCACAAAGACATAGAAAAAATTTGATATTTAAAAAAACTCGCCGTGACACACTGCCAGCGTCTGCGCTCGGCGCCGCCACGCGGCCAGCGGCTGTAGACTGCGCGTCGCGAATGAGAGGAAAGCGAGGTGAAGGTCCCTTCCGTCCTGAGGCGGCTCACCGCGAGTGGAAAAGAAAATCAACCCCGACCGAGCACAGCAAACCGCGATTAGAAAACAAACAAAATTGCCCTCTACAGACGGCATACTACGCTGAAGGGTTAATAGTTGAATTGTCATAAAAGCGGCGTCTCCTCATCGTTTACTGGATTTGCCTCGAGAAATTTTCAAAATCTTTACGTGCGAAAGTGTCTGTAGTTTGCTTTTTCATCTTTCGAGCCTCCTCGACATATAACAAATATTGTATGATTACTATAAATGCACCGTCAAGAATCTCAAATTAGTGTATGGAAGGTAAATGGATACAATATTGCACTTAAAATGTGGAGAAGGGCGTTTGTAATAGTCATTTTACTTCATAACATGCAATTGTGTTCGTGTTACACTTTTGTGAGTTTATTTTTTGTTGATTAATAACGTCTGAGTTCAGAAGGTTATTACAACTTTTAATTCACATACGGTTTCTGATATAAGTGCCAACATTACGCTGATGTATGTAAGTTGTTGAATGCCTGAAAGGTCTGCAAGTTGAACAACTGAAAGATGCAATTTGCTGGCATGCTAACAGCCGGAAATGACATTCTTAATATCCCCAATGTAAATGATGTAGGTAATAATTAAAGAACATGCACACTCCACCTGGGGAGTACATGACCTTGTCGTTGATGGTGGAGCTTGAGTACCCCTATGATCCTGAGAGCTATGCCGGCGGTAGCGTAGCTACTGGTAGGGCCTCCCTTGCCGAAAGGTCAAAGGGTAGGGATGAGACGAAGAAGTACTTCAGAAGAGGAAGCAGTGCATGCCCCCCCCCCCCCCGAGAACGGGAAGATGCCAGCGAGGGAAGGCCAACGGCAGAAGAGACGGGAGGACCGACACCTCGAGCTTCCTATATCTTCCAGGGCAGATGCGGCCCAGTACCTGCGATATTACAACGAATGCGGGGAAAGCAACGCTTCTAGGATAGTGCTCCAAATAATGCACTCTGCCAGCTTGGGGGCAGTTAAGATGGCAGCCACATCACCAAGCTAGTCCCGCGCATATGTTCGTAACACGGCCGGGAGACAACCCATTACTGATAACCATCAAGAGAACAGCCGGACCAATCATATGACGACCATGCAAAGAACAGGAATAGGGAAAGGAATTTGGAGAACTTGAAACTAGCTACTTGGAACGTAAGAGGTTTGACGCAAAAAGAAGAAATATTACAAAAAGAATTATAAAACATTAACGTAGATATGTGTCTCATCACCGAAACAAAGAAAAAATTAAAAGGCACATTGGAATACCTAAACTACATTCTTTTATATAGCGGAGTCCCTCAAAATAAAAAAGCATCATCAGGGGTAGGAATAATGATTAAATCTTCCCTAAAAATAGAATTCAGAGCTATAACTTTGTAAGCGATCGGATAATAAACGTGCGACTAAAAACAGCTAGAGGATATATTACGATTATTTGCACATATGCACCTGAAGAGGGACGTAAAGAAGAAAGTATTAACTTCTATGAATCCCTCCAGTCTCACTTAAACACTATAAACAAGACAGATTATGCAGCAATTGGAGGTGATTTTAATGCACGTGTTGGACAACAAATCATGGGAAATCTAATTGGGAACAATGGAGAACAAACTCTAAATGAGAACGGCATAGCCCTGAGAAACTTTGTTAGCTTTAACGAGCTTAAAATAACTAATACCCTCTTCCGACATAGAGATATACACAAATACACATTGTCAGCAAGAAGTACTAGATCAATAATCGACTATATCCTATCCAACAAGAAACTCTCCCCATACGTGAATGATACACGAGTATATAGCAGCTGCGACGTTAGTACGGATCACTTCTTAGTTCTTTGTAAACTTCAAATCCCTAGGAAATGGATCCACAGGAAAAAGACGAAGGCTACGCAAAATAAAACTAACTTGAAAGTATACCTGCTGCAACAAGAGAGTATAAGAAGATTATACTGCTCACGATTGCTATCCTCTATTGATCAAAGAGCAATCGGTACAGATGTAAATGTAGAATGACAAGATTTTAAGGAGATAATATTACAAGCAGCAGAAGAAGTCTTAGGCAAAAGAACAAAAGCAAGGAATAAGAAGGGTGTCCAAAATTGGAATGAATAAATACAAGAAATTGTCGATCAAAAGAAAAAGGCTTACCTACAGTATCTCCAATCACATTCTGAGGAAGACAAAATAGAATACAAAAACAAAAGCGCTATTGCGAAGAGAGAAATTAGAAAGATAAAGCGAGAAAGTTGGGATAGATATGTAAGCGAGATTGAACATGACTGTCATGGATCACAGGACACTGTCTACAAAATAATGAAGTATCTAAACGCGACAGAAAGAGATACATTAAATATTAACAACATCTCCGAGAAAAAATGGTTTACATACTATCAGTCTCTGTGAACAAACACTCCCCGACTCCCTAAAACCCCCTATCGGAAAAAATAATAGAAGTGGATCCCATTGAACTGGACGAAATGAACAATATACTTAAAACGTTCAAGAATAAGAAATCGCCAGGAACTGATTGCATGAATGCCGAACTATTAAAGTACGCACCGAACGAAATAAGAAAGAGATTCCTCGAAATAATAAATGTGTGTTAGAGGAGATATACCATTCCCGAAGATTGGAGGAAAGGAAGTATATGCCCGATCTTCAAAAAAGGTAATAGGCAGGGTTGCCAAAATTACAGAGGAATAAGTCTTCTCAACACAGCCTATAAGGTATATGCTAAGATAATTACTCGGCGATTAAATATTATTAATGAGCATATGTTACTGGAAGAACAGTGCGGTTTCAGGAAAGGCCGCTCATGTTCCGACTGCATATTCGTAATGGAACAACTAATGCAGAAAAGACGAGAATTTAACTTACCGACATATATACCATTTATAGGTTATGAAAAAGCTTTTGACAAAGTGTCCCGAAAGAAACTCTGAGAAATAATGCATAAAAAAGTATTTCCAGCCCATCTAATAGGAGTAATACAAAGTCTCTACTTCGACACTAAAATATGCATTTATAAAGGATCTCAAAGGAGTAATAAATTTATGGGAATCCGGCAATGGCAAGGGCAGTTGAAAACACATTTTAAAATAAATGACAAATCTCGAAACACCATATTGTTTGCAGACGACCAACTAATTTTTAGTAGCTCAGAAGACGAACCACAAATTGCAGCACACAAACTAAACGAACAGGCATCCGAATATAATATGAAAATCTTCACTAGGAAAACAAAATCAATGGGCTTTGGAGGAACAAACCACATTAGATGTAAAATTATAATTAATAATGAACCGATAGAACAGACAAATAATTTCACATACCTAGGTTTCAATGTGTCTTACTGTCAGAAAAATGTCATAAGCCTGAAATTAAATAGATTCTATAATATGTGTGGGACAATAAGAAGAACATTAAAAAATAAGACTTTAAACACTACGCAACTCAAGTTTTACAAAGTAATGGCAGTACCTGCGCTAATTTATGCATGCGAAAACTGGACTATAAATAGAGCTGATAGAAGGAAAATAGAAAGCGCTGAAATGAAATTCCTACTTTCAGTAGCAGGTTACAATATTTTAGATAGACAATATAATGAAGACATCAGAACCGAACTGAATATATTTAATCTGATGGACAGAATCCAATCATTAAGGAGAAACTGGCATGACCATATTCAACGCTTGCCTCCAAACAGAATCCCCATAATGATATATCAGTACAATCCTAAAGGAAGAAGAAATGTTGGCCGCCCACTAACAAGATGGAAAGACTCACTCTCTTGATGTGGAAACAGGCCTTAAGGCCTAACTCCATGAAGCAGAAGAAGAAGAAGATTCATTAGTACAATAATTGGGTTTTCAATGCAGTTATATTCACATTTTAATTGCTAGTGCATCAAAACTTCCTCTGTCAATGCTTATTAGATGGTCGTTGGTTGATCAATGTTGGCGATATCCATTTTGGAAAGGGGATAGCAAGTTTCTTGTTTCTAGAAGCCATCTGAGATGGTTGCCAACCATTTTTCTAGTACTTTGCAAAAAGTACACGTCAATGATATTGGTCTAAAGTTATTGGTTTTAGATGGATCTTCGGCTGGTTTCGGTGCAACAATTACAAGATCTTCTCTCCATTGCTCAGGGAAGGGTTGGTATATTTATATGCCATTATAAATTTATAAAAGGTATTCAAAGGCCTGGATGATTTAAATCGTCCAATCTGGCGCCCACTCATTTATATCAGGAAGTTTGTTGATGTTATTATCGACATATGATTGCAATAAGGTCCAGTTAGCTTCGGTACTAATCCACTTCTGATGAGTGCGGGTAATAGAGAATGGTTGAAAACCAGAGAAGTGAATAAACAATGGATAATGATCGCTGTCATACAGATCATTATTAGAAAACCAAGAAATACGAGTTCCAATGTCATTGAATGAAAATGCCAAATCAATAACACTCCCTTTTGCGTATCTAGTAGAAAATAGGTATCATTGCCCGTATTATGAATAATAATATCATTCTTGTCAAGCCATTCTTCAATGATTCTACCTCTTCGATCAGAACTAGAAGATTCCCACAGTACATTGTGACTTTTAAAATTCCCCATGATAATAAATGGTTTTGGGAGTTGCTTAACAATGTCATCGAGTTCAGTGTTGTTTGTCTTGGCTATTAGGTAACTATAAGTTACACATTGTGACAGTGAAATTAATTTTACTTCTAATAGCAGTTGCTTTCAGTTGCGTTTGAAGAGGAACAATATGTATGAAAAATTGTGATTTAGTATACATTGCAACGCCATCACTGGCAATGTTGGAATTATTTCTAAAGCAAAATGTAGATCTTTATCCAAATAATGAGCCACAATTTTGAAATTTAAAGTTTGTTTCTTGAAAGCAGATTATTTTTCGATGAATTTGTTAATGAGAGGCTTGATGGATTGTTTACTTGCAAAAAAACATTACAATTCCGTTGTTAATGTCCATTATAAATAGTTGAATTGGTTTATTTTATATTAACTTAGGTTAGAATGGCAATAAGGGAGAGTGTTTTATCACTGCTCTTCTGAATCTTCTCTAGCATAAGGTTTTTCATTCATATCTGCATCAAGTTTTTTGATTATTTTTGAGCATCTGTTTTTCACACCCGGGTTCACGCCAGGATTGGTGAACAGCTCTTAAGATTGCTGTTAAAGCTGTAAAATCATCTGTGAATTCTCTGGCAATTGCTACAGTACAGTTATTACCTTTCGTTCTGTCAAAGAAACTTTGGAGTTGTATATTTACTGGGTAGTGGACATTAGGAGATTCTAAGATTGTTTTAATATTGGATTTCGACTGATTGTCAACATTTTCAGAAGATGTTATAGCTTTTTTCGTATTTGTGGAGGGTTGATTCTTTATTTTTTCAAGTTTTAGTAGTTTTCTCTTGCATGTCAGAGGATTGCCAATTACTGTCTGGGAGTTCATTCTCGCTATCTGATTGGTTTCAGGAAAGGTCAACTTCCACTGAGTTTCCTTTCGAGGCAACAAAGGTTCTCGCGGCCGACTGAAGGGGGGGGGAGCTGTCAAGGGCAAGGTTATGGCTAGACTTTTCGTTCACCGTATTAGTTGATTCTGTGATTTCCACTTCCATAGAAAGAGTTAGGGTATTAGATAATTGGGAATTACATGAATTTGGGCAGTTTTTAGCTATGTGGACTTCATTTTTACATAAAAAAACAAATAGGAACATCAATGGTTACATATATCCAGTGGAAGCCATCATCTACAAACACTTTAAATGATTCAGGTAATTTATGTTCCTCGGCCGGTGAAACAAATGTTTGACGGCGAAAACTGAGGACGTGGCTCAAGTTGGAGTTATTAAATTCAGCACGAAGGAAAGTTAACGGTACTACAGTTCTAACACCGAAAGTTAATAATTACTCTTCTATCATATAATGAGGGGTACTTGGTCAAACATTTGAGAAAATAATTCTTTTGTTCTTAGAAATTAATGGTCTTATTGGGAAAACGCGATCAGACACAACGATGCTTTTATGATTTAAGACTAGATCATCTGCAATTTCCTTAGTGGATAGATAAACACACAGTCTGTTGTTCGATATTTTCAAAGCCAACTTGATATGAGAGGGGTTAACTTTGGTAGATAACTTTTAAATAAATTCAACAATTGGCGCACTATTTGCCTAATCTATGATGATAGCATTTTCTTTCTTGGGAAAGAGAGATTACAAAATAACTTTAGCATAATTAATTGCAGCCTTACTGTTCTGGTTTCCTGAAGATTGATGAACTTGAGTGGGCTCCATGATGGTCACGAAAAAAAGAAACTTTGCACTTAGTTAAGCAATATCGCTTCACTTAAGAATAACTCCACTTCCACTACGTTTTACATGTGACTGACTGACAAGCCCCGAGTCAGTGGACGCACGCACATCGTGATTTTGCACGGAGCGGACGGAGCGTCTGACCTCCACGGGAGTCAGGGCACGACTGAAAGTAGTAATTTATTTCGCAGGAATATGTAAAAAAACAAATTTCTATCAAACACCTATCTAAATCTAATTATCAAAAATGAGAAAATATCGATGTTATTGATATTCAATTACAATAGTATCAACAATTATCGATAGTGAAACAATCGATGTTTAAGATACCTGCTCCTCGGTGTTTCAAATGAGAAGGGGACTTTTCTTAGTACTTATGTGGTCGCCTTTTCACGGCCTCGCCGATCGTCGTGAATTGTTCAGACAGGTTTTTTGGTATCAAAGATCCCCAAAACGTTGATTGTGACTACAAACGTGTTAGAGAAAGTAATTTACTACATGTAGAAACATGATTTATCGACATTTTGGTTACCACGGGCCCGCAATAAAAGTAACTAAAATCGCCGATTCCGACGTGGACAGTGAAATTCGACGCTGTAGAAATATAATCCTTTATCTTTACTATATATATATATATATATATATATATATATATATATATATATACATAGTAAGGGGAAACAGCAATATTAAAGAATTAAATGAACATTTTTGGAAAATAAGTCAATAATCATATCAAATTATTGAAAAGAAAATTTGGCACCATGTAACTGAATAGCGGTAATACATTTTTTGTAGAAAAAGTAACTAATCAATGGCTTGTATTGTTTCTACAACAATATCAGTTCATACTCATCACTTACTTCCACTTACTTACTTTCACTTACATACTTATCACTTACTTTCGTTTTTCTCTGAACCCTTCAATCATCCTTAGATGAGATGCATGAATGCATAGTTAGCTATCTCACGCCAAGCCAAGCATCAAAATAACATAAAAAAGAGGCTTATCTTCAACAGACGAACCGTAATCCCCGACAAATTCGATTTTTATATTATTCGCCAAAGCCGTAACTTAATAAAACGCCGTGGAGCCCACGGGATCGAGTGAAGCGGGCGAAGTCCCCAAAGGAGCGGGGAAGAGTCCCCTTAGAATTTGCCGCATAAAATCTGCTGCGTTCGCACATCATCCTTCAATTTTCCGCCGCCCCGGCCCCGCCCCCGCCTCCGCCCACACCCCCGCCGCCGCCCCGGCCCCGCTTGCCTCTCTATTTTGGCGAGGCGTCCGCGGGGCCGGTCCATCCATCTCCCGACGGCGCCGCGCGGCAGGCATTTGTCGGCGTCCGCCCCCCGCGGCGGCGACGGCGGCGACAGCTTCATTTACGCGCGCGCCAGGTGGGGCGATTCCGCTCGCCCGCGCCATCACCCCCTCCTATCGCCCTCGCCCGCACCCGCACCACGCCCTTGCCATCACCATCGCCCGCGACCTCGCCCTCATCCTCGCCCACGCCCACGCCTTTGCCATCGCCCAAGCCCACGCCCGCGTCCGCACCCGTGCCCACGCCCTCGCCTCCGTTCTTGACACGCCCTTGCCATCGCCCCCACTCCACCCTCGCCCACGCCGACGCCCTCCTCTCCGCCCTTGCCCTCGTCCACTCCATCACTATCGCCCTCGCCCGCACTATCTCCATCGCCCTCGTCCTTCCCCATGGCGTGGCCTCCGCCCCCACCCCTGCCCTCGCCCACGCCATCGCCCCCACCCTCCCCCACGCCCTCGCCACCATCGCCTTCGCCCGCGCCCACGCCCACGCCCTTGCTCACGCCGTCGCCGTCGCCCTTGCCCACGCCCTCGCCCGCGCCCTCGCCGCCGGCACGCCCCCATCCCCGCCTCCGCCCGCGGCCGCGCCCGCGCGCGCTCCCATGTGGCTGTCACTGGGGCGGCATCTGGAGGTGGCGCGAGGGAGGTTCCGCAAATTTCTCGCCTCGCTAACTTTGGTTGTGATGCAAAGGACAAAATGTTGTCGAACGTGAAGTTTTCCGTGTTGTTTCCTATCAATACCAGATGGATACCGGAAAGGTACCTCACCAACCGGGCGACGGTCCGCGCGCGGTCTTCATCACATCCTTTCACACAGCCCACCACAGATATCGGGAGACCATTCGGAAGATGAGAGCGGATGTCTCCCGGGGCCTCACCTCGCGGGGGAGGTGCCAGTGAGAGAAAAACCCGCTAGCCCTCCTGCAGGTCGGCGCCAGATCTCGCGTTTCAGGAGAAACACCGCCACTTCTCGGCTACAAAATACTGTACACTCACGATGAAAATGACCAAAGTAGTTGGCGTGAGAAATATTCACTTATCATATATTTTTTCTGTTAACTTTGCGCTAAACAAAATATGACTTCAGTCACAGGAATCGCGCAGACCAAAACGCCTACTCCAGATGGTCTAATATCCATAAACCTATTTTATCCTTTCTTGTCTACCCTTCCCTTGAATATTTCTATTCATCATTCATAATATTGCTGTATCTATTCACAATATTTTCGCAATATTTTTTCAAAATATCCCGTAAATCCAATCCTTGTGCTTTTACCTTTCACTATCTGATGTTTTATTTGTACACTATTTTAAAACATTGCATTTTGTGTTTTTAGCCAATTTGCGATTTTCCATTATTTTTTCGAAACCAAATTTAGTTTCCTTACATATCTAAATTATTCCTTTCCTTACTTATCTAGATTATTGAACTTTGGCTTTTTCTATTCACGCATATATTCATGGACCAGAGTCGGATTCGAGGGGAGGCTGCGGGGATGTAATCCAGGAGCCCCAGCCATTGGGGGCCCCCACAAACATTTCAAAAAACTTAACTGAAAAAGATATATAAGAGAAATTATCGTCATGACTTTTCTTTTTATCAAACTTTACTGAAGAACAATTTTAAAGCAACGTTTACAAATGTAGAAATTCTTTTCAGATGTTTTAGTGTTAATGTTTACAAACTGTAGTGGTGAAAGGTCATTTTCTAAAGTCAAGTTGGTGAAAAATCGATTGGGAACACGTATGGAAGATCATCATCTTTCTAACCTTATTTGAATTCGATGTTTTGCACGAAATAATTTCAAAGATATAATAGAAAAATTTGTTTAAGAAAAAGTGCGTAAAGTTCATATAGCATAGATTGTTATTTTGTATGTAAACTATTTCATTTACAAATATATATAGTAAGTATAACAAATTGTTAGTACCTATGAGGCCCCCACATATTATCAGCCCAGGGGCCCTCCTTTATGTTAAACTGGCCCTGTCATGGACTACAGTAGAACCGCGGTAATAGATATTCGATTGTTGTTGCAGAATAGTGTACAATTATGTAAATAAGTGTAAAAGAAGTGTTAATAGTGTAAAAAATGTATCATCTACTGAACAACTCCGGGAATACGAACTAATTGGAGATGCGGTCTGTTCGGATTCGGAAATATTTGGATTTTCCGAAAAAATGTTCCGTACATAGACAATGCAACGTAGCGTGCCACATGAGAAAATGGCAACGTAGCGTAGCGATCGTATCATCACATCGCACCATCACGCAGATTCAGTTCCTTGCGGCACAAGAATATTACCGATTTTGTGAGTTCACCTAAGTGATAATTACTGCTGCATGAACAGGTGATACGCATCGTAGTTACCGGTACAAAAACCGTATCATTTCGACAACATGTGTTTCAATAATTAGTTGTTCAGTTCTACAGTAATTAAAAAATCTTTTCTTTATACTAAACATACGCATTTTATGTTGTGTTTATTTTTCATCCATCCCGAATTTTATTCGGATTATCTGCAATTTCGGATTTGCGGCGTTCGAATTAGCGAGGTTTTACTGTACTTTTTTCGGAATGTGTGTTTTCCTCCACTTACTTCCAGGAATTTCCACCGCCTCGTAATAGTTCTGTCTTTGAAATTCCCCAGCGTGCACCGCGCCGGGTGACAGCTTAATTTGACACGAGCGATGGCGGTCGGGGCGGGGCGGGGCGGGGCGGGGCGGGGCGGGGCGGGGCGGGGCGGGGCGGGGCGGGGCGGGGCGGGGCGGGGCGGGGGGGCGGGGCGGGGGGCGGTAGCGAGGAATTCGACCGAGAGAAGTGCATCTCTCGTCGACCTCGAGGTTCCTACGCGGCGCCTCTGCGCAGAGCCGGAGCTAGGCAATGCTGAAACGCACTCCCCCTCCCGAAATATTAAAAATATGAAAGTTACGTTATAAATAAGGGCTATAATTAACTATTTAAAGTAAATAATTGATTGAAAATTTTACGAAATATTAGACTACTGAGTAGTGAGTTATAAAATTACAATAACGATTTTCGCCAGTTCTAATTTATTTTTTAATTTCTTACTACCTTTTTCATCCGACCCATCCACTAGTGCGGTGCTGGGCGATCATGCCCTGCGCCGATACGGCATCTGCACGAAGGGAGAATGAATCTAGTGGTGCTAAAACAGCACATACCTTATCGTCCTTAGTAATGCTTACGTAAACATATATATCGCAATTCTTTACGAATTCACATAGCTCAGTCATAATTAATTGTAAAACTCACATATTTGAAAAATTGTACATAAACCTATTCAAAGATGTATCTTTAAGAGACATATTTCATTAAGGAAAAAATCTTTATATTCATATTTGTAGTTGTAGGAAGAAGCTGTAAAATTCTAAATATTTGCAATTTTCGAAAAGTCAGGATTTTCGACTAACACGAGACCTGCGCCATTCCTTCAAACGTCCTTCACACTATCAAATAAAAAAGTTTAATCAAAATCGACGGAGCCATTTTCTGCAAATTTTCAAATCGTTCCAGGAAAAGTACCTACCAAAATTAATATATAAAATGTATGTGACTCGACATCAGCCAAATGAAATGCGGATTATCAATATTGGAGATAATCGGCTGAACGAATTCGTCACTAGCGTTGTTCACAGTTGATGGCAGACGGACGGCCAGACAGGCGGACGGCCAGACAGGTGGACGGCCAGACAGGCTGTCGGACAGACAGACGATCGGGCAGACAGACGGTCGGGCAGACAGACGGTCGGGCAGACAGACGGTCGGGCAGACAGACGGTCGGGCAGACAGACGGTCCGACGACGGTCGGGCAGATGGACTGACGGACAGACAAACTGACGAACATACAAACTGACGGATAGACAAATGGATGGATAGACAAACGGACGGATAGACAAACGGATGAACAGACAAACGGCGAATAGACAAACAGATGGATCGACAAACGGATGGATCGACAAACGGATGGATCGACAAACGGATGGATCGACAAACGGATGGATAGACAAACGGATGGATAGACAAACGGATGGATAGACAAACGGATGGATAGACAAACGGATGGATAGACAAACGGATGGATAGACAAACGGATGGGTAGACAAACGGATGGATAGACAAACGGATGGATAGACAAACGGATGGATAGACAAACGGATAGATAGACAAACGGATGGATAGACAAACGGATGGATAGACAAACGGACGAACAGACAAACGGCGAATAGACAAACGGATGGATCGACAAACGGATGAATAGACGAACAGACTATGGACAGGCAGAAGTTTTGCCGTCAGTCGATTTTTCGGTATCAAAAACCCACAAAACATAGATTATGGTTATACCACGTGTTAGCATTTCCCCCCTTAAATTTAGCAAATGGATTTATCCACTTTTTCGTTACCAGGGCCCTGTGATAAGAGCTTTTCTGACCAAAGTTCGCATTTTTTTCGCGCAATGTTACTACAAAACGGTATCTCTAGTGCGTAAGTTTTAGGGAGAAAATAAAAAATCACAATCACATCGAGTCAAGTCGACATAATCAAATTACAGGCTACGCAGTTTTATTTTTTGTTTACATTTATTTATTTTATTACCTATTTTTCTTCAATAAATCATTTGCACCCTTCCAAACCGCATCGTTTAATTCAGCCTGCGTCAACAATTTGTAGCGGGCGCCGCCTCTCGTAGACGAATTATGCTCCGTGGATTCCTTGTCCATACGGAGCATCCGCATTGGTCTTGAAGTAGTACGGGCCCCAGTTTCTGTGAACAATTATTAAACATACAACTCCTTGAATATTTGACACGCAGTGACTCCCTAAATAAATCCATTTAAGTGGACGGAGATGATTTCAATTGTTTCATCACTAGAGGAGGATTTTAATGAAATAATATATCTTTCTTTTCTCTTTAAAACAATGCTATTTAGTGCACAAATTAATTTTATGTTATAAAAACACAATTATCCAGTTTTATACGAATTGTTTTTGCATTTTTCTGATTGGAACTAGTAACTCATTTTTTAGTCTTTACCGAAATTTTAATGCATTTTCGCTGATTCTATCTATTTTATTGTCATTTTAATTGTACTTGTTTCACAAGTATTTACAAGATGCTACAAATATTCTCCATAGAGTTGCTGTAACGCCTATCAGCCTATCTTGTCCGTTCGGCCGATTCTGGGTACCTATAGACACATTTACTGGTAAAGAACAGTCCAAATCAGAAGTTTGCAATATTGAACAGATTGACTTGTTCATCCGAATTGTTTTATAAACAGTTTTTACATCATTATACTTTGATTTTAGGCCTTTTAAAAATATTTGAGGGCATTTTATACATCGTTTCCGGCAATGTTTTATGTCATCAAAATCCAACTCCTATTCATCACGAGGAATCGTGAAGGATGGAATGTTATGCCCTTGATGTTGGGAATTCGTGCATGAGAGACGTGCCTCGTTGCGGACGGCTTGTCAGTTGTGTGGTAGCTGTGAACAGACACGGAACAAAAGCATTGGGATTTGAGTTGGGGAATGCAAATTTTTACACTTTTATATTTTTTAACACGCCGTGCGCAGAACGTGGTTTCTCATCCTTGTTTTCAGTGTGCGAAACAGCTAAATTTTTCACAGTGTGGGAAACATCACGGAGCGAGTGCGAAAATCTTTAACGATTCTCAATTGTCTTTCGACTTGACGACGCCTTTTTTTTATTATTTACAAACAATAGTGTTACGACACTGGCTGGAATCCATTTACTTTTGTACAAGCAAGGTATTATTTAATTTATATTCCTTGACTTGCTGTTTGGCTCACGGCGTGTTAAAAAACAGTAAGCGCCACACGGGTGGGGGTGGGGCACGTACGCGGTGGGGGCCGTGATGTCGTTGGTGCTGCGGCCGGAGCACATGCCGGCGGCGAAGGCGGAGCTGGAGGGGCACAGGCGGCCGACGACGCTGCCCGGGCGGCGGACGGCGGCGCACCACAGGAGGAGGGCGCGCGTGTGGCTGCACAGGAACTGGGCGGCGCACGCGCCGGGCTGCGTGTCTGCCAAAGCAAGCACATGGCACTCGATCACTTTGCATTTGCGAAACCCGCACTCTCTCAAAAAGAGAAATAAATAGAGTGAGAGCTGCAGAAATCAGATTTCTTAGAGTTGTGTTCGGGTGCACTCTACATGACAAAATTAGGAGTGAAGACATACAGATAGTCTTGAGAAGAAGATGACACTAAGATGCACTGGTGCAGTCATCTGAAGCGAATTAGCAGAAGTCGCACTCATCGACTGGCAAGGAAATGCAAACCATCCACAGGCCACCGGGAGAGGCGTCTTGTGATGGCCGTGTGAGTCCTTGCATTGTCGTAGAGCAGAAAGGCCTCATGCGCTTGAAACGACCAACACAAGTACGGGACCCTTGCAGAAATTCAAGAAGGAGGCTGGCGGTTATTCTCCCTACTGTGCAGACCTCTCTCCTGCCATTAACGATTAAGCCTTTTTAGTCCATTTTGGGTCTGAGGGGCTAACGATTAATCGCGAACGGTGGCGTTAAGCAGCATGTAGGATAACTTTCACAACGCAGAGCCGGAAATTCTCTTCCTAACGCCGGGCCATTCACCGCTTTGTGTCGCAGTGACGAGTGCCTGAACTGCCGGGCCCAAGACTTCCCACGTGCAGGTTTTGGCTTTGGATCTTACGCCTCCGGCTCGTTTGTTTTTGAATGCTCCTTATAACACACTAGTGAACCCGGCAATGCTTCGCTATATGATACATCACGCACTTCTTGTCACGTGATTGTTAATCACTTATTACGCTACGCTGTGAAAACATTCTAATAGATGAAAGACTTTCTCACATGTGCGGTTTTTTCTATGTCCTGTGGTTTCGCTATTATCGTCAAATATCCTTTTCTTAAAACGTTCATCTCAAATTTGGGCATGCATTCGCTATGGCACTGTCTACAAGAAATTTCATTTCCGATATTGAAGTAATAGTTCCGGTCGACAGTTCACAATCGCAGGGCAGAGTACTTTTATGCAGTGAAGACGTGCTTAATGTAGTGAAGACGTGCTTCAGTGTGCAGCGGGTTGCGTAGAGATCAGGGGCGCTCGAGTCGACATAAACGAATAAATCGTCAACAACGTCCACACATATCGAATTTAATTCAAACCACTGTTTAAACACTAGTATTACTAATAAAAATAAAGTGTAAAAATTTCAGAAAAATCAGTCTAGTAAATTTTTCGTCTATGTGCGACACACATACGTAAATTCTCTTTTATTTATATATAGATGGGCTCGTGGGTAGCACTAGGTCAGCGTGCTCGCTTTCTACTACGCGATCCCAGGGTCGGTTCCCGGTATAGCAAAGACTATAGTGTGCGTTTTCCTTGCAATGTCCCAGAACACGTTGCTGTGGGATGACGAGATAATTCACTTCTCAGGTTGAGAAGGTCGGAATAGGGCGTGGGGATATCTACGTGCTAACTACGCGTAACCCATGGCAACGAGGCAGGGACGTCGCCGGTAGGCCTGAGCCCGTTCACGAGCTGTCGCGCCAAGAGAGAGGATGGAAGAGGTGCGTTCTCTCACCGTAGGGCGTGCATCCGGGCTGGACGTGGGTGCCGTTGTTGGCGTAGTAGTCCACGCTGCCGACGGCGGCGTCGCTTCCGAAGCGACCGGCGTCCGTGTGCAGCGCCATGACGAAGTGGGCGTCGTCCGCCCGCACGCCCTCCTGGCAGCGCAACGGCACCGGCGAGAACAGCGGCCCCGCGGGGTCCAGCGCTGCACAACCAGCCGCTTCTCACTCACACGCACACACACGCGCACACCGCCCGCGCCGCCCGCGCGCTCCAAGCACGCGTGCAAACCTCTTTCTCAGTAATAGGTTGCGGCTGAAGGGGGTACGTCACAAACCTCTTTCACACTTTGCGACTGAAGGGGGTAGATCACAAACATCTTCCTCACATTCCAGCTAAAGGGGTAGATAAGAAACTCCATTCTCACATTGTGGCTAAAGGGGGTAGATCACAAACCTCTTTCACACCTTGCGGCTGAAAGTGTAGATCAGAAACCTGTTTCTCACGTTGCGGCTGCAGGCGTAGAGCAGGGATTCCGTACCTACACCTCTCTAGGGGTTGATGATATTTTATAGCACAATTTAAACATGCGATTTTTGTTTTTAAAATTTAGTTGCATTTTTGAAATAATAAAATAAAACATTAACCTCTCCATATGGTTGCGTAGGCTTCCGCGGCCGGAGTTTATGTTGGCTGGGCTATCCGGGACGAGCCGCGTCAAAGTCATGGTGGCTGACGTTTCGGCCAGCGTGTTGTGGCCTTCTTCAGAGCGTACTGCCACAACACGCTGGCCGAAACGTCAGCCACCATGACTTTGACGCGGCTCGTCCCGGATAGCCCAGCCAACATTAACCTCTCCAATTCTTCAAATCTTGTTAGTTTTACATGTGTTATTGTAATCTTGAAATCATTTATGTGAAATTATTTGTATAATGATATTGTGTTACGCTGAATATTATATAAAGAAATCAAGGGGGTCGAATAAGTAATCTATTCTTGTTTAAGGGGTGGATGCAAGAAAAACCTCAGTGTTGGTAACCCTCAGTGTTGGTAACCCTCAGTGTAGATTATCTCCCGACTACCACCTGTGGATGCCTGTAGTCCATTTCAGCCAGTCTTCAATTTGCGAGGTACCTCAGATGTTGAGAGGTTACAAGGATTGGGGTGAATGATTTTATCTCCACTTCGAAAATCTTCCGCCTCCACTGAGTCTAAAACATCATTTATTACCATTTTGCACATGTCTAAGTTCCGGTTGAAATGAAAGTTAAGAATAGCATATATGACGCTGTGAGATTCCCTGACACAGAAACGTGGTAAAATATTTATTCATCCATTGGAATTTAAATCCAGAGTCATAAAAGCGGAGCGTGTTTTTGGAGAAATATTCCAATCTCCTGAGTCCCCATATCAACACGTCACCCATTGGCAATGAATGTAAGACCTCACCTGCGAGGAAGGGGACGGCGAGGGCGGCGAGGCGGCGCGCGGTGTAGCCGGAGAGGTGGGCGCCCAGGCTGTGACCCACGAATGTCATCGCGGTGACGTTGCTGGCCTCGCAGAAGGCGTCGAAGGCCTGCGCCAGCCACTGCGCCACGCTGGGCATCACGGACACCACCCGCGTGTACTCCATGCGGTTGACGGCCCACCAGTCCACCACCAGCAGGTTGCTGGTGCCGTTGGCGAGGTACGCTGCAGCACAAACACTCACTCATATACTACTTCTAATTTTTTATTCTTTACTGATACGTTATAGCTTGTTGTTGCCTTAGATACGGAGGGAAATATGAAAAGACAAACCGAGTTGAGTAATCATCTAGTCCATTAGTAAATAAGTAAATCTGAATCCATCAAATTAGATAAAAAATAAAATTATACATATACCACGGGCGTTAACTGATTCTAATGATTTCTTCTTGTTTTCTCGCCCGAGATCATTTGAACAGTTTCTACGCCCTTGCGTAAATAATTATTCTTACAGAATATAGCAAGGATTTGTTGCAAGGATAGAAAGTGTTATAATAATTATTGGAGAAGGAGCCAGCTGAGGAGCCGAGGTTTCAATTTCAAAAGGAGGAATGGAACAATTATATCTCCGTGACGTAAGACATTTTGTCATTAAATATGTTGCAGTTTCTTCTTTTGAACTTAATGTTGCAACCTGCTTTTTCGGCGGTAATCATCTCTCAACAAACATATACTAGTGTCACGACAACTATCTAGAATATTTTAATGAGGAAATCAATGACTCTGTGCTACGAAAATTAACTAGTGGTGCTACAGAATGGCACAGACATTCCCGTATTACTTTTCCATTTCCTTTGGTCTCGGCTATTTTTCGGTGTTCCAATAGTTGAACGGAAATATTTTTTCATGAATATTAAAGACCAAAAACACCTTGTTCTAATTTGCAATTTTCTTTGAAAAATTGTCTCCGTTTTTAAGAAATTGGCGTTTAAGTGCTACTATAAATTCGAAATTTTCAGCTCTTGTTCGGACGGACAGATGGACGGACATTTTGAAAAATAACAACACTTTCTTGGTATCAGGGGACACCAAAATCTGTATTTCCGTTGAAATTTCAAAATTGAATTTCCGCAGCAGTGCATAACTTTCCCCAAAATCCGTATATACGTACGCATACGGGAAAGCAACTAGTGGTGCTAAAGAATGAATACTGACTTTCCCGTATTATATTCTTCATGTCTTCCGGGCTGATGGGCCGTGGTCCAATTGGCTTTGAGATACCAAACGTTTCGCCCACGACTGCGGTGGGCATCTTCAGTGGCGAGGTCTCGGGCGAAGTCAGTCGCCAGTCAGCCACCGTCCCGGACACTTCGCCCGAGACCTCGCCACTGAAGATGCCCACCGCAGTCGTGGGCGAAACGTTTGGTATCTCAAAGCCAATTGGACCACGGCCCATCAGCCCGGAAGACATGAAGAATATTGACTCCGGCCGTGAAAACCTACAATGCTGTATTTCCCGTATTAGTTATATATTTCCGTTCCGACTACATACTCTTGCCAGGTGCCATCTATCGCTGGCCCAAATTGTTCATTTTTCGACTTCTGTCCAATTATTACTTTCAAAATATTAAAGAACAGTATAATGTTGTCCTAAATGACAATTTTCATTGAAAAATGTGGGGCCGTCATTAAGAAAATGGCATTTTAGCGCTGCTGTAAATTCGAAATTTGAACCTTTTTTCACAGAAAACTATTGAGTTTTCAAAAAACATCATATGACGTTATTTCCAGCACCTCTAGTCATAAATGTAATAGTGTTTACAAACCGCTGGAAATGTGCATATTAACGGCGTGAGTGATCTTGCAAAAAAATTACATTTTTGTAATATTAGAAAAAACAAATGTATACACCAAAATTAATTCTATGTTGTCTTAAACAGTGCAATTAGCAGTATCTGTTGCGAAACTTTGCATGACCTTAATGAAAGAACTTAGTATGTAGAACAAATTATATTTGGATGAAAAATATCTATCTTCAATGTTATAGTTGTAGGAAGACACTGAAAAAAATTCATAATTTTGAAATTTTCGAAAATTCAGAGTTAACCCTGAAAATAGGACCTACGCCACATTTATACGTGTGTTACTCTATTCTTACAAGAAATTTAAATTTAAAAAAATTGAGCCTTTTTCAGAAAATTTTGATAATGTCCGGATAGCAGTGTGTAAAGTTCCAACTTCACACACTTCGAGCCAGATGGACAGGTATTTCTTCAATTTGAAAAAAAACAAGCATGGTTTAGGCGCTATTCGTATTCACAGACACCAGACGGACAGACAGACGGACGGATGGACGTTTTGCGAAAAAGCACTTTTTCGGTAAGTGGGGACCCCAAAAGGTGTATTTCCATTAAAATCTTGAAATCGATATTCCGTATCATTAAATAACTTTCCCTATACTAAGTGAATTACTCCGTATATGCGTACGTATATAAAAGTAAAAATGAAAGCAAAAATGAGCTTGCTGATACTGCTAGCGAGATACTTCTTCGAGGAACCACAATAAAACTGAAGACTATAGTTGAGAACTTGAAGTTTGCAATATAGAGAAAATATTAGATACATATACACTATGAGATCAAAAGTATCCGGAAACGTCCAAAATGGTGTTATCGTGTGGTCGTGTTTTTCATGGAGGGGACTTATACCCTCAGCTGTTTTGTGTATCACTATCACGGCACAGATTTACGTTGATGCTTTAAACACCTTCTTCGTGCCAGGTCGATGAGGACCGCCGACTTCGTGCCAGACCACATCGACTTACACGATACCTCTCCTCAGGGCAGCACTCCGTGAAGAATAGGCAGCTGTTCCCCAAGGAGCCTTCCAGCCCCTCATTGAAAGTATGCCTGCGTAGTGTAGGCTGCCATCAAGGCTAAGGGTGATCCAACACCCTATTGAATTCCAGCCTTCCCGATGGATAGCACCACGAACTGGTAATTCATTTTCAGCCACAAGCCCGGATACTTTTGATCTCATAGTATAGATTCCAATGGAATGACTATCTTCAGAGAATGAATAGCTCGCGCACCTCTCATCAAAGTTCAGACCCCAAAGCAGAAAAAATGTAGGACTTCTACGACTGCGATGGAATGATCAAACGAAACTCCGGGAGACGGGACAGGCCTAAAGGCCTAATCCACGCTGTACATGACGACGATGGCATCTAAACTAATTGTGAGAATGATCTTGTATTTACCATCCACCACTTCCAACGAGTAGCCTGGGCTCGTGGCGCTCTTCGTCCAGCCTGGAAAGAAGCACGTCGCTGGACGGGAGAAGTTCCAATGGCCTGCGGTGAGCAGATTCTTCATGTTGTCCAGAGTTTCTACTTGGTAGTCTGTATTGTTGGGCCTGAGAAATGCAAAAATAACAACTTTATTACTTCACGCTTAAAAATGTGCTTGGATATATCCCACACGTGACTCTGCATGCGATGGAATTGCGAGATCGCAAACCTAAAAAGGAAAAGGCTGTTTTCCGGGATGCCGAACGCCACGAGTATAGGAAAACGAGAAAGGAAATAAAAGCTTTGCAGAAATAAAACACTTTCAAATATACAAGTACTTGCAATTGAAGTTGGTGAAATGTAAGTCGCGGTATATTTCTTACCGAGACCGCTATTTGTTATCAACCGGGCGCCATTCAATAAGTTTAGTATTATCAACTTCTTTAAAAGAAACACAATAATAAGAAATTTCTTGAATTTAAAAAAAAAACTCGTTAGTCATGTTATATCACAACACTTTTGTTTCAAATCTAAACCATTTCGAACCACTCAGAGGAATTAAAAGGCGGGCGTCCGTTAAGGACTTTTAATTTTTCTGTGTAATATAACAGTTAATTATTACAAAAAAGGAATACAAAATTAGATCTGCACAGTTTACGGATAAATGATATGTAAACCGGGTATGACATTCATGAAGGAAGTCCAAACATTATATTAATTTTTTTAGTTAAGTAAATGTGCTCACTAATTCCATGAAAAATCGTTGATTATCTTTCTGTTAATAGCATGCGTGCAATTAAAACTACACCGTGCAATTAAAACTACACCGTGCAATTAAAAATTCACATCTACCGATCAGAAAATAATGAAAATTGTTCAATTAAGACACTATAACACAGACGTGGGCAAGGTCTTACAAGTCGGTCATGAATCATGAACGTAAATAACAGATCACGTACCTGTAACAACTACATCTACAACAACATAACTACACAATGAAGGAATATACCTAAATTGATGAAATAAACGTCACGCTAGCTGAATAATGAAACAACATGAAATATTCAACATGAATAAATTAAATATCTTACATGTAAAACACGTAATACGTAAGACACACCTGTCTTACGTTTTCGTGGAAATTAATGTTTTCATCAACTTTCCATTTCTTCTAATTCGTCTGTAATGTGTTGAATTCATTCCATTTGCAGACATTCGAAAATGATGCAAACCACTAAAATTGATCTTTTTCAGAAGCAATACGACGTCTTGAAATGTATGCCTCGAATGGTACAGATGTGATTGAAGTTCTCAATATTTAAATTACTCTTAAATGAAAAGAAAAAAGATTGAACGTAACATGTAGAAAATGGGGTACAATTGCATTCGCAGAAAATAAGAACATACCACTCGTTCGATTAGTCCCCTCTTTATCCACTCATTTCGTTAAATACTGTAACGAAACGAATAAATACAGGGATATAATTTCACTAATGCTATGTTTAAGAAAACGAGCGTCAATAGGAACGAGTGTTTTTTATTTACTACGAGTGCAATTATACCTATTTATCCACATGTTCAATATTTTTTCGTTTCCATTTGAAAATAATTTAATTTTTGAGAAATTAAGGCATATCTTTACCACTTGGGGCAAACATTTGATGACGCCGTATTGCTTCTGAAAAAGACCTATTTTAGTGGGCCTTGCATCGTGTTCTTTGATCCCCATAGTGGCTTAGAGGGTAAAGACACGTCTGGAAATGGAAGATGTTGAACATATTCCAGGCGAAATATTAGAAGAAGCTGACAAGTCCATAAAAATATTACTTCCCACGAAAAGTTAAGTCAGGTATGAGAGATAATATGAGTTGTATAATGATCGGAAAGTAAATGAACGAGTCCCTTGTGACTCAATTTTGCGGGCGTCTATTTTAAAACCGGTGAACGCAACTGACGATTATATTTCTAACAGTTTTACCGAATCACATTAATGCAATTTATAAAAAAAGATTTTCTCACAAAATGCTCCATTTTTTCTGTTTTTTTTTAATTCTCTGATAGGACACAGGATGCCTATAAAATGGTTTTCGGCAAACTCTCCGTATTTTTGACAATTGTAAAAATCAGTGAAATTGACCATATTGATGATAGAGACCTTTTTTCTAAATTAAATCTTATCTTTCAAATCAAATTTTGAATTAATGTAAATATAAATCTCAGAATTGTTTAAAGACTCAGATCTAAAGGTTCATCTTTTCAATGCGTCAGGAAAGTTAAGTTTAGGTTTGAGTTTCATGCTATAGGGGTAAAGTCACTGCCGTATTAACTCTAAGTTTTAATCAGCGCACAAAAAAAATTCTGACTGAAAAGCGCTTTGCAAAGTCATGTAGTAATATAATATTGCTTGGCGGTTACGAATAATGTGAGAAAGTATGTGGTGTTGTAGTACCAGTAGTTCGCTTAATTAGTACTCCTTATTTCGACAATTCAACTATAAAGCAAATAACTTCTTGTAACACGTTCTACTCTTGAAATTACTTCTCAACCCGCGAAGTCTCTAGCACCAAGAGGTTTCCGGAAGAGACCTCATTAACCGTGACGCCTCAGCTAGCAAAACCCTACCACTTAACATTTTGTGCGAACTCCCAATGCGCTTGAACGAAATTCTAGTGCGTGACTAGTGTAGGCATAGAGAGGAACAGACAATGAAGGCACCCGAACGGGAGAATTGGTATTGCTTTTTTATAATTTTCGGCTATCTAATATTTATATTTTACAAATAAAATATGTTATGTAGAAAGAATAAACAAATTTTGTGTTATGTAGAAAGAATAAACCTATTTTGAAATCTTATCACATTAACAATGTCTTACATAAGTATATGGATTTGTGATGAACTTGTGTATTCATTTCTAGTAGACTGACGCCAGACGGAACGCGAAGGGGCAATGTGGTGGGAACAAGGCATTGCACATTACAGACTCCAGAAACCATTTTGTTTATACCCGTGTGTTTAAATGCGTCTGTTTCTGAATATTTTCTTAAAATAACACCGAAACATTACATTTAAAAACATTTTTTCAAAGTCAAAAATGTTGTTTCGTATTTATTAATATCCTGGTAATTGAATAATTTCATGAAACCAATTATGAATGGCATAAGATAAATAATGTATAAGTAAGCGAGGTGTATGATAATAGTAGCCGTTTCACTCACCCATAAAATAAATATATTTTGATTGTTGGTCTGAGCAAGGCCACTGAAAGAAGAATAAAGAATAAATGAAACTATTCCAAATTATTTATATGATATTATATCAAATATATTATTATATGAAATTATTTCAAATATATTGACATGTAAATACATTTTTACATCAAAACTAACAAATACAATAATTGTTTTGTAGATTTTTCCAAACGATAATATTGGTTTAAACCGCTGTAAATATTGTATAATGTTTAATTTCAGTTACAAAATAATTTTTTTAAATTATTTTAAAAGGAAAATGTCAAAATGTTTTGAATGAGGAAAAATAATAAATCATATTCTATACTAAAAACTTCCTTTGAATAATCAATTGACATCCAGAGTTTTAAAGAGCCATACTTTTTTCTTTGCAATGGCGTACACGAATATATATTTTTGTTTTTTGGTGGAGAAAAAGTAGGTACTTTTTATCGTATGTTTTTTACGATAATTACTTAGGTTTTTCTTGAACTATTCAAGAATATAATGATCTTTAATTTAAACAATTAAATGGTTGTTTACAACTGGCAGCTTTAGATGCAATATCGCTAATTTGCGCATACAATCAAATACAGTGAAACTTAGGTAATTCAAATGCTTGGAATCTTCTAGTTCTTTGAATCCTTTCTTATCCACGCTATATATGGTATGTCCACTCAGTATTGTTCAAAAATCTTCAATAATTTGTTTATTTTTCCTCTGCATATTAGATAGGCATATCTGTGGCTGAGATCCTGACTGTTCTAAGTCTATTTCACTGAATTTTTCAGGAGAGCCATAGAAAGTTTTGCACGCAGTGGGTAAGAACGGAACAGATTAATATGAAGTAAGTTTGTCGCATGCTTATGGAGTGGAATATTTACAAGTTTGTTTGATGTATACGTGTAGATAGGGATGTAGTACATAATTAAACAGAAATTTCATTTTGTTAGAAAATTGGACTTAAAACAGTCTGGTTCTGTCATCAATATATTGAAGTTTAATAATAATTTGTCTCAAAATATTATTAAACGTCAATACTTTGTCATAAATTGCAATTTCACGTGTTAATAAAGACGACGAGCGTATATTTTCAAATGTTCTTTTTCCAAATTTCCAAAAATTCCACGTTTACCTTCTGCATCCGCCATCGACGTGCAAATGACAGTTGAGTTGACGTAGGAGATGGAGCTGATCACCACGTTTGAGAAGGCCGCGTTAGGTGAAAACATTGTCAGCAGCTCGCTAGACAGGGAGTTGTTGCATGTTGCTGAAACACAAAACTATCATTAACAATGCTAGAAGTAAAACCTTGGTATACTGGGAGGAGTATCTTTACTATGAATGGCACGTGTTAGCATAACCAATTTCTGGCACAATTACTAGAAGAGGATACACAACTTTGTCGCCTGTAGCCATGCGAAAAATTGACGCTTATTTTTTTAAATAACCTAGGGAAAAGTTATATATAATAACAAGTACAATGTATGTTTCCCGTTAACCACTAAAACTATTCCCCCCTCACCAACTACATTGAAAAATTCCCAATCACGTGGTAATTCCGCTGATCTGGCAACACTGACTACAAAAGAGAATCATAAGTTTTAAAAATTTTATCATGAAATCATCAAGTTTAAGGAATTCTGATTAAGGTTATTGGACTCTATGTAGCTAGAAGACTCTTTTCGGTAATTGTAATTAAAGTTTAATTGTATGACCTGAAAATGTAAATATTGATCATTTTGACATAAAAACTCGTATAGCAGAAATAATTATCAGCTTGTTAATAAATTAATTATCGTGCATTTAATAATTTTGTTTAAAAACTCCTAGAATACAAATGAAAAAGATACAACACACTCTATAAAGAGGAGGCTCTACGGGCACAATTTTAGACTACAAAACTTCCGTCGAGAAATACTACAATTTCGCCGCTTCTAAACGTTTGCCGCCGTAGGCACGAGCCTCCTGTTCATGTGCGTAAACCAGTCCCTGACAATTACTCATGTCCGTCAACGATTAGACCCTTATAACACCTACAAAGAACGTGTATTTCCGTTCAAGTCTCGAAATCAATTTTCTGTAGCATTACAAAACTTTATCTATACTACGTATATTACTTTGTATATACGTACATATACGAGAAAGTAAAATTTTGAAAAAAGTCCAAAAGATAGCTGATTCTTAGGACAATATCTCAGACTTTTCGCGAACTCCCGGCGGAATAAAAACTTTCTTTAAAAAAATTAGAAGATATAAAATTCATTAAAAAGTTTTATGTTACAAAATATTAATTTATTGTTGATAATATTGAGTAAGTTTGTTATTTTAGTACCAAGTCAAAGAGTTTTCGCTGTGAACTGCGTTGTAGAAGCTGTTCCCGTTCTCAGGGCGCAAGTCGTCGAGTCATATTCGGCGGTCACGCGCTCCACGACAAGTTAACGCTGTACAGATATTAATCGGCCCAATTCGGTCACAAGATTACAACTGGATTCAAAAGAGAAAAGTTTAACCTGGTAAATAAAATCAGAAACACCGCGGAATTCAATGGAATTGGTTACTTCTAGTCTACGTGAACGTACACATAATTAAAATGATTCTATTACTTTTATGCGCTTTAATATTTCATCCTACGATGGTGTCATGCACAAACGCATTATAAAACTTATGAAAATATTCTACAAATCTGGAAGAGAATCCTTACTGCCAGCAATCTCTGCAAAACTTCGTATGGACACCACATACGAATACAAAGAAAGACGGCTCTCTGTGACACTGGCACCGCTGGCCTCCCGAGCCCACGAAGCGCACGTTGGGGCGACTGCTGGCGCCAGGGAATGGACCAGAGGCCCCATGAGGGCGGAAACACATGCCCCAAGCAGACAGTGCGTCGTAGCATGTGCAGACGTTCAGTAAACGAGATTTCATTGTTGAGGTTTTGGCCAGGATTTCGGGAAAATGCACCACAGTGCGTCGCGACGAACTTGCGACACAATATTTCGCTTTCATTAACGCTTCTGCTATTTACCGGAACTGGATGGAGGAGGCCATGTTGAGGTCGAAGGTGTCACCAACTGCGCGAGTGCAAACTAAGTACAGACCGCGCCAAACAAAACGAAGGCCAGGTGCGCCATTGTTTGTGCGCTGAAGTAAACTTGAGGGGCATTGCAGCTTTTAAGCAACCTCGACCAAACCTGTTCCCGTACGAAAAAAAGAACTTAATGGGGCTTCACTATTATCGCAATATCCGCCCCCTATCACTTTCGCTCAATGCTCCGTATGAGGGAAACGTCTAGTCCATCAGTTCGTGCGCGACATTGCAATAATCGTGAAGGTGTGACAAGGGACCTCTTGAGTCAGGCGATTTTTCTTGCGAGAACAAAAGGTTTTGGTCAAGTTCAGTCGCCATGTGAGCAGTTACCGACTAGCACTACGCGGCCTTAAAATCTTTAACTAAGTAGGAGTTGATTCCTGGTTATGTAAGTTTATAATTAATAGTGTTTAAATTAATACAACTAACCTCAAACTCACAATGGGTCATTCCATATCAAATCACACAAATTTTAAAAAAAATGGCTTTGATGACCCAGATATTTAAGCTTTTTTTCTACAAAGAGTATAAGCAAAGAAATGAAACACATGTTTCCTTATTTTCCCAATTATTATTTTTCGGAATTATATTAATTTTCAAATTTTTCGGTAAAATGCGCTCATCGTTTAAGTTTCTCATTTTTAACTTCTATTGTAAGTGTAACAGAAATTTAATAAGTTGCGACTTTACAGAACAAAAGATTCTCTTTCGTTTGATGTATGTATTGAATTCATTAAATTTAAAAAATAAGTTTTGACCTATTTAATTTAATTTAATTTTATTTTATTTTATATTTTAAAATTTTCACCCCAAAATCCACGGTTTAAAAATTATAAAAATTACCATTATAATCTCTAAAAAGTTTTACATAAGTGTACTAAGTTACAAAGTGGGACACCGAGATGAATCCGATAAATTAAGTACAACGGAAATGTCTACTTACTGTTTTGCTGCCGCGTTTACTACAGCGTCACCCCTCAAACACGTGCTAATCAACATTAGATGATTAACAACAATATACTTTCACAAAGAAATAAACAGAAGTATCCCTTCGTATCTCATTCGTGTCAGTTATGTACATATGACCTTCATAGCCGATTAAATTCAAATTAAAAAGTGTCAAACTGATTTAATTTAGTATTAAACGGACGGAGTATTTAAACGAATAAGAGTATGTGCTACAACTATTTTAATTGGTACTTTTTTTACTTCACTTTACAGAGAATATGGTTAATTGAACTTTTCATAAAGACATGTAACTATGTATTTTCTTTGTGCCTTCTACTGTTTTTCCTTTCCCGTATAAGTGCGTATATACGGAGTTATATACGTAGTATAGAGAAAGTTATGTAATGCTGCGGAAAATCGATTTCGAGATTTCAACGGAAATACATGGTTTGGTCTACCCTTATACCGGAAAAGTGTATTTTTTCAAAACGCCCGACCGTTCGTCGATTCGCCCATCTGTCTGGTGGATGTAAATAAACTGGCGCCTAACGATGCGAAGGATATTTTCCAAATTACAGAAACACCTGTCCATTTGTCGTGAGTCTAGACTCTGCGATTTTGAAAGTCATTCATTAGTTTTTTATGGGTACTTTGCATGAATCTCCTGGGCCATTTAAAATATTTTCTCAAAATTGGCTCCAAATTTTTTCTTTATATTTCTTATACGAATAGAGTAAAATGCACTTATAAATGTTGTATATGTCCAGTTTTCACGGTTAACTCTGAATATCCGAAACTTTCAAAAGTTGGAATTTTTTCAGGGTCTTCTTACAACAGAATTAAAGATAGAATTTTTTCTTCCCCTTCCATAAACGTTGCGAAGGGAAGAAGTGCTATTGATGTTATTCTTACTGTAAAATATTGTACTTATTTAGTCGCTAATAACCTAATGTTGGTGCGACTCAAAATAATATTGATTTAAAAAGATGTGTTAACACCACTAGTTTTAAACAGTCATATCAATTGAGGGAGGGTTGAGATATTCACTACTATAATTACAAATTCATTGGCAATTTGCAGTGCCCATTCTTTCAAGTCACAATCACTGACACAACATTTTTTCTCTCCAGCTTCCTTAAATTGTCTAAGAAGACGATCATTCGTTATTTTACGGAATTATGTTCAAGTAAGTTTTGGTGGCCTTTGTTCATAAGTTTTTCCACCTATAGACTAATTCACGCTCCTGTTTTAAGAAAATAAATTTATTTTGCACAGTTTGAAAACTCCAACGTTTCTTCCCCTGAGCACTCGAGCAATATCGCACAGCATTTTCTCCATCACAGAGGGGGACAGCAACGTCGGATCTTTTTAGGACTTCGCTTGTAATCCGTACATTGTACACGGACTCTTCTGCTTTATTACGACCAGTAGACTCTCCTTCTGCACATTCTTCAGTTTATCTTTCCAGAATATTCAGGGTTTCATATCACCATGATTATAATGAGCGACAAAGAATGCAAAATAGTCTTCTATACTAAATCTTGGTAACTTATGGGTCATTACGTCTAATGTATCTAGGCAACGTAAGGGCTTACGTCGGACCTACTCACCGGAAGTCGAGAGGGGAGGCCAAGTGCTCGCAGGTGTCGCCAACTGCGCAAAGAAAGAGAAAATGAAGGACTATTTTTCCCCACAAAATGTACTTTTACCACTACTTTTACGATGTTAAACCTTTGAAGTAAAATAGTGCCAGAAGACGCACTTACCTTCACCCCTATTCGCAGTATCCTTCCCTACAATCACATTCAAAAACATTGATCACTTAATCAAAGTTTTGATCAAAAACTTGATTCAAATATTCGTTTTGTTCGCGATCGCAAATTTTGGCTGCTTTATGCATAACATTCACAAGACAATTGTAGAATGTTGTAACTTAGAAGATTTTGTGGCAATGCAGAATGGATAAAAGCAACTATCCAGACGGTGAGTCGTACCCGCCACCCCCCAGCTGCAGAACAACACGTTGACACTGACACATTCATTCTCTGCAATAGCTCTTCTTATATAACTTGTTTATATTGAATTCAATTGAATTGTTGCCTTGTTTTACGCGGCGAGACAGAGGTCATGAGGCTTGCTCTTCGGTCATGAGGTCTGACCACTCAATTTCGCTTCGCTCCTTTTACCAACTAGCGGAGAAAGGAAATATTCCTTGGTATTTCTTGAGCGACGGAATAAGCGATTTAAATTAAGTTCAGGGGATTCATTTAAGGATGAGTATCTTTAACATGCAGAATAACTACTAACATGCGACAGCCGGATTTACTTCCCCTCCGAAGGAAGGCGTACGAAGGATTTATTTGCCCTAAAAGCCACGGCTTAGAACGGGTTTGAACCCGCGTTCTTGGGTATAACAGTCGCTAAAGGTTACACCATTGCCGCCGCTGTATTAACGAAACATGAAAGCAATTTTACTTATACAATAATTAACGTCAGTTCCGTTTCGTGGGCAGGAATCACGGAATTCTTTTACGTCTGCAATACAACTATTTAGCTCTCGAAGGACGTTACGAGATTTTATCTTCAATCAAATAAATTTAATCTTTCTAGTTCGGTCTAGAGAATGTAGGTTTGAAAATCAATGTTAGATATCGTCTGCAGGACGGGACGTCCATCGACACAAACCTCTCGAGGCCAAGGCATTTTAAACTCGAAATTTAATGTTTCCACGAATGTACATGTGAAACATTGCTCTTTGTGAGCCTAACGTTATGTATTTTGGTGTTATTTTTTAAAATAATAATTAATAAAGAAAATTATGAAATAAATTATTAATTTTATATCATCATACTTCAAAAACCCATTTTTGACTTTCAGAATTGTATAGATCCAGCATCCAAAGCTTTGTGTAGTACATCAAAATTAACTATTTAATTTGAATGAAGTATCTAAATTCTTTTTATAGTATTTCAAAATATTTAATTTTTAATTTGGATCCTGTTTCCAATGCAATTTATGTTCTATCAAATACCATATTGTCATGAAGGTTTTGATGTAGCTTCCGAAGGTTTGTATGGGCTTTATTTATCCATAAGTTTTTCTTTTAAGTAGCTCTCTTAGAGTAAGAATAACCTATAATTCTTCTCACCTGTGCAGTGACGACTGAAAAACAGAAGTAAAAAATTATCGAACTTTCAACGCTTTTCATTATGTCTCAAATAGCTTCTCAAGAGAACAAATCACTTCAAATGCAGTTAGTTGTGCGACTTTGCTGTGATTTCCACGAGTTTAATATATATTTCAAATGTTCCTGGTGTTCGTTACGTAAATCATAAAGGACGCAGGCTACGCTTTTTTATTGAGTAACGGTTGAGCATATTCGAATTACCGGAAATTTATTTGCCCCTCACCTCGAGCCATATCATAACCAGGGAAATAACGTTACCAAAAAACATGTAATGTGTCTGTGCGCTCTCAACCGGAAGCCATTTGCGTGCTTCTATAGGGAAGTGCGCAGATGTTTTGTCGGCTGGAGGAAGGTAGGTCTTTTGGTGGCAGAGTTAACGGGCTCAGAGGCTACCTTCAATAACCATTTGTTCATTTTATTTATTGCCAATTGCATTTATTTATTCATTGTTATAAGTCAAGGGTCATTCATATAAAAATCGGATCCTTTGTCTCTTAATGTATTGAACAAAAACAGGAAGAGGAATATCAGTTTTTATATACTCTACTTATCATGGAATGCACGTTTTGCAGTGCATATACATGTAGAGAAATGTCTTATCGTTCAGTCCAGCTACTAGTGACTTCATATTTTACGTCTAAGTCTCTACAATACAATTTTTGTCACCTCGGTGAGGGCCATCTGACAAGGGTTATCGTTAGGTGGAATTGTAAATGCCAGGACCTTAGCATCACCGTGAATAAAATTATTGTTGATAGTGTTGACAGTGTGGTTGAGAGTGTTGACAGTGTCGTTGAGCATAACTGTATGGTTGATCGTTGACAGTATCGTTGACCGTTGACTGTGACATTGAACGTTGACAGTGTCGTTGAGCGTTGACAGTCGTTGTGTGTCGCTGGCGACTCGTCGGGGTCGGAGGGTGGGAGAGTGGGAGGGGGTGGAGGGGGAGGTGGGGTGAGAGTGAATAGTGCGGCGAAGTAGTGAAAGGGTGCGGCCATCTGCTGAAGGGGTGATGACGTCATATTGGGAAGCTCTTTTGCAACGTGAACGGGCGATTCCGCTCCGTGTAAATCACTATTGTAAAAGCGAAAACAGCTTCAAACTGAAGACCGATTTCCAATCCTTTCAACCCTTTCCTCGAACGTTCAACAGTTTACGAAATTAATTCAAGTTATTACAAAGTTAATGGGGTCTTAACTAACAATAGTAGGCTACATAGCGATGCATCAGTGTTACATTCTGAAGCGAGGTGCAGAACAGAGAAGTAATGAAGTTATTCAAGGTTAAGAGTGAAGTGCAGTGCAGTGTCAGTTTATAGAAGTTTCGTTTTCCTAATGTAACTTATTGTTTTATGAATAAGTAAGTATTTATGTTATTATTATATAATTTACATGCTTGTTATATTGTTTTAGTTATATTATCTGTAATTAGCTGGCACCGGGTCTTACCCAATTGCACCATAAAAATTGATCTTATCTTATTACGAATTAATGAACGGTGAGGTTTGCATAATAGGTTAGACGTAAATGACAAACTAGTCTAATGTTTCTAAGTTTAGAAATTAAACAGCAAAGAAAATTTGTGTCAATTTAATTGTTATGAAGACGACTACGTCTATATCTCTTGAGATAAATTTTTAAATAAATCCCGATCTTTTTATCGATCTTTTCTTATCGTTCCTGACAGACCATACAACAAAGTGTGGATTTCTTTGAAAAATAAGAGAAAACATCTGAAGCGTGGCATAAGATCCACTTTCAATTTTTTTTGAGTGGGTTTACAGAGATTGGAATAGGTACCACTATACATATATAGAGGCGGCTTAATACATTTTACAATACTACCTGAAATAACGTAATTATAACACAGAAAATTACATATATTTTGGTACTTAGGAATACGTAGAAATATTACTGGTGGTAGCATTTTCTAAGTAGTTACTACAGACACACAAAACAAACATTAAAATATATACATATTACTTAATACGTTACAATTTATTTATTTAATTATGATTGCATTAATTTAATTATGATGGTAGATTTGCAAGGAAGGGAGGCGTCATTAGAGCCATGGCCCGTGTGATGGCTTAGAGGACGCCACCTTCGATTGCTCCCAGAGTCAGCGGATAATGTGGATAGGGTGGGTAGCTACACACACGAAAAAATCCGAGTGGGTAAAATATCTTCTCGGTGTTTGAGGTAAGTTAAATTCCAGAAATTAACGAAGTTTCTCGATATTGTGTCGACTCTAACGTATATGCGATTAAATATGTTGCAAGATCGACTCAACAGAAGTGCAACTTTAGTTGTTCATAGAGACAAAAACGATAAAATAGATTTGTAACAATTGCTAAATAAGTTTATATAAAAAATGTAAACGCAGGGTTGTTTCTGTATTGGAAAATAAACGGTTAAAGTTATATAAAATAAATGTGTTGACAAATAAATGTGAAAATAATATGATGAATTTTAATGGTACACACGACAATTTCAAAGAATTCTGATTTGTATATTTCCCCATCATTTCCATGAAAGGGCAAGCGGGGACCCCCACCTGGGTCAACGTCCCACTGGGACTTCACACCAATTGCCGGTTCCGATCCTGCCGTCGCCTAGCGGGCTTTTCCACAACCAGGTATCTCCCACCCGCCGGGACAAGCTCTAAGCTCCCGACCGGTCTCCCGGCATGTTTGGCAGTGTAGTGCATGTTAGTGTGTCTGTAAAGGGAGAGGACAGGGCGAGTAAGAGGAAGGAAAGATCGCGCGCGATCCGTGACCCGTTTGTTAGGGTACTGCTCCGGCATTCGACTGGTGTTGATCGGAGAAACGACGGAAAACTATCGATCAGAGCAGCTCTGGATCGGGAGGACCGTGGTTACGAGGGAAATATGAAAACACTTGATTGATGCTTGTCTTACGGAAGGAATTATGAGAGGGAAATATGAAAAGACAAACCGAGTCAAGTTAACATCTATTTAATTAGTAAATAAATGAAACTGAATGAATTAAATTAGGTAAAGAAATAAAACCGTGAATGTAGCACGAGCGTTAACTAGGTACAATCATCGAGCGTTCGATCATCAGAACCCTTATAACGCTCATCCTGCATAAATAACTAATGCTACAAGAGCTAATTCTCTACCCAGCAGTACCACACCTGCGTTATTTGAGTCGATGGTTTCTTGTAAATAGAAACTATTAAATTTGTAAAAAAAACGTCGTCTATATACGTCATGGCATATTATATTTAGACGAGATAATAGAAATAAAATTTCCAAATACAGCTGCAATAGTCTTCGATTTCGATCTTATATCTCCTCTCCAAATGAAACTTTTTTATGTCGTATCAGTTTCAACAATAAAAAAATTATATCGAAATTCGTGCGTACCACACTCAAGGCCATTGCGTAACGCCAGTGGTGATCCGAACCAGGAAAACACAAACGCGTATGGTGGGGTAAGAACTTCTCCTCTGATAAAGAGAATCTACCTTCCGAAACATAAAAGATACCTTTATCCACAGAAAGGCATTTCCATTACATCTTTTTTACTGTAATTTTATTTTTGGTAGCTATGTTAAGTTTATATGTTAACTGTTCAAATGTTTGATGGTCTTAATCTTATACTAACTTACACCAACTTAAAATTATACACGTTACAATTATATAAATAAAATATTAAAAAATACAATGGGAGAGGAAGCAGAAACCTCAGATAAGTATTACTGCTGGTTTGCAAACATTTTATAAAATGAATGGAGGGGATATCTGTAATTAATTCTCGTTATATAATTGGGGTTTTTGTTTATGGAAGGATGATGTTTGGATTCGAGGAAGGCTAATGTAAAAAGTGTGTGCGAGATAGGCTATTTGTTTTTTTATTGTGTTTATATTTAAACCATTATGCAGTTGATTGTTACTGACGAACCATGGTGCTTTTGTAATTAATCTTAATAATTCATTTTGGACAACATGCATTTTGTTTAGGTTGATATTGGCAGCATTGGTCCAGATGGGACAAGCATAAAATAATGTCTGCCGGATTATTGTTTTATAGAGTAATGGAGCATTGGATTTGGAGAGTTGACAGTGTTGATTCAGTATGAGTCGTTGTTGAATTAGTTTAGATTTTGTTTACCTCTACATGTTGCTTCCAGCTGAGTCGAGTATCGAAGTTTAAGCCCAAGTATTTTATTGTTTTACTGGTTGGTGTTCAATTGATGATGTCGTTATTTATGAAGAAATAAAGAGGGTGTGTGAATGGTTTTAATGTGAATATTTTTGCTACAGATTTTGTTGGGTTCAACTTTACTTTCCATACATTAGCCCAATATGCTAGTAAATTTAAGGGATTCTGAAGCTGTGTTTGAAGAGTTGTTAAAGAGTTCTCTGTGATATATAGTGCAGTGTCGTCGGTAAATTGAGCGGTGTTTATTTGTGATGAAGTAGGAATATCTGCGGTGTATATATTGAACAACGTGGGGGAAAGTGGTGAACATTGGGGAGCCCCATAAGAAATTTTCCTTGGATTGGAACGTTCATCTGATACTGAAAATGTTCTATTTGTTATATAACTAGGGATACCAAATACTAGATAGTTGTGTGTACCTATTGAAATTAATTTAAAATAGAGAGCTGGATGATATACCTGTATTCTGTCGAATGGTTGCGAGATGTATACGAATGCAGCGATTATATGTTGTCCCTTTTGGAATGCAGTGTGAATGTGTTCCGTAAGCCTTAGTAGTTGGTGGGTGGTAGAGAATTGTGACTTGAAGCCAAACTGGTGTTGGAGTATACTGTTTTCTTGATGTTGTTCAATCTGATGTATTAATTTCTCTAATATTTTGTGACATTATAGGTAGCAGGGTGAAAGATCTGTAATTTTCTGCTTTTGAGTGATTATTGTTTGGTTTTGCTATTGGGTGAATGAGTATTTCGATGTTTGAGGAAAATATCCTGTTCGCAATACAGAATTGTAAATATTATTTAGAAAAGCAATGGCATTATCCGGTAGACTTTTAAAATGACTGTGTTAATCCGATCGTGGCCTGGAGCTGTTATATTTGGCATATCCCTTATAATTTTTCTTGTTTTATTAGGGGATATGAATTGTATTTTGTGGAGAACATCTAGGGGAGCATTGAACATTGTCATAATTTCGTCGTGTTTGTGATCTTTGGGGGAGTTTTTGGGGGTGAAAGTGTCAACAAAGGGAGAGGCCAGTACTTCAGCTTTTTCCATTGGGGAGTATTTTTTACCATCACTAGTTGCTAAGGGGGGAATACACGTTCTTTTTCAAACGAGTTTCGTAGTAAACTGCCATAGAGAGTTGGTTTTAGTATTTGGGTATTGATAAAGGAATTGTATTGTTCGTGTTTATATTTGTTGTTGATAATGCCATTGGCATTCCCATTTAGTACAATTATATCATTATGGTGATCCATAATTGTTGCAAAACGACATAGCAATTGAGTGTTGGATATTCTGTATAGTTGTTGATATTAATGAATTTATGAACTTAATGATGTGATTGGTTATAAACTGAGTGATGTTTTGTATGAATGAGTTACCAATATTGAAATTGTTTTTTTTCTGTTTGTCTGTTGATTGTTATGTTGTTGGTGATTTGTGTTTGTTGTGTTTTTGTTGGTGGTTGATATTTGTTGCATGTGAGAAATTAGGTATATTGTTGGTTGGAGGTAGTATTGGAAAGTTTGTTGTATTGAACTGCGGGAGAATAGGGTTGTTTCTAAGTCTGTCATATGGACTATTTCTTTTACTTTCTAAAATTTTTCGCTAATATGTACTGATATGAGATGGGCTCTATGCTTCCGGAGACAATTTTTACATGTAGGAGTGGAGTACTTTTGTTCACAGTTTGTTCATAGGTCATCACCTGCACAAAACACACACGAACTTGTATGATTGCAATTATTTTTCCTCTATACAAAGTCTAAACACCGGTAATATTGAAGGGGACCCATGTTTTTTCTTCTTTCTGGTCTCACAATTTTATTACCTATTTGTTTTATTTCTAGCACAACCTCGATTTCGTGGGTTCCATTAAAGTCACTGCCACTACTGGGATGGGGGAATTGTTTTTATATAGTGGAGTAACTTTTGTAGCAGAATTGAATTGGCTTTTGATTTTGGCTAAAATTTTATTTTCTGAGATTGAAGGATGAATATTTTTTATCACTATTGAGTATTTTTGACTAATTTTAACCGAATACGTGTGAAATTGTTTTTTGGTGGCCAGGAAATATGTAACTGCTTTTCAGAAGTCGGTCACTGACTGGAATTGGATTCAAATCTTTTGATTTTAGAATTCCATAGTGAAGTTGAATGAGAAGGTAGATTTTATTTCATTTCTTGATTTTTAAAATTAGTAACAAAAATTAGTGGGATTTTATTTTCGTCACTTAGATAATCTGGGATCTTTTCGTTTACCCAACTAAATCTGCGTTTGATTTCTACATTGTATTGACTTTGTAAAAGTTCGAGCCTGCCGGAGGCTGTCTGTGTGTGGTTACACGTTTTAAGTCTGTGTTATCATTGTCGTTATCGCTGGCTCGCTTTCCTTGGGACATAACCTTGTTCTGATGCCGTTGTGTTGAAGCATCTGACTGTTGTGAATGCATTTGTTCCTCGGACTGGCCTGATTATCCGGCCCGAATTGGAAGTTGTTACTTGCATTGTGCTGAAGTTGAGGCGTTATTTCGGTGCTGTTCGTGAAATTCTCGTTTCTTCTGGCTTCGTCGGGGACCACATCAAAAGACTCTTCCAAATTATATAACGAATTTAGGTCTTCACTGACCATTCGCTCTGTGCTGGATAAATCATAGTTGTTCATTCAACAACTAAAGCGCTAGTAGTGAAGAATTATGACCACTGAACACTATTTAGAACACAAAGTCACCACTGTTCCTAACGTTCGGAGTGAATAGCATTTTCACACAACGATTCTAGCCGTTGTTAGCGGAGCGACTGCACTGGCCCTCAGCTGACGCGATAAAATATAATGAAGTTGGCTACTTCAATTGATGCCCGTTACATGTGAAACTCCGGTTCCCCAAGTCAGTTTTACTTTCTCGCGTACTACTTACGGGCTTATGCAGTATTGAGAAAGTATTGTAATACTGTGGGGGGATATCGGCGATTATTCGACAAAAAACTTTTATTGCCATGCGCTGGTAACGAAAAAGTATATGTCTTCTTGCTTTATGTAGTAAATTACTTCCCCCAGCACATTGTGAAGTCAGAATTCATGTTTTTTGAGTCCTTGATACATAAAAAGATTGACGAAAAAACAGCTGTCCGTCTGTCTGTCCATTTGTCTGTGGTCAACCGTAGTGCCTAAATCGTTCACAATATTTTCTAGAAAACCGATGTTTCCAGATTGATCTGAATGAACTCAAGCCCTCCAGAGTTTGAAAAGGATATTATGATTTTGGGGCAAATTTTCTAGTCTTCCTACAACTGCAATATTGAAGACAGAATTCTTTCATAATAAAATCTGATCAAAATGATTACATCTTAAAACAAGATCAAGTTAAAATTATTAAAAATATGAGTAGTTTGTGCGTAATAATTTTGCGTGAAACAGGCCATTTAAAAAAATCAATAATTAAATTATTTCAATTATTAAAATGCATTATTTCTCAGTAACTGATTACAATTTGGATTTCTTTACTTCTGTGGAATATTTTCTCCGAGGGTAAATGCGTCCAACAAGGTGTCGGGAATGGCCACAATTATAAATAAAAAACTCAACATTTTTTCTTTAAAACAGCTCACAAATTATGCCACAGGAAAGAATGTAAAGAAAGCGGCACTAGTTTCATTTTCATTGAACTTTCAGATTTTTTGAAAATTGCAAACAACCACAAAATATTACCAATGCAAAAGTGCAATACTGATTATAGAGATTCCTTGTTGATGAAATTTGTCGTCGAATTTGCGCTTCCAAATTTCACGCGCTTCGTGTCACGAGTTGCCGTTTTGTAAATGGCAGATTCGAATTTTCAACACTTCTTTCAGTAGAAACTTTCAGGCCTTCTCAGCAGCGTTGCCAAACGTAGACTACTCATGAATTAAAAAAAATAGCGTCAATATTAGAATGATCAAATTGATTAGCACAACAATTATTTGGTGTACACAGAAACCATGTACTGAACTAACGAATACAGATTTTTTTAGTGTTCCCTGCTTATGCCTATGCACTGTCGCCGTCATTCTGGCAGCTTTCGTACTTGCGTAGCAAAGGATCCTCGAGGCTCCCGGAGAGCGGCGCGGGAGGTCGCAGCGGGTGCGGCGCGGAAAATTCCCTGCTAAAGGCGGCGGCGGAATCCGCGGGACCATTCACGTCGCAGCGTCACTTAGGACACTGCGTCTGGTGACAGTCTTCTTCATTCGATAAACGAAGGCAAGGGAACTCGACCCAGAGGGGAGCGAAGACTCCCGAAGGCTTCGAGCGGCAGCGGTCCAAACGCGTAAGAGTGCGTTCCCCAATTCGCAGGTAATCAAACGCCGCCAATCCGCTGCCGCGACGCTCGCCTGCCGCGCAGGTCTGAACGTTATCGTAAGGCAACTCGTGACGCGAAATTTCCGCTGCGGGTCTCCCGCGCCGGTCTGTGGGAGCCTTTACACATCGCATGCCATACAATTCTGATCCGTTGCTGTCCCCCTCCCACCAGCTATCGGCCGCCTTCGGGTGAAGTCCACCGCGTAATGTCGCCACGCGTTGAATACCGTGGCAGTTGATGCTCTTGGAGATCAATTCCGCCGCACGCATTCGGCACCAAGCACATGGCAGCAGAAAGGAGTTGCGAGAGGTGGCTCAGGGTATCAACTGATGTCACTGCAGTGCCTCTGACTGGTAGGTCCTGGGGCTCCACTCCCAATGGTGCCAAGATTTTCGGCACCAACTATTCAGCTAAGTCAGATTGAGCCGCTGTCTGGCAGAGAATTCTAGCGTCCGGCTGCTCTGATCGGTAATTTTCTGGGATTTCTCCGATCAACACCAGGCGAGTACCGTAACAACCGGGCACGGACCGAACGCGATCTTTCATACCTCTTCATACTTCTTCTTATATCTTTACCGTTATACTCATTCTTACACTAACATGCATTACACTACCACACAGTCGAGAGACGGGTCGAGAGACGGGTCGAGATCTTAGAGCTTGTCCCGGCTGGGGCGATGCCCCGTAGGAGGGAGATACCTGCTTGTGGGAAGTCCCGCTAGATGAAGATAGGTCGGCGCCGGATCTCGCCATACAGCGAAGATCCCCGTCACCTCCAGAGGAAAAAGAACATGCACTACCCTCAGGGAATCACTAGCAATCAATCAATCGAACGCCCAGATCTCCGTCCGTGCACATACAGCCGGGAGGGAGGGGCAAGAGCCAAGCCCCGTCCTCAAGGGCATTTTCTACCGAATGTATGCATAGTGGGTAACGAGAAGATACGTGTGAAAGAGCTTTAATACGATCGACTGGTGTGCAGCAGACTGAAAGCTTCGAGTACTTCGAAAGACCCATGTCATTAAAGTAAGAGACAACTGATTGATTGGCAGAATTGGGAAACAGTATTGACATCTATTCAATTCTGGCTTCGTATAATGGACGATGCTTCCGCTCAAAACACGCTTCAGCACCCAACACATGCTTCGATAGTCTCTTTCGACATCACAACATCCCACTGCAGGGAGCCAAACGTTCGCAAGTATTATCAAACATTTTCTTAAAAATGTACCATTAATATAGAACAATGCCCTTTTATGTCAATGATATTAAAGAAGATAATGTCTTAATGCAGAATAGGTATTGGGATTTGGTATAAGCATAGTCATCATTATCACTCATCAAATTTGTAGGTCTTGTACATATTTCAAAATTTTTGTATAACAGAACGCCAAAGACTTTCTCCTACTAGTTAGTTACCTAATTTCTTAAGTCTAAGGTCTCTTTACGGTTTTACACTCCCTTTTGACAGCTGCTACCTATCTATATTCAAATTTTTATTGAAAATTTGAATAATTTTTGAGAAAGTGTTGAAGAATTTTAAAAAGAGCAAATTTTGGATGATGTAAACAAAAAACTTTTGAGTTTTCGAGAAACGTTATAAAAATAATTTCTAGCATTTGTTCTCACAAATACGATATAATGTAATAAACGCTAGTACTTATTTACAATATTAAAAAGAGATATTTCAAGAGTATTACATTTGTGTAATAATTTCTAAAAATACAAAAGAGAACATAAAAATATTTTTTATGTCGTGTTATTTAGTACATTTAGAACTATCAGTAAAGAAAGTTCATTAACATGCTTTACAATATTTCAATTTTGCTCATATTTCACTCAAATTTAAGCGTAAACTACTATTTTAAAAACATGTGTAACATTTATTAAAGAGCTTGCATGAAAGAAAAAACTTTCATGTTTTATATTGTTGTTGTAGTAAGACATCGAAAAAATTTCAAACATTGTGAGTTTAAAAAAATTCAGGGGTAAGCTAGGAAATCAGAATCAGAATAAATTTGGAATCTTTGTGTTTCACTTTAATCCTGGAAGAAATTTAAGAAAAAATGTGAAAAATTTTGAAAATTCCGAAGGGTTTCATATGAAGAACTCCCCACATTTTCCTTTTCAAAATCACATGTCTTCAAGCTTCTTAAAATGTTTTGGTGAATATGTTAGTAATTTAGGCGCAAATATTGTTCCCAGAAGCCCGAACGTTTTGGAAAAAAACAACACTTATTCGGTATCAGGGGACCCCAAAACGTGTGTTGAAAGCTCGAAGTCGTTTTTCCTCAGTATTACGTAACTTCTCTATATAAATACATTTATAAATGATTTTATATTTTATTAAGTTAATTTTATTTATAGAAGAAACATTAATTATTGAAAAAATCAATAATAATAAATATATTTACAAATATTTTCTCTAATAAGATTCAAAAAATTTTAATTCTAAAATTTAAAAAATGGATTAAATGCAAACATCAGAATAGTTTCACATCAAGTAAAAAGCAAATCAATTTGCTTTTTAAAAACTTTTATAGAAAACCCTTGTCGACATTTTCATGAAATAGAGTTCAATAACAAAGAACATGTAATAGTGAATTCTGCACACCCAATTATCTGAAAACTATTATTTTGGACATAACACTCTTTATGCAGCAAATACACAATAAGAAAGAAAAGCCAAATACTTGAGAAACATAATATCTATTAGATATGATAACTGTAGCCTTAATAGCGCCAGAGAAATGAGCAATAAAAATGGAAATTTTATCAAAGTAGTTTGGCAAATATTCTTGAAGGGAAATAAAAATGAGAGGAAATTATTTCAAATGTATGGTCTTGGATATTTACAGATGTAATGGAGTTTCAAACTTTGCCAATATGAGTGACATAAATCCCCCACTTAATGAAATCGTAATTAATATGGGACCATGGATGTGAGTGAATATTAACGCTTAGTTTAATTTTGAATTCTGTGTGGATGTAGTTTCACCAACGAATCAGTTGGAATTATATACCAATGATCTGCTGATCCAAATCCATCATTAATATCTACGGTTAAATACCTTGTGATTACGATCGAAACTCTTAAATCTCCAGGATTTCGCTTGCCATACCTTCATTAGAGGTTATTCGCATCTTACAAAACACTTCGAAATAACGCTGGTGGATTGATTTATTTCCCGAGGTACATTGGTGGATTCATTACAATACTATTCCTAATATTTGCTAGTTTCTGAAATCAGTTCCATTGCACAAATACAAATACTAAACAATAATATATTTCTAAAGTAGTAATTATAATAAAAATATTAATAAACATAACAATAATAATTTTTGCGTTAATGTAAAGTCAATCAACTAGTATAGTACACCAGATGGGTACTAGATAATATTTTGAAAAACGCAGAGAAAGAAAATTTTCTACTTCTTTCACGTCCTCTGGTGGGGTTTCCCCATCTACATATCTCCAACAGCGGGGCACCGCTGGACGCCAGTCCAGGACAAACCCTATTCACCCGACCAGGCTCTCGCACTCGATCCAGCGCCGACCTACGTGTATTGTAGAGCACTACGGATTTTATTGAGGACATACTATAATGTTTTTTTATCAGAAAATAACATTGCTCTGTGTTATTTAGGACAATACAGTAAATAAAGGAAATAAATAGCGTCGTTTTCTCAATTAATAATTCTAATTAATATTACTGCATCAAAATCGAGCCAGCGTCGCAAGACTGGTTGAGTAGAGGGATATCCGTGCGACAGCAAAATTTCTCCGCACATGTGTGTGTGTGTGTGTGTGTGTGTGTGTGTGTGTGTGTTTGCAAGCAATGACTGCGCCAGGACACCTCTTCTATAGAACTTAAAGACAGTGCCGGAGAAAGACACTTTTCGGTCCGGGGCTATGCAGAAACGTGCCCCCCCCGAAACAAATTACTAAGTTGTGCAACAGATTGGACCTAAATTTTCCGTATTAGTTTTCTATTTCTTGGTCTCGGCTAGCTACTCGGACTTGCAACATACTCTTGCCAGCTGCCATCTATCGCCGCATTAACTACATTTTTAATTTTTTTTTAATTTTTCGGATTTCTAATAGTATTTTTAAATTATTAACGAACAGTAAAACCTCGTCCTAAATGGCAATTTTCTTTAAAAAATTTGGAGCCGGTTTTAAAATCCCGGCGTTTAAACGCTACTGTAAATCCGAAATTAGAAGCTCTTTTGCACATAAAAATTTTGAGTTTTCAAAAAGCTTCATTCAAAGTCATTTCAAGCACATTAACTCACAAATACAAATGTGTATAAAAAATTGCTGGGAATGTGCATAATAACGGCGTGAGAGATCTTCAAAGACATTACATTTGTGTAACTTTGGGGAAAATACCTCAAATGAACTTTACGTCATAGTAAAGTACAATTAGCACTATCCGAAATGTTTGAAGAAAAAAATGGAGCCATTTTTGAAAAAAAATGGCGTTTGAACAACACTGAAAATGCGGAATTTTGAGCCAGTTTTCACCGAAAACTATTGGAATTTCGAGAAACTTTATGACATTATTTAAAGCACATGCACTTATAAATATAATAATGTGAACAAATTGTCGCTAATATAAATATTAACGACGAGAGAGACAAGCTAAAAAAATTGTAATTTAAAAAAACACAAGAGAATAGAACATTATGGCGTCTATGTCACCTTATAGAGTACATTTATCTCCATCCCTACTGAAAACGTAAAGAAAAAAGTTTTAGAGCTGTTTTTGGGAATATCTAGTTTTTGTAATTTTTTGAAATTGCTCAGTGCTCGCAATATTGCACGAAAGCTAATAAAATTGTCCAAACAATGTACATAACCTTTATGAAATAACTCATTATGGAAAACCAATTGTAATTGAAAGAAAAATCTCTCTTCAATTTTTAGTTGTAAGAAGGCGTCTGAATCATTTTGAAATTTTGAAATTTTCGAAAGATCAGAGTTAAGTTTGAAAATCGATCCTATGCCGACTTTATAACATCATTGTACTCCATCTTACAAGATATTTAAAGAAAACGTTTGGAGCCGTTTTTCAGAAAATTTTGAAAATGTCCAGTAGACTTCATGTAAAGAACCCCCATATTTTAAGCACTTTCCCCCCCTGAATCTCAAAGATACGACTTGAGCCAGATCGGCACGTATTTCTTCAATTAGGAAAACATCCTACGTATGGTTTAGGCTATAGTAGTGTTCGCAGTTGAACGGAGAGACGGACAGACGAACGTTTTGAAAAAAAAAACAGTTTATCGGTATCAGGGGACCCCAAAACGTGCATTTCCGTTGAAATCTTGAAATCGATTTTCCGCAGCATTTCATGACTTTCCCTACACTACGTATAATACTCCGAATATAATTTTCCCCACCAGTGGCATCATCGGGCCGCTCTGTCCACGACGGCGCTCCTCCTGATACGCGAGCGGCGCGAGCGCACTCACTGCGGTCGGCGGAGGCAGCGCGCGGAGGGAGGGGTTAGCTCTGCGTCGCCGCTCCAAGGCCACAGACGCCTCGCTCTCAGAAATACTAGCATCCACTCTACCTTTCAACATTCAAATACAAACAACTGAATATTTGATGACCTTTACATGAACGTTATAAATTCCAACGATGTTAACACCAATTACCCCCACAAATATTTACAATTGTACTTTAATTACAATTAAACTGGTCTAATATTGTGAACATTAAAACAAGTAACAAATATTGATGTTCTAATCACGACAAAGACAGATATATGTGTATACAATAATGTCCAATCGAGATGTGTACCACAGGTATAAAACTGCTTTATTGTTGCTTAAATATTCAGGCTAAAAGTCAAAGCTAAATTAGTAATGTTGCTGGCAAATGGGGCCTACCTTGCAGTAGAAACAGACTGCAATGCTCAATATTTATCAGAAAAGGTGATATTACCGTAATAATGAAGTTAGCACCGGAGCGCTTGGCCTCAGTATTAACGTGATACAAAAGCGTTGCACCTCTCAGCCGCTGCATGAAATGGATCGCCCATAGATACCATTGGGTTGCACCAAATACTACGTAGATATTACAGGACACTTGGAACCTTTCTCACACTTTTAATAAAAGACAACTAGCGAACCTAGTGCCGTAAAAATCGGTGACTAATTCGAATTTCAATACATACAATAATTTTTGAAACACTGCGAATGTAAATAAACCTAATCGCAAGTACACTAAAAATCTTTCAACCTGAAGATAGGGCCGTCGGTGTCCCAGTTGGTAGGGAATTACTCCGGCATTCGCCTGTTGTTGATCGGAGAAACCACGGAATACTACCGATGAGAGCAGCCGGCCTCTAGAATTCTCCTCCAGACATAATTGTCATGTATTGCCATGAATTATACCTAGCTGGTATTGAACATTCGCCCAAGTCGAGGCTGCAACCCTACCTCCTTCCGGTCCGATGAGTAGGAGCGCCATGAACGTTGCTGGGGTGAGTATAAATTAAACTGTGTTTCTCTAGAAAAGTGATCAAATATCCGACAGGAAATACTTGAACGTGCCCTGTTGGGCCTCGAGGTTGGTCGAATACGTGCCTTCCTACAAGACGAACAGACTGCTTGGTTCATATACGTCGGTGAATTTCGTCTCCTATGCACTCAAGACAGGGTAGTCCTCAAATTGAATTCACCTTTAATAATTGATTCCGTATCTTTTATTTCTCCATAAGTGATGAATTTTTTAATTGCAAAGCGTTTGCAATTTCGTTATTAACTCGTAAAACTGGGCTTCTCTGAAAGCATGTATTCATAGTGCCTCCTTAGCAGTTATGATCGTCGTACTATCCCACACAAATTCCAGATTAATTTCCAGCTTAGTATTCAGCGCCTGCGAGCAGCAGCGAAACGCGGCCGCCTGCAGCCTCGCCCACGTCGCCAGCGCCTTCGCCAGGCGAGCGCGTCGCCTCATTTCGGCTCCCGTAGGGCTGCCAGCGATGTGCAAGGAAAAGGAAAGGCACTCGATAAGGAAAACACACTTTTCTTTCTATAAACATATCATTTAGGCTAACGTCAGTTCTATGTTTACTGATCTCCATTTGCGATTCAAGGGAAAAGATTCGTCCACAAACTGCAGATAAAGATGATCTCAGCGTCTCTTTTTTTTATTTTAGTCGCTGAACAAACACTAGCATGCATGTGCGTGTCAGCTTTCAGAAAAACATATTAATGTATTCTATTCTAAATTAAAAAATAAACAATAAAACGAAGCATAAGGTAGTCATATTAAAAATTAAATGAAAAGAAATGCTAAAAATACACGAAAAGGAGGACATTTAAAATACAAGGGAGGGCGAGAGGACAATTGATTAGACAGGAACTAAATGGTACAATGTGAGTTTAGACTACTTAACAATTGACTAGCATTAAGACTATCTGCCAACACTAAAGTGGTACTTTTATTATGCGACACCTACAATGACAAATGAATGGGTGAATACGAGACTTGTATAAGTGCCATTTTATACATTCTGAGAAAAACGTATTTCTTTTAAGTTACATTTCAGTGGCAGTATATTTTCGTGGTTTTAATGAAAAATTGAAATGTCGTTGTTTTAATAATGAAACAAAGCACCACGATTTTACAGTAATATCGTCTTAAACAGATTTCTCAGAATTTATAATGTCACTTATACCGTTATGGTTTTCATCCATTCAAATGACACATAGGCCACTTTAGTATGTATACATGCTCACAAGTTGAGATAAAATTTACTCTAACCAGGATTTTAGCCAAAACGTTTCATGAACCACTTAGGTCGTGGCCAGCCAATTGACGCCGATGGAGGATGGTTGGCAACCCTGCCATCAGCGCAGATTTTCGGCTGCGTTCGCAAGCGGAGCTCGTCGCCTCGTCGCGGCTTCAGGGCTCACGTGCCGGGCGTATTTCAATCCCCAGCGGCGCTCGCCGCCGACGGAAGATATCGCAATAAAACAGATTAAGCAGCAAAATATGAAAGTTCGCGCAGCGGGGCGGGGCAGCGTTAAACTCGAGGCGGCTCTTGGGGAGGCGCTAGGCGCACATGAGCGCAAGATCTCACAGAGCAGGCAAAAATATCAAAATGTAGTCCAAATTGAATGAAACTTTGTAGACAATGGTTTCTGGACACGATAAATACGATTCCAATACCAAAATTGCAAAAAACAAATCGCGGATTAAAAATTTAAAAAACGTCAAATAATGTTTCTGCATGGAATGCAGAATAGCAGCTAATAGCAGCTTTTTTTGACATATCAATAGTTAAGTAGTTGACAATATTGTGTTTACAAATTTCTTTGTGGGCCTGTGTGGAACTTACAACTGTTTTTTACTAAGAAACAACAACAAATTAATTGCATAATTTTGTTTAGACATTAATTATTTCTTAAGTATTTTAAAACGTTTTTAAGTATTTGTAATACATGTAAACATTGTACTATTACGATTTTCGTCCATTCTGAATAATGAAAATTGCTCAAAACCAGAAACAGCTGCTGGCTCAACGGCCACATTTCCAATGCTGCAGTCACAGTGACGCCTCGGACCTGTTCTATCCGTGGGATCTAACATTCTGGGAACTAGTCTCCCCAACTGCTTCCGTAAAATTCCCTAATTCAAACCTTTTTTTCGACTTGTGGCCAACTTCTTGGGATCTTGTGCGGCGGCGATGGTGTAACGGTTAGCGTATTGGACTGTTGTACCCAAGTTGGCGGGTTCAAACCCGATCGAAGCCGTGGATTTTTTTTAAGGGCGAAAAAATCCTTCGTACGCCTTCCTTCGGAGGGGAAGTAAAGCCGGCTGTCCCATGTTCGTAGATTTACTTGCATGTAAAAGATCCTCAAGCCTAAATGACGCCTCTGAGCTAAATTCAAATCGCCTGTTTCTCGCCCAAGAAATACCTCCTTTCTCTCCTAGTTGGTGAAAGGAGCGTAGCAAAATTTGCGTGGTCGGACGGAAGAGCGGGCCTGATGGCCCGAGTCTCGCCACGTAAAATAAGGCAAATTCAATTCAATTCAATTCAATCTTGTCCCAACGTTCTGCGCCGCCAGCCCTTGCTCAACCCCCGACATACTTGTACTGTATCTGCCATTTTGTTTTGTTGCTTATTTAATGATCGTGCCCAGAAATCATTGTCCACAAAGTTGCATTAAATGTGGATAACGTGTTCATATCTCGGCCAGCTTTTTGAGGTCTTGCCGCACTGTGCGACGGAAGGAGGTCCGCGAATCGTAAATCTCTGTTTACGATCGGAGTAAAGCGATCGGGGCGACGGCGCGGGCGACAGGCGAGCACGTGACGGGCTGCAAGTGCTTCGAGGTCAAAGGCTAAATTAAAGCTGTGGGTAAAGGATGGAATACAGCAGAGAAGCATGGAATGACGTAATAAGGCGAAAATGACACGAATGTCCCATTTGTCTTCTTGATATATAAGCTCCACTGCGGCAAAATATTTCACGCTCAAGTTGTAATTTGTGACACTCTTTTGTTAAGTTAAGTTTCAAGCTGGTGAGTCTCCTTGTGTGTGGAGTATCTTGCACGTTTCTTGTTCAATTTTCGGAATATCCTTGGCTGCTATCCTACTACATTGTAATATGTTGCAATGTGTCAGGACAATTTTGTTAGTTATAGCTAAGCCTTTTTACTATGTAAAAAGTAAATTCGATGAAAGCAGTAGATAATAAATAAGTGAATTGTTGAAAGTAGGCGTTTTTAAATATACCAAACCGTTTTAGTAGTAATGTACTTTTTATGACAACTTATACTTCGTCCAGTCACATTAACCACCTGTGAAAACCCTGAATAACTCTATTTTGCAGCGCTGACCGCTGCGAGACGTGCAGGAGCAGAGTCAATTAGGTTCTGGGTACCGACAGGAGCTGGAGCCATGGCGACTCCAGTGCCAGTGCCCTACAACACCTACACCAGCTGCACTAGGTTCCGCAGTTGCGGATCCATGGAGATGGTCCCACAGATTCTCGATTAGGGGAGTTTGGTGGCGAGAGGAGCACAGAAAACGCGTCCTTGTGCTTTTCAAACCCCGCACCTACACTGCGAACTGTATGACAATCTGCATTGTCCTGCTGGTACATGCCGTTTTGCTGAGGAACACGATCTGCATAACAGATGGGTGGACATAGACCCCAAGAATGGCTGAATACTTCTGTTGATCCCTTTTGCCTTCCAGAAGAGCCATATCACCCTGAGAATATTACAAAACCGTTCCCCACACCATCACGCCCCCTCTTCCGGCCTGGACCCGTCCGGCGATTGTTGCAGGGTGTTGGCGTTCAGTCGTTTCACGCCGCATACGCCAACGACCATCTGTCCGATGGGGCAGAATACGTAATTTATCTGAAAAGACTATCTGTTGCCACTCAGTGTACGCCCAGTTGCGGTATTGGCGTTGCATATCTATCCACCCGTATTCATCTTCGCATCCGTCGTTCTCTCGTCATTTATGGCCCCTGGTGCGCCACAGGTACCTCGGCGCCGATTTCGGATATCGCCTTTTTGGAGTCTCCGGTATACTTTAACCACGGCGGGGGCACGCGAACACTTAACAAAGTTTGCTTTCTCGGAAATCCTTCCGCCCTTCGCCAGAATGCCAATGGCTCTTTTGGACGTCCGATAAATCTCTCCGTTTCTATATTGGGACAGCTACTGCCCTGTTTTCCGCTTCCACACGACACGCTTTACGATACTCTTTAATGCTAACGGTGCCACCTGCCGGCTCTGAGGGGTTATTGCACGGTTACCTCGAACATCAGTGGTCACATTAGTGGGACTGGTCTGTGTATTTTTAATTAGTACAATTACCGTCTATACAATTATAAATTACGCTAGGGATAGATGACATTTACTACTACTGCTATATAAGGAATTCCTGTCCCGTTCTATGTGTAACAATTACGACGAAAAAATTACAATTTCACATAAAAGACACGTGATTTCCACACAAATAGTCACGGTAACTCGGTAGCGATGCGTCATATGGCCTTAAGAAAAAATATTGTCGATGATTTTGAGTTTTATTGACACAGTTGAGTTTCGTGTGGACACGATGTTTTGGGCCAGCTAGGGCCAGGAAGGGGTTGAGTTGAGTTTCATAAGCAGTTTTCTACAACAGCAGATTTTTTGAATCATCTATTACAAATTTATACATTTAGCTTCTTCTGGAAATCCCTGCACTATAGCATTGTCGCTCAGATACGAAAAGTAACTTGAAATCTAGGTAATGTTAAGTTGAAAGTATTAGAAAATATTTTACGAGAAAATTAAAGTTATTATTTCCTTTTATTGGAAATTAAATCTCAAGATATAGCAATAGAAGAGTCAATTCACGCCCAATTCAGTAACGTAACGAAATGAGTGCGGGCCCGCCCCGACGGCAAAACTTTTATCCGGGCCCTCTTTATAAAAGGTACAGCAAACACAAGTAGTGTTAGTACCTTAAATTATAAAACATATCCATTAGCAAATTAATATTTATCCGTCTATAATTACTACATAAGAAGCCAGTGTTACAAAGATATTATACTGATTTAAAACAGGGCTACTGAAACGAAAAAGGTCTTATTTCTGGAAGATTTTTACTATTTTATTGTACCAACTATAGCAAAAGATACGAGAAAGTATTAAGTAATTAATATTTTTTACAATAACATCTTCTGCGTAAAGCTAGGCCCACTTTCACCTGGATTTCCCCCATTGCGAGGCTTGCCGGCCCGAAATTACGCCTATTGGCCCAATTATACTCGCGCCACTACGAGTATTAGTTACAAAAGCGGCGACTAGATTTTGCCAATCTCTGAAGAATCAATAAAGCCTTCACAACTTTCTAAATAATTTGCGTTCTAACATTGTTAGGAGTTCGAGGTATTTTCTGTGATGAATCTTTACCAGCTTCAGTCATTTCTTTACATTTTTTGGAGAAAATCACGGACAGAAGTTCTCTTCATCAGAAAATAGTTTCTATTTCGCGCCAGTGAAGTTGTGTTTGGAAAGCTGTCATCAGTGCTGACTGGGAGCTTTTGCCTTCAATTGTTTATTGTGCCGGAGAGGAGGAAGCAAGGTCATCGGTCAAGGAAAGTTGCGCGCTTCGCCTCTAAGAATATAATGCTTAGAGGCGCCATAGCTGCTGCCTCCCGAGCGGAAAGTTGAGGCAAACATGTAACGACTCCGATGACGTCACAGGTTACCAGAAGACCGGTGTCTTCGTATGTTAGATATCAGAGGCTTTCTGCTCCAATTTTATACGAATTTGTGTACTTGAGCCATTTATTTTTACATCGTTAACAAACAAGTGAAATTCAAATCTTTTTTTTTTTTTGCTTTTGAATAATTTTCAACGCGACACACCTTATTTTTTCGTTGGATCATCACTATCTTAAGAAAACCGAAGGAGTAGACCGAAGAGGATTAGTATATAAAGCAGGGGATTGGGGGAGGGGGGTTGTATGGCTTTGTACGGGTATGTACGGATACATACAAAGTGTGTGTGTGTGTGTGTGTATGTATGTATGTATGTATGTATGTATGTATATTGAGATCGTACCTCCCTTCAATAATGAAGAGTAGGCACATTTCGCTTCTATTCATACGGCGCCCGATGCTCTCTCAGGAGCCTGAAGATTCCCCCGTGCAACGCTGTGCCGGCCAAAATCTTCCGCCGTAGTGAGCGACGATTGAGTGGAATAAAAAATGTTATCTACCATATTTAGGATTTGATAACATATAATAGAATAATAATAACCAAACAAGCATGGGATTTTGGTATTGTCAGTTTTCTTCAATAATTAGATTCAGTACAATGTATTCGCTCGTAGAGCGTACCACAAACAAAAATAAACAAATTGTTCCTTTCGACAACAAGCCCCCCCAAAAAATTTAAAGAATTTAATTCTAATATAGGCGTAAAATCTCAAATATTTAATGTCGAAATTTCAATTCCACCCAAGTAAACATAACCTGAGGCAAGATGATATTTGAATTTACATGTCATTTAATTACAATGTGAGTGTGAATTATCAAATGACGAATAACAATTTCCAATTCATCAAAACTTCATATGATTCCACACAAATGGATGTTTGAATTCAGAAACCATTTAACTTCATAATCTAGGTGTGAATTATAAAATTATCCATAACAAAATTTCAATTCATCAAAACTTGATACGATTTTACACAGATTGATGTTTGAATTCACCAACTATTTAACACAATCTGGTGTAAACTATCAAATAATTGCCATAATAATTTCAAGTCACTTAAAATAATTATGTTCATCAGATGTGTACGATGTCACAATAGGTGATATTTGAATTCACAAGATTTTTAACCAAATGCGGATTGATAATTAATTCACCCGTGTGGGCGGAGTTTTTCACAAATAGGTCACTAAAGTTTTTTCTTTGCTCCACTTACTTGATGAACAGGGCGGCCTTATACTCCATCTCACGTGACCATGCTGCGAACCGCATCGACAAGATGGCGAGCGCTACGTCCTGGCGCCGGCCTCATCCACCCTGTCTCAATAAATACGTCTCTTCGCACCGCGGACGCTCTCTCAACTAACTTATCTTACCCCCTCCCCACCCGCGGAGCAGCCTGCTGCGCCCTCCCCCTCCAACCAACGGCGCGCCACTCACATTCCGTGGTCCAATGCTGAAATCCTAGGGCCATCGCTCCGGAGCGCCCCAAGCGGTGGTAGCCCACACGCGTAGTAGGCGCGATTTTTGAATCCTGGCGATCCGGATGGCCCGTCACTTTGTTGGTAACGGTTGCTTTGTGGGGCACATATGAGCTTAAGTCTCTCTCTCCCCCTCTCCCCCTCCCCCTCTCCCTCTCCCCCTCTCCCTATCTCTCTCCCTCTCTTTCCCTCTCTCCCTCTAACTCTCCCTCTCTCTCTCCCTCTCTCTCCCTCTCTCTCTCCCTCTCTCCCTCTCCCCCTCTCCCCCTCTCCCCCTCCCCCTCTCCCTCTCTCCCTCTCCCCCTCTCCCTCTCCCCCTCTCCCCCTCCCCCTCACTCTCCCCCTCTCTTTCCCTCTCTCACTCTATCTCTCCCTCTCTCTTATAAATATAACTAAAATACTAAGTTTAATATTTAATGATTACTATATAGTTTTAAATAAAAAAATAGCAGTATTTTGTAATTGAAATCGTTGAATTCGGAGCTGAAAAACGACGAAGGATTAGAGTATTATATTTTTCATTTTATGATGCAAAATTTAAATAAAAACGCATGATATCGATTTACAAATTAAACATTCGCTCAAATGCAAACTTTGCTATCCAGGACTGAAGAAAGCCAACAGAATTTAACAAAATGTGTTTCTAGCCTCTTCTAAATATTATTTTTATTAGATTTCTTTCTCTCTTCGTCTGATTCGTTTTAGATGTTTTATTTCTCTTCTTAAGTAATCATCAACCGCGCCGTCTCCAGGAGCTTGCAACCGATCCATGCCGAATTCTTTTGTTTCAGGCACACTAATTGCGCAAAATATCACAGCGGAGCACGATCACCTTACTCCCAACACTTTCCAATTGCGTCGGCCACGCTCCGATACGTGGAAGTCGCGCTAGCGCTGCTTGTCACGCGGAGGAAGAAATAGGGGAGCTGCCACGCGCCTTGTCCATGCGCTCCACTGGGCTAAAATACAGCGACAATCAGGATTCCCTTTCGTAACTAAAAGACCAAGAACAGAACGCACGGTTATTGTTTCGGTACATTTTAGATCTTCGCCGGTTTAAAGTTTCCTTTTTTTGAAATAGCAACGGAGATACTCTCAACTTGTCAATGCTTGCAAAACGTGGAAGATAGCTGGTTCGATACTTCGTTGGTGAATATTATTTGTTAGAATTCTCTGTTGCCGAAGGAAATAATTGATAATTTCAGAAAACTTACTGAACACCATTTGAAGCAATTCTACAAATAGAGTTAACATAAACTGAATGTGATTTTCAAATTTTCAACTTCTAAACAATTTTTCACATCTCTAACTGGATGTTTAAAACATCTCGACAACTCTCCGTGTAACCCGGGTAGCTGAAGTGGGTAAATGTCAGGTTCGGACTCCGCCTTTCGGAGGAAAGTGCTGCTGGTTCGAGCCTGTATCGTGGATAATCCATCGTCACAACTCTCTGTTGGTGAAGAAAACTATTGGGAATTTCAGAAACTTTATTGAAAATCATTTGAAGCAATTTAACGTACTAATTCAATAATCTATTAAGATTGAAATAAACTAAAAGTGTATGTATGTAATTTTACAACTCTCTTGGTCTATTTTTAAAACGTATGCAACATCAAATCAACTTTTTAATACAATATGCAAAGCAATATAATATTATGGAGCGTTTAGATACATTGGGAGAAAGTATGTGCTTTGGCAACACCGCTAGTTTTCTTCGCGGAATTCATTTTAATATTCTAACATTGATTCAGCAGTATATGTGAAACTTATTTAAAAAGTACTTCAGGCACCCTTAGGCGATTACCATTGTTCGACTTCGTCGCAGGAAGTAACATACAATATTATTAAAAAATATTTGTGATGCTAGTAAATATTAAATTACACGTTAATGAATGCATATCTGGTAACACATGACATTGATACCCAATAACACATTACGTGTGTTATTCGTTATCAAATTATGATGAAATTGACACCGAATATCTGAAATGTTTGTTTTTTACTCACTGCACAATGTACACCCCAAAACGTCAAAAAATTGTCCTGCCGCATCGTTGTTGGGCTTCGGCAAAAAGCGAGCACTTCTCAGATATTAAAACTTATTATGACGCCGTATTGAGGCAACGCTGCTTCCAAACTGCAGTACTAAGTATATGTTAAGAAACCGTCTTGACTGTAATATAATTTCGTTTAATTTGTGTATCATCCCTAATGTCACTTGCTAATTCCTTATTTACTCGATTTTCATGGTTCAATGAACTTACATCCCTGTGAAGCAATCAAATATTAAACATTGGCATTAGACGTACTTGGAAAATATTTAATTCAACTAAAAATCGAATGGAAGGGTACAATTCATGTTTTGTGGGCTATTCCGCTGCAACTTGTGGAACGGATTTTCTGACTGAACAGAAGGCTAGCGAGACAGTAAGAAGATGCACGAGATTGGAATGTAAATATTTTTACAGGAACCGTGGTGTCTTTAATAAAGAAACAAGGGTATGGCAGTCCTTATGGTAAGAACATATTTGTAACTGCAAAATATTTGCTGAAAATTAGCCACGTTTGTTTCACTTTTTAACTTTTTCGTCCTTCTTACGAAACAAGAGGGCACATTGTAATCGGGCGCTGGAAAATGGCGAATTTTCGCTAGAAGAGCTCTAATAGCCGGGACCTGGTGATGAAAACGTGGATAAATCCCATTCCTATACATAGTAAATTGCTTTCCCTAACACTTCGTGAAGTAAGAATTCAAGCGCACTATCCGTGGCCCATTTGTGTAGATTTTGCTCCGTCATTCGCCTGATATTGATCGGAGAAACCTCGGAAAACTACCGATCAGGGCGGCCGGCCATTCTCCTCCAGACAGCGACTGAATGCGAATTAGCTGACAAGCTAGTGTCGAAGATTCAGCCACTATCGGGAGTGGAACCCTAGGATTTCCGGTCAGAGGGACCGTAGTGACTTCAGATGATGCTCTGAGACACTTCTCCCGGTTTCAAACTAGGAAATACGCACAAAGTTCCGGGACGCGAAGAAATTTTATTAAACAAAATACTGTCAACGGAAATATGTGCTTTTGAGTCCAAAACGGTGAATAATTTATTGCTGATATTTGGAGGAAACATCAGTGTGGTTTTTACTTTTCGCGGTTAAGAAGGGACTTCTTAAGAAGTTGTGTACTGCTGCGCGAAAAAATCGCGAATTTTGGACAGAAAAACTCTTATTACAGGACCTGGTAACGGAAAAATGGATAAATACCGAAACTAAATTTAGAAAAAAATTCTCTAACATGGGGGAAGCCAGAATTTCTGTTTTGTGGGACCTTGATACCGAAAACTTGATTGCGGGCAAAACGTCTGTCTGCCCGTGTGTTTGTGAACAACTAGGGGTTAAAGCCTTTAGCCCATTTTTTCCTAAATTGATACTCTCTGATCAATCTGGTTGAAGTAGCGGCTCCTTGAATTTGAAATCGATATTTTAATTCTGAGGGGTACTTTACATGAAGCCCCTGGCACGTTTTCAAACTTTTTCAAAAAATGGCGCCATCGGATTTGGTTAAATTTTGTTGTTGAAGAGTCCAAAAGTCGATTACGAGAGTGGAGCAGTTCTCGTGTTTGTTGAAAACTCTGATTTCTCGACAATTCAAAAAACTCAAAATGGTTTCGGCGTCTTCCTGCAACTGCAATTATATATATACAATTTTTTCTTAATGAAATATGTTCATCAAAACAGATTTTCAAAGAAAATGATTTGATTTTTTCGAAACTATAAGTATTTTTGGAGTAATTGGGCGACAAAGTTAGTCGCCCGCTCGGAAAATACTACCCTTTCATGATCGTAATTTTAGGTCTTTTGAGGAAGTTAGATGCTACACGTGTTAGAATGTGTATATTATTTCATTTTTCTTTGTTAGTTTCGTACATTGGAGCTTTTGTTATACGTTTACAAATTCATCTTTTAGAAATTATTTGAAAGCTATTTGAAATAAATATGAAATAAAAATTGCTAGCCTTCAGTCATCCACTTCCAATTTTCGCAGTTCAATGCTACGTAAGTTAGAATTTGTATACTATTTCTTATTTAATTTTGTTATTATTATTATTTATTACATATTATGTTACTTCATTTAAAATTGCGCCCTTGAATTGTGTTGAATTTGAAAACGAACATATGAGCGGTGATTGTTGTTACCCAGTGTTGTAACGCCATAAGGTAACGTGATAATGATGGTTGCTTTTCGTTCGCGGAAATAAGAACGAAAGTTTTATGTATTTGTTGAATACAACAACACCATCGTGTTTCATAATTATTATTATATATTTTTCGATCTATTTCTTTTCCAATGCTATCAGTAGCGTATTATTTATTGCTCCTATATTACTTTTAAATATTTTACTTTCTTGCATTCTGCTTATTTTTCGGTTTATAGTTAAAACGTGATGAGGTTACCTTGTGTGTTGGGAGTTGGGCAGCAGGATCGACGGGTCGCCGTGGAATGCGGTGAGCTAAGATTCGAGGGTGGACTGTCGCTAGCCGGGCGTGAAGTTAAAGTGTCAGGCTCAAGATTCAGAAAATCAGAACTGATACCATTTTACAGACAACTGAAGTGAGAATAATATTAGAGTTTTCAATAATAATTATGAATAGAAATATTTTAAGGGGATTTAGTTCTAGCATTAGGAAAACAAAAAATCGAGAAAATATGAAAAAAATGTACTTTGGGTGACTAAATAAGGTACCTGGAAAGAAAACTAGTCACAACTGAGATTCTAGTTTAGACTAAAAAGATTACATTAGTAAATATTGCGAGAAAGTATGTGCCATTTATATAACTAATAGTTTATTTATTTATGTATGTATTTATGTATGCATTTATTCATTTATTTATTTACTTATTTATTTATTTAAAAAAGTAATTGTCTGCAACAATCTTACTGAGGTAAAATTATCTTCAATTTTGTAGTTTTAAATTGTTTTTGCAATTTTCGAAAAACCGAGCAATACCCGAAAATGGGAACTAGAACCATACTTCTTAGCGTTCTTTATTACATGTGTGGATAAAATTTGAAGAAAAAAATTGGAGTGATTTTTCAAAACAAGTTCTTCGTAAATATCAATCGCAAGTTACGCAAAAACGACTGTTTTTTCTAACAATTGAAAATTACATTTTTGAACAGATAATTTTGTGCAACAGACTTTACCTGAGACAAAACCTCTATCTTCAATTTTATAGTTTAAAACTTTTTTTGCAATTTTTGAAAAATGGGAAAGTCAAAAAAATGAGATCTAAACCATTCTCTTAAACGTTCTTCACCAATATTGAACAATAAAATTTAATCAAAAAATTTGGCGTCTTCTTTGAGAAAATTTTGAAAACTTGTTTGAGGTTTCGTGTGAAGAACCCTCAAAAACCGTTATGGCTTCACCACGGGTTAGAGCATATTGTTTTAGCAACAGGATATATCTACTTCTTCGTTGCCAGAGCCTGGGAATAAGTTTTTTTCTTGTAAAATTTCGTCTTGCGCACTATTTCATGACTGCACACGGGGTCGCGTCGTGGAAAGCGAGCGCGCCGACCTATGAGTTAAGCCGTCAGACACGTAAAGGCCAGTAGCAAATGAAATTACAAAAGGCAAGAGGAGAGGAATACCTTATTAAAATTCGCACAACACAAGGCGGTCTTTCGAAACAACCTTTCTTCCAACACATAATGCTCGCTACCACCGCCACAAAGCGCCTCTCCGCGCTACGTCTTCGCGCTACTTTTTCATCTCGGCGGAGGCAGACGCGCGCGCCCCTTTGCATTCAATCGGAATGATGGGTTCGTGAAGAGTCTAAAAGGACGTTCAAATGCCCCGGACGTGTTCTGCATTTCAAACCTCTTCCTTCGCCGTGCAGTGGCCCTGAGGAGGCGGGAATTTATTTTTTAACACGCCGTGCGCGAAATGCGGTTTCTCGGGCCTGTTTTTCGTGTGCGAAACATTACAGTGTGCGAAACATCGCGAAGCGTGTATCAAACATCTGCAATAATTCGCAATTGCCTTTCGTCTTGACGACGTCTTTGTTTATTATTTACAAACGATAGTGTTGCGACACTGACTGGAATCCATTTACTTTTCAACAAGTAAGTTATTTATGGTTATGTGATATTTAATTTATATCCCTTTACTTAACGCATTGCGTTTCGCTCACGGCACGTAAAAAAGCAGTATACGCAACACTGGCGCGAGGTAATTCGCATCTTTGTTATGTAAACCACTATTCCACTTAGGTGTACAGTTGCTGTGTGCTGCTGCCTTGCGGCTTAAGCAGCTAAGAGGAGGGGTTTTCTTATTATCTAACTAAAAGTAACTTAATTTTAGCGTAATTTAATTGTATAGTTAGTAAGTAAGCGCGTATACATACCTAATTTGAATGCAAAAAAAATAGTTTATTTTTCTTGATACTACATGACGTTCTTTCTTCCTTCTCGGTAAATGTCCATATATTTTTTCATTCACTCATCGTTCCTACTTATTTCATTATACACAATCATTAATTCCACCCATTCATTGCTACTGCACTACAGCAGTTTTCGGTTCGCGGCACTGCCTCGAGTGGACGTGTCCGTGGCGCTCGGGCCCATCGGGAGGCGTGGCAGGCGGGGCGCGGCGCCGCGTTCCCCGCTCGCCCCTCGGCCGATGGCGAGTCTTCCCCTCGCGCTCGGCTGCCTCCGCTCGCTCGCACAAGGCAGCGCGCGTGTGAGCGGGTCTCTGTTGCTCGCGCCATCGCCGCCTCTCCCTCCCTCCCCCTCCCTCCCCCACCAGTTGGAGGGCTTGTTGTTAGTGATTCCGGACGCGTCAACCACTGAGATAGGTTGTCCCGTAAGTGTAGTGTACGGTTTACCCACTCTGGAGATGGTTTTCCCTCGCTGTAGGTCGAAATCAGGCGCCGATCTACCGTCGACTAGCGCAGCTTCCCCCAACCAGATGTCTCCCACCAGCGGGACCCCGCCCCAGCCAGGACAAGCTCTAAGCTCTCGATCGCTCTCCCGGCACGAGTGGTAGAGTAGTGCACGTTAGTATTAGTGTGTAAAGGGGTGAGGAAAGGAAGATCGTACGCTGCCGTGGCCGTGTGTTAGGGTACTGCTCCGGTATTCGCCTGGTGTTGATTGGAGAAACCACCGTGCAACCGGCAGCTATAATTCACCTCGACACAGCGGCAGAATTCGACCTAGCAGACAAGTTAGCGTCGAAAAACCTGCCACCGTGGGGAGTGAGCCCCGAGACCTCCCGGTCAGCGGAACTGCAGTGACATCAGTCGGTGCCCTGAGCCACCTCCCCCGCCCCTGCCGCAACCGCTTGTTTCTCTGCGTGACGCGCATTCTGGAAACATTGAAAAATAAACGCGCTCGCCCCGGGCGACGTGGCGGCCGCGTCGCGCTGTCGATATCACAAACACATCCGCGGCGGAGTCGGCGGCGCCGCGGCCCACAGTCGCTCCAAACTGCTTCTCTTGGCCCTGGGCGTCGCCACCCGCCGGCGGAGTGCCCTCCCGCACCCTGCCGAGGAAGGTGGCTCAGGGGATCGACCGATGGGACCGCGGTGCCTTTGGCCGGGTGGTCCTGGGGTCGAGTCCCTACGGTGGCAGGATTTTTCCACCAGCTACATGGCTAGGACGAATTCAGTCGTTGTCTGGAGGAAAATTCTAGTAGCCGGCTGCTCTCATCGGTAGCTTTCGTACTTTCTCCGATCAACACCTTGCGAACGACGGAGCAGTGCCGTAACAAACGGGCCACGGCACGCGCGTGATCTGTCCTTCCTCTTCTTTGTCCTATTCTCACCCCCTTACACACACACACTAGCATGAACAACACTACCACACATGCAGGGAGACCGCATAGACGTTTGGTTGTAAATAGTCCCAAGATACAGAGATTAACGCAACTGGCGCTATTTAATATCCTCTCACCCGATAGCCCCGCCAAGCAGAAATTTGCAGCTGAAGAAAAAGTATTACAACTTGTGAAGATATGGGGATTTTCGAGAATATTAATATTGGTTTGTGATAGATTCATAAGATAGGTTACTATATGAAGAGGCCGCTTTCACAGCTACTGCTTGGCTACTGTTGACTAAGTTACTGCAAGTTCCGTCCATGCACTCAATTTCTCACCACGTTTGTTTACAGTTAGCTCATTTGTAAATGGGTTCGTCACTATCTCTTGCAATGTCATCGCCCTGCCTGACTTTCATTTGTTTCCCGACCTTAAAGTAATTCCTCTATACCTCGGTCCTTAGCTAGCAACGATTGAAAAACTGTTGTTTCCCCTTGAACAACTACAAAGTTGTTATTTTTTAAGATTCTGTTGACTGTGAAGTTAATAATGGCTTGCTTTCACTATCCTGAGATCGTTCCTAGCAACGATCGAGAAGTTGTTGATTCAATTTAAACAACTGCAATATTGCCATTTCTGGCAATACGTGATTTTCTGCGAAGTTAATGTCGGAAACATTTAGGGTACCAACAAAACGGGTTATTGTCGTAGACAGACCACACCCATAAAACCATTGTGAGAATTAAAAAAAACAGTAGAACCTCGCTAATCCGAACCATGCAAATCCGAAATTTGGGATAATCTGAACAAAATTTGGGATGGAGGAAAGTATACAAAATTAATAAAATGCTTATTTGTAGTGTAAATATTTTTTTTCAGTTCTACAGTATTTTATAATAACTGTAGAACAGAACAACTAATTATTGAAACACAAATCCAATTGTCGAAATCAAACCTTCATTGCACTGGTAACTACAGTGTATATCACATGTTTATGTAGCTTCACTTAGAGGAACTTGGTAAATCAGTAATCTTCTTTTCCCCTGAAGAACTGAATCTCCTTGATGATGCGATCGCAAAGCAACGTTGCCATTTTCTCACTCCACACGCTGCCTTGCGTTGTCTGGCTATCTTGTAGGTGTGTTTGGTATATGTTTTCGGCAAATCGAAACATTTCCAAATCCGACAGACCACACCCCCAATTTGTGCAAATTACAGGGATTCAATTGTAGTTCTAATGCCCATCCCCACGGTGTAACCCTGTTAGCTGCGATACGAAATAAGATCGCTTCGCGCAATGTTTATTATGTTGTAAATACGAGATAGCGCCATACCACCCAAGGTCGTGTGCCTTTCGCTAACACTTTATTGCTGTGTGTCGCGTCCACTAGAAAGAAATAATAAGAACGTAAGTAATGCGAGACATTTTCAAGCCATTTCTTTGTTTATTTGATTATGAATCCTGAAAGAGGGATGATAGCCGCTGGATAATTAAAGAAATGTTTAACGAGTAGCAGAAAATGCAGTATCAGAAAGAGTGCAATGAAGTATGAACTCTTAGATTATAATTTGACATAGGATAGCCACGAGCCAAAATTATTTTGTTGTATTTTTTAAGTACGAAGTTGCTGTTTCGTCGTTATTAGAACCTTTCTGAATTATCAATGACAGTTTACCTTTCAAAGCGAAACGGTTGCCTCCCAAAAAATCGAAGCCATCATTGTTCCTAATGGCTTCGTGGAAAATCCGGTGTTATCTTGCAGCGAGTTTATCATACTATAACTTATGTTACTATCTGCCATTGTAGAGGAAACTTGTGGTATGGGAGTAACATTGTTCATGTTAAAATAAATATTAAAAACAAACGTTTCCACCTGTGCTTCTGCGTAAAGGAAAGCTCAGAACAGGATAAAAATATGTGTGCCCTTGCCGTACCTCACAAATTAAAACTATTTTAACATGAACATAGAGAAAATGATTATCATGTATTGCTTAAAATCATGTAGCATTCTTTTTTGAATATATACACATTTCCTTCAGTTATATTGCAATTTATTTTAGGGTTCACCGTTGAGCCTAAAATAAATTACCCACACTGGTACTCTCTGGGAAATGAAATTTGGGTTTTGTACGGAACTATTGAACTATTATAAAGAAAATATTTCCCTAATTTTATCCCTAATATATTTTTTTACTTGCTTTAATCTCTATATTACATTTAACACTATCCATCATAACTTTTGATCAATGCATTGGTATTGTTATCATACTATTTTACTCTAATTTTAATCTCTGCCCATTGCAATAACAATCTATAGTGACAGGTAATAGCTCTATTCTAAATTGAAATATGAAATAAATAAAAAATGTAAATCAAACAATATTTTCTTTAAAGCCAGTTTAATCCCGTTTATTCTTACAACGAAAATTGCTAGAGGACTTGCAAAAATATGAACACGAAGTATATTTAATTAAACATTCAACCATTTTTATAGCCCTTCGGAATATGTTGGGAAATTTTAAACGAAAGCCAAAACGTTTCTGGTATAGGCGCGCCTTATTTGGAGCAAATGAAACCATTTAGGTCTGTTAGGATTGCTTGATATGTCAAGTGGTGTACTTATTGGTTCGCCAAGTGTAGTGCATGTCACATTGCAGGACGCGGCGACGCTTCTTTCGTGTTGAAACACGAGATCTGTGGGCCAGCGGGCTTCCCCCAACCAGGTATCTCCCACTAACGGGACACGCTCTACGCGCCCAACCAGCTCCCGGCATGTGTGGTAGTGTAGTGCATGTTAGTGTAAGTGTAAGTGCGGAGTGAGGATAGGGCAAAGAGGAAGGAGGAAAATGGCGCGCGTTCAGTGGGTCATTCGTCTGGTTCCGGTCATCGCATGGAACTTACTGACCGGGGACACCACAGACAACTACCGCTCAGAGCCGCCGCCCGCGAGACAGCGGTTGAATTCTAACTGTGTAGGTCATGTCGGAAAACCGCCTCGTCAGGCTGCGAACCTTTGCTGCATGAGACTGGGAGAGATGGCTCAGGGCATCAACTGATGGAAATGCAGTCCTTCTCAACAGGTCCTAGGTTCGAGTTCTCACGGTGGCAGGATTTTCAACACTTGCTTGACAGCTAGGTCGAGTTCAGTCGCTGACTGGAGGAGAATTCTAGCCGCAGGCTGCTCTTATCGGAAGTTTTCCGTGATTTCTCCGATCAACATCAGGCGAATGCCGGAGCAGTACCCTAGAAAACGGGCCACGGACCGCGCGTGATCTTTCCTTTGCCTTCCTTGTCATATCCTGACCCGTTACACACACTTGGATTAACATGCATCACACTACTACACATGCCGGGAGACTGGTGTGGAACTTAGAGCTTATCACTCCTCTGGGCATCGAGCCACACCGCCACCTCCTGACGAAAAAGTGCACTACACTTACATGGCTAACATCACGATTCCGGACGCTTCTACTATTAAGGAATACCGGGATTCGAACCTGCGCTGCTGCGCGTGTGCACCGCCTGTGGCCGATTCGACACACTGTGCGCGGGCGCCGCAGCCAACGGGGGGGGGAGGGGGTGGCGAGGGCGCGGAGTGCTCCAGACAGCCTTCGACACATCGGAACGCACCGCCGCCGGGGAGGGACGGCGCTGTGGGCGGCGGCGGACGACGAGAGAAGTGGGCGCGACAGGGGAAATCGCGAGGAAGATTAAGAGGTGAGGCGTGAGATGTGCGGAAAAGAGAAAGGTCGACTGGTAGAAAGATAATGATACAGATTTTACAATTGCAAAAAAAGAAAGAAACACAAGGATAGAATGGGAAAGAACGTGTGGTGTAGTAGTGGTCATTAATAAAAAGATCGAAATAGAACAACAAAAGCAGGCAATGCATGAAAAATCGAAATATCAGTTAAGAAACATGAAAAAGAACTGTCGGTGATAAAAGGAAGCCCGCGGAGGAATGTACTAGAAACCCACATTGAAGAGAGACCAAAAGCAGGGAGTTGGGTGAGGCGGGGAGGAGGGTCGGGGCCGGGCGAGGCGAGAAACGGAGCAAGGCGGGGCCGCAAGGCGGGGGCAGATCCCCGTGATATATTCACCAAGCCGCGCGAGCGAGTCGTTGTTCTGGGCGTGTCGCTGTAGCCGCTGAACAAATGCGCAGCGCAGAGCGCGGCATGAAGGCGGGCGGGGGGGGGGGGGGGTCAGAAAATCGCGAACGGAGACTCAGCGTCGCAGCGCCCCTGGCGGCCGGCCGCGGAGACAGGAGGGACGCGATGGCGCGGCCCGGCACAGGTCGAGTGGCGCTTCGGTGAGCACGGCGCTGCACGTCATTTGCGCGCGGGATAGGGATCTGCTTGCGACAGGGCTCGCCGCCACATGAGGGAGGCGTTCAGCAGATTGGAAGATGTTTCCAGTTTCTAGAGTAGGGTGGCCAGATTCTACATGATATAAAACGGACACTTCTGAAATATGGAAGAAAAAATGGACAAAACAGGACATGAGCTTACAAAGAAAATGAACTTCATATGTGCCTGCACTGCTTCAATCAAAAGAGAGTTCACAATTGAAAATTCTATTTCCACTATAGCATTTGTGCTTGGTACAGCTAGACCAAAACTCTCAACCATATCTGTTTCTACATGGATTGCCTCTTCTTTTAAATATGTGGAAGCTGTAACACTATTTATAACCAATATGTACATCTGAATTTGCACTTTACCAGAGTGCGTCTAGGGAGAGTGGGTTCAGCGAGTTATAGCTAAGTTTGAAAAAACGAAACATTCCCCGTCCCGTTAACATTTTGTCGGGCCAATGGGACACATAAGGAAAAAAGAAAACTCCCCTTAAAAACGGAACTATACACTAAAAATAACTCCTTTATTCTCTTTTCTGAACAGTATACCACTTTTTCGCTTACTACATACTTAGGTTTTATAATGCTGAGGCGGAAAATGATCGATTTTTTTGGCAAAAACTCATATTGTCGGACCCTGGCAACTAAAAAATTGATAAATATGGTTCATATATATATTTTATATATATATATATATATATATATATACATATACATATATATATATATATATATATATATATATATATATAGAGAGAGAGAGAGAGAGAGAGAGAGAGAGAGCGCGCGAGAGAGAGAGAGATAGAGAAAATAAATCCTCGAACACAATTTGTACTCAGAATCCACCATTTGTCATTCTTTGATACCAAAAGATCGAATGACTTTTTCGGTTCCAGGGCCCTGTAATACGAGTTTTTCTGCCAAACATTTGCAGTTTTCCCGCGTAGCAATACAATACATACATACACACTCTCTCTCTCTCTCTCTCTCTCTCTCTCTGTATATCTCTCTAAGACAGTGTAAAAAGAAATACAGAGTTCTGTGGACGAGAAAAAGAAAAAAACACAGTGAAAAAGACCAAACTTTGCATCAAGAGCGATGTAAAGGGAGTTCGGGGCTCCTTGAGTGAAGTGGGCGGAAAACACAATGAAAACGTAATTATATATTATCTTTCTCGTTACGTCTTATTTGTTTTTTTTTCGAAGAAGAGGTAAAGACAATCATTTTGCTGCGACGCACCGTCGATCGCCTCGAGGCGTTACCCAGACAACGCGATACCACCTCTGCCCTCGGCATTAAGCGCGTCAAGCAAACAATCGGAGCGAGACATCGGAGCGGACCTCTCTTTTCAGTGTACTTGTGTGCGGAGAGCGAATGGAATGAGTGCTAGAAGGGGGGGTGATTATGAGATGCTAAGTTCTAATGAACAATTGAATGTCTCGAGAACGGAAGTTGATTGCATACGGAATTTTGCATTGCGTTTAAAGGCGATTCAGAGGAGACAATAAAAATTGCAACATTTGCAAATTTATAAACAATTTCTAACTTCTGCAGATCTAAAGGGGGAGATATCTCAGAGCCAAAAACAGCGAATTAACAATTTTGCAACAATTTACAATTTTATACACAAATTCGAAATATGTGCTGGAAAGGATCCGCAAACAGTACCTGTAATTAACATTTAAATATAACAGTTTGACAAAGTTACAAATTGATTGCTAAAAGGTAGTATAATTGTTGCTAAAATGCTAAATATTTACTGGTCTATTGACATTGATTCTGGACGGAAAACAGCGCTTAGAAAATATTTTTTCGGCATGGTGTACGCGCAGGCAAAATCTCTCCTTCGGCAGAAAAGATGGTATTGTCTCGACTGCATCAGTAACACACCCAACAGCTGGAGTGGTTCTGAAATGCTTTTGATAACGTTACTTATGTCATTTTTCTTTTTTTTAGGGCATTTTATTGATCTTTTTTGGAAATGTTTTAGTTAATCAAAATCCGTCCCATAGTTTTTATAAAGAATTAAACTCTTTTACTATTCAAAGGTATTATAGGTAATGGAACTTTTATGGAAGGACAAGTCGAAAAAAGGAAATGTGAAAAAAGCAAGAGTGATAAGAAAAAAAAGTGATGTAAGGGGTGGGGAAGGGGGGTATTGATTTGTTAAAGAGGCGATACTATTAAAGGGTCAAATAACTGAGAAAATGATAAAAATGTACACTCTTTTATAACACACAATTCCCTCAATATGAATTTAACTTAAAAAACTAAACCATTATGTTAATTGAGACGATCTGTATGTGCTTTACAAACTTTTTGATGTTATTTAATTTTAGGTAAATGTTTTACCAAGTACGATGTTAATAGATTTTAATATTAAAACAACTTGGTTAATATTTTTGCCACGGCAAAAAAGGGCGCCATATGTCATCGACATGCATATGTTCAATGTTTCAACGCAATTGTAGAGTATATATGCATCAAAAAGTTATATTATTATATTCCCCACATTATGTCACAATAATGTAACACGTTTTCAAACAGTCCGATGAAATTAGTTGGTCCCTTGAGGATTTGGAACTTTACTTTTCAATTCTAGTTGTAGCTCAGGCTGATATTCATAATCTCTCTTGAATCACATCAATACCCTAATCCCTCCATTGGCGTTGCCGATATCTATGGGTGGGTTGTGAAGAGTGAGGTCTGTGTAAATGAGAAACGATTCCTACACAAATAATAATAAATGAAGTGAGGAGGCAGGGCTACCTCTTGTATGTGTTGCACAGGAACGAAATGGGTCAACGGGTACCTCGGCGCAACATATGGGGGGAGTAGAGTCTTCAAGGAGAATTGTTCCTAGGATAGCAAGCGGTAGGAGGCCCTGAAAAAATTTTAGGTGCCGATAGATGGCATATATGTAGATGATGAGACATAAACGAAAATGTAGCTCATACTTAAAATCACAATAAGCAATTTGTTCGATAAAATCTCCGCCAACCTGTAGCAGTTCCAGTTACATTTTGTGATTAACATTAGTAGCAAAGAAATAGTTCTTTATACGTTTATACGTTTTTATAATTTCTATGCATTTTTTAACTTAAAAAGTTACATACTTTTTGCATTTTTTCTGCGCTTGAATTTTTGTTTATTACCCGGTTTATTTTTCCACCAGCAGTCAGCAAGCCAAGTTTAAACTTATAATTTAAAGATATACGAAAATCTGAATCTTAAGTGTGGAATCTACGACTTTCAATTTTTTTCATATCAGATCTGGAAATTCCGATATATTGACACAAGATTCAGCAGTTTAAGGGAGGATGCGAAATTGCATTTTCCCCAGAGTGGTACGTAAAAACTGTGCAGGGGTGTCGAAGCCAGATTTCAACAGATATGAGATGAATACAGTTATCTTGTCTGATTGGATATAAAGGGTGGTTGTTTGATTGTTAATGAATCCGGTACGTTAACTAATGCTATTAGTCACGTAAGTGTGCATGTTCTCTCCTCGAGAGGTGGCAGTTATCAAACCCCGCGAGTGACGAGATCCGGCGTCGACCTTCCGTCCGCCAGCGGGTTTTCCCTCAACGAGGTATCTCCCACCAGCGGGGCACCGCCTCAGCCGGGACAAGCTCAAAGCTCCCGACCGGTCTCCCGGCATGTGTGGTAGTGCAGTGCATGTTAGTGTAAGTGTGTTTGTGAAAGGGTGAGGATAAGACAATGAAGAGGAAGGAAATATCGCGCGCGGTCCGTGGCCCGTTTGTTGGGGTACTGCTCCGGCATTCGCCTGGTTTTGATACGAGTATGAGAAACCAGATCTGTAAAACTACCAATCAGTACAGCCGGCCACTAGAATTCTCCTCCAGAAAGCGACTGAACTCGACCTAGCAGACAAAACTAGCGTCGGAAATCTTGCCATCGTCGGAACCTAGGACCTCCCGGTAAGAGGCCCTGCAGTGACATCAGTTGATGCTCTGAGCCACCTCTCCTGGTTTGGATACCAAGAAATGGATTAGCTGTAGATGTAGCTCAGTGGCAACATCCTTATCACCGCCGCTTCGTTGACATGAAAGTCTGAGGGTTTGAGGCCCGAAGGCGGTGGATTTGGCACATAGGTTCATTGATTGGGGGAACTAAGCGATCATGGTCAGGTGGGTAGTTTTCTGCGCATTCGCCGAGCAATACGAGTCTGGTGAATGACTCGTACCTGCTGAGTGCCGGAGCGACCTTTTCTTCCCCCCTCGCCCCTTTCCTACGCACACTTACCCGCACTACACAACCACACGGAACGGGACACACGGAGTCCCGCTGGGGGAGAGATCTGGAGAGGGAGATCTCCCAAGCCGACGTTCCAGCAGAGGAACAACACTGCCATCTCCTCGGATGTACTGCAGCTACAGGAGTAATGGCCGTAAAAGTTGTCTACCACATATACCATGATCTGCACTTACAGGAATAGTAACCGTAGCAGTGGACCACCGGATAAACGTGGTGAACACTTACGGGAATAAAGACTATGGCAGTTCCGGCCTGCAGCCGGAATCAATGAATCTGTTCAGCAGGGAGGAGAGTAAGGAGCGGGGCGCGGAGGGGAGAGATGGAAAGGGGCGGGGAGAAGGCTCCTCGACCGTCCGCCCCTGCCCCCCCCTCCGTCGCCTCTTACAAGGGCGCAAATGGAGACTTTTAAATTGCAAAAGACGCAGAATAAAGTGCCGCCTAATTCCCATCTTCGAGCGGAGAGCGGCCCCCCGCCTTCGGCCTCTTCACTCCGGAGCCAAATGCGCGGGATCGGATCGCGCCAAAACTAATTCGACTTCTAGAAAGGGTAGGAATCGAAGTGCGTCGCGTGATTCGTTGAGTCAGCTCTCAACGCATCGCCAGCGACGCCTACTCCAAATGTGCGATTTTCTCAAATCGACGCTCAGCGACAGTTAAGAGCATTCATTTTAAATCTCATACGGCAATGCAATATTTAATTAGATCACTTTCTCGCTTTGTTTGATATAGTTACGTAATATTGAAATATTGTGATTTCTTCCTAACTAAAATCTTAGTTATACGAGGTTGCGGCATTATGAGTTTTTCTGCCGAAAATTTTCCATTTTCGTGCGGAATTACAATTCTTTCTCTATAATGCGTAAGCAGTAACAAGAAAGTAAAAAGAAAGTCAGTGAATGAAGAACATCAAAACATGTTAGACAACCGATTTCTTTTTAAGGAGTTTAAAATTATCTTACTTCTTTATACCTGCTTTATACTAGCTTTTGAAGCCATGATACTTGAGCCATAATACTTGAATAATTTGGATGGGCAATAAGAAAATAAAATGATGGATGTAATGTTTTCGCCTTTTCAAAGAACAAAAACAATCACTTACAATTTAGCAATTTGGACTTAATTAAACTACGAGAGAATCATGAGAAATTAATTTGCGTTTTATTTCCTAGCAACAAAAGTTTACGTTTGGAATGGAATTTTGAAGAATAATATCAATAATAATTTTAAATAATAATATTAATTGAAAATATATTATTAGTACTTTATGTAATTAGTTAGTAATCTTACTCTTTATTGCATGATAACATGTTTTGAAAACGAGCGACGTTAGGAGCGAGGTTTCATATTTGTACGAAATAAAGCAACAGAAAAACATTTTTTGCATAACAGCATTACACGTTTACAAGAGAATCAAACTTAATTTTGCGAAACAACTTTCTTGTGACACCTCGGGTATTTGACATCTTTGCGAGAAAATGGTGGTCAGTTGTTTCTTTTATCTCTACCTCCCCACGACTCTCTCGCTGCGATTGGCTTAATACGTGATGTCGCAACCATTCGTGCCGTAAAATCTAATACATCTTCCAACAAGTCCAAATTACCAGACTACGTATTGGCCACTTTAATCTCTCACACATTCACCTAATAATAAAAGCTGACCCATTACCCTGTCCTAATCCCTATTATCTGCATCCCATATTATTCTGGAATGCCCTAAACTAGCCCATATAAGACAGTCCTTAAATTTAAGACACTATATAATTCCTTCTCCTCTCCAGAAGAATGTATAAAAGTTTTACAATTTTTAAAAACATCAAAAATTGATACCATAATATAAATACCCTCTTTTACCTATATCTCATATTCAATAATCCTTCAAACAGGTTGTTATTATCAAAACTTGTGTAATGTAAATAGATAAATATGTGTACCCATCCAAATGATGTAAGTACCCACACTATTAATACATTTTAACCATTTATATGCTTGTATGAAATGTATGTAATTGTGTAATGGCATAACTGTAAAAAATGTATATTCTCGTGGTCGCTTATGACCCAGTTGTTGAAAAGCGACCTTAAATAAATAAAGTAAAAATATCTAACACATCATCATTTTTGTCGTAAAATGCCCGATTATAAACGATTTCTTGCATAGGAAAAGGTCGTCTATAAGGCTGCTATACAAAAAAGATCTTTATTCATTTCTCAAATATATTTTTTAGTGTATAAATCTGAATTTCATGTAATACATCATAATACACATTTTCGCATTGATGTATATTACATGCGTATATTGCATACTTATTTATGTGACAAGTTTTCATTTACAAAAGCCGCAAAATATTTTCAAGAGAGACCATGCATTCACAATTTCCTGACGTATTATATTCCTACGAAGTAAATTTAAAAGTGATATCTAAATAACATTGTACTCGTACATAGTAGAAAATTGAAATATTTTTCCGTCTGAACGAATTCCGCTCAAACAACGAGTTCTGATTTCATCGCAACGAATTATCTTACCGCAGTAATGCTGGTGAAAGCGTCGGAATCGTCGGTGTTCAATTTCAATACGAGGACTCGAATATCTGCGAACAAAATGTTTCGAGGTAACTCCACCTACCTATTAGATAGATAGATATATTTATTATTTCTGAGGTAGGTTTGTGAAACCTGATGGCACAACTCTACAATTTACTTATTAGAAATATTAATTCAATGTAACTTTAACTTATTTTAAGATAATAAAATTAATAATAAAGTAACAATGATAACAATAAAGGAAATAATTACAATAGTAGCATTAACTCTACTTTTTATGGCCTACCTGCACAGATGTTCAAATAATTGATTTGTAATAACAAATAGAACATAATGTTTTAAAACGTCTTTTCTCATGTAAACCCAATAATAAAAATGTCAGCGCCACAAGAAAAAATTGTGCCCATTATGTGTAAACTAGGCAGATATGATGCATGAACAAATTTTTCTATATCTTGTTTCAAAATATTTTAAAGATTTTATTCTTAGTGAAATAAATAGTTACTCTAAAATACATTGAAATATCTCTGAAAAACAAACATTTAGCTGAAATATTTGTATTGATGATAAAAATTAAACGAATATAAAATAAAACGTTCGTTCTGTACGATAAAATTGAAAGCAAGCAAATCAAAGTTCCTCGTGACGTTTAACATGTGCTCGTGCGGCACACGTTAAGTCAGCTTCCGCGGCTCAAGTTCATGACTTCTTGGCTGTCCGGGTGACGCGTCGCTGGCTGAGAGGGCGAAGTTTGGCCTGAAATGTCGCAAGCTTCCTCAAGGTAGTGACATATCTAGTGACACATCTCTAGTGTACGTCGGCCTCTCAACCAACAAAGCGGCGTCACCGGAACAGCCAAGAAGTCCTTCGCATTATTCAGTCCATTACTCTGCATTGCCATATCGTTGGATACTGCTATTAAGAATTGCTAAGAGTCTATCTGCCTCATTTTGTGTGCATTGTTTGCTCACACAATTCACTCCGAAATAGGGTCGTGTTTACCTACAAGAAAAACAAGTAGTTGCTTGGAGGCCCATCCATGAAGGGTCCCGCACTTTGGAAATAAATTTCAATTCCAATGGCATATAATATACCTAAAACTATATATAAAAGTCATTAGTTTTCAGTTGTATTTTATAGATAAAGTACTTGTATTACGAGTTATTTGTATTTTTTAATCAATAAAGATGGAGCTATTTTTGCGGGGGATGGGTGCAACACAACCTTGTGCTCGGGAGTCCCGCAACTCTTAAATGCGGCCCTGATTCGGAATCTCCTCATCGCGTAGCTTTTGAATTGACGGTGGCCCTTCTTTGACACTTCCCTCCGCAGTAGCTTTGAGCCGGAGGTCGTACCGTTGGAATGTTGGACCCTTGCTACATAGCTCGGTCGAATTCAGTCGCTGTGTGAAGGAGAATTCTAGCAGCCGGCTGCTCTGGTCGGTAGCTCTTCGTGGTTTCTCCATTTGTTAGGATCGCGTTTGCCTGGTATTAGTGGAGAAACCACGGAAAAGTACCGACCAGAGCAGCCGAAGCAATAGAACTTTCGTAAAGACAGCGCCTTAATTCAAAATAGCTAACACGTTAGTGTCGAGAACCCTTCCACTGTCGGGACTCGGACATAGGACCTCCCGGTCGCAGGCGGTGAAGTGACGCCAGTCGATGCCCTGAGCCACCTCGTCCGCTCGCACAAGCACGAAATGAAGCTGTTGTGAAGATGGTGTTTCACCCAGAATTATTAAAATGTAACAATTGTGGAAGGATGTCTACGTTTTCTGAAAACAGCTAAAGTATATTCCGACTCACTTCGTTGATCTCTCTGTAGAAAATGTAGAAATAAGGACAGAGAAAATTGGCCTTTTATTATATGTCGGTAAAGGTAACGACGGCTGAACGATAGCGTGATGTACCGATAAAGCGTATGGCGAATTAACTCCATGATCATGAGTTGGAATTCCAGCACGGATAAAATCTTTTGGATGATTGTAAATTTTGCAGCTTCATGTAGTAGTATAATATTGTCCTTGAAAACAATTCTAGAAAGTATGTGCAGCTGAAGCACCACTAGTTCATACTTATTCTAATTACTAGTTCATGTTCCTATTTTCAAAATTCAGTTGTATCACTGAAAATACGATATAGACCATCTTTATGTGTATAGACCTCTCTAATGCAACACAAGGTATTCTAAAAAAGTAGTGGTGCTGCAATAGCACATACTTTCCTGTATTATTTCAAAATTTGAATTTTTAGAAATTCAGAGAAACGAAAATGAGAGCCGCGCCATTCTTTTCAGCGTTCCGCCTCGCTGACTTTGAGCTTGACACGCGCGTTGAAGTAAAGAATTATTCAGTTGAAAAGTTACTTAATTATTTCTTTGTATCACAAATAGAAGTTAGTGAGTCCAGAAAATTACGGGAACCACCCTCGTAGTAACTAGATGTGACTAAGTATCTTCCATTGTCTTCTTAATGTTTAGATATTTCGTATATTTTATTACTTTACAATTTTGCAAAACTGTTGCTGCATTTTGTTTATAGAACACACATTTTCTTTAAATGTATTGTAAGCAATAATATGAACCATCCGGTTATTAGAGATATGCAATTCATTTCACTCATTGCAAATTTCACAAATACAATATTACTCAAGATTAAATTTGTTTTATGCAATTCGTAAATATTTTTCTTAATATATATTATTAATTCGCTATTAACAAGAGACAAGTAATCATCATCAGGTGTTAAGTGTTTTGTCGCTGCCGCCCTGACATTCTGTCCTCCGCTGTCACTTACATATCTGCATAGTTTATAAATTGTAATTGAGTTAGAAGTTGTACAAACATTTTTATTTAAGGGCTCTTTATTCCTGTTTTGCGAATTATTTTACATTTCGAAATTATATTTAAGAATTTGTTATGCCTAAAAATAGTATTCAAAGAATTTTGCTTTCCTGATTCAAATGTTTGTAATAAAGTTCTCTTCTCTTTCACTTTTTCTATAATTACATTGTTTAATTTTTTTAGTCCTTCACAACCGTAAATTAGGACACTCCAGATATATCTTTTCAGTAATTGCTTTCTAATATTCAAATTTAGATTAGTATTTGTGAGGAAATTTATTTTATTTAGGAACGACATCTTTGCTAGTGTAATACCCTTTCTTATTTGTGTAGTGCTTTTATTGTCTTCGGTGAAATTGCAGCCTAAATAGCAAAAGTTGTGTACGCGTTCTATTTCTGTTTCATGTAACATTACTTTACTTGATTTCAAATTCTCTCTTTCATTAACATCATAAATTTAGATTTCTTTGTGTTAATTTTCGCGAGGAACCTTTGAAAATTTCTTTCACGACTATTTTATCATATTCTACAAAACTTTTCTTGAACTAATATTCCTATATCATCAGCAACATCTCCCAACCTTCTGCCTCTAGCTCAGATCAAAGCCCCCGGCGCATATGCGAATCGTGCGCGCCTCACGGTGCACCGGCACGTGACGAAGTGGCAAACGGGGACCGCCGGCAACATGGCGATACGCCAGCAATTCATCGGCCTATCCGAGCGGCTCGCCCGCGGGTGTGCGCCACGCCGTGCAGCCCCGCCCAGCCACGCCCCGGCAGACCCCGCCCCGCCCCGCCCCGCCCCGCTCCACCACACTCCGCGGCCCGCGCCACCCCCGGCTCCGCCTCGCCCAACCCCGAACACTACGCATCGCCCCGGGAGGCCCCGTCTCGTCAAGCAACACCCCGCACACCACGCCACGCTCCACCATGCCACATCCCGGCACCCCGCTGCCGGCGCCACGTCTCGTCCCGCTCCGCACTCCCCGTGTTCTCAGGCCCCCCGCCCCCGCCCCGCCGCGCGCTCCGTCCCGAAATGAGAGCGCGGCGGCCGCCGGCCCCGCCCCCGGAGGGCCACCAATTACGACCCATTGTCCGGTCGCGCCTTCGCTCGCGCGCGGCGATAATTGGCCGCGGCGGCGATTGCAATTAATGCGGGTTGACACGCGAAGGTTCTGCACCAGCGCGGCAGAGGGGGGCGTTGGTGTAAAATGGGCTGCGTGGAAAGCGCAGCGGCCCGGAGTTTTCCATTAATTGTTTCGGGGAAGGGCGGAGAATAATTGTTTTGCGTAGGTAGTGGTTCGCTGGTCGGGTGGGGCCTGTTGTGTTAACGCGATCTCTCGTTTCCGGGTTGCAAATTTGAGGTTTACAGTTACACTGTGCGAAATTTGTGGCGAAGAAAATGGATTGTTTGTTTGTTTGTTTGTTTGTTCGCGATCCCGGGCGCGTCAACCACCGAGGTAATACGTTCCTTAAGTGTAGTGAATGCTTTTTTGGTGATGATCTTCCCTCTAGATGGTGAGGTCCGACACCGACCTGAAGTTTCCCGTAACAGGTATCTCCCACCAGCAGGGCACTGCCTTCACCCGGGACAAGCTCTAAGCTCCTCACTGGTCTTCCAGCATTTGTGGTAGGGAAGTGCATGTATGCGTGTGTAAATAAGGGATGGGATCAGACAAGAAAGATAAGTCACTCGCGGTCCGTTTGCTAGCTGCTCCGGCATTCGTCTGGCGTTGACCGCAGAAATCACAGAAAACTACCGTTTAGAGCTGCCGGCAGCAACAATTCTCCTCCAGGCAGCGAGTGAATTTGTCCAAGCTGTCAAGGTAGTGTTGAAAATCTTGCCACTGTGCGGACTCGAACCGAGAACCTCCCGGTCACAAGCACTGCAGTGACATCAGTTGATGCACTGGGGGGTCTCCCCCCCGGTGGGAAGAAAATGTAGGCGTAGGTTTTTGCATAGCGTTAAACTGGTTAGATCATTACTTTAGTGGTCTTTCCATTACTATAGTAGTCTCGGTCATCACAATGTACGAAATCATTATACTTTTACAATTCGAAACTCTCATGCTCGCATTTGTCTTCTGATGTATAACTAGAAGCAGTCATATTTTCACGTTAATTTTTAGTACAAGTTGTTGAACAAAATCCAAATTACACAACCTTAACTATATAATTTCTGCAGTATTCAAATATTCACCCTGTTCGCGAACGAGAATTTTCGTTGTTTTATGCACGACATCGAGAAGACAAATGTAGAATGTTGTAATATAGTAGGCTTTATGGTATTATAGAATTGATAAAGTTATCTATGCAGACTGGGAATAGAACACCCTACTCTCCAAGAACTGGAACATCATCGTGACACTCAGTCATCAATTTACTGCTGCAACACTCCTCTCATAACAACACATTTTATATTAATGAAACTTGAAAGCAACATTAGGTGTACAAAAATAAATGACAATTCAGTTTAATGGGTAGATCGTTTACCTGTACATTATTTCTATTTACCTCTCAATGGAAGTTTAATAGTAATCTATGCAATTAGTTCATAATGCAAAGTATTATTGCATTAAAGCTCCGTTGGATATGCAGTCGGCAGGCAGGGGTGGCCAACTCCATGACATCTCGGGCGAAGTAATTTTCGACGCGAAATGTTTCCAGGGTGTACAAAGGGTGCGATAAACCAAAACCAAGGGTGTACAAAGGGTGCGATAGCCTCTGCTGCGGGTTTCCTTCGAATACCTAACTTACCTGGTCCCATTCTGCATTTCCTGGAAGGCCAAAGCAAACAAAACAACAATTATTATCAAAACCGCAAACACGTACGTGCCACATTGATTCAGATCGCACTTTGGGGCGAACATACATTACTTCTATGGATTATTACTTTCCTAGAGCATGCTAACAACTTAAACTAGCTAGTTAAAAGTATAAAGTAAAATATTATTAGTACTAGCACTTCTTACACTTCTACAATTGAAATCAGGGTATTTTATTGCAAATGTGAAAATGGTAGGAGATATACAGGTTTGTTTTGTGGTCTGCTATGAAGAAAGTTATAGCTCTTTCGCCCATCTAAATTTCAAATCTCGAGGGAAAGTGTAATATTGTTCGCAGGGAATATTTTCACTATCTCTAAAGTGGATTGATTAAAAAGGAAATCAAGTCATTAAGGCGAGTTTATGTCAACATGCAATAGAAGGCTCGCTATCAGTGGTACACAAGTATATTTATGTAATGAATAATTGTTTTCACTTCACTTCAATAAATTGAATATTTTTTAAAAATATATCATAAGAGAAGGAACAGCCGGTCAGATGGCCGAGATATTTATGGCAGTAGTGCTGTAGCGATCTCGGACTAGAAGATCGCGGGTTTGAGTCCCACTTCGGGCATGGGTGTGTTTGTGTATGGCTATATATGTGCGCCGTCCTTTCACCCACATTATCATCTCATCGTCCTAGGGATAACAAGGGAGGGTCATTCTCACGAAGGGTTTAACAACACGTCTCATGGCTCAGGGCGCTATTTTCTTTGCCGTTGTGTACAAAGCCCAAACATCTCACTGTCACCGAAGAAATAAAGGCACAACTTTTCTTGACCGGTGACCTTGCTTCCCTCTCCCTGGGGCAATTAACAGTTGAAGGCAGAAGCTCACAGCGAACTCTGATGGCATTCCAAACATTCAAACTTCGGTGGCGCGAAACAGGAACTAGAGAAAGCTAATAGACGAGAATTTCTCTTCGGGTTTATTCTCAATAACATCTAAAACATATGGCTAAGCCAAATTCAGCTCCTATGAGGGAGGACCCTCAAACTCCTGAAAAAGTTAAAGAGGGCGTATACTAGCGGCGAACGCAAAATCATCAAAAACGTCGCGAATGCTTGTGAAATGGAAAAGCGGAACAAGGTTTTCTTGTATCATATAAGTAATGCTTTAGCACAGGCTGGACGCTGAAGTATGCTGGAGGTATTATTTGAATGATACGTAAAATAAAGACAAGAGCCAATTGTCAGAAACCTACGGTAGAGGTAACGTTCAAGGAAACCAATTTATCATACTCTATGTAGTTATAGTTTTTACATACTATTTCTATTAACTTTATACAGATCTTCAAATGAAAGGATGATTTATTGATTTTTAAGACTTTAAAAATATTTTCCTTGTTAGTTTCTCTTTAGATTGTCTCATTTGTTAAAAATAAATTGTCACTTTAGGCAAACAAACTCACCCCAAATTATTCATGCATTATAAAACGTGAGGGACAATTTTAAATTCAAATCTGAGGTATAACATTTCCATTAAATGAAATAATTATAAACGTTGTCATTGCCAACAATAGTATTTAATATAAGAGCAGCTTTCGATGGCTTAGCCATCATCATCAGTTGTCTGATACAAGAAGAAAAAACAAAACATTAAAACGTGAATATTCCTTTGATTTTACAACAAGATTATGATAAAGGTTACAAATAATTTACAAATTTTTTGGAAAGTATATTTAACATTCTAGAAACTGGAAGAATAAAAAAATTGGGGGGGGGTTGTCATTAATACTAAAGAAAAGCAAATGAAATAGAAATAGGACACGTAAATTTTTTTTAAACAGAAAACAGAAATGTAAGTTGAGCCATTCCTTCCCTGCTGGATGGAAGCCACAAAACGACTACGCGGGGTCGGGCGAGCCAAGGGGCTTAAGTACCCGGCCGTGGGGTGGAGGAGGGCAATGGCCTGGGTGCGGTGCGCTGTCACTGTGCCGCCCCGGCGGGGTGCGGTGTGGGAGTGGTGTCTAATAGTAATTTTAGTAAAGGAGAAGGACTATGGTTGATGTTTTCATTCAATAAGTTATTATTTAAATGAATATGTAAGTTTTCTAAAGTTAATCTGGTGTGGTAGTGATTTTCTATTTCCAGTATACGAATGTCTGTGTGTGGATAGAATGTATGGCCTGTCTGGCGTAAATGATTGGCAAAGTGAGATTTACAGGTGTTGTGTTTCCAAGCATGTATGTGTTCCTTGATTCTAGTATTAAAAGCTCCGCCTGTTTGACCAATATATTTGGCTACGCAGTCGTGGCAATTTAGAGAATAGACGCCGCTTTTTTCTAGAAGATCTGTGTGTTTTTTGGGAGACAGCATTTTTTTGAGGGAATTCTGTGATTTGAATGAAACTTTGATACCTGCTTTGTGAATATTGTGTGCGACGTTTTCTGAAAGGGGTCCAAAATAAGGAAAGCAAGTGTACTTGTCCGGTGTTTTTGTTATAGGAGAAAGTGTAGTGTACATTTTTTGTTTTTGTTTGACTATTTTGCGGCGTAGTATGTTGTTAATGAGTTCTGTGCTGTAACCGTTAGACAAAGCAATGTGTTGTATGGTGTACAGTTCTTCCAGAAAATGAGATTTTGTCAGGGGGAGGATTCGTAATCTGTGTATCATGTAGTGGAAGGCAGAATGTTAATGTTGAATAGGATGTTGTGAAGAGTTGTGGATGACAGTGTCTGTGTATGTCGATTTTCTGAAAATGTTGAAAGTATGTTTGTTTTCAGATATGTTTATATTCAGGTCTAGGAAATTGATAGATTTGTCTTCTTTCTGTAGTTCTGTGGTGAATTGAATGTTAGGATGTGTGTTGTTGAGAAAGTCAGTAAACAGGTCAATTTGTCTAGTCGTACCGGTCCAGAGAACAAGGATGTCGTCTACGTAACGGTGCCAATATGTAATGTTATTGAGAAGTGGATGATTTGAAAGGAAGATGGTCTGTTCGAAAGCGTCCATAAATATATCTGCAAGGAGAGGAGAGAGAGGTGAGCCCATAGGAATTCCTGATGTTTGTCTATAAAATTTGTTATCAAAAGTGAAGTAATTTTGGTCCATGCATAAGTTGAAGAGATTTTGGAGTTCTTCAAAATTACTTCACACCACAACACCTATATTTCTATTAAAGCTAATGAGAACAAAAATCAATGAAGCTATAATGAAAAAGTTGTGAATACATGGAGCATAGATCTTAGTAATTAAATATTCCTTTATATACAATCAGTGAAATCGATTACTGTCATTGATTTAGATTTTACAGAGGTTGGCAGTACTTAAAATTTTCTAACGGCCTACCTTGTAACTAACACTCCTACTCCTCCCGCATTTTTTCAATCCATCGGCCAAGAAAAAATGTGCCCTTATTACTCTGCCTGCCTGCGCGCGCTTCAAGTTCCTTGAAGATAGCAAAGAATGGCCACAGGTCGTGCTGCCATCTGTCCGCCAGCTCGGTACTTAAGTCGCTTCGTACGCTCAAACAAGTGAGCATGATTACTGCACGGAAAAGTGGGGCATCCAAGAAACGCTGCGATGAAAAAAAATACAATTATCCGAGCTCTTTCATCGAAAATCAATGGCACAATATTTTTACACAAATATTTGCTTATTGAAGGCTCGGCGCCCTACCAGACTGTCGTTTGTTTAAGTCCGTGGGGCAAACATTTGTTTCGGTGAATTCGCGAGCTTAATGTATTTTTTGATTAATTGATCTGAAAACAAAATGTGGCAGTAAAGAATTACTCGGTCTCTCTCGCATTGTTACATGGTCTTTTCTTTGTTTTTAACACGTGAAAACCGAGAGACAAAAATACTCATGAATACTCTGACAAAGAACTATGTGTTACGAAATGTTTACACTTTAGAAAATTTGAAGAAAAGTGGACATTTGAATAAAATAATTAAACTAAAGCGAGAAGAAACTGAGGTAAATAATCTATTTTTTAAATGTTCACCTAAATAAAGTGAGTTTTGATAATTAATTCAGAAAATAACTCAATTTCTCTAGGAAATACACTAATCACACGTTACAAGTGTACAATACCGAGAAACTCCAGGATATCAAGTAGATGAGTTGTTGCCTTCGATTACAAAACGTGGGTCACCAGAGCTGACAAAACAAATAAACAGCTTCTAACAAGATAAAAATACACCACGATTCGCAAAAGAAGTCAATGAGAAGAATGAATAAAATGAATCTACTCACCGTATTCAAAATAAATCGCAGAATACCAAAGCCAAGGATGGTAATGGAGAGTAGTTAGTCATCAGCAATTCGAACTAGAGAGAGACATAAAACTTCAGCATGATTTTCAACTTCCAAGTGTAATCGTCGTGTATAATAATATTAGGGGTAAATATCCATTTAAATTGTCAATAATGAAGGTAACCGTGTGCGTTGAATGTTAGTGACCTGAGCACCAGTGTTGCCAGATCATTAAATGTATATTCTACAACTTTCAAAAATCATGGTACTTTAACAAAAATTCCTGGTACCAATTTCAATTGATTTAATTTCTGAAGTTTATAAAACTTTCTAATGTTTTTAACACATATAAGAAGATCGTTAAACTTGGCTAGATATCGATTCACTTTATATCCATAAACATAATGGAATACTATCCTTTTGTACTCTAGCGTCTCCCAGAAAAGAGCATCTTTTACACCCTTAATGCTTTTTATAGGAGTGTTTTCAGCAATATCATTGTTGTTTGTAATACTGGTGTTAGTTTTAAACAATAGAATAAAATATTACTATATGAATCTTAAATCGTGCATCATAAATTACCGTACACAAACAATTCTGGTATTTACACTTACCAGGATAGCTTCATCCTAGTACATGGTACCTTTATTAAAATACTGGTACAAATACCAGGATCCTGGTACGTCTGGCAACACTGCTGGGCGCAAGAGCAGAGTGCGCAAGGCTCTCGTGATCTCTTGAGGAAGCCTATTTGGATGCGAACCCACAAGGGATATAAATAAATACACTGGCAAGAACGAACATAGTTTCTGTATTTAAGTCCATCAACTTTTCTGCAAGTGCAAATACAAAGGCCTGGAGGGAGGGCAGCCAGTCCACGTCGTCCTCGTCGCACTCGGCCCTCTTAGTCCCGCGCACTAGCCCCAGTCGCTTCCGACGCACTCGCCGCAGAGCGCCGCCCAGGGCGCCGCCCGGCGCGGGAGCGGGAGGGGGCTCAGGAGCCCAGCAGCGCCACGACGGCGCTCACGAAGAAGACGCCCGCGGGGAACTCCAGGCGCAGCTGGCCGCCGTGCTGCATCGCCGCCGGGTGCTCCCCTGCAGCACACAACGCTTCCTTAGGCCAAGGCCTCGGAATCACTCTGCGAGGACGAGGACGGAGGGTGAGCGATAGCGGGGCGAGGGGACAAAGGGGCACAATGCGACACGGGGACAAACGGGACAAATGAACAAATTGAGCCAAGGGGCATGGGCGACAAAACAGACGAAATGGTACAAACAGGACAAGGGAGACAAGCGGGATAAAAGGCACATATTTATCCAAAGCCTTATGAGACAGGTAGAATCTAAAACACTTTTGGTGGATTCTTTGGAGCGCTGCGCCGTTGGGCGTGATGGGCCGCCGCTGAAAGCGTCATTCATACGGTTGGTTTCTGTATTTAAGGAGCTAAGCAGTCTTAGCGGAGCTAAGCGACATAATTTACAAACCATATGATCGGAGCAGCCGCTACCGTTTTTCTCCGGACATCGGCTCAGTTCCACCTAGCTATGTAGTTAGTGACGAAAAGTAACACTTATAACTTTGTAAACACCACGACCTTCTGGTCAGAAACGATAGTGTGGTAAATGTTAGTGCTCAGTCATACGAATCAGTAATATAATATTTTTTTCTCTACTACCAGTGTATAACCGTCATTTGATGGCTGCAACAACTTGCATAATAATACTCATTAAGAGACAGATTTCATTCTGATACAGGTTCTTGACCAATCACAGAGAAGTATACACACAATAACGATAACTGATAATTAATTATTGAGAAACGTTCTAGTAATGTTTTTGTTCAACTGTGCACAGAAAAATTGCATATAATATTATACTACGCTCGTCAGTTTTATTAATTGTATTTTATTAGTTGCATAATTTTATTTTATTACTTGTATTTTATTAGATGAATAATTTTATTTTATTAGTTGTATTGTTTTCGTAGAATATAACATAAAATAAATTAGATCGTAATTTCACTTTTATCCAATTTGGCTAGCACAGTGGTAAACAAGAAACATTTGCAGCTGGGTGGGCAAGGAGCTCTCCGCTATGTGGCCTTGACTTAATTCTGCACATTAATTGCCACGAAACGATTCAAAGTCAAATTTTCACTTATAGCAATTGCCATAAGTCGTAGAAAAAGTACCGTATGAAACTTGATGTAATAGGTATCAATACATTCGTGTGAACTTTACGATACTGGCTCGTTCCTTGCTCGTATAGTAATATCACACTCGTGTATTAATACCCATCATGTCATCGATTCATAATTACTATTAATGAACGTCAAGAAAATCTATAATACAAAGAAACTACATTATTTAAAATATAGAAATCAATACTTGTTCACATTTTATGCGTTACGTACCGTTCATTTGATATCGATAATACTTTGTCAACTTATCGCTTGACCTTGCGCGAAGGTTAGAAGCATAGGGCAATGGGAATGTGCGTATGTCTGTTGCAGACCAAAATTCGGGCTCTAAATTTGATTTATGAGTTCATGATGACCCCAGCGCCCCTGAACAGAACCACTATGCAACCCGCCGCACCCCCAGGTATTAAGTATCTGTTCGCTGCATATTCTGCCCCTGTGATTGTCGTAACAGACGGAAGTATTACTAAAAGTTATCTCGGACAAGTAAATTAGCATTTGAAAAAACGCCAAACCATACACTTTTTAAAAATATACTATTAATGATTCAGATGTTTTCTTAAAGAAACCTAATTTTAAAAAAATATTTAAATTAGATTTAATATAATATTTTGAAAATGCGAGTGTTTTTGCGTTGTTTTTGCTTGAAATGAAAGCAATTCAATTTTTACACAAAACGTTTCTCAATATTTTCCAGACATACAGAAACGACGTTCAAAATAATGGCGCTGTTATCATATTCGTTGAATTCTCTGAGTTTTTGAAAATTGTAAAGTTACATATAATACGAGGAAGTATGTTCTGTTGTTGCGCCATTAGTTAACTCATAAATCAAGGAAATTATTATTAACGTATTCGTATTTTAATGAGGGGCCTTTCATGTACAATTTACTAACATTTCTTAAATTATACGAGATGTAACGTCTATCGTGCTGTATAAACGTTCTACTTTTTTATAATATGTCTTGTCTTTTAGCTCGACAGCTTGATACAATTGGACCTTGACCGAACAGCAGTAGTCCAGTCTCTCGGCCATGGGATAAGAGGTTCATGTGGTTAGCAAAAAGCATCCCTTCACCGTATATCCTGGTCTTCTGAACCTTAGAGTGAGCTTTCTCAGCGTCACACAGCAATATATACTTTGACATTTGTAAGGAGAGCGGAGAGTTATAACTTTGCCCCGGCCGGGAATCGAACCCGGAGAGGTTGCGCCGTGGAACGCGAGCACGCTAACCGACGAGCCACCGAGGGAGGGTTTCATAACCTGCTCCCTCATTATCCTTTGAGTAATTCCAGGAATTGACCTACAGCTTTGCTAGCCGTCGTCTTTCTCGTTCGACGATTTGATTCTGAACACCCCACTCTCCATCTTTTCATAACATTTTTTCCCCTCAACGGCCAAAAGCCAGCGCGAATCAATACGCGCACGCGAGGCGCGCTGGAAATTAGATCCGCGCGCCAGCAAACGCGAGCAAAAGGCGCCGCGGCAGCGGCGACGGGCGACTGAATGGAAATACCGCGGGCGCAACCCGTTGCTGCTCCATATTGCAATTATCTTGAATGAAAGCGGTGAACCGCTGCGGCTCCGCGTTTTAATGGAAAGCGAGAGTCGGCAGCGCCGCGGCGGCGGACGCCAAACGCCAATAAGAAGGCAGGAAGAGCGCGCTCGGAGCCAGCACACGCGGGCGAGACTTCGTTGCGATGCAGACACGGAAGAGCATTTTAATTGGAATTTTCTTATCCTCAGACTTCATATACGTAGGAATCTCAGGTTTGTGACTACCAGAAAAAGGACACGACACGAATTGTCGTAACGAACGTGTATTAATCACCCCCCCCCAAAAATACCAAAAGGCACACACACGTCAACACATTAATACATCCGACTATTATCCTCGCACTACAGCAACAATATTTCTTCCTCCCCCACCATTCGGCGCTGCCATAGCCCAACATCAGGCCAATCAAGTATAAGATCACATATATATTACATTTTGTTGAAAATAAAGAAAATATCGAATGGGTTCTTCTATTATCTTGGCATAATTTATTTTTGTTCGGGAGAAAGAATGTAGATTTACTTACTTGAAGAGCTGAGTTTCAAAACTAAGGAATTCCAAAGTACTGTAATTATCTGTCATAAAATGTCCGTGACATCGACGGCTTTCTAGTCCGCAAACGCGCGATAAAGCTGACTACTCTGCTAACCTTGCGCGACGGGTGGTCACTTAACAGGCTTTACTGCAGCGGGAGATAAAATGCATGGGAAAAGAAAAACATATTAAAAAACACGCTTGCTCGTTCAATTGTTTTGCAATCCCATACATGTTTCTGAAAAACTGCAACTGAACAGTCGCCCAGCGCAGGCAGTGTTGCTTGTGCATTCTACTGAACCCCTCAGCGAAGGCTCGCGGGCGTGGGTGCCGCTCGTGCGCTGAAGGTAAAGATTGGTAAATTTATTTAAACTGCAATTGGGTGTGCTCGGGTGGCAGTTAATAACATTATTAAGGTGAAACACATTAATGCAAATAAAATGATAAAAATAATAATAAATATAAAAACTGATTATTCATAACACATGAAAATTTATGAAGAAAAAGAAAAGAAACGTCTATAATCTAAAACCGCACTGAATGTACAATTAAGACCGCACTGCACTGCATTTCTCTATACGATTTAAAACGCTTCCTTCATTATGTCTCTCCTCTATACTGCACGACACTTCACTTCACTTTATAACTTAATATTCTTTGTTAACGCCCTCATAAACAAAGATAACAGATCCGCTGGAGACGAGGTTTGGCCGAGGCAGGGGCGGTTATCTTTTGCACTTCGATTAATTGATTAATTGATTAGGCATCGGGAAAGGTGACTCAGGGCTTCGACTGATGTTGCTGCAGTTGCTGAGGTCCTAGGACACACCCCATGGTGGCAGGATTTTGAGATAGCTAGGTTGAATTCACCCGCTGTCTGGTATGGAATTCTAGCGGCCGGCTGCTCTGATCGGTAGTTTTTCGTGGTTTCTCCGATCAACACCAGGCGAATGCCGAAGCAGTACCCCAACAAACGAGCCATGGACCGTCCGTGATTTTTTTCTTCCTCTTCCTGGCCATATCCTCACCCCCTACCCATCCACCCCCCCCCACACACAACAGATACTACACTACCACACATGCCGGGAGACCGGTCGGGTGCTTAGAGCTTATCCCGGCTGAGGCGAATCCCCGCTGGGGGGAGATATATGGTTATGGGAAAACCCGCCAGCCGACGGTAAGTCGGCATCCAGCGGGGAACACTGTCGGAGGAAGAGATTCCCCACATCTACGGGATTAATGACCATAGTAGCTGACGCGCTCGGAATCGCTTGTCAATGGTCTGTTCGTGATTCCGGGCTACGGCGCTCTGCGCGCGGCGCGTGCCCCGGAGGCGCTCGAGGCGCAGCGAAGAGCTCCCGGAGCAGCGAGGGGCGTTGGTTCGAAGCGGCGCGCAGACGTCCTCAGGCGCCCGCGCCGCGCCCGTTGAAGGTCTCGAGAAACGGCCTCCCGCTTTCATTGGTCGGAGCTTCCACGCTTGGGACGATTAGTTCTTTGTCGGGTCTTAAGAATTGTGTTTCTCTGTTTCCAACAATATTAGCCTAATCTTAAAGAGTTCACACTTAAAAAATTGATACTGTTGTGTCTAGTTGAGTTCTTATGTCTGATCAGGAACTCATAAAATGTGGAAAACGTCAAGGCCAAATGAACACCTGGGTTTTGATTTTCTTCGGGTTTGTCGGGCGGGTTGGCGCTTGAACCTTCAATGTAAGTATTCCTGCGTTCTCCTGTCATATAGTTTGAAGGTTAAAGAGAGTTGATATTACGAATCCACATCACTTGCATTGTGACTAAAAATTCAAGTTTCAAGAACTAATTGCAATTAAACGAGTAGCCTTAAGTACGAGTTAAACATTGAATTGTATCAGTAGTGAAATTATACTCACAAACGAAACAAAGATGATTTTATATACAGAAAAAAACATAACGAAAATGGCATACAGTTTATGTATTGAGGATATTTATAAGGATTAAACGTTCATGTGTATGTAAATAGGCAATGGATTTTAATGTAAATACATATTTACTAGTTCAAGATACCTGCATTCAAAAAGTTTTTCTAGCAATCGTACCACATTCGGAATCAATTAAAATTATTTTTATTTCACATATTTTGATATAATTACACATTTTTACACATTTTCCCTATAGCTACAATTTTTTACATATTAATATGTATTCTCTACCTGCTGGCAGAGAATATTTTAGGTACTAGTTTGCTAATAAACGTTACTGATATTGTGTTTTTTTTGAAAACAGAAATAAAGTAATACTGTGGTTCTTCAACATTCGAAGCTTGTGAAGTTGGAATTGTCAAACTTGGATGCCTGCATTTCATAATTGCATGCTCAGTAAGAAGCATGGGTAATTGCGAAGCGGAAGTAATTGCAACTTACTGGGACCTTCCCGAACATTGAGTAATTATTGTTGCTGCAATTAATCGCGCGTTAAAATTACAAAATTAATTTCAAAAATTTGTGACTATTCGGAATGTTCACATATTCAATATTAAAGAATGAAGGAAATAAATAATAACCCATATTTACAGAATTTGTATTTTTCTGGTAAGTAGTTGTTAGAGACAAATAAATATCTCTGAAAATCTTTTTTTATTTGTGATCGTGTGTGTATTTATGTAAAGTTTTCCCCACTGTTTAACATATTTATTTACTTGCTTATTTATTTACATCTATTTAGTTCAACCTCATACAAGTAACTTCTCTAGTTATTCGCCGAACATTTCTTATTCTCCGTGACGAAACAGAATTTATCCAGAATCCTTTTGCCCTATTTTCATTTTATTGCCAAAAAGACCGTAATCGTCACTGGAAGTAGTGATTTGCTGGGATGAAACAATTGTTGAGGTGGCTTGCACCGCAAGTTTACATACATTTTGTAAAAATTCATTTGGAATTTTCTTAGAATTCTCACTTAGTTTAAGGATCCAAATAAATTGCACTAACTCAGTAAGAGACACATTTTCTATACGTATGCACGAGATTGAAGGTTCAAGAAAAAAATGATGACGTCCACAGCTAACACGCGTTCATATATGATTCAATAGCGGAACAAATCCTATAAACAGCATTCGCGTTTTACAAAGAGAATAGGCCCAGCAATGATTAATAGCACCATTAATATAAATAACTCCCAAACAATAACGAGCGGCAACTCCCGCAACTGCAAAACGCGAATCAAATGCCGCCAGCGCGCAACGACTTCCATTGCAATCGCAAATTCGGCCACCACATCTAGGCGAGCGGCACTCAACGATCCAATATTTGTGTTCCAATGGTGGTAATGAATTGTATCTCTCAACGCTTCCCGTTCCGTAAAACTAATCACTATTCCAACAGGACCTAACCAGTTGAACGGCGCTGATTGTTAATTCTGCAACGCTTTCGAACTAATTTCGAGAGTAACTGCGCCGGATTCCCCCGGCGGAGACCTAATTCCTCATTCATGGAGAGCTCTCGCCTCCGAACGCCGTCGCGTCTGTCGAGGGCGGCGGCGGCGGCGATGCTGATAGGGGGGCTGGGGAGGGTTCCACGCTGCTGTGCGTAGTAGGGATGCAACACCGTTGTCTATTTCTTTCAAAACCATCGACGTTTTTTCATAAAATCATTGATGTATTTAACATAGATTTTTTGAGACCGATATTTCTTTAACATCGATGTTTTGTGCTCGTCGTTTCTATGAGGTCGATATTTTTAAAATGAAAAAGTTAATCATAAATGCATTATATTATAATTTTCAGTAATCCAAAAATTGTCTATTCTTCAGACCAATGTCACGAAGGATTAAAAATTAATTAAATCGAGTTTCCATCAATAAAGAAACCAATACAGTTTAGAATTGTCAAATCCGATAACCCATGCTTTTTAATTGCCTTGATGGTTTCTTGACTTTGTTTCGTCCGGTTATCTGTCGCGCGTGGGGTCTGTCAGGCATTCACTGGCTGAGAGGTGTATAAGGAGGGAGGAGACTCGACGACCAAGTCGCGTGCAGAAAGTGACTGACAACGGCGGTTTTTAATCAGGATGTTGGGGATTGTGCTTTTGGCAGCCTGCCAGCTTCATCTGAGGACTCATTGAGAGTGGCGGCTCATGGATGGTATGAAAGATGCAATGAACTGTGATTGGTGTATGCTACTATGAAATTGCATTTAATACAGTAAACCCTTCGTCAACATTTCCAAGGGACTGAAACAATCGGTGATCTTGTTAAAAATTTAGTATTGTCCGATTTTATGTACATGGTAATTAGTACGTTTCTTTGGCGGGACCCAAATTTGGTTTGTTTAATGATGAATTTGTGAAGCGAGTTCATGCTATAGAAGGTTAGGTGTATTTTATTATCTATACGCCATTAAACATATTATAGATATTTTCTCTGATATTTACTATTCTCTATATTTTTTCAATTTTATTTGTATGCAACTTTGAGTACTGTATTTGTAGTGGTACATTTGTACAATACTATTTGTACTGTATAATGCATGGGAACATTACAGAGGCTGGTTAATCGACTATCGTTCTCGACCTTGATTAGACGAAATGAGTAGCCGAGGTATACAAATAGAAAGCTAACAAAATACCAGGTGAAATATAACATTTTCCCAACAAAGATGAGTTGAAGAAAGGCAATATTGTGGAAATAATGAAATCATTAAAAAGAACACCAAAATGAGCAAAAAAATAGCTTACTACAGAAATAAACAACATCAAATCAGGGAGAGACTTGGAAAGAAATGAAAGGAGGGAGAGATGTGGATACGGAGATGCAGTTTATTGTTCGTACTCCCGTTTTATTTGTTAATACAAACGCGTGTTGTTTTAAGAAACACGGAATAAAAAGGTAAAAAAAAATATTTGCACTCAGGGTTATAGAAATTCCACGTCATTTTATTTGTTTTAAACAAGTGAATTGAAAAATAACGAAAAACATGAAAAATAAAAAATACCATTAAATTACATTACAAACCACTTGAGGAAAATTTTCTCAGTGGTTTCAAGACATTTTGTGGGAGCGCAAGTGCGGATCCCGCGTAATCGAATTAATGAACAACATAATGTAGCCATGAAGAATAGGTTGGCACACAGGCGGCCAAATTAATTTAAGTTTGGCGCCATACTTGCTGCTCATTCATTTTGACAATTCTTTGAGGTATTTAATATGGAAAGATTATATATATATATATATATATATATATATATATATATATATATATATATATATATATATATATATATATATATCTTGGAACGTTCAAGATTTGGCCCAAAAACTCGCAAACTCTGTCACAAGAAGCAAATGATTCATGTCAAAGTATTCCTTCGTTTACGGGAATGTAAAATAAGGCCATATCAAATAAATAAGAGAAAAGTAGTAGATCGGAGATCAAATTAGTAGGGGAGATCGGGGCAGGTGGGTTGGTTGGTTTGTGGCCACGTAGCGTCCTAGCCCTTATGCACTTAACATTCATGACTGAATTATCTTACCCAGTCACAGGATGACAAGAGCAAGGATAGTTGACTTAGAAATTATTTGTGTTTACTCACAATACGCGATGTAGCTAGCACTTCTGATAACTCAATAGCATAGCACAAACGCTGAAAGTCATTGCAGTTACTCATTTTTTCAATAATTTGTAAGTTGAAGTCCCTCATAAAAAGAAATTTGTAAGTTGTCAGAATGGTCAAGCACTTACACCAAAGTTTGCACGCTGCTGGAACATTACCATTTACAGGTAAATCCCGAGTGGTTCCTACAATAAACGAGAGAGTTTGATCTTCTGAATGCAGTATCTAAAAACTCGGAAAAAGTCTTCGCTTAAATAACACAATTCATCCGTTCCAAGTGAAGAAAAATGAATGCGTGTAGCGTAGTGTGCGTGGACGCCGGGCGCGGTGAGGCAGCGAGCGCTTCGCGCAGGCGACGAGGCAGCCGCAGGGCGAGTCGGGGCGTGACGTCACAGGGGCTGCGGCCCTCACAGCCACACTCACAGTCATTTGGAACCAGGAAGCCAACGTGCCGTGATAGTGCTTGCTAAGAGGTGTTTATAGTGAGATTACAGTGGCCCTGGGTATTCTTTTGTTGGAACTGCGACTTGCGCTTGGTATTTGGATATCTTGTGGTATTTTAGCACTTGTTCATGGAAACGGCCTTTTCTCGTGGATATACTGAACAATGAGTGGTCCTGAGTTTGAAACAAAACTCTTTGTCAGAATAACTCTTTGTCAGAATAAACATTTGTTATTGCTAAATTTTGTGACTTATTTGGAAAATTTCAACATGTTTATCATGAACCAATAATTGGGTTGCAATAAATAGGAACGCATTGTAACTATAATAATCAATATTAAGAGTAATTCCGACAAACAGAAACCTTTTCAGAGTACAAAGCAAAATTTCCTCACTTCAACAACACATTTAATCAATGTGGGTTTCGCATTAAAAAGCAAAATTAATTCCGATTTCTTTCTATTTACATTTAATTCCGGCGTTTGGTAAAAACTATTGTTTGTCTTGTTTTCAGCTTCAAAAGAGAATTAGAAGCACAAGAGATGAATGTGGGTTTCGCACACTTTTATGGATTTAAGAACTGCTTCAAGCACAGGAAACTGTGGTTAAATAACAAATCTTCAACTTTCCTTGTGCACCTCATTCTTTTGAACATTCCAAAGCTTCATTCCAAGGAGGGAGTGTTGGTGCTGTACAGAAACAGAGCTCTTGATTTTCAGCTGAAAATACAGTTATTCTCCTTTTTGACCAATTTAGAGCTTAAGCAACTTCGTGAAGATTCCAGCCATCTAATGCTAGAAGCACCCCCCCAAAAAATTCAACCAAACTATATTCCAAATTTAGACTAATTTGAATCTAATTAAATGCTTTATTATCTAAGTTTAGGTTCTTTTGAATTTCCCAAAATCGTGAGCGCTGCTAGCTTTAGACTAGCTAGCTGCGACCACCTAAATTTCAACTAAAAATACTTAGAACAATTCTGAAACCAAACCAAAATTGAAAGCTAATTTGAGGCGCTAGAATAAAAATAATTCACGCATTTGCATTCCAAAAATCAGGGCAGTACAAAGCTAAACAATTAATATGGTTCTTATAAACAAATAAAGACCAAAATCAAGCAGACGGACGGACTCCCTGACGGAAGAATGGACTGAGAGTCTGAAGGAACATCGAGTGGGCGGGCAGACGCGCTGAGAGAACCTAGGGTCTTGCGAGAAGGCGTCCTCCACTCCCTCACGCTGCAAGATCTGAAGGTCGGGACCCTACCAATCGATAACCCTCCTCCACGACCCTTCTTCGACTGGTCAGCTCCTCGGCAATCGACTGGATGCCACCGTCATCCTTCTATTCCCAGGGGAATGGCTGGCACTGATAGGATAGCGCAGGGTGGGGAATGGCATATGGGGAATACCGGTGCGGCGCACCCTCGTGGTCCCCACGAATTCCACGTGGAGCCGCAGGGGACCAACCGCGAACGCCGACAGCGGGAGGCGACCAGTCTGCCTACGAGGCCAGTGGCCGCCCCCACCGGGGCATACCTTTAGCACCCTTACCAACATTTCGGCACCCACCCATTCTATATATTGCTATATTCCTTGCGTTCTTCCGAATTGTTTTCAAAACAGCGTCATCTATTCAAAAGAAACACTATTATGATCTCTCTGACATCTCAATGCAACTTTTCATCATCATTATAATAGCAATCGTAAAGAAACCTACATATTCTTTGGTCAAACCACCCTACCATGCTTTATTGCTTTAAGTTTTGAAAAATTAGTTTAAATTTATATTGGAATGCTTTGACCTTACTGAATTCGTTGGCAATATACTTGTCTTGATTTTATTTCATTTCTAAATTTCATGCCATAAACAACTGTGTTACCTTTATCCTTCCAGAGACAACTAGAAAAAGCAGATTTTTGACCCAAACACTAAAATGTATTTAATCCTTTGTGTGACTCCAAGAAGTGCATGATCTTGGGCTCAGTGCAGTTTTTGCAATGTAATTTTGCTCAATGCAGTTTAGTAATGTAATAACAAGTGGTAGCACATAACAATAAATCCAGGATCAGGGAGGAAACAGTGTATCCGGGCTTGGTTAAAGTTTTCTATTACCCAAAATAACCTCCTGGGTTATTTTTTGACAATCTTGAATAACAGCGTTGACACACATTAATTCTACAAATTAAAATCCTCATTAGTATTTTTCTTCAATTATACTTCTTACCGAATTTCTCTCACCAACTTAAATAATCATCCCTTCTCCACTCAAAGGCGCGCTTTCACTTCTCACTCTAACAAAACAAAATATCATCCATCTGCCACAGTTTCAGCATAACATGTGAATCATTCATAAAGTTATATTTTCGCTCGTACAACTCGCCAATACGTCTTAATTGCAACTAAACCAATAGTTATGTCATGCAGAACACATGTGTGTAGTAATACCCTTTTACGACAATATCATACATATTCATCAGCAAAATGATTTTCTTCCTAATCTATCTTGGCTCTCGTACACTCAATACATTCACGCCTGGGTGCAATTGAAATCAATATCCGAATTTTTGAAAAAAGAAGAAAAAGGGTCAGAATCATTCTTAAATAAGAACATTTTGGATTTGAGAATTGAATATTAAACAAACAAACAGTCCTATTTTATCGTATAGATATGCAATTCTATGAATTGATGACCTCAGCCGCCATCCTCTGGTGGCGCGCAGCTGAACTACTGCACATTGATGCCCTTTTGAATCTTAAGTAATGCTAGGAGGAAATGGTCTAGAAAAATTCTTATTTTGTAAATATATTAAGGTTTACGATTGTAAATCATAGACTATAATACTCCTGACCTTCAAAGGAAGCACAAAGGTTTTATCGATTTTGATTCAGAGATTATTGCGCTGTAACTCTTGTCTCTTTGAATATTAAGTAGATATAGAGGAATGTACAATCTTATATAAATAATATGCTATCTTTCTTTAGGATACTTACCTTTCTATGTTGCAAGCTATCATGCCTATTCTGCATTCCAATTTACATTGAATCAAATTGATTGAGAAGCTTTTTTTTAAGAACTTCATAGGAAGGGATGCTCGGCGAAGTTGAGTACTAGAGGAGGTACAGGGGAGAGGGTGAGAAGAGAGGAAAAGCGACAGGTACCGACGCCGCGCTCATGCAACGTCTATTCAATCCAGTTCAATTGAATTCAATTCAGCTTTACTTTGCGTGGCCAGGCAGAGGCCATCAGGTCTGCTGTTCCGCCTGACCACGCAAATTTCGCTACGTTCCTTTTGCCGTCTATCACCGAAATAAGATTTTATTCGGGCGAGGAAACTGGCTACTGAAATGTAGCTCAGAGGATTCTTTTAGGATTGAAAATCTTTTACATGCAATTCATATACAACATGGGGCAGCCGGTTTTACTTCCCCTCCGAAGGAAGGCGTACGAAAGAATTTCTCGCCCTTGAGAATCCACGCCTTCTATCGGATATTTTAAATTTTTCGTTTAGTTAAGTAAATATACTCATTAATTCTACGAAAATCGTTGATTATCTCTATCTTAATAGCACGTGAGCAATTAAAATTCCACTATGCAATTAAAACTGAACGTCCACCAATCACAATTCAGAAAACGAGAAAAGTCGTTTAATTAAGACACTATAACACATACAAAGCAAAGATATTTCCATTCGGCCATAAAACATGAAAAAAATTTACATTACAGTTCAGGTATCTTCAACTACACATAAATAACGAATGAATAAAACTAAATTAGCGAAAGAAAGGTTAAGCTAGCTGACTAATAAAACAACATAAAATATTTAACGTGAATAAATCGAATGTTTTACTTGTAAAATATTTGGTATTAGGATTACAAATGTAAAAAATGTAAACGTCAGTTGTGTTTACCCATTATAAATGTCAGAAGTGTCAGAAGTGACTAGTTTTTTTATTTACCAATATTTATTCACGTTGTATTCTCTCTCATACCTGCCTTTAATTTTCATGGGCTGAAATGTTTTCATTGCTTTGTCAGCTTCTAATATTTTACCCGCAATATGTTTGGTATCTTCCACGTGCAAATGTTCCGTCCAATAAAACGCAATGCAAGGCTTACTAAAATAGATCTTTATCAGAAGCAATACTACGTCAAGAAATGTATAATACAGATGGTAATTGGGTGCTTGAATTTCTCAAAACGTAAATTATTCTTAAATGGAAACGAAAAAATTTTGAACATATCATGTGTATAAAGGAGTATAATTGCACTCGTAGAATATAAGAAAGGTATCGTCGATACCGCTCTTGGACATACCGCTCATGTAATAACACCTCTCCTTATACACTCGTTTCACTAATTACTATAAGGTCGCATTAACGTGGCGATCACTAGCGACCACGTGATTGATTTTAACGTTATGGTATCTGTGGTCATTTGTCAAGAGGACCGCTAGGTAGCATCTCCTACGCGTGAAGTAAAACCGGCTCCACACGCGCCTCTGACATGTCCTTTGCGCCATTACCCAGCGGCCAGCATTGGAAAGGAATTAGGGCTAAGGTAGGGTTTTAAGACATTGCCCAGGGGTTGGTCTAGACCCGAGAAGTCAGGTAATATTCGATACACTAACCGCTTCACCTCCGAAGCCACCAACATACAGACGCTGGTGCACACTCTACTTGATGCTCTCGTGATGCGACTGTAATAGAACACACCCTGAACTGTTCGTGACTAAAGATCTTAGCAGTTGACGCGCCCAGAAACACAAAATATCCGGAGAGATCTCTCTGAAGTCAGTCATTCACTCACAGGATCAGCTCATCAGGTTAGGCCTGCAGCCCGTCCTTTATCATCTCATTGCAGTTTGTAGTGGATAATTGAGCAAACCCTCTGAAAGATCTTCAGCGGGCAAGCAGGAACTTCTTTATGCGTTTAAGACGCATGGGCTGTTTTTGCATTGCATCCAACTCTACGTTTTTCATGACAAGGTGTTTTCACTCGCGCGGGACATTTGGATTCCCAATAGACCTATTTTTGTTATCACTTCTCGGTGCTTGCGTTCATGCAAACCGGTTTATATATACGTTAATGAAGCTGTAAGAAATTAATTTTATTCTGTTCAATTCAAATCTGTCATAATGCATATTCATTTGTGTAATAATAAGCATGTTATTGTTTTACTAATGAATTTATTCATTTTTCCTCGTATGATTTGCTGCGTTCTTCACGCGAGCATCTGCGTAACGTATGACTTATGTGTTTGTCATGACGCTATGCTGTGCACTATTGCACAGATCCCACGCAGGGAGGCGCCTGCTTCGTGGGGGCAGTCCCTCTGGCCGGGAGGTCCTCGGTTCGAGTTCCTCAGGACTGCTGAGACCAACTTTTCCGCTAGGTCGAATTCAGTCGCTGTCTGGAGGAGAATCGTAGAGGCCGGCTGCTCTGATCGGGAGTTTTCCGTGGTTTCTCAGATCAATACCATATGAATGGCGGAGCAGTATTCCAGCAAATATGTTACGGACCGCGCGCGATCGTTCCTACCTCGTTCTTGTCCTATCCTGACTCCCTTCACACGCCCTTCACGCACATGCCGGGAGACCGGTAGGAGCTTAGGGCTTGCCCCGACAGGGGCGGTGCCCCGCTGGAGTGGGAGATACCTGGTTGGGAAAACCCGTAGCCGGATCGCACCATCCAGGGGGAAATATCACCGCGACCTCCCGCGATAAAACATTCAACACACTGACGAGACGAATGCACATAGCAAACAATGCCCCTGAAACGCTAATCATTCATTTATCAGCCACCTCGCGGCTCGGCTCCTGACAGACTCCTGGGATTCCCAGACACCCGTTCCCCCGACTGATGCGTTCTTCATACAACTTAATCTACTTCTTCAAAATGTAAAAATCCATGTTACGTCTTCAGGATATTTTCTTACATTTCTGAGTATTAGTGGATGGTAACTTGACTATTGCTCCGGCATTCGCCTGGTGTTGATAGGAGGAACGACAGAAACCTACCCATCAGAGTAACCCCGCTGCTACAATTCTCCTCCAGACAGCGACTGTATTCAATCTAGCTAAGAAGCTCGTGTCTAAAATGCTGCCACCGCAGGGACATGGGGCGTGCGACCTCTCGGTCAGAGGCGCTGCGGTGACGACAGCAGATGCCCTGAGCCACGTAAGCCCGTGAGCCCCAAGCCGATTGGATAAAACGCACGGACTGACTACGATTGACGATCGGGATGAGAAGTGGGATAAAATAAGCAAATGTGTGCATATTTCAATTAAAATGGATACTACTTAATTGTTTTTGCATGTTTCCCGAGTTTCTGGCTATCTAATGAAATTATAGACATCTCACCTCGCCGGAGGTTGCATGGCATTTATTTAACGTCTTGGCACACAGAAAAGTACTAATTAAAAAATATAGAGGTTACTACCAGGTTGATGTGCAATTGTTTTTCTTTATCTTTTAAATGTCATAGACTGATAAGTGAGTAGGCTAGTCTCCAGAAGCCCCAATGTCTTCTTGTGAGACTTATGCCGAAGACGTATACCTAGGGTAGTATGCCATTGTTTTCGAGTTGTTTTTTTGATGTTTCTAATAAATTGATAGAGCTGACATTAATTATGAAGAATGATACGAGAATGATTATGAAGAATGAAACGAGAATGATTATGAAGAATGATACGTTCAGTTCTTAAATACTTTTTCTTCTTATTGTTAATTAAAATGTTTAAAATATTTGAAAATAGTATCTTTAACAATTGAACATTTCATTGCGTATCGCGCATCTGCTGTTTTGTGTTATAGGAAAAGAACGACCATGACGGGAACCGCCTCAGCGACCGGTGAAGTTGAAACGTGAATATGTATTTGCATTGTCATGTACTGCTTCACATTACCTTAGTAGAATGCCATGAAATTTAAATGAGCCCATTCAAACTGTGGTGCTGCCTCAATACACGAGGTCTCACCCGCCAACTCATTAGAAGCTGGCAGGAACTACTCGCGAACTATGGCACAATTCCTGCGGATGCAAATGGATTCTGCTAAGCGCCCGGCGTCTCGGGCCGCTGCCATTCACCGCGGCGTCGGGCCCCAATAGCGAACCAGAGGTACCAACGCTCGTCTGGGGGCTTCCCTGGCCGCCGTGTTGGCGACGCCGCCCTCCGGGGCTGAAACTTCGAGACGCCGCAGTCGAGAGGAAGCAGAGGCGGTGTTGCCAGACGTACCAAGATCCTGGTACTTTTTACCAGGATTTTCATGAAGATACCGTGTACCAGGATAAAGTCACCCTGGTATGTTCAATTACCAGGATTTTGAATCTACGAAACTGATGATGTACAATTTGAGATTTGTTTAATATTTTTTATTCAACATTTTATATATGACACCAATATAACAAATAATAATGATATTGGTGAAAACATTGCCGTAAAAACATTAAGGTGACATAGGATGGTCTTTTTCTAGCACACGCTATAATAGAAAAGGATAGAAGGTTCAATTTCTTCCATTTAGTTCATCAATATTAATCGGAAACGAGTTAAGTTTAGCGAACTTACTAAAAAAATAAGTTATAATATAATTAATTTCAGAATTTAAATCAATTGACATTGGCACCTGGCATTTTAGTGAAAGTATAATGATTTTTGAAAGTTGGTACCGGGATATACATTTAATCGTCTGGCAACGCTGGTTAGAGGTCTCTTCTAGATCAGTGAGAGATATAACAAAAAATGTTTTCAACCAAAAAAGTGAAATAATTACAAATAGGGGGCGGATTTTGATGACTTGAACCATCACCAAAAATGATCTTCAACTGACCTTAAACTGGCCAAAAAGCAAAGAAAAATGAGTAAGAAATTTGATCGAAACCATAACAGAAGAACAACTCAAGCTGTTGATGTGTTACTGATGTAATCGTGGCTTCTTCCTTTCGTCAGCTTACAAGGTTTTGGTTTTGACTGATCTTTATCAGGATATATCCGTCTTTAGGTATCGCGAAATTGTAGAAACAACAATGGCGACAATGGCTGAGAGGCCTCACAAGAAACGTAGATTACATACAACGGCAGACATTACAATTTCTAAACGAAGAAATCGAATAGGCTATCCAAGAGTTCTATGGAGGTGGTTCTGAGTTGTTCTTTCTCGTAAGTATTATATGAAGCATGTACCAGTAAAATCGATTAAATCAGAAAAAAATGTTTAAAAATTACTGAAAAAGGTAAAAAATAACTTATAAAAATTGTTCATTTCCTTTTTTCGTAACATAAAATTAAGGACTCTACTTAAAGGCATACTCTACTAAAGTGACCACTAAGGACTCTACTAAAGTGAAAAAATGACATATCATTAAAATCTGTCCCCTAGAAATAAATGTAATATAACAGTAAATATTTTCTATAAAAAGTGTATTAAATCATTATAAAGAAGGTTTAGTCCGCACTTGGTTTATATCCAAAATTCCTACTTTCGAGTAAAGCAATTTGAATTTTTGTAAAGATGAACTTACGTATGAAACAGCAGTGTTTGCTTTCTGCAAGCATGATCCTTCTTATCTTAACACGCAATTTTTCGTACATAGGTACACATGCACAAGAGGTCTCAAAAAACGTTACTAACTCAAATATTCCCGTGAGTGGCCATACAATTTTTCTTCATTTCACCATCGATATAAAGATAAAATAAATATTTGAATTTTCCTTACAAAACAAAAAAATACTGCTGATTGTAACAAATGGATTATTCCAATCGTTACAGGTGTTCCTGCAAATGTTACAAGTATTAAAGTAAAAAATGAAAGATTTATGGATTATTTCGAAATTAATAAAAAGTTCTGATTTTTTACAAATATGGGTATGTAAATTGACACATTTAATTTTCCTGATGTGACAACATACAGGCAACCACAATTATTTAATTTCTTGAATGTTTCAAATGGTATTTGGAGGAAATTATTAGTAGTATTATTTGTAGGAAGAAACAAGCGTAGAAAATGTAATGAATGTATTTAGTAAAACAAAATAGATAAATGAGAAAGAATGGTTAGCGAAGGCGCATTCTCAATGTGTGGATGGTATCACTGTATTTCTGCGCTTCCAATATCTTATCGGAGTGAGAATATTGTTGTTCCAATGTGATCTGTTATTTTGTAATTCTTTCATATTTCAGATAAAACAATTTTTATAAACATTGTTATTTATTTAGTAAGATGGTAATGTCGATCGTTTGGTTATACAAAGTGAAAATTGGAAAGTTGTCCCGAATTTTCAAACAGATTTAGCCTAATAGCTATTTTGACCAAAAGTGACTATCGTCAATGTCTGGAAGAACGACGCCGGGCTCGAATCCATCAATGACGAGAACACTTTCATAATGACGTCTCCTCTTTCATCTGTAAATTATGTGACAACACTTCATCAATATTCCCGCAATTAAAAACTTCTTTTGGTGCTCAGACTTCCGTGATAGGACTTCCGTGTTATTAAGCTAACAATGATGGGAACAGATAACAAAATTTCCGCCACTTCGTCGTCGCTGGGGAAAGGGTCCAGGAAAAACCAAAAGTTTCTCACTATAAAGACATTACGAAAATAACTGGCGCGAGAAAGTCTGTGCCATTCTGTATTGCAGAGAATATTATGATAACACTGCTTATGGGCTTTCCCTATCCAAGGACCTAGCTGCCCCAGTGCGACCAGTGGGGAAGAGTTTCGGTTGATTGAGGTGATTCCTGGTGCGTCAACGGCTAAGGTCATTAGTCCCGTGAGTGAAGGGCTGCTTTTGCTCGGGAGGGGGCGGTGGTCTTCCCCCGCTGTACGGCGAGATCCGCTGCTGACCTACCATCTGCTAGCGGGGTATTCTCATCCATGTATCTCCCACCAGCGGGGCACTGGCCCAGCCGGGGCAAGCTCTAAGCTCCCGACGTGTGTGGTAGTGCAGTGCATGCAAGTTAAGTGTAAGTAGGGGGTGAGGACAGGACAAGGAAGAGGTGGGAAAGATCGCCCGCAGTCCGTGGCCCGATTGTTAGGACACTGCCCCTGCTAGTGTTGAACGCAGAAACCACGGAAAACTACCGATCAGAGCAGCCGGTCGCCAGAATTCTCCTCCAGACAAACAGCATTCGCACACGATCAGCCAGATTTGTATAGGAAAATCTTTATTTTCGACATTCTTCTAAATAATCTTGTGAACGCGAAAAGAACTCCGACGAGTGCGTTAAACCCGAGCCGAGTTGGGAGCAGCAGCTGAGCGCTGGCGCCAGGTGGCGCTGAGTTGAGCGCGCCGCCCGCCTGTCGCAGCGCGGCCGCGCAAATTGTCATTTGTTTTTTTACAAACGTCACGAACATGTAACATAAAATACAAGCGCTGCTCTACAATTCGCGTGACGTGAGGTGAAATCGTGTTGCACGTGCAAAAAGAATCTGTCGTTAGCGCACCACCCGATTTCTGCCGCAAAACAAAATATATTTGAGCAGTCTCTTGTTTCGGAATAAATAAAAATGAATTTTTGTTTTTGAATGATAAATAGGTCCTGGTACAGGGACTCGTTTTTGTATTTCTTTGTCAGGTTTTTTTAACGTGAATATGACAGAGGGTATATCAGATTTATAAAAACATTTTTGTATGTCTTCTTGTCTGGCGTTAGTGAGAGATATTAAGAAAATGCGAATAGACATTTAGTGCTAAAGTAAAACGTGACGTAGTGTCATTTAAATGTGATTCTCACACAGGAGACAATTCTCGAAAAAAGGTTTCGGCATCAATAAAGAATTTAAAACTTCATCTGAGTATGATAAGCAAGGGAAGGAAGGAGGAGGTTTGTGCCCTAATTATGCTGATGCAGCCAGTAACATCTCCATGAGAAGAGCAGCTGATTGAAGACGATGCTGATTCAGCTAACGATCTTTGAGGCTCCTCTGATATCAAATACAATCTCCAATTTCTTTGCATGTTATTTCTATAGTAACCGTATTCACAACGAAAATAAAAATTAGTTGTTTTATGAGAAGAAAAAATATATTCAAAAACCATTTTTCCGTTCTTGCATACTCGTACGTACATAGTATAAAGAAAGTTATGAAATGATCCGACAAAAACTGATTTTTCGACAAAAAACGTGTATTGCGGGTCCCCGATTTCGATTGATTTATTGATTAATCACCTCGTGTTTCTGAGCGAAAGCTGATGACAGCTGTTATGGTCATTAGTCCCGAAAGAATAGTGCATATTTTATCGCGAGCGAAAGGCACCGAGCAGCACGTCGGGTCGAGGGCTTTCCCGCATCCAAGTATCTCCCACAGAGGGACCCCTTCCCTGCCGAGACGAGCTCTGAGCCCGAGTTTCCCCCGGCATGTGGAATGCATGCAAGAGAAAGTGTGTGGAAGGGGAAAGGATTGCAAATGAAGAGGAAGGAAAGACCGGGACTGGCACGTGGCTCGTTTGATAAAAGCCCTTTTCGGCTTTCAACTGATGTTGATTGGAGACACCATAAAAACATACCGATTGCAGCAGCCGGCCGTTAGAAATCTCCAGACAACGCGTGGTTGAATTCGAACTAGCTGTCTAGTTAGGGTTCCAAATTCTGTCGGAAGGCGAATATACCTGTCACGGACACTACGCATAAAATATAAGTTGCAACCCCAAGCCGTGGCGCACCAAAACAAGCTCTCAACTACGCACAAGGTATTCAGATAAATTTATTTAAACTGCTATTGAGTGTAACTCCCTATCGGCTAATTACATAAGTAAGGAAATAAAACTATCATAGAAATTATATATTAATAATGGTACAATAATAAAAAGTAGTGGTAAAATAATAATAATAAACAATACTAATATATAAAGACAGAAGTGCGTTGACTTACAGCGCGATAATCTCTGAATCTACTGAACCTTTGTACTACATTCTTTTAAAGGTCTAGAGTACTATAGATTATGATTTATAACCATAAACTTTAATGTATTTACAAAATAATTACTTTTATGAACATTTTTCGCCTAGATTTACATCACACATTGAAGAGTGCATCAGTCAATAGATTAGCTCACGCCACCAGAAGATGTGATGTCTTACCGGCTTCATCAATGAACACAATTGTGTATTTATAGGACATTTTTATTTCCCCTGCCCATTGTTTCATCAATTATAATTTTAATTTTTCTCCGCATTATTTATAAAAGTAACTTGAATATTGATTTTAATTGCTTGTAAGTGTGAGTGCATTAAGGAAAGAGTCCAAATGTTTGGAAGATATCATTTTCTAATGGATGTGGATATTGTCGTAAAAAGGTACGAATGCACACATGTTTAGTAGTAGTAAATTAAGTATAATTATGATGTATTTACAAGTTGGAGGAGCGATAGTGAGAGCAAAAACATATTATGAATTATGATGCATTTTTATAGAGAAATGTTTTAATATAGTGGAGTTCCTTTGGGTGTTGAAGGAATGATTAAATAGATGAAAGTTCGGCAAGAATATTATTTATAGTAAAACGCCAGTGTAATTGAAGTCCAACAGTATTGGTAAATGGGTATTTGGAGGACTGCAATGTGTGACAATTCTGGTTTTCAATGTTATTTTAGACAACAGAAAATGTTTTGTCAAGCTTGAAAGTATTGGTACAATATATAAAATTAATCGAAAAATATATGTGAGAATTTGTATTATATTTTTTAGTTTAGATTTTTTAAATATTTTCAGTTATAACATGAAAGACGTTTGGGGGCGACAACATCAATAGAAATAACATTTAAATATTTTTTTTAGTGTGGAAGTGTTGTAGGGAGTGAGTACGGGAGAAAGGGTATTTCCAGAGTGGAACAAGGTAGAGTGTAGCGGGGTAGGGCTGAGAGGAGATACGACAATAGATAGCAGTAGGGTCCGCCTTAAGGAGAGAATAGATGGAATTCTTTTTTGTGTATAATACGAAATGCTATGATTAATACCCCAGCAACGTGGGGCCTGCAGCTAGTACTAATAATAATATAAAACTGACTGATTCATAAAACATTCTTCAAGAAACTTCTATAATCTAACTTTGCACTAAATATTTGTACAATTAAATTTGTAATATTTGTACAATTAAGACCACACTGCACTTCACTTGACTTCACTTCACTATGACCCTTACATAACGCCCTTCGTTATTTCTCTGCTCTGCAGTGCACGACTCCTCCCTTCACTTGCCTCGCCTGCCGACCTCCAGAGCGACAGGACGCAAGAACGCCCTCTGCTGCCAACGGGGGCGGTCCCTCGCTCGAGAGCGCGCGGAGGTCACGCCACATCTCTCTCCGCGGGGCGAATGTGAACCCCGCGCAGCCCCCCTCCCCCCTCCCCCCCGGACACAGTGCGGAGGGACCGAACCAGAGGCGAGCCCGCTGCGGAGGGGGTCAAGGCGCCACAACGCGCCAAATACAGCGGAACTACTCCGGTGGAAAAGGAAACTGTCACCTGGACGCTGCTGTGAATTTGTGGTTACGTTTTCTGCGGGGCGTAGTCTTATTCGACGACCTAGCTATTTAGTTTGGACACAAGTTTTGGAATAAATTATTATATTTTAAAAGACGTTTCGTACCGGAAGAGGTGGCTCAGGGCTTCAACTGATGTCACTGCAGTACCGGGAGGTCCTAGGTTCGAGTGCCTACAGTGGCCAGATTATCGACACTACCTTGTCAGCTAGGTCGAATCTAGTCACTAGAGAATTCTCGCGACAGGCTGCTCTGATCGGTAGTTTTCCGTGGTTTCTGCGTTCAACACTAGCAGGGGCAGTGTCCTAACAATCGGGCCACGGACTGCGGACGATATTTCCCACCTCTTCCTTGTCCTGTCCTCACCCCCTACTTACCCTTTCACTTACATGCAACACCAGGAGAATGCCGGAACGTTAACCTAACAAACGGGGCACGGACCATGCGCCATCTTTCCTTCTTCTTCCTTGTCCTATCCTCACCCCCTTCCACATACCCACTTACACTAACATGCACAACACTACCGCACATGCCGGGAGGCCGGTCGGCAGCTTAGAACGTGCGCCGGTTGGCCCCGCTGGTGGGAAATATCTCGTTGTGGAAAACCCCGCTTGAGGACGGTTTGTCGGCGCCGGATCTCGGCTCTCAGCGAGGGAAGGTCACCGCTCCTCACCGGGGAAAACAAGCACTACACTTACGGAACAAACGAACTTAGTAGTTGACGCGATCGGAATATCTAACAATCAACGATTGAGACATTTTGTTGAATTCTGATTTCATATACCCCCAGTACATACATACTTTATTGCTTAATAGTGTTAGGACATTTTCTTGATGTGTTAAAAAACGCGCTCTTTTAAGCGACGTGCAATCGATTCGGAATGTTTTCGAAAAGGATCCAAGAGCCTTTCCTCCTCTTGGGAAAATACGGCAACGTATCACAGTGCTTCGCGATCAGATGAGGTTATGTACTGTTTCTCCTAAACAGTTCAAGGGAGGAACTCCTCCCGCGTTATGCAGCCATCCGGGAGTCTCAGACAGCCTCTCGCGTGCCCACTTGAGGGGCCGTCGGCGATGCCAAGCCCTCGCGCACAGTTGCTGGCGCACAGGGAAATATCACATGGGCTGGCGGAAGGCCGATCGAGTGGGCGAACCGAACCGGTACATCTTTCTCTTCGTGTACGAGGGTGGATCCTAAAGTAATGCCTCCCGTTTTCACTTTGGCGCAATTAGTAACGCAAGAAGAGATAGTATTATAATCGTGTGCTGGAAAACTGGCTGGCGAATTTTCGACATAAAAACTCTCATTGCTAGGCCCGGGTAAGGAAAAAGTGGATAAATTCAGTTGATAAATAAAGAAAAAAAGTGTTCTAATACGTGGTGCAGCCATAATACATGTTTTTTGGGTCCTTGATGCCGAAAAATCGATTGACAGCAAAACGCGTGTCCGTCCGTCCGTCCGTCCGTCCGTCCGTCCGTCCGTCCGTCCGTCCGTCCGTCCGTCCGTCCGTCCGTCCGTCCGTCCGTCCGTCCGTCCGTCCGCCCGTCCGCCCGTCCGCCCGTCCGCCCGTCCGCCCGTCCGCCCGTCCGCCCGTCCGCCCGTCCGCCCGTCCGTCCGTCCGTCCGTCCGTCCGTCCGCCCGTCCGCCCGTCCGTCCGTCCGTCCGTCCGTCCGTCCGTCCGTCCGTCCGTCCGTCCGTCCGTCCGTCCGTCCGTCCGTCCGTCCGTCCGTCCGCCCGTCCGCCCGTCCGTCCGTCCGTCCGTCCGTCCGTCCGTCCGTCCGTCCGTCCGTCCGTCCGTCCGTCCGTCTGTCCGTCTGTCCGTCTGTCCGTCTGTCCGTCTGTCCGTCCGTCCGTCTGTCCGTCCGTCCGTCCGTCCGTCCGTCCGTCCGTCCGTCCGTCCGTCCGTCCGTCCGTCCGTCCGCCCGTCCGCCCGTCCGCCCGTCCGTCCGTCCGTCCGTCCGTCCGTCCGTCCGTCCGTCTGTCCGTCTGTCCGTCTGCCCGTCTGCCCGTCTGTCCGTCTGTCCGTCTGTCCGTCTGTCCGTCTGTCCGTCTGTCCGTCTGTCCGTCTGTCCGTCTGTCCGTCTGTCCGTCTGTCCGTCTGTCCGTCTGTCCGTCTGTCCGTCTGTCCGTCTGCCCGTCTGTCCGTCTGTCCGTCTGTCCGTCTGTCCGTCTGTCCGTCTGTCCGTCTGTCCGTCTGTCCGTCTGTCCGTCTGTCCGTCTGTCCGTCTGTCCGTCTGTCCGTCTGTCCGTCTGTCCGTCTGTCCGTCTGTCCGTCTGTCCGTCTGTCCGTCTGTCCGTCTGTCCGTCTGTCCGTCTGTCCGTCCGTCCGTCCGTCCGTCCGTCCGTCCGTCTATCTGTGCACAACGCTAGCGCATGAACCGTTCAGCTGATTTTCACCAAAACTGATATTCCACAAACGTTTTAGCTGATGTCGTGGACCCTGCAATTTGAAACCTACATTTTTATTTTCGGGGTACTTTACATCAATGATGTGCGTCTACGCATAAAGAAACATAGTCTACGTCTACACGTAAACAACGTACAATGCTTAGACAATAGTAATCTATGTAGACAACGGTAATCTATCTTTTTGTGGGGCAAGGGCGGATCTACGTAAGTCATGGTCCGTCCCCCCAACACTTATTTATAATAATGAAATAATAATTTGAATAAAAATAGTAAATTCAAATTATCCAAACCAATATTACATATTGAATGGATCACATCCAAAGGAGTTCTACCATTATGAATAAACATTTTTTGATTTCACCAATGCCAACTACCACTACCAATGAAATGAAATGAAATGAAACATTATGAACAAATTTCAAGTTCACATTGTTTTGCATAAAAATATTAATGATGCCAGTCATGACTGGAATTGCCTTTCTCCATGTGAAATAGTTATCGGGCCCGCCTGTCTTGCAGGGGGCGAAGTGGAGAGATCAGGGAGCTGCACAATATTTCTCAGCACGTGGTCGCTGACACTGCACTTGGAGGGAAGAAGTTGCATGCAGAGTGGTGCTGTATGCAAGTTGAAACAGTACCTACTGGCTTTGTTGTATAGAAATGTTCAGAAATGTGTATAGCTGTTAATTACTAAGTTAATGTATTTGACAATATATTGATGTAATAAAAAATACATAAAACAAAATTGTTATATATTTACAGTATTTTGAGTACAATGAACTTCCTGGAATTAATTCTTAAATGTTGAAAGGTTGTGAACGTAAAAACTCAAAATGACGCAAAATAACAAGTCATTATCCCGAAGACAGACGTTCGCGCGCTTTTCAGAGGATCGGGCGGAAAGGCGCAAGTCGACACACCGTGCGCGTGGCGCGCTTCATTCAGATCGAGCGACAAGTTCCTTCGGAGGGCTGGAAGCGATGGAAAGACCCTCACTTCTAGAAAACGCTACCTTTGATATTAACCAGATTTTCAGCAAAGCTGACATTTTATGAATATAATACAAATATAAATTTTGCTGGATAGAAATTAGAATGTAGAAAAGTTTAATTTTTTAAACTTTTGAAAATCAGGCTTTTCAACAAAAAATAGACCTACAGCATTCGCATAAATGTCCTTCATACTATCGCACAATTAAATTTAATAAAAAACGTTAGAGCTATTTTTTTTGTTTTCAAAATGTCCCAGGAGTTCCATGTAAAGGAAAAAATAGCTAAAATTTCAAATGATTAACCGTTCATTCATTTTTATAAATTATTACGAACATTTTATTACATATCTAATATAACAATTATTACATAATTACTACTAAAGGCGAGATAGTAGGTGCTTTTTTTAGCATCTCTAGTTTACTTACTCGTCTTCAAGAAGATACTTCTTAAGAAGAATTATGAAATGCTGCGGCAATTTTTGGCAGAAAATCTCTTATTACAGGGTCCTGACTCCAAAAATAGTTGATAAAACCATTTGCTAAATCTAGAAAAAGAATCCTTTAGCACGTTATGTAGTCAGAAGCCATGTGTGGTGGGTTCATGCTATCAACAAATCGAATGACGGCAAAACGTCTGTCCGTCTGTGAACAATCCCAGAGGCGAAACAGTTAAGCAGATTTTCTCCAAAATTGATATTCCCCAATCGTTCTTACTGATGTCGTGGCCCCTGGAATTTGAAACTGATTTTGTAATTTTTTGACAATGCAGATTCTTACAACTACAATTATGAAGATAGAAATTTATTACCTTATTGAAATCTATTCCTTAAAGATAGATTATGAAATTAAGTCATGTACAATTTTTTAAAAATTTGAGTGCTTTTCGCGTACTTTTTCGTGAAATGCATGCGAGAAAGTGCGAGCTGTTTTAGCACCACTAGTTTTACGTTGGCGTATGACTTCAAAATCGAATGTGAGTGCTGTCATTATGGTATTGGATCTTTCCCCCTAATGTTCGTTTAATTCCCTTACTATGTGTCACATCGAAACACAGAGACCATGCGCTACGATGGCGTCTAACTGGACCGCGCGCGAGAAGCAGAGGTATGCGGTTGAATATCTCACTTTGGAGGAAATTGCGGGTCTTGACGTCCACAAGCGCTTGCTCAACTTTTAGGGAGAATGTCAACAGTGTGGCGGCGATGGGTAGTGCGCTGCAGCGGTGGTGACAGCGACGGGAAAGACAGCACGTTGTGGTCGTCCACGCACAGCTGCCACACACGCGGTGGGGAGCCTCGTCCAGCTTCTCCGCGCGATTCGACGCTTGGGGGGGGGGGCTGAGTACAGTGCTGGGGAACTGCGTATGGCGCGGAACATTGGCTGCAATGCGTTCGTGGTAACACGGAGCAAATTGAGGAACCGAAAATTGTGCGCATGGTGAGTCCCGTGATCACTTACACGGGAACAGAAGCAGCACCGAATGCAAGTTTGGGAGGAACGGTTGACCCAATACGAAGCTAAAAGTGGTGGTTTTGTGTATAGAATAATCACTGATGACGAGACATGCTGTTACCGTTATAGCTAGAACTCAGGAATGGCGCCGTAAGAAATCCCCGTACGAGTGACCTCGACTGGTACAAACTTTTCGAGTGTGCCAAGCAGACATTCGTCGGTGGAGAAAATGCCTACAAAAAAGCGAGATTATATTGAAAACTTGTGTGATAAAAAATATTTGCTCTAACGTACAGTATTAAGATAACATTTTTATTTTGTGCACTTGTCATACAAATAAATGGAATGCATCATCTTCGGAACGACCCTCGTAATCTGCTGTATGTTTAATGTGAAGTAGTTTATAAAATTGAACCCGCAATGGCTCTTTGGTTAGCGTGCTCGCTTTCCATGGCGCAACCCCGAGTGCGGTTCCCAGCCGGAACAAAATTCTAACCGTGCGCATTCCTTACAAATGTCCAGTGCGTATTGCTGTGAGACGACTAGGAAGACCACCCTAAGGTTACGAAGACCAGTATATACGGTGGAGGGATGTCTTCGTGCTTATCCCATGGTTGAGTGGTTGGGCCACCGCTGGTCGGCTGAGGCCCGTATCGGGCTGTCGAACCGTAGGACAGGAGAGTTTATATAATTGAGTTATTGCCTCTCCTCCTTTTAAGAAAAGTGCAGGGGCCGCTCTTGAAACACATTCCCCTTTCCATCGCCTTCAATCACATATGGCAAGTGAAAAATGAAACGGCGTTGCGGCCCCAGTGCATCGCCAGCGCCGAGAGACGTCCTGGGGCGGGCGCGACGCCACGTCCCGAGTCGCAAGCGATGACGCGGCGCGTGCGGGCGACGGGGGGGGGGGGCGAGTGCGCTCGCCCGTGGGCTGTCAGGGCGGCCGTGGGCGCCGAAGGGGCGCGGGCACAGAGGTGGGTGGCGCGGATCTCCCCTGCTTCATGTTGTGGTTTGGGCTTGCTCTGCGTTTTGTTGTGCTTGGGTAGGTTGCGGTTTTGGATTGACTGTTAGTGATTCCGCGTGCGTCAACCGCTAAGGTAATTAGTTCCGTAAGTGGAGTGCTTCTTTCATCACGGAGGTAACGGCCACCTCAGCCGATGCGCTTTGTGGTTGTACCTTATTATCAGAACTTTACGAATTCTGCTTTGTATGGGGCCGTCTTATTGTACCATAGTTTTGATATTTTGAGCTATTATATAATGTCCGTTCTGTTATTTTGGTGACTTCACTTCATTAAAGAATTAGGAACATTTCTAGGAAAGGTTCAGACCATTTGGGAAACGGAAATTAGGGAGTGGGAAAACAACAATAGTTAGTATGAGCTGGGCCTAGACTGGAGAGGAAATAAAGAAAATAAATTAATAAGCAAACAATGAATAACTTAGTCAGTAATTTAAGTTCGGTTAGGAAACGGTGAAGAAATTAACTCATAAATATTAGTCAGCTGTGAAGTAATAAATAAATAAATAAGTAGAACAATAATGATATTAATAATAAGTCAAATTATTAAATAAGCACATTAGGGGGCAAAGGGGAGTGGATACCGGAAATTTAAGTGCAGAGGCGATGGGTCGGGCGATCTGCCGTGGCGCTGTTTGGTTTCAGGAGCTGAAGGGGCCAAACTGTGGAAGGAGAATGCGGTCCGCGCCAGAAAATAAATAAATGGTTTTAAAAGTCTGCTAGAGTAGCATGTACTCGGCTTCTGACGGTTTTTCTTTCCTCAGCCGTACCTTATAGTCTCTTTTCCGCAGCTTTGATGCGATGGAGAGACCATTTGGGATGAATACCAGACTTCGGAAGGTTAGAACACGGTAGGATGTAGGTACTGTAATGGCTTAAAGGCCTTCAGCCTAGCCAGATAGTATCAAGTTATTTAATTTGTTTTATTGTAAGTTTTTTGACCTTAATGAAACAGACTGTTTTATAACAATTTATTTCATGTTATATGTTTAACGTTTTGACCATATTTGGGGTCTTTTTCAAAAAAACAACCCAGTGTTCAGGTTAACATGAAATTAATTATTATAAAAACTCACAGTCTGTTTTGTTAAGGTCCAGAAACTTACAATAAAATAAACATTATAACATATGTTAAAAATAATCATCATTATTTAATTTGTAATTGTAATAATTACCCGTTCAATACAAAAAAAAAGTTCTGCTACCCTGTTTTCAATATCTTATTTTCGGCACTGTCCTTTTTTTACCCTATTTAGATTACTACATATTTGTTCTTTTTCTTGAAGAATTTATATTCGATTCCGTGTTTAGACACTTCCCTATCTTACTATTTTATTTCTGATACTTTATTTTCGTTATCAGTAACATATGTGTTGATGATAACGTTTGATATATTGTATTCATTTTCTGTTTTTTTATATTCTACATGACCTTGCTTTACAATGGTTGGCGGGGAATAATAGTTGTGTTTTCTACTTTCATGTAAACCTCATAGGTATGAAGTACTAAAAGAGTTACCCTTGGGCAAGATTTGAATAGTTTCTAGCAGAAAGTAATTACGGAGAGGATTCAAAATATGAAGAAAATGAAGGATTCAGAGTTATAGGGAAGAGTAATATTCTTTTGTCAAATGATAGAATCGCGGAATGGAAACAGAGCGACATTCATATTTCGAATGCTGACCTTACACACTGGTCAATACAAATAACGTTCAAGTTGAAATTAGTATTGTTTCGAGAACGGTGTTGGGTGAAATACTATTTTATTGGAAAAATGTTTGCATTATTTCAATTTTTAGCAAGAAATCCAAAAACCCTTTTTTACTTCGTCGTTGCAGAAAGACGATTGAGTGCGGTAGTGAAAAGTGGCGAATTTTCGTCAGAAAACCCGGTCAGATTACCCGAACCTTGACGATGGCAGCTCGGAAACCCTGACCTGCCTCCTCGCTGCACTAACGACGAGTATCATTGGAAATCAGTGGCTGAACGAGGTGATTTCAGATCCTCAACTAAAAGCCTTTCGTGGTAGCCAAAGTGAACGGGAGCTTGCCGCTGCCTGCTCGCTGCACCCACTTTGGTACTAACGACGTGAGTGCCATCGAGAAACGAAGTCCAGAGGACTGCTTTCAACTTGGAGGCAGCCCTTGCCGCAGTGGTCAGATTGCTCGCCTTGCACCGCAGGGGACCCGGTTCGATCCCAGGCGCTGCCAAGTGGAGTTTGTGGTGGACAAAGCGGGTTCGCGGAAGGTTGCCTCGGAGTACTCCCGCTTCCCCCGACAATTAGCATTCCACCGGATCGCTGCACCATGCACTCCCTGCCTCTACTGCCATTAAACTCCATTCCCGGAAGGCTCTGCGGATCACAGCGGCGCCCCGACGATGACCAAGAACTATTATTTTTATTTTTTATTTAATAGGTAATTATTACACACAATTTGGCTTACTTGATTCTATGTGGCTAGGCCGAAGGCCTTTAAGCCATTACAATACCTACATCCTTTCGCGTTCTAATCTTTCGAATTCTGGTATTCACCCCAAATGGTCTCTCCATCGCATCAAAGCCGCGGAAAAGAGACCATACGGTACGGCTCAGGAAAAAAACCCTGAAGGGGGAAAAACCTGCCGTCAGAAGCCGAATACATACTAATCTATCCGACGTTTATTACAAGAACTATCTGCGAAGGGCAGCGGCTGCCTCAGCGAGTCACGGCCTGGAGAGGCAGAGGGAGGTGAAACGGTGAGGGAATGGTGTGTGTGTCGCCCCTCAGAAGACCCTAGACCCGGAGAGCAGAGGGCGGATGTAATGTCAGGCAGAGCGGGAGGCCCAGCTCGCAGCGAAAGAAAACCGCATTCCATTTAGACAGTTTTAACCCGCGGAGCATCAGGTGCCACCGACAGCACTTCAACTTGTGGGGGGACAAACTCGTAACCAGATGAGCCAGTCCCAAAAATAAATTAATTAAAAAGTAAAGAATTAAAAGGTGGATCGCAATATGACGTTATTTCTTGCAGGCGTTCGGATTTCGGGATCACAAAGCTCTACATTTTTAATTAGCCCGCATCGGAAATTTTTCTGCCGATCCCGTGTAATCCTACGAGATCTTCATGTAACAACGCTAGTGATTTCTACAGCTCGCATAATTCGCCTCTTTCTGTTCGGATCGCACCTTGCGTGACACGTGAGCCAGGCGCTGCAGCCCTGGATGGTCCGTTGTGCACCACGCGACGTTACTCGCGCGAGATGCTTTTGTTTCGCCCCGCACTGGGGTAGTTCATCGCTCGTTTCCATAATTATCACTTGGGTTGCACTTACGTTGGCTATTCTCTCTGAAAAACGTCGCAACTAATTTAAGTTTAATTACGACTAGCCAAAAACGTTACCCTGAACGAGATCTACAAACTCTGAAGAGTAACCTATGCAATTCCATTCTTCAAAATTAACTGCTCTCCGAAACTAATTCTATTCGAAGGGTTATACTATTCAAAAACGGTAATTTATATTGATAAAAATGATGTTTGTTAAAAATATTATCAATAATGTTTTTTGTTCAAATGATGTCATTCAAAATGTAATATTGTAGTTATCCACTTGACCAAATTAAATAATTGTCAAATTAAGCTTTTATTAGTAGCTTTCCTGCAGCATAAAAACAAAATCGTAAATGCATTGCACTGAGTTTCTGATTTGTCATTTTGGTTTTGAGCTTTAATTAGATTAGTCGACACGGGTCACATTTTGAGAGGAACCAAAGAAAGGCTCGATGCTAGTGGATCTAAAAAGTGAAAAATTCACTCGACCACGAGGAACTGGAAGTGTATCACGGAGGCGCAATAAAAGGAAGCTCGCAAATGTGGACGCTTCTGATACAAAATAGCCAGACATCTCTGCTATGGGGTGACAAACTCCCACTTGTGAAAGAAACTGGCACTACTCGATGGTAGAAATATGAAGGTGAAGGTTAACTGCCCGTAAATCTCCAAATGGGGTTCCGTGTGGCTCAGAGAAATCCACGCTCTTGTGTTGAGGGCAATAGTGACTGGGAAAACAAATAATACGTAGGTTATTTTTTAAATAAGGAACATTTGTGAATGAGACTGAGATTAATGTGCGATTGCATGATTTTCTGATTTCAACAAACTTTGCCCGCGTTTTGAAGTCGTATGCAATGTCTGTGAGCCGAGCTGTAGAACTTAAAAAAATGGAGTCGCCCGCTGATGTTGCCGTGTTTCTGCACATGAAGGCTAATTAGGTCTTTGGATGGAAACAACTGGATCATACACCTTACAGTCTTTGCACCGACTGTGACATGTTTCGATTTTCAAAGGATTTTCTTGGTAGTCAACTGTTCAGCAACAACGAAGAAATAAGAACTGCAGCCAGAGAGTGGGCTTCTTCGCAGGCGGCAGATTTTATTAAAGTCGCAATTCTAAAATTTGTTGAACAGTATTACAAATGTTTAAACCAAAATGAAGATTATGTAGAAATGAAGAACGTATGTAGTATGTTGAAAAAATATATATTTGATGGTATATAGAGTATTTTCCATCTTATTAACAAACGGACCGTATTTAAAAAATAACCCTCGTACATGGTGTTGCTAAGCGTTGGGGAGTCTTGTTTGGGGGTCGTCATACTGATCAGAGTATCGTCATACTAACACAGGCCTGCAAATTTAAGGTCATAAGAACTTTAATATTTATACGAAATATTTAGTTTTTTGTGGTGCTGATTTCATATCTGAGCTCAGTTGTATCCTCTCACGCACCATTTCTTCACAAAGTACTGCGAAGAATATTAGCTAACATCATCACGTTATTTACATTAAACATTATCACGTTTATTAAGGATATATAAAAAATAAAACAAGTTTTCTTGCTAATTGTAGACAATTTTTGCCCAAATTTTATTATACAAACTATTTAATATTTTGTATGCCTAAAACATTATTTAAGTGACTTATAATACGTTTTTCTTTTCTGTGTGAAGCAGTGAGTATTACTGTCCCACTTAAGTATGGCCCGTGACGTCACCATCCAGGATTTTCAGGAAAGGAATCCAAATGTGCGTGCCGGAAGTGAAGCTTCAAGCTCTTCGAACGTCCCAAATCTCCAAAATTCCTCAACATATTTTTAACAATGATTGCATTGTCTGGACCTTTCTTGTTACCTAGGCAATCTTTAACCACTCTTTAAAAGCTAATTCACGCTCTTTTTCAGCATCTGACCGTGGTGGTAAATTATATAGCACAAGTCTTCTCATATCTGGTCTAACAAACATTTCTTCCTTTATCTTGGCTTTTGACAGGTGTGGAAACTTATCAAAGAAATGTTTAAAGTACGTCCCCTTTCTTGGAAGAGCTATAGTTAACTATTTAATGACTTCTAATTTTATATGCACAGGTGATAGCAGTATTTTCTTTGTATCGATAAGACGTTTCCTAAACATATTTTACTTCGTAGTTCTGAAGTTGCTCTTGTTATTGGAGGCCATTCTGATTGGTCCCAGTGGTTCACTCTCGCGCTGCTGTCCCGTCCACAGAGGAAACCAGGAAACTTTGAGTACCCAGACTGTTGTCCAAGAAGCGTGCACAAAATCTCGAAGTATCCACATCTCACCCAGCTGTGATTGTCGTACTGTTTTAATAGTAAGGAGCAATGCATGATTTTGTTTGAGGTGAACTGAACATAGGTACTGAAGTGTACTCGTTGCCGTTGTGCATTGTTTTTAATTTTTTTTATGAATTCATGAAAAGTCGTCAGTCACCTAATACCTTTGCACATCTATCTTGGACATCCTTGTTTTACACTCTCATCTTATACCACAAACAGGTACATACTGCCATGTGGAAGGAAGACTGCAGAGATTGTATCACCAGTTTATAGATCGCATGAATGAAAAGGTACATATTGCTACCTAGAGGAAAACTGCAAATTCTATCAACAGTTCATAGATGGCGTCAGTAACCTGTATGCTAAATACTGAAAGCTGCCTGTGACCTACTGCACATTTAAAGTCAATTTGTGTAAACTCTGTGCGTGATGAAGGATTTATAGTTACTTTTATATTTCTGCGTACAAAAGTACAAAAGGGAAAAAATGTTTAAAAAATTGTCATTCCAGGTCTGTGTAATCAAATCATTTCATTGCAAATCTCGTAACTCCAAATTGGATAGTTTCGTAATGCAAAGAATAAACATAGCCGGGAAGCAGAACATGAATTTCCTTTCATGCCGAACATATAAATTCTGGGAAGCTCAATTATTCAAGATCCTCGATCTGTGATTCACTTTCAGGTATTACTCTTCTTTCACAATTCTATTCTATCATGAAGTAAACAGAAAATAGAGGGAATATGGAGTTACAAGGTTTGCTAATTAGCATGAGGGTATGTACATGCAGATCGTGTGGGGTGAAATGGGAGGTAGGCATGTCGGGACCCCGCCCGGCAGCTTAGGGCTTCTCCTGGCTGGGCGGTGCCTCGCTGGGGGGAGATACCTGGTTAGGGAAACACCACTAGCCGTCGGTACGTCGGCACCGGACCTCGTCATCCAGCGGGGGAAGACCACAGACACTAACAGAGAAAAAGGTGCACTACACTTACGGGACAAATGACCTTAGTAGTTGACGCGCCCGGAATCACTAGCAATCAATCAATGAAAGTGGAAGTGGGTGGTTTGCGAAAGGTTTTCGGTGGCGCTGTTTTATTTCAGCTGCTGATCGTCTTTCGAGGCAGAGTCCGCTCCTGGCTGCATCCATTCATTAGTTCTGGAGTGGTTTAGGGGGAAGAGGTATTCGCTTGACGGTTGGTGCTCCATCCACGTGGTCTCCCTATGGTGGTTTTGCTAGTATGGAGGAACCATTTGAGTTGAATTTCACGAGTCAATTGGTTACAATGTTGTAGAGTGTAGTTTTTGTATTTCTATAATGACATTCGTCCTAGACACAGACTCATATGATGTGTTCATCATTTGCAAAACGTTTTCCTAGGACGGTATCTAATTCAAATTGCATACAGACACAAAAAACATTCGGCCCTGCATTTTATTAAGACATTCATGCCACCGTGCCTATGAAATTATTAGTTTATTTTACAGCGAACACTTTAAAGTTTTTACTGCTGGCAAAACACACGTAGTACACACACAGCCAGTCATCGAGATAAAATATCGGTCGTTGTAGTCTTTACGCTCTCCAACCGACAAAATAGCGAAAAAGCGGGTGAGACAAGTAGATTTTCCAGTCTCTTCTCATCGAGAATACGCCAGAGGGTCTTGAAACCTCTGGCTGTCCAATAACCCATTAGTTACTGTTTTTTACGTAGATAGTTTGAATAGCACTTTCAACTTGTTCTCAAGACTAATACAATGATATTCCACATATTATATGTATATAATGGGATGTTGGTCAGGTAAATGAAAAAAAAGGGTACAATAATTTTAAAATTACTCGTATAATTTTTTAAAGATGGATATGAAACCAAGCAAATGAATATAATTTAATTTCCTTGTTTAAATGTTTTTAATATTTTTCGTATGTGGTAGAATAACTGCGGTTTTTATCATATACAGCTTCGTATGTAGCTGTCTATAGGTTCATATGTGAGATTGTGACTGAATATATTAATTGTATACGGAGTTCAAAGTTTTTATGAAGGTAAAATTCATTCAGAAACGTGGGCATATAATAATACCTTAATTTATACCCCCAACATTATCCGTTATTACCGTTATAGAATATCGTCAGAGAAAGAAAATACGGAGGCAAATGTGCATGCTGTCTTATCATCACTTGTTCTGGCTGCGGGGCGTTAAAAATCGCATCAGTGCTTCTAAATAAAGGAGCAAATGTGTTCAGTAAAACTCATTTTGAAAGCTTCGCAAAATCGCACAAATCCATACGCTGCGCATGTATCCAATTCTTTCCAGTTATCGTTCTCACGAATAATGGAGAAAAAGACAATAATTGGCTCTGTGTACTTTTCAATTGTATTCACTAAGCGAGATGTAAAACACCACCCAGCAGTTTTTAAAGATTGAATGGAATTTTTTTAATGCTCCTGAATTGCAATTGTTCTTTTGCTGGAATATGAAGGATAGTATCGGACATTTCATTGTGGCAACACCAAATTCAGTAGGTGTGCGTAGCCATGGCCGGCGGAAGAGGTGGGTACAGTGGGTAGTATTACCCACGCGAAGATATTTCAGGTGGTTAATTGCCCAATTTTGTTTGTTAAAGAATTACTTACCCACTTTTCTGTTACCAGGGCCCAGCTTTATGAGTTTTTCCGCCAGAAAGTCGCCACTTTCGTAGCAGGATTACATTACTTTCTCTTCTTACAAAGTAAGTGCGAGAAAGTAAAGAAACTAGATTGTTTTGAGATTTCGCTTTAATTTTGAACGTCGATGTACATAAACAACGAGGTCTTGTTGGCGGCGACGCATTGCTGAGTTCCCGAGGCCACTCTTGGAGCTGATTAGAGTGGGAAGTAATTGTGACGGGCAGGTGGCTGCTCGCCTAGGGCCGTGTTGACAACGCATTACTTCCTCTGCCCGCAGGCAGACGAATCACTCTGCCATCACCCGTCCTCGGTGGAGAAGGGGCGGTTCATGTATTAGATGGCACATGGTGGTTTGAAGAGCCCTAACCACGCCACTGCGCAGCAAAGACGTCGGAACAGAATTAAAGTAGACTCAATCGTGAAATAATTTGAAGGTCTCCATTGCAGTGGAAACGTGCGCACCTCGTAGATATTGTTGCGTCCCAGACACGAGCGAGTACGTTGTTTGGAATAACGATATGTTCTATTATATGCGTGTATTATTTAACTATATGAAAATATACGTGATATAAAATGGTTAAGAGTTGTCCGGCTTATAATAAGTGCACGAACACAATTAATTGGGTCAAGTTCAAATTAAGTATTCAAATTCGTATAGTTTAACTCTAGAGAACGTAGTGTTACCAGGCAAACAATTGTGCTGTTCCTTAATCAGTAATTGAAAATGATGAAGACCTTTTGAAAGAAAACGTCCATTCCTGTATTGTTAAAGAAAAATAGTTGTCATATTAAACATGCATTAAAACATTATCCATTTACAGATGTTATGGGTAAAAAACGTTATGTGTAACTGTGAAATAGATGAAATGATATGGTAGTGGTGATAGGGGTTGAAAGGACGAACAAAAAATACAACCATTCCGAGGCGGGACTGGAAACCGCGATCCTTCGGCTCGAGATTTCCTCTGCACTTCTGCACTACTGCCTTAGCGATCTCGGCCACCATATCGGCGAAACTACGTTATTGTTTTAGTATTTTTACCGAATTTATGGGTAAGTAACATTCCCAAATAAGCATCTTATTTAGCCGGATATTGCATTTCCCTCCGATTTCTGCGCACATTGTTAGTTAGTAACATAGATGACGTGCGACTATATTCTTCTCTCAGCACGAAGCGGGTAGTACATAAATATTCGAGTTCATCACGTACTTCATGTAGACTTTCCACAGCGCATCACACACAAAATTCACGGCGCGGAAAAAGGCCGGCGACGCGGATGTAAAAGCACCCAGAGGGCGCGTCGCGAACGCCGAAAATAAAAGAGATTCCTTTGACATTGCACTCAATTTGTCCCTCTGGACTCGCCTGAGCATCGCTCTAAAATGCGTCGACGACTTGCCTGCACGCGTGGGCTGGACTCGTGAAGAGTTGGTTCTGAAGGAAAAGAGAGGGGAGATGAAAACTAGGGGTCGCCGACCAACAATTACACAAGCGAAAGATAAAATTTAAAACATTAAAAAATTATTTTTTTTTTTAAATGTCAACGCCAAAGACTTGACTCCTGTCTTGAATCCCAATCCGAAGCCAGAAGTTTGCCGTCACTCTCCAGTTCGTTTTATTCCGAAAAACCGTGACATTTGGTTTTTGTTTTCGGGGTTTGTTGTCAGACCCAAAGACTTGATACATGTTTCTCTCTGTATGTCAACGCACTGAATCCGAATTTGAAGCCATAACTGCGTCACCAACCTCCAGTTTTTACCAGTATCGCACATAAAGATGGCAAATTGTAAATTTCACGGTGAGTTTTTACGATTAAAAAAACCTGGAAGGTGGTGGCGCAGTTATGGCTTCAAATTCGGATTCAGTGCGTCGACATACAGAGAGAAAACTGTCAAGTCTTTAGGTCTGACAATAACACCCGACAAGCAAAAAAATACAGTTTCACGGGCGTTTTTTTAAATTAAAAAAAACAACTGAAAAATGGTTGCGCAATTCTGGCTTCTGATGCGGATTGCGTGCCGACATGAGATAATAGACATAGAGAACCACGAGACAAATCTTTGGGGATGACAACGTTTTTTGAGCATTTGTTTTATTTTAATCGGCTCACTTTGCTTGTAGGCCCCTAAGATCTTGTTTTTGTTACTCTCATATTTTCATGTATGTTTTGTTAGGGAATGCGTCTGTGCGTGAATGTTTGGTGCATGAATGTGAATGTCTGTGCGTGAAGTGGCTGTTCTGATTTAAATATTTTTGGAAGCGAACTATTTTGTTACAGAACGTGCTCCAGAAGATAATTTTCCGGTCGACGAAAATAACTTAGTTATCACAAAATATATTTTATATCTTTTATTATTTTTTAATTTGAAATGTTTCATAGATTATCTGAAATCTTTGATTTAAAATATGGTTTCCTGACACAGTTTTATTACGATTTCTAGTAATTACGAATTTCTTATGCGAGAAATAATATTCTGTTTTCATGAATTGCTCCATGAAAACTGACAACACTGTGCTCCTCTTTTAATATTTATATTCTTCTTCCGCTTCTTAATCTTTTTTCTTCATCTTTTATTTCTTCTTCTCTTTCTTTCTTTCTTTCTTCGTCTCATTCTCCATCTCTTCCTTTTTAATTTCCCTCAGGTATGTTTTCTTCTCCTACATCCTTTTTCTTCTCTAATATTTTATTTCTAGTCCTTATCATTATTTCATCTCCTCTTAGTATTTCCCCTTCTATTTCTTATTCTCTACCTTGCTATTTATTTAATTTCTAGACTTTTTTTAACTGGAAAGAAGATTTACTTCGTGAGAAAAAAAAAATTATAATCGTGCGATGACGCATTTTTAACAGAAAAACTAATTGTCAGTACCCTTTCAAGGAAAATTTTGATAAATCTTATTCCTATATGTGGTTAATTACGTTCTCTAACACGTTGTGTTGTGGGTCCTTGATTTCGAAAAGCTCAATTGAGGGCAAAACGTCTCTCCGACCGTGGTCAACGCAAGCATCTAAATCATTGAGTCGATTTTCTCCAAAATTTATATTCTTCGATCAATTTAAATGAACTTGTGACCTTCTGAAATAAAGGGGGTGTTTTGATTTTTTAAGGTACTTTACAAGACGCAACATCAAATTTTTCTAAAAAATGGTTCCATTTGATTAAACGGTATTTTCCAATAGCTTTAATGACGCTTACAAATGTGCAAATTCCAAATTCGTAAAAATCCCTGACTTTTCGAACTTTCTAAAAGTTCAAAATTCTTTCAGCGTCTTTCTTCAACGAAAATACTGAATGTTTTTTCTTAATGAAATCTATTGTTCAAATCTATTGTTAATGGACCTTGAAAATACGACATGTATAATTTTTCCAAATTATTAGTAGTTTCCGCGTAAATTGGAAATATGGGCTTATTTTAAACAATTTTTTTCTACAAATGGCTTCACTTTTTCTATACGTTTTGTCCTCACATGTATTAGAGAGCGGTAAAGACAATGGTGGTAGTCACGTTTGCGGCGAACTTTATATTTTCGAAAATGTGCAAAAGGTCAACATTTCAAAACTAGAAAATTGAAATTACAAACTTTTACTTAAAAATCAGGTCTTTGAAAAATACCATTTACAATTTTTTTTTAAATGCGTAACCTCTGCTTACAATTAATGCTTGAAATAAAGTAAAACATTTTCAAAAAATCACTCTAATTTAAAAAAAAAAGTTTTCCATGGCTAGAACTAGGGGCGCTTGAAAAAATAAAGCAGGTTTCATTTCCGTTCAAATTTCTCAATCTTTGAAAAGTGCATGTTGGATAAAATGCGAGAGGCAAGTATAATTTTAGGCGTCGGTCCAAGTTATTAAGTCAGAGCGACTGCTTTATGCAGCAGAAAAGCGCACGACGAGTTAACTCGATGGCCTGAGAGCGAATCCCGGCGCGAAAAAAAATTCGCTCTTTGAAAACACTTTTACAGGTTCATGTAGTAGTATAATATTGAGTAGCAATTATAATTAACGCAAGAAAACTAGTGATGAACCATCACTAGTTTTAATTTTCTTCATCGGTATCTCAGCTGAATTTAATGAGAATTGCAGTGGCCTTTTTATCAAGAGCGTGTGACACATTATTATGAATCAGATCTACTAACGCAAACGGCGATTTCACACGGTCTATTAAATTTATTTTAGTTATACTCTACTCATATTATTGCAACGAAACAGAGATAAAAACAAATTTAACGGGCCGCATTTTTTAAGAATTTAATAAAAAAACCGTCCGTTAAAAACTATTAAACGTGTTGTGGAAAAATACAGTGTATGAGTACATTGATTTCAATAAATGGTATTTCTTGTAGAGTTGATTTTTCATATGATAAATTATTATTACGAAAATAATTTAAAAACACGACCGATATAGCAAATAATGTACTATTCACTAACTTAACCGCGTCTTTATTTTGCCCTTTGTCTACCTAATACACCTTTGTCTACCTACATTAATAACTATGATCGATTTATGTGTTCGGATTAGAGATTGGTTGAAGGGTACGATTTTGTCAACCACTGGTTGAGTTGATTCCTACATTGTACAAAACTGGTTGCGAGTTTGTTGGTTAGAAGGTTTTTCTGAATTAATTTTATTATAATTAATGATGATTTCATAAAATGTTTATTATTATTATTATTATTATTATTATTATTATTATTATTATTATTATTATTATTATTATATTACGGTCCCCTGTTTCTTTGCAGACAGATTTGGGAGTGAGTTCTTTGAGGAACTAATTACTACGACCATGTCCCGTTAACTTTACCAAAAATCAGTTCCAAACGTCCTTGACCGAAAATCTCCAATCTTGCACTGTCTGCGGGCAACTTTGCCACCGCACGTCCGCTTCGAAGAATCCCCGACTCATTGTAGTAGGAAGGCTCTGCTGAAGTGCGTTGGCGACCCCTGGTGTGGCGGGGGCGTGGCTCTAAACTGCTGCAAGCCAGTGAGCGCCCATTCAGCGCTCGCCTAATAAAAACACCCACGCGTGGACCAGAGGCCAACGGGTAGAAAGAGAGAGAAAAAACAGATCGTTATGTGCGAACAGTCCAGTCGACCATTTATAAATGAAACTGGAAAGTGTTGAGAAATAATGATGGGAACTCCCCATATGTCAACACTCAGGCCGGCTCAGGTGCCTCAGAGCATCAACATTGATGTCGTCACTTCGGTGCCCCCGACCGGAAGGTACTAAGGTTCGACACCCCGCGGAGGCACGCTTTTCGACCTCAGCTACATCTTTAGATCGAATTCCACCTCCGCCTGGAGGAGAAGAGTAGCAGCCGACTCTTTTGAACTGTAGTTTTCCGTGGTTTCAGCGATCCATACCAGACGGATATGGTAGCAGTACCCTACCAACCCAGCCACGGACAGCGCGATCTTCTTTCTTCCTCTTCCTTGTCCTATCCTCACACACTGCATTGACGTGCACTACACTTGCACACACGCCGGGAGGCTGCCCAGCTCGTCGCGGCCGGGGCGGTGCCCCTAAACGGGATCACACACAATTGTTTCGCGTTTAAACTCTTTTGTTTCTCTTGCGATTTTTAACTATTCGAATGTCCATGAATGTCTTGCATTATTTATTTTTAATTCGCGTAAAGAAGGAATTAAACTGAGTATAATTGTAATTATAATTAATTTATATAAAAAATTGCCTATTGCGGTGCCCTTTCCGGTTATATGTGCGGAATTAGCTTCTTTTGTACAATAATCCGAATGTCCCGCACATCATTAATCAAACTTAGAGAAGATTAATTTTCGATAAAAATATTCAGAGGTTTATCCTCACAAAACATTCCTCGCTTTTGTTACAAAACAGCGCACCCATTTTATTCCCAGTTCATCTGCATACAAAAACTATTATTTACACTGGAGAGCCCAAAAAACTGGCTCACCTCTTAATATCGTGCATGGCCCCGCGAGCACGCAGAAGTGCCGCAACACGAGGTGCCACAGAGTCGACTAATGTTAGAAGTAAGGCTGGAGGTAATTGTCACTAGGAATCCTGCAGGGCTGTGCATAAACTCGTAAGAGTAAAGGGGTGGAGATCTCTTCTGAACAGCATGTTGCAAAGCATCCTAGATATACTCAATCATGTTCGTGTCTGGGAATTGTGGTGGACAGCTGAAGTGTTTAAATTCAGAAGAGTGTTCCTGAAGTCACTTTGTAGAAATTTTGAACGTGTGGACTGTCCTATTGTCCAGTTAGAATTGCCCAAGTCCGTCGGGTTTCACAATCAACATGAATGAGTGTTGGTGATCAGACATGATGTTTACGAACGTGTCACCTGTCAGAGTTGTATCTAGACATATCAAGGGTTCCATATCACTCCAATTACACACGTCCCATAGCATCAAAGAGCCTCTATCAGCTTGAATAGTCCTCTATTGACATGCAAAGTCATGGCTTTACGGAGGTTGTCGCGAAACGCGTACATGTCAATTCGTTCCAAACAATGTGAGACTCGTCAGCAGACCTGTGTTTTCAGTCATCAACAGTCTAATGTCAGTGATGACGGGCCCAGTCGAGGCGTAAAGCTTTGCGTCGTTCAGTCATCAATGGTCCACGAGTGGGTCTTCGGCTCTGAAACCCCATAACGATATTGTCTCGTTGAATGGTTCGCACGCCGACACTTGATGGCCCAGCATTGCTTTCTGCAGCAATGTGAGCGGAAGAGTTGGACTTCTGTCACGTGTAATGATTCTCCTCGGTCGTCGTCGGTCCCGTTCTTGCACGATCTTTTTGCGACCGCAGCGATGCCGGAGGTTTGACGTTTTACCGGATTCCCGATATTCACAGCACACTCTTGAAATGGTCGTACGGGAAAATCCAAATTTCAACGCGACCTCCGAGGTGCTATGCCCCATCTCTATTGCACTGTAACACCACGTTCAAACTCACTTAAATCGTTATAACCCGCCATTGTAACATCAGTAACCGATCTACCAACTGTGCCAGACTCTGGTTGTCTTGTACAGTCGTTGCCGTATTCTGATTGCTTCCAGATCTCCTTATTTCAATACGCATGGATGTATCAGTTTTTTTTGCTCTTCAGTGTATTTCGATGTTCCTCTTGATTTAGGGACAAGAAGAAGAAATTGCTTTGCGAGTTTAGGCATTTATTGAAAAGAACGATGTTTCGAAAGTTCATCATTACATACATAATTATCTTTGTGAAATTACATCATGTATCATTATATTAAAATATTAAAGATTGAAAAATAACAAACATGAACTACATAATAAAAGAATCGTGAAAAAATAATTAAATATAATATAAAATAATTCGAACAACTCACAAAGCACAAACAGCCTAAGCCAAACTTTCATAAAATATTTTAACCGTAATGAATGAGATGAATGGAATCTCATTCACCCCGAACATTCTCTACCTGATAGTCGTTAATGAAAACATAACATCAGAAGATATCGTATTTGGACAATCGCTCAACAGAATCATATTATACGCGCGGCAAGAAAGTTTCTTCGCACTGAGCTTAATCAGAAAAATTGAATTTATGTTGGAGCACCCAGATCTCTGGAAAACAAGTGAAGGGAACAACACTTCCAAAATCTGCTATGACAGTGATGAGTACGCAATTTACATTTTACACATTTCAGTTCGTCCCCTCCAACAACATTCCAGCCCTCTCACCAACGAGGTGCCAAGGTGCGGAGAGACTTTCCTGAAGCGCTGTACAAGAACTATTTTCCTATTCATCTACTTTCTGATAAACCTTATTCTTATAGTGTAGTACATTAAATCCCAGCCTGCAATACACGGACATCACACTCCTAGATGACATAAGATGACCAATAAGACACACGAAAGTGCGCAAAACTGAATTCTTGATTCTCCTCGTCGTCAATAAAAACTCCACTTTAATACCAGCCAACTCATAAAGTCCACATAATGATGCCCAGAGATATACTTCTAAAGGCCTGAATTTGTGTCATTGGGAAGAGTTGGGTGGAGGTTCTTGGTGTATGTAGTTTTTCTTTTGTAGGCATGGAGAATTTGGTTCTTAAGGTGTTCTAGGGACTTATCAATAAGGGATTGTTTGGATGTTGGATGGAATGTGGATCTTTTTGGATTAGATGTGTTTGAAGGATTTCCAGTCGGTGTTGGTGGTGATGGGCAGGGGGTTGAAGGTAGATTTTTAAAGCGCAAAAGACACTCGGTCTTATGTTTCTACACAGATTGGATGATGATTGATTGATTCTTAGTTATTCCGGACGCGTCAATTGCTAAGGTCATTGGTCCCGAAAGTGTATTCCGTGTGTTTCTTCGAGGTGGCGGTGATCTTTCTTTGCTGGTCGGCGAGATTCAGCCACGACCTGCTAGTGGGGTCTTCCCCAAACACGTATCTCTCACCAGCGTGGCACCGCCCCAGCCGGGACAAGCTGTAAGCCCCCGACCTGTCTCCCGACATGAGTGGTAGTGTAACGCATGTTAGTGTCAGCGTGTGTAAGGCGTGAGAATAGAGCAAGGAAGTGAAAGTAAGGATTGCGCGCGGTCTGTGGCCCGTTTGAGACGGGACTTCTCCAGCATTCGCCTGGTGATGTTCGGAGAAACCACGGGAAACTACCGTTCAGAGCAGCCGGCCGCGAGAATTCACCTCCAGACAGCGACTGAGTTCGACCTAGCTGATAAGCTAGAGTCGAAAATCCTGTCACAGTGGGGAGTAGAGGCCTAGGACCTCCAGGTCAGAGGCATCGAAGTCACATCAGTTGATGCCCTGAGCTACCTCTCGCAATTCACAAATTGGAGTCACAAGTATCTGCCCGATTTTATTCACTGCAGATACTTTTGTGAGACGCATAGTCCACCCTCCGTACCTATCAATCTGCCCTCCGGCCTCACCACCACCCTACACAGACCCTCCCCGCCCCAGCCCGGCCTCACTTCTTCCCTTCCCCGGCCCGCTCCGCCCGCTCAGCCTGCTCTCCCGACCCGACCCCAGCCCCCACGCAAAGCCGACGGCACCCGGCTTTGTTCAGTGCACACCCCTGCCCCGTCCCACCTCTTCCCCGCCCCACACCCTTCTCGCCTCACCCCACTCTGCCCCCGGCACATCCGCTCACTAGCCCCCTCCCCGCCCCGCTCGCCGGCCGCCTGTGTGAAGTAACGCATTTTATGACACTAATTTCAATAAATCAGCGCGCGCGGCGGCGTTTATATACGACCCAATTTGAGGGCCGCTGCGGAATGCGCTTTTGCGTCGCCCGGGCGCATCTGCGATCGGCGCTGCGTGTGCGGCTCCGATGCATCACGGGGCGTTTGGCATCGAAAGTAACGCGGAGCACGCACTCCCTCCGCAGAATTTTCACGCAAAATTACGCAAAAAGTTATGTGACCGGGAAAGGCTGATAAACTCAAACACGCAAACTCAAAGAAATTTATAGAGTTCAGTATCCAAAATCGTACCGTTACAAACCAGATCGCTGACCTAGCCTAACCAGAAGATGTACCTAAAGGAAGCCAGGTTCCAACCGATGTCCAGAAGAGAAGCACAAGATTGCAGCGGAGTCAATACACGGCGCGGAATCTACTCTTCCGCAACGAACGCCACCCGGCCTCCGCCGCTGCACTCGCTGTGGGCGGGGAGGGGGGAGCGGAGGGGGCGCACGCCGCGCCGTGGCGACCCCCACGGCGGACGTGGCGGTGGGCGTGGCTATGGCTTCACCGCCGCTACAAAGTACTCAATTTTCGGAAAACTGTACACGAGAATGGTGTTGAGCTCCCCACGTGTGGGCGCGGCGCGCGAGGCTCGCACGCGTGTCGCGGCAGCGCCCTGCCCTGCTGCCCCGCTGCGAACGAATGGCACGACTGATGAAACGGCGTCGGCTGCGGAGCGGGGTGGGGCGGGGCGGGGCGGGGTGGGGTGGGGCGGGGCGGGGCGGGGCGGGGCGGGGCGGGGTGGCCGAGGGGCGGAACGGCCGTGGTGGCGCGGACTCGAGCTAATCCCCAAAGGCCTCTTTCATGAAGATCGCCATCTTCGATCGCCCGCGACCATTTTACCATTTTCTCAGGGTTTGGCGTTCAGAATTAGGTAATGTGAAATGACTCAAATTATCACGTGTCTCTACTCGTATATCTGTAAAACATTGATAAATACACATAAAACTCCCAAAGAGTTCACAACAATAAAGGAAATTGGATCTTACTTCTGCAATTTTTGCACTATATTTGAAGTTTTATATTTTTCATTCGGCCCTTGGATTCTTTCCATTAAAAAAAACTGAGATAATAAAAGCTATATTTGCGTGTACTTTATTCAGCATTCAAACAAAAAGGCCTTTGGAAAATGCGTTTGACTCTCCAATAAAAGTCACTTCGCAAACAAGCTGAATGAGACGTGTATGTGAGCAAAGTTATGACCGGGACACAGCACTTCAGACTTGACTTGAAATGTGATACAATAATCGAATGACTGCACATGATAACCCCCGAAAAAATGAATAACCTGTTAAAGTACAACGTTTCGAGACGCTGATTCGTACCGCAAGAGGTTATTGATAATAATTATTTATGAACATTTACGACGTCATATAAATAGTTTATTTTTTAAAAATAGTCTGTCTAAAACATAGGGGTGCTCCTTAAAATAAAAAATTCTAAATATTTAAAAAGAAACACAATTTTTGAAATGTATCAAAATATATAAACTCGATTAACTTAACAGTTTGCGAGTTGTAAATGGTCCAGAAATGCAATGCTGATATTCGAATGCAGAAAATTATGATACTATATCAGTGTATTCAAATAGGTGACAATAAGTGACATTTTTAAATTCTGAAAAAATACTGTTTATTGTACGCTATATTGCAGTAGCAATGTATTTTCGTGGTTTTATTGAACAATTGAAATGCCGTGGTTTTAATGATGAAACAAAGCATCACGACTTTTTCAGTGATATAGACTTAAAAATATGTCTCAGAACATAAAAATATTACTTATACCGTTCTGGTTTTCAACCATTCATTTTGAGGTAACTGTACAAGGGAAACATATAACCAGAAAATATTGAGAATTAATAGACTGTACTTAAAAATAATTATTTTTGTATCTAGGGCGTTAAGTAGATGTTTTTGCCTCAAGGGCAACTTCCAAACTCGAGCACCTCTGGCCCGAGGAGTTGGAAGTCGCCTTCGGCGCAAAGCCATCTAATAACGCCAGTGATGTACACAGAACTATGGTTTACTAGTTTGTTGCTGAATCAAACCAGAATTCGAAGTATTTTATAAATGTTCTTACGTCTACATGAAATGACGCATTGTAATCATTTGTCATTTAAACATACCAGCAGTATATCTAACTGATTTGTTCTGACAGATTTAATGGTACAAAATGAAAAAAAATATTGTGGAATTTTTGCGGAAATTCTCGCCAAAGGTAACAAAGCTACGGACGGTAGGTTCAAGTAAAATCTCGAGAAATGTGTAATGATTACGGTGTATTTGAGAGTTATATGGAAAATAACAGTGCGAATTGCGGTGATGAAACGATACTTTTAGGTTATACGACTCTCTTGCCAATGGTCAATTAGAATATTTCATTTCGACAAAAATAACTTTTCATGTAAAGTCCCCCCCCCTACAATAACTGGCGGGTGAAATTCTATTTTCAATAAAGTCCTGATAAACTTGGGCCACCCTCGATTTGGGGGAGGGGCGCGTTGACCAATCGCTAGCAGTGGTAACCTTGGTGCCTATGTGATTGATGTGATGGGCGCAAAATCCCAGGGGGCGGGAAAGACGCGGCGGAAGCATGATTCTTAGCCAGAAATATCTTTCCCTGCCGACGAGAGATTTCGCTTAGGCAAACGCCATAGGGAAATATATTTCTAAACAAGTGTTTTCCCTCCAAAATTTCTATCAATACACCAGTAAATATTTAGCATTTTTGCAACAATTATACTACCTTTCAGTAATCAATTTGTAACGCTGTCAAACAATTATATTAAAATGTTCATCTCAGGCACAATTTACTGATTCTTTCCGGCCATTCAAGAGTAAATTTAAAATTTGTTTATAAAATTGTAAATTGTTGAAAATTTGTGAATTAGCGGTTGTATGTTTGGTACATCGGGAGACTTTCCCCTCTTTACATCTGTAAGAGTTGGAAATGTTTAAAATTGATTTATTGTCTCCTTCACATCACATTTTAACGCAATAGAAAATACCGCAATCCGATCGGTGCTATCAACTTCTGGTCTCGAGATATGTAATTGTTTATTTGAATTAAGCATATCAGAATCTCCCCCATTTTTGCTCTCATTCCGTTCGCTCTCCGCACACAAGTACACTGAAAAGGGTTTATATACTTAAGTATACTGAAGCGGTTGGCAATGTTTTTCAATGTTTGCTTCGTTTGTTCGCTTCATACTCTTCATGCCGAGAGCAGAGGTGATATCGCGGCCTTGGTAGAGTTTCGAGGCTATAAAGAGTGTCTCAGAGCCAAGTGATTGCCTTTACCATTTCTTTATAAAAAATCAACAACAAATAAACAAGATGTAACGTTTGTTGGTAGTTCCGTGGGATCATTGCAGTAACAATTTCGGTTTTTACGGCATCTTTGACTGTTTTTTATAGATTCAACCTTTCCTTTTTACTCTAAACAGACATTAACTCTCCCGTTTCAATACTTCAATTTTTTAAAGTGTTATTAGTATAGAAACAAATTATCTTGTACATTTATTAACGCCGAGAAAAGCAGTTTTATGACGAATATGAACAGAAGCTGTATTGTTTTGTTTTATCTTCTCTATTCAATAGTACGACTTGTATTGCTATATTGTAGCGATACAGATTTCGTCATACGTTTTGAAACGAAATTCAGCGGACTAAAAATTTAAACAAACAGACTCGGCCACCCTGAGTTCGACTGGGAAAGTAAACAGATGGCCTCACGCGCGCAACCCCGCTTATCGGACAGCCGTTTGCGCCTCCGGCACATTAAAATAGTCGTTAAGAGGGTCGGCGTTAACACATTGGCGAGGATAGGCGCACGTGAACGCCATAACATCTGGTAAATCTCTAGATCGCCCGCTCGTAGTCCGGGGAAGTCCCTAGAACGACAATTCTGTCATCGGACACCACCCCTTATGAAGGCAGGGCCGATGTTCTGGAAGAAATAAGAATAAAATTGTGCACGTGCAGCTGGCACGGAGAGTGGAAAGTTCCATGCTTCTCTCGTCGCAATTGGTTGAAATTAATGCGCTGCGCCAGTACCTTTGGCCAATAGCAACGTGACTTTTCTAAGGAGCTGAAGCATACAAGAGAAACGGGAGGGGGTAAAAGTTGACCTAATACAATTTCAACTTACAAAATTCAGAAGACGCAGGGCAGTCGGGGGAGAAACTTCTCTGGGGGGATATTCTTCGGTCAGAGGCAAGTGCGCCTCTGTCGGACTTAGAAAATTTCAGAACGAGCTTGAAGAACATTATTAAGCTGAGGGCAGTCGGGAGAGAAACTTCTCCTGGGGAGTAATTGTTTCATCGGGGAGAGACCAGTGTGTCTCTGCAAGACTTAGAAAACTTCAGTGCGAGCCTGAGCTTTGGGGCTGATAACAATTGGGAGAGAATTTCTCTGGGGGGGTATTATTCGTCGGTTAGAGGCAAGTGTTCCTCCAAAAGACTTATTAAAAGGGGCAAGACGCAGCGAGTAGACTGCAGCAAGCAGAGAAACTTCTCTGGGGGGGTGTTATTCGTTGAAGAGAGGCGAACGTATCTGAAGGATTTCAAGACTTTCCAAAATTGTATTTGAGAAGGACACATAGTTATTTACTCCGTGCCTGAGGTCGGGAGAAAATCCCGACGATCTTCAAGTTCTACCAGAATCTACCAGAATCTACCTGAATCTACCAGAATCTACCAGAATCTACCAGAATCTACCAGAATCTACCAGACAGCGCGGTCAGACTCCGTCGAGCGCCGCAGACGCCGTCGCACCACTGGTGACGTCACGAGAGGGCCGCTCAGCTGTTGGAGAGGGGTGGCACCGCCACCGCTGCGTTCCTGCCAAGGCCGCAACCGCCCCCCTGGTCTCCGCCGGGTCCGTCCCGGCTGCATAAAAGAACCGTTCCCAAGGCAGTATAAACCCAGGGCATTCACCCCTGTCAGACTGATGTAACGCAGTGCCGCGCTATGGCACACTGATTTGTATTTTTTTTTATTATTACCATTGTAATGTTAAGGATAATTCTTTCTAGTTTTTTAAGCTTTACTGTAATGTCTAACATCTAATTTTCTTTTCTTTCTAACTAATCTCTTCATTTCTTTTTTTAATTTTTCAATTTACAAGTGTAACTTCCCTGGGGCATTTCAAATTATTTTTGCCCAGGAATAAAAGTGATTTTTACCAGTGATCAAAGTGTTTGTCTCGTACTGCCTTTGTGTCTTGTCAACAATTCCTTCCATCACCGACTTGAGCTATAACCGGGCCGCTGACTGGGCGTTTTCTCTCACGAGACGACCGGTAGTGTTACAATATATTTATCGGCTAGCAAGGAATCTGTTTATAAAGACACATTGCAGAGTTTGTTATGTCGAACGGCTGGCTCAAGAAGCAATGGTGCCCATATTTTCTCTCAAGTTGAGCTGTGGATGTGATGTTTTATATGAGCTATTTCAGTATTCTGGACCTCTTCGATGACCCTGGCTTGCGTGACTTCTTGCGTAACTTCTGCGGAAAAATTTAACGAAGGATCATTTATTGATAAACGAAAAAAAAAAGAAATTGTCGATGAAACAAATCGTTTGTCGCAAAAAGTATTGGCATTGAATGAATGCCGCCCAAATCAGGAATCGTTTCTCATTCTAGAACGCGTTTCAGATACGCACGAACATATACAAAATGCGATTAATTCATGTCCCCATCACAGGTTGGAGATTTGAAAAATATTAGTCTGATAAAATTAAAGAAACTCTGTGTGAGTGATTAAGTTTAATGATTAAAGTATGTGCTCACTTTGTTGAATTAAAATTAAAATCATTTTGCTACTTAAGGGAAATTGTAAAGGTGTCCCTTTATACTTGCAAATGCTAAGCATGCATTAATTTAATTAATATGTTTATAAGTATCTTGTCGTCGAGGCTTCAATTTCCAAACGAAAAATTGAATCGAAATCCAATAGTTACTATTATAAATATGTAAATCTTTCTATTTTTTAATATCATTCTGTATAATATATCCAAGATATTTAAAGTTTGTTACTTGTATTGGACATTTTTCAATGATTATTTTGTGCGAATAATTTCCTTCCCATTAATTTGCATCATATTGGTTTTATACTTTCTCACCTACGCGTATGAAAGGAGAAAACAAGTTGTAATCTTGCGACGGAAAACGGCAAATTTTCCTTAAGTTTTCCGTCATTTAGTGCATAGGTGACTAAATAATATGGCTTATTTAGTTTATTTTCGTTTATTTTTGTTGCAAAGCTACATTTTGAGATCTAGGGTTGTCATCAGAGTGTGTATGGTGTAACAGGTAGAATGACAAGAAATTGTTACTGCAATCATCGCATGGAATTACCAATGAACGTTACATCTTGTTTGTTTTTTCGAAGAAATGGTAATATTAGTTTATGTAATTAGTTTATAATGTTAAGCTTTATTGAATGAGTACATATTTTCAAAACGAGCGACTTTAGGAGCGAGTTTTGAAATTTGTACGAATGTAATAAATCAACATTATCAACGAGATGCATACTATATTTTTTGTATAACAGCATTATACATTTATAAGAGAATCAAACTTAATTTTGCGAAACAATTACCTTGTGACGACTCGGGAATTTGACATCATGCGAGTAAACGGTGGTCGGCTGTTCCGTTTAGGTCAACCTCCCCGCGATTCTCTCGCTACGATTGTCTGAATGTGTGATGACGCAATTATTCGTGACATAAAATCTAATACGTCACTATTTGTGCCATAAAATGCCCGATTATGAATGATTTCTTGAAACAGAAAATGTTCTTTTATAATGCTGGAATAAGAAAAAGATAATTATTTCGCTCCGAGGCAGAGTTCATCATATCGAAGCGCCAGCGCGGCCGCGATATCATCTCTGCCCCTCGACATGAAGCGAACAATCGATTCGAGACATTGAAAAACGAATTCAAGGGGCGCTGACATCAGCCAGATTCATTGAGGAAAATCAGGTTTGGAAAAAAATCGGCTGAATGGTCTAGCCGCTAGAGTTGTTCACAGACGGACGAACATTTAACCGTCATTCGATCTTTCGGTATCAGGGACCCAAAATACATGGAGTCTGGCTACACTGCGTGCGAGGGATTTGTTTTCTAAATTTCGCATTGGGTGTTTTCACATTTTCGTTACTAGAGCCCTATAATAAGAGCTTTTCTCACAAATATTCGTCGTTTTTTTCGCGAAGCATTTTATAACTTTCTCTCTACTGCACAAATGCTAGATAGGATATAAAAATGAAGTTTGAAGATTCTGCACAAAACAGATTACTGATCACATATTATAAGCACGCTAGGGAAAGCAGCGTCTTAGACCCCTAAAACCAGGGTTTTGTGTTTCGAAGTGACCTGGGGGCCAGGCGAGAAAATGAGAGGAGGAGGAGGGTTGCATGTTGGGGGGGGGGGAGACCCGAATTGTTTCTTACATTGAATCGCTTTGTACTACAATACAATCCCGCCAATCAGAACTCCGCAATTCCAATATTTTGGATTATCCGAACAAAATTAGGGATCGAAGGAAAAGTTAACAAAAAATTGCATTAACTTAATTTGTATTAACTTAATTTTCCTATGAACGAAAACGCGCGAACTCAGTGTAAATCTGCCCAATTCTGAATACTGTACGTAGAATGCTGTCAACGGCAGCGACGTAAAGTGTGCTTCAGCCCTCCCTCACGTCGCTAAGCTACGTTGCCATCTTCTCACATCGCACGTTGCATTGTGTCTGGTGATCCTACAGACCTTTTTGTACACGTACGGTGCATTTGTTTTCGAATAATCCGAACGTTCCGAATCCAAACAGTTCACATACCTAATTAGTTCAGAATACCGGGGTTTTACTATATTTCGTTTTTTAGAGCACCAACTTTACACAAACGCGAACTATATTTAAAACTAAGCTATACGAAGAGGACAAAAATAATCTCTGACGATAAAGTTAATGAATTTTTCCTTTTAGTTTTTGTTTTTCTTTTATTTCATTTCAACGCTTCATTGCAAAGCATCGTTTGAATCGTTACTCTTTTACACCACCGGGTTTTAATGTTGGACCGCCCAGTCCAGGGGCTGCCCTTCGGGGTTCTCCTACGAAGCAATTTTCACTTTTGTAAAACAATTATTTACCAAGTGCGGAGTTTTTGAATGGATCTAGCTCGCAAATATTTGCACGGTAACAATAAATGTAACAATAAATTTGTACGGCAATGTATTTAGAAAAATCAGAAACGAAAACTATTTAAAATGCTATACTTGACAACAAATTAAAAATATTTATTTCATTAATTGCAAAACAACGTTATACAGTAATGTATATTTAAGGATAATAGCGCAGACACACACGTGATGTTTTGGAAACAAATGGGAGAAAGCAGTTCTGAATTTGTAATTGAAATCGAATTTCGCGCAAACGAGTTATTATTTATTGATTCTTTTGTCATCACTCGTAATACTCAACGCTTTTAAACAGTAACAAACGTCAATACCTAGGATATCACGACCGTGTGTATGAATATTCGTGCAAAGAAAATTAAAAGAGACAAGAAAATACATTTTTGAAAATAAACCTTCTCTGTTATTCATGTTATTATTGTTCATGTAAGCATAATGTGCATAATTCATTGAATTAGTGGCATGAATAGACTTGACTGCAAATGCAGTTTATGAATATTTACAATGTACTTGGAACGAAGCAGGCCATTAAAGAAGATTCAGTAAACACGTGAAATGACGGCGTATTCTGAACCTCATTTGTTTTAAATTGCTTCCTCAAAGATCTGGTCTTAAATAGATTGCATGAGGAGGAAAACTATGGTAAAACATATTAGCAATATTTTTGCCACAACCACAAGATTTCAAATGACCATCATTTCCATTGGTAGATTGTTGCTTTTACATTAGGTATTCCAAAGAAATGAAACGTGGGACCTAATTTTTGAACATATTTAATAAATAAAAAGTAATGGTAACATCTCTTGGAAGCACAAAACAAGTAAGAATATAGTCTTCACACATCTTATAATAAAAAAATTAAACAATTAAAATCTTAATATCTACTGTTCTGAAAACAATTTTAATTTTTAATGAGCAACTTTTTATGAGTACAATCCAAAGCAATTGAAAAGATTTTACTGGTAAAATCCAATATGTTAATAAAATGTCCTTTACACTCGGCAACCCTGAACAATAAAGCAGGTGATGTCCGTAAAGTTAGCATATCCACTTATAAGAAATATGAAAAAGAGTATTCCAAAATTTGTTCTGATTAAGAATTAATTTAAACCCAAATTTTAAAAAATGGAAACGATTCAAAAGATCAAACTATACAATGCTAAAAAAATTCTTTCTCAAGGAAAACGCATGAAAATACACTAAAAATTCATGTAAAGTCCCCCTCACAAAAATCTTCCCAACTGTCCAGACAAACTTGGACACCCTTCGATCAAGACAAAGGGGCGCGTTGACCAGTCGTTGGCGTCATTATCAATGTGATGTGAGCCTATGTGATTGGCGCCTAGTCCGCAGGGGCGGATATGACGCTGTTCCCCGGGGGCGGGGTCTTGATTGTTTACGTATGAGCTGGAGTTATTGTTATCTTTCCCTGTGGAGATTTTGCCGGCGCGTACGCCATAACGCAAAAAATACTTCTGAGCGGGACTTACGAGCCAGAAAAAATCCACTTTTTTGGAAAGAGTGACATTCGACATGATGTCGTAGGCTTCCGCGGCCAGAGTCATGATCTGGGCTGTCCGGGTGACGCCACGTTGATTGCTGAGATGCCGACATTTCGATCGACATATCGCGGTCCTCTTCGGGGCTGTACTGCGCAAGGATGTTGGGCGCTCTGGGGTATATAGATGTGGGCCAGGTGATAGGCCGCGGTGACGGCCAATCGGGCGCGACTGGGTGGAGGGTGAAAGGAGGCGCGGGAACGGACGGCGTGGAGCGGTCGGGAAGCTCATGGATCGGACGGCGTGGTACGGTCCGGACGGGCGGCCTCCCGCGACCGCGCACTCCGCAATGGCGCAAGCCTCGCATCGCGGAGACGTAATCCCGTGTCCCCGTTGATGTTCTGGGGATGTTTACAATTTCTAATGCTTCCTTTATCCGTCTTGGCCACCACCTATCTTCTCTGGCGAGCACCTTGGCCTTGTCGAAGAGGAAATCATGGCCGGTTGCCCAAGCGTGAAGAGTTGCAGCGGAGCGATGTAGCTTCTTAAATTTGAAGTCCCGAATGTGCTCGCGTAGTCTCTCCTCTATGGTTCTTCCTGTCTCCCCGATGTAAGCGTGACCGCAGCTGCATTGGATGGAATATACTCCGGCGGCTTGGAGAGGTGGAAGCTGGTCTTTAAAGCGCTTCAATATTTGGCCGAGATTCTGGTGTGCCTGGAAAACTGTCTTGATTTGGAAACGTCTCAGGAGTTTGCCTATTCTGTCCGTGACGCCTTGTATATAAGCTTGTATATAAGGTCGTGTGGCAAATCTCCTGTTTTCGGTCTCGTGGGGATCGCTCGGTGTTGAGGGGTCGTGAGTAAGTCGACATTTCACAAAACGGGTTTTCTGTGAAAATTTCGCCATTTTCTCCTGCAGCATTACATAACTTTCTCTTCACATGGTATACGTGAACGTAAAAATGTGCCGGAGTAGCTAGGACTTGAACTGACGTTCTACAATCTGCCGTACTTGCGCGTTGCGATTATGCTTCCGCAAACACTTGTCATCGCTGTGTCCAGGAGGACGTATTACGAAAAGAATGTTAACGTGGTACTCATTGCGCTTAGTTTTTTATTAGAGTATGTATTACGTGTGTAAATATATCAAATTAACTTAAAAACGAAATTCGCCACACACAAATATAAACACTGACATTTTTTGTGCCAAGAAACAAAAAGAACACTAAAGAACAGTGGTTCTAAAGAATGATGGACATTACGCTCATATGGACTCTCAAATCTTTCCATTTAGAAACATCCTCTGAACTTAAGGAAACTCGCTGTCCCAGCAATTACGACACGTTTAGCTTTTCTCGAAGATAAAATATAAATAGCTTTCAGTAGATAGTTTACAGCTATATAACATTTATCAAGTTGACGATATAATTGCCCGGAATTGAGTTTTGAAACGTGTTGCGGATATTTAAAATGTTTAATTGGTAATAGCAATGTCATTGGTTAGATTCACGTTTGGGTATTGGATTTCGTCTTCTTCGTAGAAAATATTAATTCGTCTCAGGTTTAATTAATGTAATTTTTTAATGTGTTTTATTTTGCTTGCCCTATTAATATCGTGCCCCACAACAATACCTTTATGAGGTGGGTAACAGCAATTTAACTTTTTACCAGAATTTTGATAAATCGCAATTCCGTCTTAATCAACTTGTCCGAGTAACGTAAATACGCAATTAAGAGAAATATTCCTTAACCCCGACTTCAGCGCGCAGACTACGTATCTGAAAGGGTTGCTAGAGTTAGAAACGATTCACGATTTGGGCGGCATTCATTCAATGTCAAAAGGTTTAGCGGCAAGCTGTTAGTTTTATCGATAACTTTTTTCACATTTATTAGTAAATGAATTTTCTTTTAATTTTGCTGTCGAAGTCACGCGAAACCAGGGCCATCGAAAAGTTTAAAAATCATATCTCAACTTGCCCTTGAGAGAAAATATCATTGGCACTATTGCTTCTTGAGCTAGCCTTTCTCCGTAATGAGTTTGGCAATATATTTTTGCAAAAATAACAAAAATACCACATTTGCAAATTTATAAACAATTTCCAACTTTTGCAGTTTTGCGGTAAATTCTCCCGATGTTACAGAGTTGAAAATAACGAATTAACAATTTTGCAACAATTTACAACTTATAAAAAAATTCGAAACATGCTCTTCAATGGTAGAAAAGAATCTGCAAATTGTGTCAGAGATGAAAATTTAATATACCAATTTGACAGAATTACATATTGATTGCTAAACGTATAGTATAGTATAATTCGTAGTATAATTATGTATAATTATATTATAGTATAATTATATATTATAGGGTAAATATATAGTAATAGTATATATTAAGTTAAAAATAGTATAATTGTTGCAAAATGCTAAATAATTACTGGTATAATGACAATAATTCTGGACGAAAAAGCCTCGCTTAGAAATATTTTTTCGTTATGACGTACGCGGTAGAAAAATCTCTCCTTCAGCAGACAAGAATGCGATATATATAATTTGGGAACAATCAAGATCCCGCCTGGGGAACAGCGTTATTTCCGCCTCCTGGGATTTTGCGCCATTCACATAGGCACTAGAATGCTAGATAAGATGATAGGGTAATCCTTGATTGAAACCAAATTCTGGGATATTTACTTTTATTTCTCTCATGCATGTTTTCTTGAACTGAACGATAAGTTAGCGTACCCACTCTTTAGCGTTGTACATTTTGATGTTCTGAATCGTGTCAAAATTATTAAATTCCGCTGTAAATTAGTTCTTTATGAGAACAAAATCCTGGGATATTCTATTTGAATTGTGTGATATGTGGGAATGCTAGCTAGTAATTCCAGCTCCAGGGTCGCCGGTCGCCGTAGCAGTCGGACGTGCTTCAGCTCCTCGCGAGACGATGGGGTGCCACCTGCAGGGACGCGGGGCTCGCGTCGGGGCGCGGCCGCGCGCTTTTCCTATGCGCAGCGCGGCGCCCTCGGCGTCGTCGTGTGCGACCACGAGAGCGGTGCTGCTGTGAATTGGAGGCGTCGGACCTAAACCGGGACCTGCTGCAGTTGAAGTGAACGCAATTCGCAACTTGAGCAGTGGATGCAATCGCAACCTAAACTCGTGGAAACAGTGCGAATTGTGCCGACTGTGGAACTATGCGAGTTGTAAAAATGACGACAGGGAAACGGGAAATGGTTTCGCAGGGAGTGTAAAGAAAGTAGAGTGCGCCAAGTGGAAGGGAAACTGGAAGCTGTTCTTCCTCAAATCCACGAGCTGCAGGAGTCAAACGCAGCTCTGGAGGAGAAACCTCGAGCTGTTATAGCAAGAGACGCCGCGTAGCCAATCGTAAAGGCATCAACTGCGAGAAAACCTATTCTCGTTATTGGAGACTCAACAGTGATACATGTAGGCAACAACAACAAAAACATGGATTTTGTGTGCCTCCCGGGAATCCGAACCGAGCAGCTGCGAAGGTATGTCGAGAATAGGGACCTCGGAACGCCAGATACCGTCACTTAAATTGTCGTTACTAATGATCTGAGGAGGAGAAATATTGACTACGCCATGGCACATGGGTCACCTCGTGATGAAAGCGAAAGAAGTTCCCAAGAGCCAAAATATTCACTAGTGGCATTCTCAGGCGCCGTGGATGTCCATGGAGACGGGTTGATGTAGTCAAAGCAAAGGAATGTGGTTTTTGTGGAGCGAATTCGTGGTAGCAGGACGTCGATTTCGGCCATGTGAAGAGTTGCACCTAAACCGCTCGGGGGCCGCAAGACTCTTAGTCGGGGCTTAGGAGCCACGAAACGCCGCGGCAAGGGAGTCGAAAAATTCATGAAGCTTTGTGCGAGATGTCGGCGACGGACGGCAGCGCGGAGAGAGACAGAGGTGCAACGGCGACGCAGCGACGGGTGACGGCGGCGAGGTGCTGTGTCGCGACGGCGACGGTCGACGACGCAGTGACGACGGCGACGCGGTGTCGCTGACGACGAATGCTGACACTTCGCCGGACAGCGACGTGGGAACTGTGGCGAGACACGTCGACATTACAAATAGAAATTACGCAGGTGAGTCCCTGGTTATTCCGCAGGTTAATTGCAGGAGTATTTGCAATAAAACTGTTTATTTCTGGAACACGGTAGAATATTATAATGTAAATGTTGTGATAGTTACGAAATCATGGCTCAATGTGGAAATATTTAACGCTGAAATCTGCAGACAAACTTTTTTATCATTTAGACGTGATAGAGTAGATCGCATTAGTGGGGGGTGTTTTTATATTATAATAGACAACTTTGAAGCAATAGAGGCATGGGTGGATCACAAATATATCATAGGTGTAGACATTCGAGATAGAAACTTAAACAATCTATGGAAAATTATAGGCGCATACATATTACAGCAAGAAGGACACGAACCGCGCAGCTATAGTAATTGTTCCGTCTGATCGTACATTAAAATTACATTTAATATTATATTATGCTTGTCTGTTTTAATTTCTTTTATTATTAGTAATTTTTACGTGGAATATTCTTTAAAATAAATGGGGTCGTAATATCACTTTGATCCTATTTGACTAGCGCAATGGCAAACAAAAGCCTCCTGGGAGAAGGGAGGGTTCGGGAGCCCTCCGCTAGGTGGCCTTGGCTGAATCCTGCTTGTCAACTATCATGAAACGATTCAGTGTAAACGTTTAACTTATAAAAGTTGACAGACGTCGTAGAAAAAGAACGTCATGAAAGTCGATGTAATGGGTATTAATACACTCGTGTGAAGTTTACGATACTTGCTCGTTCCCAGTTCGAATCGTAATATCACACTCGTATATTATACGCTCACGTTTTCTTGAGTCTCGTTGAATTCCAAATAAATGATAGCAAGGAGCGTTGCTGACGAAATATGAAAACCAGAAATGCTCCTTTTCGAAAATAAGAACTGTTTTGTTTCGAAAATTGAGCTAGAGACTCGATATAATAGTTCCGTCAACAATATCACCTCCCTCCACGCACACACCTTTCGCATCTAGCGAAATGAGGGCTCAAGAAAAACGTTCATGGATATTAATACCATCGTTACATCATATTTTCACAATGAACTATTTGTGAGTGCGAACATTGGTAAAATAACATTGCTTACACGAGGAGAGTGGCGCTGTTGGATTTCCCTCTGATAAGGGAACAAAAGACGCTCTAGTGAGCGCAATTTTCATATACGGCCGCTGCAGGATTATCTGAAACACGCTTTCACTACGAGTGCGGCTCAGTAAATTGGAAACTTCGGTTTTATATTTCTATCTGCTATTAAAAATACTCAGCTATTTAAGATAATGTATATTTACATTTTACTACTCTATTTATTAGACATTAAAAATCTTTCATGAAAACTAATATTACGTTTTGAACGTGTGCGTCTCTCTCCAGCGCGTTCTACGTGCGCAATTGCCTTTGCAACGCAGATCTCAGAGCGCATTTCTTCCGAGTCTGCAGAGGTTCTGCGTGAGGGAGATGCGGAGCAGATGCGAAGCTGGCATGTCTGCCAGCGCGCCCTGGAAGGCTATAGAGGGCAGGGTGGCCGAGGGGAGGGTGAGATGACGTCACCACGACTGGCGAGGGGGCACGGAGGCAGGCGGGCAGTGCGACACGACGCGAGAAGGGCGCCAGGCTCCAGGTCCAAAGGTGGAGGCGCCACGAGAGGGCCGCGTCGGGGTGGCGGGAGGGCAGCAGGACAGGGAGTCCGGGGCCAGATGACGTCGTCAACAGCGACAGTGGCAAGAGACGAAAGAAGGCTGAAGCAAGGCGCACAGGTCGTCCTGAAGATTCGAGAAGAAGAGTGTCAAAAGCTTAGGGTTATGAAGCCCCAGGCGCAGACAGGGCCAGATGAACAGTTTGCATAGCGGGGTGCGATGCAGGACGGCGCCCGCCCAGAGAGCTCGTCGGAGGGGCCCTGCGGGGTCGCGAGTCGGGAGTCAGGTGCAGCGGTCGCCGAGCACGAAGAGGCTGACGCATTGGCGCATTCCGCTCACAGCGAAGGAGAAACGCGCTGAGAAACGGGGGAGAAGGAAACCGACATTTGTTTGGAAATAAAAATATTGAAAAGTCGGGTTCAGAGAGGATTTGCTGGGCGATGTGACAAGAAGCCCACATAGAGTGAGTTTACTGGGAGAGGCCTGTGAGACTCTCAATCAGCGGTGGACCGATGGAGAAGGCAGAGGCTGCAAAAGAGAGCTAGAGAAGGCAGAGTTATGTTTCAAACAAAGGAAGAAGTGGTCATATATGGAGCATCATTAACTAATTTAAATAAGTTCATCAAAATTCAGGGTATTTATGTCAATGTTTGTTCAAATACCTTCTTTTATTTCCTTAAAAATACCAATAATTAATGATGTGTGCTTTAGAATTAAAGATGACAATATTGTGAAATCTACTTATTCCATTGTCTGTATCGTTTGTAAACACTGAATAAATATCTTATTTATATTGAAATATTGCATTACCTTTGTTACCAACTGTTTCCTACGTTTCAATAATAGAAAATTGAGTTAAGTTTAGGATTTTATGTTGTTGCAATACATTTCCGACTGGTGACCGTGAAATATGTAATTTGTTTATTCCACATTTTATGAAACATGCAGAGGCGACGGGGGCCGCAAAAGATGGGAAAAAGCTACAGGGGCAGTCAGCGGCAGAGGCAGCGAGGGTGGACGAGCGATGGGGCGGGGCAGGGAGGAGCGGGGCAGAGTGTGGAAAGGACTGTCGGACAGAGCCCTCAAAGGCGAAGGACGGGAAAGGGCGGCTGCAGTCGAGTTTATGTTGCCCCCGTCCGTGCTTGTGGCGGTGGGCGTCCGAGGGTGGAGGGTGACGAGGGGGCGAACGGTAGGGCAGGGTGGAGAGGGGCGGAGTGGAGCGGGACAGGGCAAGGCAAGGAGGGGCGCGGCAGAGTGGAAGGCGAGACGAAGTGGAGAGGAGCGGGGCGGAGCGGGGCGGAGCGGGGCGGAGCGGGGCGGAGCGGGGCGGAGCGGGGCGGAGCGGGGCGGAGCGGGGCGGAGCGGGGCGGAGCGGGGCGGAGCGGGGCGGAGCGGGGCGGAGCGGGGCGGAGCGGAGCGGAGCGGAGCGGGGCGGAGCGGGGCGGAGCGGGGCGGAGCGGGGCGGAGCGGGGCGGAGCGGGGGGCGGAGCGGGGCGGAGCGGGGCGGAGCGGGGCGGAGCGGGGGCGGAGCGGGGCGGAGCGGGGCGGAGCGGGGCGGAGCGGGGCGGAGCGGGGCGGAGCGGGGCGGAGCGGGGCGGAGCGGGGCGGAGCGGGGCGGAGCGGGGCGGAGCGGGGCGGAGCGGGGCGGAGCGGGGCGGAGCGGGGCGGAGCGGGGCGGAGCGGGGCGGAGCGGGGCGGAGCGGGGCGGAGCGGGGCGGAGCGGGGCGGAGCGGGGCGGAGCGGGGCGGAGCGGGGCGGAGCGGGGCGGAGCGGGGCGGAGCGGGGCGGAGCGGGGCGGAGCGGGGCGGAGCGGGGCGGAGCGGGGCGGAGCGGGGCGGAGCGGGGCGGAGCGGGGCGGAGCGGGGCGGAGCGGGGCGGAGCGGGGCGGAGCGGGGCGGAGCGGGGCGGAGCGGGGCGGAGCGGGGCGGAGCGGGCGGAGCGGGGCGGAGCGGGGCGGAGCGGGGCGGAGCGGGGCGGAGCGGGGCGGAGCGGGGCGGAGCGGGGCGGAGCGGGGAGGAGCGGCGCGGAGCGGCGCGGAGCGGCGCGGGGTGGGGAGGAGTTGAGGGGGCGGGGCGGAGGCCGATGCGCGCGCTTGAAGCCTGGGGCGAATCCTCTTCGCCGCCGCCGCCGCCGCGGTGTCGTTTTTCTGCGTCGTGGAGCGCGACACGGGCGATGTCTCGGGCGTCGCGGCGCGACAGGCGTCGAGGCGCCCCCCCCCCCGCTGCGCGGCTCCGATCTCAGATCTCCACGGCCTTCCTCGGCTGCGCAGTCCTCCTCGCCAGGCGACGCTCCGAGGTCAGCTGCGTATTTATTCGGCTCTTTACTTTCTCGGAGTGGAAAATGCTGAGCGGACAACGGCGAATTTTCAACTGAAAAACGTTTATTACAGAGCCCTGGTAAAGAAAAAGCGGATAAATACAGTTGTTAAATTTATTTTTAAAAAATTTCTAACATGTGGTGTAGCCAGAATACTTGTTTTGTAGATCCTTAAGGCCGAAAAATCGAATGACGGTACAATGTCTGTGAGCACCGCTAGCGGCTAAACCGTCCTGCCGATTTTCTCCAAAACTGATGGTCTTCAATCGGTCAGGTTAACGTCGTGGATTCTTGAATCTGAAACCGATATTTTAATTTTGGAGGTACTTTACAAGTCCCTGGGACATCTTCCCAATAAAAAACGCCCCATTGTCTTTATTACATTTTTCATTAAATTTTCATTTCAAAAATTAATTAAATTAAAGATTTTCATTTAAATTTTGTTGTTCGATAGTGTGAAGGACGTTTAAGATTTTTATCGTTAATGAAATATGTTTCTTAAAGATAGATATTAAAATCCGGTCATGAACACATCTTTGAGAATTTGAGTACTTTTTGCGTAATTTTGCGACAATCAGACTCGCCATCTTCACTGGAGAAATGGTTGTCACTTGGTAGGAGAGGAGTAATTGGAGAGTACGTACGCTACAATTTTTCTGTCTCCATTACATTCTTTCCCTATTATATTTAATGAATACATACAATTTTAATATTGCCAACAAGACCCTACTAATTCAATCATACCGCACGAAGTGGCTCATGGCGAAGTGCGCCGACTTCGCATTCGGGAGGCTAGGGTTAATTTCCGCGCCGGCCATCCTGACCGGGGTTTTTGAGGTTTCCCTCAGCCATCCAGGCGTATGCTGGGATAGCTGTACTGAAAGGCCACGTCCTTGAAACCGGCGTCGCTAGCCGAATTTGCTAACTATGTGAAGTCATGACGGTTGAGCGAATTCGAGGCATCGCGGGTTCCTGGTTGGGTGACTGACTGGGAACCCAGGAATCTAGCGTCGCCGAGGCCAATTGCCCTTTACGGGACATATAATGGCTAAATACAAAGTCAACCATGTACGGATACACTTTCTTCAAAATAGGCGTAGGATATTCGAATTTGAATTTTTAAAGGCTATACGTTTTTCTCTGCCTGCATTGAAGAAGCAATTTTGTTTCTTGATGTAATCTTAGTTCCTTTTGTTCTCTACAAAATGAGACATCTGTGGTTCTTTATTATATTTTTTTCTTATTTCATTCTTCGAAGCGACCCGATTTTGTGTCACGAGTGTTAGAAACGTGCAACATTATGAAATACTAGTAAAATTAAATTTACTTTTTGATGTTTGCAATTCGATCAATCAGATCTTAGTGTACTCAATAACAAACAATTTGCAATATTAGAATGGTCACTAACGTATAACCTATTTGTATCGTGATAATGATGTGATCAGAAATTCGAAGATCAAAATTTGGGTTTAATAATGAAGTTATTTTCACTTTACGACAATTTAGAAAGTGCGGAATATTCTATGAAACCAACTAGTAATTAGAGAGCTATTAATAGTTAAGGAGTGTGTTCTTCGCAGAAACAAAAATCTGCTTAGTTTGTCTTCTACCGGCAGTCCCATTTATATTTTACTCTCATTTCTATTTCCTTCTTGACATTGCATTCGGGAAACATCAATGGGATTGTTCTACCTAATTCGAATGTTTAAGAATTTTCATGTCAATCATTCCTTACCTTATCCCCCTCCAACAATATGTTGAATGTCAAAGCTTTATGTGGGTATCATCCTTTGACATTCCAGGTAGTACGCTTCCAAAAATGGCTAATTTGTTCATGTTCTTTGACTTAATGTTGAATTCAGTTATATCAAAGCACACTTTTCCAAGAATTTATGTTCATTTCAGCGTCGATTTTTAATACATCTTTACAGTTTTAGAAAACGAGATTTTACTCGTCTTTTCATTTCCGACGCTTGATCTGGAGTGTCTGCCGCCACACCGCCTCATGCAGCTAATTCCTGGCGTGGAAAATTCCTGGAATTAAGAGCGCAGCGTCAACGGGTATTGTCGCATCGCAGCCAGCGTCGCTGCCCTCTGACCTTTTTCCACAACGCCCCGCCACGGATCGTCGCCGAGACGGATGTCACTACAAAGGAGAGGATTTCTTCTGGAATTAACTTATTTACTGCCAAAGCGCGAAATGCTTTTGGTAGTGAGCGATGTTGTGAAAACGAACATCAAACGTGAGATGCTCTCTTTCAGTGCTCCCTTTCCTGGAACGTTGCGAGTACAATTTCGCAATTCGGCGAATTTTAAGGTTAAAACGCATTCTGCGTGTACTATGCCGGTTTTTCAAGAAGCCTGAGTCTACTTCAGAAGGAAATTGTATTGGAAGAATTTCTCAATTATTTCGGTACACATTAAAATAAACAAATGCGGTCCTGTGTACATGTGCTTGTAATATTGATCATATAAAATTAAGAAGGTAGAAATTTGGGGATAAAATAAGAATTTAATTCTACATTACAGTAAGTAATTCCTAGAGGGGCGCTTTAAATGTTTTCGACTACCTGAAAAGCTGCTAATTTCAGAGTAATTAATTCACGTTACCAACATAACTTTTACGTAAGACATACTTCAATCTGAGATTAATATCTTGCAACAGCTCGCTCTACCGACTACATTTTGTCGCACAAATGGAATTGAATTATTGACTTATTTTACGTGGCGAAGAGGCTTCCTCTTTCGTCTGGCCATGCAAATTTCGCTACGTTTCTTCTACCAACTAACGGAGGAAGCAGGTATTTCTTTGGTGACGAAACAGGCGATTGCAATTTAGCTCAGAAGCTTCATTTAGGCTTGATTATCTTTTACGTGCAGTAAATCTACTAACACGGGATAGCCGGCTTTACTTCCCCTCCGAAGGAAGGAGTACAAAGAATTTTTTCGCCCTATAATAGTAGCTGGCATGTCCTAACCAGCTCTGCTCATAAGCCTGTTACGCGAATTTGGCGTAGACTATTGAAATACTCGACCATTTTGACAACGGACTTTGAATAAGAAAATTCTCTCGGAAGTGAGATTAGTCAGGGGATATGACGTCATTATATATATATATATATATATATATATATATATATATATATATATTATATATTATATATTATATATATATGATGGACATACCTATTCGTTAAATAAAGTACTTATTATCCTGATTAGATTCTTTAATTCATGCTTAGTTTTTGCTGAGTGCAAGTATTTATGAAAGTTTTGAAATAAATTACAATCAAAATAAATTGGTGTAAACGATAGATCTTTGCGAATATTTAGAGCATTTTTACGTGTAGTTATGGTTTAAAAATAATCACCATGATGTTTGAAATACATATTGCTTTCCGATACCAGTGAACAAGTTCATTTTCATAATGAGGCAATATGGGCGTCGCAGCACTGTATGAATATTCATCATCTGGTTTCCTGTGCTATCGTTTAAATCAGTAAATTAAATCAAAGGATCGATTTTATTGCTAATCAATGTGAAAATGTACTAATAGAAACTAACTATTAAAGCATGATAGAAGTGCGGAAATATATTCACTGTGCTCGAAATGAATATGAAACAATTTTGTGTCAAGCGATTTTAAATAAAGTTTAATATGGACAGAATATTTCAACAGCATCTTCATAATCTAATCTCATTTAGAAGGATATTTGAACGACTCTTAAACAAATGTTTGGGACTCAAAAATCCTCTTTCTGCTTGGACGCGGGAGTATTAAGTAAGAATAGTACATTTTAGGCAATAAGGTGACTTTTTACATCAAGAAACACTGAATTTTATTGCACGAGTCTGAAATGTCTTTTGGGCGAGTGTGGAATTGAAAGCAAGAAGACGACTTGAGGCAACGCAACTCAATGAAATGGATAAAACGTTCTTAATCATTTTTAAAAGTCTTCTAAAGATATACGGGGGTAAGTCAGCAAGAACCTGTATTTTCGTTCTAACCCTCTGTAGCGTGACGTGACAGTTTGTGCAATTACTTTGTGCCTTTAAATAACACCGTTAATTTTACTTTTTCTGGGTTTCAGCGTTGTAACTTATGTTAGATGGAGCTGTTGCAACGTAAACGTGGCTACCTCACTCCTTGTTTGAAAAATGAACCAGTTAAAAAAAACAGGTTTTCGCTGTATCTTTTAGGAAATACATGTGTATCAAAAGCTAAAATGGTGGGTGCAATGTTTATCCTTGGCGAAGAGTTTACTAGAGAAATGAACCATTTTATAGCAGTCAAACAAGTACGCGGGAGGAGAAAGGGACAAGATGTCTAGCGTTAATCACTACTGACCCCAATATTAAGAATTTTCGTGCTCTAACACTGAATAACCAACAATTGATGAAAACATACGCATTGGTCAAGTTTTGTTTATGAAAATCCTGAGATGGGTTGCCTAAAGACATTCTTTTAAAACGCGCATCCACATACCGCCTCCAAAAATCTTCAAAATCTGTATTTCGAGCACCCCGAATACAGTTCCGTTCTTGTTGCACCTACTAGACATCTCGTTAGTCCACGTAAAGACGCTGCAAGATGATTCGCCTTCGACCTTCAGGCGAGGACACAGTGCGACTTGTTGCTCAGTCAGAAAATTCTTTATCTTAAAATTATCGGCAAGCCTGTGACATTATGGACCAAGAACATGTAAACTCCGCGACCTACTATGTTGAAAAGGTAATCAATTTTATTGACTGATAATGAGTACTCTCGTCCTACTCTAACTACAAGATTGGTAAGAAACCATCGACACAAAATATTAATTGTGCGTCTGCTGGATATGAGCTTACTCTCCAATCATACTTGAAACAGAATTAAGACAAAAATGATAGTAAGATGGCAAATTATGGCAAATGGAATACATTTCTGCAAAAGAATATTACATTAATTGCAATTATTGCACATACATAACTCGAAAATAATAAGTTCTTTGCCGCTATATGCAGATTTTCATGTCATTGAAGGTTACAGCAATGATATAAAGTTTTGCATTTTTCTTTCTCGTGCACTACATTCATAGTAAAAAATAAGCATTGTAAAGCTACATTAAATAACATATTTCGATAGAAAAACTCGTATTGTACGACCTTTATTCGAAATAGATATAAATTCTTGCTCTATTTTAGTAAACACCTTTCTCTAGTTTGTTGCGTAGTAGCCAGAATTCAGTTTTACGTCCTGGGCACCGAAACATTGGTCGACGGGGAAAACGCCTTTTTCGTCGTTTGTTCGTCTGTGAAGAGCGCTCGAGGCTAGGAAGCTACTTTCATCAAAATTGGTATTTCCAAATCTATCTGGGCAACGCCGTAGACCCTTCAATTTGAAACAAATATTTTGATTTTGGGGGTACGTTACATATAGCCTGAAGGGCAGATTTAGAATTATATTCTTCAAAATTATATTTAAGTGAGTTCATGCACATTTTCATTAAAATATGTTTAGTTTTTGCTCAGTTTTGTCTGCATAAAAATAAATTTTGACATTTTTTAAATTTTTTTTCCTCTATTTGTGCGTAGTTGGCTTATAAATATGATCAGATTCGATTTTCTTTGATTCCATTAATTTTCAGAAACTGCAAATGTTACTAAATATGCAAGAAAGTATATGCCGTCAATAACGGACATGCGAAAATCAGTTTTTTTGAGGAGTTTGTGAGTCTTACGTTTAAAAATGTCACACTTAAACCTCCCTATTAGGCAATTTCATTATCATCAGTATCACCAGTATTATTAAGATCCCGGACTACCTACAATGATCTTCAAGGTCCTACCTCAAGGAACATTTTTTATACTATTTTCTTTTATACCAAAGACGAAACTTGGGGTATCAGGCTTCAAAGTTAGCCATGCATTTCTGGTACATTCCAGATCTCTATGATGGATTTTAACTCACTCGCCTTTTTCTCTTCTTGTTTCTTTTTCACTGATGTCATAGCGTGTCTGGCTTGTTTCTCACCTACCCATCAGTTTCCTTATTTATCTCATTGAACGTAAAGAAAAATAGAGACTATTTCACATTGGAAACCATGCTTTGCAAGGTCGACGCGCAGAATAATATTTAATTTAAAAATTCTTAATAACAACTAACAGATCAAATTACCACATCATTGAAAAGGGAAAATACAGAAGAAATAAAAGAAGAAGAATCCACGATGTTTCTTTTGCCTCCCGTGTCCCCTTAAATGAGTCCTCAGAGCATGCGTTTGATGGGGGCGGCTCCTCCTCCGACGGCGCTCCCAGTGTGCGAGGCTTCCCGGGCTGCGCCGCCGAGAGGGTTGCGCCTCGCGGCCTTCGCTCATTGTCGTTCCGGGCACGTCAACTAATCATCTTATTAGTCCCGAAAGTGTATTGCACGGTTTTGCTCGGGAGGTGGCGGTAGTATTTCCCCCACTGTATCGCGAGATCCGGGGCCGACCAACCGCCGGCTAGCGGGGTCAACCAGGTCTCTCCCACCAGCGAGGCACCGCCCCAGCCGGAACAAGCTCTAAGCTCCCGACCGGTCTCCCGGCATATGTGATAGTGAAGTGTGTGTGTGTGTGTGTAAGGACAAGGAAGAGGAAGGAAAGATCGTGCACAGTCCGTGGCCCGTTTGTTGGAGTACAGCTCCGGCATTCGTCTGCTATTGATCGGTGAAACCACGGAAAACTACCGATCAGAGCAGCCGGCCGCTCGACAGCGTCTGAATTCGACCTAGCTGAGAAGCTAGTGTCGGAAACCGCAGGACCTCCCGTGAGTGGATGCCCTGAGCGGCTGGCGAGTGCGGATGGCTTCCGTTGCGCCTCAGGGGGAGAGGGCGGGAGGGAGTGAGGGAGGGCGGGCGGGCGGGCGGGCGGGCGGGCGGGCGGGCGGGCGGGCGGGCGGGCGGGGCGGGGCGGGGCGGGGCGGGGCGGGGCGGGGCGGGGCGGGGCGGGGCGGGGCGGGGCGGGGCGGGGCGGGGCGGAGAGGCACATCCGCGCAACCGACGTCTTCTGTCTCGCGGGCGCGCGGAGGGCTGCAGATGAAGGGCGCGCGCGGACGCGGAGCGATGCGTTGATGCGCGCACACCACTCGCCAGGCGAACGGCCTCCCCTCCACCCCCGCAGTCCTCGCCTCGCGCCCCGGTCAAGCAGAGCCTGTGGTGGGGGATGTCGGTGTGTGTAACGAAGGAGCCGAATTGAAGGCTTTTTCATAACTCACTGCACTCACCTCCACTGCACTCGTTTCTGGCTTTTCTTTTCGCGTCTCCATTTCATCTCCCTTGTTACAACGCGAGGGGTGCTTCTGAGGCATCTGCACTCGAGTAAAAGTCAAAACAAGATTCGCGTATCTGTTACAAGAGCCAGGTCGTCAAAAAAGATGAAATACATAAGGATACAATACGTCGGCTGCTTTCAAAAATTATGTCCGAGAACGAAAGCAGCGTCCACAAACGCCTGGAGAGAAAATACATAACACACACCCAGGAGCACAATACAAATTCAAGGAAATCGAAAAGAGTTTACAAACGGTAAGCGGTGAGTTCCCGCCCCTGTGCTCTTCTCGGCACGGTGGTGTTGCTGCCTCGCGTTCGACAGCTTTATTACAGACAGATTCGAAAACTAAGAACTAGATTCCAACGAAAGGCGAGTAGGCTACGTAATGATCTTGACGAGACGGGATCTTTAGTATCAAAAACCTAAGTCGTAACGAAGCGTCTGATTGTATGACAATGCCCCCCTCGCCTTCCAGCACGTGACCTTGGGAGAAACGGCATTTAAATTAGAGTATAGACATAACTTAAAGATGTACATGTACAAATAAAGTCTCTTCTGTACACTTCAACGAATGTATGAAATTTGCTGTACTATCTCTGTCTCTAAACCATATTTCAGTTCGGCTAAGAAATTACCATAAGAGTATTGGGGTGGTGAAGGGAAGCTCTGTTGCACTGATGCGTGATTCGCAACACGAGTTGCTGGACCGGCTTCGATGTCGTCTGCCGGAGCAGAACGCGCAGCTTTAAGAGCCCTAACTTCAGTTCTCCGAAGACCTCGGGAGAGGAGGAAGGTTCAGCTGAGAAGAGGATGACAGAGGGCGAGGGACTGGGCCCGCACCGACAAAGGGTAGAAACGAGACTTGGGATAGGAGGCGGGGACGGGAGGAGGGGGCGGAAACGGGAGGCGGGGGCGGGAGGCGTTGACGGTAGGTGGGGACGGTAGGTGGGGACGGTAGGTGGGGACGGTAGTTGGGGACGGTAGGTGGGGACGGTAGGTGGGGGACGGTAGGTGGGGACGGTAGGTGGGGACGGTAGGTGGGGGACGGTAGGTGGGGACGGTAGGTGGGGGACGGTAGGGGGGAGACGGTAGGGTGGGGACGGTAGGTGGGGACGGTAGGTGGGGACGGTAGGTGGGGACGGTAGGTGGGGACGGTAGGTGGGGACGGTAGGGGGAGACGGTAGGGGGAGACGGTAGGTGGGGACGGTAGGTGGGGACGGTAGGTGGGGACGGTAGGTGGGGACGGTAGGTGGGGACGGTAGGTGGGGACGGTAGGTGGGGACGGTAGGTGGGGACGGTAGGTGGGGACGGTAGGTGGGGACGGTAGGGGGAGACGGTAGGTGGGGGACGGTATGTGGGGACGGTAGGTGGGGACTGTAGGTGGGGACGGTAGGGGGAGACGGTAGGTGGGGGACGGGGGCAGGGACGGGGAGAGGATGGGGGCGGGGACGGGGAGAGGACGGGGGGCGGGGACGGGGGCGTGGGCGGGGATGGGCGGGGACGGACGGGGACGGGGGTAGGGACGGGGATGGGGGCGGGGGCGGGGGACGGGGGACGGGGGCGGGAGGGGACGGGGGAGGGAGGGGAGTGGCGGGGGCGGGGGACGGGGTGGGGATGGGGGCGGGAGGAGGGCGGGGGCGGGGGATGGAGGCGGGGACGTGGCGGGGACGGGGGACGGGAGGCCGAGGCGGGAGGCGGGGGGAGAGAGACGTGAAGCGGGAGGGCGGGTGCGGGGTGGCGGGGGAAAGGAGGCGGAGACGGGAGGCGTGAGGCGTGAGGTGGGTGCGGGGTGGCAGGAAAGTGAATTGGAGGCGGGAACTGTGGTTAGAACGTGGGCAAGAGGTGAACAAGGAGGATGAGGCGGGGCGAGGGGGCGTGGGAAGTAGGGAGCGAGTCTGCAAGTGCCAGACGTTTTCAACAAATTTTCAACAAATGTTACAACAATTGATAGAACTGTGAGAGATGGCAAAAATCAGAGCGAACAGAAAGAGAAAAAGGTTTAATGCTGAATAAATCAAATTATTTATTTTTTAATGTGAAAAATGGAGCAATTAACTACTAATGGGGACTTAGGCTCTTGGTTTAAGTTTTTCTAATATTATAAAGAGACTGGACAAAACACAAATATTTAAAAGAGACTATACATTGAGTACGTAGCTTTAGTACTAGTTAATTGAGAAAATGAAATAGTTTATGATAGGAAATAACTAAATTAATATTACCGTAAAATTTCAGAATAACGAGACTGTTTCTACTAGTACGAATGAATAATGGGTCAATTATAAGAATAATTAAAAGATAAAAGACTGAAAAATAGTGCACTTAATACTGAAAGATTATATTGGGCAGGAACTATTTTCAACAAAAGACTAATTCACCTCCAGAAGAAAAGCCAGGAAAGAACCAAGGCACAGGAATAATGGCTGGTACTACGAATAAAAAGCCAGAAGAACAAGTAAGACATATAGAGCCGGGGGGCCAGAGATGTGGCCGCCCGCACGGCGGAGAGGCCGCGTGCAGCCCGCGGGCGACATGAGACTAATAGGGCGACAGGGCAGCAAAACCGCGCGCGCTGCGACAGGGCGAGATTGGGGCGCGCGACGTCGGGCCCACACGGCCACAAGCCGCCCGACATAGAAGTCCTTGGCATAGTCTGTCAGACTACTTCGCGTACAAAATAAAGAGAAACACTTTTACAATGAAATACTACGGATGGAACATGTATGATACGGAGTTACAAAACTCATTTTAATGTTTTTTTATCGATACAACCGAAGAACTCACAGAAGACACTTGCTAGGAGCTGTCCACACTCGGCTTAGAGAAGCGTCCGCAGAAATATCCTGTCATGCGACCTTATTTTCGATCGCCATCGTCCCATTATGATTGCTCAATGTTCATAACAAAACTTAAGTACTACAAGATAAGAATTTTATATGCGTTATTTAGCCTACAAAGCACCAAAAATGTCACTGGTGCAGTCTACTGGACGACGCGTGTTAAAACGGCTTACACGGTAAATAGGCACGCGCGCAAGGCTATACGTGTGTTTCACTGGATAGTCACACAATCGAGGTACACAGAGTTTCAGAAACTCTGATTGTCGAGCCTTGGTAACGAAAACTGGAGAAATTATATTTTTATATATTACAAATTACCTCCTCTAACACGCGGTGTAGCCAAAATCCACTTTTTGTGTGTCCTTGAAACCAAGAAATCGATTGACGGCAACACATCTGCCTATAGGCAACGCTGCGCTCAAAGCGTTCAGCCAATTTTCTACAAAATTGATATTCTCCGACCTATACGAACTCGAGGCTTTGGGATTTTCAATCGGATATTTTGAGTTTTAAGGCTACATTACATAAAGTCTCATCATTTTCAAACTTTCTTCCCAAAAATTGCTCCATTTTGTTTTATTAAACTCTGTCCTTCGATAGCTTAAAGGATACTTAAGAGAATCATGTAGGTCTTTTCGTTGAAATTCCATAATTTTTCGAATATTACAAAACGTTAAATTTTTTTCCGGCGTTTACAATGATGAATAAAGATGTTTCTCTCAATGAAATAAGTTCTTAAAGAAGTACCATGAAAAATGATTGTGAACGATTTTTTGAAGATTTTAAAACGTGCCGGCCCCCAGTGCAATTGAAACCGCCGTTTCGATGGAGTAGTGGTAAGGCGAACGGCGAGTAAACTCAGAGGGCCTGGATTGAAAACACTTTTGCAGATTCTTGTATTACTATTATATTAGTAACGGGGCAGTCAGAAATAATCCATGAAGTATGTGGTGACATCGAACCACTAGTTTAATGAAATGTGTTGCTCAAACACAGATATTGAAGCAGGTTTATGTAGAATATCTCGATAATGTAAGTATGGTAAGTATATAGACAATTTTAAAACAACTATTACATCAAAATCTTCTCCAATTTTTCATTGATGATTTTCCCTGCATTCAGCAAAGGACGGTAAAGAAATAGGTGTTCGTTTCATTTTCGGAAAATTCTCTCTACTTACGAAAATTTCAAAATAACTAAAATTGAGAAAATGCGATATTGATGTTAACGATTTTTTTTGGTAAACACAAGATATGTTCTAATAAAATTACTTCCATAAACAGGTAATGAAATTTGTTTTACAAATCTGAGGAGTTCAGCATATCTGCTTCTAAATTGTTTATCGTCAAAATTGGAAATTCCCGAACTCCCGCTTTTCATGATGTCACGTCGCAATGAGAAAATGGCAATGTAAAAATAGCCGCAAAAGACAATTTGAAATTCTTAAAATTCTTCTCACTTTTGGTAGAGATAGGTGAAATGGTAAGAAGAATTTATTTGCTTATCCTTAATGATAATGATAATACCATGATTTTATCTTGTAATTGACACTGAATGGATCTAGTGCGGTTGGGTGATTGAATGGAAATAAGACGGGCGGTTGACGAGAACGAAAATGTTTTTAACGAATGAAGAGTGAATGGGTTTCGGAGGGGTGGTAGAGATGAGCTGAGGATTGATGTTGACAAGATAAACAGCCGGCATCGGTGGTTGCAGTGGAGGTAATAGTCAAAGCGGTCGGCTTCGACGAGAGTTTGAATGGATCAGAGCACAGAGCGTGAAGGCCAGGATTTGAGCAGGACCTGAAATCCCACATAGAGCGAGAGTCGCCGGGAGGAAAGGGGGGGGGGGCGAACGTCAAGTGTTTAGCGACGCCTAATTAGCCGCGGAGGGCTATCAGTCGGGGGCGGCGCGGGCGGCGAGGAGAGGAGAGGAGGAGATGGAGGAAGGGAAGATGACGCGACACGCGAATAAGGGCAGGGATGCGCTAAGGTGCAAGGGTAGACGGGATATTGACGCGGGTAAAGGGCTACGGAAAATGGGGGTGAAACGTGCAGAATCTGCTCGCAAAGAAGAGATGAGGCACACGGCGGCAGCGGGGGTGGGAGCGAGATGGCGGAGCGATGGAAGTGAGTGAGAGGACGAAGGCGAAGACGAGGGTGAGGATAAGTGCAAAAGCTACGGCGAAAGTGAAGGCGTGGGGTGAGTTGCGGTGGAGGGCAGGGGCAAGGGCGGGGGCGGAGATTAAGACGAAGACGAGAGTGAAAGCGAAGAGGATGGTGAAGGTAAGTTCGAATGCGAGGCGAAGGCTGAGCGCGAGGTGCGGGTGGAGCGAAGAGGAAGGCGAGGGCGAGGGCGCGGGCGCGATCAAGCACGGAGCTTAGGGCTTCGGCCGCCAATTAGGGCTCGGCCATTGTCCGGCTATTGCTCCTCGGCCGCTGCTCGCTTCAGTTCCTCCGTCCGGGGCCGCGGCGTTTGGGGGCGGCCGGAGGGGAGGGGCGGCTGGGCAGGGATTCCGGGAGGGGCGTGGAGGAGCGGGATCGGTGGGGAGCGAGGGGCGTGGAGGGGTGAGGGGTTAGGAAGTGAAGGATGGCGATGAAGGACATTGGGGGGTGTGGAAGGTGTGTGGCAAGACTCGAAGTGGGAAGCGAGAGGCGCGGTGGGGACCATAGGGGCGTGTGGGTACATGAAAGGTGTGGCATGGGTAGCGGAGTGTCGAGAAAGGGCTTGGAGAGATGCGGTAGGGCATGTAGGGGCGTTTGTGGTGAGGAGGGTGTAGTGTGATGTGGCTGGGCATGTCTGGGCGAGACGTGTCGTGGAACGGCGGGTAGAGGTGTGGTGTGGTGTGGTGTGGTGTGTTGTGCTGTGGAGGGGTGTGAAGTCTCGTGAGGTGCGGCGAGGCGTGTAGGGGCGTAGCGAGGCGTGGAGGGTGAGGTGTGGCGGGGAGTTTAGAGGCGCGGTGTGGTGTGGTGTACGGGCGTGGCGGGTCCTGGAGGGTGTGCTGTGGCGGACGGTGAGAGGAGCGGTTTGGTGTGGTGTGGTGTGGTGGAGTGTGGTGGAGCGGGGTGAGAAATGTGAGGTGTGGTGTGGTGTAGGGGCGTGGCGTGGCGTTTAGAGGCGCGGTGGGGTGTGTAGGGGAGTGTGGGGACGTGGTGCCATTCGCCGTCGGCGGCGCAACCAACGACGTCGGCTCTTCGCCCTTCCCCTCCCCCTCCCCCTCCCCCGCTCCCCCGCGCAGCAGCCTTTGAAGGGCAGGGGACGAATTTCATGCAGCCTTTCACAGCTTTCTTTGTGATGTAGAGATCGCTTTGTTGGCTTTAAAATGTCTTTGAACATGGTAAGTATTTCATTTATACCTGTAATGTGAAAAACCTCCCTAGATTGAGTTTATAATTCCATTACAAATTGCTGTTGTGAGTTTCGTAATAAACCTGATCCATAATTCCAAGGAAATGTGAATCCTTCTGATTAAGAGGAAGATAATACATTTAACCCAGAAACGTCATTAATTTTTTAAGCACCACAAGTGCTGAAAAGTATCATTTATGATCTAAATTTTGGATTCGTTTATTTGGTTGACGTTTTACCGTATCTAACAAAAATACACAGTGAAGATGATGCCAATTGCTAATACGACTTTCACACGTGTAATTTTGAATGAGGTAGGTATAACAGGCATTTAAGAGACAGCTTTTTGTCCGTAAATAATAAAATAAATCATTCCGATTATTTTTGCTTTGAATTCTAATATTTGCACTAAATAATAATGTAATTCATTCAAAACTACTAAAAATCCAGCTCAACATTATGAACATCGAAAGTATTACATTACATTCCATAATTTCAGACTTCAATATTTGCCATTATACTTTACCCATCGAATTTCTAAGTTTCTCATGTACTCTTTCTCTCTTTCTGAATTCATATTTTGTACTTTTAATTTATTGTACTACAACTATCTTATTATTACTAATTATGGATACATTGTGCTTTATACAGTTTTCGACAAACTTTTCGTAAGAAATGAAGAAAATCTCATATATTCATCATTCAAATTAAGAAAACCTAAATATCATCAATTATTTAGGTTTCGTCTTTAGCACTGATCCGAAATTCCTAGAAATTCTGATCCGAAATTTTAATTGCGCCCAATTAAGAAAACATGAGCAGCAGTTTGCAAAGTAAAGATTATCGTTGTTACTTTAATTGTAACAGAACCGAAGTAATTTTCTTGTTTGTGGTCTAGCCTTCTAAAAGATTGAAGCGCAATAATAACAGCGACAAATGCCCCCAAATACCCCCAATAGTGAGCTTGCTAACCAAGATAAGCTGAAATTCAAAGAAGCATCTGAGAGATTCTTGCGTGTGCTTGAATAAATTTTGTCTGCTACTTCTCCAGAATGTATGCATTTCTGCGCGTTATCGGATTCAGTAATGATAACAATTCCACAAGCCGTGAGAGAATATTATTCTGGCACGGCTGTTGGCCAACCACATTCGTCTTAGTTCATTACACTTCCACTCGGCAGAGGGCTCTGCTGCGGCACACGACAAGTGAACCACGAAACAGGCCGAGAGTTGGGGATAATGCGGACGCTGATGTGGCAGCGGAAGATTATGTGGATGGTTCATATAATGTCGACCGCAAACGCTACGGCAGTCCATGTAACATAACATAGCTAACAAAATATTCGTATGCAAAAAACATCTTGTTCTACTAGCAATTCTTTCTTAAATGAAATCGGCTCAAATCAAGAGTCAAGTTCCTCGATAATAAATATTACTCCCATGCTCCCATTTCACAATTAATTTTTCCAAAAAGTAAATGTAGACTATTTATGTTTGTGATATTTGTTTGTTGACTTGTTTGTAGTTAATGTTATAAAATATTTAATTAATGAAGTATAGAGTACAATGAATGAAACATTATTTCAAAAACTAAAAACTTTTCCAAAGTTTTCATTTAGTATTTTCAAATCATCAATTTCGAAGCCGAAGAGAAAATATAGTCTTCGACTCGTGGAGATTGGCTATTATTCACTCGTAGATATTACTAATAGAAATTAACGTAGGTAGTAGAAACGTTGAGTTGCTCGTAGAAAATAAACATACACGCGTGAATAATAGCTATCATTCTACGGACTTCATATGCTCTTATTAGCGCATCCGGCGCAGGTTGAAGACGGAGATTTGCTTCAGTGAGTTCGAGCGGGTGTTCGAGCGGGTGTTCGAGCGGGTGTTCGAGCGGGTGTTCGAGCGGGTGTTCGAGCGGGTGTTCGAGCGGGTGTTCGAGCGGGTGTTCGAGCGGGTGTTCGAGCGGGTGTTCGAGCGGGTGTTCGAGCGGGTGTTCGAGCGGGTGTTCGAGCGGGTGTTCGAGCGGGTGTTCGAGCGGGTGTTCGAGCGGGTGTTCGAGCGGGTGTTCGAGCGGGTGTTCGAGCGGGTGTTCGAGCGGGTGTTCGAGCGGGTGTTCGAGCGGGTGTTCGAGCGGGTGTTCGAGCGGGTGTTCGAGCGGGTGTTCGAGCGGGTGTTCGAGCGGGTGTTCGAGCGGGTGTTCGAGCGGGTGTTCGAGCGGGTGTTCGAGCGGGTGTTCGAGCGGGTGTTCGAGCGGGTGTTCGAGCGGGTGTTCGAGCGGGTGTTCGAGCGGGTGTTCGAGCGGGTGTTCGAGCGGGGTGTTCGAGCGGGTGTTCGAGCGGGTGTTCGAGCGGGTGTTCGAGCGGGTGTTCGAGCGGGTGTTCGAGCGGGTGTTCGAGCGGGGGTTCGAGCGGGTGTTCGAGCGGGTGTTCGAGCGGGTGTTCGAGCGGGTGTTCGAGCGGGTGTTCGAGCGGGTGTTCGAGCGGGTGTTCGAGCGGGTGTTCGAGCGGGTGTTCGAGCGGGTGTTCGAGCGGGTGTTCGAGCGGGTGTTCGAGCGGGTGTTCGAGCGGGTGTTCGAGCGGGTGTTCGAGCGGGTGTTCGAGCGGGTGTTCGAGCGGGTGTTCGAGCGGGGGGTTCGAGCGGGGGGTTCGAGCGGGGGTTCGAGCGGAGGTTCGAGCGGGGGTTCGAGCGGGGGTTCGAGCGGGGGTTCGAGCGGGGGTTCGAGCGGGGGTTCGAGCGGGGGTTCGAGCGGGGGTTCGAGCGGGGGTTCGAGCGGGGGAGCGTAGGCGCGGGAGCCGAAGCAGTCGCGCCCCTCGCCTGCTCCGCGGAGTGGAACGTCCCTCCGAACGTCTTCCGAATCCCAACGCGTCCTCACACGGGAGCGCCTCGAACGGCTATTTACAGCACAAAAGAATACAGCGATGCAGTTCACGGGATTGGTTGCAGTCGCGGAGTCTCAATTTTTTCAGCAGATAATGATTAAAATATTCCGAAACGTTGGAACACCCATTGTTTAATTGCTCATATTTCGACAGATCCCGTTAACCGCAGCCCTGCATTTTATCATGGTCGTGATCTCTACAATAGAAAATGGTACATTAAAAAGCTACGCATTTGCAATTTTTTAGTATACTAGCATTATAAAGGACCTTTTCTGTTGCAAGAAGTCGTTCATAAACAAGGATTTACGGCGCAAATGATGACGTATTAGCATTTTACGACACGAATGATTGCGTCGTCACACGTTCAGCCAATCGCAGCGAGAGAATAGTGAGGAGGCAAAAGGTAAACGGAACATCCCTACAACCGTTTTTTCGCACAGATATCAAATACCCGAGACGTCACATGAAAATAGTTTCGCAAAATTTAGTTTCATTGTTCTATAAATTCAAATGCTCTAATGCCAACTCGTTTATAATGTTGCTTTATTGTATCCGTTAAAATTTAAAAACTCGCTTCTAACGTTGCTTGTTTTCAAAACATGTACGCATGCAATAAAGCTTAACATTACAGACTAATTGCTTAAACTACTATTACGTAATATAATATATAGTACTTCATTTCTACAGCGTTCTTCGAATTTTTCTTCTGGACACATAATTTTCAAGATCCATTACGCCTCTATAAACTTGTCATAATATATAACCGAAGATACCGAAAAGGTTGTAAAGTAAAATCAATCAATTGGAAACTATATTAACTTGTATATTCGTACTAAAAACTTTTTGAAAATGATGTGGCAAAATTAAATAATAATTATTTATAACTCACATAAATAGAAAAATTAGTTTTGGATTCCCTATAACAATTATTGCTTAATCAATTACGGAAATTGATCCAATAGAATGATATAAAACTGAAAAAAGAATATTGTAATAAATACCTCTAAAGAAATTTCATAACTTCGCAATTTGAAAATAGCTTTTTAATAGGGGAAATATTAAGGTAATGGGAAAGGGGTAATAAAAATTACCTGCAACGATCCTATTGTAACTGCCATTCCAAGGAACGCAATTCAGAACCATTCCCCCCACCGTCCTTCAAAAGAATGAACTAAAGCTAGATTTCCCTTATAGTTGCACAGACTGAATCAAAATTAACTCGTACCAAACCAATCTCGCTTCCAAAATACGTCATACATTGTACGTCACTGCCCCGGGGATACAGCTCTCTACCTCAAAACACGTCATTACGGCAGCACCCTCTGGAATTCCCCAGCCCGCGCTGTGTCACTTATATCAGCAATAATTGCCAAGTGCCGCAGAAACGCGCTCGCCCCGCCCTCGCCCCGCCCTCGCCCCGCCCTCGCCCCGCCCTCGCCCCGCCCTCGCCCCGCCCTCGCCCCGCCCTCGCCCCGCCCTCGCCCCGCCCTCGCCCCGCCCTCGCCCCGCCCTCGCCCCGCCCTCGCCCCGCCCTCGCCCCGCCCTCGCCCCGCCCTCGCCCCGCCCTCGCCCCGCCCTCGCCCCGCCCTCGCCCCGCCCTCGCCCCGCCCTCGCCCCGCCCTCGCCCCGCCCTCGCCCCGCCCTCGCCCCGCCCTCGCCCCGCCCTCGGCCCGCCCTCGCCCCGCCCTCGCCCTCGCCACGCCCTCGCCCCGCCTCGCCCCGCCCCGCCCCGCCACCGCCCCGCCACCGCCCCGCCACCGCCCCGCCACCGCCACGTCCCCACCCCGCCCCCGCCCCGCCCCCGCCCCCGCCCCCGCCCCGCCCCCGCCCCGCCCTCGCCCCGCCCTCACCCCGCTCTCGGCCCGCCATCTCCCCGCTCTCGCCCCGCCCTCGCCCTCGCCACGCCCTCGACCCGCCCCGCCCCGCCCCGCCCCGCCCTGCCCCGCCCCGCCCGGCCCCGCCACCGCCCCCGCCCCGCCCTCGCCCCGCCCCCGCCCCGCCCCCGCCCCGCCCCCGCCCCGCCCCCGCCCCACCCCGCCCCGCCCCGCCACCGCCCCGCCACCGCCCCACCCCGTCCCGCCAACGCCCCCGCCCCGCCACCGCCCCGCCCTCGCCCCGCCCCCGCCCCCGTAGAGGCGAGGGCACGCGTCATTGGCAGTCGCCGATTCCGAACGGCCTCTAAACCCCGCGTGCAAGAGCAAAGCCAGTAATGAGACGCTATTTAAACCGACGAGACGGACAGCAGCGCTGCGAAAATTGAGAGCGGAAGGCACGCGATAGCGCTGCGGACGAGAGTGCAATTACGAATAAAACGAGGGTTTATTTTATTACGCGCTGTTCGCAGTGGCCCTACCCTGTTGCCATATCTCGCTCGCGAGGAGCAACGAGGAATGGTGGCCGCGGGGCGTTTTCGCAAACAGATGGCGCCGCCGCAGGCAGCGTGACGCGCGCCGCGCGTATTCGGGTCGCGCGATGGAACCGGCAGCCACGTCATACGTTGGATTGCCCTGGGAAAAGCGATTGTGTCTCATTTTATGGCACTTACGCATGACGATATCGGATTCAAACCCTCACGACACCAGGAATGTTCGAGCTCAAAATGCGTTTGGGAAGCATTGAAGCAAAAAGTACGACAAAAGGTACCATATAATAGTGGTACTAAAACAGCAAGTACTTTCTCGGCTCTACTTTGACGCCAAATTGGGTGAAAAGTACTCTGATTTTCGAAAATTGCATTCGAAAATTGCACAAGACCATATTTCATAATATATCTTTAAGGAACAGATATAAGTGTGAAAAAATATCTATCTTCATAATTGTACTTGCAGGAAAACATCGAAATAATGCTGAATTTTTGCAATTTTCGAAAAATCATGGATTTTAACAATCATCAAACCTGTACCATTCTCTTAAACGTTCTTCATTCTACCCAACAACAAAATTTTTAAAATAGTTATGGCGCCATGTTTTTGAAAATTTTGAAAAAGTCCCAGGAGCTTAGTGTAAAGAAACCAAAAAATATTGGTTTTAAATTCAAGAGGCCGCGACATCAACAAAATCGATTGGGAAACACCAACGGTTTAGCCCAGCTAGCGCTAACGTTCACAGACAAAAAGACCATTTGTCCTCATTCGATTTTTCGGCATCAAGGACCCACAAATCATGGATTGTGGCTACACCACGAGATAGATCATTTTTTTCTAAATTTAGATACAAGATTATCCACTTTATCGCTTCCAGGGACCTGAAATAGTTGTTTTCTTGCCTTCGCGCAGCATTACATGACTTGTTCTCTACTCCGTAGTGTCAAAGTAAAAAGTGAAGTAACGAAATTGTTCCGCCAACTATTGCTAAACGACTCAGCATATACGACCCAACGAAAGATATTATATTATTTGTTACTTTATTGACTTTCAATGGACATAGAGTTATTAGTTAAATTTTGATATTATTCATAAAAACTTGAAATTCATTGTCATGATTATTAATTCATATCAGAAGATAGTTTGACCGTACATTTTTTCTTGACAGACACAAGTCATTTCAATAATTTTAATTATAAAATGACAAAGTAATAAAATTTTATGTTTGTTCTTCATTCACTAAGTTCTTCATGCAACATTTTGAGAATCCTGTTTTTCCTCAACTTCTGGCTACCAGAAATATAATAGGAAAAATAATTTCAATTAACATACTCGTAAGTGAGAAGTTGATGCCAGTAATATACAGAGAGACACATGACCCAGTTATAATAAAACAGAAGACGTCTATATACAACAATATGTGAGAACAGAACTCGAAAATAAATCGACATAAACTCGAGTCAAAATTATTTATATTTACTTGTAAATATTTTTTTCTCGAGTTATGTCAGGGTCTATCAATGCAAGTTTGTATTTCTTTGTATTTTTAGCCTGATAATGAGGAATAATTCTTAAAACTGTAGCAGGACCTATTAATTCCACATGTTTGAAATTTACATGCTGCCATTTTATTTGTCAACAGGCATAACGTCCTATAGTTTACAACTTGGTCTGTCTATATTTCATTGCCCAAATAACGAATGTACAGTGTATATCTTCTGCCATGAGCTGCATTTCGAGCGCGCAACCCGCAATGCATCTATTGCCCCCGACGCGCTGTGACGGATCCTCGTGCTGCGACGCGGTGGGCGAGGCTGTGGGCGGGGCTGTGGGCGGGGCTGTGGGCGGGGCTGTGGGCGGGGCTGTGGGCGGGGCTGTGGGCGGGGCTGTGGGCGGGGCTGTGGGCGGGGCTGTGGGCGGGGCTCCAAGGGAGGGGAGATTGATTGTTAGCGATTCCGGGCGCGTCAGCTTCTGGTCTTCAGTCCCGTAAGTGTGGTGCGTGTTTTCTCGGCAGTTGGCGGTGATCTCCCGCTGGATGGAGAGATCCGGCGCCGACCTACTGTCGACTATCGAGGTTTTCCCCAACCAGGTATCCCATACCAGAATGATACTTCAGCCGGGACTCTCTCGACATGTTTGATATTACAGTGCATGTGAGTGGTGTAAGAAGGTTAGGACAAGGAAGAGGAAGGAAAGATCGCGCGCAGTCCGTGGCCCGCTTTTTAGGGTACTGCTCCGGCATTGACCTGATATTGACCGGAAAAACCACGTAATCCTTCCGATAAGAGCAGTTGACCTCTATAATTCTCCAGACAGCGACTGAATTCGACCTAGCTATCTAGTGTCTAAAATCCTGCCACCGTGGAGTCCTAGTAGAGCCCTAGGACGTATTGGCCCGAGGCCCTGTTGATGCCCTGAGCCACCTCTCCCGGTCGAAGGGAGGGGAGCCGCGGCGCGGCTGGGAAGGGCGGTAGGGGAACGATGACCTAAGGGGAGAGGAGAAATGTAGAGAGGTGCACAAAGAGGGAGAGTGGTGTACATTTAAATTTTACTCTCTTGTCGTACTTCGTAAAAAGAGACAGTATTGTTAACATGCACCGGGAAGCGACGGTGTTTCGCCAGAAAAACTCTTACTGTCGGATCCTGGTAACGAAAGAGCCGACATATCCTGTTCCTATTTATAGTAAATTACTTCCTCTAACATGTAGAGGATGTATCCTGCAGGAAGTGCAATATAGCGGCAGAAACCATGAATCATATCCTGGGTTAAATCATTTTTACTGAGATAGCTACATTAAAGCGTCATGCAGAGGTGAAGAGCTTCATGTAGGTGAAGATGCCCACGAAGCCACTTTCGCCGGGAAGGGGCCACGTGGTCGAAATGACTCCTCCGCGAGTGTGAGTGCAGCCTTCTGCAATGAGGGGAGGAAGACGTGGTAAAACATCAACCAGTCATTCCCCTGGCAGCCTAACTTCATAATGTGTCCAACACTAAGATCCTGCCAGTGGCGGTTGGAACCTCTGGGGATCACGTCTCGAGGCGATCTACTGATTATCTCGTTAATTGCTCTCAGGAGCCCTATTAAGCTCTAAACACAATTTATAAATTACGATGGAGCAATTAGCATTGTTGGTAGTAAATGGAGAAAAGGAACTTCTTAGTCCCCTGAGGACATTTAGGGAAACCACGGGATTCTGAAATGCCTAGTTACCTCGGCTATCAGTGGGAAGAGAAATTCATTTAATGTAGCACATACAAAATTGTATAATCAGAATCGATGGTTTGCGAGACCAAAAAATCGGTTGAAGGCCAAAAGTCTGCGTGTCTGTAGCCAACGCTAGCACCTCACCCGTTCATCCAATTTTCTCAGAAAAACGATATTCCGTGATCGATTCCTTGATTCCGTGATTTTTGTACGTTTAGTAACGGATTTATCCACTTTTTTTGTTACCTTGTTGTTTTGTTGGACCTTGTAATAATATTTTCGGCCTAAAGGTCGCCGTTTTTTCGATCAGAATTCCATCACTTTTTCTTCTTAAGAAGTACCTTCTTAAGAGCGATAAAATAATAAATGCACATGATATTATTTAACCCTTCAGTAATCACAATATTAGTTCTTTTAACATTCAGTTAAGAACAAATTCTTCTTTCATTAATACAAGGACAGGCAACAGGGCCGAAAACTCTGATTATTAGTAAAACTTATCTTCGGCCTCTCTATCTCAACGCGATACCACTCGGGCACCAACCAGCGGGCACCAACCAGCGGGCACCAACCACCCACCAGGCTCTCGAGAGGTCATCTCGATCAACCGTAACCCGCTGAGGCTTCTGGGCGACGTATAGTAAATCAAGGGTGCAGCTTCCTTTGTTGCTTGGGGCCTAACTTACTAGCCTGGCCACATTTGAATATATAATTTTCTACAGATTATGATCTCAGGTAACTATAAGCGGGTGGAGTTCGAAAAACAAAGACTCTTGACACAGTTTTAACATTCAAAATCACAGTATGAAATCCGGCTCGAAACAAAAATACACAAAACACAATACAAATTGGACACACACAGGATACACCAATCAAAATGAAGAAGCACTGTCACAAATGCACAAAAATGTTTTAAGTTAGCGATTATGAAAATTAAATTACACTTCTATCGATTCTTTAAAATCTATACCTGTGCTTCTACACAAATGTTTCCTACAGGATCCTTCGTATCTGTAGGTTAGTACATAAGTATGGCACACCAATATGGAAAATATATTTACATCAGAATGAAGATAACGGTCTGTTATACAGTACTTTAAAATATTAAATGTCCTAAATAATAATTTGGGACTCATTTTAACACAATATTATCCCAATGTTAAGTAAGGGACAATAACGGAATGAAGTTTGAATCTTACCAACAACTACAGTAGGTTGATTAATAAATTCATATACAAGTTTAAATTTTGCAGGCTGAAATTTGTACAATTGTCCCACCTTTTCTCACTCTCCCTTCCCCTCTCCTTAACATATATTTTGGGCCATCAAAAATGTATTATTATTATTATTATTATTATTATTATTACTATTATTATTGTTTTATCCGAGTTCTAGTGGCGTTACAATACACTCCACTCTTTCTGCTTCTCTCCCGGAAACCGGCTAATGTCTCGTGACCTTGGCAGACCGCGAGTGATCCGCAAACAACAGGTCACATTCTCGCACTACTATTTTTCTCCTACGAGGACTTTTGTATCAACGAGCGCCCAGAAAGTCTCTCAGAACCGAGGCGAATTAGGGTCTCCTATTAAATACTCGCACTTACGTTCGTAGCAACCACATCACTGGGAAATAAGAGATGAGGACACTTCCTGCATCTGTTGCAATTGTGGTTATCACGCAATTTATGTTTTCATTTCTTGCAAGCTGAAGTTCGTGCTCGCATAATTTCAGTTGCTAGCAATCTCGCCAGTCACTAATTGCACTGTGGACAGACCTTCAGGTCGCATTTTATTATTAGTTACAAAATAAAGAAGAACCTTGCTATTTCGAACACCACAAATCGAAAATTTTGGGATAATTTGAACAAAAATGTGGGAAGGGGGAAGAATAAACTAAATAAATAAAATGTTTATTTGCTAGTGTGAAGAAAGTACTTTATAATTGCTGTATAACTCAACATCTAATTATTGAAACCCACGTTGTCGAAATAAAACGTTTATTGCACGGGTAACTATGGTGTACTTCACGTGCTAATGTAGCAGTAATTTGCACTTTGCGGAACTTGCAAAATCGGTAATCTACTTTCGCCGTTAGCAACTGAATCTGCTTGATGATGTGACATGATGATGTCATGATGCGGCCGCTACGCTACCGTTTATCACATCGTACGCTACATTGCATTGTTTGGTAATCCTAGAGATGTACCGTACATATTCTGGATAATCCGACCATTTCCGAAACCAAACAGACAACACGCCAATTATCTCAGATTACCAGAGTTATGCTGTACACTGACGGAATAATCTTGTAATCCTCATAAAACTACAGCTTACTGATAACAGATTCTCGACGGAATTGCCTATGCGAGAGTAACAATAAACTGAACATTGTGCTTTCCTTTCGACGAGTTTCCTGGAGGCGTTGGCTTTTGACGTATCGCTGCTGCTGAAACCAAACCTCTTCCTGTAATTTTGCGTTTTCCTTCTCAGAGGTTTTGGTCTAATTTTCTCCTACGTGGTAGATGTAACCAAAACAAGCAAAGTTCATAAAACTATTTTTATTTGAGTTTGTACAATACAAATGTCATACACGAGTGCAGTTTACAAAATTGCCTGGAGATATGCCGGGGACGTGCCAGTTCAACCAAGGTCCAAACGATGTCCCAAAAGCAGCGCCGTGGTCGTTAACAATACCCAGAAGAAGTCCGTAACGCACAGGCCGCGTCGCCGCTCTTAGCACAAACCACTTGCTCCCTCTCCACACCTCCCGTCGGGGGCCGCAGGGGCGGTGACGCTTGCGCCCCTGGCCACCTCGCGCGGGCGGGGCCCGCAGTTGCCGTCTCGCCGCTGCGCCCCTGTGGCGGCCCTCTCAAAGGGACGCGCGCCGCCACCACGGCAGAAATCCTCAAGGACGCCAAACCCAATCTGCAGCCTTACGAATGCTGTGATGCGCGCGTGGTGGCTGAACGCACCTTTCCCTCGGGTGTCAGCTCGCAGCCACGCACTTCTTTTCAATTGAATAGTAATAAGAAAGCTGTTTTCGTAATAGTTATAACAAGGGCAGTATTAAGAAACAAATTACCAATAAGTTCCCAAAGAAAAGTTTCCAACAAAATAAAAAAGCTTCCAAAAGGTTTACAAAGGATGTAAGAAAGATAACCCACCATTAGAATAGTTATTCAACGTGATATTTTATATGATTATAATCTTCAATAATTTTTCTTCCTTACAATTTGAATTATCCTTCAGATAAAGAAGAATTTTTGTTTGAAAAATTACATCTTTTGGGGAGTCTTTTTGCAATGCGTAGATGGAATTCAATTCATTTGCTGTTAACAGGCAATGCGGCTCCCTGAAATGAGTCTATCCGCCGAGGCAATCTCCACGGAAATAGCTCGCCTTGCTTCCAAGCGGTCGCCTTTAGATCCACTCCGCAACCCACGACGCATTAGTTCTGTATACTACGCTAGTCAGTTTTCTTTCTCTGATGAGAGGCGCGAGCCATCTCACCATCCATTTGAGTTAGCGGTCACAATTCTTTATTAACATACTTGCTTTATATAAATGATACGAAATGTTACACAAATTGTATATATTATGTTCTAAAGTTAATACACTCATTAATATGCTTGTAGATAGTATTTTTCAAAGTCAAATGTTCCATATGCTTAGTGCACTAGAAAAACTTTGCCTTATAATTAATAAAGCAGATTGTCAAATTTGTTTATTCATTTTAAAGCTATAGTGTGAAACTGTCTCAGTATCCACATCAGTTCAGCCTCTTACACATATTTTCTTTATATGTTTTGTCACACCAACGACACAGTTTAGGCAGTCAGAAATAAATAAAGATAGGACAAAGATAGTGGCAAACGAATAACTAGAGGATACCAGCCACAATTCAGAAAAATTCATGATGATCACAATGATATTTTTAGACTACTAAGTTTTTATATCCTAGAATGCCTGGACAACCAAAAATGAAATTTCTTTTCTTATTTTGGATTATATGGACTATAATTAATTTTCTTTAAGCCAATGCAAATTGAATTGTGAATAACGTAACCACGTCATAACGGTGTTTAGGCTATTATCGTGAATTCACACGAATTTTCAGGCACGCGTCCGGCTACTATCGATCACATAGAGCATTTTTATGCACGGAATACATCGGAATGAGTTAGCATTTCCGTGGTAATCATTGTTCCAAATGTGCCACTCACCGTTGAGCACGTGCACGGCGATGCTGCGGGCGTCGGCGTTGGCGGGCAGGCAGCTGTACTTGCCCGAGTCGGGCGCGTTGGCCCGCTGGATGAGCAGGTAGGACGTCGTCACGTCGCCCTTCTCCGTGATGACGCTCACGCCGCCGCGCGGGGAGTCGTAGTTGATCTCCTGCAGCAAAGAGCGCGCTCCCGTCACTCGCTCGTCCCGCAAGGGTGGGGAATGCTTTGCTCGGGGACGGCGGCGGTCTTCCCCCGCAGGATGGCGAGATCCGGCGCCGACCTCGCCCGGCATCTCCCACCACCCCAGCTCCAGCCGGGGCAAGCTCTAAGCTCCCGCTCATGTGGTAGTGTAGTGCGGTAGTGTGTGTGTAAGGGGTGAGGGTGTGCACAAGGAAGTATAAGGAAATATCGCGTGCGGTACGTTTGTTAGGGTACTGCTCCGGCATTCGCCTGGTAATGATCGGAGAAACCACGGAGAACGATCGATCAGAGCGGTCGACCACTAAAATTCTCTTCCAGACTGCGACTCAACCCGAAAGAGCTGACAAGACAGTGTCGAAATTCCTGCCACAGTCGGGACTCGAACCTAGGTCCCCTCGATCAGAGGTATTGCAGTGACACTAGTTGATGTCCTTAGTCACCTCCTTCGGTCCTTTGCATAGTACGAGTGGAATACAGCGATTTGAACTTCAGTTATTTAAATACGGTTGCATTGCTGGAAGCCAACGAGTTAGAATATTCTACATAGAGTGGCTGAAGCTCCACCATCGTTGCAGTAAAATGAAGTCATAATGTTTAGTGTCAAAGCAGCGCCCTCGAAAGAAACGGAGTGTTCTAGTCTTCCGTTTGGCGCTGATTATGGCCGGGTGAGAGCAGGATGTACGTAATACAAAGGCTCACACTCTCTTTCACGAGCAAAAATTAATCATTTAAAAACTGAATGACAATATGTTAGGAGAACGAACAGAGAAACTTTAAATACCCGTTGCTTTCTTCATCGCTTATTGTCACAAGAATGGAAATAGTATTGTAGCTCGCGTAATGCCTGAAAGTGAATGCTATTGCATTAAGAAGCAAACAGATCACAAATAAGGCGGCAAACTTGGAAAATTATATATTTGTGGCTTGATGACTTCTATTATACATTTACATGCTAAACGACATGAATACCTGTGCATATTATTATTCTGACAACACATATAAATTATATATAGATAAATAAAAATACAACAATATAGAAATAAGATCTAACACAAACACGTCCATTGAGTACCACAGTTCTACACGCCACCATCAGGCACTTCTCGTGCTTCTCGTGCTCAATCAAATTATTGGATTTTTGTGTCATAGGCTAAAGTTATTTTTGTGTAAAATTACTACCGGGTTTAGTGCCGCCAAATTTTGATGGAGTTATAAGTTAACGGCACGCTAACTATATGCGCTTTCAATTGCAGTTGAATATTGTGATTCCATTATTTGCTAATAGTTTTAATTAAGGGTCTGGTGGTGAATTGGTGGTGAGCACTTGCTTGACGATCGGGCGTTTAGTGAGTTTCCACATGTCTCTTTAAGGTTCATGGTTGTTGAGTTCCCCAGCCAGGGCAAAACGGTATTTTTTTCTGCCAGGTATGCAGTAATACTCTTGGTTTTTTAGCCAAATCGAGCATAAAAATGTATTCTTAATTACCAGGGTTTAATCACCAGACTGAATCACCATTCTTCGAGCTTCTATCTGCAACAGTAGCAGACTTTTTAGTACTCGTTTGTACTGGTCTTGCTTCATTATTCCTTCTACGATGTATTGGCGCCCCATACACCCTTCGCTGAGATTATAGACATCGTGACACTAACAGGGTGTTTAACTCTCTCTATGGTAGTCTGAATGGAACTCTTTCTCAGAGTGCCGTTCGATAAATTCATTTTAGTTAACTGAGATACGAAACGTGGATTCGTCAGAGAATCATGCGTATAAAAGATTACAAAAACTCATTAATGAAGAAATGTGCCAGCGCGCTGGCTTTAAATATATAAAAGGTTGTCGAGACTGCCACATTCGCATTTCAGTGTTGTCTGGGCCATTGCAGTCACTTATCCTCCCTGGCGTGGGAGGGGAGGGGGCTTTGAAAGGGCGGCGACCGATCGGGCTCTCTCCAACTAACCGTCTGCGGACTCTTCTTGTGCAAATTGTTACGCCATCGGAGACTATCATCGCAATCAGAGTAAGAGCATTCGTTTTATGATTTTTGAGGCGAATAATCCTGATTCTGCGATCTTTACGAAGACCGGTGATCCTTTTCCAGACACATTTACCACACTGCCGCTTCCAGGGCCTGCTTCTGATCAATTTTTTATTTCTATTCTGATATTGAGGTTTTCGAAATACCTGTAATAGTAGCTATATCACTCAATACATAGACTGAAGTAATTGTGTTTTTATTTATATAACTTTACTCAGAGATGTGACTGAAGCTCTACCCTACAAAAAAATAAAAACATCAAGGTTGTGGCGTTTAAGTGTAAATTAAAATTAAATTCACTCATAAAATTTAGTAAAAGTAATGCAGTAAGGTATAAACATTTCATTTTGATTATTTTGGAAAGAAAAATGTGAAAAAAATTGTATGTTCTCATTACAGAAGCAGTTTTTAATAAACTTCAACTAAATGAAATGTAACATTACTTATTTCTTAAATAACTTAGTCATCCAGATTTTCCACTTTTTAAAAATAAATGATATCAGTTATACTACAATTCTTATCAAAACCAAATCCTTTGCACAAAAAACGGTTTAAACTAGAAATTTCATGAATATGACTATTGTCCCTAAGAATTTGGCCACCTACTGTATTCTAGCTGGTTGGAAGCGCTGCCTCCTTTGTGACGCAACCCGATTGACATCTTTGAGTTACACGTAGTGTTGCAGGGGCCCCTGCAATCATGGCGCCTCATTAAAATTAGTTGGCTCAACGAGAAAAGAAGGAAGAGGAAGGTGCAGAAGAACAAGGAGAAAGTACAATTAGACGTAATAAAATAACATAGAAGAAGAAGGAAAGAGAAGACAGGAGAATGAGAAAATCAAAGAAAAAGAAGAGTAAACAAAGAAAAAAGGAAAGAAGATAAGAATAAAAGGAAGGAAAAAAGAAAGTAAGATACAAACAAGAGAGTTAAGAAGAAGAAATTAAGAGCGAAAAGAATAAATAGAAAATAAAGAATAGGAAAAATGCAAGAAGAAAAGAACAATCACAGTACGCTATGCTCTTCATATAAAAAATCATTAATTAAGTAAATTTTAATTTGTTACAAACAGCGGGTCGCGATATCTATGTGACAATTTAACAATAAAAGATGATGACAAAAAAATTCATGTTAAAGGTTTCATGAAATGGCCTCTTGTTACAGAGTTTATACGAACTGCTTGTTGGCTATAAAGTAAAAACAAAAATTGAATGGAACCTTTAAAGACAGCTGTTAACCACAATTCAAAGTTTTTTAAGTTGATCTTGCCACAATTTTTTCTGATCAATCTTATTTCTATTTAGTATTAAAGGTTTCCATTTTGAGTTTATAAAATAATACGACCCACCTACTTAGAGTATGTTTGGATGATATTAATTCATGAAGAACTACATTTTTAAATTGAAAAAATGTTTCCTTGGTGAGTATTACGTTCAGTGGTGCTCTGTAGTGTCAAGTTCCGCTCTGCAAATATTTAAACTATTTTATTGTAAATTCAGCCTCGACGTTTCCAAATTATCTTCGGTGCCACACACACGGGCCACGCGTGCGCGCGCGCAGACCCAACGCCCACTGCTCCAATCTCGGCTCGCAAATCGCCTGATAAAATATCGAGTTTGATACCCAGCACACTCCGTTTCATTTCCGTCATAGGGACAGCCGGGTGGCAGAATTTGTTTCGCCGCAAATTCAGCGTGTGATAATCACGCCCCATCAAGGTCTGAATGGCACTTATGAACTAACCACCGTGATGATTGATTGTTAGAGATGCCCTGCCTGTCAATAGTCCCGTACGTGTAGTGGATGTTTTGCTCGGGAGGTGGCGGTGGTTTCCCCCGCTGAACGAGAGATCCAGTGTCGACCCACCGCCGAATAGCAGAGTTTTCTCCAACCAGGTATCTCCCCAGCCGGGACGAGCTCTAAGCGCCCTGCCGCTCTCCCGGCATACCGCGTGAGTGTGTTTACAGAGCGAGGATGGGGCAAGGACGAGGTAGGAAAGATCGCGCGCGGACCGTGGCCAGTTTGTTAGCATATTGCTCCGCCATTCGCCTGAGGTTGACCGGAGAAACCACGAAAAAATCGATCAGAACAACCTGTCGCTAGAAGTCGCCTACATACAGTGGCTGAACTCGACCTGGCTGTATAGTCCGTCGAAAATCTTGCCACCGTCGGGACTTGAACCCAAACCTACTGATTAGTGGAATTGCAGTGACATCCGTTGATGCTCGGAGCCATTACTCTGAAAATATTAACCACCATGTTAACACTCTTCAGCCCAGACGCTCTCGACTTCGTGAAAGACTTGCTTTGCAGGCAAAGAGCCGGAAGTTTCGTGTATTCGAACAGCTCACAAACTCTGTCTATATTCGGATTATTGCTGCATAAATCAATCAATTCCCTTCGCCCCAATCAATTCCATGCCAGTTCATGGCATCAATCAAGTCATATCTTCAATCAGCGGTCAACGGCCACAACACAACCGCGCGGGCAAACGCAATTTCAAAGTGCGCTTGAGTGAGCGAATGCAACGACGAAGTGACTGTGATTCCCCGCCCTGACCGCCGCTGCCCCTCAGACAGCGCGCGAGTCACGCTACAGCTCCGCTAGCCGCGCTGCGCACCTGGACGAGCCTCGCGCCGCCCCCCCCCCGCCGCGAACGGGTCTGCTGCCAGGGAGCTACATGTGCAGCGTAATGAGCCAGTGGTTCACGGGATTTGGTCGCAGAGAGCAGAAACCATCAGTTGGCCGACGTTGCGGAGTATTTTAATCCCATTCTCAGGGCTAGTGTATTAAAAACAAGGCATGAAGACATGAGTATGAATAAACAATACACTAATTAGTAATATGGAATGCAAATATGATCTGCTGTGATCATTATTCCCGTAAGAGAAGATCATACTATTAGCGGGAGAAGGTATTCCCCTTCTTGAAATTAGAAATCCGGTGCCGATCTACATGCTGTCTTGCGGGATTTGGCCTCTAGATATATACCCTCCCCACCCGACTCTAAGCTCCCACCTCGCCTCCCGAACTGTGTGCTAGTGTAGCGCATGTAAGTGTACGTTTGTGTAAGAGGGAAATGATAAAACAAGTAAGATGAAGGAAAGTTTACGTGCGGTTCGTGTCCCGTGTGTTAGGTTATTACTACCTCATTCGCTTTGCATTGATCTAAGAAACTACCGAAAACTAATAATGAGAGTAGACAACTATTAGAATTCTCTTCAATACAGAGGTTAAATACAACACAACCATGATGCTGTGTAAAAAGTCTGCCACCGTCAGAACACGAATCCGAGACCCTGTCGTTCATAAGCGCTGCAGTGGTAGCGACTGTTGTCACTTGAGAAAAAAAGTTTTCATTCTTAGCCAAACTTTAGTACATACTATCTAGGCTATCCGGGACGAGCCACGACTTTGTCGTCGTGGCTAACATTTCGGCCAACATGTTGTGGCCTTCCTCAGAGCGTACTTCTGAGGACACAGAAGAATGTAGCAGAACGCTCCGAGGAAGGTCACATGTTGGCCGAAACGTCAGCCACCTTGACAAAAAACGAGGCTCGTCCCTGAAGCCTAGACAATACAAAGTCAGCCGTAGGTCGGGAAAGCCCACGCAATCATGCCTTAGTGTACATTCTGTATGTATGTACGTCCAAAAATATGTGTTTCTCGTAAAGTAACTCATACATTTTCTCTGAAGATTTAATACGCAATTACAGATAAACAGGTAAATCCAAGAAAGCACAATGTGCCACGAATCGGACCTTAGACATTGAAGCTCTTCCCGAAATTGCGGCAGATCGCGTCTCATTCTTCTTCTAATTATAAAATTTACGACGGCATCAATCCCAAAAACGAGTGCTATTGGTGGCATTCGCACAGATTTAATCTCGCAAATCCAGGAGTAATTGATGACTGTTCGTGAATGCATTGACACTTCCATAAATTAGTCAAGGGCCGCTATTATCCGTCGCATCGCAGACGCATCGCTTTCCTCTGCTGGAACGGCCGCCCGTTAATCAAAGAGCAATCGCCATGTGAGGCACGTGGACGTCGCGCCGCCCGCCGGGCGACTGCTGCGCAGCCGCGACGCGAATATTGCGCCGAACCAAAGCGATCTAACGAACGGGGACACAACACTGACCGGAGGGACGCTCGGGGTAGAAACGTTGGAACGTACCATCTCCATTCGAAGGCTGAACGCTGGTGGGAGATACCTGCTTGGGGAAAACCCCGCTAGGCGCCGGGCCTCGGGGAAGAGCACCGCCATCTCCTGAGGAAACTACATTCACGAGAGCAATCACCCTGGTAGTTGACGGGACCGGAATTACTAAAACAATCAGTCAATCGAAGACTGGAGTACTGGAGTGTCACCTTTTGCAACTTTCGGGTATCGCTTCGGCATTCGCCTGGTGTTGATCTGAGAATGCAAGGAAAGCTATCGATCAGAGCCGAATTCTCCTCCAGACAGCTACTGACTTCGATCTAGCTGACAAGCCAGGTAATTCCTACGAATTCCTTTCCAATAACAAAAGTCCTTACTTTAGGTCCAATTCCTTATATACATAATTTCTTATATTCACTGTATCCCCTTTCCTAAATGTATTACTCCATTTAGTTACTAAATAAAGTTGTTCTAAAAGACGTAAGGGAATAAAAACGTAGTATGTGCATGCCTTGTGTTGATTTCACATTCGGGTTGATAGCAAAAATCGGTTACAATTGCGTTGTGGCCATTAATGTAAAGTAATTATCCAAAAATATAGCGCTTTTATTCTAAAAATGAAGGAGGAATTGTGTACTGTCACATTTTAGAAACAAGTCAATGAATGGCTTTGTGGGAGCGAGAGATTTGGTTGGAAGTGGCTGGGGAGACGAAACAGGGAGGTACAGAAGATGGAGACCTACGTTAGAAACAATTGGCCCAGAAACCGTGCTAAGACGTTGGAATTAGAAACTCCCCCGGAGCTAAACAATTTTGGGCACAGGGCAATGCTGAATCGTAGTCCCCCCGAAAAAATTAAAAATGTGAAAGTTATATTAAGAAACTACGCGTTTTTATTTCAACAAATAACAAAAATACAATGTTCAAGATAGATATAGTTTTTGGAAGTATATTTTAATTAATAGTTTTAAATAAATGTATTTAGTGATCAAATAATACAATTTCCATGATCATAAAACGATAAAAAATCGTGTTTAGTTAGTGTTTAATAAAATTACTTATTAAACACATGAAATAATAATATGCATTTCAGTGAAACTATTTTAATATTAACGTCATTGATTCATTTCATAGAGTTTTACATTTTAAGAAATTACTATAATTAAGTTTTTAAGATATAAAATTAACTGAAAATGTTACAAAATATCAGACTACTGTACCGCGACTTATAAAATTACGATGTCCATTTTCTCGAGATCTAAATTCTTTTCAACTTTTTACTAATTTTTGCCCATTCGCTTCATCATTGGGCCTCTGACTTGCGAGACCCTGGGCGATCGCCACGCCTAGAGTCGGCACTGAGTTGATAGGTATGACTACACCTCGAATTTTAGAATAAATGCCCATTTAGTTTCTCCAGGAGGCTGTGGAAAAAAAGATTTTTACGAATCATGAACAAATAGATGCATTGAGAGCAGTTAGTAGTGCCTGAAACGTCCTAAAAGGACGGTTGATACCTATTTTAATAAGTTTTTGCCTCAAAATGCCCAAATAAAGTAATTTTGAAGAATTGTCATTAGTATTCATTTTTTTAAAATATGATACACCGAAATGCGCTGTTGAAATCAACTGCGCTGTTGAAAGATTAAGAATGAAACAAGTGAAAGAATGAATGAAATGTAAAGAAATACAAATAACAAAATAGTATGCTTGAAGTCACCTTCTTAAATGTAAAAGTACTCGACTTACCTAAATAATAAAAAGGACCTAATTTAATCCTCTTGTGATCAGTTTTAGATCTAAGAAACATAATGTTTAATGTCCACTGTTTTTTAACATCCGGTTTAATCATTTTGTATCTATTTTAAGTGGCTAAAACGTCAGTTCCCAGGCCCAATAGTGGCTAATTTCGTAAAACCGTTACTACTCTGGTGCCTAAGACTCCGAGGTCTAGATGCGCTGCATGCGCTGGCATGCGAGTGCGTGTGCGAGTGCGAGTGCGAGTGCGAGTGCGAGTGCGAGTGCGGGTGCGAGTGCGAGTGCGAGTGCGAGTGCGAGTGCGAGTGCGTGTGCGAGTGCGAGTGCGAGTGCGAGTGCGAGTGCGGGTGCGAGTGCGAGTGCGAGTGCGAGTGCGAGTGCGAGTGCGTGTGCGAGTGCGAGTGCGAGTGCGAGTGCGGGTGCGAGTGCGAGTGCGAGTGCGGGTGCGAGTGCGAGTGCGAGTGCGAGTGCGAGTGCGAGTGCGCGTGCGCGTGTGCGAGTGCGAGTGCTCACCCGCGAGTTGTGCGTCCAGTGGATGTTGGACGGAGGCTCCGGGCTGTGCTTGACCACGCACGTGAGGTTGATGGTGCTGCCCTTGTTAATGAACATCTCGGGCTCCCCCATGATGACGGTCACAGGCTCTGCAACAGGCCAAACACGAGGCACTACGTAAGAAATGGTTTCTTTTCACTTTATTACAGGCAATCGCCCTACTGGTACATAATTAGGAAACAGTCTTAGCGTATAAATAAAAAAAACACTTATTCGTAAATACAAATGTATACATATTCAGACATTATAATAAAAATAATATTACAGATAACACTGTATTCACAATCATTTAACAGGGAGGTCTTTTGCTAAATTAATACAGTTTCGAGTAGAGTGCGGGTCGATGTTTAAATCATTCACAAATTTACACATTCTCGAAAATGGCGGATTATGAAATTGGTTTGTCTTTGCAAAAGGTGAGGTAAAATAAATTTGCTCTTTAATTCGATGATATATTGTAGGAACTTTCCATTGTACTTTTGCAAGCAGATACCTATAATAAATGTCATTATCTAATAACTTATATAAACATTTTACTTCCACCATATTAACTCTTAGACTTTACTGAGCTAATGTTAACCAATGACGCCCCTAAACTGTAATCAAGACTGATTCTTGGTCAGAGCAATCGTACTTTCCATGCTACAAAGTTAAAAAATTGTGTTGTGTACATTCTAATTTTCAAAGATACTGGGGATGCATACATAAAAATTGGTTTAATTAAAGAAAAATATAGAGTTCGGAGAGATCTTCTATTTGAGAAATCAATTGTCATTCGTTTAATGTTTGAGAGTAAACAATTATTTTTCGAGATAACTCTATCAATATGGGATGAGAATTTCAGTTAGGGTGAACGTGGACTCCAAAATCCTTCATCAATGAAATCATTTCAAGATATTGCCCATTGAATGCATATGTAAATTGAATTTTTGAAATGGAATATGTTTTAAATAATTTAGACGGTAATAACAATAATAACGGCTGCCATAACGCAATGATTATAAGTTCATGTTGCTTTGTAATTTGGAAGGTTCTCGGTTCAGAAGCTGGCGGTAGCATATTGACTTAGCGCCGTGGCCACGGCGATCAACTTTGGTTGAAGCTCTGGTTTCTTTTATGCTCCGGGTAGGACCGGAATCGCCTCGACCGCCTCCGGCGCCACCTTCACCGGATCCAGAGCTTCCTCTGGCGAACTGCCTTTCCCGCGCGTCGGTTGCCGCGTAACGCGCTCGCCGTGGGTTTTGCGATCAGTGATTCCGGGCACGCCAACTGCTAAGGGCGTTAGTCCCATATGCGTAGTGTATATTTCATCGCGGAGGGGGCTGTGATCTTCCTCCGTCGGCTAGCGGGGTTTCCTCAACAGGTATCTCCCTTCAGCAGGGCGCAACCCTAGCCTCCTCTAAATTCCCGGCATGTGTGGTAGTGTAGTGCACGTAAGTGTGTGTAAGGGGTGAGGATAGGGCAAGGAAGAGAAAGTAAAAATCGCACGCGGTCCATGGCCCATTTGTTAGGTAATGCTCCGGCATTCGCCTGGTGTTGATCGGAGGAACCAAGTAAAACCACCAATCAGAGCAATGGGCCGCCAGAATTCTCCTCGAGACTGCGACTGATTTCGTCTTAGTGTAGAAAATCCTGCCACCGTCGAGATTCGAACCTAGGGCCTCCCGATCAGAGATACGTTAGTTGCGGCCCCGAGCCACCTCCGTTCACTGTGGGATACGACGGATTATTACAGATGGACGCACAATATTTTTTCCCACAATGCTACTATTTCGGGGAAAGGAATAGGAGAGAAGAATTCTCGCTACCCTATTTTCAGCGATGAACAATTTAAAAGAAGGTTACTCTTCCATAAAGGGTGTAATGAATATTTTTTCAAAAAACAGAACTACCATTATCGCCTGAAAGTACTACTTCAAAACCAGCATTTTTTAAGTAAATTTGGCAAATGTTTTAATTAAGGCGATTCATAAAATGGCCTTTTCACTCAATCTAACATTTAGATGTATGAAAGTATACCGAGCAGTCCAAAGTATACAGAAAGGAAACACTTTTAAAACAAAATAAAATATATTTCTGATTTTAGTGGCTGATAATATCAATACTTAAGAAAAGCAATTGAAACTGGTTTAATACACCTGTTTAGTAATAGCAATGTCCCCACGTTGTCAAGAGACTTTGAAACTATTTTAACTATAATTACATTTGAAAATATTTATCTTTGGTTATTTATTAACGCCCAACTACCACGTTTGTGTTCAATGTTATTTTGTGATTCTATATACTTTATTACATTAAGTCTTTGGTCGTTTATCACAAGAAAATTATTTTCAACATATTCGCTCCCCAACACATTACAAGTTGTACATAGTAAGCACATGGAGTAGTACTTAGTAGATATATCTGAGGTAGATATATCTGGTAAGCACAGTCTGCCTTACGTCTCTATTTTATTGTGTTATATAAGAAATGTTTTCTCTATAAATATGGATTGCACGGGAACTCTAACTCTTAACATTGCTAGGACTTCTGACAACTGATGCTGTATGTATGCAGATAAGAGCTGAGCAACATTTAATTTATAAACCACACACAGTATACTGTAAAAGGTTTGTTTAATACATAAAGAAAAATTCAATTTCTGCAATTTCTGCGAGTCTGTGCCGTGAACATTTCATCTCATATACAGTAGAACACCGAAAATACGAATCCAAAATTTCTGATAATCCGAAAAAAATTCGGGATGGAGGAAAATAAATCAATAAATAAAATGTTTATTTGTAGTGTAAATAAATAATTTTATACATCCATAGAACTGAACAACTAATTATTGAAACACAATTTGTCGAAATGAAACCTTTATTGCACTGGTAACTACAGTGTATATTACACAGGTTTATGTGGTAGTAATTTTCACTTACAGAAACTTACAATATCGGTAATCTTCTTGTGCCGTAAGGAACTGAATCTTCTTGATGTGATCGCTACGCTACGTTGTCAGTTTCTTACACTGCATTATCTGGTAATCCTATAGATGTATTTATATACGTTTGGTATATTTTTCGGATGATCCGAACACTTCCGTATCCGAACAGAATCAGTTTGGATCAGTTTGGATCAGTTCGGATTACGGATTACTTCTACTGTACCACATCATCTTTAAACAGAGCAGCAGTGTTCCACAGCGTTTCGAATGGAATCGCCCCACTGGACGCGAGCCACGACAGCAGATCCTCGGGCAACGCCCTCAATTGCGACGCACGCAGTAAGAGCGACTTGCGTCTGCTGCACCGTTTTAGGACACGCACCTGCTGAACGTTTGCTCTGAAGCGGCTACAACTAACGATAGCGCACGCGAGTGGGCAGAGGGGCGGCACCCAGGGCCGAGCAATCCTCGTTGCCACCCACCGCCTCCTTTAACCTCCGCCCGCGCAGCAGCCTCCGCCCCCGCCTTCGCCCTCGCTTTTGCCCTCTCACCTTCCCGTAGCTCTCCCACTTCTCACCCTCTCCGTCGCCTTCACCCTCTCTCTTGCGCTCGTCTTCGCCTCCTTTGCCTCCGCCAAAACTTTCGTCTTCCCCATCGCCATTACCTCCGCAGAAACTTCGCCTTCGCCAGCGATTCCTCATCCCCCTTCGACTCAGCTTTAGCATCCGTCTACCCTCTCTTCGCAAACTCCCACACCGCGGAAAAAGCACCGGTTCTCGTCAGATCACCGCAGTTAAGCGCCGCCGGGCCCCGCCAGTACCGGGTTGGGTGACCGCCCGGGAACCCGGGGTGGCGTTGGCCTTTCCATTAAGCCTATCCGGTGGCCGAGATCGCTGAGGCAGTAGTGCCGTAGCGATCTCGGACCGAAGGATCGCGGGTTAGAGTCCAGCCTCTGGCATGGTTGTGTTGTGTTCGTCCTTTCATCCCCTATTATCATCATTTCGGGGAAGGCAACGGGAAACCACCCTGAATAATTCATCATCCCAAGAAAACCCACTATGGGTCACCTAACTGCCGTATATGGTAGATAGGACAAAAAAAACTCTCTTCTCCACCATCGCCTCAACTTCCGCCTTCCCATTCATCTTCGCCTTCGCGTCCGTCTCCGCTCTTCGCCTCCACCATTGCCTTCACCTGCCCTTTTGTCTTCGCCCCCACCCGCCATCAGACCCGCCTCTCCCTTTACTTCCACGACCTTTGTCTTAACCTGCGCCTTTGCATTCTTCGCTTCCCCCCTCCGCCTTCGGCTTCTGCCTTCACCGTCGCCTTCGTCTTTGCCTCCAACTCTTTCGCACCTTTCCCTCCGCCGACATTTTTCCTTTCGTTTTCGCCTCCGCCATCGCCTTCGCTTTTGCCTCACCTCAGCCTAGGCTTTTAGAAAATTACCTATTAAAGTAGCCGGCTGCAAAAATTCTCCCCCAGACAGCGACTGGATTCGACGTAAAGCTATAATTTAATGATTTATATTACAAAATATTCTTTATCAATTTCTGAGCAATGTTTGCTCATGTTTTGCAGGAGAGGATGAGTGATTGGTTGGTGAGCAATGGCGGCTTCATACGTTGTCATATCTCACAATATAACGCCTTGCGGTATTTTCCTCAACGACGTATCTCAACAGCAGAGCACCGCTCCAGTCGGGACAAACTCTGTTCCTGACCACTCTCCCGGCACGAGTGGTAGTGTAGTGCATGTAAGTAAGTATGTGTGTGTGTAAAGGGGGAGGATAGGACAAAGCAGAGATAGGAAAGATCGCGAGCGGTCCGTAGCCCGTTTGTTGGGGCACTGCTCGGGCATTCGCCTGGTGTTGATATGAGAAACCACGGAAAACATCCGATCAGAGCAGCAGGCCGCTAAACTTCTCCTCCAGTCAGCAACTGAATACAACCTAGCTGACAAGCTGGTATCGAAAACAGGAGGGAGGGGTCATAGGACGTGTGTGTGTGCGTGAGGGCGCGCGCGTGAGACAGTTTGGGGGTTGAAGGGGTGGGCGGGCTCTTGAACGCGTGGTCAGATTAGAAAACGAATGGGTGGTTATATTTACAAGGAGTTAAGCAGTTGGCGGGCAGGGTGAGACAAGCTGTGTGGGTCGGAAAAACAGGCAGGGGAATTGCGTGGATGTTTTTGAATAGAGAGAGAGAGAGACAATCATCATTTACTTAAAGTAAATTAGAAAAGAAGACCAAAGTTTTAGGAAAAACTATTTGAAATATCCTAATAAACAGAATTTCACGGAATAGACGAAAACAAATATTCTTAGGCGAGAAGAACCAGCGGGACAGGAAGCACACGACAATGAGAGAAGTGGCAAAATGTTAGAAAGTTATGGGAGTTCAGAGGAATCGTGTAATGTTTGGGGACTAAAAGCTACAGAGTTGGAGTTTGCACGCAGAGCGAAGAAGCGCGCGGGGCAGACAATGCACCGCAGGAAAGGCAGTGGCGAGTCGTCCGCGGGAGCGGGGCGGGGTGGGAGGAGCGGGGCGGGGCGAGGGGGCGGGGCGGAGCGGGGCGGGGCGGAGCGGGGCGGGGCGGAGCGGGGCGGGGAGGGAGGGGGCGGAGCGGGGCGAGGGGGGCGGGGCGGGGCGGGGTGGGGCGAGGGGGGTGCGGCGCGCGGCGCGGCGGGGTGGGGCGGGGGCGGAGCGGAGCTGGGCGGGACGGGGCGGGGCGGGACGGGGGCGGGGCGGGGCGGGGCGGGACGGGACGGGACGGGACGGGGCGGGGCGGGGCGGGACGGGGCGGGGCGGGACGGGACGGGGCGGGGCGGGACGGGGCGGGGCGGGGTGGGGCGGAGTGAGGCGGGGCGAGGCGAGGCGGAACGAGGCGGGGCGGGCGGGCGGGGTGGATCGGAGCGGGGCGGAGAGGGACGGAGCGGGGTGGGGCGGGACGGGGCGGGGCGGAGCGGGAGGGCGCTCGGGGCGGGGCGGAGCGGGGCGGGGCGGGGCGGAGCGGGGCGGGGCGGGGCGGGGCGGGGCGGGGCGGGCCGCGAGGGGGCGGGGCGGGGCGGGGAGGGAGGGGGGGCGGAGCGAGCGCGTGGCCGCGTGGGTGAATCGCAGTCTTCGCGCGGGGCCCAATTGTTCCGCAGCGGCCGCCGCCATCTGCTCTGCGCCCGAGCCCCCCCCCTCCTCCGCTGCCTGCACAACGGGCGGACGCCAAATGCATCACACGTCTCTCTACTTTCTCGCTGAGGAGTAGAGAGCCAGTGATGGAATGCTACGCCAAGAATTGCGAAATTTCGGCAGCAAAAACTCATATTACTGGGCTCTGGTAACGAAAAAAGTGGATAAATCTACTAGCTAAATTTCGGGGGGATTTTCTAACACGTGGTGTAGACAGAATCCAAGTTTCGTGGATTCTTCATACCGAAAAATAGAACGATGGCAAAACGTCTGTCTGTTCTTTCTTCTGTGAACACCACGGGTAAACAGTTCAGCAATTTTTTTCCAAACTGATACTTCCCAATCCATATGAATTGTGGCGCAGTACCTTGAATTTAAAATTGATATTTTAAATCTGACAGTTTACTTTACAAGAAGTCCTTGAGACGTTTTCAAACCTTTAAGAAAATGGCTCCATCGTTTTAATTAAATTTTGTTGTTAGTGTTTTGAATGTTCAAGATAATGGTGCAGGTGTCATGTTCGTTCAAAACACTGAATTTTCGAAAATCGAAAAAGTTCAAAACGTTATCGGAGTCGTTCTATAATTAAAATATTAAAGATATACATTATACCCATTAATGATATCTTTAATATTTTAAACATTCAAAGATAGACATAGCATTCAAAAATATATTTTGAAATGAGGTCATGTACAATTTTTCAAAAATTTGTGTACTTTCCGCGTAATTTTGTAAGAAAATACCAGGGAGAAATACGTGCTGATATTTATTTAGCATTAGTATTTTTTTCTAAGTTGCTTTTTAACAACTAGTTCGGGTAGCGACCACTTTGTTTTAACTGTACGGGAACTGTAGGAAGGACACGTAAGGACATACGAACACACACACAAATATCCACACCGCGGCCGTTTTCGAAGCTGCGTCGAGCCGAGACAGCCACAGTTGGTCCAAGGCGCTGAAGGGGCGCCAACGCGGTCCTTCAACGCTTCCACACATTCGCTGTGCGGAAGGCGCAAAAACGAGGAGTGTGGGTAATAGAACTCTCCCGCCAAAACACAGCATTTGAAGCCTTGCCATGAATTTACATGAACGGTAACGATAATGTATTACAAGGAAACCCCCTTCGGCAAGTATAAATCGTGCGAAATCATCAGTTTTATATTTCATTTGCAATCAAGACAAACGCTCGAGAAAATGTACACAGGCGTCGTGAAGAAACCACCAATACAAAACTCCATAAGTCTCCTAGTGTTGCATAGAGACTTGTCCGCGAGGGAGCATCAGGGCAAAAACTGATGTCGCTGCAGAGCCTCTGACCGGACGTCCTAGGGTTCAGTCCCGACTGTGGCAGGAGTTTTGACACTAGCTACGTAGCAAAGTCACGTTCACTTAAATATTTGGAGAGTAGGCCTTAGCAATCATTGTCCAAAAATTAGAAATTAGAATACACTACGAAGTTATTTTCAACTTTATACAATGTGTGCAGAATGATCGCATGTGTCCAACTAGCTTACGTTACCATCAAATGCATTTGAGCCATTCTTTTTAACATTAGCGGTACGGAGAAGGCAGAAACGTCTGTATTGCTACGCGAAAAAGGTTTTGCAGATCCTTAATACCGAAAAATCAAATGTCGGCTACGCGCCTGTCCATCCGTCCAGCTGCGACCAATTCCAGGGAACAAACCGTTCACACAATGTTCCCCAAAATTGATATTCCCCAATAGATCTGACTGATGTAATGGATACTGGAATTTGAAACCGATATTCTTGCTTTTTCGCAATTCTGTGAGGTACTTTACATGAAGCCATTGGGACATTTTCGAAAATTAAAAAAAAAGTCTCCATCGTTTTTATTAAATCTTGTATAGAAAAATGTGAAGGACGTTTAAGAGAATGGTGCAGGTCTCATTTTTGTTCAAAACTCCGATTTTTGGAAAATCGCAAAAATTGAAAAAAAAACAACCTTCGGCGTCTTCCTATAACTACAATTATGAAGATAGGGATTTTTTCCTTAATGAAATCAGTTCCTTAAAGATAGATTTTGAAATAATGTTTCAAAACAATAACAATGTTTCAAAACTACTATTCGCGTAATTTTGCGTTAAATTACGAGGGGGGAGTACGAGCTGTTTTCGCCCCACTGGCTTCTTCCCATTTGGGACCTCCGCGCTCCGTGGGCGCCCCCGGGGCACCTTCTTCACCGCCCCGCAGGACAAGACACATTCGCTGCAGTGCCACCCTTTCAACGGCGGGTTGAAGTGCACTCGTCGCCATGCACGGCTGCATCTTGCTGCAAGGGGGGGGTGGGTCCTTGGGCGCTTTCTTGGATATTAGTGATTCCAGACGCGTGCACTAAAGAGGTTATTTGTCCCGTAACTGTAGTGCATGAGATGCTGCGCCGACCTACCGTTGACCAGCGGGGTTTCCCCATACCAGGTATCTCCTACTAGTGCCCCCCCCCCCCCACGCCCGGGCAAGCTCTTAGCTCCCGACAGGTCTCCCGGCAAGTGTGGTCGTGCAGTGCATGTCAGTGTAAGTGTGTGTAAAGAGTGCGAATAGGACAAGGGAGAGGAGGGAAAGATCGCACGCGGTCTGTGGCCCGTATGTTAAGGTACTGCTCCTGCATTCACCTGATGGTGATCGAAGAAATCACAAAAAACTACCATTAAGTCAAATTCCAGTCCAGAGCTGGTATTGCCATCAATGATTCTAAAACATCCAGGAATTAAATAACAAAACTATAGCATGACTGGTTTAATTTTTCTCCATTTGACTGGACCAGTATTCTGCGTGTAGTTTCTCTTTGTGTTTGAGGCTTGTATCTTACGTTCACCCTCTGCGAATTGGAGGTACATAGAAGTGGTTACTTCTAAGTGGTTACTGGCGGTTTCTAATGGTTTTCTTGGCGCAGGTAGTCTCACTGAAAAGCAAAGAAAACATTTGTACTGACTAATTACGCTTTGTTAAATAATGCATTAGAGAGAGAGCGACAGACAGTATGAATTTTTTTCCACCAAGAGTATTCTCCTTTACTTTTGCTCTTTCAAATAAAATCTTTCGATTGTTCAGTGAAAGTATTTTTATATGACGAAAGTTTCTCTTGTTTCTATTATTTCGTGAAAGCCATGGACGGGACCACTTCAACAAATGAAATCGTTTTATTCAATCAATCTGTCAGTTTTTACAGTACGTCGGCATTACTTATTCATGAACAATGAATTATTCAATTGAAATCAGATTATTTTGTTGTAATGACATGAATGGGTTACTTCCACAATGTCGAGAATATAGCCACCTACGCACGCAAGCACGCACACACACACAGACACACAAACACCATTTCAGGAAAGCAGCGTGACAACAGGTTTACGAGCGACAACACAACAGAGTTACATAATTCAATTATTCACCTCGTTAACCAAATACCCAGTTACGTCGTAATTAGTCATAATGTGAAAACAAAATGCTCCCTCTTAACGTTTTACTTTGAGTGTGGAGTACTCCACACACTCCCAATGTGCTTGTAATCAAGTTGTCCATAAAATATACAAGGCTAATTTCCTCCTCCTGCTTTTGTGCATATTTAAACAAAATGGAAACCATTTTGCGGAGACAAAGCCGACTGAAAACCTCGCGAAGGGGGGCGGAGCGTGGGGCGGAGCGTGGGGCGTGAAGGGCTTTGAAAGGGCGCTAACAAAGACGCGCCACGGGAGCGTGTTGCGCGAGACAGTCGTCGCTAGGGGCGCTAGCCGCGCGCACACTGGGGCAACATTCCGAAAGGTGGCCAAAATATGAAAACGTTATCCACATTCAATGAAAAGTTGTATACAACAGTGTTGGGTCTCGCTTATTACGATTCCAATGTCAAAATTGCAGAACAACAACAAACTGGTGAATCCAATAAGGGGGATTTTAAAACGTACAAAATGTTTCAATTTTTATAAAAGTTAGTAAACAGGGTTTTATGAGTTTGCTGGTCCGATGTAAACATTACAAAAAATGGCGAATCCAACATGACGCATTGAAAATTAAGAAACTTAAAAAAATATTTCAATCATTAGGTTGCCCCAAATGCGGATTAGCATCTAATAGCAGTTTTCTGACATTTTATTACCTAAATAGTAGAGAATTAAGTTTTTACAAATTCCGTCGTTGAACTCAGTAGAACTTATAACTGTTTTTCACTTAAAAAAAACAACAAATGCACTGTATGATTTTGTAAGTTCAGTAAGTAATTCTAACATGCTTTAAGAACTTGAAATACACGTAAACATTGTACTCCCCATCACGATTTTCGCCCTATTTGAATGATGAAAATTGCTCAAAACCGGAAACAGCTGCTCGCTCAGCGGCCACTTTCCAATACTGCAGAACGTCTGTGTCGCCGCAGACCTTTTTTAACCGAGGAATTAGACATTCTAGGACCCAGACGACCCAACTGCTTCCTTAAATTCCCTCAATGAAACCTTTTTGCTCGACTTTGATTGTTAGCGATTCCGGGTGCGCCAACTAACAAGGTCGTACGTCCCGTAAGGGTAGTGCATGTTTTGCTCAAGAAGGGGCGGCGGTCTTCCCCGCTGGATGGCCAGCTCCGGCGCTGACCTACTTTTCAGTTAGTGGGATTTCCTCAACCAGGTGCCTTTCACCAGCGGAGCACCGCCCCAGCCGGGACGAGCTCTCAGCTCCCGACCGGTCTCCCGGCATGTGTGGTAGTGGAGTGCATGTTGGCGTGTGTGGAGATAGAACGAGGAAGAGGAAGGAATGATCGTGCACAGTCCGTGGCCCGTTTGTTGGGGTACTGCTACGGCATTCGCCTGGTGTTTATCGTAGAAACCACGGAAAACTACCTATCAGAGCAGCCGGCCACTAGAATTCTCCTCCAGGAAAGCGACTGAATTCGACATACCTGAGGAGCAAGTGTCGCAAATTCCACCAGAGCCCTAGGGCCTCTCGGTCACCGGGACTGCAGCGCCGTCAGTTGATGCCCTGAGCCACCCCCCAGGTAATTTCGTCCAGCTTTTCGGGGCGTTGCCCCAACATGCGCGCGTTGGCGCTAGCCGCGCTGCACAATGGAAAACTGCTAAGTAATTCCATGGCGGACAATAAATCCAGCGGGGGCGTCCAACGCAGCGCCGGAGACAAAGGCCGGGGCGCGCGGCTCGATAGCGAAGCGCAGCGGCGGCGCTTCAGGTGGCGCGGAGGGAGGGCGCTGGCGGGCCAGGCGCTTTCAAGCACTCTAGTGGTAATTACTTACGTCTTTAATGATCAAGGACAGTTGAATATGTGAAAGTACCCGGTGGGGACATTTTGTCACTAGAGTTGAGGAAATGCGTCTGATTAACTGTAAGTTTCCTACCTTTTAACGAACATCACGTCATTTTATAGTAACAACGTACGGCGAAGTCTCAAATATGCGTTTTCCCCCGTGTATTTTGAAGTGCAAAATGTCGAGTTTTCTTACTAATATCAATATGACAATAAAAAGAATCTTCTATCTCGCCTTTTGAAATGTGAAACCGAATATGACTGCCCATCGAGTACATTAATATATCAATGTGAAGTTCTTTTGGAATAATCAATGTCCTAGGGGGAGCGGGGTGGGAAGCTGAGCGCATGTGCTCGCCCGGCCCGCTCCCGCCCCGCTCCCGCCCCGCTCCCGCCCCGCTCCCGCCCCGCTCCCGCCCCGCTCCCGCCCCGCTCCCCTCTCGCCCCGCTCTCGCCCCGCTCTCGCTCCGCTCCCCCGCCCCGCTCCCGCCCCGCTCTCGCCCCGCTCTCGCCCCGCTCTCGCCCCGCTCTCGCTCCGCTTCCGCCCCGCTCCCGCCCCGCTCTCGCCCAACTCTCGCCCCGCTCTCGCCCCGCTCCCGCCCCGCTCCCGCCCCTTACATTGCGTGATATGCAGTAATCTTCTTCAACATATCCTCTCAAAAATTTCGATGAACTGCTTGTGTTAGGTATTGAACAACATTGTGGTCTTTCATTTTAGCTGTTCTCAAGGCGAGATCCCTGTCATAGTGCGGTTCCAGATTAAGAGAATTAACCATTTTAGAATTTACGACTACGAAACAGAAATACAAATCGCAGCATTTGGTCGGAGGAAGTTGGAAATATTATAACAGTGGTTCCACGACGATCTGGAATATTTTTACTCCATTCTCAGGGCTGATGAAAAAACAACATTATAAATAATAAATCCTCATACCACTTAATAACTCAATGTACAATGATGATGCCAATATGTATAAAACTTACTAAAAGTAACATATAAACGTACATACTCTCAACAGAATTTTCTCATCCTCTTGGAATCCTTCCAAAACGTTCCGCTGTATTATACTCCTACAAAAAGATGCAAAAGTGTTTTCAACCAGCAAAAATTATTTTCCGCTCAGAGACAAACTCAGGTGTTCCGAGATAACTCACCGTCAGTCATGCCATTTTGATATAGAAACGCTGTGAAGTTCCAACTCAGCCGACGCATAAAAATGCGAATATCTGCAACCAATATTTCCAGAACGTAATTTTTGCAATTTTTAAAAATGCTGATAGTTTGCCGAAAATGGAACTAGCACCATATTTTTTACCGTACGTTAGAAGAAGAACCGTACCGTACCGTTTTTACCGTACGAGAAGAAAAAGTATAGAAAAAATGAAGTACTTTTTGATAAAATTATTTTACAGCAATTCCTTAAGTTTCAAACTCAAATTACACGAAATCTACTAGTTTTTTCAAAACAATTCTACATTAACTTTTATAAAGAGCTTTTTTAACAGACTTTGTTTAAGCAAAAATCTCTATCTTCAATTTTGTAGTTTTTAAATGTAAACTTTCTGCTATTTTCAAAAATACCGAGAGTCCTTTGTTACGTGCGAGTCGACAACTGAAAGACAAAATTTGAAGCGATTTTTGAGAATAAATGTTTAAAATAATTTTTAAATGCCTATAGCAAAAAACGCATATTTTTGAAAAATTGAACATGATCTTATTACTGATCAGATTTCATTCAGGAAGAAATCTCGATCTTCAATATTGTAGTTGTGGAAAGACGCCCCTCTCAAAACACTTTTTTATTACTGTATGCTCACCTCAAAAATCATTAGACCTTTCTAGGCTACTGTTCATGATTATCCCTATTATGTTACTGGGTTTTGTAAAACCGTTGAAATAAGAACTAAATTGTTATACTTCCTCTAACTCTTTATAAAATCTATTATGCGTTTCACAAATGTGGAACGAAAAATACTTTCGGTATTCCACTCTACCCTTGCTTGTGTTTGCTTTCCTGCTTAAAACATACATTCTATATTATAGTAGAGACCCTAAAAGTTTAAAATCTACATATATATCTACACCAGAATGTATTTGTGTCATAAAATTTCCAGTGAAGTATTCGCAGTAATTCTTGGAAACGCAACAGCGCTGGCGAGGCTTCGATCCCTTAAGGGAAGCTTTGTGGCAACGTTCGGTCTGGACAGCGTTGGCTTCCCAACATCAAAAGAGCTGCCTCGACATATTCTGGAAAGAAATCCGCTGCCTCTAATTAAGCTAATGATGCGGGCGCGCCCTTATCCAGTCCTTGCGAATCGGGATCGTCGTTCTTGAATTCGCTATCGAAAAGGCTTGTGCCTGCCGTGGGGCTGTTTGAACGCCAGGAATGTTCTAGTTCTAGAATACAAGAATTATGGGAATTCTGATGTGGTATTGTAGACATAATTACATGAAGAAATAAGAGAAGTCATCTCTGTCAACTTAATATTAATTGCTATACAACTCCGTAAACAGTGTTAAGTTGACGGAGATGGCTTCCATTATTTCTTCTTGAATACTAGAGCTTGATCAGAGCTGCAAATTTTTAGACCATATTCCAATACATAGAAGAATTAAAGTAAAATGCCTGAAAGACAATTAATTGTTTTTCTTACATGTAAAATAATAATTCTTTATGTACCTTAACTGATTTCTTTTACTCAAAATTAAATAATGATTGACCATGTGGTCATGACTGAAAATACGCAAAATGCAGCAAATTGTGGTAATAAATGTTAGCTAGAAAATATATAAAATGGATAAATAAAGGATAAATGTTCTTCTTTAAGGTTATAAATATTGAGTGCCTTCAAAATTAAAACTACTGGAGTGAATACATTCACAGAATGTCTAAAAGCGCAGATGCCTTCTTAAAATTCATGAAGAATGGCAGATAAAGTTCTTCTGTAAAAAAATTGCCTCCCTGAAAATTGAGTTTATATGTTACTTTCAGTAGCGCAATTCAATGCGGCTACCACGTGGTACCAGACACCAACATCTGCAACTGGGTTGAATGTTGCGTAGATTCTCCGCATTTTCATTGAAACAGTCCAGTGAGGAAAACGTTGCTTGCCGCCCACTAAAGAACTTTAATATCATCAAATACGTTTTTTGTACTGTTGTATTCAATCTATTAAATATATTTAAATGCATTTTTGTTACAATTTATAACTACGATATAAAAGGGCATAAGACTGAACACAAACGAAGATTTATGGAAATTAACGAGACTCCTATTCCTTTTTTGGTATACCAGCATAATAAATGACGTGTTCAAATAAATAATTTATAATAGGGCATTTTACGGCATAAGCGATGAAGTATTAGTATTTTACGGCGCGAATGCTTAGGTCATCACATATTCAGAAAATCATAGCGAGAGAATCGTGGGGAAGTAGAGGTGACGGAACAGCCGACCAGTTTTCTCGCACAGATGTCAAATATCCGAGACGCCACAAGGGAGTTGTTTCGCAAAATTTAATTTGAATATTTTATACGTTTAGAATGCTCTTATACAAAAATAACGCATGCAACTCGTTTATTATGTTGATTTATTGCATTCGTACAAATTTGAGAACTTGCTCGCAAAGTCGCTGGTTTTCAAAATGTACACCCATGCAATATAGCATAACATTGTCAGCTAATTGTATAAACTACTATGATCATTACTTATATTGGAAATAGTGTCTTGTGTTTTACAGTCGCATACTAGACACCTTCTCATTCTATCATTAATATCAGGAATCATACCACTAGCATATTACAAATAAAAGGTGGTTCCTTAAAATGTTGCGTTTGTATATCACTTTTCGCTTTCGCCAGTCATTTTTTGGTACCGAGGGCTGACCAGTGCTTTGGAGAATCTTTGCAGTAGACATATCTAGTGCTCAGTCAACCAGTCGTACAGGTGACCGCGAGACGATTGCATCTTCGTACGAGCATAGAGACGATGAATAACACCAGCAACAGCGGCTCAGGA